>CM046666.1:145982217-147442217 GCA_025594165.1 Tamias sibiricus
CTTGGTTTGCTCTTGTTTGCATCCTGATGGCTTTCTCCATTTCTGGACAAGCAGCAGGGCAGGGGGCTAGCTGGCCTCTGCTACATTCCCTGCTGCAGACTGTGGCTTGACTTTCCCACCACTCAGCATGGACCGGCTTCTGATGTCTGTCCTGTGGGAGACACACAGCTTGTTGATAGAACCACCTCACCCAAAGCCATCTTTGACACACATTCTACACTTTACAATTCCCAGCGCACCCTTCACACTCCGGCTAAACATTAGACCAGGCAGTGTCTATAGTGCAGGCAGATCCCACAGAGACTTCTGTGGGATGTTTTTCTTGCTGGGTTATTGCTATTATTATTATTTAGTAGTAGTAATAGTAGTAGCAGCAGCAGCAGCAGCAGCAGTAGTTTGTTTTAGCCACAATCTTCTATCCTCAAGCTCTAGGTAAAACTGGCAATGAGAAACCCTTTGAATTCTTGCATTTATTGTTGAGTGCATGTGATTTCCTAAGAAAGTATCTTATTTTGTACATTTACTTTAGAGATTGATCTAAAGTTTAACATTAGCATATGCTCAAGTATCTTGAGGAAGACTGCCATGTAAATGAATCCTGACACTCCAACCAAGCGCAGCTTATGGAGCACAAATTCACAGCATTTCCTTTGAACTAATGAACAAATGAGAAGCCTGCAGGCCTTCCGGCCTTCCTTCTCTCCTTCCTTCTCACCGCACAGATGGAGTGAGCACATCTTCGGGCCAAATGCTGTTTGGGCCCAAGGTATCTAGGCAGGAAACCACAGACACTAGGACTTCACGGTGCGCAGACTGGTTCTGTGAAATACGCATTTACAGCTGCAGGCTATGGTGTCACAGTGTGCTATGTGAACGGAGTCTGCTCAGTGGCCTGGGGAGAGGAACTGGGTGTGGGGTTGAGGCGTAGCCAGGCACGTGGTGGTGGCAAAACTCTGCTGGACCTAAGGGGAGATCTAGCCCACACAGTCATCATGGTGTCACTCTGCTTCCACGATGCTGGGGCAGCTTCTGTCTCGTCAACAGAATGTCACAGATGGAAAGGGGGATTTGTGCTTGCTGTACATATGGGACCTGGGAACCTGCTTTGTTTTGGGAGTTACATAAGGTTACAAACCTAATAACCCCTGTCTAGATTTCTATTTATTGTTTTACTCATTCAACAGATACTTTTAAAGCACTTATAACCTGTGAGATACTAAAGTAGATGTTTTACAACAAAATATCAACCAACTTTATTTCCATATATTTTAGTTACATTGTGGTAAAAACAAGTCAATACAAACTTGGTGGTCCAGGAGAATGCATTTGTTTTGCCTTTATGGAATCACTCAAATTTGAAATACTTCATCAAATATGTCCCTGATTAAAATGTATGAACTCAAGGAAATCTAAGTAGCAAATATCCAAATGCATTAGCTTGCCCCAACAAAAAACCTTTCTTGTCTCAGTCCTTGAACCAACACTGTCAGTTTCTTCTCAGGAAGCTCCTTGGGTCTTAATGTGAACAGACACAGGGAGCAGCAGGCCTCTGCACCTCCTGGCAAGCCTGGCCCGTGGAAATGCCCAGGGGGTGCCTCCTTCAGCTTGACCCTTGAGGTTCCAACACTATTTTAAAAACAGAAAATATTTCTGCTTCTTGAAAGGCATGGGCTATATCAATAATACTGAGTTGATCTACTTACAAGGAATTCTATAAAAAATATAATCTAATAGTTACTCTTATTACAATACTACATAGCTGTCTTATTTTTGCAAGTAGACTATAGAGGGGAAGAAAATACACTGTTCCTTTTATTTGGCCTGCGATTTACTCCTCTGATTCTTTTCTACTTTGCTGTCAACTTCTTTCAAATATTGTAGCAGCTTAATGCATAATTTGAATTTTTATTTATTTATTTTTCCCATATTGGAGATTGAACCCAGGGGCACTCTACCATTGAGCTACATCCCCACTCCTTTGTATTTTTTGCTGGCCTTGAACTTGCAATCCTGCTGCCTCAACCTCCCAACTTGCTGGAATTACAACCATGTGACACCATACCTGGCCAGAATTCAAAAATTTTAAACCATCTAAAAGAATGTCAAAATAAGCAAGTCTTGGAATTTAGAAGTCAAGGAAAAGATAGTCATGAACAAAAGTAGTCCTTCTTCCTTTAGAATAAGTACTATTTATTTTTTCATGTTTATTCACTAGTGAATAAGAAAGTGCCTTAAAAATAATTTGTAGCCCATTTCTAGTCAAGGTAGAATGGCAGGAGCTGCATTACTCCTTCTCTTTCAAACAATTTTATATAAGCTGTATGGATTTGCAACTCCTGAGCCATTGAACATCAGCCAACAAAAGGCATTATCATAGTCGGCTTTTGTGTCACTGTGACCAAAATGCCTGCAAGAACAACTTGGAGGAGGGAAGTTAATTTGGGGCTCATGGTTGCAGAGGACTCAGTCTCTAGACAGCTAACTTCATTGCTCTGGGCCTAAGGTGAGGCTGCACATTATTGGGGAACAGCCCAGCAGAGGAAAGCAGCTCAGATCAATGCAATCAGTAAGAAGAGAGAGAATGGAGAAAGATGCACTCTTTCAGGGCACACCCCCAGTGGCCCTCCTCCTCTAACCACAGCCCACGTGTCTTTAGTTACCACCTAGTCAGTCCATTTAAACTAGGATGCACTGATTAGGTTAGTTTTCACAATTCACTTGTTTCACCTCTGAATTTTCCTTCACTAACTGGAGATTTTTTTAAAGTATTTGTAATTTGTTCTAATTAGTTATACATGGCAATAGAATGCACTTTGATACGCGTCAGCTCAACTGACAGTAGCTGAACTATGGAACTCACAGGAGCTTTTGCAAGACACCTCATATCTAAATCATGACAGACAGTGAGTGATCTCCAAGAAAGGCAGACAGTGAAGGGAGGTCTGCAATCACCTCAACTTATTGTTTGGAGAAAGTTTTCAAGGCAGGGCCCCAGCAGAACCCAGCTGGTCACTCCTTTCAGGAGATGGAGCTGGAATTCAAGGAGTGAAATAAATCAAGAGTTCACAGGGCAAAGCATGAGAGAGGAGCAAGGTGCATAGACAGCCCCAGTCAGGTGTCAAATGACAATTAGCACATGTATCTAAGGACGCTACCAGAGAGGGGAATGGAGAACCTGAAATTGTAAAATGATAGAGAGAGACCAAGGCTCTAGAAGAGAAGTAGTTTTCTGTTTCCAGTGGCCAGGGTTGCATATCTAATTCAAGGGGCATCTGTTGGGGTACAAATAAAGCATCATCTCATATCTGTGGGAAATATGAGTCCTAGTCCCAAAGCTGACTTAGGATCATCTAACAGGGCTTAAAAGAAAGACCTGAAGGGGTCTTAAATTAATTCTACATATTGTAAATAAATTAACCATGTCCCAGACAAATCTCAAGATTTATAAGTTTACTACCATTTTTGGCATACAAAAAGTAAGGTCCAAAGTGCCTGGCAACCAATAAAAAATTATCAGACAGACAAAGATGCAGAGAAATATACCCCAAATAGGGAGAAAACTCAGTCTTTTGGAATTCCCTGAGAAATTACACAATTGAAATAAGACATTAAAACAATTCTTTTAATTGTATCCCATGTGTCCAGGGAGTTAGAGAAAACATCTTACATGTTAGTAAAGACATAGAATAGGTGCAAATACCCAAATCAGTTTTTGAAGATGGAAACTACAGTATCTGAGATGAAAAGTACACTGTATGAAATTAAATACAGACTAGATATTGCAGAAGAAAAGATCAGTGAACCTGAAGCCAATGATAGAAACTATCCAGGATAAGTAGAGAGAAAAAAATTAAGAAAAAAATGAAAGGAGCATGAGTGAGCTGTGAGGCAGGTAGAAGTGCCCTCACATAGTGTGATTCATCACAGGAGAGAGAGATAAATTAGAAAAGATACTGGTTGAAAATGTCCAGAGTTGGTAAACACTGTACAACCATAGATCTAATTATATTAGTAAAAACACAAGCACAATAAATATGAAGAAAACTATACCAAGTCCCATTATAATAGAATTGTATAAAAGAAGTAATGGTTTCTCTTCTGGTTGGTATTTCCCTTAGTTTAATATCTCCCTTTGTTGATTTTCCTTGTTATCTTTCTCTTCTTCTTCATGAAAAATGTTGCCCAGGATGTTCAGAAGTGCAGGCTTTCGAGATGCGAAATCTTTTAACTTTTGCTTGTCGTGGAAGGTTTTTATTTTATCTTCGAATCTAAAGCTCAGTTTTGCTGGATATAAGATTCTTAGTTGACATCCCTTTTCTTTCAGAGCTTGAAATATGCTATTCCAGGATCTTCTTGCTTTTAAGGTCTGGGTTGAAAAATCTGAACTTAGTCTGATTGGTTTCCCCCTATATGTAATCTGCTTCCTTTCTCTTGTGGCTTTTAGTATTCTCTCCTTGCTCCGTATATTAGGCATTTTCATTATAATGTGTCTTGGTGTGGATCTGTTGAGATTTTGTTTGTTTGGTGTTCGGTATGCCTGTTGAACTTGGTTTTCCCATTCATTCCTCAAGTTTGGAAATTTTTCTGTAATTATTTCGTTAAATAAATTACTCATTCCTTTGGCTTGAAACTCTGCCCCTTCCTCTACGCCAATCACTCTTAAGTTTGGTCTTTTTATGCTGTCCCATAATTCTTGGATGTTATGTTCTTGATTTCCAACGAGTTTTGCTGTATAGTCTAAATTCTTCACTAGGACATATATTTTGTCTTCATTGTCTGAGGTTCTTTCTTCCAAGTGGTCTACTCTGTTGGAGATGCTTTCAATTGAACTTTTATTTTGGTTTATTGCTTCTTTCATTTCTGTTTGGTTTCTCTTTAGAGCCTCTATTTCCCTATTGAAGTAATCTTTTATTTTCTGTATTTGTTTTTGGAGTTCTTTGTCAAAATGATCTTTTGCCTCCTGTACTTGCTCCCTCATCTCATTTTTGAGTTCATTCTTAAGTTCCATAAACATTTGGCATATGTAATTTCTAAATTCCATCTCTGGCATTTGACCAACTGTGTTTTCCATGGAATCTACTGATGAGGTATCTTGATTTTGAGGTATTTGTTTGTGTCACTTTCTTCCCTTGTTTTTTCATGTTGCTTGTGTGTCTTTTCTTCCTGCGCTGTGGGACCTTGACTATTTCGATTTTACCTTAAAGCCTTATGTTGTTCCTGTAGTACAATGCTATCAGATCCCCTTATAATTCCTTTACACTTTAAAACCTAACACTTTCTATTCAGAAAATCCAAGTTTGATCACAATGTACAGATTTGGTTAACCCAGATATTATTTCCAATTTCTTAAAACCATACAAAGGGAAAAAATGACACATTATGAACAGAGGAAGGAAGATGAGTATGATACCAGATTTCCTGTGCATGGAAAAATGCAAGATAAAAGCCAGTAGAGGAACCTCTTTGAAGCACACACACATGCCCACACACACCATGCATACACACTCGTGTGTACATGTGTACACACACAATGTAAACCTACAACTCTTTACCCTGAAAAAAGATGTTTTTTAGAATAAAGGTGGAATACATGTTATGTTCAGACCTAGGTTGAAAAAATTTCTTACTGGCAGACATTCACAAAGAAATGTAAGGGAGCCAGGTGCCGTGGCGCATGCCTGTAATCCCAGCACCTGGGAGGCTGAGGTAGGAGGATCGTGAGTTCAAAGCCAGCCTTAGCAGTGGCAAGGCATTTAGCAACTCAGTGAGACCCTGTCTCTAATAAAATACAAAAAAAGGGCTGGGGATGTGGCCCAGTGGTCGGGTGCCCCTGAGTTCCATCCCCGGTACCACACACACACACACACACACACACACACACACAAAGAGAAATGTAAGGGGCTAGGGCTATGGCTCAGCGGTAGAGCACTCGTCTCGCATGTGTGAGGCCGTGGGTTCGATCGTCAGCACCACATAAATAAAATAAAGGCATTGTGTCCACCTACCACTAAAAAAAAAAAAAAAAAAAAAAAATTGAAAAAAAAAAAAAAGAAATGTAAGAAGAGATCCTTCAAGCAGAAGGAAATGAACCCAGAGGAAAACATGATCTACACAGAGGAGCAAGGAGACTAGAAATTTGAACTCTTAGAGTACATACACTTAATTTTTCTAGGTATTGTCTAATATTTTAACTATTTAAATCTTTAAAAATAATCTACTGTCTAGATAAGAAGTAGACAGGTAGTGGGAGTAACAGCAGGTAGAAGTCAGGTCTGCAGGGATGGGAGCAAGAAGGCATAAGGGCAGGACAGGAAGGCGGTGATGTGTATGCCTTCTAGCTGCACATGACTGGCGGTTCTATCATTTGAACATAGACAGAGATCATTAAAAATGTTTGCTCTGAACCCTAAAGCAACCACTAAAATAACAACAAATTATTATGGCTAACAAGCCAAAAACTGATATAAAATACAACCATAAAACATTCTCAAGTAATCCAAAAGAAGGAACAAAGAACAAGTAGAACAAAATCAAAAACAATATAGCAATCTGTATATTTAAACCCAACAATATCAATAATCATATTAAAAAGAAAGGGTTTTAAAATAACAATTAAGACCTGGGGATATAGCTCAGTGGCAGAGGCTGCCTATTCTGTGGAAGGCCCTGGGTGCCACAGAACAAACAAACAAAACAAAACCACCAATTTAAAGGCAGCAATTGCCAGATTGGATTGAAAATCAAGACCTAACTATATCCCACTTACAAATCTTTCAATATAAAGCTACATATAGATTAAGATTTAAATGATGGAAAAGATATGCAAAACACCAATCAAAAGAAACCTAAGTGTGAATGATGATGAATTGGAAGTAAAGCATAGATAAGTTAAAGAGCAAAACAAAAAAAAAACACCCAATTTATTATACCAATATGTATTATAC
Source organism: Tamias sibiricus (assembly GCA_025594165.1). Taxonomy (NCBI): domain Eukaryota; kingdom Metazoa; phylum Chordata; class Mammalia; order Rodentia; family Sciuridae; genus Tamias; species Tamias sibiricus. The sequence goes on from CM046666.1 coordinate 145,989,162, forward strand.
TAACCTTCACCATTGCAAAAGATTTAGAGTATTTGTTGCTTCAAACAATTTTATGTGAATTGCATTTTCTTTAAATAGAGTATAAATAATGTGCCATGTTAGAGAACAAAATTTAAGCAGTATGAATTAGTCAGCTATTACTTTTAAGAAATTCAAAGTTTAGATGATTTCCTCTTTGTAAAACATAGCATTTTCTCCAGAAGTCAATTTTTCAATGCCATATGCTTTACAAAGTTAAAGAAATTACAGTAATACTTAATTTCACTGGCATTTTTTTATGCCCTTCTATAACTTATTTAGAATATTTGGTTATGCAATTTTGCTGAGTTACCTACTTAGAGAAGATTTTAGGGGGAAAAAAGTGTTCCAGAAACATGAATCACAGAAAATCAGTTCAGAGCTTTCTATCCTAAAATTTTATCCCAAATTTTATGCAAATCAAGAAATTACTTTTGCAAAATGCTTTCATAGGAGCAAACTTTAAGGAAAAATATTTTAAATATTAATTTTCATCGTAAGGCTGAGAGTTTTAAAGCAGTTAATGTAAGGTAAGCCATACCACTTTTGAGAATAGGTATTGTTATCTCAATTTTATCATGCAGCCCACTCAAGGACAGTTTTAATAACATGTCAAGAATCACACAAGAATCACAGATCAGTAAGAAAGGGTCTTCTAAGTCAATATCCACTAATTATTTTCCCCACTTACTTCATACTGAAAATGAAATGAAACAAAAAAAATCGCCTATATTCATACCCAGAAATAACCATGTTAACATTTTGCTTGGTGATGAAATATTGCCTTAATTGAAAAAAAAAGCTAATGAAAGTTTGTAAGGATGAACATTTGAACATTTAAAGAAGGTAAAAGGAAGGAATACATATTTTATTAAGAAAGTATGGGTAAGTGGAAAAATATTTGCTGAAAATAAAAGTGAGGGCATTTGAGCCAATGTAATTCATAATTGCTAAATAGCACCATCCTGCTGAGATAAAATGATGGCGGTCTAGTGAACAATTGATTGGGAAAATTTGTGATAATTTAGACTACCCTAAAATTTACTCTGCATATTTTGTAATCATTCTTCTATAAATTTTCTCCCCCTCTCTTCTCCATGCACATACATATGCTACTAGTAAATTGAAATCATATTATATCTGCTGGTATTCATTTGTCATTATATATTGGCACCTCTTTCTCTGCCAATAACTGGTTCGCATTTTGATGCTGTTTTAAATTCTACTTTTAAGGACATAATTTATTTAATCTATCTCTACTTGGAAGGCATTTAGTAGTTTTCCTCTATTTTAAAATGTGCTTTGATAACTATTCTTGTACTTCCATCTCTGTGAACCTTCTAATTATTTCATCAGTATAAATTCCTGGATCAAAGCATAGTAGCATAGTGGTCGTTAGCCCTATTATGAACTCCCTATGGAAGGGTGCACTTGACTGGGAGTCCCCCAGTGGCACATGTGAGTGAGGACTTCCTTCCTGCTCTGGTCCACAGTGGGTGCTTCTGTGTGTGATTGACAACCGGCTAAGGAAATGCCACCTCTTGTTGGCAAAAGCATTGAACATAAAGCTGCCTCATTTCCTAGGCCTCACTGCTGTGTTCAGTATGTTTTACTCTGTGATACAGTTAAAGTCAATTGGTTAAGTTCCTTAGGTGTTTTCCTCAGTTTGATCATAATTATATTGACTTTCCCACAGACGAAAGTTTTTGTAGGACAAAAACTTTTCTCTTCTTCATCTGTTTGTATGTCCTTCAGGAGAGCTTTGGTTTCTCCACGATCTAACAATGTGGCAGGCACTTGCCAAGCCTCGCTGCTCTTCTTCTGGATGGTTTTCCATCTTCCCCTGTGTTCAGCACAGCTGGAGGACACGGGCCCAGCCTTGTTCTCATGCCCTACCTGCATGCGCCTATCCTGTCTCCCTCTCTGGCTCCTGGTCTGGATGGAAAGACCATGAGGACATGGAGGAAGTTCGCGCCACAGGAAGAAGGGATTGCACTAGAGGCCACTCACCAGGAAGGAATGCCTGTGGGCACCGAGTGATCCAAAACCAAGTCACTGAGGTTTTTTGTTTTGTGTGTCACAGCAAATAGTGTTTTCCTGGTACAGAAATTCCGAAATTGGTTCTAGGAGTGAGGTGACAGTGTACCAGGAACCTAGGCACCTGAGGCAGCAAGGGTGGGGGAAATGGATAGAAAAGACCAGAAGGCGGGACAGTATAAGTATTCTATGAAACATTTTTTTTTTTTCTGATGTTACCTGTGACAACTTGGAAGGCAAACCTCTTGCCCACTGAGACTGTGGCTCTTGGGAGGGGCTGGAGAGGCTCAGGAGGAGAGTATTTGCTATTCTTGGTGCCTCCAGCAAGGTATCATAAGAAAGAGGTGAGATCAGATAAGAACTGGCTAGTTTTCAAACATAAAAAATAGGAGTGGAGAAACTTCAGTGGTCAAAATCCTGATGGATTTGGAAAATACAACTGCCTCTGGACCCCAAATAGTAACAAATATACTTGAGAAAGTTCTTAACTACAAAGGCCCAGGAAAACTTTTGAACTGAAAAAACTGATTCAGGCCTGCAGCCTAAACCAGATTATATATATGGTTTTCCCAACCAATTTTCAGTTAGCTTTAGGGTAGCCACAATTATCTTGACAGAAAAAGAGAAAGAGAGAGAAACAGACATACAGGGGGGCAAGGAAACAATGAGATAAATCAATTTGAGAAGCAGCACAAGGGAAGATCTTTGGGTGTTGTTACTAGCACATAAAAATGTCTGGAAATGAAACAACGCTAAGTCCATAATATTTTGATGACATTATATTGTCAAGGAAACCATGAGCTAAAACTAAAACAGCCTTTCCCTATTCATCCCTACACAAACCCTTGAACCTTAAAACTTGCAAAGCAAGACGCGGTGTGAGAGCTGCGCTGCTCCCTGGGCTGCTCCCTGATGTACACCCAGCACTCTGTGATGGAGAACAAGCAGAAGCTCCCTGAGGGCAGTGCCAGGACCCACGGAGGACATAGTGAGGGGCTCCCTCCAGAGAGGGATCTCACTATGCCTTCCTGGTGGGACTGCTGCACCTCTGGTTTTTCCTTTCCTCAATGGAAGTGTTCATTGTGCTGGCCTTGTCCTGCTCCTCTGTGGATGTTAGAATGCGAAGGGACAGGTAACTTGCCAGTTGAGGCTGCATGTCACAGAGTGATGAAGAGGAGATTGCTTGCACTGACTCAGACACCCTCAAGTCTGCACTTCAAACAATGCCTGAATGGGATTTGGGGTTTGCGGTGACTCAATCAATCTATGGGCAAAAAGAAGAGTGAAATGGAGATTTGGTGATGAGACAATAGACAGCAACAAGACTAGAGTCTTGTAAAACCTGTTTCCTCCTGTTCCTGAGCACATAGCTAGACGACATTCACAGCGCCTTGCAGGTGGACGTGTCTGCTTCTACTGAGTGTTAGCCTTTGGAGCACGTGCTGCATTAGGGTGGATCATTTTTAGTATGGCCCATAAAAACCTCATATGGGAAATCTCCACTTTCCTTCCATGACCTGACTCGATGGAGAGACCTCTTAGAATTTGGAGAAGGTTGGAACCTAGCATAGAGAAAGCTCATTACCAAAATGACCAAGGAATGTCTGTTGTGGACTTTGATAGGAAAGAAATACAATTTTAACAGGTTTAGCACAACAGAAGTTCACTGGGGATTTTTGAATATTAGAATATGCATAGCGGTTGCACCATTTTGCAGTCCCACCAGCAATGTATGAGTGTGCCTTTTTCCCCACATCCTCTCCAACATTTATTGTTGCTTGTGTTCTTGATGGCTGCCATTTTGACTGGAGTGAAGTGAAATCTTAGAGTAGTTTTGATTTGCATTTCTCTAATTGCCAGCGATGTTGAACATTTTTTCATGTATTTGTTGATTAATCGTGTATCTTCTTCTGAGAGGTGTCTTCTCAATTCCTTAGCCCATTTATTGATTGGGTTATTTGTTTTTTTTAGTGTAAAGTTTTTTGAGTTCTTTATATATTCTAGAGATTAGTGCTCTATCTGATGTGCATGTATTAAATATTTGTTCCCAATTAGTTGGCTCTCTATTCACCTCACTGATTGTTTCTTTTGCTGAAAAGAAGCTTTTTAGTTTAAATCTATCCCATTCATTAATTCTTGGTAGTAATTCTTGCGCTACAGGATTCTTATTAAGGAACTTGGGGCCTAATCCAACCGTTATGGAACAGCAGTATGGAGATTTCTTGGAAAACTGGGAATGGAACCATCCTATGACCCAGCCATCCCACTCCTGGGTCTATTCCCAAAGGACCTAAAAACAGCATATTACAGTGACACAGCTATCTCAATGTTTGTAGCTGCACAATTCACAATAGCTAGGTTGTGGAACCAACCTAGATGTCCCTCAGTAAATGAGTGGATTAAGAAAATGTGGTATATACGCACAATGGAATTTTACTCAGCAATAAAAGAAAACAAATTAATGGCATTTGCAGGTAAATGGATGAAGTTGGAAGACATAATGCTAAGTGAAGTTAGTCAGTCTTAAAATCCAAGTACCAAATGTTCTCTCTTATATAAGGAGGCTATTTCAAAGTATTGTTGGATGGGGGTACATAGGAGGATTAGAGGAACACTAGAATGGTCAAGGGAAGGGAGGGTAAGGGAGGGAGCAAGAGGGGAGGGAGAGTGAGAAAAAAAAAAGGTGGTTGAATGAGACGGATATCATTTTCCTTAATGCATGATTGAAGACCTGAATTGTACGAATATACTTTGTATACAAACAGTTGTATGTAAAAAGATACTAAATATATGCACTATGAGTTGTACATATTAAAAAAAGAGAAAGGGTTATATAGTGTAATATCTCAAGTACAAATAATAAAAAAAAGAATATGCATATATAATTTTAGACTAATATAATTTTTATTTTGTTGTTAAATTTCTCCCTCTTACTTTCTGATGTTTTGTAGGTTGTCGTTGTGAATTGTTCAAGAATCTAATACAGCATAAATTTTTTTCAACTCCTTGAATTGCTTAGGTTTGACTTGGACTTTATTAAAAAATATCAAATGCATTGTTAGTGCAGAGCTATCTCAAATCTGATGTAGAGCACAACAAACTGTATATTGGTTATAACTTTCAAATAACACTTTAAATGACACAAAAGAGTAGCAGTTCTGCAAGTAGAAATACTGAAATTTCTGCCATGAATAATAGTTTATACTAAGAAGAAAAATAAATATGTGATCTGCCCTTAGCTTTTGCCTGATAGCAGGGAAGTGATTGATATTAGGTTATTCATTTATGGGTAGCTCGTCTGTGTTTTATTTCTTACCCTGTCAGACTGAGAAGACCTTCCAATTTTATTAGGGCTGTGATGTACTCTGTACTTATAGTTTTATTACCTGTTGGAGAAGCTGCAAAATATTGGCAGTCTTTAATAACGAGCACTTTATGTTTCCTTGTGTCAGCAAATTTCTTAGATTAATACCCTATGTTTGATTGATGGAATTGTACTGAGCTGTTTTTAAGGTTCTAATTTCTCTAAATATCTGTGAAAGAACTAGCAGAAGGTCTAGCACATGCATGTAGTCTAACATGTGTGTGCATATATACCTATGTGTATGTATGTATATATATACACATACATATGCATATATATTTGTCCTCTCTTTTTCATCCTAGAAAAACTTTTCTCTGAGGCTGATATTAAATATTTGTCTCTGATTACAAATAATTAGCATGGCAGTATCCATATTGTTATGTTTGTAAAAAGTTTTTAGCTGGGAGTGGTGGAGCACACCTGTAATTCTAGCAATGCAAGAGGTTGAGGCAAGAAGATCACAAGTTCAAGGCCAGCCTCAGCAATTTAGTGAGATGCTGTCTTAAAGTAAAAATTAGAAAGAACCCAGTGATAAAATTCCCCTGGGTTCAATCCCCAGTACCTAAACAACAACAAAAAAACAAAACAAAAAGCAAGTTTTAATAGAAAACACAGGATTTAGGAAAAAATACAAAATTTATATTTTGAAGTTCCAACTGGGAAGCAGAAGGTTACTTGTCATTTAATATTTTTGAACATTACTAAATCTAATTCAATATTAATATTGGGCCAATTACCTGGACTTTTTGAATTAATAGATTGTACCATTTTAGAACAGTTCAAGGTTCACAGCAAAATTGGGAGGCAGAAGGCATAGAGGCTGTGATAGACCCCTGCTGCACGTGTTCTCGCCTCCTGGGACCAACACCTCCAGAGTAGCAGTGAGATCACTGCAAGTGAGGCCCTGCACGGCAGGTCAGCATCCCCCAAAGCCGTGGTTCACATTAGGGCTCACTTGTGCACTCTGTGGGTTTTGACAGATGTGTACTATATGCATCTATCATTTTCATATCATATGGAGTTTTCCCACAGTCACCTAGTCATCCCTCCCCCAACCCAACCCTGGCAATAATTGATCTTTTCACTGTCTCCATAATTTTGTCTTTTCCCGAATGCCATTTGATTGTAATCATATAGTATGTAGCCTTTTCAGACTTCTCTTGGTAATATTCATTTAGGCGTTTCTATTCCTTTTCCTGGATTGATGGCTCATTGCTTTTCAGTGCTGAATATATTCCCTTGTCTGGATGTACCACAGTTTACTTGTCCAGTTACCTACTAAAGGACATCTTGGTCACTTCCCAGTTTGGGCAATTATGGATAAAGCTGCATCTGTGTGCAAGTGTTTGTGTGGATGTAAGTTTTGAGATCCTTGGTTAGACACCAAGGAAGAGGATTGCTGGATTGTAGGGTAAGAGTTTATTTAGTTCTGAGAGAAACGTAGACTGTCTTATGAAGTGGTGGAGTCATTTTTTCATTCCTGTTAGCAATGAATGAGAGTTTCTGTCACTTCACATCCTCACCAGCATTCTGGTGAAGTCAGTGTTCTAGATTTTGTCTCCTTTAAGTGGTGTCTCACTCCAATCTGCACGGGCCAGGTGACATGGTCATGTGGCACCTTTCCTCATGTTTACTTGCCATCCACAAGGTGGCAAGGTGTCCATTCAGAACTTCATACCATTTTTAATAAGGTTGCTCATTTTTTATTTTGATTTTTCAAAGAGTTCTTTTGCAAGTATTTTCTCCCAGCCTGTGGTTTGTCTTTTCATTTTCTTAATGACAAACAGTTTTCCTGGTGGGGAGCTAAACCCAGCCGCAGCTGTGTGTGATGAATTCCAACTACCCAACCACAGTACAGGGAGTATCTACACTGTATTTAAGAAATCTTGAGATATAAAAGATTAATTGAAATAAATATTTAATTTTTTATTTTGTTGTAAAACTTAAGAAGTGTTAGTTATCTCCAAGGAATCTAAAAAAAAAAAAAAAAAATGGAAGAGAGAATTCTTTCCTCTTTTGATCACTGGGTAAGAGGACAGCTGACTTTTAAAAAAACTTGAAACAATTTTTAGAGTAGTGAACCTTGACTGAGATTTGCTACAATTATTTTTATTTTATCTCCATCAAACTACTGCTGTTCATATAACACTAAGTTAGAATCTTTTTGAAATATATAAATATTTCTTATTTAGTGTTTAGAACATAACTATGTTTTGGCACATCAAGTATTTGAACATTTCTATTTATATAAAACTAATGACTCATGTTTTGAAGAGAAAAGTTACAAAATATTACCATAAAAATTCACAATCATGTCAATATGCAAGGTATAAGTTTTACAAAGGAGCATATTTATCCTTACAGAGATTAAAAACAAATGCCTAATATCCAAGTAATTCTTGATTTAGCTGTAGAATGAGGTTTCTTACATCATATTATACTTGGATATTTGAAAATTAAATAGATTCATTTCAAACTATATGAATATCATGAATTAATTTGCATACATTACTTTAATTATCTTTTAATATATTATCAGGTGTTAATTTAGACTGTTCTCTTAAGTCTCTTGGGCTCCCTCAGTAGAAAAATAATTTTCTGAGAATTTGTATTAATTATTTCCCCCTAAATAACCAGAGGTACATTATGGTGTCAAAATGATTAGCCGGAGAGTGTAAATTCATTTAGACCACCCTTAAAAGTATTAAATGGTGTAGGAGAAGTCACTTCTTCACTTTCTCAGGTGCTGGGAAAGCAGTCTTTCCTGGTTGCCTTTGGGCAGTGTTGGCATGAGGAAACATGACCGGCACTTCTGTGTCGTGGGAAGTAGGGGTCAAGAATATGCATCTTCGAAACCCCAATGATGCAGACAGGTTACTCACAGATTATAGGCTTTTACATAGTTTTTCCTTATCTAGTCCAACTTTTAATATTCTAGTGATTATTTTATTGTTTTTTAACAAGTCAAATATTTTCTTATTTATTTTTTTCTTAGCTCTTCCTACATAGTTTATTTTTTTAATCTTTTCTCATAAATCAATCTTTCTAGCTCATTAGTCATTTGTATGGACCTTTTTACAATCTTCATATATGCCCCTTTCCCCCAATACCTTGTAAACTCTGACTTTTTCCTTTGCAGAAAATTTATTGTACATTCTGAAGTAGGCTGAAGATATAAATTGCTTTTTGCAAAAATGGTGATTTGACATTAAAATGTCTCCAAGAGCTGTCTTCTCTGGATCTGTGTTGATCCTGCTATGTATCAAAGGATACCTTAAAGCCAGGAGAGATCTGAATAAGTCTTTTAAATTACTTTGCATTTCAGAAATATTGAGTTACATTTGACTGGATAGCTCAAATAAAATGACAAGATTTATAGCTCTTTAAAACGTCTGTCCTGTATTATTGTATATTGTCTAGGAAATTTTCCCAAAGGAGTAACTTATATATTTAAAGAGAGAGTTGAATTTTTTATTAATGTCAATGAACATGCAATATTTTTAACCAGTCTTTGCCCCTGTAATGAACCATGATTGGGTGTAATTAACAAGCTTCTTTCAATTTTGTATGGAATATTTATAATTTCACACAATTCAAGGTATTTTTCATAGTAAGAGTGACATTTATGGGGAATCAACACTGTTACATGAATATTTAACCGATCACATACATGTGTGCTTGCGAGGGCTGGAAACCAACTGAAAATGTGGTCTCAGTGGAAACACTTGCTCTTTTCTCCCACTCATCCTGGTTTGTCCTTATTTCCATTTCTGTAGACTGGGTCCCAGGTTCTAACTCTTGGGACCAGCTTCAACTCTTCCTTCTCTCCTGCCTTACCCCACATAAACTTTCAGACATGTTGGAACAATGTCTTCTTATCTCTGCTATTTTCTCTTATTTTAAGCGATGTACTTACAAACAGCCTAATCCCAGGAGAGTGGGATCTTATTTGTTGTAGATGCCTGGAACCTAGAAGAGGGAATGTTCAGTGTATATGTGGGTAATGAATTAATGGATTCTACTTTCTCCATCGTCATCTTCCCTTTGCACTCAGCTGTGTGTGCTTTTTATCTCCATCTAGATGAAACAGCATCCCTTTGGTTTGTATCTCGCCACACAATATCCTGTTCTACAAGGAAGGTGGGGAGCCCAGGGTGTAACATGCAGTTTTAAGAGTGGTCATGGAAAGCTTTAGAAAGGATGAGTTTGGAGGACACCTTGAAGGTGAGTCCCAGCTAGAATCAGGCCTAGGTTTCCATGCTCCTGGCAGGAAGGTGTCATATCATATATCCCACAGGTCTTTGATATGTGTCTGAGAGCTTGACTTAGGAAGCATGAATCTCTTGTAAAGAACAACAAACCAAGAGAAAGTCAAGTGAGTTCAGGATAAGCACAAAAGAGAGATGATACTGATTGACTGTCCTGTAAACTGGGCAAGGTAGGAAATGCAGAAATAGGGATTAAGGACAGGGAAGAGGAGGTAGATCGTTGGAGTTTTAGCATTTTTATAGTGAAGGTTTTAGAGTTAGAGTTTGCATGTGTTTGAGCTTAAGAGAAATAGGAAATAGCAGCCTTGGAGAAGGATACGTGAAGTTGAAATTATGGAGGGACTGCAATTATTTATAATGGTATTCATAGTAACTGGCTGGCCTGGATGTAGGTCAAGATCATCGAGAGACCAACTCAAATACTGGTCCAACTATCCACACAGATACTGAAGGCTTATAGGGTGGTCTGAAGTGGCAAGGAAGATCAAGGTAAGCACTCTACCCACAAACTGTTATAAAATGAGTTTTAGAAAGAAAACTGTCAACACTGTCACAGAGAAGGCATCCTTGGTAAAATGCCAGGCTTCTGTTAGAAGAAGGAGGTGAAGGCAGTTTGCTGAGGTGGGCCTAGAGGTGGAGGTAGCAAAGGGTTTTCCTCAGGGCTGACTAACCAATAGGAGCACACTGCAAGGCTTTAGCATCTGATGAGGAGGCAGAGACAGGTTCAGAAACAGGCAGTGGAGAACCACACCTGAGGAGTGCAAAACCAGAGTGCAAAATAAGAGGGGAGTGAGTGTCTATGTCTCTGTGGAACAAAGGCCATGAAAAGACTAGTCCTGGTGCTGCTGAGGGTAAAGGCATTGCTGTCCTGGGGGGCTGTCCTCAGCTCCCCTGGATCCCGCAGTCAACCAAGTCTCCCTTTCAAGCAGGTGCCACGGCAAGCTCCTTGTTGGTTCAGTTTTGTCACTGCAGTTCATCTCCTGCAAATGCTGTAATTATTCGTCCCTTCTGCTTATTGACAATTGTTGTGTTGTTGCCTTTTTTTTTTTTTTTTGACAACAATGCTGCTTTGAACATTCTCATAAACATCTCCCAGTACACTTTCTTGTTGAGAAAGACGGTGATTGGGTGCAAAGATTCTCTAGGCTGTGTACCACGGAATGCACGTGTTTGGCCAGAGGGAAATGCACTTTTATATCTGCAACTTTGACGGACCATGCTGGTGTTTTCCACAGAGGCTGCAGCAGGCAGGAATGTCACATCTTCTTCTTCCATATCTTCTCATAATGCTTCATAGTATCAGCAATTTGTGTGGTTTGGTTTAAGATGTTTCATTAACATTCTATATGCACCACTGTAATTATTAATACAATTGACTATTTTGATTTTTATTATCTGTTCAGTTTTACTCTTCTTTTGAGTTACTATCTATTGCCTGCTGTTCTGTTGGATTGTTTTTATTTTTCTTGGTCATATGTCAGAGTACTTGTATGTTTTGGAACTTATATGTTCTAAACTTTTATGTTTTGGATACCAATTTTTATCAGTTATGTTTGTATTCATTTCTTCTGAGTCTGTGCTTGTCTTTTTTTTTAAATTTGTGTCTCTTCATGAGCAATCATTGATAATTTTAATGTAGACAAACTTGTCAATCTTTCCCTCATGGTTTATTCTTTTAGTTATCTTCCTTAAGAAAGTCTTTCCTATACCAAAATTAAAAAGATTTTTTTCCACATTTTTGTTCATATTTTCATGGGTTTTGCCTCTAAGATTGAAGTCCTTACATCACAGATAATAAAATTTTATATATGGTGTGAGGTAGAGACAGTTGTACTTTTTGCATGCATATACAACCATCCCAGTGCTATATTTTGAATAGTACGGTCTATCCTTACTTGTCATGTATCATTAATGTCACATGAGCAAATTATTTACACATTAATTCAACACATATTTACTAATCATGTTTTCTGTACCAGGCACTATTAATTTAACAAAGCACACAACGATGATCCCATATGGAGTTTATGGTTTAGGTAGAAAGGTAATAAACAATAAGCACTGTGGTTATATCCTACAGTATGTTAAAAGAGAATGAATACTATGGGGAAACAAAAAGTATAACTAGATAAGGGGATTTGGGGTCTAAAGTGGGGAGACTATTGTTAAATGAGATGATTATGTTAGATCTCATTAGAAAGGGAGATTCGGGCCAATGCTATAAAGAGGTAGGGAGATTAATCAGACATCTGGAAGAGCACTCCAAGCAGAGGAAGCAGTGGGAGCGACTTCCCTGCCATAGGAATCCTCCTGGGGTGTTTGAGGAGCGCCACTGAGGTCAGTGCAGTGTCAGCTCTGGGGAAAGTGATGGAGAGATCAGAGAAGAAATGGGAAGAGCAGGAGGTGGAAGGCATTGTGGCCGGCAGATGGACTCGCCTTAGAGTTACTTTTAAACATAATATTTGGTCTTTTTTAATTTATTTTTTGTTCTAATTTGTTATACATGTTTGCAGAGTACATTTCATTTCATATTACATATAAAGAGCACAATTTTTCAAGTTGCTGGTTTTATATAAAGTATTTTTACAATAATTGTGTCTTCATACATGTATTTAGGGTAATCATGGATAACTCAGTCTGCCATTATTCCTATCCCCTTGCCCCCTCCCCCCCCCTTTGTTCTACTTAAAGCTCTTTCATTCCTCTCATCCCCCCTCCCGTGCCTTTATAAGTTAGTATCTTCCTATCAAAGAGATCATTCGACCTTTGATTTTTTGGGATTGGCTAACTTCACTTAGCATTATTTTCTCCAACTCCATCTATTTACCTGCAAATGCCAAGATTTTATTCTCTTTTAGTGCTGAGTAGTGTTCCATTGTGTATATATACCAAAGTTTCCCTATCCATTCATCTGCTGATGGGCATCCGGGTTGGTTCCACAATCTAGCTATTGTGAATTGTGCTGCTATAAACATTGATGTGGCTGTGTCCCTGTAGTAAGCTGTTTTTAAGTCCTTTGGGAATAGACCAAGGAGTGGGATAGCTGAGTCAAGTGGTGGTTCCATTCCAAGTTTTCCTAGGAATCTCCATACTGCTTTCCAGATTGGCTTCACCAATTTGCAGTTCCACCAGCAATGTAAGAGTGTGCCTTTTTCCCCACATCCTTGCCAGCATTTATTGTTTTTTTTCTTTCTTTTTTTTTTTTCCTTTTTTATTCAAAGTTGTATTAATAATAGTAGTATGGATTACAGTTCATAGTACACATATAAAGCATCTTCTTACATAGCACTGCTTATATACAAAGATACAAAGTATATTCATACCTTTCATAGCTGCCATTCTGACTGGAGTAAGATGAAATCTTAGAGTAGTTTTGATTTGCATTTCTCTAATTGCTAGAGATGTTGAACATTTTTTTCATATATTTGTTGATTGTTTGCATATCATCTTCTGAGAAGTGTCTGTTTAGTTCCTTGGCCCATTTATTGATTGGATTATTTGGTTCTTTTGGTGTTAAGGCTTTTGAGAGCTTCATAAATCCTTGAGGTTAGTGTTCTATCTGATGTGCTTGTGGTAAAGATTTGCTCCCATTCTGTAGGTCCTCTATTCACCTCACTGATTGTTTCTTTTGCTGAGAAGAAGCTTTTTAGTTTGAATCCATCCCATTTATTGATTCTTAGTTTTAGTTCTTGTGCTATAGGGGTCTTATTGAGAAAGTTGGAGCCTAAACCAACATGATGGAGATTTGGGCCTACTTCTCTTGGGAATTTGGAGGAACTGACCCAATGTCACCTTTCCCACGTGGCTGCCCAGATGGCCCAACACCAGTTAGTGAGGTACCCCGTTCCCCCTCTACTCTGAAGTCCACCCTCGTGCCACAGTAAATGTGCTCCATCCTTCCAGAGGTAAAGCATGCTTTATTTTCATTTAATTTTAACTTTTTAGGATGCATCACTGTCTTGATCAAGGGCAAACATGCTGTTTAGGCACGTCTTTGTTTCTTCTCCTCCTTTCGCCTTCTTAACATTTCTTTCATTGTTAAATGAACCATGGTGGGGGGAAAAACATTTATTACAACTTCACTAGAAGATAATAGGACTTAATCTAGTGTTTATTACATTATCTTCTAGTGAAGCTGTAATAAATGTGCTCTATATGGATGATAGATATTTTTGTACACTTCTTTCTTCCTTTATCTGTTCATTAGAGTTTCTGACTCATGATTGGGATATTTAATATATCTGTAAATTGTATGAAACTTCAAAGTATTTTTTAGAGAGTGTCAGTACACTGATGGGAAAGCAGAACTTTTATATCAAAATAAATATATTTTATTGTAGACAGTTCTAAAAATTGTTTTTTACTAAACAGTTCTTTATGCAGAATACCAGTGTGCATCATTAGACACAGAATTTTCAAAATTTCTATTAAAATATTTATGTAAGATGCAAATGGTAATTCTCTTTTTACATATACAAAAATAACATTTTTACTCTTGTTATTCAGTATGAAGTAACTCTTGCAATCCACAGAAGATCCTTGTTCAGATATAAAGCCTTTACCAAGCCTTTGGTATTACAGGTGGTAGAGGATGGGGATGTATTTTAACCTCTTGCCCATTTATATTCTCCTTCCACATTTAGCACTCTCCTTTCTTTGTTCTTAGTGTTGGTTGTGACAGTGAATTAGCCAAACTGTCTCAGTTTTTCAGGCCTTTTATCATTTCTACAAGACAGATGCTAAATAGCACAGTCTACATTGAAGTCCTGGATGACTCTCTGGAGATAAGTTGATAGCAAGAACCACACTTGGGCACTTAAACATGTGGCCTTTTTTCTACATTTAACTGCAAGATGACAGATTTTAAGTCAAAATTTGAGCCTCCATGTGTCAACATTTCTTTCTAATCATCTCACTTTGTTAGGAAAGGCTATCAATCTTTTTCTACTACAATGGAGAATTTAAAAGAACACTGCTACCTATTATTTAAGCAAAAATAACGTAAAAGAAATTGTGTGTGTTCTAATCATTGCTTTAAGGACAATTTTACACGGTAGAGACAACATTTTGAAATACAATCCTAGCTCCAAGTGTGTTCTAGTTTAGTTGCACAATTAAAATGACATAACCATCAATTACTCAGCGATCCTTGGTGTTTCCTTATGCATGCGGAGGAAGTCAGTGCAGAAGCATTTTTAAATCAAGTGGACCATACATTTGTTATTGGATCCTTGAGCCTGAAAGAAATCTGGTATCTGGTATGAAAGGGAGGCAGTCATTAAGTGACAGAGCTGAGAAAAATAAGCTTTGAAATCTCAGCTGGGATGTGCTCCCAGAGCCCTCTTGGATTTCAGCTGATGGAGAATAAAACAAGGAGTTTACATGCACTCCGAGGCTCCCTCACTCTGACAGTGTGTGAGTTCTCTGATAATATCACATGTACTCAATACTAATTGGATTAATAAATACACATCTGGTGATAGAGGGGCGCAAGGGACCCTTAGAATCCAGTCCGCAAGGGTTTCAGTCTGACACAGGAGAAAGCTGGGCTGTGTGGGCATCAGTCGCAGCCACAGACTGCTCCCTCCCCTTGCTCATCTGTGGTGGGGCCCTCACATCCCTCTGGAAGCAAGGCAGGGAATATTACACTGTCAAACAGAAATGCCAATGTTTTCCAAATTTTTTAATTGAAATATTCGTCATTTTACTATGTATCACTATCTTCTAGTGATAACATTACATCTTTCACATTCTACCCATCTAAAGAACTGCAGTATAAAATATTTGTTTTCTGTAATAATCACATGAAAATACTAATTTAAATGTAACTTATTACAGTATGCATGATATTAATTATAGTTTTATTTATGTTGATCATATTTGAAATAGTCTCGGCAAGCATGTTAGACCAATTTAAATTATTTCATTTAAGTATCACAGAAGCCTTAAACTTTCAGCCAAATTTCCCCATCCCATTAGTACAAATGAATTTCAAAATAGGAAATGTGGACTTGATCATGAGAAATTTAACACAGAAATTGATCTAATCAATACTCTATTTTTGGCTATAAAGTTGTGGTAATAATTGATAATTAATTAAATGTAAGAAAATTCAGACAAATTAATTCAGATTTAATCATTACTAACTATAAAAGTTGTAAATAAATCTAGGAAATAGCAAATGCACTTCTCTTATAATTATGTCTAATTACAATTATACAGATTCAGATTTATAGATTACTGTAGATTTCTGTCTGGAGCCACAGAAAAGTCCAGGCACTTTGTGAAAGTTCAGTAACATTTGCTAATGAAAAGAAACAGTCTTCAAACCCTGGGGGTTTGTCTCTTGAGTGTCAGAATTCTATCTATTTGTGTGTGTGTGTGTGTGTCACTTATTACACTCGTATTTCTGTTGCAGATTCTGGGTATGTGCTTATGTCTTCTCCAAAATGACCTCTACCTTGAGGATAATGTGTTTGACCTGTGTTTTGGTCTCCAGCAATACCAAGCCTAGTGACTGGTGAATATAAGTAAAATCTATTTTAGAACTAATTTTTTTAAGAAACATTTTTATTTATGTGATCATAGGTCCCTGCATTCAGATTTATGAGTTTTTAGCACTGGGAAATCTATACTGTAGTTCACAATGGCCTCTGGCTGTTTAAAGCTAAATATATTAGTTATGCATGCATCTTCTATTCCTGAATCCATTCTGGTTCCATAAGTGAATAAATAATTTATGAATTCCAGTGATACAGTCCTGATCTTCTCTTTTCCTATTTCCAATTGCCATTAATTGTGCCCTACTTCAAAAGTGACATCTTGCTAGCAACTCAGGCTTTGACATCCCACACGGTAGGATGGCTCCTATGAAATATACCCTCTTCTCCTTTCACATTCCCCATCATTTCTCAACGCGCTATAGTGGGCTTCAACTTCATCATGCCACTATCACTTTTTAATTTTCACTCAAATACTTTAGTTCTTTTTTTAATTGACATTTTTGTATCATTAAAAAGTTATTTTCCATTCACTGATATGTATGATACCATCTCTTTTCCATTTTCATGCTAGCATTTTGACTATTCTTCCTATTCTGTAGAATCCACTTAGTTAAATATGCAGGTAATGGCCCAGTTTCACTATCTCTTTTCTCAGCATCTCTTCTTTTGGGAAAAGTTACTAATTTCCATAGGTTGAAACTATCACTTTTTCACAGTCAAGCATTATCAATAATCTAGACCCCACTAAAAATCTCTATGCAGAATGCCCAGTTGTCTAGTGCCAAGTGGAAAGCCCTAGTTGTTTATCTCACAAGGATTTCAAGCCTAACATGAGGAGGGAGGGGGGTGATTTGTTAGAATAGCATTTTTAGAAGATGTGAGATTGAGCTGAGTGTTGAAGGTAAATGGTGATTACTCAGGAGAGGAGGAAGGAGGAGAGAAAGGAGTGGGGCATAAATGAGAATTGCAGGCTGATGGCACAGCAAAATCCTAGAGACCAAAGAGGAGCAGGACATGTTTGTGGTCACCTTGATCTGGCCATGACATGTGCTAGATGCCTGTGCAGTGGTGACTAGAGAGATTGACAGCTTGCACTTGTCTTTGTGGAGTGTGTCAGTAGGAAATCATTTATGGAGTTGAAGCAGATGAGATATATGAATTGATTAGTCTGTTAGAATATTCATTGAGTGGCAGACAGAAGAATGATCTACAGAAGGCAAAGCTGAAGGCAAAAAGAGCAAATAAAAGTTAGACATTCCACAAAAAATTTAGAACCTTTAAGTGCTAAATAAATACAATGGAAAACAAAGATGATGAGGAGATACCTTCAGTGAACAAAACTGGCACTTATTATCTTTCCATATAAAGAGCTCATGCAAATTGATACAAATGTGGAAAAGACATAAACACACAAATACATGTAGATAGCATTTATACTAAAAGGAGAAAGTTTTCTTCCTCATTTTTCAACCAAAGTAATCTAAATTGAACAACCAGAAGACCTATTCTTCAGTTTAATTAGCAAATAAGTTTTTCAAGAATCATAAAATACACATAATCTTTACCTTATTTCAAATTATGGACTTTGTCTGAAGTGAATAATGTAAAACATAGAAAGTTTCAAATGCCTGAAATGCTTAAACTATGTAATTCCAATAGGAAAAAATGGAACTAATATAAATTCCAAACATAATTGCAAATACTTGGTTGAATATTATGTAGCCATGAAAATGAAATTTGATATGAATAGGAACATCAGGACATAGTTTACTGAGTAAAAAGTACAGTAAATGAAAAAGATATAAAATGTAAAAAAATATGGTATTTTATCTATCTTTGGTTTTGGAAAATTTAGAAAGGAAAGCACAGACTATTAATAGGTGGTGGAATTATAAGTGATTTAATTAGATTTTTCCTCCAAACATCCTGCAGTTTCTTATTCTTTACATTATTTAAATAAATGGACTATTTGCAGCTTTGTGCTCTTGAAACCCAAGCCTCAGCTCTGCCTCTAGCTCTCTGCATTCACCCATCACGTGCCTAGGTAATTCTCCTTTAGAGTGGTGCCTAGATCTACCACCAAGAATGGTGACTAATGATGTATTCTGAGAGACAGAGGGTTGAAACTTCTTTTCAACCATTTATTACCACTACTATGATTTCCATCACGTGGTTTAACCTCCATGATTCATTGTCTATAAACATAAAATGGGCACCAATATTAGTAGAGCCACAATGTTAGTAGAAGCACAAATGTGCTGTTGGATCATGTTATTATTATGTTATTATTATGTTGGATCATGTTATTGATGCCACCCTGATTTAAGGTCTTTGCTGTCTTGGGGTTGGACTAGACTGCCCATCTAGACTGTACCTTCTTTAGACGCCAGACCAAACATCCTTTACCAATAGACCTTGAAAATAATTTGAAAATGTAAGATGCAGAAATAGTGATTTCCTGTTTTCAGATCTCTATTTTTAGATCTTGACAGAATAATTTTCCTAAAATAGGTGACTTGAAGTTTTCCCTACCACCCATTATTACTTATAGTGCCTGATTTTTAAGGACTCCATAGTATCTATTTATATTGAAATGTGTGTGTGTGTGTGTGTGTGTGTGTGTGTGTGTGTGTGTGTGTGAGATGGGGGATATATATAAAATAAGTAAAGCTCATATTTTTCTTAGTAATATACTGGTATATTACTAAGTTGGTATATTATCAAAACTTCTTATAATCACTTTACCTACTAGTATGAGCTCACTTTTTGGGGGAGGAGGGGAATTACTTTTGAGATGCCCCATCTTCTATTACAATAAAATTTGTTTATTGTGGTAATTTTGTAAGCATTTTCCTGGTCATTTGGTGACCTTGGGTATTGCAGAATTTCCTGATGTATTAGAATAATTACAACTCGCATAGGGGCAGACACTGAACTACTGCACTTCTTACCCCAAAGTCTGGGCTGCGGCAACAAACGTGATGGTCCAGAGCCTGAGTAACTCCAAAACAATGTCCATTTTAACCAGAAGCTGCATAATAATAGTGCTTTAATCAGTCAAAAGTTTAGGATGAAGCTTATAAAAGCTAGAAATTAACATCTTTGCATCTTATTGCTTCAATGTTTTACTGAGTCGGGTAAATGGACCAATTAGAATAATGCAATGGAGATTTCCCCCTTGAAATATCTCTTTTTTTTGCAACATCAATTTATGCTTCAGAATAAAAATAGCAAAAAGGAAATTTCAAACTTTCTGATAAAGAATTTCAGAGAGACTTAAATTCCTTCCTACTTACTGTTATTAGTTTTGTGGCCATATGACAGACACTGTGATCTAAGTCCTAAATCCATTACAGCACATTCAATAAATGTAGGCATATAAAGTACTCTGTCATCTGTAGTCATTTCAAACTGCATTCAATATCTTGGTTCCCAAGTGCATTAGCTTTTATTAAAAGCATTCTGCTGCAACATCCATTCTTCCTAATTGGTTTCTGGATTGCCCCCACCATTCAGGCAAATCTTAATTGCATTTTCCCACAAATCTAGTTTGATTTATGGCTCCTTATTTGCTTTATATTATTTATAATAAATCGAGGTAAAAAAATCTCAAGACATGAAATAAAATTTAACAGTAGGTCCTCTTCCACAAATATAGAACTTACCTAAGAATTCTCAACAGTATTTTTGCTTATTTTAAAGGTTGTTCAGTCAAGCTACAACCATCTGTGTAGTTTCCAATAATAATACCTTCATTACCTTTCCAGAGTTAATTGTATCTCACTTGTTTTGTTCATGAATAGATTTTTAGAATTATCTGGAACAAATAATATGAGGGTTATAAAAATAGCTATGTCCTGCTATAAAGCTGAGGTGGGTACACAGTATTTGGAAAAGGACATGGTGACAAAGCATCTGCTAGAATTGGTGTGCCACTGCTGCACTAGGAGATGTAATAAGAGGAGGACAGATGACTGCACAAACTACAGCTATTGAGAGGCCTGGAGTGAATGTAGAATGGACGCAGAGCAGAATCCAAAACTTTAAAAATAAGTGAACAGCAGAAAAATAAAGATAGAAGATAAAAGATACTGGAATAAAAATTTCCACACTATTGAGTGACTGCGTATTTACATGGATTGCTTTGTAAAATCCTGGTCTAAATAAAGACTTTCCATGGAACCATAGGCATGTGATCATTTCTGTAGGGAGCACATGAAAATTTATGGGAAGAAAGAAGTGTAAGTTGTTTTTATCAATATCTAAAAAGCCTTGTAGGCTTTCTTAGAGAAAAATGTATTCATTCCTTCAAAAATTTGAACAGTTAGAATTTTGAGATCAGAATAAGAAATACTGTAGTACATTGAGCATGAGAGAAAAAAGAAAAAGGATTTGGGTTTAATAAAAATATAAAGCAAAAGGGAAACTGATCATCTCAAGTAATTTCTAGGCCAATTAAACAAGTCAGAGGTTTACGGCAAATATAATTACTTGACTTCTAGAAGAATCTGAAAAGGATGGTTAGCAGATGATAAGCGAACTAAACGTCTAAATAATGGTTGTAATTGCATTGTTGTACTAGAATCCCCAACCTCACATAGTGTTAAGGAGGCATTCTCTCCCTTCTGGGGTCAGTGGAGGCCAAGCAGGGGACTGATATTTCTGTCCCAACTTGACAATAATGAGCTGGCACCCTTCCCCACACCCCTGCCCAACATGTCAGAATAACCAAGCTAAAACTGAAGGTTTCACGTTATGACTGTATGTATATATGTGACTGCATGACCATATGATTCTACAGTATGTACACTCAGAAAGGTGAGAAATTATATCCCATCTCTGTGTGATATATCAAAGTGCATAAATGAATTCTATTGTCATGTGTAACTAATTAAAACAAATAAAAAATTAAAAAAGAATACTGAAGGTTTCAGATCCAGAGTTTCATGACAAAACATACCAAATGCCTATGTTTCAATATAAAATCCATAATGACACTAATAATCAGGAAGATTTCAAAGTAAATGAAAAGACACATTCATTATATATCAGCATTGAGGTGACAGAAATGTTAGAGGTGTTAGAAAAGAATTTGAAAGTAGCCGTTGCCAAAAATACTTTAATGTGTAACTATGAATACATTCAAAAGAATGAAAAAATAGAAAGTCTCAACAAAGAAACAGAAGACAAAGAAGAATCAAATGGAAACTTTAGAACTAAAAAGGGTAACTGATATTAAACAAAAAATAATGTTTGTGTTCAGTAGCAGAATGGAGAGTACAGAAGACAGGACCACGCTTGCGGGTAGCAGTAGGAATTACCCAATCTGAAAAACAGGAAACAACTTTAAAAATAATAAAATAAAAATAATAATAATAATAATAACGATGAAGAGTTTAATGTCACTGGAATCCAGACGAAAAAGAGGATGTGGTCAGGCCTGGAATAGTACTCTAAGAAATCAGGGCTGAACATCTTCCAAATTTGACAAGACATGAACTATAGATTGACAAATTGAGCACAATCTGAACAGTTAAAGACCAAGGAAATGCATGCCAAGGTACATCATAACTGACATTCTGAACTCTAAAGACAGAGAAAAAAATATTGAAGTTGTAAGAAAAAAGTAAAAATTTATTTTTAAAAGGGAAAACAATCTGAATGACAGTGGATTCTCTCAGATGCCATGGAGGCTACAGGAAGAGGCACAGTAGTTTTCAAATGCCAGAAGAAAAGAACTGTAAACTACAAATACTATAAACAGCTAAATATAGTTTCCAGAATGAAGATGAAATTAAGTAATTCTCAGATAGTGGCAATTAAATAAGAGAATCTACCCCTAGCACACCTACCTTAGAAGAATGTCTAAAAAAGTTCTCTTAACAGAAAGGAAGCAATAAAAAAGGTAGAAAGAACATGGCAAAATAAAAGTAAATACAAAATACTTTCCTTTTCTACTTGAGTTTTCTAAATGATGTTTTTCAGTTGAAGCAAAACTTGTGAAAGTTTCTGATGTGGTTCTAAATATATATGGAAGCCAAATATTTTATTAGAGACAGTTATAGTGCCTCGCCATTGCTGACTGGGGAGAATAATGGCACGTAATAGAGAGGTAAGGTTCCTACATTTAACTTGAACTGGTAAAATAATAATACTAGTAGATATGGTAAGATAAAAATATATATGTATACATGCATACATACATATGTGTATATGTATAGATGTGTATGTGCACATACATGTATATATGTATTGTGCATGTATGTATATGTGTACACATTTTTGTGTATACATATATCATAATTCCTAGGCCAATAATTTTAAAAAGCTACATACTGAGATACACTAAGAATACAATAGATAAAATAGAATTCTAAATATGTTCAACTGACCCACAAGAGGGCAGGAAAAAAAAAAATAGAGAGTGAAAACTAGAACAAAGAGTAAACCAAAGATGACATGGCATATTTAAGCCTTAACATATCAATAATTGCATTGATTGTAAATGTTTAAACATACCAATTCAAAGGCAGAGATTGGAAGAATGGATTTAAAAAAATCATGACCCAATGATATACTATCTACCCTGTCTCTAAATAAAAAAAAAAAAATAATAATAATGCTCTAAAAAAAAAAAAAAAAAAAAAAAAAAAAAAAAAAAAAAAAAAAAAAAAAAAATTAACGGTCAGGATGAAAGTAAAAGGAAATGAAAAACAATATGTGAAACAAATATTAATCAAAGAAAATTGGAATGGCTAATAAAATATCAGATAAAGTACAGAGGAAAAAAACAGAGACAGAGAGGTGCATTGCATAATGTAAAGGAGATCAGTTAGAGACATTGCATAATGAGAACAAGGGAAAATATGCCAAAAGGTCATGAAAATCCTAAGAGTGTACAACCAAAGTACAGCATGGCCAAATATATAAAGTAGATCCGAAAGGAGAAATAGATAATTTCACAGTTACAGGTGGATACTTTGACAACGCTTTCTCAACAACTGATAGAACAACTATTTGAAAATCAGCCAAGACATTGAAAAACACAATTTCATCAAAGAACAGGGCTTAATCAAAATATACAGAACACTCTACCCAGCAACAGCAGAAGATGTTTGTTGTGTGTGGCCACACAACACATAACAAAACAGACTATGTTTGGGGCCATAAAACAAACCTCAACAAATTTAAAAAATTCTAAAATCATATAGACACTTCAAAATAATCTATGGATCTCAAGGGAAATTTTTAAAAACTTGAGTGAAAATGAAATGCTACATAGTAAACTTTTGGGACATAGCTACAACAGTGCTGAGAGGGAAATTCATTAGCACTAACCACATAAAAATAGAAAGGAGGAAAAGTCTCAAATCAGTCATCTAGGCTCCCATTTCAAAAACTAGGAAATTAATGGAAATCAAGTACAAAAAAAAGGAAATAACATGAATAAAATGAAACTAGAAAAACAAAGAAGGAAAGAAAACTGAAAACCTCCTAGCAAGACTAAAATGAGAAGACACAAATGATAAATATCCAAAATGAAAATGGATATCATTATAAACATCAAACGGATGATGGAAAATTAGCATTGTTCTATACATACAAATTTGACAACTTTCATGAAATGGGTCAGTTCCTCAAAAAACAGAGCCCACAGTAAGTCATGCAATAGGAAATAGACCATTTGAATAGCTCTATAATCATTAAGGAAATCGTATTTGTAACTCCCAAACTCCAAAACTCCATATCAGAAAGTGACAGAAGAAAAATCATATGAGCATACTTATTGATGCAGAAAAAACATCTGATACAATTGAACATTCATTCTTTCAAAACTTAAAACTCAGAAAAATATGAAGAAGGAAACTTCCTTAACTTGATAAAGACAATTTACCAAAATTCATAGTTATATCCATAACAGCATAAACAGGAAGCAACCCAGAGGAGTTTTAATGGTGTGTGGTTAAACTGCAGTACATCCACACCAAGGAATACCAATCAGCATTAGAGAGTACTGAACTACAATTTATGTAAATCTCCAGAGACTTACGCTGAGTGAAAAGAAGCCAAGCCAAAGAGTACATGCTATGTGGTTCTCAAAATAGCAAAATTATGGAAATGGAAAAGAGACAGTTTTACCAGCAGGTAAGAGCTGGAGGGTGGGATTGGAGCAAAAGGCTGTGTCCACATAACAGGATACTGAGGGATCTTTGTGGTGATAAAAATGCCATTTCTTGTACATATTAATGTCAAAAACATTGCAATAAAGTCCTGGGGTTTTGCAAGATAATACCGTTGGGGAAACTGGGTAAGGATACATGCATTCTCTATATATTACTTCCTACAACTGTGTATAATTATCTGAATAAAAAGTTAGATAAGCAAAATAAAATGATTTTTCTGCTGACCAGTAATCAGCATTCTACAGAAAAGACACACACATGCATGCCCCACATGTGCCCATGCATGCTAACCCCACACAGGCCCTGTGGCACTGTAATTTTACCACAGGTATGAATCCATGCTTCCATGCTGATTTATTTGGGGCGAGTTTTCTCTCCTTAGATTATTTTCTGTCAATTTTTAAGGATGTTATTAAGGTGCCACGTTGGTAGACAATAGTCTCTCTCTCTTTTTTAAGTAACTTCTTGTGCAAAAAGGAAAAAAAAAATTGTCAGTCCTCAATCAAGTCCCCAAAATCTGTTACTTCATGAATGACAAAAGTCCAGGAATCACAACTCTACAGTTTCCATGATAGTAATGCAGTTGAAAGTGTACTTCTCTGGATACAATCTCTAGCTTAGAGTGCTGTATAACATAGTTGTCAAATGCATGTGGCTATTTAACAATTGAGTGAATCTGACTGAAAATGATGGTGCATAATACCAGAAAGAAATTTCAAATCTTCAGTGAGGAAGAGAAATTTTGCTTCCCACTGGTGATATCCGATGTTGCCTCAATTATATAATCACAAACTAGGAAAATGCGATACTTAGTAGGGACAGTTCCAAATCTAATAAATGCCTCTGTGTTACTTCACTCTCCACTACCTCTTCAGACATTCCGTCATTTAATATTTCTTAATAGCCAGCTCACTTTCAAATATTACCCTTCCCATGTGCATTAGATACCATGTATTTATTATATCTTTATATATTTAGTATGTACTATTATAGATATGTTAATGTGTTTGTTAAAATTAAAGTTCTAACAAAACTATTAAAATTAATATAACAAATGAATTGAAATAGTAAATTATGTTTTGGCTTGTACATATTGTGAGAAAAACAACCATGATTTTGTTAGACTAACACATGAAATGACTAGTATTTTCCTTTTTTTACAAGTGGGAAAGACAATCATGTTTAGTCTACCTGTAACGAATGATACAATAGACTATAATTTTCTAAATAGCTCACTTAGCACTTCGAATTTTATAACTTGATGAATTAGTTTAGGTATAAATAACACAGGTTGAAAAGATGTGCTCAGTGTTAATTCTACAGAAAATATTTCCTCTTTAATATGATAGTCTTGGAGGTGACATCTCACATTATATATTCTAATATTGCTTTCTCATGAATTTATAGTACCAAATGCATGCTCTTCACACACAGTGTGCCCTTGGTTTTTTTTTTTTTTTAATAAACTCTCTATTTTATCATTAATTTTATACCACATTTTATAATTTTTGTTAATATTCAAAATATGGGAGCATTCAACATTATTTTATGTCTACATAGAAAGATGGAAAGGAAATACTTTAAATTTATTACTTCAGTTTCCACAATGGGTATTAGGCCTGACATCATAATTTACAGTTGTTAGAAATTTTTAAAGTTTTAACACTCTGAACTTAGCTCTATTAAATTGTTTTCCTTACCCATAAAGCCAAGCTTTTGTTCCTTACAAGGTGGTATCTGAAGTGGCATTTTCTAAGAAAGCTTTCTAAAGTACCTTGAAAAAAAAGGAGACCCCTAGTAGTATAAAATAATATTCTTCCCCAAATATTTGTATTAGTGTGAGATTTCTGTTGTACTGGATGAGATAATTTGGTCTTTATGTTCTAGCATATTTTTGGCCAATCGAAATCTTTGGGAAAAAAAGAAATAGCCTTTTCGCTGGGAATTTTTTTAGTGTGTTTTAGAACCTGATGAGGATCTTTTCCCTTCAAGGTACGAGGCCCTCCGGCTGCAGGGGCGTTTAAAGAAAGACCGACCAAGCCCACAGCATTTCGAAAATTTTATGAGCGAGGAGACTTCCCAATCGCCCTTGAGCATGACTCGAAAGGAAACAAAATAGCCTGGAAGGTAAGACCCAGGCACAGCTGTGACAGCCAGCTGCGCTTGCTGAAGTGACATCTCCCAGTGCCAAACAAACTTGGCTGCTAAGTAAATAAACTGGAGTAATTTCTCAGCGAATGGAAGATGGTGGGTAAGCTCTTAGAGAAAGCCCCCCTGTGTCAGCCGTCCACCTTGACTAACAATTAAATTATAGCCTGCAAAGAAGAAAATGACAGAGTTGCTTTGCCTTAGAGAATGTCTGCTGCCCAATTCATCTCTATTTCTATGAGAACCTGGCAGCCCAGCCTGGTTCAGGCAGTCCATCAAATGATGGAACTGGCGGCTGGATACAGAGAGCAACAGCCATTTATCTCCCCCAAATTTCACCTTCCTGCAGGACACTTCCAAATGGAAGCTTTAATTACCTAAATGGATAGGTCAAGATTGTCTGCTCCCTGGAAATGCAGAGTAGAATACAAAAGAAGGCCCGTAGCCTTCCTGGGCCCTGCTCTGTCTGCAGCCCCTGTCAGCCTGTGCTAGGCTGTCATACTGCCCTGTTAGAGGCTGACCTCCACAGCCAAAGCCATTACAGCACCGACATTTTTCTGACAAAAGGTTAATTGGCTTCAAAATAAATGTATTGCCTAATGACTCCGTTCTAATGTGGCTGTGTTTCTTTCTAAAAGGCTCACTGATGTTATTTGTAAAAACTTGCCAATCTCTTAACTGGAGAAGGCTTTTACATTTAATTTGAAAAATGAATGCGGATCTCTAGCCGCTTCTGCTATTTAATTATTCTTGTTATCAACCACTTTGCTTTTGGTGATTTTTATCAGCTTAAAGGGGTTCTCCGCCTAAAGACAGCAAAACAGTTGCGCACGTTTGCATATCACATCAAGCTAAGGAAAATAAAAGGCTTTGGCCAAACATCAGTTAAATTACACAACTGACACATTAACTAAAGAGTCTGGAGGTTGGGTCTGAAGGTGAATGCAGGAATTGTTTATAATGAGTGACAAAGAAATTTATGTTAAAAAAATCACAGTATCATATTTAAAAATTCATCAAGATAAACAGCTGAGAAAGATGCATTAAAATATAAACTTTCCCCTAAAGAAAGGCTGAAAGAATTATTTTCATTTGTACCTAGCATATCTTTATAGTTTCATATTAATAGCAAGCATTAAATCTTGAGCAGTCACTGATATTCGGTTATTGAACTTAGATTTACTCCAAATTATGAAAAAACAATGGTGGTATATCAGTAAGCTTTGTGGCAAACGTTTTTGGGGGAGAGGGTAAGGAATGTTATTATTCTTCTTGTCTTCATCTCTATTAGAATGCAAATTTGTCATTGAAAATGTATGTGTGATGAAACATAATGTACAGCAAGTATAACCAATTTAGATATTTTAGTCTTATCATAAGTATATAGTCCCAAAGCTTTGTTGTGATTTTGGGGTCTATTTATATGATTTGTTGCATGGATTTCATGTTTGCTTGTCTATGTACTTGTTCGTATAATATTGGGATTGCTTAAAAACCTGATTTCTGTTGAGTAAAAGAATATGTTGGACTGGGGTTTTGGCTCAGAGGTAGAGCCCAGGTTCGATCCTCAGCACCACGTAAAAATAAAGGCATTGTGTACAACTAAAAAACAAATAAATAAATATTAAAAAAAGAATATGTCATACTTCTTTATATAAAGTAAGTGGGTGTTGGTGTTTTAAGTAATAGTAACCTACACATAAGTTACATTAATGAAAAATGTTAATATAGATTTATTTTTACCTGTTCAAATAATTTTGAGAGTGACTTTCAGAAGTGCCAAGAGATTGAAAAAAATCATCTTGAAAACAAATTGCTAATAAAATTATAGGATGAAACATTTTGCTTTATCTTTGATAATATTATAGTCAGCAGGGATAAAATTTGCTTTTCTTATTTATGTTTATATAAGCTTAATTTTCCCTTAAGCTGCTATTGATTATGGTACTGATTCAGTAAGCTAAAGAGTAATAATAAAGAGGAAACAATTTATTTACTGTCACTGGTAGTGTAATAGCATAAATTTATAGAAACATCTTATTCCAGAACCTACAGACTTCCATCTTTTAGGACTTTACTACTATATTTCAGTTGTATTAATAGCACTGAAAATAAGACATTAATATTATTTAAACATAGGCTTGTGAACAATCTCTTAGTGTATTCATATGCATTCGTAGAGCATTGACTGTGGGCACAGTCTCTTGCTAGATATGGTTAGGGACTTATTTAGGATGTCATTCCTAAGGAAGGAGCTTGACTGTTAAAGGAAGCAGCAGCACACCCTTCCCCCAACCCCAAAGCACACCACCAGAACCTTGAGCTGTGCTGTACCTTCCTTGTGGGGCAGAGCAAGGTGTCCAGTGAGGCAGACCTCTTGCTGTAACACCATCACTCCTGGTCCCTCACTGAAGGTTCTGAACCAGGGAGCTTCCCCACGAAAATGCAAAGGGGTTCGTGAGTGCCTGAAATGGGCACACAGCCAAGTGAAAGAAGGTCCATTTCTTTACCAGGTTTTGGTGGCCTGTGACTATGAAATCTTAGGACTCACTGCCCTAAGCCATGGTGGAGGCTGTCCCTCCATCTCGGGGTCATCCCCATATGTGGAGCTGCAGCACAGGGATCCCTGCCCAGGTGTCAAGTGCTCCACTTGTTCAGGATTAGCTGACCCCGCCATCACCGTGTTGGAAACCACCATATCATCCTGAAATAGCAAGAGCACTCTGTTGTACCACCTAATAAAGAACCTAAGTTAGAAAGTAGAAATAGAGTTAGAACTAAGTAAATGTCACTGTTAAGCCCATCCTGAACTAACATGACAGCTTAGTGCACATGGAAATGGTCATTTGTTCCACGTGCTAAAACAATATGGCAGGCTGAATTCCATAATCTGTCCAGTTCAGTCTATTTCTTATGGTATCACTAAAGATTAGAGTGATGTCCAACTCTATGCCTGCAGTAGAGGAAGTGTTCTACATTTGTACTTTTTGATACAGTACAACTGGCCATGTGTGGCCATTAAGCTTTTGAAATGTGTCTTCTGAGACTGAGGAACTGATTTTTAATTTTCTTTAATTTTAATAGCTGCATGATTTTCATATTAGACTGAGTGGCTGTAGATTAAAATAATGGCAGTCAAAAATAAGTGCCTGCTCTGTTACCCAGATGTAAGAGTTATCATTGGAATTTAAAAAATAAGACATAAATGCATTTTTATCACAGTTGCCTGTATGTACCATAAATTCCTTGGGGAATATGAAAAAAAATTTGCAAAATATTTGAGCAAAAATGTCTATATGCCTATTGATGTTCAGTTTATTATCTATGAGACAGAAATAGATCCAACTTAGAATATGAAGTCTACCAGGCAAACTCTGGATAAAATTTTTATTTTTAAATATACATTTTCTAGATACAGCTAAACATGGCTGAAGTCATAAAAACAATAATGATTACTTAATAGGTTTTATTTGGGTGGTTGGGGGTGGGTTACCGGGGATTGAACTCAGGGGCACTCTACCACTGAGCCACATCCCCAGCCCTACTTTGTATTTTAGTTAGAGACAGGGTCTAACTGAGTTGTTTAGTGCCTTGCTGTTGCTGAGGCTGGCTTTAAACTTGCGATCCTCCTGCCTCAGCCTCCCAAGCCTCTGGGATTACAGACATGTACCACCGCCCCAGCTACTTAAAAGTGTTAATCTTCTGCCTTTTGGGCATTCCTCTTGGTTCCACTAACAGTTGAAACGTGGCTGTTCTGTGGCTCACATCTTCAGTATCCACACTGCAGGCCCAGCGGTGAAAGAGCTAGGCAGTCTGGGTGCGCTACACAGCAGATAATAATGAGCATGTGCTAGTGGAAATCAAATTGAAATAAAATTGGGTTTGAGTTTTCTTATCTTAAATTTCCATTCTTCAATTTCTTGTACTTCTGCACTGTTAATCACAAGGTACTGATCAGGGAGGGAGTGGCTGGGGCTCTGCCTAAAGGTTTTCTATATAGGCATTTAGGAGAAACAATATTAGATAAACATGCAAAATGTGCAGCACATTGTTTCTGCCTCTGCTGCTTGAACAAGGAGCAGAGAAAGGTGGCCCTGTGGTGGAGAGGAGTCTCAGACCATGCATGGGTCTGGGGATATGAAATCATAGGGAAGCGTGCATGGTATTTCTGCACTCTGTCTTCTCACACGCACCTCCAGGCGTCCTCCACCACCCTCTCCACGCTCGGCCTGAGACAGCCTCCAAGTGTGCTGAGGAGCTCTGCTCCCCTCCCTTCTCCACGTCCTCCTTCCCCATCTCCTTCTTGCTCATCCTTTGTCCCTTTCTCTTCCACTTCTCCCTCTTCCTCCCCTTCCTTTTCCTCCTCTCTTTCTCCTTTCTAGTTTTCCTTTTTATTTCTTACTTTCTGGAACCCCTGTCCTTTCCTATAATTTTTCCAGGGCTGATTTTGAGAAAAGGCACCGGGAGCCCACCCTCATTCTCCATTTGGCAGGAATCTGAGGTCCTTTAGAGTATTCACTCGAATGAACTTGAAATAAAAATTATGACTTGCACACTTAGGGAGAAACACAACTATGAATCATAGGTAACACCATGAGATGCATCATTTTATTATGAATTTGGATTCCTAGCCATTGTTTTAAATAGTGTGGGAATACAGATTTCTTTAAAACGCTTACCTCAATAGAGACCTTAGGAGAGAGTTGACAAAATATGTGTCATAAGCTCATTAGATTTTTTTAAGACAATGCTATTTTATGATTAGCCATTTACTTATTTTAGAGATTAAAAAAGCTACAAACACACACTAAAGTGTCTGTAAATTTGATGTAGTAGATATTGATTCAAGTCATCTTCTTCCATCCAAGAATGACATGATGCTATGTGACTGTGTGACATGCACTGAGAATATATGAAAAAATGTTCAACATCTCTAGTAATTAGAGAAATGAAAATCAAAACTACTCTAATATTTCATCTCACGCCAGTCAGAATGGCAGTTTCAGGAATACAGACAGAAATAAATGTTGGCGAGGATGGAGGGGAAAAGGCACACTCATTCATTGCTGGTGGGACTGCAAATTGGTGCAACCAATCTGGAAAGCAGTGTGGAGATTCCTTAGAAAACTTGGAATGGAACCACCATTTGACCTAGCTATCCCACTCCTCAGTCTATACCCAAAGGACATAAAATCAGCATACTATAGTGACACACCCACATCAGTGTTTGTAGCAGCTCAATTCACAATAGCTAAACTGTGGAAGCTACCTAGATGCCCTTCAATAGATGAATGGATAAAGAAACTGTGAAATATACACGCAATGGAATATTACTCAGCATTAAAAGAGAATTAAATTATGGCATTTGCAGGTAAATGGATGGAGTTGGAGAATATCATGCTAAGTGAAGTAAGCCAATACCAAAAAAACCAAAGGCCAAATATTCTCTCTGATAAGTGGATGCTGACCCATAGTGGGGGGGGGGCATGGGAAAAATGGAGGAACTTTGATGGAGCAAAGGAGAGGGAAGGGGAAAAGGGATGGGGGTAGGAAAGATGGTGGAATGAGATGGACATCATTACCCTAGGCATATGTATGACTGCACATATGGTACCACGCTACATCATATACAACCATAGAAATGTCAAGTTGTGTACGATGAATCAAAATGTATTCTGCTATTATATATACTTAATTAAAATAATTTAATTAATTAATTAACAAAGAAGAAAGTCTTGTTTTCCACTAAAATTCTAATACAGGACACAAAGATGTCCCCTGAATTAAACAGATTTAAATAAGAAATAGGTAACTCACTAGACAAGTCAGGATATAATATAAACTCTGTTACAAATGCAACAAAATCACAAACCTCTTAAATTGTCTCAAAAAGGGAAAAGCTCAAATGGATTTGTGTATTACCTTAGCTTTCCCTCTCAGCACTTTACACAACCCCCTCCTTGCAGTATGAAACAGCATGGTTGCCATGGACATTGCTGCATTGCTATTTTCCCTCATTTGGTATATAAATGATTTTCAGTAACCACTTTATTGCAATAAAGTTAGTAAAGCCTTAACTGACACACATGAACAGGTACATGTGAGAATGGACTCACCCTCCATGCATTGTCCAAACTGTGTCTTTCTCCCTGGACCATTGGAGATTAAATTTTACCATGAGGTTGATATATTAATACAGCTACCTGTCAATTAAAACTTGTATCACAAAACTTTTTCTCTATGGAAAAAAAATCACAATTTCTTAATCTAAGTCAATCAGTTAACTATAAACATTTTCTGATATTTTTCATCAATAGACATTTATATAATTATAATTTATATATTTATATGCCCACATTATTTCAAAATCAATTTAAAGAACTATAAATACATTACAGTTTTAAAGAACTATAAATACATGAAGTTAGCATGAATAAGAAAGATGCGAGAAGTGGGAAGACACAGGGGGGTTTTAAATGGAGCCGGTAGCGAGGTTCATAAAAATAGGCACATCCTGAAATTCTCTAAGGTGGGCTTGTGTCAGTATTCCAGGGGGCACACTCTTACTCTATTCCTGGAACAGTGTCTGGCACAGAGCTGGGGCCAGTGTATGTGTCTGTTGAATGAAAGTAAGGCACACCAGAGCGGTTTCCGAGTCTTATTTTTCTGGACATCATCTTACAACTGTGCACTCACTCGCCAGGCCCTATTTTCTTTGTCTTAAGAGACGTCATGTATAGATGATTCCATGACACTTTTAAATTATGGGCATTCAAAGAAATTTTGTTCCATAATTATTAGAGTAACTCTATTTTGAGATGTTCATGAGATACTTGAACGAATGGTGAGTAGAAATTTGCCAGCACTCAAGTCTTCTGAAACCAAAATGGAAAGATCAGCAGCAGCAAGTTCAATTTGAATATGTAAACTCTGGGGTCCTGAATTACATGTGGTAATTTAGGGAAGTGGACCCTTAATCACAACAATGCCCTTTAGGTTATGCACAAATGCTTTCTGATGACTATTCCTTTGTTATATTTTACTTTCAAAATGACAGATACAAGTATATTTCTTTTTCTGAATGACTAGAAATATATGTCCAACTTATATATATATGTCCAAGTAAAGACGATGCTGTTATAAATAAATAATTACGATCCTTAAATCAGTCTTTAAATGTCCAGGTGTGGCTTGGGCCACACCTTCCGATTCTGTGTTGACTGACTGACATTCAGTAATTCTCTGATGTATCTTTTTTTTTTTTTTTTTTTTTCTAGTTCTTTTCTGTTCTCAGCAGCAGCATTTGTATTCATGAATTACAAAAAAAAAAAAAAAAAAAAAAAAACTCTGCCACTGTGACTGTTTTCATTGACATAACTGATAATTTCCTAGTAAGAAAAACATTTATAGAATATAATTATTATTAAAGTGTACACTAATTTTCTTACAATTAAAATCATCTCCAAGGCATGATAGCTCATTATCTGTAAATATTATTGCATTTTAAAGTAAGTCACACTGATATGATACCTGATCCATTTGCCATTGGTATAGTCACAAGATTCTATAATTTTGATTTATACTTTATTCCTTTGGTACCTTCATTTTCTTAATGGTTCAGTTTCTTTAGGATTGAAAAATGTTATGTCTATTGCCCTTAAGGTAAAACTGATATTGATTTTTAAAATCTTCTAGGCAAATTTATTTGAGCTGAAAAATTTGTTTTGCATGAAGAATAAATGTTTTCTTGGAATTGTCCTGGGCTTCTATTTCTTTTGATAACTGCCAAAGCTTGAGTTTGGGTATCAGGCCTTAGTAGAACTTATAAGGTAGATTTCACAAGAGAAGTGACAATTTACCTGATTTCTGTATGAGAGTGCACTACATTTTCATCATTAATTCCTCTGTGACTAATTAATAGAGCTTATTCTAGAAGTCTTGAAAAAAATCTTCTGGCAATCAATGTACTACTCTGTGTTTTGTGAAGAAAGTGACTGCATACATGACTAATCCCATTCTTTTATCTGATGTAAATTTCTATGTCTTAAAAGTATACAGCATAGAAATGCAGCCATGTATCAGAAATACCTTTAATTCAGATTGGTCAGATGACCTCCGAAGCTGGATGAAAGATTTTCTGCTGACTGGGCTGGTGCTCCCTGCTGCCTGTATAATTTATGTGAGAAATTAGTGCGAATGGTTCACTTTTATGGAGCAGAGCTGCTTGTAGCAAGCCTGCAGAAACAATTTTCCCCCAAGCCTCCATCTGTTCTTCAAACTAGGGCATATGCCATCTCATCGAGCTTGAAAGTCAGCTGATTTATAGCTCCTGGAAAGTGCGTAGATGGAAAAGAAAGGTCGACTGCTGCCTGGTGACAGTGATTTGTTAGACACTGGCCAAAGACAATTCACATTACCAGGGACCCCGGGGAAACAAGCAGTCGAGTGACAGCCAAAGAGAAACAAATCACCCCTGCTCCTCAGGTTGGACGACCACCCCGAACAGGAGGGTCTGGGCCGCGCTGAGGGAGAACCGTGAGGAGGGCCTGGTGCTCTCTGAATGTCCCTGCAGAAATGAAGAAATGGCCCCCTCCTAGCCATAGTGTTGTCACTTCAGAAGTCAGGACTCAGTCTTTAAGCTCTAACTCTGTGGTGGCTTGTCAGAAAGCTCTGTCTGCAGGCACAAATGGGCCTTTGATGGACTCCCTGTGTCCGCCTGGAAGGTGAACCTCCATTTCTGCCCAATTGGTAGCCTAATGGAGGCCTCCCTCCCTGTCTTTCACTGACCATGCATCCCTGCTCTTCATTGAAGAACAGTCGAGATCAAAAGCCATTCAACAGATATCAGATGGAGTCAGACTCACAGTATGATCATGAGAAAAAAATCACTGGTGTTTTTATATAGAGTGGTCAAGGAGTCTCTTCAGATTCAAACCTGATAAATACATAGCGAATTTTTAATATCCAGCAGTTGTATGAAGATTTCTTCTTCACTCTGAGGCAAAACCTAAGTGTTAATGAATTATCATATAAAATTTAATCCATACTTGAGGCAAAAATTTTAGGAAATTATTTTTTTTACCTTTATCCCCAAAAGGGTTATCTTGACCTTCAAATTTCCATGTGAAAATTGGGACTGGTAGGATAACCTGTTGAACTCACATACATGAACTATAAATTCTTATCACTGCTCCTACTTAAGAAAATTCTGTCCTTAATGTGAATTCTGTACATGTTCATCTTATAAAATAAGAAAATACTAAAGAGTAAAAGGAATAACTAACCACCATTTTACCACTCATGGATACAACTATTGACATTTACTTTAAGTTTTCAATCTTATCTTGGTTTATGCACAGTTGAGATCATAGCACAGACGATTCCTTCTTTAAAAAATCATTGATCTATAGTATATGAAGTTATGTACATTTAAATATTCTAATTTTTCTAGATTGAAGATAATATAGGCTTATTATAGAAAATTTAGAAAACAATAAAATAAATACAGAAGATAAAACTTATCCAGATATGTTCCTATTCAGTCTTTTATCTACACATATGTTTTTACTTTGTTGAAACTAAGTTTCATCTGAAAAATTTTGAAGAGGTCAAAGGACCAATTTAAGAGGGTAGACTGATAGTGGCATTACTGCCACAGGGATATCAATATTAGCAGTTATCTTCAATTTAACAACATATAGCCATCTTTTAATATGTGATTATAAGTTTTCAATGGCCATTACTAAGGCCTTTGCAAAGATTTATAGCAACACATTTTCATGTGTAGCTCTACTTTAGCAAAACTACGGATCGCTTTTCCTGTGGTAGTTCTCACGTGTGTGTGGATTTGTCATTGTGAACATGCTGGAAGCATGTTTTTGAAGAGAATAGAAAGCATTATTTTAAAAAGAAGAAGTTCCTTATGTACAAAACACATTTCTTTACATCTAGGAAAAGTGTAAAAGTAAACACAGTTGCCAGAATCTTTATAAAGTCCATCAACCCCTAATCTAAGACATCTCCTTTACAACTAATAATTCTACAGAATTTCCAAGATTGTGTTCTGATCTGAATAAAATAAAACCCACAAATCTTTCTAGCCAAAAGTTCCCAAATCATGAGTTTTTATTTTGATATCACTCTGTTCATGTACATCTTTAAGCAATTTTACGAAAAAAATGAAAGAATTTAATGTTTCTGAACCTTTGAATATCTTGTAAATATAATTTTTCAACTTTCTTATATCTGAAACACAATTGAATAGAAATTAGCATTCTTAAATTACTAGGTTTCCCTCCACATCTGTAGATTATCATTGTATCCTAACATGATTTCTGAGGAATTAAGACCAATATGATTTTTATTCCTTTGATGGAATCCCTTCTTATTTGCTTGTTTGTATATTTTGTTTTGCAGCCTGGGTAATTAGACACTTTTTATCAAGTTGTTTCTGTGTATGTTTTTCTTTTCATTCATTCTTTGTTTAATATGGCTAGTTTATTGTCTTCTTATTTGAAGCTTTTTCTCAATTGAGGAAAGTTTTCTTTTGTTATATTATTAATTATTATTTTCGTCACAATTTTTCTATTTTCATTATTAGAATAGTGTATGTAGACTCTACCCTACTATTGTCTCCTTCAATATTTTCATCTCTTTATCCATTTTTTAAAAATTTATGGGAGAGTTTTATGTTTTTGTTTTCTTTATATTCACTATATCCATTACTGACTCAATTTCAAGTTTTAGCTACACTTAGGTATACTGCCCAGCACCTAGCCAATACCCTGGTATGAGAGTGTTCCATCTAGTTCTATTCTGTGGGTCTACAAGAGGATCTTGGTAACTTTGGGTGCTAAGATAGATATGCAAATCCCTATAATCCCTAAACTATACAAGTACCCAGCTGTTTCTTCTGTCCTTGCCCATAGCATTTTGCTTGTGAGGCACAGTACTTTCTAAGATAAAATGCAATGTGCTACCCAGAATCTCTATCCCTACCCCCTGTCCAGCATTCGGTTGTGTTCTGAATGAGAGTTGACTGAAGGGATGTAGGAATTGGGATCTTGATGGAGATGAGATGGAAGCCAACAGTGCTTTGTCTTAAAGAGCAGTTACTTCATGGTAGTAGATTACTTCTCGCCTACTCCTTGCCCCAGTTTATTCCAGACTTTATGTTTCTGATGGGGCAGAAAATGTAGAAGGGATGCAGCCACTCTCTACCTTTGGATGAGTCCCTCTGGTTGCACAAGAGCCGACTATAATTGTGGTTTTTCAATCCACTTCCATTGGGCTCATCTATAGCACCTCCTTTCATCTCTGCCTGTTCATTCATTATCATACCAGTTTTCAGTTGCATGTTGAATTTTTCTTTTTCTGTGTCTTCATCGATAATATTGTGGTGTGTTGGGAGGCACAGTGTCAGGGAATCATGTTGGGAAGCTATTTAAAACCATTGAGTCCAATTTGCTTTTATGCATTACTGGGCTGTATCCCATTACAGAGAAGTAATGTGACCTCATCAATGCTTAGTCAGTGGTGGCTTGCCTATTCATAAGGCAGTTGAGTACTTATAATGTGTAAGACACAGTGCTAGGCCCTATAACCTGGATGATATGGGCTCTAATCTTAAGAAGCTTATTGTCTGAATAGATCACCATTGAAGGAAAAAGCTGAAAACCATCCAAATCCTAAAGCAAATTGCTTCCTCTTGTGTAAATCACAAATTCTTCATCCTTTTTATTTTTTTCTTTTATTCTAAGTTGTTATATATGACAGCAGAATTCATTACAATTAATAGTACACATATACAGCACATTTTTACATATCTCTGGTTGTATACAAAGTATATTCACACCATTCATGCCTTCATACATGCACTTAGGGTAATGATATCCATCTCATTTTACCATCTTTTTTTTTTTTTAACCCTTTTTCCCCTCCCTTACCCTCCCTCCCCATTGGCCTTTCTGGTGTTCCTCTAATCCTCCTATCCTCCCCATCCCAACCCCACTGTGAATCATCCTCCTTATATCAGAGAAAACATTCGGCATTTGGATTTTTGGGATTGGCTAACTTCACTTAGTATTTATTCTCCAACTTCATCCATTTACCTGCGAATGCCATTATTTTATTCTCTTTTATTGCTGAGTAATATTCCATTGTGTATATAGACCACATTTTCTTTATCCATTCATCTACATTTTCTTTATCCATTCATCTATTAACCCATATAATTACAGTTATCTTATATTAGACAAAGGCGCCAAGAGCATACATTGGAGAAAATGTAGCCTCTTCAACAAATGGTGCTGGGAAAACTGGAAATCCATATGTGGCAGGGTTTTAAAGTTGCTGGGGTTTATAACTCCCCCTGACCCGGGGTGAGTCTGCTCTGGCCAGCAGAGAAGGCTGGGGGAGCACGCCCCAGTAGTAAGGCGAAATCAGGAACCGCAGGAGCCGACTGGTAACCCACACCCGCCTTCAGAAGACTCAGAGCTACCAGGGAGTCCGGTCAAGGCACGAGCCCAGTTTATTGAGGAAGTTGGACGGCCTTTATAGAAGACATGGGCCAATCAGCAGAAAGGTTATAGGGGAGCACAGGGAGCACGAGCAGATCACATTGGAGGAACAGCCACTAGCCAATCCTAGTGGTGGTTTGATTTTTTTTGTCATGTCAGGGCAACACCCCTGGGGTAGGCCAAGTCCACCTATCAGGAAATGGGAGACATCCAGAGAGTTAGGTTTTCATTTCCTTGACTTAAATTTCTATTCTTTCAGCTGACGTGTTCTTAATGTCCCCAACACATATGTAGCAAAATGAAATTAAACCTTTATCTCTCACCATGCACAAAACTCAACTCAAAGTGGATCAAAGACCTAGGAATTAGGCCAGAGACACTGCACCTATAGAAGAAAAAGTAGGCCCTAATCTCCATTATGTCGGATTAGACCCCAACTTCTTTAATAAGACTCGTATAGTGCAAGAATTAATATCAAGAATCAATAAACGGGATTCAAACTAAAAAGCTTCTTCTCAGCAAAAGAAACAATCAGTGAGGTGAATAGAGTGCCTACTAATTGGGAACAAATTTTTACCACATACACGTCAGATAGAGCACTAGTTTCTATAATACATAAAGAACTAAAAAATCTTAACACCAAAAAAACAAATAACCCAGTCAATAAATGGGCCAAGGAACTAAACAGACACTTCTCAGAAGAAGATATACAATCAATCAACAAATACATGAAAAAATGTTCAACATCTCTGGCAATTAGAGAAATGCAAATTAAAACTAATCTAAGATTTCATTTCACTCCAGTCAGAATGGCAGCTAGTAAGAACACAAACAATAAATGTTGGAGAGGATGTGGGGGAAAAGGCACACTCATACATTGCTGGTGGGACCACAAAATGATGCAGCCAATCTGGAAAGCAGTATGGAGATTCCTTGGAAAACTGGGAATGGAACCACCATTTGACCCAGCTTTCCCACTCCTCAGTCTATACCCAAAGGACTTAAAAATAGCATACTACAGGGACACAGCCACATCAATGTTTATAGCAGCACAATTCACAAGAGCTAAACTGTGGAATAAGTTCTTCATCCTTTATGCAGTAAGCATGGAACATTTTTTGCTTTAATGATGTGGTTCAAATAATTTCTATAGACAAAATTTTCAAATTGAAAGACTCTATGATATTTTTACTAGTTCACATTTGTCTATGTCAGTAAGTGCAATTTGCCAACAATTTGCTTTTCTCCTGCTTTAGTCTCCTTATTATTATATAAAATATAGTAAGTTTTATGTTTTGAATGACCTTCTGGAGATCAATCCACGTCACGTGCCTGTATCACTACATATTATGTCAGTCCCAGGATCAATGGGACTTTTCTAAGCGATACTAACTCCCAAGTTTCTAACTCCCAAGTTCTATTCTGTATTTTGGAATAAACACTATTAGTCTGTATTTAGGTAGCATGAATTGTAAAGATGTACCTGATTTGAACTTGAAGACTTCTAGAGTCCCTGTTAAATACAAGCTGGACTTTC
The DNA here is from genome assembly GCA_025594165.1 of Tamias sibiricus. NCBI lineage: Eukaryota > Metazoa > Chordata > Mammalia > Rodentia > Sciuridae > Tamias > Tamias sibiricus. Next base: position 146,029,738 of record CM046666.1, read on the forward strand.
TCATTTTAGCATCAGAACCTCCAGATCTCTTTCTTTAATTCACTGTGAATTATTTGAGGTAATTTCCTCAACTCTGTCTTCCAGTTTATTAATTTGTTTTGTTCAACTAGGTTTAATCTAATCTCTAACTCGTCTGTTGAAATTTTCTTAACTGTAGTTTCAGTGAATATCAATTCTGGAAGTACATCTGTTTCTTTAAAAGATTAGCTGGTTTTATTTTCCTATCTTTTTCTTACCCTATTGCTTCTCTTGCTATTTTTAAAAGGTTATGCATTTAAACACACACACACACACACACACACACACACACACACACACACACATTTCGAGTTTCTTTCACATTTATCTGTTTCCTTCAGTTACTGTGGTATAGATTTGAGTTTGCCTTTGCTTGGGACTCCCTGGGGTGCTGGTGGAAGACACCACTGTGGGGGCTTTCCAGGTTGTCCCCAAAGCACCCAGGTTCTAAACTCATCTTGGTACGGTGCAGGTGTGTTTCCTCATCAGGCCTCTACTTGCCCCTCTAGATCAGAGTTTCCTCTACCTTTCGGAGGACTTTGTATTTGCCTCTCTTGCATCTGAGGATGGCCTTATCTTTTAAAACTTTCATCCAGTATTGATAGTTTAGTTTATTTATTTATTTATTTTTTGTCATGTTGACTAGAGGGCTTTCCATTAATTCTACAGAATTGTTTCTCAATTGGCCTAATAGCTCGGCTTATAGAATCACTTTTTCAATGAGGTTAATATCTTGGCTTAGATGTGGAAAAAAATAAATAAATAAACATCTTGAGACACAATCTTCCCTCAATGTGAGACAAGCTCTTTTCCATGTAAAAACATAAGATATGCTTTGTATGTCTCATGTCAGTCCTTTCACTGAGTAAATGCAGTCAGCCAGTGTTAGTGTGTGATTTTGCATGTGATTGTACATACACACATAAATTAGATCTTTGTTCAAGATAGCACGTTTTTAGTTTAGAAAAATCACAAGGAAAAGACTTTAAAAGTACCAACCACAACTCTCACTTTTGTATGTGTGTAACGTGTGTGTGTTCACACGTGTGTGCATATGCTCCTTTTTCCTATCTTGGTGCTGTAGTTAAGATGACAATATTCATTTTCTAAAATTCAGTCAGAAGGTTAGGTGGATGTGGTGACCCTAAGGAGACCTTTGCCATCTCATTATTTTTACCGAGTAATGGTGAATCTCCTGAGAGCACCAGCCCATCAATTGAAAAGCCTCTTTTAAATGCCTTCCATTTGCAGTAAGTTGTATAACATCTTATTAAATACCAGTAAGTGCTTTTTAAAAACCAACAAAGTATAACATTGGACTGGAGAGAATTTAGGGTTTTTTTTTTTGTTTTTTTTTTTTTAAGTCTTTCTTCACAGAAGGAATCACTTTGGATTTGTTATTACTTTCCAGTTTTGAAAAGTCACTTGGGTAATCAAGAAGTATTTGTGTATACAAAAAAGGATTACTCGTTTGCATTCAATTTTTTTCCTTTTTTCTTTATATTTTTAAATGCCTTATGGAACACACTAGTGTATTAGACTGGTGATATTAAAGCCACAAGTCAAAAAATTCAAAAGTTAAGATTTTTATAATTCTGTTTGGGGCTCTCCGGCTTTTTCGGCCCATGTGACTTATAACTTTAACACTTCATTATTGTAACTTATTACATTTAATAAACTAACAATTGGGACTAGCTTCAAATCTCAAGCAGCAATTTAGCGGATGGCTCCTTTCATGAAGAAGAAACATGGAATGTGAGGGCTTCGGTGCAGCCCTGGGGAGATGGAAGAGAGGGTAAAAGGAAAACGCACTGGTTAGTTGCAGCATTACTAGTAACATTTGTCTGGTCAATAATATTAGAATTTAGATCAGTTTACAGAAATAACGAGCTCCACCACCAATTGAACGTCTCCTCTGTGGAATTCACCAGGACTGCAGGAAACCTCTCTGATGAGAAGTTTTGTTCTTGTTCAGGTAAAGGCTCCGCGAGTGATCTCGCTGGTTCTTCTCACCGTTTGCCTTCTCCGTTATGCAGCAGGAATCTGTGTGCGCGTCGATGGCCAGGACTCTGTCTTGTTTTCCCTGGTGACCCGTGCTCAGGCTGGCCTCTTCTCCAGTGCCCTGTTGACACTCCTCTTGAGCGCCCTCTGCAGCCGGTGACTGCTCATCCTACAGACTGGGCTCAGTGCTACCGCCCCTTCCTGATCTTGCTGGCTTCACCAAGCGGGTGGAGAAGCCCTCTCCGGAAAACCTGCACATGCTATTATTAGTCTTATTGCTGAATAAGATAGTAATGCATTTTCATCTTTCCCCCAAAGAGGGTGGATTCTGGAAGGACTGTGACAAGGTATTATTTAACTTTGACCTTCCAGAGCCCCTAATACATCACAAATATTTTAAAGCTGTTGTTATAAATAATTCATTAAAATATTAAATTTGTTTATTTGTTGTTTGGTTTAATGCAGTATTAACTGGAATTTTCATCTGCCCAGGAAAAAAGAATGAAGATAGTTGTTTTTAATTTTATTTTCAAGCCCCAGAGATCTTGCAATAGCTCTATTTATGTTACGTTTTCTTTTAGAATATAGTTTGTAGCCCTTTTAGGACTTTTACAGTAGAAGCTCATTAAGTATTGCTTATTGCTGATAAATAGAATTCCTTTACTTATAATCTAGTGGTCTGATCATATTGACATTGTATTGTCTTTTTTAAAAATTTTTAGTTATACATGATAGTAGAATATATTTTTGCAGAATATAAATACATAGAGTATAACTTATTCTAGCCGGGCGTGGTGGCGCACGCCTGTAATCCCAGCACTTTGGGAGGCTGAGGCAGGAGGATCACGAGTTCAAAGCCAGCCTCAGCAATGGCGAGGCACTTAGCAACTCAGTGAGACCCTGTCTCTAATAAAATACAAAAAAGGGCTGGGGATGTGACCCAGTGGTCAAGTGTCTCTGAGTTCAATCCCCGGTACCACAGAAAAAAAAAAAAAGTATAACTTATTCTATTAAGTTCCCACTTTTTTGGTCACACATGATGTGTAGTTACCCTAATTATGTATACAAATACAAGGCTAGGGAAGTTATGACCAATTAATTCTACTGTCTTCCTGTTCCCTCCCTCTCCCTTCCCTTTATTACCCTTTGTCTAGTCCAATCTATTTCTCTTATTCCCCTCCCCAACCACCCTTGTTTTGGGTTAGCATCCACAAATCAGAGAGAACATTCAGCCTTTGGTTTTGGGGGATTGGCTTATTTCACTGAGCATAATATTCTCCAGTTCCATCCATTTACCACAAATGCTATAATTTCATTCTTCTTTATGGCCAAGTAATAGTCCATTGTGTATATATGACACATTTTCTTTTTCCATCCACCAATTAAAGGACACGTAGGTTTTTTCTGTAGCTTGGCTATTGTGAGTTAGCTGCCATAAACATGGATTTGGCTATGTCACTGTAGTATGCTGTTTTTAAGTCTTTTGGATATAGACCGAGGAGGGGGATAACTGGGTCCAATGGTGGTTCCATTCCAAGGTTCCTAAGGAATCTCCATACTGCTTTCCATAGAGGTTGCACCAGTTTGCCACCCCACCAGCAACTGGCATTGTATTCTTATGGATGTGTTATCTTTAACTGTGTGCCACCCAGCTGACATCCCTGGAATTGGTAAGAAGCCTCCGTCATGCAGTCGACCCTGCCTGCCCCCTGCCTGCCCCCTGCCCTCTACTGGGCACTCTTGCAGGGCCTGCAGTGCACCAGGGCACGGAGCGGACAGCTTCTCTGGCCTCAGGCTGCTTCCATTAGAAAAGGAGAAGCAAAACTACCCCATGGGAAATATAGACACTGTTGAATGACATTTCAAAGAAAAACAAGGTGGTGTGAAGGGGATGAACGCGAGCGGGTGGGGGCAGCTTGGTGAGGTGCTCAGAGTCTCTCCTTCAATAAGGCGACACCGAAGTGGAGGTCGTTGGTGGTATTCTCTGAATTATTTTTTTGAAAGTCCTAACTTGACATTCTTCTCTTTATAAAATGTAGTGATATCCAATAAAAGAAAGCGTTACAAAGTGTATTCAGTGAAAACCAAATAAAGAGTGTATTTTCAGGACCTATGAAATGATTGTAAATCAGTATTGGAGTCCAACACTAATGAATTAAGAAATAGCATTGTAATTGAATTCTTATTTAACTATAACACTAATTAAGGGATCATAAATGTGCATTGTACATTTCAACATAAATGTTTTATGAGGATATGCAAATATATATTTCCTTTGTGAAAAGTTATTTTCCTCTTTTAAATGTAAGAAAGCCTACGTCGCTGAACAAGTCCATTTTTTATGTCCCCTTTCTCTTTTCTTTTGAAAAGAAAATCATGACTAGTAAGCAGCAGTAGGAAAAAAAGAAGAAACAAGGAGAGAAGAGGACAGGCACATCTGGATGCGAAGGCTCTGTATCCAGATGTCTTTACACAGGCCGCACAGAACCAGCTTCCTGGGCAGGCACAGCCCCGCTGCAGGGAGGTCTGTGTGCCTGCTTGTGGAGACAAATCTGAAGGCTGTGAGGCACAGGTATTCTCTTTTTTTTTGTATAAACGTATGAACGTACCTGTTGCTGCCTGAAGCGATTGCCACTTGGAGCAATGATGCCGTGGGAGAAAATTCAGAGGCAGGATGAAAATGAACAAGGGTCTTTTATTCTTCTTCTCTCTCCGGCTTCAGCAACCTCTCCAACTTCAACCACAAACTCCAACAAACTCCTTCCACACTCCAACCAGCTCCAACTACTTCCAACCATCCACCTTCTTCTTCCAACAACCTCTAACCAACCTCACCCAGTTTATATACATTTTGCTTTAACAAGGACAAGTGCTTACAGCTCGAGCTTACAGGTGTGTCACACAGTGTTCACGGGCATACAAAGATTCTTTGAATAATGTATTAATATCAGGTGGAAACTTGTACATCTTTTATAGCTCTCAGCTAGCCGCAATCTTAGCTATCTCCTTGATTGGGGCTCCTTCATGTACCTACCATGGTAGTTACATAAAATGAGGTGTCTGAGAAACTTACAGAATTAATGTAGATGGAGCCCAGTAGTGACCACATGCCCCATTCGTGTTCTGAGCATCCTTCCTCCATGACACATTTTGGACAGCTGCAGGGTGTCAGGTGCAGTGGAAAACATTGGTGACACAGGCCTTTGTCCAGTATGCAGTCCCAGGTAGAATGAAGTAAAAAGTAAAAACAGTGCAAAATGTCAATTTTTTTTTTGGTCTCACTGTTAGCCATAAAATTAGTAGGGAAAAAAAATGCTTGAGAAATCAATTGACTATCAAAACTATTATATTAGAAATCTCAATTTTGTGGAATTAAGTAGTAGACATATTTTTGTGAATTGTTTTGCTTTACAAAATTAATAGCATGAAATATTTATCTTTTCCTTAATGTAAATCTCAGGAGAGTTTTCTAGAAGAGGAAGTATAAAAATATCAAAATCGTTTCTCTTATTGAAAGAGAGACGGAATCTTTGTGCTTTTGAAAGGTGCCTGGTCAAGTCCAGATTCCAGGAAGCAGAACGCCCCAGTGCCGCAGGGGAGGGGAGGGGGCCTGCCCTCCCAGGCCTTGCTCTGGGGCTGCGGCTCCCCTCAAGGAGACCAGCACACAGGGGACCTGACATGAGTTTCACATGACGCGGGAACCTTCACCAGCAAGCGAACCCCTGACTTACCACTCACCCGAGTGTTTTCTCCAGTCGGTTTCATAAGAAAAGAAACCTGCCACTCGGTCCTGGAGAAGCATGGAGGGACCAAGGGGCGCAGTCCCTGACAGGTGGGGAGGTGGCAAGGCCTGGTGTGCTCAGCTTCTCCCAGGCCACCTCATCTTCAGAGGCGAGGGACTCCCCCGCCCCAGGGTGGAGAGGGCACTCCCCTCCTGGGGGTCTCCATCTGCTTCAGGGGAGAAAGGAGAGAGGCAGAGAGCCCCGCCCCCGGCTCTCACTCCCTGCTTCTTTATTTTTATTCTATTTTTGCAACAGCACATCCCAGGTCATAATCCCCTAAGGCCCATCTTGGACCTGAGAGTCTGTTACACTTCTTTTTCATTCTTATTTATTTAAATGGAACATTACCACAAAGTCAGTCTAGTGTAGAAAGTTACCACAATCCACAACAAAGGGCTGCACCCAGCAGCAACAGCAAACAGAAAGAAGGGGCCTGTGGTGGGCCTTCCACCCATCCCATCCGCAGATCCAACCAGCTGCCAGAAACACTTGAAGCTAAGGACCGCGTCTCTACTGCTCATGTAGGCTTCTTTTCTTGTTGTGATTTCCTGAGTAATGTAGAGTAATAACTCTTTATGTAGGATTTGCCTTGTATTGGATGTTATGAGTGACCTAGAGGTGACTTAAGCTGTACAGGAGGAGAGGTAAACACTAAGCCGCTTTATTTAAGAAACTTGAGCACTCGTGGGTTTTGGCTTCCTTTGGGGTCCTGGAATCAACCTCATGGGTACTGAAGGACAACTGCAGACTGCTTTCAGAATGCCACAATAGTTCATAGTCAATTTGCTCATTCTGTCTTATTTTTGATCTGCTTTATTTTGTCTTATTCAGCTTACTATAAAAACTCATCTTTTCTGTGATCATCCCATTGAGGACTACTCGTTATTCTTCCAAAATAAATATTGCTCACTCCTTAAACCTAAAAGAGCGCATCTTTACTCACAGTTATTCCAGAAAAACCTGGTCTCAGTTTGTGAGAAGCGGTTCCAGGTTACCCTGAGACTGAAGGAAGAGGCAGACAGACCCAGGGTCGTATAAACTGCAGTTCACTGGGGACATGCTGACAGAAGTGTGGTCCTGGGGCCAGAAAGACCAGAGGATCCCTGTGGTTTGGGCCAAAGTAGGGGTCTTATAAAGTGGTCAGGATAAAAGTGACTTCATTCAATCCGAGGCCTCCTGGTTTACTTGAGCTCATGTCAAGGACATTGGGCCCATTTCTGGCACGGATGGCGCCGGGGTCCTGATCATAGACCTCTGCATGTCACTTTAATGTCTTGCTTGTTTATCGTCTGCTGGAAACCTGTGCAGGGACAGCTGTGCTCAGAGGCCATGGCGGCCTCACCCAAGACGGCAGCAGTCACGGCACCCCAGGTCCCCATCGTGGTGCTTGAGGCACAGGGAGGGGCAGGTAGGGTTCAGATGCTGAGGAAGACAAATAGGACAAGAGGGTCTTCAAACTGTCCCCGTCCAACCTCACTCTTTCACCACTACGTATCTTATCTAAGGGGGTCTGCGTGTGAGACGTGAATGGTGCTCGACTTATATTTATACACTTTCCTTGTTTTATTAACTATTTCATACAGCAAGTACTTGCTGGGCATTTAAGATTGCAGGCACAGGTTAGATGCTGGACATCAGCATTGCTCCCCACCCAGCGGGGCCTGGATTTTACAACATGGTGAAGTCATCAGAATACCACGTGACAATAGGTCTGGGCATTATAAACACTCAATATATGCATTTTCTGTTTCTTTAATTAACCTTACTTACAGCCCAATTAAAAGATGGGATTTAGAAGAAAGGATTTAAGAAAATAAATTTTAGTCATTTTCGATAACTGAAATCTACTAAATCTGCCCTATCAGTATTCTAGTCTACATGGGCTGCTTGCTTCTGAATTTCACTCTTAACAGTTGAAAGAAATAAAACAAAATTCTTCCTGTATTTGGTTTAAAATGGTTTTGATGATCAGCTTTTGTTAGTGGCATTTACAAATTCTAAACAACTTTCACCAGCATCTATTTTATTCTTCAGTATCTGCTGGGATTTGCTGTGTAAAAGAAAGTGGGAACAATGCAGCTTACATTATTCCCATAATTAACATCTGTGAAGGACAAGCTTCTGCATAAATTCTTCTCATAAAGGGAGGAATGCAGGGAAACAGAATGATGGATCACGTGCTATGGTTTTAATATTTAAAATGTTTTTTCTCTTAGGAACTGAACCTCTAACTTCTTTCTGCACATAAGAGCAGTTTTTTCATTTTTTTATTTTAATGTTTTGCCCAAATAAATATAGAAGATGATTCTAAATAAACTATTTTGTTAGGCAATAGTCTTCCTTTCCTCACAACAAAATTAGTGATTTGCAATTCTAATAGCTTTCTATGTAATTTATTTCTTTTTTAAAAATATTTTTGTATAATTTATAAAATGAAGTTTAATCAACCTTTGAAAGAAGCAGTGATTCACTCTTGATTTTTGCTGAATTCCTTTTACTAGTGCTTTCTCAATGTATTCAGACATGGATGCAGTGTAAAGAGAAAGTGTTGAATTTCTCATTATTCTCAAAAGAATGGGCTCTGTGGCCTTTCTGCTACAGAACTGTAGCCATATTTCTAGCCCTCTGGGTGCTCTGGGAAGATGGTGCTACTGTAGTACTTAGATACTCTTCCTTCTGGTTGGCAACATGACTCCTCCTTGGTTTGTCTGTAGCAAACACATCATTCAGAGATGACACCACCCAACATTTACCCCTTTGATGTCTAGAGCGCTTTTATTTCCCTTATGTTGATAACTTATTTGTGTAGATTTTCTGAAATTGAAGCATTCTTTTTCTCTTAACAATGCACTGAGCATGGTGGTGCAGGCCTGTGACCACAGCTACTTAGGAGGCTGAGGCAGCAGGATCAGATCCCAAGTTCTAGGCCAGGCTGTGTGACTTGGTGAGACTCTGCGTCAAAATTTAAAAAGGGTTGGGGTTAGAGCCCAGTAGTAGAGCACATTGCCTAGCATGTGCAAGGCCCTGGGTTTGATCCCCAGTACTGCAAATAATCAAACAAAACAAACAAAAAGACCACCAAGAAAATCAAGGTTAGTTGACTTAAAAACTTTAGGACATAGGAGTTCTTTTCATTATAAATTTTATTTTTATTAAATGACATTTGTATAAATATTGTTAGAGTCCTTTTTCTCTTCTTTTTGGTAAAATGCACATAATATAAAGTTTACTAGATCACTTTTGATGATACAGTTCAGGTGTGTGAAGTACAGGTGTGTTGTGTGTAATCAATTTCCACAACTCTTTGCATCTTCAAGACCAAGACCCTGTGCTCACTGGACAGCTCCCCATTCTCCCCTGCCTGTGACCCCTGCCAACTGTCATTCCACTTTCTGTCTCCAGGAGAAGGATCCCATGCACTTCTTAAGAGATGTGACATACATCTTAGCACAAAACTAAGGCTTTTTAATATATGCAAGTAATTGGCACTATGGACTCTAAATGTTAAAAAATGAAGAATAGTTATATAAATATTACTTATACTTCAAATGTTTAATAGCCATTGAATGAATTAGGCCTTTACTTATATTATAAAAATAAAATATATAGAGATATATATAATTTGAAATTAAAGTATTAGCACTCAAAGGTGTTTTTAAACCATCTAAAACTAGAGTGAATCATATAATGAATGCATACACAACAGGTTACAAATCACTAAAAATGATTTGTTTTAGGTCAGTTGAATTATGCACATTCCATTCCCCAGATATTCTATTTAATATCCCGCATACCAATGTACGTATGTGTTTATATGTTTATATTCAATTTATACTTCTACCTGCAAAGTCTCTGTTTTTCACATCCCACTACAATTTGGAATTGCTTGATTTTAAGAAAATAATAATTGCAAAAAGTAGTTAGGCCCTCAGGTCTTTGTCCCTACTCCCAGCCTTTTAAAAAAAATGCCTAAGGTCACTGCTGTGTATAGAGTGTGGTTTCTGTTTCCACCCAGGCCTCTTTGCTGTTATGATCTATGTTACTGCGGGGCATCTTCAACCCCCAAAGCTGAGATTTCATGTTCCTGGCTCTGATCAAGGCTCATTGTGTTCTAATAGGCCAGTGCAGAATTTGATTCTAATGTGCTACTCAGTAATAAAACTTGAAACAAAAGGAGTTTTCTCCCTTTATTTTGGCATATTAAGTTTTAACTTAGGTGCACGTGCTTACTTATATTTCAGCTCTGTTTCTTGGCATCACACAGCTTTATTTCAAGGACTGACTTACCCAACACTTACTTGATTTCTTTTTGCATTTTACCATTTCCTTCCATTGTCTAAGGCTTGAAATAAATTACATAAGCTAAACTATATCTTTTTTTTCATTATCCTAGTTTTTTTTTTGTGATGATGAATGTACTTTAGAATGGCTTATTTAATAAAACATTCTTTCATCAGTCATTCCTATCTGATTTAATATGCAAAGTATACATGAAGTATTACAAGAAAGAATCTTTACGTTAAATTTTATTCTCCGCACCATTTGTCATTCTTTCATAATTGTTTATAAAGAAAATCCCATTGCTCAACTGAAGACACACAGTAGGAGCTGGCCTTTCTGCCTTCCCTTCTCACTGGGTTTGGTAATCTAGTCACAGAGCTCTGACAGTGCTGTGCTCACCCCACCAGGACACTCTTCACGGGTCCCCGCCTTCAGGTACAAGAAGACAAGCCCATCACAAAACAGTGAAAGGACATCCCACTAAAGTATCCACAGATAATTCATGAACCGTAAATGCATTTTATCAATAATTATATGTCTTAAAACGTCAGTCTGATCAGCCATCTTGGCAATGAAGAAAACCTGAGTTTATGGGATTTTTTTCTTAAGCAGAGCAAAATCTGATTTTGGCTGTGTGCACTGCCCAGCATGTGCTTTTGACTTCTCCACTATCATCTCTGTGAGCTTATTGTTGCACAAAAGAAAATTAACGTGGGCCATACAGTTTCTCATGGACACATTTCAATGTAAAATAATAATTTACCATAACTTTTCAACTCTCTTAAGGTCTTCTGTTATAATTTTTAAGGAAAAGTATTAGGCGATTTGTGTGAAATTTTTTAAGTACAATTATTCTTTTCAATATAGAAAAAGTGATTTTTTGGGGGGCAGGGGCAGGGTACTGGGGATATTTTGCATTTTATTTAGAGACAGTGTCTCACAGAGTTGCTTAGCACCTTGCTTTCTCTGAGGCTGGATTTAAATTCATGATCCTTCTGCCTCAGCCCCCTTAGCTGCTGGGATTACAGGCAAGTGCCACCATGCCGTGCAAAAGAAAGTGATTTAAAATAGCATGCTTCTTCACTTCTCCTATTTTGACCAGTTGTATATCCCAAGTTCTGTCCTGCCTTCCTTTGCTTTACTTTCTGTTAAACACGTTGCTTTTCTAAATCTTGAATTCGCGTGTATTTTTGCATAGTTTGAAGTTTACACCTTGACTTTTAACCTGATTTATGTGCTTCTCCTTTTTTGGAAATACTCTATACATCATTGTATAGTATTTTCAATGTAAAAAAGAATCACTTTCTTTTGTTTGTTATCCCTCTGAATTTTCATTCTGTCTCTCAGTTTACAACTCTTCTTAGCTTGTGCTTTCTCCAGTCTCTTTTTCTTTGTTTGGCTGTTCTCACACCTTAGCTCCTTTCTGTCACTGATTACCTGTAGGGCGGGGACTTCTTTCAGAACTTCTGGCTTGGTGCTGTCCTCACCCCCCCCCCCCCCAATCTCCCAGGAGCTGAAAGGGAGGGAGGAGCACCAGCTGATGCTTCTGGTCCTTTCTTCTTCCTCCTTCCATGACTGCTCAGGCTGACAGCCTGCAGGTCCCCAGAGACGCTACACCATGCATCCCTTTTGACACCTGTATGGTCATCTCACAGCTGTAAGACCAGAGGTGTTGGGTGAGCCTTGAATTTAGGAAGAAATTCCAAGGTCTTATGTTTCTGTCTCCTTAATTTCCCTCAATTTAAGTATATTTTCGACCTTTAATCTTGTGCTTTTAGTTGCATCCCTCCTCATTTTGATGTCTTTGATCTGATTTTTAAAATAATTTTCAGTATATAGGAGAGGAATTCATGCAAAACTACTTTTATAAATCATACTGTAAGCATTTCTTCAAAGGAGATTGTCATGAGCAAAAGATTCCAGAATATTGGGAAGCAGGCTAGAGAATTTTTAGACTGTAATCTTTTTTTTTTTTTTTTTTTTTTTTTTTTTTTTTGGTACTGAGGATTGAACTCAGGGGTGTTTAACCACTGAGCCACATCCCCAGCCCTTTTTAATATTTTATTTAGAGACAGGGTCTCACTGAGTTGCTAAGTGCCTCGCTAAATTGCTGTGGCTGGCTTTGAACTAACAATCCTCCTGCCTCAGCCTTCCAAGCTGGGATGACAGGGTGTGTGCCACCGCACCTGGCTAGACTGATATTTGACGGTGCTCTAAGGTGCACTAGCAGCTGTGGTGGAGCCAAGACCCAGGTCGGCTGCAGCCGCTCCTCCCTCTACTCCATAGGAAATGCTGCAGCTAAATAGGGTTAGGGAAGCAGCAGAAGCTTATTTACAGAGAAATTTAAATATTTCTTAAGAATGGTTGGTCTGATGCAAGGATATAAACTTCAGTAATTAGATTTAGTATTTTGGGCATAATGGAAAAGTGGAGACCAGATTGAGAAGGGCCCTGAATGGCAACATGGGAGTGCACATTTTTCTGCTTAGATAGCGGAGGGGGTGGGAATGATAAAGAATAAAATCAATGTTTATTAAACATCATGTTCTAGGCTCTAAACATTGTGACTCAATTACTGTATTAAAGAACACTGGCCGGGCACGGTGGCGCACACCTGTAATCCCAGCACTTTGGGAGGCTGAAGCAGGAGGATCGCGAGTTCAAAGCCAGCCTCAGCAATGGCGAGGCACTTAGCAACTCAGTGAGACCCTGTCTCTAATAAAATACAAAATAGGGCTGGGGATGTGGCCCAGTGGTCGAGTGCCCCTGAGTTCAATCCCCAGTACAAAAAAAAAAAAAAAAAAAAAGAACACTGAGTATACAAGTGAAATGAAGTACTGATAGAGGACATTTGTGTTGTCACTGGCATACATGTTCAATTAGACCCTGGGAGCAGTTTCAATAGGCCATGTATTAAATGATAAGGAGCTGAAATAGAAAGATGATGGCAAAGGAGATACAGATGGTGAATAATAGAATATTAGTGACCAAGGGGAGGGGAGGGGACATAAAAGGTGATTTCTAGGATGAGATGCAACTTATCTGTTAGCTTAAGCAATAGCAAAATAATAGTCCCATATTTTTAAGCTGAACTTGGCAGAACGATCCCAACAATTTATCTGGAAGAATAAACAAACAAGAAAAGCAGATGGAATTTTCAAAAGCACTAATGAAAAAAAAAGAACTATCTGTATTAGATTTAAACAATTTTTATAAAGGAAATAGAACTAGCATAGCACAGAACTGAAGTAAAAACAAAAAACAAACAAACAAAAATAAACAACAAGGAAGCTACAGGGACAGGTTACACAACACACCACATAGTTTAAAAACTGAAGGAGGCATTATACTCCAGTGAAGAAGGATCAACACTCAACAAAGGCAAGTACAAGCAGGATTAACAAATTGGAAAGACACAAAATTAATTGTCAGGTGAATTTAAAAACAAATACTAAGAATCATGTTCAGAGAAAGTAAAGTATATTTTGTTAGTAAAAGTGATATATCTTAATTTTTTAAAAATTAGATAATATAGAAAAATGTAAGCAGGGAAAAATGTCACAAGCACAATAAATCCATGATAATATTTAGACATAGTTCTTTCCAAGCTCCTCTCTCATACCTTAGTTGAGATATTATTGTGTATCATTTTATAGTCAACATAAGTTTTCTTTTTCAGGTATAGCAGGTTATGATAACCGGTTGAGAAAACAACTCCCCAAATTCCAGCAGCTTGACATAAATATGATCATTTGCTACTCCTCAATTCCATGCATCTGTGCTGGGTTCTCTGCTCCATGCAGTCATTTAGGGACCTGTTACTTCAGTCCAGGACTTGGATTCTTCTCCTGAGTCCTCTCCTGGATCTTCTTCCTGTAGATGAGGGAAGAGAACATTGAGATCGTCAGAGGGTATTTGTGGTCCAGGGCTGGAAGTGGTCATCTTCACTTTGGTCTTCTTTCTCCCAGCCAGAAATCAGCCACATAGCTATGAATGGCCCTGAGGAAGGCTCCCGCCGTGTTCTAAAGGGTAAGGCAAACACTTTGCACAGTGGGACAGCTTCTCCCTCCCCAGGCTCTTAGAGCCTCCTGTAAACATTGTTTTCGAGGCTGTTTAATATTCAACAGCCCAGATGAATTTTCACTTGTTAACCATTCCCTTTTATTGAATGTAATCTTTTATATGTTCTCACCATTAAAAATTAGTGTTTTCCATTTCTCATTGATCATAATTTTTGATTATTGTTCAACATTTTAAAATAATTATTCCTTACATTTTCTTCAGCTTTACAGTTATTCATAAGTTTAGTGCAAGACTGTCATGGTTAAAAGAAGTTCCTCCTGCTGCCATTATTTTCTGGTATGGAGTTTTACCTCATCCCCTTGTAAGCAATTTCTTCCATTAATTCAATGTGAGAATCTGCCTCTTTTTATAAAGTCTTAAATTGATGTCTTCTGCAAATAAACCCATTTCTTTGGCTCTGGAAAGTAAGATAAAGGAAAGATACCTTTATGAAGATAAAATGAATGGGAAGATGTTCATTGATAAAGTGAACATTTGAGAGCAGCCCAAATAGCCACAAATCGTTAGTTAAATCATAATAAATTCACCTGATGGGATTCATGTTGTAATTTTATAGGTTACAATATGGCAAAAAAAACATATATGCAATAATGCTAAGTTAAAAAGAAAACAGCTTTGGCTATAAAATGGAATAGTCCAAAATTAAAACTATGTAAAACATAATCATACATCAAACAGTGATCCAAAATACCATGTGGTTGCAAAATCCATTGTTTTAGCATAGTAAAAGTATCATGCTTTTTTTTCTTTTTCTTTTTTTTTTTTTTTTTTTTTTTGGTGGAGTGGTTGTTTGGGAGGATTCCCATACTTTTAAGAAGTTCATTACTTCACAATTAAAACTAACTTTAACTATAAAGACAAACTGTACACTAAAAATTTCCAAATATGTTAGTTTTTAGGTGTTACATACGTATGGGTTTGTGAAGCCTTGTGTAATCAATATCCACTTAATTATACTTGGACTTTTCTTCTGTTATCTCAAGAAAATGTTGCTTATTTTACTTTTAATATTTCTAACATCAGACCACTGAGGACACTGCCCTGCTCTTCCTGAGGGGCTAGGACTTAAATCTATATGATCTGCTTAGCTTCATTCAAATTATTTTCTTGAATTACATGTTTACAGTTTAATAGAAAGGTGTTAATTTACCTCCAGCTGCTAAAATTAATTGCTAGTTTGCGTCTTTCAATCTTTGTGTTTTCATTTACATGTTAGCATACATTACATGATGTTTTGTTTTCTGTTTTTTACTAAACATCGCACTGTGATCGCGTCCCAGCATCACCACAGTCACTGTGTTTATATCAGTGTCGTCAGGGTAGCAGAAGCCAATCAAGGTTAAACATGTGGTAAACGTGTGAGGGGAGCTGAGGGAAAGGAGGGGGTGAGAGCTGCGAGCCCTTGACGTGGCTGTCCCTGCACTCAGGAGGCAGGGCAGGAAGGCATGGAAGGCCTGCACACTGCCCTGCATCTCTGAGGAGTCGGCAAGGTGGTGGCTGGCAGCCCTGCTTTCCACACCAGCCTTGTCCTCCAACTCAGCCACCCTCCTGTGTCTGCCTACTTTCTAGCATGCCCTCTCTCACCCTCTTGTCAGTCACTTACACAGCTTCCACACTGTGTTTTTTTTTTTTTTTTTTTTAATATTTATTTATTTGCTTTAGTTGTACACAATGCATTTTATTTTACATGGTGCTGGGGATCGAACCCGGGCCATGCACATGCTAGACGAGCGCTCTACCACTGAGCCACAACCCCAGCCCCCCACACTGTGGTTTAAGAGTCACTGGGTCAGAGATTCCTTCCTGACACTCTGATCAAGTTAAACCCCTTGATTATAAGTTCTGTGGTGCCACATTTCTTATAGCATTTCTTACAGCTTCAGTTCCCCGTCCATGTTCATGATCAGTGATCGTATGATGGTTGTCATGGTACGTTATGAGGTATCCCCCAAAGCTCCTGTTAGAGCAGGAATGGTCAGAGCTGGAGTGATTGGACTGCGAGAGCTATAGCCTAATCAGTCCACCCTAGTTTGAATGGACTGGAAGGTGACAGGTGGGGCATGGCTGTGTTGGAGGAGGTGGGTCACTGGGGGCTACCCTGGAAGGGTGCATCTTCCCTGCAGCCCCCCTCTCTGCCCCTCTGCATCCTGACTCCGTCATGAGCTGAGCAGCTTTCCTCATCTGGGTCCTTCCCCTGTCTCACCTGGAGCCCAGCACAGTGGAGTCTGCCATCTAGGAACTGAGACCTCTGAAATCATGATCCCCTGATAGACTTTCCCTCCTCTAAATTGTTCCTGTCAGGTGTTTTGGTCACAGCAATGACAGTGATACTCTGTAATGCCCCACCAAACTCTGTGCTAGGAAGACAGGGTCCCCTGTTTATTTTTGCTCACCAAAAATTTCTGATAAATATTTATTGTTGCATGAACAGCTGGCCTCAGTAGGAAGGTATAGGCTGAGACTTAGGTAGGGGAAATAGCTGCACTGCAAGCATAGACATGTCCTCAAGATTAACAGGGCAGAGAAGAAAAATTACCCAGGAGAACACCTCCATCTGTACTTGTATAGGTGTGTTGAAGCATAATTGAAGGCGTAGAGAAGCCAGTGAGTTCACGCAGTGGCAGGATCACACCAATTCTGAGTAACGTGAGCTCAGGAGGTGGTGTGGAGAGGCAGAAGTAGAAAGGAACCAGACCAAAAAAAATATTTTATGTCCGTAAAGTATTGGACTGTCCACTGAAAGCTAGTGAGAAACATTTGCAGGCTTAAAGGAGGAAACAGCCTTTTAGAAGGATTTTGCCATCAGGAATAGGGAGGAGAAAGCAGAGGAAGTCAAGAAGCCAGGAGAGTATTCCTCAGTGACCTGGTGGAAGGAGGAGGGCCTGAACTGAAGCAGAGGCAGTAGTGGCCCTGGCAATGAAACGAGGGTGTGACCAAGAGCTGATGTGGAGTCAGAGTCCGCAGCACCCCGAGGCTGTTGCACAAAGAGGGGAGCCGACAGCTTGAGGAGGGCGAAGTCTAGGCCAAGGCCTGGGGTGTGGCCAGCCACCAAATCTACTTCCACTGTGAGCAACAGACTCACCTTGCTGTCTTCTTAGTGCACAAGAGCAGGGAAACGCAAGTACTTCTTTGCCTCTTACTGAAGTGTGTCCTTTAGCCTTGGGAGGGGCTCAGAGTCAGGCAAAGAGAAGGTCCCATCCGGTCAGGAGAATGCAACTGTGACCAAGTACTGGGCACAGGTGGTACACTGCCATTCATGGTGTCAGAGAATGTCTGTCTCCTCCTAGATGAGCAAGTTGAATCCCTTCTGGAAACCTACAAAGGCACAGTCACATTGAGTGCTTTGCCGTGTTTGAGGATATCAAGAGAAGCTCCTAACACTATGTGGTCTTCTCTCTGTCCAACTTTTAAATTAAGGTCCCTACTTGATCCTTCCAAATACTTCCTAAGCCAATTTTTATGAAGAAGAGGGAAATTTTTGAAACGCCTTATTTCTCTTCTTTGTGAATCTACTCAAGATTCATGGGTGGTAGTACTGTCACATTAGTGTCATAGAAGGCTCTTTTTGTGTCATATCACTTGGGCATAATCATTTGCTGAATGATCCAGGCATACACTGCGTGTGTCGGGCCCTGATCTGATAATAGTAGTACACGTGCTTGATACAAGACAGTCTTCACCATTTTAGTTTAGTGGGTTGGGGACAAGAACGCTCATGTGAGATGTGTGTGTGCGCGTGTGTATTATAGATTCATAACGGGGATGAAATCCAAGTGTTGTGGAAACAGAGGAGAGAGTGATTCAGGGGAAATCAAAGGATTTGTAACACAGAAGTCTGCCATTGAATTGATGCCCAAATGGGAGTCAAAGGTTTGCCAAGAGAAAAGCAGTGTTGGGGAGGGGGCCAGAGTTCCAAGCAAAAGAAACAGTGTTTACAGAGATACAAAAATATAAGGAAGTTACATTTTTGGAGGAAAAGTAAACAGTTTCATTCACGGGCATTGGAAAAGAGTGAAGGGGTGGTTTTTCTAAAAGGACCCATTAAGACAGTTACTAAGTTTTAACTCAGTACACTCATGCTAAAGAAAGGGCATGTCACACCCAGATATACCATTCAGAAAGGCTTGGGGACAGGAGAGAGGGAGCAATGGGGAGGGTGAGGTCGTCTCAAAGTTCCTTAAACATAGATGGAGCCCGCTGACTCCCTCTCCCACTACGGCCTGCAAGACAGTCATGTGGAGCCCAGGGAGCTGGGCTGGGGACTCAGCAGGGCCCCAGTTGCCAAACGGGAGCCTTGGGAGATCCCTGGTGATTATCAGCCAAGCCAGGGGCCATTTGTGTCCGCCTGAGGTGCAGAGGATTCGAGGACAGAGTCACCTGTCTTTGGTTGTCCACTTGCAGCTTACTCTTGCTGTGTGACTGTACATGTGCACTTTGATCAACTAAAGAGGTGGAGATTGGTGAAAACCATAATTCAGTATGTGCAATTTAAAAATTGACAGTAGCACATTAGACAATCACTTATAAGTGTTTGTAAAATGCCTAAATATTAGTTTTAAAATAAAACAAAGTTTTAAAAAATAAAGCATTAATAAAAGTTTTTCAAATGCCTAGATATTAGTTTTAAAACAAAGCAAAGGGAAAAGGCATGCTTTCTTTTTACATACATATGACAGCAAATTGTGACTGATCAATGTTCTTACATTTTAATATTCAAATATTCTGATAATTTGACAAGTAATGAGTTAATATGCAACTTCATTAATAAGAAAGAAGTTTGTAGGGCAGCATGTTTCTGTTATAGCTCTCTCCAAAATGTTATTTTCTAAAACCCAACAGTTCTAAGAATTCACAAGTTTGCATCAGTTGTAGAATCACAAAGCAGCACCATGAGAACTATTTTTTCTGAACTCAACTTCTAATTACTCTTTTGTGAGAGTTTTACAGATAATATCTTTAAACTTCTTGAGTAAATTGTCTGTTTTCAAATCTCCTTGTGTATGCGAGTAAAACCACTATCATCAGTAAGTATTAAGTAACTTCTGTGCATTAATGGAGTATGTGCAATTAATGTGTAACACGTGCAACTAATAAAACGTGTGCAAATATGTGGTGAGAGTGACTCTCATGACGTTACTTTCTCAGACATAGGAAAGGACCCACCTTGGTTTACTCCAGCTGCCCACTTGGCCTCTTGGGGAGCCTGTGTCCATTGCTGCTGGTGGTGGTACACTGGGGGACCCAGGAGGTCCGTTAATGAACACCCACCCCGCTTCCTGTCCCCACCCTTTCCTGACCCTGTCCTCTCCCTCCTCCCAGTCACAGTTCCTAGCTCTTCCTGTGGTCTCTGGTTACTCCATGGTTTTCTTTGTTCACTGGACATTTGCCCTTCTCTGTAGCAGTGGCCTTCACAATCATGTAGTCACGTTCATTCTACAAAAATTTCTGAAAAAAAAAAAAAAAAAGGTTTAGTCTCTTAGAGATTTTTATTTTGAAATCAAAAAATTCTATCATAAGTTTATTATACGATTTTGTCTTCATTCTGTTCAATGAATCTGGTCAACTCTAAATACCACAAGCAACTGATTCCCATCATCATTCCTTTAAAAATACAAGAAATAACTTTTCTTTAATTTCTGGAAATTTTACATTGCTTGTTTTGTTTATCCTGAAACCTATAATTTTCTCTTCACTGTTTCTTTTCCCTTTCCTTGAAACCTATAATTTTCACTTCACTGTCCTCTCAGAATGTTTTCCTAATATAGTTGTTATTGTGCAAATTTCTTATTGATTATCATATTTAAATCAATTTAAATAATATTTTTATTTCCAGTAACCCTGTGTAGTACCTCTCTATCCATCCATCATCCCTCCATCTATTGATACTGTAGGTAAATAGACACAGAGGTGGGTAGGCAGGTCAATGCTGGATATATAGCATCTAGCCAATCTCTTGTTAGCCATCAGAATAGCCCAAAGCATCCTGGACATTGACTCTGGCCAACAGGGATCCAGGGCTTTGCCCTTCTTTCTCTGGAAGGGATAACCCTCAGCTCCAATTTTCTGTGTCCAGCATCCCCCAGAGCAGGAGACTGCCTCCTCCTGGCTGAGCAAGGTAGAGGTCTAAGCCTTCCTTCGTGCCCTCAGTCCACAGTTCTGGGCAGCTACCTTCCTTGGACAGCTTGAGAGGAACTGGCGTAGCAGTCCCATCCCCAGAGGGACAGGGCAGTGCTGGTGAAGAGCAGACCCACATGTGGGCTGAGCTGTGCTTCTCAAGGGTGAAGAGAGGCCAGGGGCCCTGGCTTTGCTCTGCTTCCTGTGTTCTCCTGCACAGCTTTTTCCTGTGTGTTAATGTATCCTGAACCCTGGTGTACAATGGGTAGAGACACAGACAAATCCACCCTGCATAAAATGGAGATGTGTTGCACATTCTGATAATTTTTAAGCATGTAAGTAAAATTCTACATGAAATGAATCTCTTAATGAAAAGGTCTTTCTTTTCACTTGTGCATATATGTGTAGATGGATTCTTTTTCATTGTGAGAATCAGATGGGTCCAGTATCAATTTCCAGCCTGTGTTGTGTTTGGTAAATAAAAGCACAAGCAAACCCTGCCGGTGTAAATAAGCAGATTTGAGAGGAAGGAGTTTTAACAAAGTGGCTCAATTCTTTGAGCATTTCTTACCAGTTAGATGCCACAATCACTTAACAATCTGTTAATCAGAAGTTATTTTTAGTGGGCTAGCAGCTGATGCATTGTTAGGTTTCTCTTCAATGTTTTTGAAAGCTGAAAACTGGAAGCTGCCTGACTTAAGATGGGGTTCACTATCCAGCCATCCAAGTCTTTTGCTTTCTTCATACCAATACCAGCGCCAGGTGTCAAACTGGCCTGTGGCCGGGAGCCCTGAAACAGTGCACCACCACCTTTGGGGTGGGTGAGACATTTTTTAATTTTTAATTTGTAAACTGGCGGAAGAACTATTGTGAAAGGGGAGTTGAGAAAAACAGACATTAAAGCTTTCCTGAGAGAATGATTTCCTTGACAGTTTAAAAACTGGAAATGGAACTGCTACATTGAATGTGAGGCGTCCCCCAGGAAGCTCATGCTAGACAGTGCAGGAATGTTCTGAGGTGAAATGATCATAGATTGAGAGAGCTGTGACCCAATCAGTGGTTTCATCCATTTGATGGACTAATAATTTGAATGACTCCTACATGGTAACTGTAGGCAGGTGGGGTGTAGTTAGAGGAGCTAGCCACCCAGCGTCTGCCTTTGGGAACTGTGTCTTGTTTCTGTCGCTCCCCCATCAGCTTTCTTCTGAACACCCTTCCGCCATGATGTTCTGCCTCACCTCAGGCTCAAAGCAATGAAGCCAGCTGACCATGGACTGAACCTCTGGAACCGTGACCCCCAAATAAACTTCTCCTCCTCTAAGTTGTTCTTGTCAGAGATTTTGATCATAGGTTGACTAATCTGAATATGGGTACCCCCTGGGAAGCCTTAGTGACAAAGTTTTGTGCACCCCGTGTGAAAACCTCTGCTGCAGAGAGGAATTGGAGGTCAGGCAGGGGAGTCTGTGTCCTCGGCTTCTCCGCGTTAACTCCCAGTGGAACCCCTGACTTGCCATTCCTTTTAGCTTCCTCAGCATCTTACCAGTCTGTTTGGCTTCTGGCCTCGAGTTGACTTTCTTCATTCTTTTTATCACAATTTCCATAGAACTCTGCTATCCTGAATTCTTGTACCCACCCTTGTGTTTATAGCCGTTGTAGTATGACAGAAAGAAATATGCATGCAAAGCTGTGTTACCGTATGAGACCTTAGTGAAGCTACTTACCCTATCCATGAGCCTCAGTTTCCTCATTGGTACCTATAGTTCTAACCCATAGGGTTGTCTTTTGATATTAGAATTAAGTAAAATAATATATTCTTAAACTTAACAGTAGTGTTTGGTCTATGCTAGATAAGAATATTAAATATTGTTATTATTAAATCTTGTCATTAAATCTTGAAATCAAACTGGCAACAGTTGAAGGAAACATATTATTAATAATATCCACAAATTGAACACCTCAATGTGTTTTGCCCTAAACTATAGTTTTATATATTTTTATTCACATTATATATTTAGTTCTTACTAACTTTTGAATTCTTAGACGTAGGGGACAATTCGTTTTCTGGTTTAAAACATATTGGATGATTTTTTCATCATATTTTTGTACTTTGTTGACGGTTTGCAGTGCCTTGCACACAATAAGCATTCCATAAGTATTGGTGGAATTCAGTGATGTAAAGCTTACCTTTTATTATTTGTGAAAGTCTGTGAGTAGTTGAGAATCTGCTAGGTTGGTAACAGCAGCTTCTACCTGCATAGTTCCACAAAAGAATAATAACTCTAGCCTTTGACCAACCAGCAGAAGAGAATGTTTTGACTTTGCTCCAGGAATGAGAGGTTTGTGTGCCTCCTGATAAATGCTGTCTGACATATCCTAAGACTTCATAAAAAAGGATTGAACAGTAAGGGACATAAGTCCAACACTAATAATTTAAAATTCTTTTTTGGAGGGGGGATTCTTGAGACCATCTTTGTTTTTCACCAAAGAGAAATTACAAAGCAAACATAGCTTGGGTGTGTGGTTGTGTAACATTTGTTAGATGTCATTGACATTTGATAGATGTATGTCATTGACAGTATTTACTGTATGCATATGAGAATATGCCTACAAAGGCCACTATACAGCAGTTACTGTTGAACGTCTTCCAGTTTGGGCTGACTACCTCATTTGTCTGGTATGAATTTTATTTGCTCCTAACTTTGCCTAGACAAGCCTGATGACATGTTTGAAAAGCCCCACTCCATGGCTGTGTTAGCGTGATCCACCCATCCTTCAGTCTGCTGTGACACGCCATCAGACTCTACATTGGCAGTCGCCTGCGAGTCCTGTGGGGTCCTCTGCCCACCCTCCTCACGCTGTAGCCTCACACCCTGCAGAGCGGCAGGCTGGCTGGGGTGCTGTCATTAAGGCTGCTCCCGTGACCACACTGGGTGTTGGAGGCAGGCGGGAGCAGGCTGGCCTGGGTGCTGGTCTGGGTGCTGGCCTGGCTGAGTCTCAGGGGCTGCGGAGGCCTGACTCCATCTCGCAGGTCTCCCCATGGCTCACTCCTGAACTTCCACACTGCTGTGAGTGGGTCGTGTGCTCTTGGGCGAGACACTGAAGCTTCCTCGGTCTCTGTTTATTCTGTTATCAGGTGGGGATAATAATGCCGAGGTGCCAACGCCTAGCAGGGCTGCTGTGAGGATTAGATGAAACAACAGGTTTAAAATACTTGTCACCCCACCTGGTACCCGGGAAGAGCGCCCTAAATGATGGTCCTGCTATAATTATCTGTCATTTATGACCCTGCTAGAATCATTGGGAGTAGCGGCTCTGTCAGCTTTCGGTGAGGCTAATTCCTAAGTCACATGACTCCTTTTGCTTCCTGAAGAGATTTAATTATGGTAAATTTATTTAACATCATATATCATTCTATGTATGAAGAAGAAATTTTTATGAGTATGTGTTTAATTTCTTTTCTTTTTTCTTTTCTTTTTGGTACTGGGGCTTGAACCCAGGGACACTCTGACGCTGAGTTTTTTTTTTTTTTTTTTTTTTTTTTTTTTTTGAGACAGAGTCTCAGTAAGTTGCCAAGGCTGGCCTGGAACTTGTGATCCTCCTGCTTAGCCTCCAGAGTCACTGGGATTACAGGCGTGCACTACCATGTCTGGCTCAGGTGGTTTAGATTGTTATTATTCTAAGAAAAAAATGAAAAAGAAATAGAGGGTGAGGGCCTTGGCTTACCAAATGTTAAAATGGCTTTAAGATCACTCCAAAATATAGGATGAGACTTGATAGCGAGATGAGCAGTGGAGATGACCAAGAAGAAGCCCTAGAAGAAGCCGGGGGTGACACCCAGACTCGCCCTGGGGACACAGCTGGCCCTGGCCCACCAGCACGGCACAGCCTTCCTACAGTAGGCATGGTCCTCTCTCTCCCCTGGAGAGGCCGCTGGAGGGCCTAGCACACTGCCTCATGGGTAGTGGACGTGGGTGGAGGTAGATGACATAGCTAGCCATTCTTGGGCATCAGTAACAGCCCTTGCTAATCAGTTATGGTTCCTTTTCCCATGGGGCCCAAGCTCTGCCTCAGATCTCCTTCATACAGTGCTTTCGGCTGCCTCAAAATCTCATGTCAAAGCTGACTAGGAGGGTCACTTAGCCTTGTTCAGTTTTAAAACTGCAATTTTTATATAAGTGCTAAATTGTATTGCAATCTAGTACTTCACTATTAATATATTCAACTGACCGTGTGGCCTTAGGAAAGTCACTTCATTGTGATGATGAAGGGTCTAAACCTGGGAGATAATAAAGAATTATCAGGTGTCATGCTGCAGCCCCGGAGCGTCCCGTGGTAGCATGGTAACCAGTAATACAAACAGCTATTTTATTAGATGTGTGTCATGTCTCAAGAAAAAAAATCTGTGCACAAAAACAGTGAAGGCTTTGAAGAATGGGCAGATCTTTTTCGTGAGCAATGCCGCACTTTTAACACATTATGTAATTAGTTTAAATGATTAGTTTATTTAGCTTCATGGGTCTAATGATTATTCTCTTGAAGTAATGTGAACCATCGTTTAAATTTTTACGCAGAGCACATAGCATTTTAAAGAACTCTTGGTACCTGATACGTAGCCCTAGTTCTGCTAGAAATCAAATATAGCATTTTCTATTAGAGACGTCTTAGCACCACTCTGCCTGCTTTTCCCCCTGGATTTCATTTTCCCCGTGTT
Source organism: Tamias sibiricus (assembly GCA_025594165.1). Classification (NCBI taxonomy): domain Eukaryota; kingdom Metazoa; phylum Chordata; class Mammalia; order Rodentia; family Sciuridae; genus Tamias; species Tamias sibiricus. The sequence continues at coordinate 146,054,728 of CM046666.1, forward strand.
TGGCTGAGAAGGCATCTGGAGTGAGTCCAGCATGTTTACCTAGGTGTTCCCTTAAGAGGCCGGGGATCAGCTAATGAAGAAGGAGAAGCCGGGTTGCCAGTAGGTGGCTCACTGCGAATGTGCTTGGGACGGATCAGAAATGTCACCCCTCCTCCACTGCGCCTTTGTTTTCAATCCCTGCTGCTCTGAGCCTTTTTCTGTAATGTCTGAGTCATTTGCAGGGGAAGAGGAGGGGAACAGAAGAAAGCAAGCATGCAGAACCCTCCCAGCGCCAGAGTGGCAAAGCCCCATCTCACTCCGAGTGGTCTCCAAGTGGGGCCTCGTCCCAGTTCTCTTTCCGACACACAATGGCTTGTTCTTTTGTTCCTGTGTCCTTGGCAAAGACTGAAAGAACTAAGCCTGTAATACTTGGGCCCTCCTGTGTCACTTAAGAAATAATAAGCCATTGTCTTCATTAAGCCACCCTTGTTTTAGCAAATGGAGCTCAGATACTGGAAAAGGGACCATTTTGAAGGGGGGTAGAATGGGAGTCGCAATGCCTTCAAAATTCCCTAGAGAAGCTGTTTTGTTTCTCCTGTTTTCTTGCTTCTTACTGAGAAGATTCATATTCAAATGGGCTGGAATAGTTGCTGCACATTCTCATGCGCCCAGGAAGGCCTTGATTATGGCTAATTACAATGAAGAATGAAGCCCTAACAAGAGTGCTCAATCAGATTGCTGTTCATGCATGAAGTGACTAAGGCCAGCCAATGGAGGTGTGATTTTTGTAATTACAAACAATGTGCTATTTGAAAAATGCTTAGTAAATCTGTTCAAGACAAAATAAGGTCTAATTAATCACTTTAGGCTCTGAATTCCCAGATGATCCGTTTTCTCGCTCTCCCCCACCTTGTTCTTTCTTTGTTCAATTTTAGGGTCCCTTTAATAAACTAGATCTAAGTATAAAGTGTGTTCTTTTTGCCCACACTTTCATTTGTTAGAAGAATGCAACTGTGTCACCTATTCTGAAGCCTTCTTCTCTGCCAATCATGTTGCAACCTGCTTTTAATACAATTTGACAGAAGGTTTTTAAAAATAAATGTGGACATATTCTTGTTATTATCTGACAAGAAATGCTTTATTTTAAGTATTAATTTGGTACCATACTGACATCATCACTGGGCTGACTTATGTTAACTCTTGAAATTCCATGAATGCTACCTGTGGCCTTTGAGTAATGCATTATAAGGGGGAAATGATAACATTTCCTTATTTATCCCAAGGTTCATGGTGAGACTGCTATCACAAAAGCAAATTAACAAAACAAAATCCATTAAAAAGAATGGATTTAATGTGAATGTCTTGTGTCATGAGAGGGTTTGGTAATGAAGAACCAAAGAAATGGGTAGATATGTGTTTTCACAGATAGTCATGCAGAACTGTGACTGAAGACAGAGGGTATGATGGAGTGGGAGTACACTGTTAGGTGTGGCAGTGATACTGCCGGTTTTCTTGTTGGTGATGTGTTCTGCTCCCCCAAATGTTGAAGTCTGAGCATTAGAGAAGCACGCCAAGGCAAGCATATAAAGCAGGGTTTATTTAAAAGGGGTAACATTGGAGAAGGGGGCTGTTGCTGGTATCCTGGTATCCCAAGAATCGAGGCAGGTCTGCCTTTTTCATATGTCCCAGGCTTCCTTTGTTCTCCTGCTCTTCCCCTTATCTCTCTCCTTCATGTGACCAGGCCCAGTGACCAGGCTTAGGAATGCTGGGTGGGATGGCCAAAAGGTGAGAAGCAGATGGGCTGAAGGGGGAAGGGCAGGATGGTGCAGCCCAGGACACATGAATTAACTTTATAGCTCCCTCTAGGGAGGGGCAGTTCCTGGGACAGGTTACCTTGGCAGCAGGTTGGGGCAGTTTCTTGATAAGGGTGGAGGAAGGGCTCTGAAGGAATTGACATTCCAATCCCTGGGGACAAGTCTCCAACTTCCCCGGACTCACTCAAAATTGGCTTTCTTTCTTTCTTTCTTTCTTTTTTAATTCAAAGTTGTTGTATATAAAACAGTAGCATGCATTACAATTCATGATACACATACAGAGCACCTTTTTACATAACACTGTTTGTATGCAAAGTGTTTCGTACTATTCATGTCTTCCATCATGCATTTAGAATAATGCTAGAAAGGTTAAAGGGGAGGGAGGGAAAGGGAGGGAACAAGGGGGTAGAAAGGGGAAAAAAGGCAGGTGGTAGAGTAAGATGGAAAGTTGGCTTTCTTGATCCAAACTGACTTGATATACCTATCTGTACTGACTGCCTGTCAGATTCCGGCTTCAGCAAGGCCTTTGCTCAGTCTCTTCCCTTTGCTCCCTGGGGCATTCCTTCCTCCATCACAAGAGGGCCTTGAGGGGCAAGGGAGGGAGAAGGTCAGAGACTGGCCACAGGTTGCATAGCCCGCCTTGGGCAAGTTGGTGCACAGGAAGTTCCGGTTTCCGTGGTCGGCTGTTGGGAGGAAAGGGCAGGGGAAGAGAGACCTTCCTGCCTCTGAGGTTTCCCCAGTTTCCTTCAGGGATTGGTGCTCAGCATGCTGGGGGGTCAGATGTGGGAGTTTCACATTCTGAGCTCTGACAATATTCCACCTCAGTAACTGGAGGCTTCCGTGCCTCAGCGTCATTTCTTTTACAAAAGTGCTTGAACTAAAGCTGTTCTGAGCTTGTCTCCTGTTCTGTTTGCCATTTTGTACCATCTTTAGTTTCCTCATCTAAAAATAGATTCACATCATAGCAGAGTTTCTGAAATAGATGTGCAATGATAAAACATTCAATTAAAGGTTTTCAATGCATCAGTCAAATCTGCCCAACTATTCGAGAAGTTCATTAGTTTTGCCTTTGGTTTCTACATATGAATAAAAAGGAACTAACTTTTCCTAGTTGTATTAACAGTCTAGAAATTAACCTCCTCGCTACAGAATTTTGCCTAAGGAGTGACAGGGCTACCATGTGGCTCCGCCATGCCACCCCTGGAGGGGGTTCTCTGAACTCCCATCCTCCTATCTTCTTCCTCCCTTTCTCCCCCATGGTGGGTTATAAAAACTAGAATTCCTCTCCCCATATCAAGACAGAAAACCCTGAGGTCACTTTCTGATCTCCTCCCTTCTGCCCTGCAGACACTCACATGATAGGGTCCTGCTCCCTACCGAGAGGGCAGCAATCTGAGCACACAGGCCTTGCCGACACCCCAGTTCATTACTATTAGAGCACACCTACTTTGCACAATCAAATTTCTACACATCCGTCTAGTCTTCATCGAACTTCATCATGAAAGGACAGTTTTCTCTGGGTCTTTGTGTCCTCATTTCTGAGTCACGTAGAACTTTGATTAAATGAATGTGATTTGCTCTTCTTTTGTTAATCTGTCTTTTGTTCCTTGAGATGGCTTAGGATAAGATACTATTTTTTATTCCCTACAGGAGCAATGGATTTTATAACCTTGACTGTTCTTCTTTCTAAAATATGGATTTGGCAGGGAGATGGGGAAGGAATGGAGAATAAAACAACAGCAATAAAAGACTAATCTTGGTGTGGTTATATTAACTAATTTACAATACCTGTCATCTCTAAAGGGAAGCAAATGCTAAAGTAACTAGTTTCCTCATGAGGCTAGCTAAAGAAAGCATTCTAATAGCAATGAAATAAATAATTCCATAGCAATATCTAAGTTTTTCTATATTTTTGTTTCTCTAGAATCTTGTAATTTATAAGAAGACTTCTTCTAGTGATTTTCACCAAGTAAAATTTACATATAAGGAAGACAGATAATATGAAAGCCATGAAGAAAAAAATAACTTTCAGAGTCTGTTTTTAATTCCTTAAAAAATGAATTGTCTTTATAGTACAACATACAAATTGATTGCCTAATAGTAATTTAAAATTGAACCCCACTTACCATATTAAATTAGTTTTGTTTTTACTCTGTGAATAATTTGGAGTTATAACCTACATTGTGAGTAGTTAAAAAATCATTGTGGCTATTATTTTATCTATCCAACATACAGATTTTTTTTTTTCTAGGATATGCAGTATAAAGCATTTGCTTTAGTAAGTAGAGATTTAATATTTAATGGTTTAACCTCCAATTCCTGATTGACTAGTCAATATATTGTTGCCAAATTTTAAATTTTAATCAAAAGACATAAATTTGAAATGTTCTGATATGTGTCATGGAAGAGAAAGCTTTGGTTATGTTCTCTCAGAAAGTTCTGGAGGGGTCAAGTGGGAAATTCTTCTGTTCTTGTTCTGGTGGGGACTCCGCAGCATTTACATTTTGAATATAAGAGAATATGGTTTTTAAAATCTGATGAATTCAAGTACTTGCTTGAGAGGATGAGTACAGTCTGTTTTTTCCCTGATTAAAGTCAAATCAGTTACTTCCTTTCTTGCTCACCAAACATATCAATACAGATGCAAATGAGGTGGGGTCACTTCCTGTAAATCATCCGTGAACCTGCATCAGGAGGAAAAAGGATGGGTGAGGAGGAGAACTCCTTCTCCTAGAGCCTGTGCAGCTCTCCTGTTTGCAAAAGATGTATTTATGGCCTTCACAGCTGGCAGTACAGAACATTTAAAAATATGACTCTATACGCATCCTAAAGCATTTCATGAATTAAATCAAAAGTGTAGAATCCAAGAGGATTAATAGAATTTCTTAGTAACTGTTTAATAAAATTAACGTGTTGTTGATCTGATGTCTTATTCAGTTGCCTAATATATATTCTCAGTTTCACTCACAGTTTAGTCTTAAAATAAGTTCATAGATTGTTTTGGGGGGCCGGGTGTGTAGCTCAGTGGTAGAGCATGTGACCCCAGGTTCAATCCCTAGGATTAAAAAACAAAACAGGATATCTTAGAGATTAAGATTGCCAATATTCTAAGACTATGAATGCAGTGAATATATAACTAATTAAAATAATAATAGCATAGCAACAATATTGTTCAGATAGAGTACTTCTATATTCCCCCAAAGGCTTACTATTGCCTTTAATTTCCAAAAATTAAAAAAAAAAAAAAAATTGTGCCAGGCGCAGTGGCGCACGCCTGTAATCCCAGCACTTTGGGAGGCTGGGGCAGGAGGATCATGAGTTCAAAGCCAGCCTCAGCAATGGTGAGGCACTTAGCAACTCAGTGAGACCCTGTTTCTAATAAAATACAAAAAAGGGCTGGGGATGTGGCCCAGTGGTCCAGTGCCCCTGAGTTCAATCCCCGGTACCAAAAAAAAAAAAAAAAATTGCAAGTTGGGCAGGTGTTCTTAGCCACCTGTCAGAGAAAGCAACTGAGGTTTTGAGTGAAGTAATTAGCCTAAGGAGCTCCCAGAAGGAGGAGAGCTCTAACCAAAACTGCATCCTTCTACCTCACCTCTGCCCCTCATTATAGACAACAGTTTCATCATATCTAGGGAATGCAGAAACACTGGCAGAAAGCTCTGGGTCCTTAAGCGTTGGATAAGTCCGCTTATCTTTGCAAAGTATGCTAATCCTGATTGTTGGTGAAATCACTTTAGATTTCTGTTATAAAACCCTACATCACTCCATTCGTATCGATGTCCCTAAGCGACTTATGGAGCTGAAATGCTGAGGGCAGAATGGGTTTCTGTCTCAGTGAGGAGCTCTGGTTTTAGGACTCACTTTGGTGGGAAAGAAGCTTGGGCACAGCACTGACCAGGAGCCTCAAGAGCTTGGAAGATCTCAAGACTCGGAAGGAAGGACTCAGGCAGCCTCATGGGGCCTCATACATGGACTCCATCGTCCCCCTTGTACCTCTCTGTCTGTGTGAGATTTAGAGTTACAGGAGAATGGGAGAGAGAAGCACAGGCAAAGCGTTGGTCGTGTTGTTATCCCAGAAGCGAGAGGACTGCTCTGGCAGCGGGAGCCTCTGCGATCCTCTGTCCTCTGAGGTGCTGGGGGAAGCACCTTTGTTTATTCCTCCCTATTCAAGGCAACATGGGAAGGGAGGTTCCTGGAAAGGCACTGGGAACGCCTTTAGGAAGGGACAATTGACTCTCTGTGCACAAGAAACAACGCACATCCTCTGTATAATCCTCTAGTAGCTGAAGGAGAATGTCTGTGTAATGTGCCACAGGATGAGGGCCAAGGTCCACCTTTATAAACTAGGAGTATTTACATACGCCAGACTCAAAGAGCCAAGATCTGGTGCTAGTACAAAGTCACTCCATGCAGCTGGAGTGGTTGGTTATCTGCCTTCATGCACGTTGCTAAGCCATCATCCATAAAGTGGAGCTGTAACACCTAGAGTAAGACGGGATGAGAGCCACTTTCAGGGGTGCCGTCACATCCCAGACTCAGGGACATGTCTCTCTGACTCCTTGTGCAGATGATGTCCCATGGCCTGTCCATGTATGCATTGGAGCCTGTCCCATCTCGAAGGAAGACTACTGAGGCCTCGGTGCCCTTTGGCCTGGCTTAGATTTCCGCTGAAAATTAATTTGAAAACATTTACTTTTTCTACTCTGAGCTGGTCAGTAGTTAACAGGAGATTCAGGACGCTGTGTTTGTCCTGTTTATCTCGAGCTCATGTTATGAGTAAAAAGCATTCAGGAAAACACTCAAAATAATGGAAAGAGTCTGCACTGCCTCCAGCCCAAAGTCCCACAGTTGCTCCATAACCAGGGGTAACACAAAAGGCCCACCGGCCTGGAGGCACCTGGGCTTCAACCACACATGGCACTCTTCCCTGCCGTGATGCTGGGTGCACAGCCTGGGCTCAGCTAATACCAGTTGAGCAAATGATAGAATAACTGCATGAATAAACACTACTCATCTGGGCCTACCGTCCAGTTTCCCCATTTATAAAGAAAGAGAGTTGAGCTAGACAACTTTTGCCCAACAATCTGTGTAACACAATCAGCAATGTTGAAATTTGAAGAGAATGCAATCCTTAGATGGTCACAGATATATTTCCAAACAAAACATATTGATCGCCATTGATAAAGGTGTTTGGGAATATATGTGCAAATGTATCCATTTTTTTCCCTAAACATTTTTTTGAAAAATACTTGTCTTCTTTACAACCAAATAAGAGAGGATGGCCCTGCACAGAAAGGGTTGAACAACAAAGCCAGGAACCTGTTGAGAAATGGATGAACCCAAGTTTAAAAGCAGAACAACATTTATATAACGAGCAAAACTTAACATTTACCAAATATCTATGCTGGGCCATACCAGGCTATTTTAAGAAATCCTTAAAAATTCAATGTGTATTTTATTTTTGAATAAATGAGAAAACAGGTTCAGTGAGATTGCTTAATTTGTCCCAGGTTATATAGATAATAACAAGTAAACCAAGATTTGAATGTAGGTCTGTATAAATTGTTCATGCTTTTATACCCACCTACTTAATGTTATTGAGTTGTTTCATTTCAAAAACTTGTTTTTCTCTTTCATTTTCTTTTTATATTTTTCTCTCAACACCATCTTTATTCTGAGTTATTTCTATCACTTTGTCTTCAACTCTGGAGTCCCTCCTGATTTCCACTCCTTTGTCGTGTGAGGCATCTCTGTTCCCTGTTTAGCCAAGGTACTTTCCCTCCTTCTAAGTATCTTTGGAAGGATATAGAATTCTCTACTTACTCAGTCCCAATGACAAGCCACTTATTTCTGAATCTCGCCTTCGAATAATGATCTTATTTAGCTCTTTTCCTCTCTCCACATTGGGTATTGTGTTCCTGTTATTTGTGAAGTCATTTACACATGCTACTTGAACAACAACAACAAAAAATCATTTAAACACTTCTGACTGCCAATCATCCATGTTCCTTGATTTCCATCATGAAATCACAATTTGACATGAAAATTATTCTAAAGAGAAGGTATTTTATTACAGCAACAGAGTAGAGCTTTAAAATCCCCTACCCTAAACAGTATATAGTCATCATTCTGTGGCCTTCTACTGAGGCCCTGCTGGGTGTTGGGCCTTATTCTTAGTGCTGATCTATGGAAGTTAGTGTCCTGTTGATTCTAGGAATTTAAAGATAGACCAATAGATATAAAATGAGACAGACAGAGATGTTCATTCTACCTACCAATCCGCCTAAGTGTCTATGGTCCTATAGACAAAAGACTATTTAAGAAAAAGGACCCAAGAAAAGATCATGAAGTGCCTACTTGTGTTTTCATCTTTGCTTTTAAGTTTAAATCAACTCTAAAGGTTCTATATATTTTAGAAATTTTAATTTTCACTAAAATAAACTTTAGTCCCTACAGATGTTGGCTTTTAAGAATACTTGTTAGTTCGGAAAATCATTTTTGTAAAGACTTCCTCACAGAGGGAAGCAGACCTCTATGTCTCTAAGCGATCCCATTACTACTCCTGTGTGTTCACTGCATGCTGACTAACACATACTAGACCCTTGTTGTAGGCAAGGTCTGTGAATTATTTTATTATATCTATAAAGTACACACTGTTTTATTTTAATTTTTAAAATTTGTTTTAATTAGTTATACATGACAGTAGAATACACTTTGATATAATACATACATGTGGTATAATTTCTCATATTTTCTAATTGCACGTTGTAGAATCACATTGGTTTTGCAGTGAAATATACACATAAAGTAACAATATCTGTTTTGTTCTACTATCCTTCCTATTCCCATATCCCCTCCCCTTTCCTCCCTTCATTCTCCTCTACCTAATCTAAGGTAACTCTGTTCTTCCCTAGTGTCCCACCCCTTGTTGTGAATTATCATCCGAATATTAGAGAAAACATTGTACCTTTGGTTTTGTGGGATTGGCTTATTTTGCTTAGCATGATATTCTCCAACTCCATCCATTTACCTGCAAATCCCACAATTTCATTCTTCTTTAAAGCTGAATAACATTCCATTAAATATATATACTGTATTTTCCTTATTCATTCATCTATTGAAGGACACCTAGGTTGGTTCCATAGTCGAGCTATTGTGAACTGAACTGCTAAAAGCACTGATGTGGCTGCATCACTGTAATATGCTGATTTTAAGTCCTTTGGGTAGAAACCAAGGAGTAGGATAGCTGGACCAAATGGTGGTTCCATTCCCAGTTTTCTGAGGACTCTCCATATTGCTTTCCATAGTGGTTGCACCAATCTGTAGCCCCACCAACAACATATGAGTGCACATTTTCCCCATATTCTCACCAACATTTATTGTTGCCTACATTCTTGACGATTGCCATTCTGACTGGAGTGAGATGAAATCTTAGTGTAGTTTTGATTTACGTTTCTCTAATTGCTAGAAATGTTGAACATTTTTTGATGTATTTGTTGATCAATTGTATTTCTTCCTCTGTGAAGTGCCTGATCAGCTCCTTAGCCCATTTATTGATTGGGTTATTTCGTTTTTTTGGTATTCAGTTTTTTGAATTCTTTATATATCCTAGAAATTAATGCTTTGTCTGAGGTGCATGTGGTAAAGATTTTCTCCCAATCTGTAGGCTCTCTCCTCGTGTTATTGTTTCACGCTATGCTTTTTATATCATGTCCAAATAAAAATTTTTACCAAAAAGTAATTGGGTGGAAATGGTTTAGACTTACACGGTGATTGTTAAGAAAGTGGTGTGTGCCTGTTCTGCCTGCACAGCTCTCCCAGGAAATCTCACACCAGTTATCCAGTGTCAACTGAACAATTGTGCACGTGTACGACACACCCCTCTGGAGCAGTGTGCAGCCTAAAGAAGCCTAGATGAAGGCCAGATTATTACTCTGGACTGTGGCGCTCAACAATTGACATAGAGTACTTATTTAAGACCTCACAGCTGCTGCAGTCTGAATACCATTTGAGATATAAAATTGTGGGGTATATGTGCAATCTGCCTTGTCTCCCACAGAATTAGAAGTTTTGTGAAGATAGATAGGTATATTCAGAAAATGACATCTTTCTGCTGAATACACTACTTTGGTTCTCTTACCTACTATTTTAGGATTTATTTATGGGGATATAGCATCTTAATATAATTTATATCAAAACTTCTCACAAATTGATCTGGGTGTTTCATGTTGAAAGAGGATTCTTTTAAAAATGTATATATCAAGCTTCAACTACACTGATTCATTTTGAATTTTCTAAAGAAGATTTTAAAACAGCTTAGACTGAAGCTATCCAGATTTGTAATTCCACTAAACCCTGCTATATGATCCTGAAAATGTTTAAGCACATTACATGTAATTTAAATTATTTAAAAGTTTATTTTACACTTCTTCAAGACTCAGAACTCCTTAAATTTATTTCACAAAAGGCTTATCTTCTCCAGAATAAATTTAACTTGCCTCATGCAATTAGTACTTAGAAAGGCTCAAATTAACTGGAACATAGCTAAATAGAACCTTTAATTAACTAGATTTTTTTTTCTTTTTGCTCTACTTTTAGAGCTTGAAATCAGTAGAAAACAAACAAAATAGCAAGTATTTGTTTTCAAAATCTGCCTACAAGGTTTGTGCTGGGCTCAGTAAATAACTACCCAGGTTTTCATATTATAGACCTATGAAGTTATGATTCATTTAAAATAATGAGCCAATGTTTCCTGACTCGCGAAAAAAATTAAATTATATGTTATTTACTAAGGCAGAAAAGTGAGCTAATAGATGTTGAGAATGTTTTCAGCAATGAAAGATGGAAGCAGAATTGGTTTCCTAGTTGTCATTCTGAAAATCTAGAAATTATATTAACCCAAACTCATTTTTACTCAAGCATTCTAATTAATCAAATGGATTAACAAGCAGATGGGTGAAAGATAAAAAAATACTTGTGGGAGAAAAAAAAGGTAATACTTTTGGTGAGAGAAACTGCTCATTTAAAATAATTGTAACAAAAGCTGCATATGTATTGGATGCAGCAAATCAAGCACTGGGCTAGTTTTTGCCAGCTCAGCCCCCGGAAGCCCTCCGTCATCTGCCCCTTTTCCAGAAGTCTAAGAACATCTTCTACCATGGGGGCTTTACCAGTCCCATTCTGCTCCAGTGTTCCGGCATTTTTCAGTAAGCAACATAGCAAGCCTACCACACTTACGTGTGCCACTAGGGTACCACCCTCTGCAGCAGAACCCCCCCTAGCCTGTGCACGTGGCACTTGTACTGTAACCTCTGACAGTTTTCTGTGCTCAGAATTTGTCCCTAGAGACATTTCATTCTTCCATTTTATCTTTTTTCCTGAGAGTCTTCCCAAATATGTAGAAAAAAAAAAAAATCCCTAAACTAGAATCTGATTTCCCATCTCATTCTTTCATACATTTACTGATTTTTCTAATTCCAAACACGCTGTGTGGGAACTTAAAAAACACAGTTACAAGAGCCTAAATAGGAAAGTGGACAGGGGTGGTGGTTGAGAATTCCACTTGAGAGATTGTACTAAGAAGGGCAATTTGCAACTGAACCAAAAGATACCAGGGATATTCATGTTAGGACAGAGAAAGCAGGAAACGGGTCCCGCATTCATGTCTGATTAAAGGAAGTAGATCAGGGTACAAGGAAAGCCAAACATTTTATCTCGAGTAAACTTCAAGAGGTGTCCGCTATGCTTCTTTGTAAGCTACCTGGTACCGAAACCCAGGCGGAAAAACTCTTGGAGGCAGAGTAAAGCTTTTACTACTTTTACTTCTACTTTCTTAGAGCTTAGAGAGGGAAAGAAAGATTTTTAGAGAGAAAGATTAGAGCGAGCTTTTCTTCTTGTAGAGAAAGAAAGATAGAGCTTCTTAGCTTAGAGTAGAGAAAGATTAGAGCTTCTTTCTTCTCTCTTCTTTCTTCCTTCTTCTTTCTTCTGTCTTCCTCAGGAGCCTCGGCCTAACTCTGGCCAGTCATTACTTCTTCTATCTGGTTTCTCTTCTGTAACCGCTCTGCCTACGTTCTGGCCGCTCTGATTCTTCTGACCGACCGAGTGACTGCCCGACTGACTGAATTCTCCGTTCTCCTAACTCGGACCGCTTTCACCCGGTTATATGCCTTCAGCTTTTCGGGTGCCTACAGGTGCGTCACATACATATCACGTGGAACTTATGGCTTCCAGCTAGCTGCAACAGCCCTTCCTAATTAGGGCTCCTTCACTTCTTCACCTCAGGGCTGGGCACATGATGGGCATCAGTCCCCAGTCCTGGTGCCCTTCTGCTGTGAAGGGACCTTGTGGGTAGAGCAGTTCAAAGGCCTCATCTCACCTGAGACCTGGCACCTGAGTGCTCCCCAGTCTTCCTGACTGCCCACCAGTAAAAATGGCTTGAGCCTTCAGTCCTCATCCCCCTTTCTATCAGAAACCTCAGGACCCTGCCCACTCCTTCTTATTTGGAGTTTTCTTTTTGGTTCTGTTTTTTTTTTTTTTTTTTTTTTATTTCAAACTCCTGCCAAGGGCTTTTCCTGTTTATCTCTCTATCCCTGTTGCTAGTTTACCCTCAGATCTTTAATAATAGAAATCAATGGTAGCAGATTTTTTTTTTAAAACCAAAGGCTTAGGGGTAGCACTGGGGTGATTATTGCAAAGTATTCCATCACTGTTATGGTTTGGATCTGGACTGTATCCCCATGTATTTGAAGGCTGGGCTCCAACACAGCAATGTCCAGAGGTGGGGTTTGGAAGATGATTGGGTCATGAAGGCTCTGATGTCACCAGTGGATTAATCCATTGATAGCTGAATGACTACTGGGAGGTGGGAGCTAGTTGTTGGAAGTAGGTCACTGGAGGTATGTCTTGGAAAGATTTATCTTGTCCCCAGCTGCTGCTGCAGCTGCTGATCCTCCTCCTTCTCCTCCCTTTTCTTCTTCTCTCCCCACCCACCAACCTTCCTGACTTCCAGGATCTGAGCAGCTTTCCTCCTTCATGCCCTCCTGCCATGATGTTCTGCCTCACCTTCAGACCTGAGTAAAGAGCTGGATGACCGTGGACTGAAACCTTTGAAACCATGAGCCAGCCTTTCTTCCTCCAAGTTGTTTGTGTCAGGTATCATGGTCACACCAACCAAAGCTGACCAACAGAATCACCATGGGCTCTCAGACATCTCTGTGGCAAACATGGTGGGCCTCTGCCCTGGGCTCTGGCTTCCTGCAGGGTGGCGCAGGCCTCTCCTCCCTGGAGCAACTTGACTCTTCCTCTTCTTTTCTCCCATTCACACTATTCAGAAGGCCTAACTTTACATTGTCAAAATTTTCATTGAGCCACTTCCTGAAGAGATATGGAGCAGTATCCTGAAGAGATATGCTGTCCTACTGGAGCAGTGGGCCTAAACTGAAACCAGAGCTGAAGGTAATGAGCGTTTCACACACACCTTGGTGAAACGAATCCCGAGGGCCGGGAGGTCCTGTCCTCTAGTATCCTGGGAATCTCTACCAATCAGATCATGCCCAGTTCCTCCAACAGAAAATGTTCTCAAAGGAGCCCAGTCCTAGAAGGCAACATCTTAGCATGGAGGAAGGAGCCTGGTCCCTGAGCTAGGCCAGGCCTGGCGTAATTCTTCTCTCTGTAGCTCACGACTTTGCTCTGTGCTCTTAGACCATTTTCACAGTCTTCCAGAGACTCATCTTGCTCATTCCTAAAATGGGGAGAAGAATCTTAGCCTTGTGTCCTGTGTGTCATTTACCCTTCAAGGAGCCTTTTCTTTCTCCTAGACCATATGTATTTTAAGCTGTATATCTAGTTGATAGCAGACGTTGTGGTTCGAAGGGTTTTGACATATCTTTGCAGAGATACCTTGGAAGTCTTTTGAATTGGATGTCATTCTGCATGGTTCCTTGAACCAGCCCAGGAGATGAGCCTGTTTTTACTCTTCGCAAGCTGAGAGGCAATGTGCTGCTCTGTGAAAGGCAAATAGCTTTCAAGTTGTACTGCCCTGGCTTTAATTCTGGCTTCCCCATTTACAGTGCAATGTCCTTAGCAAGGCTCGTACCTTTTTGACCTCAGTTGTGTTTCTTTAACATGGAGGAAATAAGGCCATATCTTCAGGTTTATGAGAAAAGTACTGGGCACTGTGCTTGGTACACAGTAAGTGCTCAGTAAGACTTGGGGAAGGCTGGGTGCTGAAGCAGAGAAGTTAGATAAGAGGTCCACTCTCATTCTCCCTTGGGTGTTACTTCCCCCTCAAGATTAAAAGCTGGAGGCTCACCTGTCCGAGCTCTGGACAGGACCCTGTCCTAGCACCAGCAGCTTCTTCCAGCTCGACCCCAAAAGCTCTCAGACGTGCCACAGAGCACACCTTTGCTCTCTGGCTCCTGCCTCCTCCTTTCCTGTCTGAGGAATGTGTAGCCTGATCCCCACCCGCAAGCACCCCAGGGCTGCAGGGGAATGCCCTGGCTTACCTACAGAGAGCGATTGTTTTGGATTGTCAGACAATCACAGATGGACTCTCGAAATCCATTAACAAAGGACCCAGACTTTTCCCACAGTGTGCTCACCTGAAGCCTCGAAGTCTCAGCACCTGTTTTCTGAGTATAGCCCAGTAGAACATCTTGTCGACAAAAGACTAAAACTTATTATTTGAGAATAATAAGCCAGAGCAAAAAAAGATGTAGAGTCCGTTGCATATTATTAGTTTCGAGTTTACTAATCCTTATTTTATGAGATTTAATTTTCATGATGTTTACTTTCCCATTCAGCCGATTGCCAGAAAAGAGAATGACTTTTGTGTTCACAGCAGAGATAGGCAAGGGACAAATGAATGTGTGCTTTGCCCTTGCTAAGATAAACGCTAGAGTTACAAGAAGTGGTGGCAGGTTATGGGGGCCCTTTTGTTTACCGTGATAAAATTAATACCTTACATGTTGTCTGAGGAGTTTGTAAGATGTTACAGATTTATTTTTAATATAATTTCAAAACCTGGAAAGCTGAAAAATATGAAGCCTGATTCTTGATAAATTAATTATCAATAATACCATATGCAAAATAAAATTACATTTTCAGCAAAGAATATTCTTCTATAACATTTTATTATCACTCTGAAGCTAATTAAACATTGTAATTTGCAAGTAATTACAAATTTACCTGAGGGCTGGAGACGTAGTTTAATGCTAGAGCATTTTCCTGGCATGCATGAGGCAAGGGTTCAATCCCTAGCAACACACACATACACACACACACACACACACACACACACACACACCATAAAATATAATATGCGTCCTCTTGAGAGTATATGGAACACTTAGTATGATGATTTAATGTTTCTTCCTTTTTCTGTATTGCTGTTAGGGAACGTAGTCTATAATGTTTTATAAAAAGAAGGCATATCAAGGAGTAATTGAGCTAGAAGATACAAAGATAGATCAAGTGCCTCTAGGAAACACGGGTACCATCTTTGCGAAGGCCTGTGAAGGTGGAATGGAGAGCTTCTTGAGGGCCTCTCCTGGATTTTATTACCCTGTCCATCCAGGTGACAGTTGGTCTGTTCACTATTACATGTCCCTCCATGGTTTTAGGAAATTTTCTTTAAAAAAAATTTTTTTATACAGGTATGCATGCAAAGCAGTTAGACACTGCCTAATAATAATCAAGTGTGTAGCAAATTGTGGCTAGTACTACTCTGCTGGTGTTGCTTTCTATACCTGAAATATAAGAATATTCTATGCTAATTTTTTAAACTTTTCATTTGAAGAGATATCCCAGTTAGATTGTCTTAGAGTTCCTGGCTTACGCATCATTGTAATTTCCATCTTCACTCAGTTTTTCTGAATCTGCTCTGGTTTGGCCACATAGTTTTGGAAATGAAGCTTACACTCTGCCTTACTTTAAGAGTGGGAGACGTTTCTGGATGTAACGAAGACCAAAGTTGTAACACATTTATCATCTTTGCTTCAGCCAGACTTGCAAAAGGTAGCTCTCTCCTGGTCTCTCTCTTCTTCCCCCCCCCCCCCTTCCTCTCTATTTTCTTTTATGCATCAAGAATTGATCAGGGCCTTCCTATGCCAGGTAGTGTTTGGTGCTGGGATACAACTGTGACCAAGAGTCAAGGTCTGAAGACTAATGGAATGTTGAGTTTGGGAAGAACAAAATGACAATTAGTTACTTAATAAAGGAAAAGTATAATTTCAAAAAGTGTTAATTGCTATGAGAAAATTAAAACAGTGATAAGGAAGTGGGTACTCACTTTTGATAGGTTTGTCAGGAAAGGTTTAATAAATATTATCTAGCACACAACTGCAGTCTCTTAGGAATTTCTTAATACTGAGAATTTAATTCCTACATGCATTATCTTTACTTAATTGTTGCCATAAATAGATCATGTATATATTATCCACACATATGTTATTAAGCATATTTTAAATGTGGTCACCAATTTAAATTGCAAAGATCCATTACTTCTGGTAAGAAGTATCCTCCAAGATACTACAGAATGTGGAAGGACTGCTGCTATTCTGAATGCATATAAAACTTTTTAAACTGAAGACTATTATTCAACACTATACAAATTACAGCAATAAGCTATGCCAGAATGGCCTTCTTCCATGTCTCAGAGAACTTGAAGACCATTAAGTCTATTAATGTGAGAATATGTTGACTGTGAATTGTTTATCATATGTCTACAATTGCCCTGGATATCCATGGAGATCAATTCCAAGACCCCTAAGGATACTAAAATCTATAGATGTTCAGGTCCCTTATATAAAATGGTGTAGTATTTACATGGAACCTACATATATCTTCCTATATGCTATAAATCTTTCTAGATTTATTAATTAAGTAACTAATTGTCATTTCCCTCTTCCCTAATGCAAGGAAAAAGCTATGTAAATAGGTATGCTGTGTTGTTCAGGGAACAATGAATGATAAGGAACAAGGTCTGTACATGTGCAGTACAGACACAATTTTTAAAATATTTTTGATTTGAAGTTGTTTGAACCCATGATACAAAGTACTGATTATATTTTCAAATGCTATCAATTATTTCAATAAAACAAATATTATTTAAATTCATGTACATATGATAGAGTAATCAATAATACATTTTCAGAAAAATTACATGAGGAACACATTCTGAAGGGAAAATGAAATAAAAATTATAGGTTTAAGGAAAAAAACAATATAAAATTTCCAGCAATTAAAGAAAACCATGTATATTTTTTTAAAATGAATAACGGTGGGACTCAGTTCCTATGGTGTTTAGAATAGACTAGTTACATGTACTACAATGGAAAAAACAATGCACTTATAGTTATTTTAAAGGCTATGTCTGGATTCTGATGATAACTATGCCAAGTGTGACTTTTGGTTTTACATTTTACAGACTCAGAAGCTCAGGGTCAGAGAGGGCCTGGGAGTGCCAGGGAATGGGTTCCTAGCCAGAGCGTCTCACCCCATTAGAGCACAGTGGCATTTGAAAGCAGGAAGAGAAAATGATCATGTGAAATTGTTGAGAGGTAGACCAAGATCTGGGGGAAACACTGGCCAATTAAAAATGTATTATTCAGGGCTGGGGTTGTGGATCAGGGGTAGAGCACTTGCCTAACATGCATGAAGCACTGGTTTCGATCTCCAGCACCACATAAAAAAAAAAAAAAATCTAAATAAATAAAATAAAGGTATTGTATCCATCTACAACTAAAAATATGTTTTATAAAATTGTATTATTCAAATATCTTCATTCAATAAATGTAGATTCATAACTCTGAGTAAATGTTTCCAATCATTGAACATTAGAGTTCTATAACTATTATAAACATAATAAAAAAATTAATCATGTTGAATTAAGAAGGAAGAAGGAAGAAAATATTTAAATCTGTCATTCCCCCACTTACTTTTTTCTATTAAATGATCCAGCTCTCAACTAGTTTTTTGGCTTGGTAAAAAATATAAATGCATATTTTAAGTGAATGCCAACCTAGCATTTTTCATTCTACCAATATATTTTTTGAGCAAATTGGAAAAAACAGAAACAGAGTATGATTACATTAAGGAAATTATGTGTGTGTGTGTGTGTGTGTGTGTGTGTGTGTGTGTATACATATATACATATATACATACATTTGTAATGGAAATGTAATTACATATTTGTAATAGGAAATGACAATGACACTTGTGTAGATTAAAGGAAACTTCATAACAAAGAAGTCAGTAATTCCTGAAATTGAATTATTTTGATAAAACTTTACTAAGAAAAACTGTAGGTCTAGATTTACACTCTTTCCTAGCAACAGGCTTCTGCTACACCTGTCATACCTCGCTGAATGGCAGCACCTTGATGCCTGAATCACCTTAGTGGGCCCCAAGGGCAGTTTGCACAGGGCAGCAGATGTAGTCTCAGGGGTGGGTGTTCCAGTGTAAAGCAGGTCTTCGTTCTCTCTAGTAATCCTCATTTTTGATATTCAAAACCTGAATATTACTAGGTCATGAGCTCAATCTTGCTAGTGTATTCGAAGAGATAATTATTTAATTAGGAAGAGAAAGTTACAAAAATTAGTTTGACATGTACATTTAAAGTGCAAATGTAAGCCTGATTCTGGTTTAGTTTCCAGAAATAAATGCTAAACCTGGACTTTCTACCTGGTCTTTCCCCTCACATCTGCCTGTGTTATTTGTGTGTCAGATATGGCAATTAAGAAATAAATAATACTGAATTTCAAGCAGTGTTTTTTCAGGAAACTGATGAAGTTGCCCAGTAGATAATTGATTAGCTGGACTCCGCTGTATAAGGCGCATTCCTGGCTCTGCACTGTTACTGTTTCCTCGGTGCCTAGACAGTGTGCCCTATTCATCCTAGATACTCACAAAATACTGATTGACCCAGTAAATGTCAATCACATGTCATTATTTCTGAATTTGTGTGTAGGAGTTACTTCTTATTAAACCCTCACTTTCATTTACTCAACAAATATGTGTGTGTTCCTGCAGGTCAGCAAGTCAAATTTAAATTGTTCTTGATATGATGTCATGAAGTTATGTAAACTGGTCATAGTAGGCAAACATACTGTTGTCAGACTATTTAAAGCAGAAATCTTTGCTAGATGTCTCTGGTGATTGTTTTGGCACAAAACCAGCAATAAAGTGAACCAGGATGACCTAACTCCCAAGTTAGACCTTAAGTGTCATTGAATTCTCCGAAGCATAAATTCACTAAAATTCATTCTAAATACCCTGGAGAGAGGTAATGCCACCTGTAAATGTGATGCATATTCTTATATAAACTAGCTGCCTTAAAAGCCAATTTGGCTCCAAAACTTTCACTGACTCACATCTTATCAGGCTGCCTTAATTTGATATGCTGCCCCAACAACTGGCGTGAAAAGAAAGACAGGTGAGACAGTAAATTGTTGCCTACTCTTCGGCTCCAAGTGGAAGAGCCAAATAATTGCACATTCACTCTCAGTCCTTGTAACTCAAGCCATCTTCTTTTCCATACCAAGCTACAAATAGATTTTATGGCTCACAAATGAGCAGTGCTTCTGAGTACGCATTTCCATGTTGGAGCTCATATTAACAATATGGATTATTTCAGAAATTTGCATAAACTCAATATCAGGATGGACTCTTCTACAATTGTTTTGTATTCAAAATTAGATCAGGCAAAAACATGAGGGAATAAAACAAAAAAATAGATATATGCTTAGGTGAAGGACATGTTGTCAAACTAATTCAGAGAATTTTTTAACTTTGTTTTTTCCTTCCCTAAGAGCTCGGGTATCAATTTTTATTAATAAGACAAACTGCTTTAATCTTTCTTCAAACTTTATCTGCTAACTTGCTTACCATTTTGCAACTCTTAGAATATGATTTCTTAATCATTACTAATTTTTATGTCTCTGAGGGCTTTGGGTAGGGTGTCAAGGACGGGATTTTATACTCACCCATCTTCCTGCTTGCAGTTTCAGACAATAGGTCTGTGGCCAGGAGGACAAAACAAAGGTAAAGAAAGTGCCAACTAATCCATGAGACTGGAACACACCCAGTGACCTTCAAATTTGGGTCTTTTGTGAAAACTCACATGGACGCGTGTGACATAGGCCCACAGGGTGGACATCCAAAACTAGTCTCCACCAAAGATCTTTGTTGTAACAACTGTGGCCTTGACACAGGGTGCCTAATGTCCAACACAAGGACTCATTAGCCTGGCAATCTGTTAATGCTCCAGTGTTATTTTTAAATAGTCTTCGATAATTGTGTTTCCAGAGAGGTTTCCTCCCTCCAATATCATGGGCCAAACGGTTACTGACGGTTCAGTCTTGGGCACGCTTTTTCCATTCCTTTGGGGCTAGAGCTCCTGGATCTGTCTCTAATTATTCTGCATCGTGTTGATCTGGAGTGAGCTGCAGTGAGGTCGCGGGATGCAGTAACATCTCCTTCCCTAGATAGAGGCCATGCTTAGAAAGTGTCCTCCCGGCTCCTTGTTCCTCCAGGGCTCCCCACCCCACGTAAGCATGCCACGCGTGCAATGCTGCTGGGTGTCACTGTCCCACATGGGGGTGTCATGCCATCCAGGGGTAGAGTTTGCATATTTATGGCCACCCTTATGTGGTTAATCTTGAAGGAAAAGAACTTGAGTGGGAGCTCCTTGGAGGTGGATTCACAGGAGACTTTCAGCCACATTCAGGTTTTCCTCTGACAAGGTGGCAGTGCAGCGGTGGGGAGGCTGAGGAGGACGGCCCTGTGGCTTGTTCTCCCCCACCTCCATAATGCAGAGGAGAACATGGCACCGGCAGCTCCCAGGTGTAGGTGCGTCCAGAACCAGCCGTGTGAACTTTTCTCTTCACTGTGCACATCAAATCACTTCATGCCGGGAGTCCTCAATCAGATGTGGACTGACTGGGACCAAATTAACAGCAAATGTTCTATAGCTTAAAAGTTCCAGAGAAAACATTATTGTGTCCTTTAGTTCAGAAATGATGTTTGGCTCTTCTTGTCCTGAAATGTCTTTCCTCTTCTTATGAGAAGGCTTATTGCTTTTCAATAAAAAGGTAAGATGGGTGATCTGTTGCTTTATAGAACTAAAGTTACCAATGAGCAGTTTCCTATCCCTAAACTATTAAGACAGTAAGTCACCATGGCAACTAAATTGAATGCTGTGAATTCTTATAGCATTATTTTTGGAACTTTACCTAAGAGGAGAGGTAGATTAAATGCTAAGTTTAGAATGTATGGCAAGCTATAAAGAGTAGTATGGAGGAAAATAGTATTACTAGTGGATTAAAGACCTATGTCTTTTGTATTTTAGGGGAATTATAAACACAAAGGTTCAATATTTCTACCTCAGTGTGGGTAAGATGCAATATCATGATTCACATTTCTTCAATATAATTAAAAATTAATGTTACAAAAATTAGCATAGGATATAGTAAACTATAAAAACAATAGTTTTAAAAGTCATGTATGTGAACTGGGAATGGTGGCACACACCTGTGATCAGCCAGGAGGCTAAGACATGAAGATCACAAGTTGGAGGCCAGCCTGGGCAACTTACTGAGGCCCTATCTCCAAATTTAAATATGAAAAGGGCTGGGGATATAGCTCATTGGTAGAGAGCTCCTGGGTTCAATTTCCAGTATTAAAAAAAGAAAAGAAGAACTTCATTTATGCGAATAATATAATAATTATAAACTTAAATTTTGATGTTTTTTTCTCTAAGTAAATCTACACCAATGTGACTATCTTAATGAATCACTTTTAATAAAATAATAGCAGTAAACCTTATAATAAGTCTAAATATTTAACTTTAGTTTGATACTTCTAAAATGTTTGGATAGACTGATTTTTTTCTTTCTCCCTTTCTTCCTTTTTCCCATTCCCTCCCTCCCTCCCTTTCTTCCTTCCCTCTCTTCTTTCCTTCCTTTTCTTTCTATAAAATTAGTTACTCATCTTATACATTAAGATGGTTTTATTAGGGAAATTTAGAAGTTTTCTCATCTTTGAATTTGAAGACGAAACTAATATTTATGGGACAAATTAAAACTAGAACCTTTGACTTTATGTATATTTTGCTTTTAGCATGTAGTTCATGAGTCATAAGATTTTTTAAAATATTTATTTATTTGCTTTAGTTGTACACAATGCATTTATTTGTACATGGTGCTGAGGATCGAACCCGGGCCGCACACGTGCTAGGCGAGCGCTCTGCCGCTGAGCCACAATCCCAGTCCAGAGTCATAAGATTTTAAGACAAAAATATACTCAAAAAACCGCACATTATTCTAAATCTCTGTGGAATGGATGACCATGGTGACATGTCTAACTAGACATCTTGCTTCTCTTAGTTTGTGTTCTAGAAATATTATTACCATTATAGAATGGCCTTTGTACTTGATATTAAAATGTTAGTACTACTTAACTTTTTATTCACTAAATATTAATTTTCCTGTGGTTCCTCATTTGCAGATGAAGGAATCACAGCACAGTCAAACTGCCTTCCTTAGCTTTAAAAAGCCCTTTAGTCTACCTCATGATCCTGGGATATTAAACCCCATGTAGTTCTCTAGCAAGTCACAAAGAATAACACTGAGCTTCATGTAAAATACATAGTATATGATAAATGCTTTATTCCTCGTGGTGCCTGAGGAGCTATGGCCCAGTTTTAACCTTCCTCCAGTCTCAAGTCCTCTCACCTGCAGAATTGCTCCATCAGTCAATAGCACAGAGGACACACAAAGAACTGTGGGTTCAGCTCCCTTCCTGCTCAGAAAGTTCAGAGCTTCAAAAGCAACAATGCCACCACGTGACCGTTTTTCTTTCTTCCTTTCTTTCATTTTGTGGTGCTGTGGATAAACGCAGGGCCTCACACATGCTGGGCAAATGCTTTACTACTGAGCCCCAGCCCCAGCCCAACAATATGTGATTTTTAATGGTGAACACCTATTGATCTGGTATGTGTCTGTCTTAAAATCACACTTATATATTTAAGAATCATTGGTAGCAGGAGACAGATGGTGCTGAAACTGATCTATTCTGTTTATTTGCATCAACCCAATACATGTACAATAGACAGATTTTTGATGAATTCAATATGGGACATATTAAGTTAATCTAGTACATGTTTTAATCAGTGGTTAGGATAAATGGGGAACTTCATTTATTCATCCATCCATCCATCCACCCATCCATCCATTCAACAAATATATATCGAGCACCTACTATGTGCCAGACCCAAAGTTGATTATTGCAGATAAGATAGTAAGAGAGAGCTGTAGCTCTCAATATACTAAGAGATGAGGCAAGTAATCTCCCAGGCTGTGGAGCTGTGTAAAAAGAGCAGACCTTGAATAAGTTACTCCTCTGAGATTCAGCTTCCTAGTTTACCTCTCATGAAGCTTAGGAAGGAACGTGCAAGGGAATCCATCTTAAAGCACTTAAATGAGCAGCAGGCATAAGGTAGGTGCTAGGCACATGGTAGCCTCCTTCCTCTTCTGGGTCAAGGTCTAGAGACACCCTGGAACCCTGTCCTGCTATTTCATTGTCAAAAGAAGCAGAGACAGATATTAGTGATGATGGGCTAGAGGAAGATTACATTCCTGGTTGCTCTGTAGCTCAGGATTCTTGGGATTTCAGCAGCAGAAGTACTGCTTCTTAGTGAGGTGGGTAAAAGAGGGATTTCACTAAAATTCAATTTTGGACAAAGTGTAATCTTAGAGACTCAACTTTGGATATTTTGAACAAAGAAGAAAGAGTATATTGGAGCGAGCCAGTTGTAGCAGCAGCAGTGACGCTGTTTCAGCACAGAGGGGAGGGAGAATAAAGAAACACATGGATGGATTTGGTATGGTAGATCAGAAAAGCATCCTGAACTTAGCT
Organism: Tamias sibiricus; assembly: GCA_025594165.1. NCBI lineage: Eukaryota > Metazoa > Chordata > Mammalia > Rodentia > Sciuridae > Tamias > Tamias sibiricus. Next base: position 146,078,433 of record CM046666.1, read on the forward strand.
AATCCAGAGGCTGCGCTATGCACTGGTGCTTCAAAGTGCTTCGTGTTTCTCAACTGGCCACAGAGAGCTGAGGAGAAACCATCTTGAGGTGGCCACACTGCAGCTGATGCTGCAGGAGCCAGCAGATCAGTGCAAATGCTGTCCTGCCATGCTGTCCTGGCAAGCCTGCCACACAGCCTAAGGGGTGCCTAGCAGGACAGGAGTGAAGATTGTGCCCAGGGCCATTTAAGTCAGAAAAGTGAAGGGGAGACCAACTCACTTCTCTGAGTCTGTCAGCTCACGTGACCAGCTGAAGTAAGTTGGGAATCTAAGCCTGGGAGGCTGAGTGCATGGGCAGCAAAGTGTACAGAGGATAAGGTCCCCTGCCCTATGAATAGAATTCTTGGGAGGCTTCTGAACTCTAGACTCCTGACAGAGATCAGCAATTGCCAGGCTTTTGGGTGTGTTGATCTAATCTCTCAATAGCAGACACCACCTGAAAAAGACTCTGAGGCCTGATTAGACCTAGGCCCCACCCACCAGAACTCCCCTCATAGAACTCTGCATCGATCTGGTCTGTGCACACAAAACTCCAATTGACAGTATCGTCCACCTCATCCTACCTAATACCAGTGAAAGGGAAGTCGAGACTTATTTCAATTAGCTGCAGTCTTAGGCCTCTCCAACTGGCAGCTCAGTGAGCAGCACAAAAAGAGGAAGGGGGTAACAATCCCAGCCCTCACTCACTTCTGAGTACATAGCCCAAGAAGAAATGGAAAGAAAGACAGCTGGGACTAGGCAGAGACCATCCATTCTTGTGGACTATTTTGACCACTTCAATAGAGATGATACCTTCATTTTTCATTAAGAATTTTTCCTTTTTTTTTTGTGTGTGTGTGTGTATTCTTGCTGTGCTGATGGTTCATGGACATACATATGTACTTTTTTCTTTTTTCTGATTTTTATCATTTTTTAATGTAGTTATTTTTCCTTGCTTTGTCTTTTAAGGGTTAGGGTTTTTGGCTTATATGTTTTGGTTTTTGCTTTCTTTTCACTTGTTTCTTTTGTTTCTCTTTTGTGTTTTCCTTCTCCTGCTAACAGCCACACTCTCTTGTTCTTCTCTCTCCTTTAACGTTATATTTCTTATTTTATCTCTTGCTTCCTCAAAACTATCACCCACTACATCTCATCTGCAGTCTCTCTGTTCACTTTTTGAAATTGTAAACTTTCTTCCTTCATATCATATTTTATTTTCTTTTAATTAACTGTATTTTTCCATCTTTTGGAACTAACTTGTTTCTATAACTCCTGCCTTGACTCTTCATTCTGCTGCAATTATTACTATTGTGGATGACGTAGTTGACACTTTTGTTTGCTTTAATGCCAAATCTAGTTATGGTTACTTATTATTTTTGCTTTTGGCAATTTCTGATCCCATCCTTTCTGATTTTTTATGGTAATTAATACTATAGATGTCATAGTAGGAACCAGGTATTTATTTTAATGCTACACATTGTTTGCTTCCCCCATTCTGTGAGGTGCTGGGAACATATAAGAACACTTTAAGTTTATGGGGTAAAGACTCACTGCTACACTAACTCAGCCAAAAGGTAGCATGCCTTCCTCCACACATAAATTAATGACACTCAATCTTCAGCTATACTTTAATACAAAGAATAGAGAAGACAAAAATCCCAAACTAACAACCAGGCCCTAAGTATAAAGGGCTAGGAATAGGCCCTCGGGTCTTACTCATGGACATTCACTGCTATAGCAAAAATAGAGAATCCACAAAGGCTGTGGATACCACACCTATGAGGTCTCAATCTAGATCACTGTAGAACACTTTGGAAAGAGAAGACTATGCTTTAAAAATGTCCATGCTTAAGAGCTGAAGAGAAATTTCTCCCATGAGATGTATAAAATCCAATATAGGAACACAAGAAATATGGAAAAAATAAAGAAATGTGACACTTTCCAAAATGCATAATTCACCAAAAACTGAACCCAAAGATATTAAAGTGGATAACATATCAGGTAAAGAATTCAAAAGAATTATAAAAATCATCAATGAATTCCAAAAGAACATAGAAACAACTGAATGAATTAAGAAAGTGAGTATAGGATATGAATGAGAAAATCAATAAGGAGAAGAAAGACTGAAAAGGAACCAAACAGGAATCTTGGAAATGAAAGACACAATAAATCAAATAAAATGTTCAGTTGAAAGTCTAATAAAGTAGACCATGCTGAAGACAGAATCTCAGAACTGGAAGACAATGTGGCCCACCTTGAACATTAAATAAAATAAAATAAGTAACCAAGATCAGAATATATAAGAACTCTGAGGCAACATTAAGAGACCAAATTTAAGAATCACTGAAATTGAGGAGAGTTGTGAAATTCAGGGTAATGGAATGGATAACCTTTTTAGGGAAATAATAGCAGGAAAACATCCAAACCTCCAGAATGAGATGGGCATCCAGATACAGGAGACTTTCAGAACCTCAAATAGACAAGATCAGTAAAGTATCTCTCCACAACAAATTATAGTTAAAATGCCTAACATATAGAACAAGGATAGAATTTTAAAATTCTCAAAATAAAAACATCAGGTCATATTTAGAGACAAGCCAATCATAATCACTTCTGATTTCTCAGCACAAACTCTAAAATCCAGGAGGGTTTGGAATGATGTGTTTGAAGTCTTGAAGGAAAAATAACTGTCAACCAAGATTTGTATAGTCAGCAAAAATATCCTTCAATTGGAAAAAGAAAAAGAAAACTTCCAAGATAAGCAGAAACTAAAAGAATTTGTGACTACCGAACAGGCACTACAGAACTTAATTAAAGAAATACTTCACACAGAAGAATGAAAACCAAACCCCAGGGCTCACAAATGAATAAATCTCATTTGAAGAGTTGCTAAGCAAATGAGAAACAGAACCAAATTACATGTTATCAATAAATCAAAATGGCAGTAATTAATAATCATCTATGATAACATTGAATGTAAATGGTCTCAACTCTCCAACTAAAAGACATAGGCTGACAGAATGGATTAGAAAAGAAGACCCAACTATCTGTTGTTTGCAATAGACACACCTTTCAGGCAAAGACAGCCATAGGCTGAAAGTGAAATTGATATAACATGCAAACAGAGCCTAAAAACAATCAGGGGTAGCTACTCTCAGACCTGAAAAAGCAGACTTTAAACTAGAATTAATCAGAGGAGACAAAGACAATCATGTCATACTGGTAAAGGGAACAATCCAACAAGAAGATATAATATTAATATATTTATACCCCAAACATGGGTGCAATTAATTACATAAAAGAGACACTGCTCAAATTGAAGCCTCAAGTATGCCCTAGTACTAGTGATTTCCACACATCTCTCTCCCCATTAGATAGGTCATGAAACATAAACATGGTAAAGACTCTTCAGACCTGAAAAATATTATAAACCCAATGGACTTAACAGACATTCTATAAAATATTTTATCCAACAATAGCTGAATACCCTTTTGTTTCCAGTGACTCATGGATGTTCTCTAAAATAGACAACATTCTAGGCCACAACATAACTCTTAGCAAATATAAAACAATTGATATAATCACTTGCATCTTATAGATCATAATGGAATGAAATTAGAAATCAAATTGACAGAACCCTACAAAGACTATATAAACAAATAGAGATTGAATGGGTTATAAAAGAAATCAAGGGATAAATTTGAAAATTCTTAAACTCAAATGAAAATAGTGATAGAACATATCAGAACCTCTGGAACACTATAAAGGAAATTCTAAGAGGAAAGTTTATAGCTATGAGTGACTAAATAAGAAAAAGCAGAAGGATCCCAGATAAATAACCTAATGATGCTTACTAATGTCCTTGAAAAAGAAGAACAAACCAATTCCATTTTTTTTTTAAAAAAAAGGAAAGAAATAACTAAGATTGGAGCTGAAATAAAGGAACTTGAGAATAAAAAAATACAAAGGATTAATGAAACATAGAATTGCTTCTTTGAAAAGATAGAGAAGATTGATAAACCCTTAGCCAAACTAATCAAAAGATAAAGAGGAAACCAAATTAATAAAATTAGAAAAGAAAAAGGAGAAATCACCACAGACATCACAGATATCCATTGGATAACTAGGGACTATTTTGAAAACGTATACTCCATAAATTGGAAAACATAGAAAAAATGGATATGTTTTCTAGACAAATGTGATCTGCCAAAACTGGATCAAGAGAACATAGAAAATCTAAACAGATTTTGTAATGAGATAGAAGCTCTAATGAAAAGCTATCCAACAAAGAAAAGAAGAGATAGAAGATCTAATGAAAAGCTATCCAACAAAGAAAAGCTCTGGGCTAGATGAATTCTCACCTGAATTCTACCAGACCTTTAAAGAACTAATGCCAATACTTCTTAAACTATTCCATGAAAAAGAAAGGAATGGAACACTTCCAGACTTATATTATGAAGCCAGTATTACACTCATACCAAATCCAGATAAGGACACATCAAGGAAATAAAACCAGAGAACTGATGAACTTAGATGCAAAAATACTTAATAAAATATTAGGAAATCATGTTCAACAACGTATTTAGAAAATTGTACACCACAACCAAGTTTGTTTTATTCCAGAGATGCAAGGATGGTTTAATATATGCAAATCAATCATCACATGTCCTTAATAGAATTAAGGACAAAAATACTTAGTCATCTTAGTAGATGCAGAGAAGGCCTTTGACAAAATTCAGCACCTATTCATTGATGGTAAAAACGTTGAAGAAACTATGAATATAATGAATTTACCTCAATATTATAAAGCTGTATTTGAAAAAACCCAAAGCCAACTTCATAGTACATGGGAAGAAACTGAAAGCATTTCATTTAAAATATGGGACAGGACCAAGATACTCACTCTCAGCATTCCTGTTTAATATAGTGCTAGAAATTCTAGCCAGAGTAATTAGGCAAGAGAAGGAAATGAAAGGGATTAAAATAGGAAAGGAAGAAGTCAAATTCTCGCTGTTTGCAGATGTGTCTAGAAGATCCACAAAAAGTGTACCAAAAGACTGCTGGGGCTGATAATTTGGCAAAGTAGCAGGTTACAAAATCAACATACAAAAATCAATAGCTTTCCTATATACCAACAATTAATTTGCTGAGAAAGAAATCAGGAAAACAATTTCATTCTCAATAGCCTAAAAAAAAAAAAAAAACCCAAAACAAACAAACAAACAAACAAACAAACAAAAAAACACCTAGGAATTAATCTAACCAAGAAGGTGAAAGACCTTTTCAATGAAAACTACACAACATTGAAGAAGACTTCAGAAGGAGGAAAGACATTCCATGTTCACAGGCAGAATTGATACTGTTAAAATGCCCATACTACCAAAAGCAATGTACAGACTTGATGCAATCCCCATCAAAATAACTATGCCATTCTTCACAGAGCTAGAAAAAACAGTCCTAAAATTTATTTGAAAAGCTAAAATATCTGGAACAATCAAAGTAATCCTAAGTCAAAAAAGCAATGCTAGAGGCATCAAAATACCTGACTTCAAAATATACTACAGAGCTATAGTAACAAAAGTTGTATGATACTGGCATAAAAACAGATATAGACCAATGATACAGAATAGAAGACACAGAGGCAAACCCATGTAGATACAGTCATCTGATTTTCAACAAAGGTGCCAAAAACATACATTGGAGAAAAGGCAGTCTTTTTTAAAAAGTGTTCTGGGAAAACTAGTTATTCATATGTAGAAGAATGAAACAAGACTCTTATTTCTCACTTCGTACAAAAAGTTACTCAAAATGCATGAAAGTCCTAGGAATTAGCCCAGAGAATATGCAAATCCTAGAAGAAAATGTAGGGTCAACACTCAAACATAGGCACAGGCAACAACTTTCTCAATAGGACCCCTAAAGCTCAGGAAATAATGCCAAGAATAAATGCATGAGGTGGAATCAAATAAAAAGCTTCTGCACAGCAAAGGAAACAGGAATCTGAAGTGAGAACCTGCAGAATGGGAGAAAATCTTTGTAGCTACTCTTCTGACACAGGATTACTATAGAGAATATAAAAAGAACTCAAAAAACTTTACACCCAAAATCAAATAACCCAATTAATAAATGGACAAATGAATTAAACAGACACTTCTCAAAAGAAGACATACAAATGGCCAAAAATATTTGAAAAAATATTCAAAATCATTAACAATTAGGAAAATGAAAATCAAAACTACACTGAGATTTCATCTTATACCAGTCAGAACGGCAGTCATCAAGAATACAAATAATAAATGCTGGAGAGGATGTGGAGAAAAGGAAACACTTTTACACTATTGATGGGATTGTAAATTAGTACAACCACTATGGAAATTAGCATGAAGTTTCCTCAAAAGACTAGGCAGGGAACCAACACATTATCCAGCTATACCGCTTCTCAGTATTTACCCTGAAGAATTAAAGTCATCGTACTGTAGTGATACATGTATATTTATGTTTACAGCAGTGCAATTCACACTAGCTAAACGATGGAACCAGTCTAGGTGTCCATCAATGGCTGAATGGATAAACACAATGTAGTGTATATACATAATGAAATTTTATTCAGCCATAAGGAAAAATGAAGTCATATCATTTGCAGGAAAATGAACGGAACTAGAGACCATTATGTCAAGCAAAATAATTCAAACACAGAAGGTCAATGATTAGATGTTTTCTCTCATATGTAAAAGCTAAAGAGGAAAAGGAAAATAAAGATTGGGAGAGGGGATGTCATGAAATCAACAGGAGATCTGTAAAGGAAAGTCCCAGGCAGGCAGATGCAGGAAGGGAGTGGGAAGTGCTAGGGGGTGATAAATTATACTGTCACCTTGTCTGCATGTACACATATGTGACAACAAATCCCACCATTATGTACAACTATAATGTACTAATCAAAAATGTCTGCAGAGGGAGAACAAAAGAAGAGGTAGGGCAACCAGAGGGAGACTGTCTACTGGCAAGAAAGCAGAGATGGAGAGCAGTCTGGGGGGGAAAGGACTGTCTCTACCAATCCTTCTTTGGAAAACAATTTCAAGCCACAGCAGGCTTCAGAGAGAGGGGGCAATCTGATCTTCTGGCTCTGTCCCCAGAGTGTTGGGAGGTCCCTGTATGAAATGCAGCAACTCTGAGAAATTGTTGTGTTTTAATCCAGTTCAGCAAACACTAACATCCACCAAAGAAAAGGCTGGTACTTGCTTGGGAATTTGTGGGTGATACGGCCAGGCCTCTTACAAGAATCTACATGAGGAAATTCTCTCTTATGACATTGGTTTTGATAGATTTACTTAGGACCATTGTTAGATATATTGCACTACCAGCATATATTTCTGTTCATTACAGCAAAAGCAAAGGAAGAAGAAAAGAGCAAAGTCTATCACATAATATATTGCAGAAGAACGCGTTCCTTGCAGTGTTTTGAATACATGAAGTACATGGCGGCATGCAGCCAAGGTTCTGGGTGTTTGTGAACAAAAATAGCAAAATACATGCTTTACATCTTTCAGGCAACATTAGATTATGTAAAGTAAGGTCAGCTATGATTATTAAACAAGAATGTTTAGAAACCATAAAATGAAAATTTATTCTCCTTTTAGAATAAAACTTATCTTAAATTTCTATAAACCATTATGCCTCATACATATTACAAAAATATGTAATAAAAAATAAATTGTACCTATCTGAATTCTTCTTCCAAGTTTCCCTACACCTACAAATCACTTTCATCTTAATGTGACTGCTTTTTAGCAAGGCTACATTTATTTCATGCCAGCAGATCAAGCTGTGTAGGAAAGCACTTGACACAAATGCACCCTTCAGGGCATGCTGGCTGCTGTACTGTGTCAGATGTAGTAGAGGTGTGCCTAGAGCCACACTAATTTTATACAGTCATGTCCATAGAAAGTCACAACTCTTCTGGATATCGGGTGAATGTGTGCGTATCATTGTCCTGGTGTGGGTAGTTGCTAATGTTGTTCATGATGTATCAGGGTATAAAATCGGATTGCAAAAGCCAGTCTGTGGGTCACATTCTTAACTAGCCTCACTGAAGTCATACTTTACTCTTTGGACTGTGCCTATTGGCAGTATTAAAACCTTAAAACGTGGTATTTTTGGTTTAGAGCTGATCTTGGTCTGTTTTGTGTTGCCCTAACAGTCCCATAGACTGTGTAATTTATAAAGAAGTGAACTTCTGGCAGTCCTAGAGGCTGAAGTCCAGTGGCATCTGGAGAGCAAGAGATCCAGCTCTCAGCCTCAAGCCTGTCCCATAAGCATTGCACCGTTCTTGGGGGTGAAGCGCCCACACCTTGGCACCTGTCAGCAGGCCTTCCCTTACCAATACTGCTGCCCTAGGGATTCAGAGGCCTTCCTTCCCGGGCTTCCTGATGAGCAAGCTTTTAATGACTGCTGCTCCTTAATGAACCTATTTCCTTTGGGGCTGCAAATGAGGTTCAGCTTTCTGCCTAAGTCTTACCTACACACTCAAAAAAGTTAGTGCTAATGGAAAAGACTTCTGTTAATGGCTCCAATACTGATGGAAATGTAAATTAGGAGGACAGGGACAATGACTACCAGTGTTCCAGTAACTGCTTGTGAATAGGTTTGTTTCCCCAATAAGCTCACTAGAGAGATTTGCAAAGGTGTGCACCTGTGGATTTCCAGGTGGGCGGAAGAAATAGCATGCTCTGTGGGGGCAATAGAGCACTAGAACTGTAGGTGTGGTTGAACTTGGTGGCTGTTTTATTTGTCATCTTGGGTGCGTGAAGCACACTCCTGGGTATTACTCTTGAAGAGGAGATGGGCTCAAGTAAGTGGCCTATGGACAGGACCCACCTTCTGAATCTCTCCTGGGGAAGTCCCTCCTCTCCTGTGCTCAGGCCTTTGCTGGGGCCATTTCTTCTGCTCCTCATCCCCATTGCCACCCCCAACATGACTTCAGCCTCGACATGATCTCCCAGGAAGCCTTTGGGTCCTGTCTGTGCCACGTTTCCTCAGCACTTCCTCCTCTCCCCGCTATAGGGCTCAGCACCCTGCAGTGCGATTCCAAGCGTCCTCAGAGCCTGATCAAATCTCTGGGGGCGTGTAAGCATTTTTATGCATGTTAGCCAAGTGACCAAAGCCCTCAGCCCGGCTTGGCAGACTGTCTGAGCTGCGACCTTCACCAACATGAAGTCCCTTTGGCTCATTGTTGTATCCTCAGTCTCAGAAGTGTGTCTGATGATAGGCATTCAGTTATTATTTACTAAATGAAACTGATTTTTAAATCTGCTGGATCAAAAGTAAGGTCCTGAGCCTCATTTGGTCACTCTCAGTTCTTTGAGTTCTTTTAGCTGGCCACTAATTAATTCCTTAGATTTCTAAAGCATTGTTGCACATAGGTGCAAAGGCATTTTTGCCAATGTTGTGTAGACACAGGAATTGTCCAGCAGTGAGTTTTCTCTTTCCTGCTTTTCCTGACACAGGCTGTGGGGGTCTGCTGTCTCTTTAGGCAGCCACTAATTAATTTGTTAGATACGGAAAGCATGCTTTCCCACAACTATAAAGACAGATTTGTTGATAATGTATCAAGTATCTCTCACAGTACAAGTGTCCAATAAACCTAAATTCCCTTTCATTCCTCTAATGACGTAGATAATTTGGGTTTCTGCTTATTTACAATGGTGCTCATGATGTTAGCCAGTTTGGAGATCAATTTTATATTCATTACTCTTTCTTCAATCACATCTTTGATTTTTACCAGTTATTAATATTTGTCAGTCTTAGGGAAAGTTTGGTATGTATGATCTTTACTCAATGAGAGAAAACATCAAATAGTTCAGTTTGTGTGTATATAAATTCACACAGAGATAAACCATAGACATAAATATAGCAAATAAATATAGTAAATATAACATATATTTACTATTCATACTGTATATATAGTATATATAGATATAGTATATATAAATATATAGTATATAAATATAGTATATATATATACATATATATATAGACATAACAATAGCAAAAGGGATAAAATGTCAACAACAGATGGATCTGGGTGAGGGGTATATGGGATAAGGATATTATTTCTATTATTTTTTTTCAACTTTTCATAAACTTGGAATTATTTTGTAAGAAAAAAAATTTAAAAATCAAACGAGAAGAGTTTTGATTCCTTCATTGATTTCAATGATCAGTAGTGCATGGTATCAGAGCTCTGTACCTAATCAAGGATAACATAGTATTTATGATGAGCCCAAAGTTAGCGTAAGTTACTCTCTGTCTGTAGCCTGTGTATGCTGGTTTATATGTGTTATTGTCAATCCACCAATGATTATCTTGCCTCAGCACTAAAAATTCAGTGAGGTCAGATGGAGATTCTGGCGACCCAGGCCTATTTATAGACATGAACCCAGCCTATGTTAAGTGGATTGAAATTACCAATCATGCATGGCACCCACACTCACACTAGCAGGGACAGACTCTGCCTTCTAGTCATTTGGTACACATTGACTATTTCACAGAGAGGAAATTTTATTATCATGTCTTATTTTGGTTTCACAAATCTAAAGGAAAGTGAAATGGTATCTAGTCCCTGATAATTGATAGTCATGTTGCTTTCCTGGAGATAAACATGCAGGAACAAGAACTGTAATTCCTAGATATTATTCATTTTGTAATTTAAATAATCTCTCAGAAAATAGGAATGATATCTATACGATAATTATGCAATTCCAATTATATTTGAGAAATAGCTTCTTATATTATCAAGTATCCCTTACTAATGGCCAGACTAATGCAAGTTCCTTCCAGTCTGTAGAGTCATTGAAACTTCAGCAAGTGGATAATGGGCGTATGCTTTGGGATCTAAGTGGGAAAAAAAAATGACACATATGTTTCTCTGCATGGTGCCTGGGAACACAAATGTTCTTGGTATTGCATTGCATATGATATCTGTAATTTTAAAAGAGTAGCCATGGCAATCTATTTGGAAGCTTCAATGTCAAAGTAAATACAAATATTTAGTATGAAAAAAATGAATATTTCAGGCTAAGCTTATCCCAGGACACAACATAGTTAAGAAATGTAACTATTTTTCTTTTATTTAAATTGAATTTGAATCTTGAGCTTTTCCCAGAAAGTCCCAGCCTTGTCTCGCCACCCTCCTCCATCACATTCCCCATGAGTCAACCTTGGTGTGCAGAGTGCCTAGTCCCCAACGGTGGCTAACGATCTGTTCCCAGTGTTGGTGACTGTCTTAGTCCATTTTTTCTGCTATAAGAATGTCTCAGAGACTGAGTAATTTATAAACACTAGAAGCTTATTTCTCACAGTTCTGGAGGCTGGGAAGTCCCTGATTAGATGCTGGCCAACCACTGTCTGGTTAGGGCTGCCTTCTGCTTCCTAGTGACATCTTGTTGCTAGAAGATCAACGCTGCATCCTCACATGGGGGGTAGGGCAAGGGTCCAAAGTCTGTGTGAAACTTCCTTTATGAAGGAGGTTATGGGAGGAACCCCGTAACCTAGTCACCTCACAGAGGCCCCTTCTTGCCCTCTATGAAACTCATCTCTAGTTCCTACTGCAACAGCCCTTCCCTGAGGATCAAGGATAGATTGGGGATGACGTCTCAAAGTGCACATTAGAGGAAATACAGCATTCAAACCATAACAGTGGCAGCATGCAGTCCCTGAGGGTGAGTGAGGGTCCATCCCCAGTGATGGTGACATAGTCCCCAGTTCCCAAGGGCAGAGAAGGGTCCAGTCTCATTGGTGGGATGTCTGTGTGGGTGTCACTGAGACAAGCACTCTGTGGCCTGGGGCCTCCCTCTCATCCAGACAAGAGTGCACTGGGCTCGGGAATTCCTTGCACACTGTGCATACCCCAGGCACAAGCACATTGCTACTGGGGCTTCAGGGGATGTCTCTGTGTCCCTCATCTATCCATGGCATTGCTGTGCTCCTTCTGGGGCGTGGCCACGCCCAGAAACCTTGGGCTCATCTGCCGGGTCATGAGACTTGGGCATTTCGCCTCCTGCTGCTGAGCCCTGCTGCCTTGCAAGGACCTGGCATTTGCTCTCTCCTTGGGCTTTCCCAGGAAAGAGGACACAGCTCCCTCTGCTCGGAGCCAACATCACCTCCACTCTCAGGTCTCAGCTCCTGAGCACAGTCCCCTTCTGGAGAGCTTGGTGCTCCCTGCCCAGGTCTGCAGGGTGGCCTCGGCCGAGGGCACAGCAGTTGGAAGCACACCCTTGGGCAGCCATTTTCATCTAAGGCCTTGAGTCCCTGTGAAGCACCCTTTAGCTTTGGAAAACCCAGTGACCCAATGGATTTAAAAGGCAAAACTTGTCTCCAGTTTCCCACTGTAACGACCCTTCCTTGAGGCAGCCAGACCCAGCTTCTGCCCAGGGAGAAGAGACAGCACTTACAGGAATTGGCCAGGAAAACGCACCTAAGTATACCCAGCCTTCCGTGACATCATTAATAGGGCCATGGTTCAGATTAGGAGTTCCCTTATTAAGCTAACTTTTGGCATTAGGCTCAATTCCTCTGTAATAGAAAATTATAAAAATCTCAAAAACATGAGCATCATAATAGCAACAAAATAGCGACACTGTGGGAAGCAGAAGACTGGATTGGATATGCCGTTGTAACCCTCAGGCTTCTGATGCACATTTTGAGCTGTTATTCATCAAGGTAGTTATAGTAATGAAGAGTTCAAAACTGTTCTATAATATGCATTCTATTTTAAGTCTCTGTTCAGATGATACTGAATTTTCTACACCATTGATCCATTTCAAAAAAATCTTTCCTTGAATCTGCTCGCCCCTAATCAGGCTATTATATTCTGTTTTTCAGATAGGTTGACAAATTGAAAATCCAGCTCTAGATGCTGCAGTAGTTTAAAAATAGAAGTGTTTTACTTCGAACGATTCTGAGTTGCCGCTTTAAGCAATAAAAATGTACTTTATAGCTTGTTAACCTAGATCTCATGGATATCCTTTCTACAATACTGTGAGATCATTGTTTACTGTCTAAATCAGCCTTGTCAGAGCTATGCTCTCTGGTGACTTTTTAAAGTCAGAATAAACTGACACGTTCTGTCATCTACGATGATCCAACTGGCGTTCTCTTGTACACCTGTATTTTGATTATGAATAACAGTCTTTAGCTGACTTTAGCATTTTATAGAAATTGTATATGTAGCATCTGCCCCATGTATTAGCTGGGTTCTGTAGCCTGCTTCTCTGTGTTCCAGTCGCTTCTAGACCTTTCAGGGTGCACTTACCTCCTTCTTTCTCACTGAATGGGAACACGGGGGGCTACCTTATTTGGAGGCACAACATAAATCACCAGTAGGGCTGGTTACCCAACCTTTTCACATACTCTATCAAAGGCTAGCACAGGTTGCTAACAGCTGAAGGAGTCAATAGAAAATGTAATGGGATATGTATTTTGTCCCGTGAAATAAAGTATATTAAACTGGTTAGGATGGTCTGGCACATTAGGAAAATCAGCAGCTATTTAAGAACAAAGGACTAGCCACTGGAACTCAGGCTAAATTAGGAAGTTAACATTTATCACTTTGGGAGACAACTGCCGTAATTTGCAGTTTGTCATTGAAAACAGAGTCCAATCTAGTTTTACTTACCTTGGATCCTCACAACTTTTGTGTTGGTTCTCGGGGTGGGGGTGGGGGGCAGGGAGCAAGAAATGTTGAAGCGACAGAACATGTTTCTGGCCACTAGATGTGCACATGTGTGGAGTCAGGAGTGATGAGGAGGAGGAGCCCTCCTCTCTGGGTTCTGAGCCTGCGGTCCTCACCAGCTGTGTTGATAGATTTCCTGCTTTTTCTGCAGATCTTCAAACTCACCCTTTAAAAAAAAAAAAAAAAAAAAAAAAAATATATATATATATATATATATATATATATATATATTTTCCCCCTGGCATCTTACTGTCAGCATTTAAATACTAGAGGACTTCCCTTTACAGCAAAAAACATGGCTTCCTTGAGCCCAGCTGTCTCCAGTTTCTGTCCTGGCCCACTCCTGCCCTTTAGAGCCCTCCTCACCCACTCAAGGGTGCCATTTTTCCTCAGTGCCTTGATGTTCCTCCTAGGGAGTGTTCAGATAATGAAAACTGCTCTCCCCCCCGCCCCCCCGCAGAAAAGAGGCCAGCACTGCATTTGACTCTGGGTCACTTTATATCATATAACCCATGGACTGGCATCCTTGGGGCGGGACCCATGGACTGGCATCCTTGGGTGGGACCCAAATCCACAGGCAAGCTTCAGCACATGTTCTTCCCTGGCAGCCGCCAGTCTGTCTTCCCACCCTTGAGCTCTGCAGTCCCTGTGACTGATGGTTTTGATGTCAGAGCCCAGAGGGAAGCAGTGAACTCTCGGGCCTCCCGACGTGGCTGTCAGCTCTGCCTTTTCATTGAAGCAGCTGTCCGCTGACCATGAGTCGTGACCCTGCCAGGGTGTCTGATCTGTGGAGGCTGTGTGACCCTTTGGCCCTATCACTCTGGAAAGAGTCCCCGTAGTCTTAATGACTAAACTGTGGGAGGTGCCCAACAAGCCTTGCTTGTCACGTGGGTGTGGTGTCTTCAGCAACACATCGAGCCTGACTCCAGGGGCATTGCAGTTTATGTGTGGAACTGGCAGCGACCCCCCAGGGGGATGTATCACCCTTCTGCTGAAGCAAAGCTGGTGGTTTGGTGGGGCCCACAGTTCACAGCAGTGCCCCTCGATTCCTGAGCCTGGCTCATTCCTGATTGGGCCAAGCTGAGACCCAAAGGTTGGGCTGGGTGGCAGCTGCTGCTGGACCTCTGCCCCACTAGGTAGAACTGGCAGTGGGCATGACTGCTCCTCATGGGCAGATCTGAAGCCTGGCTTACTTTCCAAGTCCTTATACTTGCTGATGGCCTCATTATTTGGCCTGCCCCTTGCAAAAGCTACAGACAGGCAGATGAAATGCACCCCTCTGGGGGTCTGCAGACCAGGGAAACAGGTCATGCTGCTGATCAGACCATCTGGGTCACGAAGATGCCCCCCCAGACAAGAACGACTGGGACCACGCTGCTGACCAATCCCACGCTGCCCTGGGGGCCACTATGGCTGCCTCCATGCAGCATTGTATGTGCATAATGTGTATAAGCACCTTGCACTTGACTGACCACAGGGACTGCCATTCCTCAGCAGACAGCTTTGACAACAAAAGAGTGCCACCACCCTTCACCAGAAGAGAAGTCTGTTCTTAAAGCAGGGGTGGCCTCACTTTGCTGGTCGTGGATAGGCAGGGTGAGGTGGAGTGGGGCCTCTCAACCACTCCCTCCAAATCCCAGGACTCATAAGAATGGAAGCAGGCACCACCAATGGATCATGTAGTGCTCAGATGATTCTGGAGTCCTCCTGAACAAGGCTGCTCTTGGTCACCCCACCCTCTGGGAATTATCTGTATGATGGAGCCATCCACTTAGAAACATGGTAAGGAATTTGCTCCTGGACTTACTGAAGCAATCAATGACGGTTTCTTGGAAAGCAATCAAGTCGGCAGGGCTACTGTGCGAGGTAGACTTGCCCTTGACTTACTCCTAGTGGGCACAGTCAGTCACAAACATGATCATTAACACCTGAGACAAGTAGAAATTAGTTATTGGCAGTAACAAGAGCATAATATGGCAGGTGCGTCTGAGCAGGTGCATGATTGTTCTCTTTGGGGTTTTTTGAAGGTGTTACCGCTCAGCTTAAAGCAAATGCCGGCCTGGAGTGGGATGCACCTCTTTCCCATGGTAACAGTGATTGGCGGATATGAGGATATGTCCCCAATATCCTCCTCCAAGTCCAGAACCCCCATCTGGAGCAACGTGTGCACAGAGTGTCAAAGAAAATGCCAGAGTCCAGCAAGCAGTTCTTGCTGTAAGACTTGGTTCTAGCCTAGGCAGATGGAACATAGAGATGAATATCAAATATGTCTTGCTCTCTTAAAAAAAAAAGTCATAGCTTTGTTGGAAAGGTAGGACCAAGTTGATGAAGATGTTAATGTAATACTGTTCTTTATCATTATTTAATTACAGACTTATATGCAACCAAAAATAAGTAACACAAAAATTGGCAGAGATGTTGATCCCTGAAGTATGAAAAGGCCCGCAAGGTTTGGGGAAAGAGCCCCGTCTGGGTGCATTCTGGGCCTGCTGGCTATCTGCCTGTCCACCTATGAAGAGTAGATTAGTATCTGTGATCTGCAAGGCCTTTAGATATTCTCAGATACCATGGGCTTCCTGGTGTTGTATGAATTTTATTTTTCCTAAGAAAGAGCCTCCAGATAAATGTTTTATAATTAGGTTTCCTTTCATTGATTTGGAAATATTTCTATTCATTACTAATGTGAAACATGCTTATGGAAGAAATTCTGCCAGTTTTGCAAAGTGTGTATTTTTAGAGAAAATTTTTTCATTGAAACAGAATCAGAAATTTAACGAGAATTTTGGTGGAAATTGTCACGGTTCTTGTTGGCACATGTCATTGTTATTAAATGCATTTATGAAACATAATGGAAGTGTTCATTAAGTACACCAAGATGATAGCACTTACAAAAAGAGACATAAAAAATTCATCCATGATTTAAGATTAAAATTAAACAATAGATACCCAAACAAACTGTACTTTTTAGGTGATTATGAAATACTGTTTTAAATGAACATGTACTCTATTCAAGGGATAGTAGAAGCAGAATATCACAACCTGAGCACAGCTTGCTATTTGCCATCATTCCCCCAAACCTCTCGGCCTGCTGTAGCCATGAGCATCAAGGCCACCTCCCTCTAAGGGCTTTAAGCACATGGTCCCACATCTCTTAATCTTTGCTTTGTATCAGATGGGATTATTGCTTGGTTTTTCTCATACGACTTAAAGGTTTCTTATGAAAACAGCCTTCTTCGCCTAGACTCATCTTGACAGTAATGCCTGACGCTAAGCAAGTCAGTGTTTGGATTCGTTTGTTTAATCTTTCCAAATGCAATGGCTTAAGACCTGTACAATCTGCAGATAAAGCCTGCAGTACTTCATGTGCATAGCAATCTCCCTCCCTCTGAACCCTTGGAACACCTGCCCCGGTTTTCTGAGTGTTGCTTACAGGATGCAGTAAGCTCTAAGCACATAGATTCCTGCCCCAGGCATATTTTGCTCACTCCCCAATGAATTTTCTGCCACTTGTGCCCAAGTCATGAAGATACTGAAATATTTTACTGGGAGGACAGCTGAATGTGTTAGCCAAGGCTTTTTTCTTCTCTTACAGAATAATATTGTTAACCTAGGGAGAGATTGTCCAGAGTGCATTAAGAACTGGTAATAAGCACTTGATTGATCCCAGTGGCCTTTGATGTGGTGATGGATTCACCATGAAGCTAAAAGGACCACTCATTGGCATGATCCTTTCCTTAGCCCTGAGAGGGGCCTAGGCAGGGTGGCCATGTGTTCCTGTAAAATCTACAAAGGGGAGGGATTTCAGCTATAATCCATTAACACCACCGTCTCTTTCTACTCTGACTCCTCTCCAATGTTTTTCCCCTGCTGTTAGAGAAATAGGAGCAGAGCTTGGCAGTTTGGGATCTGCTGGGGGAAGCTGATTTGAAAGCACATTGACTCTGAGTTTAGCATGACCTGTTGTGAGGTTTATTTTTCCCACTGAGTGTGCTGACTCACCAGGAGTCATGAGGAAGGTCCAGCCATTACATCTCCATGTGAATATGTCCTGTGGGACTGCAATAGATCCCTGTGGGAGGTCTGCAGTATAGACCCCTGCAAGATTAGAAATGTATGGAGTCAGAGGCAGGTGTATGGTCAATTCTCGAATGTATAAGAATTATCAAATCATCGGGCATATAGGAAAATTATAAAAGGAAGCTTGTGAACACAAGAACTCATT
Source organism: Tamias sibiricus (assembly GCA_025594165.1). NCBI lineage: Eukaryota > Metazoa > Chordata > Mammalia > Rodentia > Sciuridae > Tamias > Tamias sibiricus. Next base: position 146,096,399 of record CM046666.1, read on the forward strand.
GATAACACAGTGTACTGCATGTTATAATTGTATTCATGTATTGATTTATTTTTAAGTGAATTAGATAAAATTCATCAGGATCTCTTCCTTTGTATGACAGAAACCTGCACTTTAGTAAGCAAGTAGTCTGTGTGGAGTTGAATGTTTTATACGTTTTAAACCATGTCTTAGCATATCTGATCATCTTTTCTTGGAGCAGTCTAATACTTCCAAATAGCACACATGTCATACCATAACCAATAATTCACCCAGAGAAAGTCATAATTTTAAATCTAAATAATGAATAAGCTTTCCAGCTGATAATTAATGAAGAACAATGATGCATGTAAACACAATGGGAAACATTTTGAATTTCCTTCCGTTTTGACTTAAGTTTCTAACATCAATGACTATAGTCCATAGTAACACTGTATCCACAGGAGGGTGTGTTCCAAGACCCCCCAGTGGATACCTGAAGCTGTGGATAGTACTGACCCTATGTATGCTATATTTGTTCCTATATGTGCATACCTCTGATAGAGTTTTTTGCCTAAAACAAATACTATAGCTTCTCTTCAGCATGTGTGGATTGCCAACATCATTATGCTAACACCTCTTAAGTTTTAAGTAAAATAAGTGTCACTTGAACAGTAATATTATAATTGTTTTCAATTATGATATTCAGTATTGCAATACTGCCAGTCATTCTGATAAATGGATAACAACTAAGCAACTAATAGTTGGGTAGCATATACAGTGTGGATACTCTGGACAAAGGGATGGTTCATATCCCAGAGGGGATGGAGCAGAATGGTGCAAGATTTTATTATACCACTAAGGACAGTACACAATTTAAAACTGAAGGCTTGTTTATTTTTGGAGTTAGTATAATATTTTCAAACTGTGGTTGACTGTGAGTAACTGAAAATATGGGACACAAAACCACAGATAAAGAAGAGAACTACTATAATATAATGTGTCATAGATATATGCCAGTGATCCACTCTAACAGGGAACTAAGAGAAAGCTAGTTAATGAGTGTCATCCATTTTGAGTGTTTAAGATTAATTCCTGGGCAAGAAAACATGAAAAACCCTGAAATCATTGTAGCTTGCATGTGAGAGAAATTTCAGTATCCTAAATTGACAATTCTAAAAGTTGTAAGTATCTAAGGAGTTGCAAACATGTTGCAAACCACAGAGAAGGGATGTTAGCAATCTAGAAAAAGCTTTCAGTAAGACAAGAGAAGTTTAGATCAACTATGCTAAAGGAAAGACTGAGTTATCTATTTTCTGTTTATAAAATGATATTCATAACTTTGCATTCTCTTTCTCAATGAGCACCCCAAGCTGCAGAAGCCTTGGGCTGTTTAGAGCTTGGATGTGCCCATGCCGGTGCGTTGCATGTTCCTTCTGGACTTGAGGCCTCTTCTATAGGCGAGGTTGTAGACCCCAGTTGGCTCGGAGAGTCACTGCTCCAGGGGATGACAGGGACTTACCAAGAAACAAACTTGAACAAATGGGAGGAGCTGTTGTCCAGACCAAGATTTACAAATCTATGTTCCATTAAGTACAAATGGTGTGGTCCCACTTACAGTGGATTCTGGGCTCTGCCAGTGTCCATCACACTGAGGTGCTGGGAAAGTCTGGAGTCACTCAGGTCTTCATTGACGTGGGCTGCATGTCCATGACCACTGAGTCTCTTCACCCCACGCTGAGCATCAGTGCACTAGAAAGCAGTGAGTGGGGCCTGTGGCCTTCTGGTCTGCAAGCTGCAGACTGCGCAGGGACGCAGCCACCAGACAGTCCTGGGGTTTGTTGCCAGGACTGGCACACCTGTGCGAGGCAGGGCCTCAGGACCTTCATGCTACAACAGGGAGCCCCAGGCAAGCCAGGGCAAGCTGGTCACCTGAATGCCAAGGGAACTCCAGAGGCAGGCGGGGCCCTGAAGCCACTTTCCCTGCCATGTCTACACCCAGACATACTTCCCCCAGCTCTCAGAAGAGGCAATGCTGAACTCTCTGGAAATGGGGTGAACATTTGCTCTCCTAAGACCAGCTTCTGATGAAGGTCAGGCCGCCAGTCTAGAGGTGGCGAGAGGTGGGGTCTGCCTATCAGCACCCTTTAGCCCTGGCATTTAGTAGCTTTTGGCATTTTGACCTCCTCACAGGTGAGACGAGCATGCTAAACAGACTCTCCTTCCTAATGAGTGGCCTGGTGTAGTGGAAGAAGCATTGAGAAGGGTCTCAAGTTCAGGCTGAAAGCAGTGGAGTGTGCCTTAGGGAAGGTCTGAAGGTCGTGCTCGTCTCTGCAGTGAAACAGACTGTGAGTGAGGGTGCGCTGTGTGCTGGAATGCACCCGGCGCTGCAGCTGCTGTGGTGGAGAGGGCAAGGCAGGCAGAGCACGCCTCCCTACACAGCCACCTAGGGGGCGCTGCAGCTGCTGTGGTGGAGAGGGCAAGGCAGGCAGAGCACGCCTCCCTACACGGCCACCTAGGGGGCGCTGCAGCTGCTGTGGTGGAGAGGGTAAGGCAGGCAGAGCACGCCTCCCTACAGGACCACCTAGGGGGCGCTGCAGCTGCTGTGGTGGAGAGGGCAAGGCAGGCAGAGCACCGCCTCCCTACACGGCCACCTAGGGGGCGCTGCAGCTGCTGTGGTGGAGAGGGCAAGGCAGGCAGAGCACCGCCTCCCTACACGGCCACCTAGGGGGCGCTGCAGCTGCTGTGGTGGAGAGGGCAAGGCAGGCAGAGCACCGCCTCCCTACACGGCCACCTAGGGGGCGCTGCAGCTGCTGTGGTGGAGAGGGCAAGGCAGGCAGAGCACCGCCTCCCTACACGGCCACCTAGGGGGCGCTGCAGCTGCTGTGGTGGAGAGGGCAAGGCAGGCAGAGCACGCCTCCCTACACGGCCACCTAGGGGGCGCTGCAGCTGCTGTGCTGGAGAGGGCAAGGCAGACAGAGCACGCCTCCCTACACGGCCACCTAGGGGGTGCTGCAGCGGGCGTGCACACGAGGTCCTGGAGCTCGCCACCTTCTTTCAGTCCAGGTTGTCTCCTATCAGCTTGTGGCTCTGGGCAAGTTGCTGAGTCTCTCTGTATTTCTTCATCTGAAAATGGGGATCCTCATAGAACCTAACTTACACAGATGCTGTGAGGATTAAATGAGATCACTCTAAACTATGCCTTAAAGTGGGCTTGGCACTGAGCAGGCTCTCGCACAGATTAGCTATTATTGTTATTGTTGTCATTGGTGAAGCAATTTTGAACTAAAAGCCTGAACAAGATATTTGGTTCTGTTTCAGAAATTTGGGGTTATTGTGAAAATCCACTTAATTTTGAAAAAAAAATTAAAATGGAAATTTGGATAACATCCTCCTTCATTATTTAACATCTAAGTATATTACTTAACTGATATCTAAAATGGAACTTGGGATTCCAAACCTAAAGAAAGTGAGTTTAAGTTTCATCAGGTGTTAAATACAAATAACTGTTGGCTTCCGGGGTGGGCATACCCGAGGGCTGACATGTAGCAAGGTGGTAGCCGCGCTCGCCAGCTCCGGAGGGCGCACGGGCATGCCTCAGTCTCTTTTTGTGCTGAGTGTTTTTCAATTGTCAGACCACCCTGTCCCAGTGTTAAGTGTTGGAAATTAGTGGCAATTTTCCGGTAATAGCCAGGCAATTGTGCCGGAGCTGGTCATAAGGAGATGAAGTGATCTACCATCAGGTAGTGTGAAGACAGAAAACTGGCATAGAGAGGTGCTGATGACAACCAGAATCCAAGGGGCAGAAGCAGTTTACGGGGAATTAGCCAAGGCACGCAGGACTGCAGGGCTGCAGGATCTCTGCAGGCCGCCACATCAGCCTCGCTGGGGCTGGGTGAAAATGCAGGGCCTCAGCCCTCCTGATCCCCTCTGCGTCCTGATGAGCTCCACTGGTGGCTGGTGGGCACATGAGCGCCAGGCAGCCTGGAAACCGTCCCCCCACTGCTCTTCCCCCTCAGCCCTGGCTCATGCTGTCCCCTGGAAGGCAGGCCAGGGCCACCGAGAGCTTCAGAGGCCCTAAACACTGACAGGATAAGATGCAGATGAAATGGAGCAGAGGTCTGAGCTGCATCAATCACACCAGGCATGGAAAGAAATGGTGGATACGAGGGACGCTAAGACGCGAAACTTGCGAGCGCTCGTGGGAGGTGAAGAGGCCATAGGAACAGTAGCGCGTGCCCATCAAAGTGCTTACTGTCATTATCCCATTTTACAGATGAGGGGACTGCAGCTGGAAGTTCAATAACCTGGACAAGGTGGAGAGCTAGGTAGGCTAAGGCTGGGGGTCGGCCTCGTGGGTTCTCACTCAACCAGGTGGCTGCAGAGGGCGGGCAGGGCAGCTGGGGCAGGGCAGCTGGAGCAGGATGCTCAGCGCGGTGGGAGCCTGGTGAGACACCCTGAGAACTGACCTCCGTTAGCCAAGAAGGATGAGCAGAGTCCCACACATGTCCCCCCGCACGTGGTGTCCCCTGGCACTTCCAGCAGGGTGGGTCCTAGTCCCAGATGCTGGTGCCCCACTTCATCAGTCTCCCCTCTCACCACGCTGCCTCAACCCATTCCTCCCAGTAGGCGACCTGCCCAGGAAAGACGATGACATGAAAGGCTCAACTCCTGCTGTGGATGAACTTGGATGTAACGAGGATGGACGGGAATGTGGTTGCTTAGAATGGCCTCCCACTAACCGGATGGCCACTGCAGTCGGAGCATCCAAACCCTTGACTGTTCTTTCTTGAGACTCATCTTCCGTGACATTTCTCTCCTGCTTTCCTCCTCCCTTTCTTCTTGATGCCGCCACTTCACGCTCGTCTTCCCTTCCCCCTCTCTCCTGCTTAGTGCTCAGTCCCTTTGCCGTCGGTCCCTCCAGCACACCAGGCTGCCTTTCTCCCTGCCTCCTGGGTGGCTGGGTCCTTCTCATGCTTCAGGACTGTCTCAGATGCCCCTTCTTCAGGGAGCTCACTCCCAAGCACTTCATTTCTCTTGGTTATTCTCTATCTTACTACCTTGTTTATTTTATTTGAAAGATCTCAGAAGTGGAAATTAGCCTTTTAATTTGCTCCCTCTGGAATTCTTGAGATATTGTTTTAATCGGCTTTTTCACTGCTATGACCAAAAGACCTGACAAGAACAACAAGAGGAGTAAATGTTTATTTAGGCCTTACAGTTTTGGAGGTCTCAGTCCATAGATGGCCAGCTCCATTGCTCTGGGCCTAAGATGAGACTGGACAAGGAGGAGGAAAGCAACTCAGAACATGGCCACCAGAAAGCAGAGAAAGAGACTAAGCTCGACTCAACAGGGACAAAATATATATCCCAAAGGCACACCCCCAGGGACCCTCATCTTCCAACCACAGTTACCACCTAATTAACCCCTTAAAGTGGATTAATGCACTGATTGGGTTAAGGCTCTTATCTCCCAATCATTTTACGTCTAGACTTTCTTGCATTGTCTAACAGACAAGCTTTCGGGGGATACTTAATATCTAAGCCATAATAGAAAAGCACTATTTTTAAAACATCTATTTTATTTGCTTAATATGTCTCATGACTAGAACATATATATGATGTGTAATACAGGCTCGTTTTTAATCCTATGAATGAATACACTCTTGAATTATATAAGATGCAAATATAGAACACAAACTATTTAAACTGAGGTAGGACACCTGTCTTCTGATATGTAAAGGACTGTCAGGAAACGTCAGGTGTTTACTTTATGCCACTTCATCTCCAGGAGATGGGACAGAGTAGGAACCAGGAAAGGGTCTACCCTGGCACAGCTCAAGGAAGGGCTTCTACCAGGAAGAGCTGTTCAAAGACGTGATGGCCTGTCTGGGGAGGTGACGAGGCCTTGTCATAACAGTTATCCACAAGTACGTGGCTATGTTGTAAGGGATAGCTTCTTAGGACAGGTGGCTCTGAAGCGACCTTTCAATCCTGACCTTTGAGAAGTGAGGGCAGCAGCTTTCTCCAAGGTGCCTGCTGTACTGATGCCGACTAGAGGACGGTTCAGCTGGCAGGAAGATGGCTAGATCCTCGAGTTGATCCTGATAGTCCTTATCAAAGAGTGAACTGAGCACTCACTTTTGTAAATGCTAAATGAGGAATCCAACAGCAGCAGCGTGGGGAGAGCCTGAGGAGCTGACTTGCTCCGTGTCCCCAGTCGCACGCGGGGCTCTGCACCACCAGTGCCATTCCTTCCTGGTTTCACTGTGACGTTAACCAGTGACCTTAACCAGTGAAGTACAGTTCCTCCCGAGAATGATTACTTGGTGACAAGCACCTGTTGGATGTACCTATTGCATCAGGCGTTTCAAGGAAATGCACATGTGATTTGCCTCTGGGCCTCTGACATATGTGTCAACAAATACCAGAGTTCTTTCTCTTGATAGTTTTTGTTTTGACAAGAAGATCCTGATTGTAGGGTTTTACACATGGCACACCTAGATAATTAGGAGGTTACATTGCAGTAGCATTGATTCTGACACTTTTGAAGATTATTGTTTTAATAGTATTTTAGAAATCTATCATGTGTTTCCATTATATATGCATGATCAATGTATAGAAATGCTCTGTATAGAATTTTAACCTTGCATTCACAAAGAAAATAACTGCTAAGTACAAAACAGTCCATTTGGGTGTTCCAAAGAGTAATTTGAGTAGTTGTAAACCGTTTAATGTTTCGTAAAATATATGGCTGACTGTATACTTTTAAATAGACTTAAAATAAGATAGTTTATTTCCTATGAATGATGGCAGAAATTCTAAGCATACACTCAGTGTGTAACATTCAGAGTATATCTTTTTTTTTATTTTTAAGAAATAAAATGCTTATGCTTTTCATGTGTAGTTTTAACTTACCATTTTGTAGTTATACCCAATGAACTGATAGGCTGTTATCCTATCTTATTAAAACACTCAGGACTTGGTATTCTGGCAATATAGTGAAAGAAAAGCAAAATGAGACATCTATAGAATACATAAGTCATTTTTGTCTTTAATATGAGGTTTTCAGGCATAAATAGGGTAATTCTTAACAATAAAGGTAAAACACAGTTTGGTTTTGCTTGAGTTTTCCCATCCTCTAGTTTCACATTTGGCCAGACTGTTTTCCTTTGAATCTCCCAGGACAATGAAGTACTTTTTATCAGCACAACCCTGCTGCAGATGCTGCCCTTGAGGCTTTGTTCCTCAGTTCCAAAGGCGTTTTAACACCATAATCCAGAACCAGAAGATAATATATTTATCACTTGATCGTTTTTTGCAACTCCTACATTTCTGCTATCATAATATACCTTGGCGTTAATCCTTCGCAGCTACTGGGGTAAAGCTTTTAAACATCCAAAGCTGAAATCTCTCATTATTTCTACCTTTTCATTAAAGGAAAGCTAAAATTTAGCTATATCCCCATAGAATTGGCATCAGATTCGGGTGACTCTTCCCCCAGGCTATGCTGTGCCAGGTTGGTCATGTTGGAATCGGGCTTTCCTCCCCACACCTGGCCATGTGAATGAGCCCTGTCACCTTGAGTTCAAGAAGCTGAAAAAAGAATGGAGAATATTTGGAATATATTTTTCTCTGGGAGAAAAAAATAATATATTAATGACATTTTAAATACCTAACCTTTAATCGTAGGGAATATATCCATGTCTCTTACATTTTTGTTTGCTTCCCTTAAATTGGAAAACTGCCCCCAACCCCCTGTGGTTGTGGTGGCTTTGTCAACCAGGGGCGACATTTGGCCTGTCTCAGAGGTGGGCCCCTGAATCAGGACCCCAAGAAACACAACCAATGGGAGATGCATAATGAGGGGCTCACCTCAAGCACTTGGCTCCCAGGATCATGCAGTCTGCCAGCTCCCACATCCGCAGGGCAGGCTGACAGTCTGGAAAGACAGGTAGAGCTGCCCGGCAAGGTTTCGTTTACAGTCTTGAAGCAGGAACCCCTCCTCCTTCAGGACCTCATTTGATCAGATGGGGCCCATCCATATGTGGAGGTTCATTCATTTACTTAAAGTCCAATGATTGTAACTGTTAATCCCACTTGCAAAATACGAAGAAACATCTAGATGGTGTTTGACCGGATAGCTGGCACCATGGTCCATCCATGTCGATGCATAGATGAATCATGGCAGCCAGGGTGCCCCACAGGCCAACAAAGCCCTTCTGTGAGACTGAGGCTATACTGGTAACAGGCAGGATTTGGGCTCCTGGCTTTAGCTATGCCTCAGCTCAACTTAGCCCCGGAGTCCTCCTTCACTTGAGCAACGAAGACTCTAGAAAAATGGAAAGGAGAAGCAGAAGAAGCAGAAAAAGAAGGAGAAGGAGGAGGAGGAGGAGGAGGAGGGAAAGGGGGGAGAAAACTATTAGTACTTAAGGTTATGATTCAGTGTAGGTGTCGATGGTGTTCAAAAATCCACTTAGTCTCCTTTCCAGCAGGGTTCTAGCATGTTCTGTCTTTGTGGAGACGCTGGGTGTTAGAGTTGAAGCAGTGAGCACGAGAAGTGCAGTGTGGCCTGTTGGTAGAATGGCCTCCATCCAGCAGTGAATGGTAAGTGAGCTGCTGCCAACCGCAGCAAGGACTGCGAGCGGGCAGGCTGGCCACCTTGGGGGAAGGAACTGGTGCTCGTGTGGCGAGACCTGCAAGAGGAGGGTGAGGTAGCTGGCATGGAAGGTGTGGTCCAGACCCAGGGAAGGATGTGGGCGGAGATGCGGAAAGAAAGAGCCAGGATCACAACAGGATGGAAAGAGCAGAGCAGCTGAGACGGAAGTGGGGAGAGAGGGCTCATGGAATCGGGCATCAAACAAAGCCTCTCACTTCCCTGGCGAGCCAAGGCTGGCAGGAGGTAGCTCGGCTGGTGAGGCCACTGCCTGAGACAGGCATGCTGGGAGGGCATGTTTGCAGTGCCACAGTCATTCAGCTGGCATAAGTTAAGTTTGAGGGGAGATGTCTCGTAAGCATGTTATCATTTGGGACTCACCTAGCATCAATTGTATGGAAAGGACCTGAAGATAGAAAAGGACTCCTTCCCAAGAGGACAGTCATGCTGATCATGGTGCTTCGTTAACCCTGAAATAAGTTTACCAAGTATAAAAGCGAGGGGATCTTTCAGTTTGCTGACAGCAGGACACCAGGTTATGCAGTCACAGAGAGGAGCTGCAAAGAATCCTATGGTGCATGTGATCCAATACTTTAATCTCAAAAATAAACAAACTAGGAGATGACCAGACCCCAAACCAAAACCTCCTGACATCTAATACTTTGCTCTTTCTTCTACAGTTTAGTAGAGGGATAGAGGAGACGGGGAAAGAGGACACTTTAATGTGACAGATATTTCCATTTATTTCATTTCACCTTCAATTTTAGTTGAACGTCCGTTCACTTAGTTTAGCTCCTCGCTCGTGTTGAGCTATGGTTGACTGGCAGGAGCGGCCTGAAGCACTCCATCTGAAGTCACGTTGGTTGGCAGTGGAGGGGGACAGCATGTATCTAACGTCCAAACCACTCTCAAAAGAGTGAAGTGGAGGCTGATCATTAATTATGCAGGTACAGCAGGCATGGTCAAGGACTGTCCAACCAAACAGGAGCCTGTCATCTCCCTAACCACGGGGGCTATAGGAAGGCAATGGGACATGGGAGGCCACTTTTGCGATTCCTGGTTTGAATAGTTTTCCCATCAAAGTTATATTTTGTTTTTACTTTGACAGGGAAAAAAGAAAATGCTGCAAAAAAAAAAAAATAAAAATTGGTTCCAGCTATAGCAAGGTTTTCAGACTATTTTACTATTATCTTCTTCATGGAGTTAAAAAAAAAAAACGTGATTTATGCAAATAGTTTGGTCTTGAATGTTAGTGATGTTTTGTTTTGCTTTGCTCCAAAATAATAATTAAAATGGAGTTTCTTTTTATAATTCTACCTAGGTTCAAAAGAAACACGTCAGAACAGGGAGCATGTGAATGATGGTCTGACCCAAAGCTCTTCTTGCTGCCCCTGATATCAATTACTCTTCCTCTGAATTAAGGTCATAGCATCATTCTTTTTTAAAAAAAAATTTTTTTTTTTTTTTAGTTATAGGTGGACACAATACCTTTATTTTTATTTATTTATTTTTATTTTTATGTGGTGCTGAGGATCAAACCCAGTGCCTCACCCATGCTAGGTAAGCGCTGTACCACTGAGCCCCAGCCCCAGCCCTCATCTCTGCTTTTGATGAGCATCTTTAGAGTTTTGGAAATAACTTTGATATAGGGAAGAGATTTTCTTTTGTTCGTAAACGTTAAATAGTAAAGAATGGTGCTTCTCAGTTTTAAATACCAGATCTTATTGGAAAGAATCATCTAATTAGAGCTAAATACATTTAGGAAATACAGTGACCATGTTAACACAAACTTTGACCTAAGTGATGATGACAAGGCAGCACTGGTGGATGTGCCTGCTGTGGAGTTTCCTCACAACCTTTCTCCTGTGCAGGTGATGGCGGCTCTTCTCCAGTGGCACTCACCTGAGCATGAGCACTAGCAGTGTCTCAGAAGGAGGTGCATCAAGTCCTCTGCCCGTGGGATTTCCAAAGGCAATTGATATATTGTTAAAGAATAGTCTCAATATCCATCACCTGTTTTCATTTGAATCTCTGTATCTCAAAAGCAAATTTCATTGAAAATAATGATCATCTCCCTAGCACCTCAGAGAAATATGTATGCTATGGGAAATGTAGAAAAAGTTCTGGAACCTAGCACATTACAGCATATGAAAACCAATGAGTTTGGGGGAAAAGTATAAATGTGCAAAAATATAAATTACACTAAAATGTGGGCATCTCACACATGTGAGAAGCCAGGGCTGTTAGGATATTGAAAGTTAATATTCTATGAAATGCTGCTTAAGCAGAAGCCTTAAATAAAAAAGCCTCTCCAAATAAAACTAAGTCTCATTATTGAAAAAGTCTTTGCTTATACCATGAGTTGAACTATTTGCATAAATCACGTTATTTTTCTTAACTCAAGATATTTTGTCCTGGAAACTATGCATTTGTTTATGCAAATTTTGCCCTTTAAATCTTGCAGGTTTTAAATATGGCTGCTCTCTGATCTATAGTTTTGAAATGATTTAGAGTCAGTGGAGTTATTTGCAAATATTATCAATACATGCCTATTTTTTTGCATTTAGTAAGTGAATAACTGAACTCACTCATAAAGCAAATTTGAAATTAAACACCTTTCCTTTCTTCTTATTGAACATTTCTAATACTTTTTGCATAGTCTGAAAATAATTCCTGGAACCATTTGGAAATGTTTCTAGTTAAGAAGAAGGACAAAGGGCAGAAAAAATATTTCCTGCAAGAATGCCCCTCAGACACTAGCATTCAGCAGGCAAGGTTTATCTGGTAGAACTTCATAAGGCATAGCATAGTGGGAAGAAGAATGATATCATGTATTTCAATCCATGACCTCAAATAACATAGACGTATGAACTTTCTATGTGCCGCTCGTTTTTGAGACATAGGAGAGCTACATGATTTCATATATATTATTTCTAAAAATTTTATTTACAGTTAAAATAGAATGAGACTGTAAAATATATTTCAAACAAGTTCTAATGTCTTTAATGTGTATCTGTTCTGGTAGGCTGATGAACTGAAAGTCCCTCCATCTTTCAGAATTTACATAGCTAAATATCAAGAGCCAGACTTACTATGATGTCATCAGTGACTGAAATCTCATAGGCCTTGAAAGCAAGCATTCACATGATAGCACCACAGAAAAACTCCTGGTGGCATTCCCTGCAAATTTTGATATTTGTGAGCCACTTAAGTTGAAACTGCAATTTGGGTAGGTGACCACAAGGTGTCACTGTTTCATGGTTTTAAATACTGGAGTTAAGTCGTAAGCAAATATTTAGATAAAATCATGTACCAATTTTGCAGACTTTTTTTTTTTTTTTTTTTTTTTTTGGTGGTACCGGGGATTGAACTAAGGGGCACTCCACCACTGCGCCACATCCCCAGCCCTTTTTTTGTATTTTATTAGAGATAGGGTCTCACTGAGTTGCTAAGTGCCTCGCCTTTGCTGAGGCTGGCTTTGAACTCGCGATCCTCCTGCCTCAGCCTCCCAAGTGCTGGGATTACAGGTGTGCGCCACCGCGCCCGGCTTGCAGACTTTTCATAGTGGACAAATTATAACTCTTTATATAGCAACAATAAAAATGCAACATTTGCACGTGATCCTGAAGCTCAGAGTTTAGACAGCTTGTCTTCACTTGCCTTGGTAAATCATCAGACTGTCATCCTGTGTCTCCGCTCTTTGCCGGAGAGGGCAGTGACATCTACCACCACAAGAGTGACCGTCTTAGCATAGAATTTTCAAGGGGCATTCTTGTAACTAAGAGTGCCAAGATCAGTTGGAACTCTTCAGCACACAAGACTCGTAGACTCCATCTAATTTTCTCCTGTTCCTGATGCTCTGGTCTCATTTCCTGTTACTTTCCTCAACCAGTCATGAATCATAATCCTTCCAAATGAGCTTACTCTTTCATGTACTAATTTTGACCTCTCTGTCCTAAGCATGACCTTGCCCATGTTATTCCTTCCACCCTGAGGTTCTGCCACACCATTGTCTTTATTTACCATTTTAAAGCACCCTTGAACGTTACCTTCTTTAGTTTCTTTGACCTTGCTCCTCCTACACTTTCCCTGACAGATACTTTTTCCTGCATGTCCAGAGTATTCTGTGCACACAAGTATCAATAGAATTTATCATAACATATTATAACATTTTATTTATGGGTCTATTATCCATTAACAGTGAGCTCCTTAAGAGTAAGGACCATGAATTATCTGAATTGTCTTCTGAGAATTATTCCCAGTGCTTGGCACATAATAGACATTGAATGAATGGTGGACCCTAAGAGTGATTAAATGTATGCATGAATAAGTGGATTTAGACCAGTTTGACACCTAAGCAATTCCATTTCCCCTCAGCAGACAGCCTGTGAGCAAGCACTTGAGAGTCAGTATGTGTAGAGCTCTGAGCAGTGTCAAGAGCTGGAAGCCTAGACTGGAAGACTTGCTTTTTCACTTGCTATTTATGTGACTGTGGGCAAAGGACCTGGCCTTTCAGGTCCCAGTTGTCTCATCTGTATAGAGAGTGATCACAGTTTCCACCTTACCAACTGTTTTCTTCTTAGTGTTTACCACCTTGTAATAAATATAATTATTTTATAGGTAAGTAAACTAAGATTGAGAATGGTTGAATAACTTGTTCAGGGTCACCTAGGATCTAAAATGTGGAGCTAATATTCTATTAAGGATTGGCTGATTCTAGGCCCTCACATTAGGGATGGGGATGTAGCTCAGTGTAGAGAGCTTGCCTAGCAAGTGCAAGGCCTTGGGTAGAATCCACAGCACTGCAAAAATAAATGAACAAAACTCTCAGACTCTCAACTCTACAAAGATTTCACAATTTTTTTTTTTATTGGTTGGAGGAATTGCACAGGAAAATATGTTTTTGTTGCCGCCTGAAGCGCTTGGAGCAACGGAGCCGCGGGAAAAACTTCAGAAGCAAACTGGAGACAAACAGCTTTTTATTCTGATAACTTTTCTCTCTGGTTCTAACAACGACTAACACACGCCAAAACACACCCTAAAATGGCGCTGACCCGATCAGCAATTTCGGCCAAGTCACTCGAGATCCCACAACAAGTCCCGTGAGACTACGGGTGGCGACAAAGGCCAAATCTCCACGGCTCATAGTCAACCGCAATTCAGGTCAATCCCCAAACAGGGCTCCTGCATTTCCCCCTTTTTGTTTTAAAAGAGGTAATGCTCTAGGACGTCTATGTGCAACCAACATTCTTACCCGTCATCGGATAATCAAGGCTGTGCCCTTGACTCCTGTCTTAGGTTGATATGTCGGCCACATGAGACTGTCCCGTGCGACTGTGCCTGTCTTAGGTTGTCCCCCTCTGGGGATCTTACCCGTCATTGGCTAACCAGCCATCCAATGGAGCCCTTTAGGATCGACTATATATGATGACTAACAGCCGTCCAATTGTGAGGAGATGTTGCGGCTTTAAGGCGACAAGCCTTTTGGTGATGAGCCAAATTGCATAGCATATCAAATTGTTTAAACAAATCAGCTGCCCTAAGTTCCATCAAGTAACACACTGAATTCTCTAGACAAATACCCACAAGGCATTGTCCCGGAAAGTCCCAAACAATGAAAGATCAAAATGTCCATTTGTTATAACATGTTGATGTAGGAGGCCCCATGCATGTAGAGCAGAGGCCACACTGTTGGTGAGGTTGTTTGATGTTTGAGCAGCAGGGATGCTTGCGGCGGCCGCGATCCCTGCAGCTGTAGCAGCAGACGTCTTTTTTATGTTTAGACAATGCCACCGGCAAATCTTCAGGGCCCGCTACCTAGAAACTCAAGCATCAATTATTAAAGGAAAGGCAGTGCTATTGCAGCACTGAGTCAAGAGGCGAGTTGTCAAACTACAAAATAGAATAATTAGATTAGAAAATTAAAGTTGATTTTTGTTCACATACATCGCTGGTTGAGCTTCTACAAACATAAGTTGGAAAAATGTCATATTTAGAACAGAACAAAGAAAGACTGAGGGTAATTACTGCATTAAAGATAGATTAAAGAAAAGGTAAAGGCACTTGAGAGAAATAATTTGTTAGCTGGAACCCTTGAGTCTCTGTATACAGAGCAATCTTTTACCTGTTGAGATAATTGAAATTAATGAGCTATTAAACAAATGAAGTTAATAACAAATAAACAATCTTAAGTCAAAACACCAAAATATCAGGTTATATAGCACTAGTCATATTGTTTGCTAAAGAGAAGTCCCAGGGACACCTATAAATCAAAATTGAAAGTACCTTCATTTATAAAATTATTTACCTAAATTGAATACTCTTAACCTAAAATGAATTAAAGTTATTTGGATCCATATATATATATATTTTTTCTTTTTCATAAACGCTTTGTTCTATGTGACGTCACACTGGACAGACAAACAAACATACAAACATATATTTGTGACGTCACATTAACATGAAATGTAGACAAATGTACAGACATAAAGACATGTATAAAAAGAAAAAAAAATACAATTGTGTGCACACTAAAGAGAGATCTCCTTGTCCCGGCCGGGAGGAATGACACTTAAGTTGTGAAATATTTTGAAGGACTCTTTTGAGGGAATCATTCTATACCTTCATCTTGGTCCTCTTGATTTTGTGCCTTTTTTATTAATCTTGATTCTTCAATAACTTCATCTTGATCATTTTGATGTGGTACCTGTTTTATTAATCTAGATGGTATCCATATTGGAGAGGATTCGTCTTTTGGAAAAACACAAACAGATCCTCTTCCCAAATTAATACTGGATCTGGACACTTCCATGTACCTGAAAGAACATCCTTCCAGTAAACCAAGGGTTTATGTTGTTGGTGTGGATTCCAATGTCTGTCTCCAGCAGAATAACCATTAGAGTCTAAAGTTAAAAAATTTAAGGTAAACAGGGCAACTGCCAATCTGTCCTTAGGACTTTTCCAATTTCCTTCTTTTTGTTTTAATAACATAATTTTCAGTGTTCGGTTTGCTCTTTCAATAATGCCCTGACCCTGAGGATTGTATGGGATGCCTGTTTTATGGGATATATTGAATTTTGCGCAAAACTGTTTGAAAGATGAGGACATATATGCGGGGCCATTATCTGTTTTAAGCATTTTGGGGATGCCCAATGCAGCAAAAGCTTGCAAACAATGAGATGTAACATCTTTAACTTTTTCTCCAGAATGTAAGGAAGCAAAAATCATGCCTGAGCATGTATCTATGGTCACATGAATAAATCGCAATTTTCCAAAACTTGGCTCATGAGTAACATCCATCTGCCACAAATGATTGGGCATTAATCCTCTAGGGTTAACTCCGAAATGAGGGTTGGGCAAATGTGTCATACAAGATTTACAATCTTTTACAATTGTTCTGGCTTGCTCCTTTGTGATTTTAAACCTACGTTGCAAGGTGGTGCTGTTGACATGAAACTGGGAGTGGAATAAAGTAGCTTGTTGTAGCACTGAAAGTATAAATATTGTTTTTGTAAGTTCATCAGCCTTTTGATTACCTTCATGGAGGGGACCAGGCAAATTAGTATGTGCTCTAATATGGCCTACGAATAGAGGTTCTTTTCTTGCCCACAAAAGTTTTTGTATTTGATAAAACAATTTAAAGGCTGGAGTATGAGGTGCTATTGGTCCTGCTAACTCTAATTTTGGGACGGCTTGTACAATATAGTGGCTATCTGAAAAAATGTTTACGGGCTGGTCCCTAAAATTTTCCAGAGCTCTTACCACAGCTTCCAATTCCACTAGTTGAGCTGATTTATGTGCAGTTATGTAAGTCATATTTTCTTTTTTAGTGACTACTGTAGCAGTACCATTTGAGGACCCATCTGTAAATACATTAAATGCCTTAGGAATAGGTTGATTTTTTATTACCTGTGGAAATATAATAGGATGATTAATACAAAAAGATAATATAGGGGACTTAGGAAGATGATTATCAAAATTTGCAGAAGTAGAGCATTTAGCTATAGCCCAATCATTATCATTGAAGCATAAGTATTCAATCTGTGATGATGAATAGGGAGTAATAATAGTAGCAGGGTGAATGCCAAATATTTTAGTAGAAGTCTTAAGTCCTTGAAGAATAAGTTTAGCCACCATGGAGGTATAAGATTCAATTATACTTTTAGGAGAGACGGGCAAATGTATCCATAATAAAGGCCCTTGTTGCCAAAATACTCCTGTGGGTGTATATTGTGAAGAAATAATAATCAACATCAGTGGTTGAGTTAAATCAAATCTATCACAATGAGCTCCTTCAATGGCTTTTTCTACTAACTTTAAAGCTTTCCTAGCATCAGGAGTTAATGTTCGCGGTGAAGATGGATCAGGGTCTCCGCGAAGGATGTCAAATAAAGGTTTTAGTTGGCCAGTAGTGAGATTTAGTGTAGGGCGAAGCCAATTAATGTCTCCCAGTAGTTTTTGGAAATCATTGAGGGTGGTCAAATGTTCTTTATTTATTAGAATTTTTTGGGGTCTAACAAAAGTATCCATGATTTTAAATCCTAAATATAATATGGGAGATCTGGTTTGAACTTTTTCTTCTGCTATATATAATCCATATTTTTTTAAATTTTCTACCACATCACTGAATATATTAAATAAGATTTTTTGATTAGGGTGGGCCAATAAAATATCATCCATGTAATGTAGACACATGAGGTTTGGATATTTATTTTTAATGGGTTGGATAGCCTTGTCCACATATATTTGGCATATGGTGGGGCTATTAGCCATTCCCTGTGGTAAAACCTTCCATTGATATCTCTGATCAGGGCCATTATTGTTCATAGAAGGAACGGAAAAAGCAAACCTGGGGGCATCCAGAGGATGTAGGGGAATAGAAAAGAAGCAATCCTTTATATCAAGAGTAATAAGATGGAAATTTTTTGGAATAGCTACGGGACTAGGAAGTCCAGGTTGAGTAGGGCCCATAACTTGCATGGTTTTATTGATTTGTCTAAGATCATGTAACAATCGCCATTTTCCTGACTTTTTCTTGATCACAAATATGGGGGAATTCCAGGGAGAGGTGGAAGGTTCTATATGACCTGCTTCTAATTGTTCCTGAACTAGTAGGTGGGCCGCTTGTAATTTCTCTTTAGATAGGGGCCACTGAGGGACCCACACTGGCTTATCAGAAAGCCATGGTATTTTCAAAAATTATTTTCTCAGTGGCCCCGAAAAAAAAATATCTTTTTCCTTTATGATAATGATTACTTTTAGGGTTAAGATTATTCTGTACTTTTTGATAATGAGTTCTTTTATGGTTAAGATTACCCTGTAGGTTTTCACATTTAACATCTGCAGGCTTGGTTGCAAGGTGTACTCCCATTTGTTGCAAAATATCTCTTCCCCATAAAGTAACTGGTAGATTAGGTAAAACATAAGGCTGAAATGTTCCTTTATGGCCTTCATCATCCTCCCATTTTAAAATTACTGCACTTTTATCTGGGAGGTTATTATATCCCAAGCCTCTTAAACTGGTTGAAGCTTTTTGCAGAGGCCAGTGCTTGGGCCATTGGCGTAAATTAATAATGGAAGAGTCAGCTCCAGTATCTATTAATCCCTCCATTTCTATTCCTTGGATTTTTATTTTACACATAGGCCTCCTTGAACAGTCTCGAACCCAGCAAGCCATGGGACTTGAGTCAGTGGAACAAAATCCTCTATTGTTCCCTTCTTGAGGCATACCCATTTTAAATGAATTATGTAAATTGGGAAGGAGAAGCAACTGAGCAATTCTATCTCCTTGATTAACAGAACTTATACTTTGGGGTGAGCTAAGCATTATTTTTATTTCCCCTTTGTAGTCTGAGTTTATTACACCTGGGGTCACTTGCAAACCTAATAAGCTTTTAGGACTACGCCCGATAATAAGTCCTACAGTCCCTGAGGGAAGAGGTCCCCTGACTCCTGTGGGAATCAGTTGAACCCCCATTTCAGGTGTTAACACTATTCGGGCGGTGGAACAGAGGTCTAATCCTGCATTTCCTCTTGTTCCTCTGGCGAGGGAGTGGATGGGTAGTAGGGATTGTGTCGGGGAAGCATCTGAGTGGATGCTTGAGGATACTCCTTCTGCAATGCCCCGTACATTTGTGGGCCCCGGGGTACTGGGCCCCGTGCCCCGTTTTTTGAATTCCTGAACAAAGGATTTCCATGGATGTCAAATTTTGAATAGCATTTATTGGCCCAATGATTTCCCTTTTTACACCTGGGGCAGCGGCCTGGGGCACGGTATGAGCTTGATCTTATTTCTCTTTTGGGATTTTGCCTAGAAGTGCCTGATTGATTATGATAATTTTGCCTGGAATATCCTGATTGATTATAATATCTACGTTTAGCCTTTGTGAAATTTCGAGAGGAAGCACCTCTCATTGAGGCTGCAATCACATTTCCTGTGACAAAGGCGCCATTTATATCTTTACATAGTTGTATATATACGGAAAGATCCTTTTTAGTTCTCCATGGCCTGATGGCTGCTTGGCACCATTTATTTGCATTTTCATAAGCTAATTGAACAACTAAAGGCATAGCTTGGTCAACATCTGCAAACACACTACCTGCAGTTCTCAAAAGTCAATCAGCAAAGTCGGCATACGGCTCATTAGGTCCTTGAATCACTTTTGACAAGCTACCTTGTAGATCCCCAGGTCCTTGTACAGTTTTCCATGCCTCTAAGGCAGCTGCATTTATCTGAGCATATACATCTGGGTCATAATCTGTTTGAGCCTGTAAGTCTGCGAATTGCCCTTCTCCTGTGAGCATGTCTATATTATAGTTTTCAAACCCTGCAGCCGCGTTTCTTTTAGCTGTTTCTATACAAAGTTCTTGGAATTGCGATCGCCAAACCAAGAATTGCCCCCCGCTTAATGTTGCTTTACATAGACTTTTCCAGTCTGAGGGGGTTAAGCTAAAGGTGTTAAGGGACTCCAGCATACTCAACGTGAAAGGAGCTTGGGGCCCATAAGTCATTACTGCCTCTTTGAGATTTTTTATTGTTTTGAAATCTACTGACTGATGGACACTCTGTCCATTTTTCTTTTCAAATGCTGGCGTACCCAATGTATCTGTGAGTTGTCCTCGAGAGCGCATAAGCGATCAGAAAGACTTTTTATTTCTGTTTCTAGGGTATGCAAATGCCTAGTAATACCCTTCATATTTTCTGTAATGGATTCCACCCATGGGGGAGTAGAGGACACAAGTGACTCCTCTACCTGACCGTCCTTTTTCTCGGTCTTTTTTAGTTTCTTTTTCCTCATTTTCTCAGGATCACTTTTACTAGATTCCTCACCACTGCTAATTTCACTGACAGCAATATCCTGAGGCCCAGGTTCCAGTGAGAGCAAGTATCCTTCAGCTTTCGCCAATAACTCCCGAACAGCTTTAATAGCTTGGATTTTTGTCATTTTTGGGTCTCTTCTAATACTCTCTTTACTGGTCTCAGTTGGCCCAGTGGAATCTACACTTTTTTGATCACTTTCACTTTTGTCTATATACTCCTCACTGAGAACAGAGTCAGGTATATCAAGGAGTCTTTGCATAGCCTCTATCACTTGGGATTCAGTTATATTCGAACCCATGTTTAGAGACCTTTCAGTTCTTACCTGTCCGCTCCGAAGTTCCCTGTACGGGCCGCCACCTGTTGCCGCCTGAAGCGCTTGGAGCAACGGAGCCGCGGGAAAAACTTCAGAAGCAAACTGGAGACAAACAGCTTTTTATTCTGATAACTTTTCTCTCTGGTTCTAACAACGACTAACACACGCCAAAACACACCCTAAAATGGCGCTGACCCGATCAGCAATTTCGGCCAAGTCACTCGAGATCCCGCAACAAGTCCCGTGAGACTACGGGTGGCGACAAAGGCCAAATCTCCACGGCTCATAGTCAACCGCAATTCAGGTCAATCCCCAAACAGGGCTCCTGCATTTTTTCTTTCTTAGATTTTTTTTTTTGCACTAATGATTATTTTCTGAATAAGAATGCAATATGAACCAAATAGCTTTTAGATACTGCTATGGTCACGTTCCCTACTTTTTAGCTGTGTGGTTTATCTCTTTGGATAACTGAACATAGATAATAGATGAATAAATGCAAACATTTTCACTTGAATTGGAAAAACTGTAAAAACCATTATATTGAACTTTTCTACAACTGTTGACAAGTTATTTGGAAAAAAGAATCAGTTATATTGAAAATGATATGTAGCTCAAAATGGCAGAAGTTCACTCGGGAAATATTTGTTCAGGGTATAGTGATGTGGGATTTCTCTTCCCCATTCCCACGTGTAGGATTACCCAGAGGTAGCTGGTTGCCAGAGCATCAGGAGGGCAACTTGCAAGCAGTAGGAATTCCCTGACCACAGTTTCCTCTGCACATTAGTTCCAAGAACCCACTCAGAAATGAGGAAAAATGGGTCAACCCAAAGGATAAAGAAACACTTTCACCTTCTGGTCTACCACTGAGGCAGCTCAGACACTAGCTGTCTACAGAGGTTCTCAGGATTAAGTACAGCTCATTTTTCCATTCCAGAGTTCTGTGGGTAGTTTTCATAGGAAGGGACAATTGAGTGAACTGTCATACTGAGAAGCATCAGGAAAATCATGGTCGATGTTTTGAGCAGCATAGGTGATATATGTTCTAAGTTATGATATACAACTGCATTGATGTCAATTTGTTTTCATTAACTTAGACAATTAAAATCAAGAACTAAGTTATTTTCAGCAAACAGCTTCATTTTATATTCATTTATTTCTGTTTTGCATGAAGCACAGCTGCATTATAATGTGATCAGCACAATAAACCATGCTCTATTGTTTGTAGGTGGAAGAATTGCTCCGCTCAGGTGGAGGTACAGTTTTACCTCAAGTGTCTCTAAAGTATGAGTTTGTGAAATTTTATTCTCTTCCAAAAATAACTCTTACTCAAACTTTAGAAACTATAGATTTTCTCCCTCCTATTACCAAAAATAAATGAAATGTTCTGGGCCAGTGATCTGAAGTTGTTTAATTGAAGTTACTTAATTGGTAGTATCTTTTCTAATGTTTTTGAAAAATAAATTGGCTCAAGTAACTGCTGCCTTTATGAAATTTATAGCACATGCACACACACACACACACACACACACATACACACACACAGTGAACAACTTTGTTGGTTTCTCCTGGTGCACATGCATGACAATCCTCCAGATTATAACCAAGATTGAAGTATCTATGTCATAAAAGATGTCCATTTTTAGCTCTACTAGATATTGTGACATTCCAAGCTACTAAAATCCAAGATAATTCAAGGAGAATTTATTTGCAAAGATTTTCAAAGGTGTAGGGAGAAGGCAAACCAAGTGATAATAAAGTACTGCAGCTAGTGACGACCGAGCTTTTAACACTCCTGGCCCCAAATGATGACAGCTAGGAAAGGTCCCTCGACCCCAGAGCTCCTATAGGAAAAGTTGTCTTGGGATGAGGGGTAAGCTCCCACTGAGAAAACCTGGCAGACCAGAGCCAGGGGAGCGGATTCGCTCTTTACACTTCTCCTCCCTTCTATTCTTCGCCAAAGTCGTCCACTGGTCAAACAAAACTGGAAGCTAGAAGACAGTGTCCATTCTGTGGACCACACAGATCAGCTTCTTAAAACGGAGAGGAGCTGGAAGGGGAAATTGAATGTCCAGTCACAAGGTCTATCCAAATTACTAAAAGCAAATCCCATGTGTTGCTAATGACTGCTATAGACTTCTTTTGAGTATCTTTCTACCATTTTTTTTTTTTTAACCTGTCCTTGATTCCTGTGATTGCTCTCAGATTGCCTCCAATGTCTCGTTGCCTCTGACAAGGCAGCAAGTTGCTGAACAGAGGCAGGAGTAGATGGGTTGGTCTTAAGAATCGTCTTCTACCCACCCCCAGAAGCACTGTGCAATTGTTCCTATGGTTCCACATAAAGCAGCTTTGTAACTTGTGCCAATGAAATAAGCATAAATGAAGATTTATATGTACTGACTATAATACTTTCCTATAAATGTTAAGCACAGAAACTATACATTATATTCTTTATACATTTGTGTGATAAATACAAAACAAAAAAAAACTAGATAAGAGAGCTACTATAGGGAATGAGCTCAAAAGAGATTTCAACTTCACGTAAAGTTTAATGTATATAAAACTTTTGAAGAAATATGACCAAACATCTTCATTTATTCCTGCTTTTCTGGAATAAGCCACTGCACTTACTTGTTCACATTATGATTAATCCAAGTTCATTGAAGTAAAAATGTAATACAATAAATCACAGTACTTTAAAGGGTACAGCTTGATGCGTGTTGACCCACGTACACTCATGATACTCTCGCGTCAAGCATGATGGTGAACATTCTCCCAAACTTTCCTGTGTCCCAGGCAACCACTGACCTAGAACCACTGTTGATTCTTTCTTATATTTTAAAATTTCACCAGAATGTCACCAAACCACCTGTACCCTATCTTTGGGGGCAGGGGACCCCTTTACTGAGCATATGATTATGATGTTCAGCCTCATCCATCGCATGTATCAGTAGGTCACTCCTTTGATGGTTGAATGATGTTTTATTGTTTAGAGGAAACATGATTTGTCTATCCGTTCACCTGTTGAAAGACATTTGAGCCATTTCCAGTTCCATTTCTCTTACAAGTAAGCTCACATGAGCATTCATATACTAGTTTTTATCTGAACATGTTTTCATTTCTCTTGGGAAATAGGAGTACAAGGTTGGGTCATATAGTAGGTGGTATATGTTTACATTTTTAAGAAAATTCCAAGTTTATTTCCAAACTAGTTATACATTTTACACTCTCACTAGCAATATACTAGAGCTGTAGTCCCCACCAACCACTTGGTATGGTTCTTTTAAATTTAGCTAGTCTGGTGGGAGTGCAGTGATTGGGTATGTCCCTAATGAGCATATTTTAATGTACTGTTCTATACTTAATATCCTCCTTTGTGAAGCATCTGCTCAAATATTTTGCCCATTTTTATTAGGTTAATTGTCTCATTATAAAATTGGAAGTATTCTCTACATATCTTATAAATGTGCTTTGTCTAGATATATAAACATTTTAACGTAGTCTATAGCCAACCTTTCATTTTCTTAAGGGTTTACTTTTTGAAGAGCAAAGGTATTTAATTTTTATGAAATCCAATTTATTGTTTTTTCTTTTATGTTTTGACTTTCAGCTGTGCTATCTAATAAAACTTTGCTTGCTTCAAGATCTCTTGTGTTTTGTTTGAGGGTTTTTTATAAAAGTTTCATGCTTTTAGGTTTTACATTTAGTCCGATGATCAATTTTTAATTTTTGTGTATATGGCATGAGATATGAGTTGATGTCTCTTTTTTTCATACAGATATTAAGTTTATCCAGCATCATTTGTTGAAAAGATTATCTTTTTCCCATCAATTGCCTTGATGTTTTTGTAAAAAATCAATTGACCAGCAACAACAAAAGAAAAAAAGAAAAAACCCCAAACAAAACAAATAAACCGAAGGGAGAAAAATCAATTGACCATATAAATATGGGTCTATTTCTGGACTCTCAATTATGTTCCATTGACTTAGTCTTCTTTTTTCACCAACTTCAAACTGCAGAGTTACAGCCAGTCCTAAAGTCGGTTAACATTCTCCAGGTTTTTTTGTGTTTTGTTCTGTTTTGGTTCTTTGGCTTTCCTAAGCCTTTTGCATTTCCTGTACATTTTAGAAATAAGCTTGCTAAGTCCATCAATAATTAAAAATCATGTTAAAAACAAAAACAAAAACAAAACCCTACTTGTTCTACTTGTTTAGGATTGCTTTGAATCTATCCATCAACTTGGGGAGAATTCCTAGATTCTCTCTTTCTATCATTCAGGTCCTTAAAGTTTCTTTTAGCATGTTTTGTAATTTTTAGTGCAGAAATCATGAATATCTTTCAATATTATTGTTCCTATTTTATAACTTTGGGTGTTAATGCATTAATGTAAGTGGCATTTTAAAAATCATTTTCCAATAGTTTTCATCTAGCATATGAGACTATAAATAACTTTATATTACCGACATTCTGTGGCACGGGGCTCGTCATTTCTGGTCATGGTTCTGTAAGTTCTTTGAGGTTTTCTTTTTATGTAAACCCTAGCTATCTGAAATAGGAAGCTTTCCTCTTCCTTTATGATCTTTATTTCCTGCATTTCTTTTTCTTGATGCCCATCAAATGTTGAGTGGTAGTATGAAAGTGAGCATCTTCCCCTTGTCCTGTCAATTCATTCTTTCACCATTAAGTATGATGTTGGCTATGAATCTTTCACAAATGCCCGTGATCTACTTGAGAAATTTCTTACTATTCCCAATTTGCTTTAGGTTTTTATTATCAAAGGTGTTGATTTTATCAAATTCTTTTCCTGGATATATTGAAATGATCCTTTTTTTATTATTATTTTCAAGGAGCAGGCAAACTATTTCTTAAAAACCAGAGAGCAAATATAACAAAGAGCCAAATTTGAGGTTATTACATAGGTATTTATACAAACATTTAAAATTTAACCATTTGAAAATGCAGAAACCTTTCCTAGATTGTAGGCATCATAACGTGCGCACAAGCGTGTGGACACACATGTGCGTGCGCACACAGATAGGCCCTGTTTGGTGTGTGGAGTACTGTGTGCCAATCTGCTTTGCACTGTTCACGTTTAATGTGATTGTTGACATTGCTGGATTTGGGTCTATCATTTACTCATTTTCTTTTTGTACCACTCTCTGTGTCCCTACTCTGTTCCCACTTCGGGCCTCTTTTAGGATTATTTGACAATCTTAGTGTCTAATGTATGTCTTAGGGATGCCTTCTGTTATTTTTTGTGGCTGCCTTATGGATTACAACGCCCATGACTAAGTCTTCACAGTCTGCTGAAGTCAGCGTTGTGCCCTCTGATGGCTACTACAGAAACCTCGAAACTCCAAGGGTTCCCCGGCCCCCCTCCCACCTTTACATTTCAACTGTGATGTGCATTAAATCTACAGACACTGAAAACCTCACAAGACAGTGATATACTTTTAGTTCCAATGAGCCATGCTTAGGTAAAAAACTTAACAGGAAAATATGGTTTTTATATTTACCCAGGTACTTGCAATTTCTATGGCCCCTCCTTCATACTGAAGTCTAGGTCGCCACTGGTGTCATCTCTTCTGTCTGCAGAATTTCCATCAGCATTTCTGATAGGCAAGGTACACTGACAACAAGTTTTCCTAGTTTGTTTTTCATTTAAAATGTTCTTATTTACTCTTCTTTCTTGAAGGATCATTTCACTAAATAGATGTTCTGAGTTGATTCTTTTCTCTGAGCATTGCGAAGATGCTGTTCTTCTGTCCTCCGACCTACGTGGATTCTGATGGGAAATCGTGGGCATTGGAATCACTGTTCCTTGTATGCGATGTGCTGTTTTCCCAGCTGTTTTCAAGATCTTTGTAATTATCCTTGGCTTTCAGAGGTTGGATTATGATGTGTCCAGGCGTGGCTTCTTTGACGTTTCTCTGTTTGTGATATATTGAGATTCTAGAATCTGTTTATGACTTCCACCAGATTTGGAGAGTTTTTGTCCATTATTTCTTCAGCTATGTTTTCTGTTTTGATCTTTTCCTCCTTTTCTTCTAAAACTGAAATCACACATGTCTTATGTCATCTAATACCTTTTGCATTTTGTTGTGTTTAGTTTCTTCTCTCGCTTGTTTTCCTCATGGCAGCCTCCTGGTTCAGATAGGCTACTTCCTAATGTACTTCGTTAAAGACAGCAAGAAGTTCCATGATTTTGTTATGGCAACACACAAGTAGACAATTTTTTTTTTTTTTTTTTTTTTTTTTTTTTGGTACCGAGGATTGAACTCAGGAGCGCTAGACCACTGGGCCACATCCCCAGCCCTTTTTTGTATTTTATTAGAGACACGGTCTCACTGAATCACGAAGTGCCTCACCATTGCTGAGGCTGGCTTTGAACTCGCGATCCTCCTGCCTCAGCCTCCCAAGTGCTGGGATTACAGGCATGTGCCACCGCGCCCAGCACAATTAGACAATTTTTAAATACATAAAGTAGCATATCCCTGGGTGATTTTTTCCTCCCTTTTGTAGTGCTTTGACATAGGCTCAGTTTGTGGTGTCCATGTGACTTATCTTCTGACACAGCCAGGTCTTGCAAGAGTTGGTGTCTGTCAGGAGACACGGTGGGTTAGTGGACCTGGGCCCTGCTCTCCATGCACAGGTGCAGTGGCCACGCAGTCCCACAGCACCAGTTTTGGGTGTGGCCTGATTCTTCTATCCATACTGCCTTGTCTTCTAGCTTTCTGAGAAGTTACAGTTTCCACAATGCATTCCTTTTTGTCTCTTCTCTAGAATATTTTAATTTTGGAGATGGTGACCTCCAAGTTATACCAAATAATCACTTCTGGTGTCACATATGCCTGGGTTTAAGGCCAGCCTAAAATTAACCATGTTATTTTGAGAAACTCACTTAATCTTAGTTTTCTTCTGGTGCAATCAGCGTGGTCACGGCTTCACCTTCACGGCTGGTTCTGTGAGGAGTGCCCGCAACAGGGCACACAGTGTGTCTCCTGGCACAGTGACACATATAGCCACTCAGGCTGCACTGTGGGGCCCAGCCTCAGTGGACCGCCCGGCCCGGGTGCATGTGGAGCTGGGGACCTTCATCTTGGTGAGTGGTCTTGTTTCTGGGATGGAAAGTGCAATACCTTCCTCAAGGAAGGGGCTCTGGAAGAGCAGCGGGGCCTGCACTGTGAACCTCTGCCTGAGTCAGGGACAGCTGTCCCCGGGTTCATTGTAGAGAAGAATTGGAGGAGGTGAATTGGGGCTCAGGTGTCGTAACAGTTTTATATCAGAGTATACACCCTGCTGCCAAATTTTTGAACAAAGAACAAATTCACATCTATTGCCCTATCTATTGTTGGTCTTTATCTGTATTAAAATCAAGTCAAGGACCATTTTATTCTATTTTGTGGAATGAGTAATAAAGCCACCCAAGATCTTCACAGTTAAACCTGACATTGTCAGAGCCCCGCCTCCCGCACCCTTGCCGTTCAGTCCTGCACGTGTCTCCCTGCATTGCCTAGTCTCTCTCTCAGAATGTTAGTCATTGAGCAAAAGTGTGCACCGGGAATGGGATTTTCTAAAACTCTGGGGGAAGAAAAGGAGTCCGTTTGTATTTGCAGGCTCTTATAGGTTCTCACTCATGGCTGTGTAATCCTGCTAATTATCCCTGGACTGATGTACAATTCTATGTGCGAACAGCAAATGTGTTTACAGGGTGGAAACCGTGTGCACATCCAACCTCAGTATTTAAATTATCCCAAGTGATCAGCCTCTTGGGACATAGACAAATTATTACTTTCCCTTGGCATTTTGTTAGCAGATTCTATGTAGCACTTTTTAAACCACCAGATTGTTCAAGATAATAATATTCAATGAATTAAAAATCCGTTTTCCCCTCATTATAGAGAGAAGCTAATTGTCAGAGGTATTACCTATTAATCATCTTGGGTTAAATTCATTTAAAATGTGTTCAGTTGGGAAATTTGATAACATTTTATTTTTAGTGACCATTAACTAATACTAAATTATAGTGTATGTAACGCCTCTGGAAGTACGTGTGACATCCATATGAATACCAAATGAACTCATAATTATCTATACTCTGATAATGAATATCAAACCAATTTATAATGATACACTTAAAATAAAGTGATTCTGAATTTTATGTCCTCATCCATTTAAGGACCCGAAATGCACACAGCTTATTGCCACAGTCGCTGGCACTCACTGGCTCACTGTTCTTGGCCAGCAATTTTTGTTTTCTGGTATTTCAAGAACCAGCCTGTGATTCTAGAGACCAAAAATATGCAGTAGAGCGACGGTATGGAGGGGCAGCTCAGGCTTTCAAGGGGTGTGCACATTTGTAGGTATGACAAGAGGCGGTCCACAGGAGACGATAAGTTGATTTTCATGTTCAAAAGGGCCAGGGCACATAAGTATTAATTGAATATTAAACAACTGAAGAATATAAAAACATGTTCAATGGACTAACTTGTAAAAATATGGGAACCCAAAGCAGGCTTGGCCATTTACTCCTTAAGTAAATGATTCTGTTTTTATTTCAAATGTAAATTCATTTTAGGTTCTCCTTTCATGCTGTAAAAGAATAATTTTATTGGGCTCATGTGTAATGTTCATTTGTCTTGACATTCAACATGATATTGTAGTGATTTGGGGTGCAAGGCTGACATTGCAGAGATGAGCGAGTCTAGAGAGGCCAATTGGACAGTAACCAGATTTAGCAGGACCTCTAGGCCTCGCTAGAGGATCCAGCCCAACAGACGTTCAAAAGGGAGAGGAGTTCTTTGTAGACTTTAATTAAAGAAGTAATGGTTTGAGATGGACTGTGTAGAAAATCATATTGGAACAAATAGTGGTTTGGGGGGTTATTTTAGATGAAGAACATAGCAGGATCAAATTTAAGGAGACAAAAAGAACTGCATACTTCTAGAAAAGCAAGGCTTTGGGGGTTTGTAGAGGTCATGTCTGCAATTTGTGGGAAATAAGCACAAAGAGGCGTTGTGTGGTCCCTGATGCCTAGGGCCTAAAATGACCAGAAAAGGAGTCTGGTGGTGATTCTCAAGGTGCTTAGCCAAGGCAGTGTGTGAGGGCCCAGGAAAGAGAGAAGAACTTCTCTGGATCCTGAATAACCTGAACATTGTTCCAGAAGAACATTTCCCGTGACACCTAACAGAACAGGTCAGATCAAGAAGACAGACCAACGGAGCTCCCAACAAGGGCCAGCTGCTAGAGGCAGTGCCGAGCAATGGTGGCAGGGACGAGGGAACAGCAATGTGTGGGCATCGTGGACCAAGGGTCTGGGACATATCGGGTGCCGTGTTCAAAATGCATCCTTCCCCCGCGTTCGGCTGCCGTTGAGTGAATCAGTATCAATTAAAAGTGTTGCACTGTGTTTTACTAAATGAGGTTTTTACAGAAAAACATGCTCTTACATCTATGTATTATTTTATTGTATATGACTCATTAAAATTCTCTAAGCACTTAAAATTTAAGCTATATGTTACACGGTCTAAGCCATACAAATAGCTACATAATAATAAGTGAGTGTGTTACACACCTACAAGAGGTCAATGCATACCTCCCTTGTGAAGATCTGAGCAGCTGCCTGAGGGCTCTGCCATGCAGGGAGCACAGCCGTCCACAGCAGCCCATCCAGCCTCCCCCGACACCCCCCCCCCGACACCTTCCCTCCTGCTCCACACTCTCGTCACCCTCTTAGTTTTTGGTGCACGTTAGGGTTTGCTCTTACTTACTGCGTGCAGAAGTAATGGAGGGAGAGAGCAAAACCATTGGAACAAAGGAAGGCAATGAGGAAGGGAGGAGAAGGGAGCCAGGAGTTCTGCCTCTAGCCTACTAGCTGTAGGACCTCAGCCACGGGAATCCTATGAAACTTCCGAAGCTGGTGTGTTCTGCTGCCCGGCACGACACTGGGCTGAGAGGGGCTGCGACTCAAGTAAGACTGAGCCTCATCCTGACTGTAGCCAGCGTCACCATCTCTTCTCTCGCCTCCTCCTCTGGTCCGTCACTAGACTCTGGGGCGGTAGAAATTTCCAGGGAGCCTGACAGTTAAGAATGCATGAGGCAGTGATAGAATTGGCAGGGTTTTAGCTGCTTATTTCTAACATTTGCATTTTTATTAATTTTTATTAGTGGTTTAATGGATTTTTATTAATCTGTGTAGTCAGCTTTGCATCGCTGTGACCAAAATACCTGAAAAAAAAAAAAAAAAAAAAAAAAAACAACTCAAAGGAGGAAAAATTTAATTTGACTCAGTTTCAGGGGCTTGATCCATGGTCACCTGCTCCAGGGCTCTGGGCAGAACATCACGGTGGAAGGGCTGTGCTCGCGGCAGCTGGGAAGCAGAGGGAGCGAGCGAGCAAGAAGCTAGGGACAGCTACAGGCCAAGGCCAGGTCCCTAGTGATCTCCGTCCTTCGTCCACGCCCCACCTGCCTACAGTTACCACCCAGTAGTCCATTCAAATTATTAGCCTCTCACATGGATTAATCCACCAATGAGGTTATAGCTCTGGTAATGTAATCATTCCATCTCTGAACACTGATTCCTTGCCTAACACATGAGTCGTTCAGGGAGCATCAAAGATCCAAACCATGACGCTTCCCAAGTCCCTTACCTGGTCTCTTTCATGACTATTGGAAAATACTCTCAGAGCTCTTGCCTGGGTATGGAGTGTGGATCAGAGCAGCCTGTGGTTCCTAATGTCCCGGCCTTGGGAGCAGAGTTCTCCAACAGAACAACTGGCTACGGGTCATTCTCAAGACACTAGCAAATCACAGTACTCTGTCACTTTCAGTGGAGTACAGCCTTTATGGAGGAACTAATTTGGCTGTCAAAATTAGTATTTTTTCAGGCAGTGGAACAGAAGGTAAAGTTCATTAGTCCATATTTAAATTAGAGCTTGTTTTCATTTTAGATAATAGGAGAACAAAAGCTATTATTTTTAAATTCTATGGAAATGTGAAAATAAATGCTCTTCATATTATATCTGCCTAAGGCTTTCATAAAAACACAGTTAATTTCCAAAATAATGTATCTATTATATTTTATGTTTGTGAGGATAATTTGAAACATATATTTCTACTCAGGGACTTTTGAACTAAGCAGTGGAACAAACTGCAATAATTAGCTGAACTACAAACCGAACTTGAATGTTAATGTGTTTTTATATAAACAAATTTTTGTTACAAAAGATTGTTGGAGGAACTTAATTTTTTTTTTTTAAATTTTGTGTCTGAATCAGCCAGCATTATCTGTAGACCCAGAAGGGATGGGTGGGAAGTGTAAGCTGCCTGTTGTGGCCAGCCACGGTGCCGCGGGAAAATTCTCGGAGGCAGAGTTAAGCTTTTACTACTTTTACTTCTACTTTCTTAGAGCTTAGAGAGGGAAAGAAAGATTTTTCTTAGAGAGGGAAAGAAAGATTTTTCTTCTTAGCTTAGAGTAGAGCTTAGCTTAGAGAAAGATTAGAGCTTCTTTCTTCTCTCTTCTTTCTTCCTTCTTCTTTCGTCTGTCTTCTGTCTTCCTCAGGAGTCTCGGCCTAACTCTGACCAGTCATTACTTCTTCTATCTGGTTTCTCTTCTGTAACCGCTCTGCCTACGTTCTGGCCGCTCTGATTCTTCTGACCGACCGAGTGACTGCCCGGCTGACTGAATTCTCCGTTCTCCTCACTCGGACCGCTTTCACCCGGTTATATACCTTCAGGTTTGCGGGTGCCTACAGGTGCGTCACATACATATCAGGTGGAACCCATGGCTTCCAGCTAGCTACAACAGCCCTTCCTAATTAGGGCTCCTTCAGGGAAGGACACTGACCTGCTGTTTCTGTCATTGTCCCTCACACTCTTCACTGAGAACTCAGGCAGAGCCAGAAGGACACCAGGTGGGGCAGGGCCTGGAGGGAAGACGCCCCACATGTGCCCTCCAGCGTCCAAGGTCAGCCTCCTGGAGGAGCAGCCAGTGCTGGAGGAGGAAGCCTGAATATTTCTCTGTCTGACTTGCCTCCCTGACTCTTTTCCCTGCTTCTACCACCTCGCAGATCCCTCCGGGTGTTTGGCCATCTTTTCTCAACGCTATCTGTTCATCAGAATTGTCCAGGGATCTTAAACAGAGAGGTGCCTGGGCTCCCTTGCAGTGATGTCAACTTGTCAACTCTTGGCATGTGCTGAGGCCCAGACATGGGTAACTCTAAACATTTCCCTGTTTAAAAAAAAAAAAAAAAAAAAAAAAAAAAAAAGGAAATTCTGACACTTGCTACCCTGTGAAAAGCCATAAGGACATTATGCTAAGTGAAATGAGCCAGTCACCAAAAGGACATATACAGTGTAATTCCTTTTATGAGGTGCAGAGTTTGAGTTTTGCAAGATGAAAAAATTCTGCAGCTTGGCTATGCAACTTGTAAAAATACTTAACACTATTGAACTGTATACTGGAAATGGTTAGATGACACATTTTAAGTTATATATTTTTTAATTTTTATAAAATATATTTTTTAAAACTCCCAAACTCCCATGGTGATTCCATGGTTGAGAACCACAATCATCCCAAGTAAGGGCAAATCACCATCTTCTTATTTCCTCACAGCAACCAAGAAAGGCTGGAACCTTCAAACACTTCACTAAAAAGAAAAAAAAAGGAGGAATAAACAAGATAATATTATGAAAAAATAATGAAGTCTTCCTAGTGATGAGAGATCTCCCCCTGCCCTAATAGTCATCAAGGGTCAAGGGTTCCTGTCCCCATCTTCCAGGCCACACCTGCAGGATGTCTAGGTAAGGCCCCAGGTGCTGGCCCCTGCTTTAGTTCTGGTGCTGTGCTTGGATTCAGGGTCAACTCCTTCCTGGTCAGACAACACACTGGTATGATTACCTCTTTTTTTTTTTTTTTTAATTTTATGAGGATTGTTATTATTTTCCAGAGTATGGTCATGGTCATGTTCTGGGTGAACAGAAAAAATAACATGTGTTCTGCTTCCTTGGGTGGAGTACTCCATAAATATGAGTTAAAGGTGAGTTCCTTGATGATATTGCTCATGTGTCCTGTGTGGTCACTGATTTTCTGTCTACTTATTCTGTCAATACACAAGAGTCACTGAAATCAACGGCAATAATTGTATATCTATCTATCTGTTCTTTATTTTTTTATAGATTTTTAAGTTTCACATCATGCATTTTGAAGTCCTATTATTGGGTGTGTAAATGTTTTGGACTGCTATTTTCTCTTCTTGGATTGATAACTTTACTAGTATGAAGTGACCCTTTTGATCAGTGATAGTATTCTTGGCTTTGAAATTATCTTAGTTGATATACACATTCCAAATTTGTAAAAAAAAAAAAAAAAAAAAAAAGTGATTGTGTTGTACATGTTTTTTTCCATGCTTTTATCTCTAGTGTATTTGTAGTTTTATATTTAAAATGGTTTTCTTATAGTTAGGTCTTGCTTTTCTTTTCCAATCTGGCAATATGGGCCTTTTAGTTATGCTCTTATCTATTTATATTTAATTTCATTATTGATACAATTGAGTTTTAATCTATCATCTCACTATTTTCTATCTGTCCTATCTGTTCCTTGGTCCTTCTTTATATTTTTTCCCTGCCTTCTTTAGATCAAATATTTTTGTGACTCTTTCTCTTTGTTGGCTAATTAGCTATAATGTTTTCTTCTGTTGCTTTGGAAACAACATCATTAACTTCCCACAGTCTACCTTCTAGTGGCATTATACAAATTTATGTATAGATAAGAATCTTCCTGGCCTTTTTACTATCAAATATGTTACTTCTGTAAATATTATAAACCCCATGACACATATTGTTATTACTTTTCCTATTATTTTTGCTCTAAGCATTAATTATTTTTTAAGTAGACATTTGGAGAGCAAGTCACTTGTGTTTACGTGAGCTGGTGCTGAGGGCCACAGCTCAGTAGCAGAGCATTTGCCTCTGGGCGAGATGCCCTGCCTTCATCCCCAGCCCTGCAGGCCAGCAGGCCCCGAGAAGGGTTTGCCCCCATCCTCACTCTTCCCCTCATTCCTCTGTGCAGAGCGCTTGACCTCCATCTGGTATTATTTTCCTTCTGGCCAAAGGACTTCCTGTAACAGTTCCTGTAGTTCAAGTCTGTTGAGAGGAATTCTTTCAGTTTTTCTATTTCTAAAGGTTTTTCCTTTCCCTTTGGTTTTGGAGAGAGCTTGATAGGCCCGCTCCCCGGCGGACAGCGTCAGTCCTCGGCACTGTCAGGAGCTGCCCTGTGCTCTCTGGCCTGCCTCATTTCTGATGAGACATCTGTTGACATGGTCCTCTTCCACGGCTGCTTTTAAGGTTTTCTTTTATTGTTGGTTTTATGCAATTTGCTTATTTTGTGCTGTGATGTGGTTTTCTTTTGAGGTTTATGAAGGTTCTTGGATTATGGATTCCTAGTTTTTATTGTTTGGAAAACTTTTGGCCATGATTTCTTTAGTTTTCCTGCCACTTTCCCCTCCACTTTTCTCTCCATATGCATTAGGCTGCTTGAATTTGTACCACAGCTCACAGGTGTTCTTTCTCTTCAGCATTTTCCAGCCCTTTTTTCCTCCTAGGTTTGTTCTGGAAAGGTCCATTGCGGTTGTCTTCCAGTTGACTGATCTTCTCTTCTGCAGAGGTGGTTAGGCTTGTCCAGTAAGACACCTTCTCAACATGCTCAGTTTTCCTTCTGTCTTCTTGAACGTATTTGTCATGTTGCCACAAATTCTTAAATTTATATAGTTGTTTTTTCTAGATAATCAAAAGAATGAACAAACTGGGTGTCATGATTCATGCGTGATATCCCAGCTACTTGAGAGGATGAGGCTGGAGGATCACAAGTTCAAGGCCAGCCCGGGAACCTAGTGAAAACCTATCTCAAAAAATAAAAAGGCTGGGATATGGCTCAGTGATTAAACACCCCTGAGTTCAATCGCCAATACCACTAAATACTTTTTAAAAGGCTGGAGTGTAACTCAGTGGTAGAGCACTTGCCTAGTATAAGAGGCCCTGGGTTCAATCTCCAGTACTGTAATATATTAAAAAAAAATTTAAAAGAAAAAAGAATTAGCAACATGACATTGTTTATCAGTTATTAATATTTCAGAAGTACTATGACAGAAAAAGAGTATCAATATTGAAACAGAACCTAGAAGTTTCAAAATCTAAATTCCCTTCAAAAAAAAAAAAAAAGAAGTTTGGAGAAATTAGATATCAGATGGAATTAAGAACAATACAAAGTTGTAATTTGTTATCATGAGTGGATAACATATTGCCAAATCTAAACTCAAAATTCAAGGACTGCTTAAAGAAAAATGAAACATACTTTGGCAACCCTCACTAACAGCCACACATGCAGAACTCCACATACTTGTCAAAAGTAGAATCCCAAACTCAATTTCACTTATGAATGTATTAATTTAAACAATCTTTGCTATTCACTCACCATGATTTTATTACAATGCTTTGTGTGTCTGGAAGCTATTAATGTGGTTTTGCTTCCACTTAGCTAATTCCATAGGACAAGCATTGCCCTGCAGTCTAGAAGCTATTCAGAATTGAGGGTCAGGGGACAGGATGTTCTAGCACCACATTCAGCCAAGCAGATGATGCCGTGGAAAATTTTGCCCTTATCTGAAAGATGAATGGTGCCTTGTCAATTTACTGTCTCCAAAAACATTTTGTTTACAAAGGTAAATTTGTTAAACACAGGTGGGTTCTAAGTATTACTTCTATTGTTAATGGGTTGCACTAACAAGTATCCCTGTGATATGAAAGCAAATAAGTCTTTCAAAAAGTGTGTGTCTCTAATTTATCAGAAAACTACTTGCTTTTTAACTTCACTCACAGAGACCTACTCACTTTCACTACTAGGATGTGCTTTTCTAGAATTTTATTTTATGCTTTTAGAAAACATGCCATCTATCAGACCAGGTTAAGTGCTCAACATGTGAGGAGAGAGAACCCAGAGGAGAGGGCAAGGTGTGGGCAGAGATGAAAACTTCTAGGTGGGCTGGGAAGAACAGTGCTGCCAACCAGAAATAGAAGAAGAGCTGCGTCTGTGATTCCACCTTCTTCTAGGAGCCACGTCTGAAAAAGTAAAGTGAAACCGGCGAAATTAATTTTGATGCAGTTAGCCTGATATATTCAAAATAGCATCTTGCCACGTGGCACCCGTGGCATTTAACACTCACGACCCACGTGGTTGCTAGACAGTGCAGTTGCAGTGTGATAAAGGAGGGCTAGGGACACCCTCGGGAAGCACTTCAGGAATGCAGGGGTGCAGAGGGCTCTCAGGAGGGAGTCAAAAGAGCTTCCTCCACCTCAGCTCTTCCAGAGGTAGGAATTTCTTCACATCTGCTTTTCTTTCTAAATAGCACCACGTTCAAGGTCAAGTCTGAGATGGGCTCATTCTGTCACTGACCCAAGCTGGGAGGCCCAAACCCATTTCCACTCGGAGACAGATGTCTTGCTCCCAGGTTCCCAGGGAGCCAGAGACTCTCCCGCGAAGCTCACAGGTGCATTCACAAACCAACCGCATCCTAATCGAATGTGCGGTGCAGTAGCGCTCCTTTAACAGGAGTCTTATTCGTTAACAGCATGCCTTGATGTTGTAGCTGGCTTGTGACTTCAAATCTAGACAGTGAAAATTTGAGACGGTCATAAAATAACGAAGCCATGTCCTTGCTTAGCCTTTTCAGTTCATTTGCGTCTGTTTACATCCAGGGTGGAGCTGGGCCCAGAGCCAACCTGGCTGAAGCTCAAGGGTTCCTGGAGGAGTGGGGGAAAGATAGCAAAATGCATTTCTTCTTCTTCTTTTTCTTCCTTTTTAAAAAGACCTTTATTTTATTTGTATGTGGTGCTGAGGATTGAACCTAGTGCCTCACGCATGCTAGGCAAACGCTCTACCTCGGAGCCGTAACCCCAGCCCAAATGCGTTTCTTCTTTAGGGTGTTTTTCTTTGTTCCATATTCTTCTTGTTGTTCTTTACTTTTTCTTCTTTCTTCTGATCTTTCACGTCTTTTCTTCTCCTTTTTCTGTATCTTTTCTCTTTAACTTTCCTCCTCCCATTCTTCGTTTTCTTTATTCTTTTCCCATTTATTTTCCATCTCCCATATTTGACTATTTTGTGTGTATGTTTCTCATTCTGCTCTACCAAACCAAATCCCTCTCTTGGAGGAACAGTCTTCTAGAACAATTGTT
The DNA here is from genome assembly GCA_025594165.1 of Tamias sibiricus. NCBI lineage: Eukaryota > Metazoa > Chordata > Mammalia > Rodentia > Sciuridae > Tamias > Tamias sibiricus. The sequence goes on from CM046666.1 coordinate 146,133,866, forward strand.
AGCATGATTAGAAAGTTACCCAGTCTGGGTGGCAGAAGGAAGTTATCTTCACTTAGCTGGTTCTAACATGGACTGGAAACATATGTTTTCTTATCTGTGACACTATTTTTGTGCTTGGCTTTTATTTCTATTTCAGCAATATTTTAAATTCATAATTACGTTTAAGTTGTTAATTTGCAAAATTTATTTAGTGCCTGCTGTCAGTCTCTTTCTTAAATTAAGAACCATGCAATAAATTAGTTCAAACTGATAATTATATTTGCTAAAATTATTGAAGCAAATCAAAACTAGAATGTCAAAGTATTTTCTCAAATGAAGCTGAACCAAGCCCATAATTTAAGTTTGTTGCTAATTCTAATTGTATATAAACATTCCTTATAATGGATTTTTCTACTTCCCCTGGATCATGGACCTGGAGGTATGGAATATTATAGTAAAAGAGAAACATCAAGAACAACTCTTTTGACTACCTTATTTCACAGATATTTATGCTAATACTCAGAGAGGTCCCCTGATATGCTCAAGGTTAGATGACTGCAGGAGCCCTGTTTGGGGAGATGGCTTGAATTGCGGTTGACTATGGGCCACGGAGATTTGGACATTGTCGCCTTCCGTAGTCTCACGGGACTTGGCCCGGGATCTCGAGTGACTTGGCCGAGATTGCTGATCGGGTCAGCGCCATTTTGGTGGTGTGTGCGGCGCGTGTTAGTCGTTGTGAGAGCCAGAGAGAAAAGTTATCAGAATAAAAAGCTGTTTGTCTCCAGTTTGCCTCTGAACTTCTTCCCGCGGCTTCGTTGCTCCAAGCGGCCATCACTTCAGGCAGCAATAGATGACAGATTAGAAGCAGGGCAAGTTCAGAAAGAAATTATTAGAATTCAAGCTTTTGCTCCCCCAGCTGTGATCTCATCAGGGCAAGGGTGTGGCACACCCCTGCACCTTGGTTCTCTGACTCTTGCTTAGAGTCCCATTTTCTTCGTCTAGTTGTCACTTGTAGGTGGTTCTCCACTTTGTCTGTGTTGGTCTCTGTCCTTCTGTTTCTGTTTGTCTCTCTTTCTGGCTCCTTCCCTCTTTTCATCTCTCTCCATATTTGAGTCCAGAATGAAGCAAACAGCTTGAGGAGTGCCTTCCCGTGGACCTCATAGCATCAGAAAGGAATTTGCTTTTCACCAGACATGAAAACACTTTCTGAAGCTCTGCCCTGGCCTGCTCCATGCCTGGGTTGGTTAGTCATCGCTGGGCTCCCAGCTGACCTCATTTCTCGTCATCAGCAGGGGAAAGTGACAGTTTCTCTTTCTGCCTCGGGTTTGCTTTTGTGGGTAGGTTTTTCTTTCTTTTAAGGGGTGAAATGTTATGAAGGAAGCTGGTGACAACAACAATCATGTGTCACATTGTCACAAATGGCCATGCACATTGCAGTAGTCTGAATCTAAGAAAAATGAGTTTTTATTAGATTTTAGAAACTAAAACAGAGGATATAGGGAATGTCTCAAAACTGAAAAGCTTTTAAAAAAGAAAATTATGCGAACAAATGTACATATGTTTAATCAATGTGGTCAACGTGTTTCCCCTCCTAGAGCATGCGTGTATGAGACTGAGTGTACGCGGAATCCAAACCTCCTCTGCTGGCTCCCCACATCTTATGGTCTTTTGGGGTCACCTCTCCTTTACCATTAGGGTAGCTCAAGGATGCACCCATGGGACTCTGAAGACTGCTGTGGGGCTATTTCATTTCTTCTGGCTGCCTGTCTGTGACTTCCTGTTCCACTGGACTCTCAGAGGAACCCAATAGAAAAATGCCCCTGGGACTTTGAAATATGAAAACTTTGACATTTCTTTAACATGATGGAAATGCTGGGCGGGTGTCTTTACTCAGGGGGAGAATAGAGTTATTCTCCCTGCGTACTGAGGAAGATCCCAGGGAGGATTATTTGCAGTTTGGGAAATGATTAGCCAGGGTTGCTTCAGATCTGACGGCACATTCCCAACCTCTCTTCTCCAGGAGCTCAACAGAGCTCTTGACCTTTCCCCTCTGTTTCATATACCTCCTCCTCGCTTTCCTTCCCTTTTTATCCTATTTTTCCCCTTTGTGTTTATCTGTCCTTGTTGTGCTGACCTGTCCTCCAGTACACTAGTCACCTCTGCAGAGTGGCAAATCAGCCCCTATACAGCTACTGAATTCCTAATTCAGTAGGAGTTTACAGGTGATTTTTAGCTCTAGAATTTCCATTTGACTCTCTATGTTCAGTCCTTTGGTGGAAGTCTTCATACTTACCTTGCTTTTTGAACATACTAATCATAATTAAAGTTCACATCCTATCATGATCTCTAATTCACCTGCCAATCACTCTTAATTGTCTGCTTTTACTCTGGGTTTTTAGTCATCTGGTCTTGGGATGACTGGTAATGTCTGACTGAGTTTCAGAAACGGTGTGGGGAAAGCTCTGAGACTGCATTTCTCCACAGACGTTCTACAGGCGACCCACTCTGGGCAGAAGTCCAGTCAGGATCTGTGAGGCTGTGACTCAGACTCTGTGCGGCTGGTCTGCCCCGGTGTCCTGTCCTGGGGCCCAGCTCTTAAGGGACGAACACGATGACAGGGACGTTTGCGAGGGACTAGAATGCTTCCGTCTCTGCTTAGAGCCTCAGTGTCTCAGTGGATGCCATCTGCAGGGTTTCTAGACCTCTCTCAGGGCAGGTGGCACTAAGGAAGTGGCCAGTGTCCCCAAGGGAAATTGCATCAGCTGTCAGGCTCACTTCTGTGCCGCTCTCTCTTTTTCAGAGTTTTGAAGGCATAAGTCAGAATTGCCAAGAAACCTGGAGTCCCGGTATTGTCCCCCCCCCCCCCCCCCGTATCGATACATTGGCAAAAGTCCAGAGCCACTGTTTCCTGCCTGGCCTGCCTCTCTGCGGTGAGCTGCAATATGTCTCAAGGGGGAGAATCAGTGCTAAGTGTCGGCGTTTTCCTTCTTCCTGAGATTTTGGTCTCTCCGAGTCCTAGATAACTTGATTACTGTCCATGCCTTCAGACAACTGCTTTCACATATTCTACAAACATACTTGTTTGAAATAGCAGGGTTTATAAAGGCAGGGTTTATAAAGGCACCCAGAAGTAAGGGCTGGGTGTAGCTCAGGAATAGAGTGCTTGCCCAACACGCTCCAGGTCCCGGTCAGCTTCCCAGCACCACCAAAAAAGAAAAGAAAAGAAAAGAAAAAGCAGCCACAGAACCAGAAGACCTTTCATATTGATTTCCTTAAGGGTTGAGAGTCGTCGCTCCTTGGTTCCTGTCTTCCTGCTTCAAATACACAGAATAATGTGTTCCTGAGGCCTCAAAATTCTGAAGACAAGAACCCTGTTTTATCTTGTCAAGAAATACCCAGGGAGATTCAAGAAAATCTGCTCCTCCTGCAGGTCTAACTTTCCATCTGCCTACACTCAATGCCTTTGGAAAGCTTATGCTGGACTTGAAGAATTTTAAGTTTTCTTTTCATTCCTGACAATTTTTTTGCCATTTTGCTGATTAATACCTTACGTTAACTAACATTTTAAAAAAATTAGAGTATTGTAGTTCCATGAAACACTGAAACAGGTAGCATGGTTAATATTTCTCTGAGTGGATGAGATGAATGTTTCATCCTCTTCAAAGTAAAATTGAAACTCATCTGCCACCGCCACGGCCGATGTTGCGTACCTCCCCCGTAGGTCAGATGTTAATTTATTTTTATTTTAAGCTAATTCATCAGTTATGAGGCTGCAAACATTTCAGAGAAAACAACTCAGTATTTCTTTCAGCTGATGCTTTATAAACGCGAGTGCTCTCAACCCTCTGCTGTTGGTTTAGGCTTCCTGGCCAGGGCCCAGCCAGCAAGAGCAGGGAGCTTCCCCCACCGTCAGCTGGTTCCTGGCCTTACCACATCAGCTCCACTTTGAGCCTCCAGGAATTCTCCTCTACTTTCCAGCTTACTGCTGATGCATCTTAGGAGAGAACTGTTCCGTGCCTCTCCCAAGCACAGAAGTGAGACACGTCGCTAAACAAAAGCCTCAGTGGCCCCCATGCAGCTGAACCTGCCACAATAGGGGTGATGATGCGTTTTCTCTGCACTTCTGAGTCAATGCAGATGGAGCCTCATTTTCTAATAAATTAGCTCTTTTCTCTGGATATCACAAGACGTTATTTATTTAGTGGCTAACCTAGCCTCTTACTGTATGACAGTGCTAAAGGAAAAATATAACTTAAAAAAATTACACAGAGCGCTTTTGTTGTGGGCCAGGAAATAGTTTGAGCCTATTTATATCCAATTCTTCACCTTTCTGCCGCTTAGTATTCAAACTTGGGAATCCCTTGTTGCTACATAGATTACTGAATTTTCATAATATTACCCTTTCCTCTTTAATGCAAAATATTCTGAAAGAATCTTCCATCAGAAACCACTTTAACAAAACCTAAGGAACTGGGTGGTTCAATAGATAAATAGTCCTGTTCCACTGGGAGTGAAGTTCACGTCAAGCCTCAAGTCTAAATTAAATGAGCTTGATCGTATCTCTTCGGTCTCTTGTGAACAGCAGTCCAGAGTCTTGAACTGTATGAATAATTCCACCGTTCAGCATGATTGATAGTCCTGGCTCGAGAGAGTTGGGAATTGAACTAACAACCACACTAAATTGTATGGCATCTTTAAAGGAGATAGCCTGTTTAGGGAGGGCTCTGTTACAGGAAGGGTCCTGTCCTGCAGCCCGCGCCATCCCCGGCCTGTGATTAGGCAGAGGTGGCTCCAGTTCTTTGAATCAAGTTCTCTAGTTCGAACCACACCAAGTGATTTATTTTCTTCTCCTGGGCTACCTTTAGCTTCAACTTCTTTCGTGTGATATTATATCTACTGATAAACGTGGATTTTTCTTGCTAAGTAATTTGTCTCTAGCAATGATAAGAAATATCTGTATTTCAAATATATAAACATTCCTATAGCTGGAATCTGTGTGCACCCTTTGGCATCCTGAAATCCATTGCATTTATCTACCTACTGTTTAGTTATTTTTATATAATGTGTGTGGGTGGGGGGGCAAATCTGGGAATTCAGTGGAATTTATTACTTTAACTTTAAAAACCAGTAGCATTGTAACCATATTGAAAATTTTCTTGCTTTCTAACCTGTGTTTAGTCAATCACATGCATTGCCTTTTATATGCTACATAGTAGCAGTTAAGGAGGAGCCCTGACAGGAATATATGAGAGGTATAGCTTTAGCAATCAGCTCTCCTTAATATTTTTGTATTTTGTTAAGGTTTTACTGGACAACACCTACTTGTAATTTTCAGGCTTAATTCTACTCTTTAAATGGCATAGCAAGCTTCTTTTGAATGTTCAACACATAAATCAATCAGTGGAAGAAAAATCACTTCAAACATGATATTGTAAAATAATGATTCTTAAATAAAATGACATGATTTTTTCCCCTGAAAGCAACATAAATAAAGTGATACATTTTATCTAGTAAAACCAGAAAATTTAAGGTGAATTGCCTTCAGCAATGTTCAGGCTTAAATGACCTTGAGATTTTTCTCTGACTGTCAAACTAGCATATCAGATAGTGGTGACTTCTTTGGGACTGTCTAGACTGCACCAGTGCTTGACTGACAGAGCTGCCGCGCTCTCCTCCTCCTCTCCCCCTGCTGCTCTCTCCTACCAACATTGTTCCACTAGCAAACGTCAATCATCCATGATTAAACAGGAAGCAGTGATGGCATATTCTGTTAAATGTAAATTCACTTTGACTAACTCTGTACCCTTTATAATGCACATATAGGCTGTGGTTTGGTTTTGCCAGTACACACAGGCAAAAAGTAGAAATGGAACGTAGTATAGGAATTTATTGATGCTCTCCTTAAAAGTTCAATTAACAAGAAATTATTATTATAGAATACCAGTTTTTATTTTTCAAATTTTGAATGTAGGGAAACTAAATAGCTAAAAATCTCAATATTTTTAGGTAGTTTTTATTTGGTAATTGAGTAGTGAATAAGACAATATAAAATAATAATTGTTTTCCCTGTGGATATAGGTATATTCAGAAGTATTTATCTTTACAAAGCATGCATTCTTTTTGTCAATAGGATATAAGCTTACAGCTAGAGCTGATTGTTTCATTTGTATGTGTTGGTACCAAACAGCTTAAAGCAATAATCTGTTTTAATGTATTTTAAATTAATTTTCTGCTATACTAGAAAATAGCGATTTGGTTATTCAGTTGTCAACCTAATGAAGCAAGTGTTTAGAATCTCTGACCTCATGTTCAACACGAGAAACATGGGTAATATATATTAATTTATCTTTGACATCCCTTTCTTATACTTTAGACAGAAAGAAAAGCTATAAAATTTTCTGATTTTTGAATAATCCTAAATTTCTCAATTTAGAATTAATCACTCCAAATATCTAAGCATCATTTCATAAGTGCACAAGCAGCCTCAAACACTAGATCATTTTGTCAGAATTTCTGGTGTCCAGAACTGCCCAACTGTTCCCATCACTGGTGCGGAGTGATTTCCTTCTTTACCTTGTCAGCTTTCGTGCATTAGCTGAAGGGCTTAGAGGTCCGCTTTATTCTAGACTTTGTGCTGGTTGATGAAACTGCACTGATGAATAAAAATCTCTTGTCAAGTAGTTTATGGGTGAGTGTGAAGAGGTAAAGATGGTTCAATAAGTGCAGCGGCTCAGTGAGTCTACTTTTGACTCTAAATCCTGTAAATATGTTCTTAAAATACTCTGTAGAGATCATTGTTGACTAACCATGTGATAGTTTGTTTGACTCACAAACTAAAGATGAACCTGATATTGCTAACTGCAAATATTAGCAAAATGAACATAGGACCGTAGTCAGTGAGCCGTGACTTACAGGTTGAGGATCAACAGCAACTGCTGCCGGGTAGCCTGGAGTCAGTGGGGTGCTGTGTGAACTCCCCCAGTGGTCCCTGTTAACACTAACATATCTGGGTTTTAAAAAAAAATAGGTGACATGGCCTGTGGTTTTTTTTACACTTACCAGAAGGGAGGCCACAGACTAATGATATCAAGAGAGAAGGAAAAGGAACAAGAAAAGGCAAAAGCAGGTAGTCGGTGAGTGGCAAGGAGGTGGGCTTAGAATCAGGACAGGAGGGGAAAGGGTTTCGGGTTCCCTGGGTGGTCTAGAAACGTGTTCGTGTTCCCTGTATGTTCTCTGTGGATACTCAGAAATGGTGCATGATTTCTTCATGACACTGGCCTTGTCAAGAACTTCCAAGGTTCTCCTCACCTAGCAGGAAGGAGGTGGAAGGCAGCTGTGCCCCTCGGATCCTAGTCAGTGGCCGGGTGGTTTACAGCAGGAGGGCCGTATTTATTTTACTATAAGATGTTGGTCAGTCCAGTGGGATTCATCAGTTTCCTAGGGCTACTGTAACAAAGTGCCGCAGGTCATGTGTTTTAAAACAATAGAAACAGATTGCCTCAGATTTCTGGAGGCCAAAAGTTCAGGATCAAGGTGTTGGCAGTACCGTGCTCCCTCTGAAACCTCCAGGGGAAATCCCTCCTGGCCTCTCCCAGCTCCTGGTGGTCCCAGACATCTCTTGGCTTGTGGCAGCGTCACTCTGATCATCATGTGGCCCTCTCCCTGCGTCTCTCCACATAGTTCCCCCTCTGTGTTTCTCTGTGTGCAAATGTCCTCTTTCCATAAGGACACTGGCCACTTTGGATTAGGACCCACCTAATGCCATCATCTCAATTCATTTTGTCCTCTTAGCCCAGATGTGGAACACCTATAAAAGTTTAAATATAGTATAAAATAAATGACATAGTTATGTAATATAAAATCATACTTACACTATGATATAATCATTATAATAATATTTGTTAATATTAACACAATAAAATATATGATTTCTAGATTATTATTTCCAACCTATTCTAATGCACCTGTGCCATTTTCATTGAAATAGTCACAGAGTTATAATAGTATTAGCTAATGTGTTAACATGACCTCATCTGCAAATAAGGTCACATTCTGAGAGCCTGAGGGTTAAAGTTCAACATTTCTTTTTGGGGGAAGGCACATATTTAATGCATAACAGTCATCCAGGTTGTTCAAGTAGGACTTCATTTCTTCTGAATATTTACAGAGGTTTATCACATTTTTAATGTTGGTCATGAGCAAATCTCAGATGGTGCTTTTGGAAACACAAATACTTAATCTTTTATAGTGAATGGTCAGAAGAAAATAAGCAGATGTGGGGACCAAGGATCAGAGGCTGGCTTTAGAGTCAGACTTGGGTTCCATCTCGCTCTGATGCTCACGAGCAGTGGGGTAGTGCGCTGGGCTCAGCCTCTGTCTCTCAGGGTCCTTGTGTGAGAAATGGGACAGTATCTTCATCTTCAAGGCTGAAAGGGTGGATTACTTAATCCAGGTGAGATACTTAGCATAGCATCTGGCAGATTGTCAATACTATATTACTAAACACTGTTGTCTCTTCCAGCAAAATTTTAACTAGTTTTAGTAGAATATAAAAATATACCCCATATGCACTCTCTTCATTTACCTCCCGCTCCCTGAGGCACAGATAAGCCAACCTGAACTGTCTCCTGGCCACCCGGCCACAGGCTCAACCTGGGCATGTGACCTTGTGCGTGGCATGCCCAGTGCTCTCAGGACCTTGGAGGTCTGTTGTCAGCTGCAAGACAAGGGTGTGGCAAGCAAGCGCAGGAGGATCTCAGCATTCAGGCTGGTCTGGGGTCAGAACCCCAGGGGTCAGGTGAAGGCATCCTGCAGCCCCTGCTACCAGACTAGAAGAACCTGGCACCTTGGCCATTAGAGGGCCCAGGCTCAGAGGTACCTGCAAAAAATAACTGGTGGAAATCAAAGCAATCTGTTTTCAGATACAATCCAGGTATAGGTAGGGAAGTAGCCAGAGATCCCCCAAAAGCTTATGAGTGACACCCTAGAATTGTGCTGCTCCTCATCAGCGTGACCTGGCCTGGCCTGTCCCCAGGCATTTTGGAAGTCAGCTGCCAACCTCTGACTGGATTTCAGGAATGCCATTGGAGGTTCCGAGAGACCCCAACTAGAGTCGAATGTCCTCTGATCCCCAAAGTCTAAATAATCCTGCTGTTTGGTATTCTAGAAGTATTCTTATGGAAAGGAAAGCCCCTACAAGCTGTTCTGAACCCTTTATTTCAGTGGTGGATTTGGACAACACAAAAGGGAATTTGAGTGGGGAGTGAGGACCTGGGGCTCTGGGGCACCTGCAGGAGGAGCCACCGGAGGGGAAGGCATGAAGGTTCACGTCCCAGCGGTTGGCAGCCTGGCCGGGGTCAGGGGCAGAGCTCAGCTGCCTTCATAGGGCCATAAAAACACTGTAAATGTTGGACGAGCTCATAGATAGCATACAAGCCATTTTAAATATTTGTTTGGCTGAAATACAATTCATTGACAGTAAAAACCAGAGGAAAAAACGTTTCATGGAGTTTGAGGCGGTTCCGTGACTTGTCACCCTGTCTTCATTGCTCAGTGACAAATGGCACTGGGTTGGTGGTTATATAGAACTACACAAACAACTGAATCTCTTATATCGTGTGTTTCTTAAGGTAAAGGAGCACTTTGTTTCGTGTTAGATTTTATTTTTATTTCATTGCTTACATACATTTTTGTACAATATCCATATAAAATAGGATCCTTTGAAAAGATTTCTTTCTGAAAACTAAGAAGTTTTGAACTTTAACTTAATCTATTGAGTGAGGCAAATCTAGAATTTTTTTTTTTTCTTTCAGTGCTGGGGATTAAACCAAGGGGTGCTCTACCACTGAGCTCTATCCCCAGCCCTTTTTAATTTTTACTTTAAGACAGGGTCTCTCTAAGTTGCTGAAGCTTGCCTCAAATTTGGGATCCCCCTGTCTCAGCCTCCCAAGTCTCTGTGATTACAAGCATACCTGGGTATACCTGGCCAAATCTTGAATTTAATTGTGAAGGACATATATCAAGCTGCAATCCCAGTAAATACAGATACAAATCAAAATAAGCTGAAATGGATTCTCAGTCAATTATTGGAGAAACAGGCCATGTATATTACTGATGAAATTGAATTGCAATGTCTATCAATTTTAAGTTCATGATTAAAAGGTATTGAAAGTTTTTCACTCGTAATACAAAACATCTGCTCTCATGACAAGAGATAGACATTGAAATCCTTAGAATAATCATGTTTTTGACTACACAGATCACCTGCCCATCCTCCAGAACTTTAAAGAAAATGAATTAATAAAAACAAGCAGCCATTAATTGGACCAGTGTGGCTCGCGGAATGTTTGGGTGCAGTGCTTTCCAAGTGTAGCTAGCAAAAGGTCCGAAGACTCTGCTATCCTTAAGACCCACTCTGTTTTATGAAAAAGAATGAATTTCAAATATTAATATCCACTATAAATATTTAAATATTCATTTAAAAAGCCGTTTTTTAAAATAGCTCATGGATTTTTTACAACACATCTCATCTGCATGACAGAATTGCTCATGGTGACTCACACAATTCTTCAAATGGAAACTGAAATTTCTTAGCATACTGGACACATGTTTATATCTTTTTATTTCAGAATGAATCACAATTGATAGATCCTCTGAATGGCCTGACCTGTGGTGGTCGTTTTTCTCACAGCATCTGTCCCATTTATTCATGGTTAAAGGTGTTGTTTTGCTTCTAACATTAACTTATTCACTTCACAAATATCTATCATGCAGCTACAATATGTCGGTCATCATCTCGATGCTGGAGATATGGCAAAATCCCTTGTGGAGCTTAGATTCAGATTCAGGCGTGTGGAGATAGACAGTAGGCCATGGTGTTCACAGGCATTCACCATGGGATGCATTGAAAGACAATAATCACTAACAGATCAATCAGGGAAGGGAGAGGGAGCAGGGCTGGGAGGAAAGCTTGTAAACCTGAGTGGCCAGGGGCAGGCTCACTGAGAAGTTGACACTGAGCAAAGACCTGAAGAAGGTGAGGAGTCTGTCAGATGGCACTGTATGGGGACAGGCTCATCACGGAGCAAGAGAGGCAGGTCTGGCCTCTCCTTGAACAAGGAGGCCAGTGTACGGGGCTAGGAGTCATTGCAGAGTGGTCAGCACTGTCAGAGGGCCTGATCCTCGAAGCCTCGTGGGCTGTCACGGGGACTTTGACTCAGAGTGATACAGGGAGAAGGTAGGGGTTTGGGCACAGGAATGACAAGATCCCATTTAGGCTCTTAAGGATCCTTCGGGGGGGGGGGGGGGCGGTGTTCAGAAGAGATTATAAGAAAGAGGCTAGTTAGGAGATGAATGCATGAATCCAGGGGAAAGATGGCGCTGGCATGATTGGCACGTGACTGGTGCGAGGGTATGCTGTGGCTGGTCCCTGCTGTGTGGGCGCTGGGCAATGTGAGGAACGGAGAACCCTGTGTCTGTGCACCTGGTCATGGCTACAGAAGCTCACGGCATTTCCTAGCGTTTGTAACTGCCCTGCACCTTTGGGCCTTCTTATCCCCTGGGCACCGTGGAAACTGTGTAATAAACCCCATGAATGGTTCAGCTATTTGTGGCCATAGCCCAGGACCCGCGTGTTTCAGCTGCACATTTGCTTTTGTTCTCCACAGAGTTCCAGATTTCCTCCCAGTTTCTAACCTCTAGCTCTAACTTTTAGTGGATTCAACAATGGAATTTTGCTTCCTGGTGTTTGACTTTCTGTGTGCATGGTAGATCCAGGCAAGCCCTCCCCTGAGCTGGTGGGAAGACACAAAGCTCGCTCCTGGAGAGCCTGCGGGGCTGAGGAGCATGGTTCAGGAGTTGTTGAGAAAACCAGAGAAGAGCCAGCCAAACGCAGCTGTCCAATACGAGGGTAAGACGTGGGCAGGAAGTGGAGGTTCAGGATTCAGGCTGGGCAGCTGAGAAGAAAACACGGGATCTGACCAGTGTACACAACATGCATGTGTGGAAATATCACACTGAACCTCATCAACATATGCACTTAAAATATGTTAATAAAATATTTGTTTAGAAAAGGAAAGAAGATGGTATAGGCAGGGGTGAGAGCCAGGGAAGAAAGAAAGCAGGCAGGTCAGAGGCAATTTCCAAGAAAGTAACTGGAGTACCTGGGGCTTTCTTATGTTGGCCAAGGCCACCTAGAACATGAATGGGCCACTCTGCTTTGAAACTCTGTCCTGATTCCACAGGTCAGATTTCATGATTGAATTTATGTTATCCTTACCTGATCCAGCAGCTTAGCTTTAAAGCATACAGTTCCCTTCTGAATGTTTCAGGACTAGTAGCCACTAGTAGCAGAGACCCAACTCAAATTCCCTTAAACAGAAAAAGAGAAAGTATTGGCTAATGCAATTGAAAATGTGCAGCGACGAGACTGCTTCAGGCACAGCTGGATCCGGAGACACAAACAATGTCGTGGACACGCTCAATCTCCTTTTCCATGGGTCGGGTGTATTTTCTTCGGTGTTGACTTCATTCTGAACCAGCTTAGCAACACCATTACAGAGACAAAATCTCTTTCCCAATGGCTAGAGCCAGATTTAGATTGTGTCACATTAGCCTGGTGAAGGTCATGTGGCCATGAAAAGTCCGTTGCCAGGGCCAAGGGAGGTAGAGTAACTTCTCAACCAACTGAGAATTGTGTGCTTCCCTCGCGCTCTGAACTTTTGCTGTCACTCACGTCCCTGTGAACTTACTCCTGACATAGGATAACGATGTGTACAACCAGGGCAACAAGGTTTCCATCCGTGGTCGGTGTGAGAGCTGCTCATGACCTTCTTAATAAATGGCATCCCAATTTTGGTCATAGTTTCTGGGCTTTTCGGGGAGGTGCTGACATTGAGATGCTAAGAAAGCTTTCTAGGGGAAGAACGACATTCCCCCCCAAATCCCCATTGTCTTATTTACAAAGTATCCAGCCCAATCACAAAGGCTTCCACAACAAGACTGAGAGTGAAGTTGAACTTACAATCAACGACGACCTAGACTTCCTAGGACTAGCATACCTACATCTGGAACCCCAAGTCTGTGCTTCTACCAAAGTTACAGATCCACCTCTTCCCGCATCGCGGCCTTTTTGGTCCAGCGGATGGACAAGCACCTTAAATTCACCTTGTCTAGCGTTGAAGGTCACCTCTCTTTCCCCTCACCACCCTGACTCTGCCACGCCCCCCTTCTGGGTGGTAGCACTCTTTCTGTCTGGCCACCCACAGTTGGGAACACCTTCTGCCCCATCCCCCACTCTCTCCACTCCCCTGGTTCCCACCTTAGGTCTAACCTAGACCTTGAGCCAGAGGGCGGCATCGGCTGCTGTGAGCAGGATCTGTGTTCCCACACCCGAACTGCTTTAGTGACTCCACCTCGGCAACATGTTGGTGATTTCTGTCCATTTTCACGTCCAACTCCCTTTACCAGACGGTCAGCACCACTGAGGGGAGACTGCCTCTCACCCATGCTTAGACTCCCAGTGGCCGACAGTTATTAGCATTCAAGAACTGTTTCCCAAGCGGGTCAACGAGTGCACTTGTTTTTCTGAGCAAGGCGTTGCGTTTACTTTTTCCTCTGAAGGCGTGGCTGGTGTAGCCCTCGCCATGAGCTGACCCTGTGCTCCTCCGGAATCCCTACGCTGGGGCCCTAAACTTCCATGTGATGTATTTCAAAGTGGGGCCTTTGTGGACTCACTAGATTAGGAGAAGACCTGGAGGTGTCTGCCATGCTGGGGTTAGTGTCCCCATGCGAAGGAGAGAGACCGGAGCCTACATGTGGGGGTAAAGGAGAGTGCAGCTGAAGCCAGAACTCCTCCCCAGAACCCAAACGGGCCAGCACCGTGCTCTTGGCTGCCGGCCTCCAGGCTGTGAGCAATGCACATGTGCTGATTAGGTTCCCCCACTCCGTGGCATCCAGATGTCCTGCCACGGCAGCCCAAGCTGAAGCAGGCCATATGCAGATTGTGTGTGCGGGGAAGTGGGGGGACAAAGGAGGCCAACTGGGAACAAGATGGGTGGCAGCTCCCCAGATGGAATTCCCGACTTTGAACTTGCCCACGAAACTAACTTCCTTCAGTGGGCCTTGCTTTCCTCGCCTGATACTGAGGAGCCTTCCTTAGAAGAGCTCCAGGGTCCCTTGGAGGGCTAGCAGTCCCTGTCCACAGAGCTGTATTGGCTTGAATGATACTGGTTTTGCTACAGTAAAATGAGGCTATCTAGGGGACAGTAAGGTACATGTCAGAATGGGGAAGACATGGTCATGAAGAAGGAGGGCGAGGTTTTCTGTAATGAATGCTTACAAAAACTACCGAAGATGCTTACGTGGGCAGGTGCACACAAGTAGGGGAATTTAGAGTATGAAAGATTTCCTTTGTTCAAGAAATGTGGTTTTTAATGACTAATTCTATATAACAAAAGATTCTCCAAGAGGTGATTATATCAGATATTAAAAGATGTTATGTCTCAGTGTGCAAATATCAAAGTGGGGAATTTCTAATCTTGTCATGTGACATGAGTAATTATAAGGTATCAATAAAACTGTCATGGATCACAAATGGATTGTGTGGAATTTTAGCTTGTAATCATATGTATTTAGTGACAGAGAATAAAACAAATTCACAGAGTTCACACTTAGATCACTTTAATATAGATTTGTGTGTTTATATAGATATCTATACATATCAACAGATATACATACATACAGAATAATTTTTACTGACCTTGAAATTCACCAGTCTTAGGAGTGTGCTCAGTGTTAGAGAACTCTACCAGGCCTGCATGTTTTCATCATTTTTATGTTGCTACGCTCTCTCGCTGCGATTGTAACATGTCAGTTACATCACCGGCTGAAGCTACCTAAACAGTCACCTTTATAGCACCCGTTGCAACTTAGCAGTTCCCTGGGGGGAGACTCTCATCTTGCTCATCTTTGTCAACCCATACAGACCAGCGAGATACCTTGCCAGGAGGAGCTGGAGCTTGATAAATATTTATTTAACGAATTGGTTTGAAAATGAATAAATAAGCCCAATAGACACTTACTAGTGTACTCGTGAGGTTGGACACAAGACAGAGAAAGCAGAAGCAGGGGATGTGTTCTGGTGGTTAAATCCTGGACAGTGGAGTCCAACCTGATTTCACAGCCCAGCTCAGCCATTAACAAACTAAATAACTTCAGCAAATTAATCTCATTAAGACTCCCTTCCCTTATCTGCAAAACCAGTGAGTTTCTCGGAAGGTAAAATGAGATGATGCTCAGCAAAACTTCAGCACAGGGCCAACTTTGATCACTTTCTTAGCTATTTGTATGAAAGTAATAATTACAGAAATGTGAAGTTAATGAAGTCATACAGGCCTCCTTTTTGTTCATTGCTGGTATTTTCTTTAGGATGTGTTTATAGGAACTGCTGCAATAGGAAAAGGAAGACTTGGGTCCTGAGGGGAGCATCCAGGAGCAGGCTGTGTCCCGGGAGGTCAGAGGAAGGGGCCTGAAATAATCATGAGAATTTTTGGACACTGGAGGTTTTGAGGCGAGTTGCTCAGAGTAGTTTGGGGAAGGGAACTTTTAACTGGATTTGAATGTCTTAGGAGGTCACATTTGAGCTCTCAGAAGAGGGAAGCCAAGGCCAACGTCCTATGTAGAAAAGTAACTTGGCCACGAGTAACAAGGATGAGTTCAGAGAAAGCGTTTTTTTTTTTTTTTTTAAATGAAGTTTCCAAGACAGTGGAATGAATCTGACACAACTTTCCTGTGTGCATATATGAATACACCACAATGAATCGCCACATAACATACAACCACAAGACTGGGATCCCAGTTAGAATAAGCATGCTCCATGCTTGCATAAATATGTCAAAATACACTCCACTTCCATGTATATATCTACAAAGAAAAAAAGATTTTTTTTTTTTTTTTTTTTTTTTTTGGTGTGGTACCAGGGATTGAACTCAGGGGCACTCGACCACTGGGCCACATCCCCAGCCCTTTTTTGTATTTTATTTAGAGACAGGGTCTCACTGAGTTGCTAAGTGCCTCGCCATTGCTGAGGCTGGCTTTGAACTTGAACTCGCGATCCTCCTGCCTCAGCCTCCCAAAGTGCTGGGATTACAGGCGTGCGCCACCGCACCCGGCGAAAAAAAAAAGATTTTTAAAGGATTTTAAAAAGCATATGTATATGTATGTATGTGTATATATACATATATGTGTGTGTGTGTGTGTGTGTATGTATGTATGTATATATTTTTAAAGATAAGCCTAAGATTGTGAAGTCACCTACCTAGTGACCACCAGGGTTAGAATTAGGGGTTTAAGCTAAGGCAGCTGGACTAGATGGAATTAGGGGTTTAAGCTAAGGCAGCTGGACTTGATGTCTGGGGAGAATGGCACCTTAACAAGGAGGCTTCCTCTGAGAAATCCTCCAAGTGTTGAACACATACGAATTTAAGTATATCACATTGGACTGTAGTTACTTTTCTGTGATCTTCTCTATGAAGTGTAATAAGTCATTGGAACTCAGCAGTTTGTAAGTATGCCTCCCCTGGGTTGTGACAGTACAGGTGCCCTAGAACTCCTGGGTGGGGTGGGGTTGAGTGGGGAGCAAACTCCAAAACAAAGAGTCATATCAGTGGTCAGCCCCCCCCCCCCAGTGCTAGGAATTGAATCCAGGGGTACTTAAACACTGAGCCACATCCCTAGCTCTTATTTATATTTTATTTAGAGACAGGCTCTTGCTGAGCTGCTTAGGGCCTTGCTAAATTACTGAGGCAGGCTTTGAACATCGTGATCCTCTTGCCTCAGCCTCCTGAGCTGCTAGGATTATGGGCATGCACCACTGCCCCCAGCTAGCGGTTAGCTTTTCTCTTTGTGGGGCCAAGAGAGAAGGTTCAAGCAGGGTACCAAATGAGCATAATTGCACCCAGAAATACTTCTCCAGGAGAGTCAGGAGGAGCACCGATGGAAGAGACTCTAGAAAATAAGTGATCAAGTCTTCAAGGCTGAAGTGAGGAGTGAATGCCTGCTGTCTTAGTCCATTGGGGTGCTATTTTAAAATGCCATCAACTGGGTGTATATAAGCAACAGAAATGTATTTTTCATAGTTCTGGATGCTGGGAATTCCCAGATCAAGTTGCTAGCAGAGTTGGTATCCAGGGAGGACACACTTTCTGGTTCAAGATGATACCTTCTAGGTGTGTCCTCACATGATGGAAGAGGCGAGGCGTCTCTCTTAGGCCTCTTCTGTAAGTGCAGTAACCCCACTCACAGGCACTCTCATCCTCATCACCTAAACACCTCCCCAGTGCCCTAATCCATGGGGCTGAGGATTTCAGCATATGCATTTTAAGGTGATACAAGCATTCACAACACAGGACCTGTGTTAAGGACTTGATGAGGGGCAGGACAAGGAATGAAGAGCGCTGCTCTAGGAGGCGGACTCCATGGAAACCATCAGCCAGTGACAGGTCTGGGTCCTGATAAAGACGTCCACTTGGTAGGAGGAAGCAAAGGGGATGTATCTTGTTTTGAAGTGGGAATCAAGGGCAGCTTCTGAGAATAAGGAAGCTAATGAGGACTTGAGGTGGTGGAACCTTCAAGAAGGAGGGGACTCTGAATCAAGTGAAAAACAGGCTGTGCAGCTCTGAGCAAAGACTTGCCTGGGTTCCCCTGCTGTCTGGGTTTAGGCATGAAGGGAGTTGATGGCTGAGCTGATCTAGGTTGAGGATTTGCAGAGAATGTTGGGGAACTAAGGGGCCTGACTAAGCAGCATTGTTGGGTAACAATCTGCACACCTGGAACCGTTGAGGTGGAGTCTGTTAGGGATATTGTGCAAGAAAATAAAAATCCAGAAACAGGTAGTAAATAATCTTATCTCCTGAGACATCTCTTATTTAGAGATGACTTATGTGACCCAAAGTAGGTTCAGTGCTATATTGTATTCCCATTGTCCCAGCATCTTCCTTTACAAGGCTTTGCTTACTTACAGCTGGTACCTGGGTTATTCATGACTGACTGTGTGATGTCCACCATCCTGCTGGCCTGTCACCCCCATTTTGTTGACACACAGTAGCTTCCCAGTCGTCCACTATGTTTGATACATATATTTCAACTGAGAGAAGGGAAGGACAAGTTTTAAGGTATTTTGTCCCTTGATAGTGTCTTGTAAGGTTTTGTGAATTGCTGTAGTTAGGAAGATGACTAGTAAATTAAATGATGAATGTTATGTTGTTGGAATATTTATTGTTTCTAACTCATAAGAGACAGAGACAAGAATTTGTGTAATAACATCCAAATCGTATGGATATTACACAGTGATTAGATATGTAAATAAACGTATCTAAAATTAGCTTCTGGGCAACTTAAACCTAGCCTCCATAATGATCACACTTGAACTTGACATTGTTTATAGTTTCTTTTCCCCTTATTACACATTTTACCATACCAAGTGTTTTAAATTGGATAATGCTCAAGAGAAGCATATGACATGTTTCATTTTAGAAGGAAGTGGTTATGTCTCTTGGTAAAGGTGCTTCCTACTGGGGATTTGCAACAAAGAAGCAGATGCTGAGCTAATACTGCTGGAAGCAGTCTTGTTGCTAAAAGTGGGGGAGAAGACTTTTCAGATACAGTCAGTGATACATTTGATTTCCGGATTCTTATCTGGCAACTTCCACTGAAATCTCAGTTTGTAATTAAGAGTTAAGTGGCTTTCTAAAATGTCCACCTAGTTTCATGTAGTTGTTTTAACAGATATAAAACATCATTTATGTGGTCTTCATATTTCAATTATATTTAGAATTTTGATCAATATATTTTTGTAGAATAGTGATAATTATCTTTCTTTACATCCTGAAATATCTTTTGCCGAATGATACAAATCTAGTCTTCAATAATGAGCATCAAAACCAGTCAAATTAAAATCATAATAAAATGCAAATGTATGTTTTGTAAGCTAAATCACCCAATTAAAAATATTGGATATATCTTCATCTTAAAAGGCAGATGTTATTGACAAATAATTCTGAAAAGTATTTTCATTCAACTAGCATTAATCTGGGGGTTGTTTATATGGTTAGTTTTGCAGGATTCTTCCTTCCTCTGTCTCACTAGATCCCAGACTGTCATAATTAAATAGAGAACCCATCTCTGAGGGCCCATCTGCTTCTCCACTCCTCGGGGTGTTCTCTTCTCCACTGTGTTATAAATACAAACAAATTGGGGCTCTGTGACTGTTTAAGACTATTTAAATGTGTGATCCACCTTCATAAAGTAGGATGGATTGCCCCAAATTAAAGATATGCACATATACATTAGCCTAAATTTTATTTTATAAAATCATAATGAGGTTGTTATATAAACTACCTCATTGAAAGCTTTGTCAAAACAAAAGAAATCTGTACCTGTCTTCCTCCGTGAAATAGCGTGAGGATTAATGACACATTTGTGGTTAGATCATGCACTTCCTCCAGGAATCTCAAAGCAAGAACAAGCTAGCACTTTCTTTTGAAAGGCATATGTTTTACTGTCAAACCAAACTTAAAGCAGCCAGATGATACACATTTCTGAGTTAACTTCCTGCTTTCTTGGACATGTCAAATTATTAATGTTCCAACATGACAGAAGTCTAGTCATGAAGGAGCTAAGAAGGTGGAAAAAGATCATTACCCAACTTTCAGTCACATGGTAGAACATGGAGATGTGGCAGTTAAAGAAAAAAGCCAGAAGTTCACGTTGCATGCAAATCAAGAACTCAGAAACAAGTCAATGGACTAAGCCTCTTTTGTCCATAAGTTACATATTCGCTAATCTTAAATCAGACACTAATAGGGGTACATTGAATGATTTTATTTACTCAAATAATATTTGGCATATATTTCCATCTTACGAACTTCAAAATAACAGTATTTGTTACTAATCAGGTACTCAAGACAGGAAACCAGGAGGTCCCTCCCTTGTCCCACGGCCCCTGCTCCAAGCTATTAGTGACAGTGCCGGTCCTTATTATCTCCAAACAGTCTCCAGTTCAGCCTCTTCTCCCCATGCCCATCTCTTGCCTTGGATACTGCACCTGACTCCTGCTTCTCCCTCCTCTGCTTCCTCTGCTGCCCACCTCCCCTGTCATCCAGTATCCACCAGAAACAGAAGTGACCAAGATGTCAGCTGCGTCACATGACTCCACCACATCGACTTTCCATGCACCCTTTAAAGATTCCAAACTCTTTACTGAGACTCTGCCTGCCTCTTGCTCACCAAAAGGATGTAGGCTTTTTCTGAGACCAGGAAGCAAGCCTGTATTGTTAAGCCCTTGCTCATGGTCAATGCCCAGTGGTCCTGGGCTTGCTCACAGCATGGTTGAGTGAATGAATGAATGAATGAACGGTCAACAAGAAGGGCCAGGAGACTGGCTATGCCAGAGATGTATGTGCCCAATGTATTTGTATAGAATTGGTCGGATGAGGGGCTTAACTGAGTGTTCACTCTGCAGGCCACCATGCTATGGAAATAATTGCTTCTTATGTGAGTTAGGTTGTGAGAGATGTGGACCTCAGTCTCCTCATCTGAAAGCAAAGAAGTGAGAACGAGTAATTCACAAGTTCTCTTCCTGCTCTGAAATCCCCAGCAGTTCTGTAGCTGTCCCCCAGGCCGTGCAGGTGCCACGTACTCCCAAAGGGTTGGAAATGCAGCACGTGGCTAAGGAGTTTCTCCTGCAGGAAAGCATGAGCATAGGTCCAGCAGAGGACCCGAGGGAGGGCACGCTCACATCCAGCATCTGGGGCACCTGCTTAGGTTCTTCGGCAGGTTGTCTTGCATGGAACCTGCTCAAACCAGCTGCTCTCCTCTCCGTACCTCACTGGCAAGAGCCCCAGCTACCAGTGGTGCCACCCACTCTGCTCTCTAGTGAACAACCACGGTAATGTGCAGTTTCCCACCCCCTTCCCCTGCCTCTTTCCACCCCTGCCCAAGTACTCACCTGAGAAGAATCAGGCCACATAGGTGCCAGCGTAGAAAAAGGCTTCTCGTTAGTCATCTCTTCAGTGCCCCTTGGGAATCCACCCTGGAACCTCCAGTAGCATCGTTTCAGGCCCTTTATCTCCTGAGAGTTGTCGAGAGAGCTAAATTAAAGTTGCCTACCATTAATCTTTGTTCTCAGTGCTGTAAATCAAAGGAATGAAATACTTTTCATCACAATTCAGATCCCAAACAGGTAAAAATTACAACATAAAACAAAATTTAATACCAGCATTGCCCCTGTCACCTAAGCCATATATTCTTGACTGAAGTAATCAACAAGGGGTGTGTTTGTGCTGTAACTCAGCAATTGTTTCAAAGCCTGTGGGTTTCACAAATACCTGCTATTTTTACCATCCCCATACTTAAGAACAAGTTTGGGTAAAGATGTGGACCTCAATTTTACTCTGTTCTTTAAACTATGACAGTTTTGATCCTGTCTCCATGACTGTTTTGCAATTTCACTTTGTATTGACAGTTTCCATAACACAAGTTCGGGTTGTAAAGGCTGAACTTCGTTCGTGTTACAGAGCATTCTTGGCAAAGCCTTTTTATTTGCAAGCTACACTTGACAAGAGTTTTGGAGAGGTGAGATGGGAAAATAAAGAATCCGACAAGGAGCCCAAGAACCTCAACGCTGTTTAGGGCCCTAATATTGATTTGTGGAGCCTTGTGTCATTTTCCCCATCTAGGTTTCAGTTCTTCCCTTGATAAAATATGGATTACAGACCATATTGTCAATCAGTGTAACCCGGGAAGTCACTCATTATAGATAGAGAGCCAGCGCTAGTCAAAGGCACCTACACCCACAGCATATTGTACAGACCTGGACGCCAGCACTTACACAGCTCCCCAAATACCTTGGGAGAAACCAGCGGCTGAGCACCAAAGATTTACACCTGGCATAAACTAGATACCACAGATCCACAGCCTCAAACTCCCCAGTCACCTGTCTTGGGATCATAGATTCATGGTAGTTGTGCATCCTCCTCCAAAACTGAACCCTGAATTTCAGAGGTGCACATAAATAGGGCGAATATTTTACGAGAAAATGTAATTCAAAAGGAAGACAAGTTGTCTCCAAAATCAATCTTACTGGAAAAGTTTTTAATGTTGCCCAGAACACACGCCATCCCTCCCCCTGTTGCTGGATGTGTGCATGGAGTCGCTCCTGCAGGGCTCCAACTGAGTCTGCTCCTCCACAGTTTCTTCTGGAGTCCTCCTCCTTTAGGTGGCTATTTAACACGGTCAAATCCTTCACAGTCCACTGTACTGTCATTAAGT
Source organism: Tamias sibiricus (assembly GCA_025594165.1). Classification (NCBI taxonomy): domain Eukaryota; kingdom Metazoa; phylum Chordata; class Mammalia; order Rodentia; family Sciuridae; genus Tamias; species Tamias sibiricus. The sequence goes on from CM046666.1 coordinate 146,156,171, forward strand.
GGGGCCCACACGATTGATACCAAAATCAAATCATATATCTTGGCAACGACCTTGACCCAGCTTTATCTCTGTCATAAACCGCGCACTAAGGAGACACCGTCAGTGCACCCTGCACTTGCGGAAGAGTGGGCACATCAGCCAGAGTCACCCTCATCTCCGATTCCCCATGCACAGCATCCATGGACCTCAAAGCACAGTGGCCTCCCAGGTTGGAAGAAGGAAATTCTCCTCGCCCATCTGCCAATTCTGTCTCTGTGGAGTGTAGGCAGTGACCACCCAGAGAGCGCAGGTTGTCCCTGCAGGTTGGCCACGGTCTGCCTGGTCTCCTGCCTCTTGGGCAGCCGTGTGCTCTGAGATGTGAGAATCCTGAAATCGTAATAGCTGCTTGCATGATTCTTTTTTTTTTTTTTTTTTTTTTTTTTTAATTGAAATGCTTCTTAGGGCATTTAAAAATCCAAGTGTTTGTTAACAGATCCCAGCCTTTTGTTCCCTCATGTTTATCCTTCATGTAATGCTTATGAAGAAACTGTGGTCTCAGGAATGAGAAATAGGCTAGAAGGGTCCTCTGACATGGGAAAATGTACTTTTAAATCGATAACATTAATTTAAAAACTCTAACCCACAGTTGGTAGTCTGGTGAAGTCGTGTGAATGAAGGTGATTCTGGTGGATTTGGAATAGGACTTGACCCAACCACGCCATCCATCCACGTCCCGTTCAGGTAGCCCACGTGGAGACCTCTGACCTGGCACCAGCACTGAGTGCCATGACGCAGCAGACAGGTCCCTGTCCCTCTCTGGCCTCAGTCCCTCACCTGTAACATCGGTAAGAGGGGGTCTGCTCTAACTTGCTCGCACTGCGACTGGGAACCGCGACCCTGGACGTGAAAGTGCTGGCGAGCGTGAAGCGCGGTCCTCCCGCAGGGGGCCCCTCGTCTCGTGCGTGCTCGCCTGTGGCCATCGTCCAGGGGCCGCGCTCAGGCATCCGGTCACCTCCCGCCCTGTCGCTGGCGCTCAATTTCAGGCCGGTGACCCCTACTCTTGCTTTGTAGGAAACCAGGCAATTCTTTTAGTTGAGATGCAGAGTCCGTTTGTCTTTCAAGTTGTTAGTTCTCCATGAGAGTCTGTTCTACCAGGCTTCTCCCGCAAAGCGAGGTGTGCCACCACTGTCTGCTTCTCCCAGGTCACGCATCATGTCTCTATTGCATGAGTCATTGTTTCAATAAAGAAGGGATAATAAAATACACTACTGGAAACTCCTCAGAGGCCCTGTTTTGCACAAAATCTTAAGAATGACTCATGTGTGTCCATGCACACAATTAAAAGATCAACCTTTTGAAAACCAGGAAAAATTACTATGTGGGAGTTCCATTGTTTAAGCAGAGGGGATTAAGTGGACCCTGTACGCTTATTACAATTCAGAGAAATGTACAGATTTTAGGAAAAGAAAGAAGCCTAACAGCTCCAAATTCATCCAGGTATTTTTAAATGCCCTCTTCATTATTTTCTAAAATTTCTCTTAATCAGGGATGCCTTTTCATTTGAAGTGTTAGTTTAAAAAAATTGGGGGAAATTATTTATTTCAAATAACTTCATGATTATAAAATCAAGGGAAAGGACCCCCCCCCACACACACACACACGCACACACTGTTTCCCAGAGCTTGAAACTGAAGATAAAGCCACCTGCGTGCTGTGGAGCTCACCTTAAGTATCTCACCCAACAGAACCATCATTTCTCATTGCAGTAGAAGACAGCTGTCACCATATGCCTCTGCTACAATGAACATGAGTACTGCAGCAGTATGATTAATAGCAAGTCATTTTCATCTTTAAAGTTCCACAAAGGAATATGGGGTTTCTTTCCCCCCCAAAAATTCAAAATATAACGCTAAAGTAAAGTCTACAAACGATTGCAATGTATCATTGTGATTCCACTTTAAGAAAACCAGTGTACAGAATTTTTGGATTTGATATTACTGTCATCACAGATTCTTTGCTTTTATTTCTTTAGTGCATTTTAAAACTTATAATCTCACCTACTTCATCTTAAATGATTCATCTCACAATCAAATTTCTTCTGGAATGTGGTATAGCTCCATTGTACACCATGGAACTATACGCTATATAGATTTACAAAGTAGGATGGTAGTTGTTACATGGAATTTTATGCCCTTTTCCTGTTCCCTACTGGCACACATCATACTGCTTTAAATAATAATGATGAAATAAAAATTTGTCAACACTTATCGAGTGCTTTGTTTCTTTAAGAGCTTTATATTTCATCATGAACAGGAAAATATTACTGTCCTTGTGACAGATGATAAAAGTGAGTCATAGAGCAATTAGTCAACTAGTTACTGATGAGTGGGAACTGAACCTGGTAATCCAACCCCATAACCATGTTCCAAGCTCAGTCCATGTTGACTGAGAGCTGACGATGGTGACTCAGGCTGCAGGAGGGACCCCGCCATTTTCGTGAAAATTGCTACTGTGGTCTAAGCCTAATTATCTCAATCAATAATAATTAAAGCACGCTATTGTAAATATAAACATACCCTGATATATGGCAAGTTAATAGTATGTATTACAACTTGCTAAATTTAAAACCCATCTTGAAATACAAAGTGGTATTGGAGCAAGTCCTGGAGAACAATGCAAGAAAATTAATCATCTGCTCTTTACCACAATCCACTCATACAGGATATTTACTATTTGGATTTTGTTTCATGTTTTAAATGCAATAAAGTGTTTACAAAGCGTGAAGCACTATGCTCATTTTTCATGTTTTACTTCAGCTTTTTCATTCATTTATTTATTTTTTGCTCTCTGCACTACTTTTCACTGAAGTTGGCTGACATGTGACATCATCATTTTTGTATCTTAGTTAATCAATACTGCTCTACAATTTTATTTTTTTATATATTAACCAATCTTGATAATCATTTGATAATCGCTTTTAAAATCAAACATTTTAAAATTGATTTAGCTCTGTTTTCAGGAATAGGTGGTTCTAAAACAATTCTGTTCAAATGAAATCTTTAGTAAGTCTTGTCTTTCTTCTTCCCCTCCCTTCCCATCTTTCCTTCCTCCTTTCATCCCTCACTTGCTTTTCTCTTCCCTTCCCTCCCTCCTTTCTTCCTTCCAACCTTCCACAAATATTATTACAGTCCTACTATAGGGATCATCGTGCTGTAGGTAAAAAAGTGAAAAGAGACAGAGCTGCCCTTAGGGACCAGGACACAGTGACAGGAGTGGAGAATGTGTTAGGAGAGCACCAGGTGGACGCCCAGGGGAGAAAGGCCTGGCATTTAGAAGAGGTGAGCTGGGCAGAAAGACCCAGCAGAAAGAAGAGACCAAGATGGAAAGAGCAAGCATGTGTCAGACAAAGATGGGAACCAGGGGGGCAATGAGCAATGCCCTGCAGTGAGACTTGTGGCAAGAAGCCAAGACAAAGGAGAGGGGTATTTAGTTCCAGAATAAGAAAGGCATGGTGCATTATGTTTATAAGTTCAAATTTTATTCTGTGGATTTAAAAGAGACTGTAGAGATTTAAACCGAAAAGGAAGGCTGTTTTGAACTTTAACTTTGGGAACTCTTCAGAGAATGAAGTGAAATTGAATAGCACTGGAAGGTGTGGCAGAATCCAGCCTTGAGAATGGAAAGAAAGAGTCCTGTTGTGGACGGAGAGATGGAAAGAGCTGGAGAGAGGCCTTGAAGGAGGATCCACAGGACTGTAGGAACTGCCTAGAGTGAGGGGGGGAGAAAGGCGGCTGCAGATGGCCCTCAGGCTTCGAGACTGCACCAGCTGGACACGGTGCCATGGAGACTGTAAGAAGGTGCACCTGGCCACACGGCACCAGTTCAGATTTTAAAGGGTTGGGATTAAATAGCAGAACTACAGCCATCACCACAAAACGGGGAACAAGACGCCCATGTCTGCTTGCATTCCCATCATTTAACATTGCATCAGAGACTCCAAAGCAATAAGTAAATATAACCTGTGACAAGTATTGAAAAGAAGAAGGACAATGACAAAGTCAACAAAGTACTATTAGAAGTACCAAATAAATTTGGTAAGGTGGATATATGTAAAATAAGTATGCAAAATAAAATTGCTTTTCTTTGTAGTATCAATCAGCAGCAGGAAATACCAAAAAAAAAGAACAAAACTACACAATTCCGAAGAAAATATAACAAGAAAAATTACAGGGCTTAATCAAACTAGAAAATTATTAAATAAAAAAAATAAGTATAATAGTATTTCAGATTAACAGATTTTATGTTGCATAAGTATTCAAAATTTAGTATTACTGAATGAATGTTAGACTCCAGATGAAGGCTAGAATCCAGAGAAAGTTTTTGTAGTTATTTAACAGAAAAATAATATAAGGAACTTACAAATAGCTCCTTCAAATTGATAATATAGAGATAAATAGAAAAAATTTAATAGGTAATAGATAAATGAATCTAAATCATCATCTCAAAACTGATTTTTAAACTAAAAGTTAAACAAGTGAAAGTTAACCATATCATTGAGATACCATTTTTTGTAATTAAATATGTAAAATTTTGAAAAATCCAGTAATCTCAAGTCCTAGCAAGGCTGGGCTGATCCATACCTGCTTAGTTCGGTTAGGCCATTGGAAGATCAACATTCCTCCTTGAAAACAGTGGTGATCCTGGGCCCCTTTCTCCCAGAGCCCCATCCCACCCATCTCCAAGTGGCCAGACTCTCCCAGCTTTGAGAAACAGTAATTAGAAGGTTAATGCAGGGCACCTGAATGTGCACATCAATATTTATTGGTCAATATTTAGAATATTGTCCCTGGGTGTATGCACAGCAGAATCAGTATTTCTTTACAATACAGATACACACACACACACACACACACACACACACACACACAAACACACACATGCATTGCCAAGATGAACTTTATTGAAAATGTATATGATTATCTCTATTAAAGTTCAATAACTCCTTATTTTCTGTGAGTGTGTGTGTGTGTGTGTGTGTGTGTGTGTGTGTGTGTTTGTACTGGGGATTGAACTCAGGGGCACTCAACCACTAAGCCACATCCCCAACCCGATTTTGTATTTTATTTAGATACAGAGTCTCACTGAGTTGCTTAGTGCCGTACCATTGCTGAGGCTGGCTTCGAACTCGCGATCCTCTTGTCTCAGCTTCTGGAGCTGCTGGGATTACAGGCATGTGCCACTACAACCAGCATAGCTGCTTATTTTTTTTTTTTTTTTTTTTTTTTTTTTTTTGTGGTACTGGGGATTGAACTCAGGGGCACTCGACCACTGGGTCACATCGCCAGACCTTTTTTGTATTTTATTTAGAGACAGGGTCTCACTGAGTTACTAAGTGCCTTGCCATTGCTGATGGCTGGCTTTGAACTCGTGATCCTCCTGCCTCAGCCTCCCAAAGTGCTGGGATTACAGGCGTGCGCCACCGCGCCCGGCAGCTGCTTATTTTTAACATACAACCCCACTTTATTTTTCAATCCTGGAAAAATAAAAGCCCCAATATATAATGATTTATAAAGGTCTTTATAACAGCCTAGTTTAAATAACCAAAACCTGTGAACAACGTGTGAACACTTTCAGTTAGAAAATGTCTAAAGGAATTATAGCACTGTATATTTCCACAATAGAATATTTTATAACTGTTTAAAAAAGAGTGAATTAGATTTATGCATACTGATTTGGAAAGATATTCATATGCATTGTTTAAACACTAAATTCACAATGTGTAGAGTAAGTAGTATGTATTTTTCTGTTTAGAATACTAATTTTGTTTTAAAAAAAGAAGAGATACATCTCTCACATAAACATGTGAGTGTAGCATAAAACTATGGGATGTGAGGATTTAAGTGTATGGACAGATACTCTGTGCAACCCTGTGCTGTTAGACCTGTTCTTATAAGCTTTGTATTTTTACTGTTCAAAAAAAAGGAGTCTAAGAAAGTCCCGTTCTCCAGAATTCTCCAGACTTGAAACCAAATTAGACTAGAACATGAGAAACTAAACTTGAATTATATAATTTGGTAAAAAAAATTAAGTAATAAAAATTTTGACTCACCAGATAACAATGTTTTGCTCTGCTAACCAATTTCCTCTAGAACATTGGCTTTTAACATTTTTAAGGGTGAAGCACCCTTAGAATAGTGGGATGCAATCTCTTTCCCAGATGAAGGCACCTGAGTTCTCAAATGCACACAGTGCAAAGAAGTGCATGAGTTTGAGGAGCCCTGTTTCAAGCTTCCTGATCACCATTTTTAATTTAAAGCCACTGCACATAAGTTCAAAACACATATTCCTGATATGTATGTTCCCTTTTTTTATTGTTTGGACAATAACCTGTCTTTAGTATCACTTGCTTTCTTTAAGAGAGGAGCTTATTTCATTATCAAAGATCAAAACTAACTTCCCCAGATCTTACCAGCTCAAGACTCCTTCACCATCCTGTTAAATTTCCCATTCTAACCAAACCAGACTGTTGCCAACTTCCTAAGTGTGGTCTAATTCTCATTGTTTATTTCTGTGAGCACCTTTGCCTCTGCTGAAAGCGTCCCTGTGTGTGTGCACACTCCAGTGTCCTCTGTGCCTACTCTACCCATTCTTCTTACTCCCAGTTGCAATGCCATCCCCTTAGGTAAAGCTTGGCCCAGTTTGTCAGCCAGAGGGAGTCTCACCATCTTCGCCCTGTTCTTACTGCCGTCAGGTGAAGTTACGGTGAGTTGTAGGGATGTCTTATCTCATCTCCTGGACTATTAGGGCCCTGGGAAGAAAGCTCCCAGCTCACATCCTGATCACTTTAAATCTGTCCCAGCACCCAGAGCAGAGTCTTGCAGGTCACAGGCCCCAGTAAATGCCAAATTGAATTGATTTTGAGCTAACTTCAGTGGCAACCTGAAACAGAATGTCCTTTCCGGCTTTGGGTTTTTATAATGCAATTTTGCTGCTTCTGTACAAACGTGTCTCTATCAATCTACAAAAATAGCCCACAATTCTTATTCCAAGCTTTAGAATCATGCCCTGCTTTAGAAGATTCTAGTTAATGATATCTATTTCATGAAGAATAGTGAATCTTTCCCTATTTTCTCTATAAATTGGATAGCCCCCTTTTAAGTGTGCTAATAAATTAAAATTAAATTGTTCGATGTATTTTCATCTTTTAGACATTTGAAACTTTAGTATAATTTTATAGTTTGCATGACTATTTCAACTTATTTTGAGATGCTATTTTTTGGTTTATTCTCTTATCAGAATAAATCTTATGTTCAATAAAGAATAGTGAATATAAATGAATGAATGCAGCTTTAAGGCCACATGTGAACTTGCTATTTAACAGTAATTAAGAAGCAGTGTACTTGAATAAAGTAAGTTCATAGGCATTTAAGTCTCTCTTCACCCAGGGCTTTTAGGGCCTAAAATTGTCAAATAATATTTAGAGCAGAAAAATAAAATTTAATAAAAAACTTTAAGAATAGTAGAAATTAATAAAAAAAAAGCTCTAAAATTATGTTTAGATAGAATAAATGCCTGAGACTTTTAGAAATCTATATGGTTTAGTGGTGGCAGTTAAGAAATTGTTAGTATATGAGCTTCTTTGACTCAGCCATTTGGTACTGTTTAGAAGGTTCCAGGTCTTCCCAGTACTTTCAGTCAAATTTATGTGAAACACACACACACATACCACCACACACACACACACACACATTTACAATATAATTACTGGCAGAATTTTAATTACTTTGCATACATATTTCATATTCTTAGGCCCCAGTCACAAGTCTATGCTGACATTATCCAGTTAATCCCCCATTGTTAACTCTGAAAAATCAACGTGAAAAATGTTCTTTCCTCTGGATTTTCAGCAGGGACAGTTGTGATCTAATTGATTTCTTGCTTTCCATTAAGAAAAAAAAATTCAATTAGGTGCTCTCATGTTGTTTTTCATCAATATTGAATAAGATAGTTTTAAGCCAGGGACGTGGCTCAGGGGTAGAGCACTTGCCCGGCATGCATAAGACCCTGGTTCCGTCCCCAGAACCACACACACACACACATACACCACCACCACCACCCCCCAACACACACAAGCAGTGTTAGAATTGCATCATAAACATGACAGAAGTAAGGAATTCTGGTGATAACCCAGTTTGGTGCTTATTTATTTAGAATCTCCAAACATATTCATATATTAATATTTTTACTTTAGAAATACCTTATGGAATACCAATAGGGAAATATTATTTCCTATACTGAAGCTGTAAATAAAAACTAAATTGAAAAGAAGAATTAGTTTATTTAAGATCTGACTTCATCAAACATCAATTATGTGAAGGACATGCAAATTTGCCAAGTACAAACAAATATTGGTAACATATGGTAATTCACGAACCTTGAAAATCTTATTGCATTTATCCACAATTAACTATACTGTAAGAAACTGTGTCAACTGCTACAATAGAAGCATAAGGGTCAGATACAGCAAAAGGTCTGAAGTCACAGAGGTATAGTTGAAGAAGAACGGTTTGTAGTACTTGGAAGTAAGGATGACAGAACTGAGGAGACAACCCTGTGAAGTTGTGACATGGATGGGTCTCATGTGACAGTCCTGAGATGTAATCTGAGTTGAGCTTTCATTAATAGGGTATGAATGGCCAACTATGCAGCTGTTTGGGAAAGGAAGCTGTTTGGGGACACGATCAGCTGAGTTTACAGAATGTAGAACAGTTTATGTAGGCAGTTTATGGAGGAGAATAGATAAAAACGGGTAATCTTTAAAAATGCTTATAGACCTTAATGGAGTAATCCTATTTCTACGAGTTCATCCTAAGGAAACAACTAAATCTACTGGAAGAGTTTTATGAGTAATGCTATTCATTAAAATGCCAAACAGTAAGGGGAATGGTTCTATAAACCACAGAGCAATCACTGAATGGACCATTATGAAAACATTACAATTTAAAAGTCTGCAAAGAGTTTTAATAATATGAGAAAATTATCAGGCTATACTAGAAGAAAAAGGTAAACAGAGAAGTATGATTTTGGTTTGATCATGCTATTCTAACAAAATTATTACAGGAAAAATCCTAGAGGGAAATACACCCAAACAATTAAGCAGGAACTGCTGAGTGGTGACACTATTGGTGGCTTTTTTCTTTCTGCATTACAGTGTTCAATATATTTCTCTCAGCATGTATTAGTCATGCAGTGAAAAATAAAATTCAATACAATTTTACAGTTTCCAAAAGCCCAATGAAGAGTAGAAGAGTCCTTGAATCAAGCAGTGACAGTGTGGATGCAGAGAGGGGGACGGACACAGGTTTGGGGCAGAATGTGGTTTTCAGGGACATTGGGCTAAGAAAGGCCCTAGGCAGAGAGCACTGCAGTTCTGAGTTCTACCTTCGACCGTCAGGTCGGTGGTATTGCTCCCTGTCCAACAGCAAGCACAGGACAGGAGCAAGGCCCGCAGGGGAGGAAGTTCACGAAGTTTTATATCAAAAGTGTTTCTTCAGAAGAATCCGTAGGCTATCTGGCAAATGAAGATATCCAGGACGTTCTTATTTTTAAGGCTGAATAACACTTGTTGTTTGTATATGACACATTCATATTTTCTTTATCCCTAAGTTTCTCAAAGGACTTTTAAATAAATGTCTTGGCTCTTGTGCATAGTGTCACAGTAAACACTGGGGTGCAGATACCTCATTGTGATCCTTTTATAGTCAGTGTGTAAGCAGAACTGTAGTGGCTGGCCCGTATGACGGTGCTCAGTTATGCCAGAACAATGTCTAGAGATCTAGTGTATGGCAGGTGACAACAGCTGAGCTAGTTAACAGTTTGTATGAGTTTACTTGTCATTTATTAGGAGGATATATGTTAAAACATCAAGTTGTAACATTTTAAACAAAGACATTTTTATATGTCAATGATAATCCAATAATGCTGTTAAAAATAATAGTCCTGACAAAGATACAGTAGAACCATCACTTTCAGGTCTCACAGTGGATGTGACAAAAAGTGATTTGGTCATATGTTCATGTTCTTCAAACCAAATATAGAAAATTCATTATGCATTTTGATCCAAAATAGGTCAAATACCATCATGCACAAAAATATTCATTGTACAGTGCTGCTATAATAAAGGCAAAACAGGAACAGAAACAAAATATACTCCCAAACTAAGGAAAGGGTTAAATTATGATGAATCCATTCAGCAGGATATTGTGTAGCTGTTAAAAATTACGTATTAACAAAAGAAAATATTTATGTCATTTTATGTTATTTTAAAAAGAACTTGTGAAAACTATACATGTAGTGAGATGTTGGCCTTGTGAAATATTGCACAAATGATGCCAGACTGATCACACATCAAAATGTCAGCAGCAATTATCTCAACTCTGATGGCGGTTATTATGGCTAATCCTACTTTATTTAATTTTTAAAAACTATTTTCTACTAAGAGTATGTTACAAGAGTTTTAAAAAAAAAAAAAAAGGAAAAAATACCAGTGAAAGAAAATGTGCTGAGCAATCGGGGTTAAACTGTGGATTTGAGAGTCATGCAAGTATAGGTAACAACAGAAGTGATGGGTAGTCTTTAGACTCTGGGGAGAGATTAGGTTGCCTCTCTTAATAGCTATTTAGTACATGGATTTTATATAATAAATGGAAACATTTTAATGATTCAGTCCTGTTTATCAAAACTCAATTAGAGTCTTAGGCCTTTGTCATTTGGGGATGTTCAATAGAGTGAACATGATTTTTAAAATTGATTTGATAAAGATAAAACTTGACATTAGTGCACGGTAATCTATTTTCTTACTTTTCTTCACAAAATATGTCATGTTCAATTTTAATTTCAACAAAATACAGAGCAAATCTACAGAAGGCAAAAATGCTAAAGATTTGTTTGCCCTAAGATATGTTTTGCTCAGTATAATTGGGCTGTCAGGATGTGTCTGACGTATGCTAATGAAGCAGCAGCATGAAAGCCAAAGCTGGCTTATTGGATCGCATTTGTCCTTCTTATAGTCAAATCAGCAATGTTTATTTACTTCCTACTTAGATGCTTGGAAAGAAAAATAACAGAATGACACCACCCTGGCCCTGAGTCACATATGACAAGGACTGACAAGGAAGTGAGTTGAGGTTCCAGCTACTGGCAGAATAGCCTGATATCCTGAGGGACAGGTGGGGAGGACTGTGGACTCAGTACAGGCCTCACAAAGAGGCGACAACTAGACACCAGCCTGTACAGCAAGGCAGCCGTGGAGAAGAGAGACCTTCAGATAGACTCTAGATGCTGCCAGCTTGCTCCTCGGGTGGTAATTTCACTTACATCTTATTCAGCCAGGAATAGGAGTACCCACTGTCGTCCATGCTGGCCGATATGTGACGCTGCCTGACTTTGAAACTGCATTTGCAATGTTGTACGTCTTTTCCTTTATTAACTTGGCAGTGTAGATCTTCTTTTTCTGCGAATTTCCTATTAACATCTTCTGCCCACTTCTCCCGGAGTTGTTTAGCTAATTGAACCGGGGAGGTTCTTTTTGAATTCTGGGTGCTAACCCTTGCCAGGAGGTATACTGCTCTTCCTTCTTGGAGACAAGCTTCCTGAACCCCCATACTTGCTGACAGTGGTCTTTTAGTCAGCTTTCATTTTCTCAGCAGCAAAACCGGGATAATAACAGTACCTACTGGAAAGAGTTGTGAAGATTAAATGAGTGAATACTTAGAGCCTTGTAACTGGGTTTGGCACACAGTGCTGTGCGCCCAGTTACTCTCGGCTTCTGTTGTGGCGATTCACGTTCTCGTGACCTCTCTCCTTTGCTGGTGAATTCTTTTCTAACCCATCCAGCACTGTGGGTGCTGTTTTTCAGGAGCTCTAGTTTAAGCAGGAGTCTTCGTTCCAACTCCCTGTTTGGTGTGGATCCAAAGATTTGTCTCTGGTCCTCAGGCCACATGTGACTCAGTTTGTGAGTCCCTAAATAAGAGCTTCTGAGAGAGCCCTACTCTGACCCACGCTCCTGCTTCCCTTCCTTTATTTCTGGCCTTTGATTTCTTTCTTTTTTTTTTTTTTTTTTTTAAAATACCTATTTATTTGCTTTAGTTGTACACAATGTGTTTATTTTTACGTGGTGCTGAGGATCGAACCCGGGCCGCGCACGTTCTAGGCGAGCGCTCTACCGCTGAGCCACAACCCTAGTCCCTATTTCTGGCCTTTGCTTTCTTAAGGATGAATATGAACATATATTTATTACATTGTTTTGCAACATTTCTCCATCTCTAACATATTTTTGAAAGAATTTGTTCCTAAACTATCCAATATGTCATAATGATCGATCCAGAAGTCTTATCTATTTTTCTCTTGGGGTATGGTACTTCTTTTCCTTATTTATAAGAATTTATTCTTTATTAATTACTTGACATTTTTATCTTGCAGATATGCTTTTTATGTAGCAAAATTTAATAGTCAAATCTAGCAATCGTTATGATTTCTGCTATTGAGAACATCCTAGGAAGAACCCCTACCCTAAGATTACTTAAAAATTATTTAATTATTTATATGTCCTTCCTATACATTTCTGACACTAAATGTTACTTAGAATTGATTTTGGCATGTGAAATCAGTTAGAGAAACTAACAGTTTTCTTCCAAAACACTTAGCCAGAAGTGACACAACTTTTTATTGAGTAATGATTCTTTCCTTAGTAGAGGCAGCCCTGGATGTAAGACTTTACATCAGCTCAATGGCCAACTGCTCTCTTAATTCCTTTTGTAGGGTGTAGCCAACAATAAAAAGCACCAGTCTGCTTTTTCCTACACATAAATAGTGAAGAATTTGCAATGTTATCTACACTACAGATATTCATATTGGCAGAAAGAAAAGAAACAGTTGCAGTTTTAAATTAGATATACCATCAGCCCCAAACCACTTTGACTTGAAGTTCTGAAATAATTGAGCGGCAGAAAAGATTGTCCTGGAGGTCCTAAGTACACATATAAATGAAAGGACACTGTGAGACTGCTGGGAGGCACTTACACAAGGTTTCATTTACCTCTCGCCAGAACTGATGGCTTTCAGAATGCAGGCCCCTCTGAATGTGTAAGACGGGACAGCTTGTTTAACTGACCTCCATTCCTTCCGCAGATACTTCTGAGCACTGTCAGGTACAAACTATTCCTTGGCCTGTGCGGGCTGGGTACCTTCACTGCACTCTGTAGTAGATAGGTAGGAGTGTGCCAAACCCTGACTCAAAATAGATGTTCCATGTTCAGTTGGCGAGTCACTGCCTGCCCTAGCTCTTTAGACCCTCAGCCAATTTAAATTGGATTAAACACAATAAAAATTCAGAATAAAATTGCCTTGGCCTTCTATATATTTCCTTAACATTTTGGTGACAAACAAGACTTCCTTTCTAAAAGCGGATTAGCATTTTAATTATAAAGACTGTGTTTACTATATGAAGTCTGATCTTCCCAGGCAAGGTTTAATCCACTAGACATGACTAATTTTCTTGTGAGTTTTACTTTAACCTCAGCCTTTCAAAATTTCTGAGTGGAATATTATTAATCCTCGTGATTCCTGACCTGCCCCTGGTATTTTGCAGTCTTTAGTATGAAATCTTTCATTTAGAAAACTGCAAATGGAGGTGTGAACCTGAAATATTACTTAGGAACGTTAATTATGAAACATAATTATAAACACCAGTGCCTACATTGGTAATCATTTACCACTTGTAATTGTACCAGAAACCTGCAACTGGATGTATTTTTAACATTCTGTGGTTGACTTCTTCTACATGGACTGCAAAAGAATAAGTCTAAGCCAGATGCTGTTCAGATTAATCTGATAGTTATGAAGGGTCACACATCTGACAACAGTGAGCTGAAATTTCCATCCAGTCCACCCAGGCTGGACTCGTGCCGTCTGTTGCTGCAGGACTCCTTGATGGTCTTGGGGTATCTGGCTCCATCAGTCAGTGTGTGGTGCCCAGCACCAGGGCAGAGTGCCCTCCTGTAGGTCCTGCTGGGGGCTCCACCTGTCCTGGGCCCTGCCTGTGCACTGTGCTCATGATGGACAAAGGCTTCAGGGGAGTCCTCCTTGAGGGCACTGGTGATGACCACTCCCTGTGACTCCTCTGGGTGTAAGCTGCCTGGTACGCCCGAAAACCGGGAGGAAAAACTCTCGGGGGCAGAGTATAGCTTTTACTACTTTTACTTCTACTTTCTTAGAGAGAGCTTAGAGAGGGAAAGAAAGATTTTTCTTAGAGAGAAAGATTAAAGAGAGCTTTTCTTCTTGTCTTCTTAGAGTTAGAAAGATAGAGCTTAGCTTAGAGAAAGATTAGAGCTTCTTTCTTCTCTCTTCTTTCTTCCTTCTTCTTTCTTCTGTCTTCTGTCTTCCTCAGGAGCCTCGGCCTAACTCTGACCAGTCATTACTTCTTCTATCTGGTTTCTCTTCTGTCTTCTATCTGGTTTCTCTTCTGTAACCGCTCTGCCTACGTTCTGGCCGCTATGATTCTTCTGACCGACCGAGTGACTGCCCGACTGACCGAATGAATTCGTTCTCCTAACTCGGACTGCTTTCACCCGGTTATATACCTTCAGGTTTGCGGGTGCCTACAGGTGCGTCACATACATATCAGGTGGAACTTATGGCTTCCAGCTAGCTACAACAGCCCTTCCTAATTAGGGCTCCTTCATATTCCTTCCCTTTAGTTTAAAAAGGTGCTTTAATTATTTTATTTTCTTGTCCCTACCTAGTTTTTCACCTTTTATTTTTGAAAGGGTGGATATTTGAGCCCTTTTTGAGAAGGTGCTGTGGCTTTAAGGAAGCCTGATGCTGAGGAGCAGCTAACGCACCTAGTTAAGCACAATTGCATAAGCGGCTTTGACTTTTTTTTTTTTTTTTTTTTTTCTCCTCTTCTTTATTTTTCTTTATGGCTTTCTTGCCAAAGCTCAATGGCTTTTTTTCTGCATGGTTTTTACCATGCTATTTAATTCTCTATTTTCTTTTAAGCTCATGGCTTTTTTCTTTATACTAAAGCTCAAGGCTTTTTCTCTATATTTTTTTATGGCTTTTGGCCGGCTACTCTGCTTCGGCTTTTGGCCGGCTCGCTTCGGCTTTTCGCTGGCTACTCTGCTTCGGCTTTTCGCCGTCTACTCTGCTTCAGCTTTTGGCCAGCTACTCTGCTTCGGCTTAATTCTTAACTAGCTTCAACTGAGTCAGAGGCTATGCTCTCTTGTTTCTACTCTTTTGCTGGTCTCAACTGAGTCTGAGGCTATGCTTTTTCATTGGCAGCCTCACACTCACTGCTAGTGGGAGGATACAGGCATCATTTGTAATGTCTGGAGCCTTAGAAGATAAGTTGATTTTTACTTGACTATAGCTCTGGCCTCCTCTCAGTTCATGACCTTGACTGTGCATCTTAATTTCTTCACCGCTAGTGAAGCCAGGATGTTGCCGTAGAGTTGACGCATGTAAGGCAGCTTGTGGCCACACAGGACCTCCAGGACGGCAATTTGCGTTATTGTTATTTCACATCATGGTCCAGTCATTTGATGGAGGGTTTATATTGGACACTACCAAGTACGCTGTGGACTCAGCGCTAGGTACTGACACACAACCACGAACAGGGCATTCTCTGTCATTGGAAAGCTTAAGGTGTAGGGAGGAGTGAGGGGAACAGCATATTACCTGGGTTTCAGGAAGGTGGGTTCTGGCCAGGCCCTGGAGCAAGGGCCTCGATTGCCCATCAGGGGCCCTTTGCTCAGCTTCAGGAGCTGAGGGCCTCCACTTCTGAAGTCCCCTGGAAGGAGGTGGGGAACGTTCCAGAAGCTCCTGGAAGTTGAGTCCTGCAGTCCACACACTGCCACTGAGACTCTTGAGTAGGTCTCGGGGTGTTCTCTCTCTGATGACCAATTGTCTAAAACTCCAGTGGAATCTCAAGAGGTCTCCATGGGGGGAATGGTGAATGCTGTGTCTTGGGAATCAGAGCTACAATCCAGTAGACCTGCTTTCTCCACCCTACCCACAGTTTTAATGTCTACACACTTCCCAGGTGGCACTGAGGAGGACATGGCATAAGAACTAGGGCAAATCAAGATCTCACATCAAGAACATGGGAGCGAAAGCCGAACGGACAAAAGCAAAAGCAACAGAAAGGAAAGCCATGAGGCCAAAGCCCAGAGAACAAAAGGAAAGGGACACACAGGCCTCTGTGGACAAGGGCTTCTAGCACCCAGTCTCTCCCACACAGGGAGTGGCAGCTTAGCTTTCCTAGGGACGTGGTACCCTTCCCTACTTAAATGGTACAGTCGCCACTTTAAGAAATTGCCTTCTTATATTTAATTCTTGGTAGCATTTGATTTAATTTTATGATCTCATTCATGGGTTTGGGAGGTTAGGCTGGACAGCATTCACTTACACAAGAAAATATAGAAAAGTTACACTGATAAGATTTTGTTATAACATTTTACTCAAGGTAATTAAATTCAGGCCTAATGCACCAAGACAGAACAGTGTAATATACATTTTGGCATTTGTTTAGCCCAAGAAAATTCACTCATCCAAGGAGCCCACTGATAGTGTACTCATTTAATATAATTACCCCATTATGCATAAAATAATGTGTTTAAAGAGAGTCAGGCAACCTGCTTTAATCACCGCAGTAAGTCATAAATGAAATGAAATAACCCTGGCTATAATATTAAAAGTACCGAAAGCATTTTATATCGGGTCTGCTCCAGCTGAATCAAGGCAAATTTTTCAGAGTGACAACGAAATATTGTAAGTATTTATTTGGAAGTAAGGCGGTCAAGAACTTTTAATTAAAAAGTCCCCTGGTTGATCCGCACGCGCGCTGCAGCCCCACCTGGTTGGCGGAGAGCTGTGCCCACGGAGGGGCGTCCCACGCGGCCTGCTGGCGGGAAGTCGGCCAGCTTTTGTTTGTGCCTAGATAAGGTTTTCCACAGAAAATATTCTTGACTGACTGTCCGCGAGACTCATCGTTTGTCTGTACAGTCTTCCTTCCCGCCGACCTTCTAAGTTCTCTAATGCCATGTGTACGAATGTGGAGGGAAAGAAGAGGGAGGTAAAGAAAAGTTATTTGAACCAAGCAACAGTGTTGTTTGAAGTGTCTCTTTCAGGCATTAAAAAAGTAAGAGGACAAAAATTATTTAGAAAGCTGCAGTCAGATCTTCATTTTCTTCATATTGCCCATAATACGTTGATCATGGTGTCTGCTCATAAGCTAGTAATTGGGTTAAAGAATGGACCGGTTAGTCTATGAAAAATGTCTTTGTGTTTTGTCAGTTTGGTTGAGAAGTTGGGGCAAGTTCTGTTTACTGACAAATGAATAGAGAAGGACATTACTGTAGAGGATCAAGAGATTATAAATGGCTGTGTGTTTTTCCTTCTCTCTCTTTCTCGTGTGTGTGTGTGTGTGTGTGTGTGTGTGTGTGTGTGTGTGGACTCTGTGTGTTAGGTAGGCCTACCCAGCAACAGCTATCAGACTGATGGACAGACTTGAGTCCTGCATAACCTGGAGTCTTGAAGGCTCGATCCAGCCCTCACATGTTTGATAAGCCTGAGCAAATATTTCTGGAGACATTAAACAATGAGAATCTCCACGTCTAAATTCCTGGCTTCTCTTGAAAACTGCAGGACCTGGCAAAACTGGGCCCATATTCCTGCACATAGGTACAGGACTGAAGGTACACAGCACCTACCGTGGTGGCAAGTGATCACAATGTGCCCCATCTCACCAGGTGATACTCACCCCAACATGGTAGGCTAATCAATGTCCTATTGTCTTGTTTATATTATTAGTCCTCTAAAAGAAGACAAATATTTCTGTGGTCCCAGGTGGCCTGACTGAGCCCATGTTTCCAGAAGAATGGGACAGCAAATTTTTGTGTGGATGGGTAATCATCTTGTTGATTAATATGCAAATAAAGCATGTCTGTGGGAAGTATTCAGTCCGTGGCTTAATGCCTCTAAGCATTTAGACTTTAAGCCCTTGCTTTGCAAATTTTGATGAAGGGAACAGGAAATTGAGTCTGTTTGTGATACAAGGATGGAGTCAGAAATAATATGAGCTGGAAAAATCTGGGCAAGTCTAGATAGCAGGAGGTAGAAGGGGAAAGGAGATATATCCAGTTCAAATCTCACTTTTTTATAGATCTACTGCTTGCTGGATGTTGTTTGCCATTAATCTTTCTCTTCCCGTTTTTAGGTTTAATTATCCTTAACTAATACGTGCAGAGGTAGGATGGGTTTATAAAACTGAAGTCTGACACTAACACTAGGAATAGTGAGAAGAACACCTGTCCTTTATTTTCATTCTTCTTTCTACCTCCTCTGGGTTAGGTGCGTTAAATACACTACCTCGGCAGGTTGTGGTGCACACCTGGAATCTCAGTGGCTTCAGAGGTGAGGCAGGAGAATCGCAAGTTCAAAGCCAGCCTCAGCAATTTAGCAAGGTCCCAGGCAACTTAGTGAGACCCTGTCTCAAAATAAAAATTGAAAGGACTGGGGATGTGGCTCAGTGGTAAAGTGTCCCTGGGTTCAATCCCTGGTACCAAAAGTAAGTGCATTCATTATCTCACTATTATTCAAGGTGGCCTGTGTCCCTATTCTTACAGATGAGGTGGCTGAGGCATGGAATAACTAACCAATTCTCCTAGGCTGGTAAGAGCAGAGCCAAGATGCAGATTCAGTCCACATGGCTGCACTGCGCATGCTCTTTCACGCTCTTTCCACTTGGACTTGCGTAAGAGTTGGCTAAGCATTCCAACGGGATCATCAGCCCCTCACGCTTACAGGTAATAATCACCATAGCAGTGTGTTTCAGAGTTCGTTGACCCTGAATTATAACTTACAAAAAAATATCTTACCATAACCTAAGTCACACTCACTCTTCACTTTCCAAATTAACACGAAAAGGTTTTTAATTGTAGAGCTTCCATTGCATAGTTTTCTAATATGTACGTGCACGTATGTAACATAGTGTATTAGCTCTCATGTAGAGTGTATGTAAAATTCTAGCGTATGAGTATGCACATATATCTAGGTTTGGAATTGAAGCCAATTCCTAATTGTTCATAGCTTGTACATTCATCATTCATGCAGAGCAGTGGCAGGTGGGCTACGGCAGCACCTGGAGTCAGTCCACACTGGATGCTAGGTCTGACTGGCTCCTCAGGACCAGTTGGCACCATGCTTAATGTGCAGCGTCACACCCTCATTCCTACAAATGCTAGTTTGTGTCCCTGGTTTCTGTGAGAACCCTCCCCAGAGGCAAGACTGTAGCACCAACCTTCAAAATGAACAGGTTTTACCTTTTGTTCATGTTATTTCTTATTTTATTTTATTTTATTTTTTTCTATTTCATTCTTTTCCGCTTAGATAGTATTTTCTTTGTTCTGGTTACTCCAGTTTGCATTTTCTGTTTTTTATTTTTTTCCCTAGTTTTTTCAAAGTTGGAACTATGGTCCCTAACGTCAGATCTTCCTTCTTTTCTAACAGGGATTTTAGTGCTATAAAATTTCCTCTTCATACTGCTTTAGTTGCAGCTTACAAATTTTCATATATTTTTTCACTCAGTTAAAATACTTTAAAAATTTCTGTTGATTCTGTTCTTTGGCACCAGGTTTTGTTTATTCTTCAAATATTTAGGGACTTTTTCCATATATCTTCCTGTTACTAATGATGTAATTTCATGTAGTCAGACAGCCTACCTCATCGTGTAACTTGAATCCTTTTAAATAGAGTATGCTCTTTTCTGGTGAACGTCCTGTGTGTACTTTAAGAAAATGTTCATGCCGCTGTTGCTTACCGGATTATATGAGTGTCAGGTCAAGGTGTTCATAGTGTTATTTAAATCAGTTGGTTGGTAATGTGAAGCTGTTTTCTGTATCTTTACTTAAGTTTTTTTTTTTTTGTCCACCTGTTCTGACACATACTGAAAGAATGGCATTGAAATGCAACCACACTTATGTTCTTTATTATTCTGCCCTTCTATCTTGTAGTTTGAAGCTCTGTTATTTGGCGCCTCAATGTTTAGAATTATTAGGTCTCAGAAAGCTGACCCCTTTGTCAATATGAAACTACCTTTTCATCCCTGGTTCAATGTGTGAACCCTAAAACCCACTTTGCAGATATGAACGTGGCAGCCCCAGCCTTTCTCTGATGAGTGTCGGCCGCTGTCTTTTCCATCCGTTTTCCTTTCACCTATTTGAGTCTTCAAAGCATGCTTCCTGGAGGTAGTGTATGCCCTCAGTTCATCCTGTGTGTAATCTGACAGCCGCTGTCTTGATTTAACTGCCTTTAACAACTGTTGTGAGATGGTCACCTTTTAAACATGTCACTCTCCTGCATTTTTGTGTCATCTGTCCTTGTTCCATGCTTTTTCCTTTTTGTTCAGATTTTCTATTGACTTAATGTTTTTTTTTTTTTATGATTCCCTTTTATCTTGTTTAAAAGTTTCAGATTTTTGTTACATTACGTTAGTGGTTGCCTTAAAGTTTATAGTATATATATATATTTAACTTACCACATTAGAACTTAAAAAGTCATTGTACCCCTTCATGTAGAGTAATCAAATATTACAACGTTTTCCATTTTTTCCTCCTAACCTTTGAGCTTCTGTACATTGTGAGCCCCACAGGACATTGTTATTAATTTTTGCTTTAAACTGACAGTTATGTTTAGGAACTTAAATAGTAAGAACAAAGGCACCTTTGCCCCCTATGGTTGCCACCTGTGATGCTCTTCCTTCCTTGTGTGGCCCCAGGTTTTCACCTGTTTCCTTTTCCTGCTGCCTGAATGACTTCCTCTTATTCCTGAAGCAGGGTCTGCAGGTTGGTAATGGCATTGAATGTCCAAAATAGTCTTCATTTCATGCTCACTTGTGACAGATATTTTGTGGGTCAAGATGATCTAGTTGTGTATTGGGTGTGTCTTCTATTCTCTGGCTGCTTCTGTCACGTTCTCTTTATCACTAGTTGTAAACTGCGACGTGCCTCGTGGCTTTCTTCATGTTTCTCTGTTGTAGGCTAGACTCCAACACAGGATCAGCATGCAGTGTTTTTTTTTTTTTTTTTTATTATATTTCTCTCAGCCTTTTTATACATTTCCAGACAAAGAAGGCAATTAGCCATCAGCAAACATTTACGGACAATGAAGGCGAATAGCCAGTAGCAATGACAAACGCAAATTTGCGAATCAGCAATCAGCCAGATAAACTTTCCCTAAAGGTATCTTAAACTAGTTAGGGCTAGAACACTGTGAACTCCTCTTCTTTTCAATATAGAAGAAACAAGAAAGAAACACCCTCGTTTGCAAGCAATGTTTCTTTATTATCTATTCTATACTTCTTGGCAGAATGTTCCGTTTGCAGACACCAAGAGCAACAAGTCCTCCTTTGCAAGAACTCTTGTTGTCATACTTTCTGATTAGCCTCTTGGCAGAACGTTCCATCTGCAGATACGTTCACCAAGGGAGTGACAAGTGCCTTATTTGCAAAAATGCCTGCACCCATTATTTCTGATAAACTACTTGTTTCTTCTCTATCTGTTCTACACCTCTTGGCAGAACGTTCTGTTTGCAGACACGTGCTGTCCAAGGGCAACAAGGCCTCATTTGCAAGAACTCTTGTTGCCATACTTTCTGATTAGCCTCTTGGCAGAACATTTCGTTTGCAGACACGCCCACCAAGGGCAACAAGGCCTCATTTGCAAGGATTCTTGTTGCCATTCTTCTGATCCTCTACATTTCTTTCTTGGAGTTTGTTGGGCTTCTTGGATCTGTGGGTGTGTAACTGTCACCAATTTTGGAGAATTTTCAGCCATATTTCTTCTTCTGTTCCCCTCTCCTCTGCCTTTGGGGACTCCATTCAGACATATATTTGAGGTTGTTCCATAGTTCACTAGTGTGTCAGTTCTTCGATCCCCTTTCATTTGGGTACTTTCTATCACTATGTCTTCAAGTACATCAGCTTCTCTTCTGTGATGTCTACATCACTATTAACTCCTTCCAGTCTATTCTTAAGCTCAGGTGAAGATTTGCACAGGGGCTGGTGGCAACAGGCACTGTTCCCTGCCAACGGTGCTCCACGTGCTGTGCTCGCTGAGATCCTCAGGTGGCTTCCTCTCCAGGCTTGGTAGGTCCTTAACGCAGGAGCCGTCGATCCTCAGCTAAAGATTGAGAAGGGTCCAGTGTGGAGTCCGCAGTCGTCCTTCTCTGCGTCTCTCTCCTCCCCCTGCTCTGCCCAGGAACTCCTGCAGCCTCAGGCTCCCTGGACTCCCCACTCGGCCTCAGCTAAGGAGACCACTGGGCCCTGCCTGACCCGAGTGCCTTCTGCTCCACTGCCTGCTCCACTTACTTCCCAGGCAGTGAGCTGGGCACCTGCTGGCCTGATCATGTGTTTCCATCTTACGGCAGTCACTGTCCTTTACCCCCTGATGGCCAGTGTCTTAAGAACATGTTTCCATATTCTTTATCTGTTTTTAGTTGTTTGGGGCATGACAGTTAATCTGGTATCTCTTCTTCTAAAAATTTTTTTGTAAATTAGTTTATTATAGTTCTACATAATAGTGGGGTTCATTTTTACTTATTCATAAGTGCATATAACATAGTTTGCTGCATTTAAATCCCCAGTACATTTGTTTTTAAATTTTGAATTAGTGTATTATAGTTCTACATAATAGTGGGGTTCATTTTGACTTATTCATAAGTATGTATAACATAGTTAGCTGCATTTCAATCCCCAGTACTGCTTCTTTTCTTGCCCTCCTCTCTCCCTCAAACCCTTCCTCTACTCTATTGGGTCTCCCTTCTATTTATTTATGTTTATTGGTGCATTACCCATATATATAATTAGAGTGCATTGTGATATATTCATGTTTGCACATAGGATTATGTGGTCAGCTTCATTCCATAATTCTTCCTCTCTTTCTTCCCTCCCCACTCTTGGTCTTCTGCTTGAACCCTGCTGATCTCTCTTGGATTTTTGCAAGATCCGCTTTTTTATTTATTTTTTTTTTTTTTCTCTTTAGCTTCTGCATATGACAGAAAACACTTGACCCCTGACTTTCTGCGTCTGCTCATTTTTCTTACATGATGTTCTCGAGCTCCATGCATGTATTCAGGGCCTCTTTTCCATCTTGATCAGAAGTCTTAGAGCTCAAGCTCAAGCTGGATTTTCCCGAGGAACTTCCCAGTCCACCAGGCTCAAAGAAAGAACAGCCATTGCACTGGGCAGCTGGTCAAGCCATGAAGTCCCACCTCAGCTGGGGCGCCCACTGCTGATTTGGCTTTATTTGAAGTCCCCTCTCTTAAAGCTTCCTGGGTCTTGTTCTGCACGCATCCAGGCACTACCTGTAACACTCGTTTGTATTGTTGTTTTTCTGGCTTTACAATCCAGAAGTACATCAGAGACAATAAGGGGGTGTGCTAAGGTTCCCCCCTGCCCTTGGGCTCCCCTTAATGCTGCTTCATCCATTTAGATAAAACAGGTTTTCCAGTTTGCCCTCCACACACGCACACTCACACACTTGAACACAGAACATGCTTCTCAGAACATGATTCCTAGCCATAATCTCTTCTAAAACAAAAGCCAACATAACCGTGAGACTTCTGCAGCCCACCAGACGGGAAGTGACTCTGAATCTCCCAGCGAGGCGTGGACTCGGGTCCGCCCAGGCCCTTCTCCAGACCAGCATCAGTTGCTAGACTCTCTCAACTCCCTGAGTGGAAAGAGGGGTGACCACACCACACGGGCCTGCGGCCAGGTCTCGTCCTTCTGCCGTCGTGAGAGGCCCACAGAGGAACAGAAGGACGGCATGGTTTGTTTCTAGGTTTCACGGGGTTTCTCCCCAGCCGTGAATCAAGCCCATTCTTCAGGTTCCCTAGGAGCTGCAGAGAGCCACCTGCATAGTGGCTTAGCCCCTCAGCGTGAGGGGACCCGGCCTTGCTCCCCCTTCTTCACAGAGACCCTGGGGCTCTCACGTGGGCCTGAGAAAGGCTTGGGTTGGAGACCCGAAAGGAGGCCCCTGGTCTGCTAACATTGTCATGGGCTGGGGACAAATGCTGCTCCCTTCTGTGACTGCAGCATGGAGCTGCTGCCTCTGGGGGCCACTTGAGGCTCATGGCTCTGGCCCTACATTTCCTCTCCAACCAATGCCCCGCTGGGCTGGTTTGTGTTTCCTGCCTCTTAGTAGAAATGGGATACAACAATTTGATTCCCGAGACCCTTTCCAGTTCCAAAAGACCCTGATTGTTTATCTTTGGGTAGATACTGGCAAAGTAACTATCCGAGGATGCAATATGGTGTTTCACTCGCTCAACGGATTCTATGAAACAGAAGACTAAAGCATGCGAGGACCAATATTCTGGGTCCCTGTGACAACAAAATCCAGGTAACTGGCAAGACTTAAGCCCTGGACTTAACTCCTCACATCTTACTGGGGCTGATTCATTCACAAAACATTTCACTCATTATATACTTGGTATCATGTGATCATAAATAAGGAATTAGTGGCAGACTTAGGAGTCAAGTCTAAGATATCCCAAAGTCTTTCATTCTGCACAAAGCTATCATTTTATCTATTATTCAATAAAATAAAAATGTCATACTAAAGAAAAGTGAACTCAGAATTGAAAATATAAAACTTTCCATCACTACAATTTATCTTACTACACTCTTAAATTCAACATTACATTAACATGGTTCATTACCTTTAATGATTTCAATCACTATAAAGGCAAAAGTTCTAAAAATCACTGGAAGTTTAGAAAAGATTTTGTTTACTTTCCTGTGTTAGATTCCTAGAATTTCTAATCTTAGCATGATTTCTTCAACATCCAAATTATGGAAATCATCGGCACAGCTAGCCACTTGCCTCCTTAGTGAAGAATGAGGAGTGTGGGGTGCCCCCGACCCATGAGGAAGCAGCTGTGCTGGAGTTACACCTCTGGACGCCCAGCCAAACCTCGCACTTCTGATGCTGGCGATAGAATTTAAACTTATGCTTTAAAAGATCTAGAAAAACTTTAAGTACAAGTTTTATTATTGTCACAAAATGTTACTTTTGTGAGATTGTGTTGTTTTTCACTTATTAAAGGTACCATTTAATGAAGGAATGTTAAACAGAACAAAGAGGAGGGCGGGGAAGGGAGGGGGCAAGAGGATAGGAATAATGGCAGACTGAATTAGACAGCAATGCACTAAGTACATATATAAAAACACAAATGGTGTGGAAATACTCTATGTAAAACCAGTGACTTGAAAAAACTGTGCTTTTTATATGTAATATGAAATGAATTGCACTCTGCAAGCATGCATAACAAATTAGAATAAATAAATAATTTAATTAAGAAAAGGTGACCATTTAACAAAAGAAAGTTATGTATAGTGGATAGAGACAGCCAAGGGTGACAAACTCCTGTTTTTCAGTGACATGAAATACCAGAAGTTAGTCTGTAAGTGCAAGGAGATGCTGGTCGTGCATTTGTGTGTTTGTGTTCACGTGTAGATAGCGAGTCTTGTGGAGGTAGGGATTGTCCAGTTTCAAAAGAAATGAGAAGTTGTAGTGAATTCTGTGAACTGGATAAGATTTCTGATTCAGAATCATCTTGAAGATCTAAGCTCCCAATAGTATTTTATCTATTAAAAAAAATTTTTAAAAAAAGATTCTTTTTAGCAGCAGGTTATAAGATGGGGCCCATAATTTGAATCTGAAAACCAAAGGAGTGTAGAGTAATCCTCTAGATGTAATCAGATCTGTCTTGCTGTTCCAGACGATGCCAAACTGTTCTTTAATTGCTGTTTTGCAGAGATAACAAAGCAAACTGCTGATTGATCCACTGTTTTACAAAATCCAAACTGCTGTTTTGTTTTTGTATGGTGTTCCCTCAGCAGCACTGGGGAGGGCTGAGGGGGCGCTCATGCCTGGTCAGTGTGCTGACACCACTGAGGCCCGCAGAGGACAGGACGGACACCAGTGAGCTCTCCTCACACGGACCCCACACCCACCACGGCAGCCACCCCTCCTTTGTGACCCAGCCCTCCCTGACCAGCCCCTCTTCTAGCCCTAGCAGAGCCTGTCAGTGTCCTTGTTTGTATACCAGACGTGGGCTGCCCGGAGACACGCTTCCAGCTACTGTTGGTCAAGTCTCCCTCCCTCCCTCCTTCCCTCCCTCCCTCCCTCCCTCCCTCCCTCCCTTCCTACCTTCCTTCCTTCCTTCCTTCCCTCCTTTTTGTTCTTTTTAGTTATACATGACAGTAGAGTGTATTTTGACATATTATACATACACAGAATATAATTTATTCTAATTAGGATTCCATTCTTGTACATGATGTGGAGTTTCACTGGTTGCATCTTCATATATGAACATAGGAAAGTGATGTCTGATTCATTCCACTCTCTTTCCTGTTCCTACTTGCCCTTCTCTTCATTCCCCTTTGTCTAATCCAATGAATTTCTATTCTTCCCTACCCACTCTCCCCTGTTGTGTGTCAACAGCATCCACATATCAGAAAGAACATTCAGCCTTTGGTTTTTGGAGATTGGCTTATTTCACTTAGCATGATAGTCTCCAGTTCCATCGATTTTCTGGCAAATGCCATAATTTCATTCTTCTTTATGGCTGAGTAATAGTCCATGGTGTCTATATACCATATTTTCTTTACCCATTCATCTGTTGAAGGGCACCTTGGTTGGTTACATAGCTTGCCAAATGTGAATTGAGCTGCTCTAAACATTGATGTGGCTGCATCACTGTATTTTACTGATTTTATGTCCTTTGTGTCCTTTGGGGATATACCGAGGAGTGGGATAACTGGATCAAGTGGTGATTCCATTTCATGTTTTCTGAGGACTCTCCATACTGCCTTCCATAGTGGTTGCACCAATTTGCAGCCCCACCAGCAATATATGAGTGAACCTTTTTCCCCCACATCCTTGCCAACATTTATTACTAGTTGTATTCTTTTTTTAAAAAAATATTTTTTAGTTGTAGATGGATATAATACTTTTATTTTATTTTTATGTGATGCTGAGGACTGAACCCAGTGCCTCACACATGCATGGCAAGCGCTCTACCACTGAGCCACACTTCAGCCCTGTTAGTTGTATTCTTGATGATTGCCATTGATTGAGATGGAATCTCAGCATAGTTTTAATTTGCATTTCTCTAATTGCTAGAGATGTTGAACATTTTTTCATATGTTTGTTGACCAATCGTAATTCTTCTTCTGTTCAGTGTCTGTTCAGTTCCTTGTCCCATTTATTAATTGGAGTGTCTGGTTTTTTTGGTGTTGAGTTTTTTATGTTTTTGTATATCCTGGAGATAAAGCTCTATCTGAGGTGCAGGTGGTAAACCTTTTCTCCCATTCTGCAGACTCTCTCCACGTTCTTGGTTATGTCCTTTGCTATGAAGAAGCTTGTTAGTTTGATACCATCCTATTTATTGATTCTTTTCTCTGGTGCTGGGAAGGGACCCAGGGCCTTGCACTTGGACACACTCTCTACCACTGAGCTACATCCCCAGCCGTAGTTGAGTCTTTTTTTTTTTTTTTTTTTTTTTTTAATATTTTTAGTTGCAGATGGACACAATACCTTTGTTTTATTTATTTATTTTTAAGGGGTGCTGAGGATCAAACCCAGTGCCTCACACATTGCTAAGCAAGTGCTCTACCGCTGAGCTACAACCCAGCCACAGTAGTTGAGTCTTGATATAGTTTGTCTTCCAAGTTTGGATCTCTGGGATCTCGGTAACTCTCACCCTGTTTCCCATCAGAATTTCAAGTACACTGTGAATCCATCCACTCAACAGTAAGCTTCCGCAGCGTGTCGGGGCTGTTCTGGTTAGGAGGAGACCAGTGAATGGTACGCATATTCACGAATGTTCTACAGCTGACTTTCCAACTGGAGGCACAAAAAATAAACAATAACCTTAGTAAGTAAGACATATAATGTGTTAATGAGGGTCATTGACACAGGAAGACAAAAGAGAGCAGAGAGAGAGATCAGAAATGCCAGAGGTGAAGGTGGCTCTTTGCAGAACAGGGGCAGGTGGCGGCCAGGTTGGCTGTAGTTAGAGACCACATTGCTGTTGACGGAGCCCGGGTGGAGCACCTGGGTGGCTGGACCAGGCCCAGCTCTCGAGGGAGGGCCGGCCAGGAACACCTACAGCCTGGAGGAGCAGACTCCTTTCTGCATACCCGCTGCCCAGGTGGGAAGTGGCACCTCCACCAGATTCACCTGTCAGGTGATGGGCTTCACCTTCCCGGAGAAGTAGAGAAGGGAGGAATCTGTAAGAAAGAGGGCTGCGAGGGCTGTATTCCTTCCACCTGGAAGGGCTATCAGGCATGGAGGTGCACTCAGTGTCTCTCATCGACTCAAACCCTGACAGCTTTATGTTATATGAGCCTGGGTGTCCCCGCCAGATACAGTATTCCTCAGGGACTGACGGGTACGTGCCCTGTGAGGTGGGCCAAGACACAGTCAGTCATCCTAGGGTTCTGAGTGCTTGTTGTACTAAGGGTTAAATAAACCAGCACCTCTGGACCTCACTGCCAAGGCCCAGGGGCTCTAGAAGCCCCTATTTGGAAGTGCCCATGCTTCACTGAAAGGTCATTGCCCACATACAGTGTTGCTATAGCTACCCAGTGACTTCTTCCAATTGTGCCACTAGAATCAATCGCTCCACCACCTCTGGGGCAGAGCGATAAAGAAGGGCCAGGGAGCCACACTGACCATACTCAGTCACACTGAAGGAAACACTAGGAGCAGAGGGAAAGAGTTCCACCCTGACATCCACACACAGATGTTAGATTCATGGGAACAAGAATCAGACTTATGCTTCTTGGTTTATACCTGCCTAAGATCTGTTGTCTTAGTTAACATATTGTGCCCCTTTTATCTCAGTTCAGAGATTCAAAAGAAATTTAGTCAACATGTTTTCCCATAGTCGGAACAGACTTGTGAGTGCATTTGTTGTTATGACATTTCAAACTCATTTAGGTGGAGCTCAGCATCCATCTGCAAAGCTAGAAAAGCACGGTCTGGTCTTTTACCATGTGGTAAAAGCTAAGACCTCTTGAATGGAACAGATGTGGAAAAGTGACGTGTACTGACATGGCCAGCATTACTAGGAGCAACACAGGAGAGAAGGGCTAATAAGAGGTAGGAGGAGATCTGTTATTGAAACAGACCACGAGTGTATCCATGCGTGTTCACATCCCGTTAAGTAGTAGCTCTGAGTCTGCCCACAATGTGGCTGCTGTGCTGTGCAGCTCTGCAGGGACATTCTCATGGCCACCTCTAATGATGGATATCATTATTCTAAATGTTGAATGCTGCAAATATACTTTGTATACAAACTGTTTTATGTAAAAAGATGCTATATATGTATAGTATGAACTGTAATACATACTACTATAAATAGAAATTTAATAAAAAAAAAAAAATCATTCTACACAGATATTTTAAATAAGCATTTCTTTAATAAATTCAGCACAATCAACTACATTGGTAAAATTTTTTTTTCTTTTTTCTTTTTTTTTTACTTTACTAATGTCCTTCAATAAAAGCCTAATCTTAACAGGAAATGTGATATGTTATCAGTCCTTCTGAACTTACCTTCCTAACCTAATTTCTAAGCCAATACTTTCTGAGTAAAATCCTGATGATTAAGAATTAAAATGGCACATATATGTACTTAGGAAAAGAACCCCACAGGAACTATTTTACTATTTTAGTCGAGTGTTAATTCAACGAATTTGATTGATTGACAATTATGTTATGTTGTCATGTAAGTCAGACTAACTTTATATACACATTTACCTAGTTGTCCTGGGATCAGAGACAGGACATAGCCTGAGCAATACTTTGTGTTTCTTTTCTTTTCCTCTGATTATCTTTCTTCCCCTCTGATTGAATACGCAAGATGCATGACAAACGCCCGTGTGTTTAAGTGCCAGGTGGTAAACCAGGAAATCCTGCAGGAGGGTGAGGGGCCCCCAGAGGCATCTGGCAGCCCCTCCCCAGGGCAGCACCCCACCCCCAGGATGCTGAGGCCCAGACTCTCTGGGCGTCCTCTGAACAGGAGCCCCTGTTGCCTGCTTCTCTCTCATCTGACTATTGGACTTCTCCCAGAATTAGCACTATGAAAGCATTTTTTGAAGAGGGATAGGCTGGACATAATTTTGTCCTGAGTGTAATAATTGTGTGAAGTGGGGGAGGAGGAGACAGGGACACGGGGATCTGGGAAAGAACTGCTTCTGGGAAAAGGAAAAAGTTCTGACCTTTTCATTGTGGCAATATCGGTAAGAAATCACTGAGCAAAGGAACATTCCAGAGTCTAGATTTTTTCTTTATCTCCTCAAAACTTTAACCAGAGTCAGCTACTTTTATACCATCTGTTTATAGAACTGCAAGTATTTTTATAATAATACTTTCGACTAATCCTCAAAAACATATTTTGGTTGGCTTTCTATTAATTAATGGTTCCAAAGATGAATGGGGGATCTATGTAATACGTACTGCCTGAGGGGCCACTGATATTTTTTATGACATATCAGATATGGCAGCATTATAGGGTGGCACCATTTCCCTCTCTCAGATATTTAACTGGAAGCTAGAATACCAAAATATGGTTCTTATGGAACACTGTGTACTAGCTATTCAATTTCACATCAGCAAATGTAAAATTTAGAAGTTCAAATATATTGAAATTCCAGATTATTGTAAATTCTAGTGTCTTTTCTATACACTGGATAAGGTGAATTAATTTCGAATTTATTTTGCTCTGTCTTTTTCTCATCTCTCAAACTCAAATATTTGGATAGTGTTTCGTAAAGTCAGTGAGATCAGGTCAAAATATATTTCATGTTATTTCATGTATAATGTATTACCTTATACAAAACTGAAATCAGAAAATACTTTCGTCTTAAGATACATTAAATTTTTTTTATCATCTAGAAAACCACTCATAGCTGGGAGAGCTGTTTTTCTCCTTTGAATAATTACTTCCAGTTTACTTACCCCTGGACTAACTCTATCAAGCCCATCATTTGAATAAATTATAAAATGAGATAAATTATAATATAAAAGTATAAACTAATCACAAGCCAAGATTAAGATTTTTTGTATGATTATGTACATAAAAACTTACACTTAATGAAGTCTATGAACAAAGGCAAAACATCAATTATAGCTCCATAGAATAGAAATTCTGTGAGCAGGGTTTGTAATCAGATTTTCACTATGCCTGAATTTTGTGCTCACATAAAGTTATTAAACAACATCAATCACTTGCAAATCCATAGATTCTAAGAGTTGACTATAATGTAGGTTATTGTGAGCTTATCTCTTAAAAAGCCTCCAAAATATTAAAGATCTTTTTGCAGCCTCCTTCAACTCATATTTGCTATTTAACAGAAGGTTAAAGTTCCTAGAAGAGAGAGAAAATGATAATATTTCTTATTTGTCATAAGCAAAGCATGCCCTGCATCCTTTCTGCTTGAGTTTAAAAATCTAATGTAGAAAGATATTAAAAAAGTTAAAATTTTGTACTCAGGAATTGGTTGCAGATGGTGATGGAAACCTGATTAAAAGAGAGATGAGTTCTTCTTTTCCTATTCATATCCCTTTAATTTCTTTCATCTATCTAATTGCTCTGGCTACAGTTTTCAGGACTCTGTTTGAATAGCAGTGGCAAAAGAGGACATCCCTGTCTTGTTCTAGTTTTTATAGGGAATGCTTTCAACTTTTCTCCATTTAGAATGAAGTTGGCCTTGGGCTTAGCATAGATAGCTTTTACAACATTGCGGTATGATCCTACTATCCCTTGTTTTTCTAGTGTTTTGAACATGAAGTAGTGCTGGTGCTGTATTTTCTCAAATGATTTTTCTGCATCTAATGAGATAATCATAAGATTCTTGTCTTTATTTTTTGTCTATGTTTTATTGACGTGATGAATCCCATTTATTGATTACCATATGTTGAACCAAATTTGCATCCCTGTGATGAACCCCACTTGATCATGGCACTATCTTTTTAATATATTTTTGTATTTGATTTGCCATATTTTTTTTTTTTTTTTTTTTTTTTTTTGGTTCCTGGGACTGAACTCAGCGGCACTCGACCACTGGGCCACATCCCCAACCCTTTTTTCGTATTTTATTAGAGACAGGGTCTCACTGAGTTGCTAAGTGCCTCGCCATCACTGAGGCTGGCTTTGAACTCACGATCCTCCTGCATCAGCCTCAAGTGCTGAGATTACAGGCATGTGCCGCCACCATGCCCAGCTAATTTGCCAGAATTTTAGCATTCATGTTCATAAGGAATATTGGTCTGAAGTTTTCTTTCCTTGATGTGTCTTTGTCTGGTTTTGGTATCAGGGTGATACTAGCCTCATAGAATGCGTTTGGAAGGGTTCCTTCCTTTTCTATTTCATGGCCTAATTTGAGGAGTATTGGTGTTAATTCTTCTTTAAAGTTCTTGTAGAACTCAGCTGAGAATCCATCTGGTCCTGGGCTTTTCTTAATTGGTAGGCTTCTGATGGCTTCTTCTATTTCATTACTAGAAATTGATCTGTTTAAACTGTATAAGACATTCTGATTCAGTTTGGGTAGGTCATACGTCTTTAGAAATTTGTTGATGTCTTCAAGATTCTCCATTTTATTGGAGTATAAAATTTCAAAATAGTTTCTGATTGTCATCTGTATTTCAGTACTGACCATCATGATATTTCCTTTTTCATCACAAATTTTAGTAATTTTGAGTTTTCTCTCTTTCTCTTCATTAGCATAGCTAAGGGTTTATCAATTTCATTTATTTTTTCAAAGAATCAACTTCATGTTTTGTCAATTTTTAAAAATTGTTTCTTTTGTTTCAATTTCATTGATTTCTGCTCTGATTTTAATTATGTCCTATCTTATACTCATTTTGGTATTGATTTGTTCTTCTTTTTCTAGGGCTTTGAGATGTAATGTTAGGTTATTTATTTGGCTATTTTCTGTTCTTTTAATGAATGAGCTCAATGCAATGAACTTTCCTCTGAGAACTGCCTTCATAGTGTCCCAGAGATTTTAATATGTTGTCGCTATTCTCATTTATTTCTAAGTATTTTTTTATTTTCATTCCTGATTTTTTTCTACTATCCATTGGTCATTCAATAGCATATTATTTAGTCTCCAAGTGGTAGAGTAGCTTCCATTTTTTTAATTTTCCCATTGATTTCTAATTTCAGTGCATTATAATCCAATAGAATGCAGGATATTATCTCTTTTTTTTTGTATTTGCTAAGAGTTGCTTTGTGGCATAAAATATGGTCTATTTTAGAGAAGGATCCATGTGCTGCTGAGAAAAAAATGTATTTGATGAAATATTCTATAAATGTATGTCAAGTCTAAATTATTGATTGCACTATTAGTTCTATAGTTTCTTTATTTAGATTTTGTTTGGAGGATCTATCCAGTGGCAAGAGAGGTGTGTTAAATTCTCCCAGTATTATTGGGTTGGGTTCTACTTGATTCTTGAAATCGAGAAGGGTTTGCTTGATATTTGTAGATGCTCCATTGTTTGGAGCATAAATATTTATGGTGGTTAT
The DNA here is from genome assembly GCA_025594165.1 of Tamias sibiricus. Lineage (NCBI taxonomy): Eukaryota > Metazoa > Chordata > Mammalia > Rodentia > Sciuridae > Tamias > Tamias sibiricus. The sequence continues at coordinate 146,189,807 of CM046666.1, forward strand.
GTCTTGTTGATGTATAATTCCTTTAAGCAACATGAAATACCCTTCTTTGTCCCTTCTGATTAACTTTGACCTGAAGTCCATTTTATCTGATATGAGGATAGAAATACCTGCTTATTTACATGATCCATGAGAGCGATATATTTTTCCCATCTAATTAAAGTGATACATATAAGAAAAGAACTCACACTATCCCCATTTACTGATGACATGATTATATATTTGGAAGACCTAAAAAATTCCACAAGGAAACTTCTATAACTCATAAATGAATTCAGCAAAGTAGCAGGATATAAAATTAACACCCATAAATCAATGTGTTCCTATACATCAGTGAGGGATTTACTGAAAGAGAAATTAGGAAAACTACCCATTCACAATAGCCTCAAAAAAAAAAAAAAAAAATGGGGGCTCCAGTTGTGGCTCAGTGGTAGAGCACTTGCCTAGCATGCACGAGGCACTGGGTTCAATCCCTGGCATCACATAAAAATAAAAACAAATAAAATAAAGGTATTGTGTCCATCTACAAATAATTTTTTTTAAATGGGGGAATCAATCTAACAAAAGAGGTCAAAGACCTCTACAATGAAAACTACCGAACACTAAAGAAAGAAATTATAGAAGACCTTAGAAGATGGAAAGATCTCCCATGTTCTTGGACAGGCAGAATTAACATTGTCAAAATGGCCATACTACCAAAAGCACTATACAATTTAATTCAATTCCTATTACAATTCTAATGACATTCTTCACAGAAATAGAAAAAAAAAGTCATGAAATTCATTCAGAAAAACTAAGAGACCCAGAATAGCCAAAGCAATCCTTAGAAAGAAAAGTGAAGTAGGAGGCATCACAATAATTGACCTTAAATTATACTACAGAGCTATATTAACAAAAACGGCATGGTATTGACACTAAAACAGATATATAGACCAATGATACAAAATAGAAGACAGAGGCAAACCCACATAAATATAGTTATTTATCTCATACTAGACTAAGGTGCCAAAAACATACACTGGAGAAAAGATAGCCTCTTCAACAAATGGTGCAGGGAAAACTGGAAATCCACATGTAACAAAATGAAATTAGACCCCTATCTCTCACCCTGTACAAAACTCAACTCAAAGTGGGTGAAGGACTTAGGGATTAGAACAGAGAACCTGCACCTAATAAAAGAAAAAGTAGGACCAAATCTACATCATGTCAGCTTAGGAATTTGACTTCCTTAACAAGACTCCTAAAGTACAAGAAGTAAAATCAAGAATCAATAAACAGGATGGAATCAAACTAAAAAGCTTCTTCACAGCAAACAAAACAACCAAGAACATGAACAGAGAGCCTACAGAATGAGAGAAAAGCTTTACCATCTGCACCTCAGAGAGAGCATTAATCTCCAAGATATATAAAGAACTGAAAAAACTTAACACCATAAAACCAAATACTCCAATCAATAAATGGGCTAAGGAACAGAGCAGGCACTGAAGAGAAGAAATATTATGATTGGTCAACAAATATGTGAAAAAATGTTCAACATCTCTAGCAATTAAGAAATGCAAATTAAAATTACAATGAGATTTCATCTCACTTCAGTCAGAATGGCAATTATCAAGAATACAACTAATGATAAATTAGTTGAGGATGTGGGGAAGAAGGTTCACTCATATGTTGTTGGTGGGGCTGCAAATTGGTGCAACCACTATGGAAAGCAGTATGGGGATTCCTCAGGAAACTTGAAATGGAACCACCATTTGATTGAGTTATCCCACTCCTCAGTATACATCTGCAGGACTTAAAATCAGCATACTAAAAAGACACAGCCTCATCAATGTTTAGAGCAGTTCAATTCATAATAGCTAAGCTATGTAACCAACTGTTGCTGCCTGAAGCGCTTGGAGCAACGGAGCCGCGGGAAAAACTTCAGAAGCAAACTGGAGACAAACAGCTTTTTATTCTGATAACTTTTCTCTCTGGTTCTAATAACGACTAACACACGCCAAAAACACACCCTAAAATGGCGCTGACCCGATCAGCAATTTCGGCCAAGTCACTCGAGATCCCGCAACAACCCCGTGAGACTACGGGTGGCGACAAAAGCCAAATCTCCACGGCTCATAGTCAACCGCAATTCAAGCCAATCCCCAAACAGGGCTCCTGCATTTCCCCCTTTTTGTTTTAAAAGAGGTAATGCTCTAGGACGTCTATGTGCAACCAACATTCTTACCCGTCATCGGATAATCAAGGCTGTGCCCTTGACTCCTGTCTTAGGTTGATATGTCGGCCACATGAGACTGTCCCGTGCGACTGTGCCTGTCTTAGGTTGTCCCCCTCTGGGGATCTTACCCGTCATTGGCTAACCAGCCATCCAATGGAGCCCTTTAGGATCGACTATATATGATGACTAACAGCCGTCCAAATTGTGAGGAGATGTTGCGGCTTTAAGGCAACAAGCCTTTTGGTGATGAGCCAAATTGCATAGCATATCAAATTGTTTAAACAAATCAGCTGCCCTAAGTTCCATCAAGTAACACACTGAATTCTCTAGACAAATACCTGCAAGGCATTGTCCCGTAAAGTCCCAAACAATGAAAGATCAAAATGTCCATTTGTTATAACATGTTGATGTAGGAGGCCCCATGCATGTAGAGCAGAGGCCACACTGTTGGTGAGGTTGTTTGATGTTTGAGCAGCAGACGTCTTTTTGATGTTTAGACAATGCCACCGGCAAATCTTCAGGGCCCGCTACCTAGAAACTCAAGCATCAATTATTAAAGGAAAGGCAGTGCTATTGCAGCACTGAGTCAAGAGGCGAGTTGTCAAACTACAAAATAGAATAATTAGATTAGAAAATTAAAGTTGATTTTTGTTCACATACATCGCTGGTTGAGCTTTTACAAACATAAGTTGGAAAAATGTCATATTTAGAACAAAACAAAGAAAGACTGAGGGTAATTACTGCATTAAAGATAGATTAAAGAAAAGGTAAAGGCACTTGAGAGAAATAATTTGTTAGCTGGAACCCTTGAGTCTCTGTATACAGAGCAATTTTTTACCTGTTGAGATAATTGAAATTAATGAGCTATTAAACAAATGAAGTTAATAACAAATAAACAATCTTAAGTCAAAACACCAAAATATCAGGTTATATAGCACTAGTCATATTTGTTTGCTAAAGAGAAGTCCCAGGGACACCTATAAATCAAAATTGAAAGTACCTTCATTTATAAAATTATTTACCTAAAATGAATACTCTTAACCTAAAATGAATTAAAGTTATTTGGATCCATATATATATATATTTTCTTTTTCATAAGCGCTTTGTTCTTTGTGACGTCACACTGGACAGACGAACAAGCATACAAACATATATTTGTGACGTCACATTTAACATGAAATGTAGCAAATGTACAGACATAAAGACATGTATAAAAAGAAAAAAAAATACAATTGTGTGCACACTAAAGAGAGATCTCCTTGTCCCGGCCGGGAGAAATGACACTTAAGTTGTGAAATATTTTGAAAGACTCTTTTGAGGGAATCATTCTGTACCTTCATCTTGGTCCTCTTGATTTTGTACCTTTTTTATTAATCTTGATTCTTCAATAACTTCATCTTGATCATTTTGATGTGGTACCTGTTTTATTAATCTAGATGGTATCCATATTGGAGAGGATTCGTCTTTTGGAAAAACACAAACAGATCCTCTTCCCCAAATTAATACTGGATCTGGACCCTTCCATATACCTGAAAGAACATCCTTCCAGTAAACCAAAGGTTTATGTTGTTGGTGTGGATTCCAATGTCTGTCTCCAGCAGAATAACCATTAGAGTCTAAAGTTAGAAAATTTAAGGTAAACAGGGCAACTGCCAATCTGTCCTTAGGACTTTTCCAATTTCCTTCTTTTTGTTTTAATAACATAATTTTCAGTGTTCGGTTTGCTCTTTCAATAATGCCCTGACCCTGAGGATTGTATGGGATGCCTGTTTTATGGGATATATTGAATTTTGCGCAAAACTGCTTGAAAGATGAGGACGTATATGCGGGGCCATTATCTGTTTTAAGCATTTTGGGGATGCCCAATGCAGCAAAAGCTTGCAAACAATGAGATGTAACATCTTTAACTTTTTCTCCAGAATGTAAGGAAGCAAAAATCATGCCTGAGCATGTATCTATAGTCACATGAATAAATCGCAATTTTCCAAAACTTGGCTCATGAGTAACATCCATCTGCCACAAATGATTGGGCATTAATCCTCTAGGGTTAACTCCGAAATGAGGATTGGGTAAATGTGTCATACAAGATTTACAATCTTTTACAATTGTTCTGGCTTGCTCCTTTGTGATTTTAAACCTACGTTGCAAGGTGGTGCTGTTGACATGAAACTGGGAATGAAATAAAGTAGCTTGTTGTAGCGCTGAAAGTATAAATACTGTTTTTGTAAGTTCATCAGCCTTTTGATTACCTTCATGGAGGGGACCAGGCAAATTAGTATGTGCTCTAATATGGCCTACGAATAGAGGTTCTTTTCTTGCCCACAAAAGTTTTTGTATTTGATAAAACAATTTAAAGGCTGGAGTATGAGGTGCTATTGGTCCTGCTAACTCTAATTTTGGGACGGCTTGTACAATATAGTGGCTATCTGAAAAAATGTTTACGGGCTGGTCCCTAAAATTTTCCAGAGCTCTTACCACAGCTTCCAGTTCCACTAGTTGAGCTGATTTGTGTGCAGTTATGTAAGTCATATTTTCTTTTTTAGTGACTACTGTAGCAGTACCATTTGAGGACCCATCTGTAAATACATTAAATGCCTTAGGAATAGGTTGATTTTTTTATTACCTGTGGAAATATAATAGGATGATTAATACAAAAAGATAATATAGGGGACTTAGGAAGATGATTATCAAAATTTGCAGAAGTAGAGCATTTAGCTATAGCCCAATCATTATCATTGAAGCATAAGTATTCAATCTGTGATGATGAATAGGGAGTAATAATAGTAGCAGGGTGAATGCCAAATATTTTAGTAGAAGTCTTAAGTCCTTGAAGAATAAGTTTAGCCACCATGGAGGTATAAGATTCAATTATACTTTTAGGAGAGACGGGCAAATGTATCCATAATAAAGGCCCTTGTTGCCAAAATACTCCTGTGGGTGTATATTGTGAAGAAATAATAATCAACATCAGCGGTTGAGTTAAATCAAATCTATCACAATGAGCTCCTTCGATGGCTTTTTCTACTAATTTTAAAGCTTTCCTAGCATCAGGAGTCAATGTTCGTGGTGAAGATGGATCAGGATCTCCACGAAGGATGTCAAATAAAGGTTTTAGTTGGCCAGTAGTGAGATTTAGTGTAGGGCGAAGCCAATTAATGTCTCCCAGTAGTTTTTGGAAATCATTGAGGGTGGTCAAATGTTCTTTATTTATTAAAATTTTTTGGGGTCTAACAAAAGTATCCATGATTTTAAATCCTAAATATAATATGGGAGATCTGGTTTGAACTTTTTCTTCTGCTATATATAATCCATATTTTTTTTAAATTTTCTACCACATCACTGAATATATTAAATAAGATTTTTTGATTAGGGTGGGCCAATAAAATATCATCCATGTAATGTAGACACATGAGGTTTGGATATTTATTTTTAATGGGTTGGATAGCCTTGTCCACATATATTTGGCATATGGTGGGGCTATTAGCCATTCCCTGTGGTAAAACCTTCCATTGATATCTCTGATCAGGGCCATTATTGTTCATAGAAGGAACGGAAAAAGCAAACCTGGGGGCATCCAGAGGATGTAGGGGAATAGAAAAGAAGCAATCCTTTATATCAAGAGTAATAAGATGGAAATTTTTTGGAATAGCTACGGGACTAGGAAGCCCAGGTTGAGTAGGCCCCATAACTTGCATGGTTTTATTGATTTGTCTAAGATCATGTAACAATCGCCATTTTCCTGACTTTTTCTTGATCACAAATATGGGGGAATTCCAGGGAGAGGTGGAAGGTTCTATATGACCTGCTTCTAATTGTTCCTGAACTAATTGGTGGGCCGCTTGTAATTTCTCTTTAGATAGGGGCCACTGAGGGACCCACACTGGCTTATCAGAAAGCCATGGTATTTTCAAAATTATTTTCTCAGTGGCCCCGAAAAAAAATATCTTTTTCCTTTATGACAATGATTACTTTTAGGGTTAAGATTACTCTGTACTTTTTGATAATGAGTTCTTTTATGGTTAAGATTACCCTGTAGGTTTTCACATTTAACATCTGCAGGCTTGGTTGCAAGGTGTACTCCCATTTGTTGCAAAATATCTCTTCCCCATAAAGTAACCGGTAGATTAGGTAAAACATAAGGCTGAAATGTTCCTTTATGGCCTTCATCATCCTCCCATTTTAAAATTACTGCACTTTTATCTGGGAGGTTATTATATCCCAAGCCTCTTAAACTGGTTGAAGCTTTTTGCAGAGGCCAGTGCTTGGGCCATTGGCGTAAATTAATAATGGAAGAGTCAGCTCCAGTATCTATTAATCCCTCCATTTCTATTCCTTGGATTTTTATTTTACACATAGGCCTCCTTGAACAGTCTCGAACCCAGCAAGCCATGGGACTTGAGTCAGTGGAACAAAATCCTCTATTGTTCCCTTCTTGAGGCATACCCATTTTAAATGAATTATGTAAATTGGGAAGGAGAAGCAACTGAGCAATTCTATCTCCTTGATTAACAGAACTTACACTTTGGGGTGAGCTAAGCATTATTTTTATTTCCCCTTTGTAGTCTGAGTTTATTACACCTGGGGTCACTTGCAAACCTAATAAGCTTTTAGGACTACGCCCGATAATAAGTCCTACAGTCCCTGAGGGAAGAGGTCCCCTGACTCCTGTGGGAATCATTTGAACCCCCATTTCAGGTGTTAACACTATTCGGGCGGTGGAACAGAGGTCTAATCCTGCATTTCCTCTTGTTCCTCTGGCAAGGGAGTGGATGGGTAGTAGGGATTGTGTCGGGGAAGCATCTGAGTGGATGCTTGAGGATACTCCTTCTGCAATGCCCCGTACATTTGTGGGCCCCGGGGTACTGGGCCCCGTGCCCCGTTTTTTGAATTCCTGAACAAAGGATTTCCATGGATGTCAAATTTTGAATAGCATTTATTGGCCCAATGATTTCCCTTTTTACACCTGGGGCAGCGGCCTGGGGCACGGTATGAGCTTGATCTTATTTCTCTTTTGGGATTTTGCCTAGAATTGCCTGATTGATTATGATAATTTTGCCTGGAATATCCTGATTGATTATAATATCTACGTTTAGCCTTTGTGAAATTTCGAGAGGAAGCACCTCTCATTGAGGCTGCAATCACATTTCCTGTGACAAAGGCGCCATTTATATCTTTACATAGTTGTATATATACGGAAAGATCCTTTTTAGTTCTCCATGGCCTGATGGCTGCTTGGCACCATTTATTTGCATTTTCATAAGCTAATTGAACAACTAAAGGCATAGCTTGGTCAACATCTGCAAACACACTACCTGCAGTTCTCAAAAGTCGATCAGCAAAGTCGGCATACGGCTCATTAGGTCCTTGAATCACTTTTGACAAGCTACCTTGTAGATCCCCAGGTCCTTGTACAGTTTTCCATGCCTCTAAGGCAGCTGCATTTATCTGAGCATATATATCTGAGTCATAATCTGTTTGAGCCTGTAAGTCTGCGAATTGCCCTTCTCCTGTGAGCATGTCTATATTATAGTTTTCAAACCCTGCAGCCGCGTTTCTTTTAGCCGTTTCTATACAAAGTTCTTGGAATTGCGATCGCCAAACCAAGAATTGCCCCCCGCTTAATGTTGCTTTACATAGACTTTTCCAGTCTGAGGGGGTTAAGCTAAAGGTGTTAAGGGACTCCAGCATACTCAACGTGAAAGGAGCTTGGGGCCCATAAGTCATTACTGCCTCTTTGAGATTTTTTATTGTTTTGAAATCTACTGACTGATGGACCCTCTGTCCTTTTTTCTTTTCAAATGCTGGCGGTTCCCAATGTATCTGTGAGTTGTCCTCGAGAGCGCATAAGCGATCAGAAAGACTTTTTATTTCTGTTTCTAGGGTATGCAAATGCCTAGTAATACCCTTCATATTTTCTGTAATGGATTCCACCCATGGGGGAGTAGTCACTTCCACAAGTGACTCCTCTGCCTGACGGACCTTTTTCTCGGTCTTTTTTAATTTCTTTTTCCTCATTTTCTCAGGATCACTTTTACTAGATTCCTCACCACTGCTAATTTCACTGACAGCAATATCCTGAGGCCCAGGTTCCAGTGAGAGCAAGTATCCTTCAGCTTTCGCCAATAACTCCCGAATAGCTTTAATAGCTTGGATTTTTGTCATTTTTGGGTCTCTTCTAATACTCTCTTTACTGGTCTCAGTTGGCCCAGTGGAATCTACACTTTTTTGATCACTTTCACTTTTGTCTATATACTCCTCACTGAGAACAGAGTCAGGTATATCAAGGAGTCTTTGCATAGCCTCTATCACTTGGGATTCAGTTATATTCGAACCCATCTTTAGAGACCTTTCAGTTCTTACCTGTCCGCTCCGAAGTTCCCCGTACGGGCCGCCACCTGTTGCTGCCTGAAGCGCTTGGAGCAACGGAGCCGCGGGAAAAACTTCAGAAGCAAACTGGAGACAAACAGCTTTTTATTCTGATAACTTTTCTCTCTGGTTCTAATAACGACTAACACACGCCAAAAACACACCCTAAAATGGCGCTGACCCGATCAGCAATTTCGGCCAAGTCACTCGAGATCCCGCAACAACCCCGTGAGACTACGGGTGGCGACAAAAGCCAAATCTCCACGGCTCATAGTCAACCGCAATTCAAGCCAATCCCCAAACAGGGCTCCTGCAACCAACCTAGGTACCCTTCAACATATTAATGGATAAAGAAAATATGGTATATATACACCATGGAATATTATTCAGCCATAAATAAGAATGAGATTATGGCATGTGCCAGTAAATGGATGGATATGGAGACTATCATGCTCAGTGAAATAAGCCAATCCCTCCAAAAAACAAAAGCTGAATGTGTTCTCTGATATGCAGATGCTAATTCACAATAAGGGGGGATGAGGTTAGGGAAGAATAGAAGCACTTTGGATTAGATAAAGGGGAATGAAGAGAAGGGATGAGGAGGGGTAATAGGAAAGATAGTAGAATGAATTAGACATTACTATCCTATGTGCATATATGATTACATGACCAATGTAATTCTACATCATATATAACCAGAAGAATGAGAAGTTATACTCCATATTTGTATATGTCAAAATACATTTTACCATCATGTATCACTAGTTAGAACAAATAAAAAATTTTAAAAAATAAAAGATGAGACAGATATAGAAAGAAGAACAGGTATTAATTTTAGGCAGAGGATGATATGTAATTGAGGGTTTGTTACCACTTTTAGATTCCTGGCCATTCTGATATTTTATTTCCTCTTTTTAAATTTAGACTAGCAAACATTTTGGTTAGCAACGGTTTCTTTCTCTCACTCTTTCTTTCTTTGACATCCACTTTCAAATCTCTGTTTACCTCTCTTTTTTTACATGACACTCTGTTTAATATATGAGTGAAACTTTCCATGACCAACCATACATAGCATCTATTCATTCCAGTTCACCGCACATCTGGGAGTGTGTCTGTGGAGATTACAGGTATGAGTTATACCTAAAGTTTGCCACCAGTCCCCATGGCAGCAAATCTCCAGGGATTTTAGTTCTTCGAATTTCCTTTTCGAGTAGAGTCTGTGGGAAGTGTTTACATGGTCCATGTTCTCTGAGTTGTTAAACTGTTCCATAACCGTTTGAGACTTTATATTGAAAAGTTATTACGGCTGGGTATAAAATATTTGGCTCACATTTTTCCCTTTGAGTTATTCCATTTCTTCTTAGCAAGTATTATTGACAAAATGCTTGGTGACAACTTTTATAAATGAAATGGTAATTTTACCCATATTTTATTTTTATTTTTAGCAAAGATCCAGCAACTTTTCTAAAATATAGCCCAGTGTTGGTTTTCTTAGGATTAAAATTATCAAGAATACAGTCCCATTGACATGTAATTTTGAGTCTTATTTTTTTTAGGAATGTTTTCTTGAATTATATTTTAGTGTCTGATGTTTTAACCTTTGGAGATTTATATATTTTAAGTCTATTTTTGCCTATCTTCATCTGTCACTTTCTCTAAAATCCTTTTTATCACTCTGTTAAATTTTTTTTTTTTTTTTTTTTTTTTTTTTTTTTTTTTGTGGTTACCAGGGATTGAACTCAGGGGCATTCGACCACTGGGCCACATCCCCAGCACTTTTTTTTTTTTTTTTTGTATTTTGTTTAGAGACAGGGTCCCACTGAGTTGCTAAGTGCCTCGCCATTGCTGAGGCTGGCTTTGAACTCGCGATCCTCCTGCCTCAGCCTCCCAAAGTGCTGGGATTACAGGCGTGCGCCACCGCGCCCGGCTGTTAAATTTTTTATATTTAAAAATTTCCTCCTACTCATCTTCAATTTTTCTTATAAAAGATTATCTATTGTAGTTTTTTTTCTTGTGTTCCTTCCAATTGAGACTGCATTTCTTAATTTTATTTTATTATATTGTAAGTTCTTTTGATTTTTGAATTTTTCTAATTGTGGTAAATTTATTTTCAAATGTCTTCTATCTTCTATCACTTACCTCTGGCTTCAGATTGTTCTGAAACGTCTGCTTACGGTTCCTTCTATTCAGGCATGCTGTCTTTACCTGGTTTGAAGGGTTTGGCCACAATCCTCTTCTGTTGCCCTAGACTTTTGGAAGGCAGCATTGGTCCAGCTGGCTGTTTTAGCCTCACACCTCTACAGCCTCCTCCTCTATTGCCTCTACAGAGTGGATTTACAAAAGACCTGGTTTCCCTCTGCTCTGCCTTCCCCCGCTTCCCTCTCTCCTTTCCTCCTTTGTCCTGGTGCTGCCCTGCTCAGTCTGCATTCTGCCCCGAGGACTCTCCCCAGTAGATAGATTTGTACCATATAGAAACTGGGGTCTGCAGGTTCAAGGCCCTTGGAGACCATATCTCAGAACCCTCTTCCCCCACGAACTGCGTGTGCACAAGCTCTTCTAGCTCCACGAAGCACCCACTCTGCTGTCCAGCGACCCCTGGGGACTTGCTTATCCTCACATCAGTGGCCATGCTCTGCCCTGCTTCCTCCTACACAGTTTCTGCTTTCACTCTGGGTTTAGTGGCCGGCGGTTGGCCCCATCCACGGGGACATTGGAACCGTGGGCCTTACACACCATGCACTTGTAGTTTTTGTGTACAGGTTTCAGATTTGCTATCCTGCTTGCTCACTCTTCTGGTTTTCTGAGCAGATTGGGAGAGGTGGACAAGCTACGCTCCTGCCCCGTGTCCTCCGCGTCCCTCCTTCACCTGTGGACACCGACTCCCCTGCTGAAAGCAGCAGCTATAAAAGAGCAAATCTTAATTTTTCCAAGATAAACGAAGCCTCAGCCTCCTCAACTGAAGCCAAGAGAAGACCATGGCTAGGTTAGGTGTCTTTGGCAAGATGTCTGTGTCTTGGCAAAACCAGGAATCTTTAGGGGATCCTAATTACAGGATATAGTTCCTCGCAGACATGCTGCCCTTCCCTTAAACTGTCAGGGCGACAAGGTAAAGAAAACACATTGCCTCCAGTCTTAGCCAGTTCAGGGAATGGTGTGATCTTAAGGCTGACTGCCAAGAACAGGCCAGCTGTTACAAAATTTAATTAAAACAGTTTTGATAATTAGCTCAACTTGTTTATGAATGTGAGAGCATTTCTTATGTGAATATATCGGTCACCTTGTCACTTATGGGGGGAGGAGAAATCCTCTGACATGTGGAGTTGTGAGCCTATTATTAAAAACAAAAACAATCGGAGTTGCTCTTGAACTCTCCTGCTCTGCTTTGGTCCCTTCATAAAAACAATAAGAGAACATAAAACTTAACATCCCCATCTAACCCAATTCCTGGCGAGTTTAAGGGGCAAACGACTTCCTCTTGTGCTTTATTTAAAGTTCTTTTGGTTGCAAATCAATTGAAAGCCCCCAGCCAGTGGTAGCTGTGCATCCCCAGCTGCCGTGGCCGCCGCCTGCATCTGCACCACAGTCCTTTTTCCTCTTTTTTAATTTTGTCACGTTCTCACTTTTATTTACTGAAGAATAACAAATCACCTGGACAACCTTTTTTTTCTTCTCTCCTTTCAATGTGTTTCATTCTGAAAGGTTCATTGCTTACCAATGATATTTTGCAGTCCAAGCTTAGTATTACAACTGTTCTAAAAATGTCACATTTGGAAAGAAGAGCCATCGCCTGCTCGTTATTGCCCAGTGCCTCTAACAGCCCTGCCATCATCAATCAGCCAAATGTCTACAGTTAACTCTCCATGCCACCAACAGATCCCTGTTGCTGTCACCACAGCGCCAGCACCCTCCTGCCTACACCTGCCTGACGGCTTCGAGTCTGATGGTCTCGCCACGCCTCTCCTTCCTTCAGTCTTCTAAGGATGCTTCCATCCATTCCCCCACTCTTGGTGGGCAGGCGCAAGGACGTTCCTGGCCCCTTTGCTCCTGTCATAAGCGCATAAGCGAGCACTCTCCTGGCCACCTGTCACCTGAGCCCAGCTTCTTTCTGTTCCGAGCCCACACATCCTCATAGCTCCACAGCTCAGCAGGTCCCCGGTGTGAATCATGGCCCTGCCGCCCCGTCACGTCCCAGCTGCCCCACCAGGGAGCTGGCTGGTCACCATGCTCGTGGTCCCCAAGATAGATATCCGTAGTTATCCTTGACCACCAACGCTTCTCCAACCCCCACGTTTGACTCCTTTATTCCAATCTTTAATTCCTATTTCCTGAATTTCTCCCCATATGACAGCCCCTTCCCACCCAGTGTTGCGTCAGAGGCCCAGGCCACATTTCTGATTCCGCAACCCTCAGCAGTGGATATTTTTCTTGAGTTCCAGGTTTCTCTCTCCCCAGGCTATAGTTCATGCCACAGTCGAATTTTTCATTCTTAAAACACAGATTCAATTTCTTAATCCACTGATTAATGGCCTTTCATTTCCTTCTGGATAAATTCAAAACTCCTGCCTCACCCGGCCCCTTCCTCTACCCCTCCTCAGCCTGACCTGGGCCACCCTGAATCCTGCAGCTCTGAGGGAGTGCGGGCAGCGCCCACCACGCCCTCTGCCGCGGGCTCCTGCTCTGGGCCTGGACTGCCCTCCTCCAGGAGCCTGCCTCCACCCTACTGAGCGAAACCCCTCTCGCAGCATTCCCACGTTCAATTTACTTTTTATAAATTCACCATAACAATATGCTGCAGAGTCTATTTTAATAGCCGAAGATGTCTGAGTTCTTCTTTCAAGAATTCTTACGTTTTAGACTAGTTAACATCTACTGATTGCCTTTCAGATGCATTCAAACTTGACCCAGTCAGATAACTTAACCTGTCCCTGACCACAGGAAGGAAAATGGACTCAAGCTATCTGAAGGGCGGGGCTACAAAACCCACCAATTCAACATTCAACGAATGTTCCTGAGCACCTACTGTGTGTAGATAACGTGCACTCGACTTTGAATTTGTAAACTAATGATCCCCTCTCATGAATCTGCTGTCTAGGGAACACAGGTCCTGAAGAGAGAAAGGCAGCCTTCAATTCTACAGGGGGGACGGGGCACCAGAGGAGCAGGTGCGCGGTGCAAGTGGGCTTCTTCCTGCACCGGTGCATTCAGTGTCTCCCCACTGTGCTGTCTTAGAGGTGACGGTTTGGGGAGCCTGGCTGAGGTGAAAGCAGGGCCTTTGTGGCCAGTGGCAAGGGCCACAGCCAGGCAGCAGGTGGCCAGGCCTCCTGGCTGTGGCGTGGACGGGGCCTGGAGTCTGCTGGGAGCCACTCTCACCCACGCCAGAGTCCCAGGAAACACGAAGCCCAACCAAGTGGGCGGCATGCCAGTTCTAATTACCTGCTTCAGTGGCTCCCCCATTATCACGCGTAATGGAATTAACGGTGGCACTGAACCCACGCTGCTGTGGAGTATTTGCCATTTGCCTCACAGTAGTCAACATTTCAAAACCCCGCAAGGCAAGGCAGAGGTTGGGGAATAATGAAATTTCCTTGGCTTTGTCTTGGGTTGCAGCTTACTTAAAATAAATCGACCCTCAGGGGGCTTCGGTGATTCCCACCTCTCTTTCTTTCAGACTTTCAGCCAATAGGGTGTGGAGGGGGTGACTTCTGTGGCACCTTCCTAAAGGGCTACCAGCTCAATGCTCTATCCCGTTGCTGTTTCTGAGTTTTTTGTTTATTTGTTTGTTTGTTTTTATCTTTACTTACTGAAGAATGGCACTGTATCTGGACCCTACTTTCAAGTGAATGAAAAAGTTCACCTGTGTGTCTGGCTGTCCCAGAAGCTCTCCTTTTCTCAGGCGGGTCTTGATGCTTGGGACAAATACCTGTGCGATTTTGAGAGTCAGATGCGGGAAGAGTCACTGGGCAGATTCAGCACTGGCAGAGTTAGGGCTGGTTTTCCTTCTGCGTTTCTGGGTTGAAGCTCGGCTTTTGGTTCCGGGAGGAGAGGTCCCGACAGTGCTGAGCTCCTGTGTCATCCTGGAAGAGGGCCCAAGGTGGCATGGAGGGGAACCCGCCACCCTGCCCCAAGTTCAGAACTAGCAGCCACTTGCAGACACAGATGGATGTCCAGTGTAGGCAATGCACAGTGGGGGGAAAATTGATTGATGAGGGGGAAAAGTACAAGTTTATCTCATTGAAAGCCTTGGGTAAGAATTCAGAGATTAGAAGCCAGAGAAGAAAAATTAAACGTGTGCAGCTAGTCAATGACTTTTGATTCAGAAAGTCAAGTGAATCTCCCTGCCTGGGTATTTCACATGAAGAAATAAAGTGTAGTTGATTACAACTTAAGTTACCATGCTCATCTGTTCTCACAGTTAATAGAGTTTGTTTTTCTAATCACAGATGTCATCGAATAGTACACTTTCCCAAAATTGTTCTGATGCAGGTTAACTATTACTGTTGAATGTATGCGTACTTCAAAATTATTAAAGAGCACTTTCTAGTTATTAATAGCTTTGATAGAACAACTTTGTAAAATGACTAATAACACTTATAATAACAAAAAGCAATAAAATGCAGACTAGCCAGATGAGTGCAAGTTTTGAAAAGAAATACAAGAAAATATGTTCAAAATAATTGAGACCTCACTGTCACCACTGTGTAGTGGCCTTTATGGCACGTTGCCAGCAAGAGGTCCCCTTGGGTCACTTCCTATCTCCTGTAAGAAGCTATTGACTAGTCTGGGTTCTCTATTTGACTGTCAGTTCCTTGGGGGGTATTATGCCCAGGTTGTGCCAACAGCACTTAGTTTATGGACCATGGGAACAATCAGGAAATACTTGTTAACTGACTAAATAAAGTGCGGTACAGACAGAAACCTCAGGAAAGTGGCATGTGCCGGGTACAGAGGGACTGGGTACAGAGGAGATGTCACAGCAGATTTAGGGGGATCTAAAAGCTACTTCCAGGTGGACTGTGGGGGATCATACTCACTCTGGATGCCTGGGATAGATAGGCCACTGTTCATGAAATATGGACAAGGTATGGATGTTGCACCTGAATCTACTGCAACAGGTCCCGTAGGTATGTCTGCAGGCTGCCTGCATCTTGTAAGCAGCTGCAGCAGACTTGAATGGAAATGCATATAATTGAAGGATGAGGGATTTATTTCTTTATCTGGATGGTAAATCGAGTGTGGCTCTGGTTGTGTCTATTTTTTTCCTACAAACTCTTCTTGAAGATATCTGCTTTTATCTGAGGTTTGCAGAACGTTTTTTTCCTCAAGGTTCACCTGTCTGCTCTTGTTTTATTTTCATCTTTTAATCCTGAGCAGGTCTGATTTCTGTACAATGGCATGTTCATCACACTGGAAATTGTGCTACATTTAATGATGAAAGTAAATTGAAAAGTATTGGCTAAAACCTGGGAACATTTCTCTCTTTAAATCACTGTTTCCAAATTTCAGCTGAACTTGTAGGATTCGTTGTAATGTCCCTTTGTCTATGCTGTGGGAGCATTTCCAAGGTGATTGTCAATGTGTGTATTTTGGCCCCAAACAAATAGAAGACTTCCTAAAAGGGTGTTTGGGGGTGTCAGTTTCTATTCTCCCCTTTGCGGCCAACTGCATGATTAGAGAGGACCCTGCCTGGGGTTCCCCTAAAGGTACTATGTCAGGTTCTGCAGAGAATACTGCAGAGGTATCTTCCGTGGAGGTTCCTTCTTGGATTTCAAGGCCAATAGGAGATGATAAAGCAAAAATGTGGAGAAAGAGGGCATCCTCATGGGCCCGGCAGCTCCTTCACACGTGCAGAATAAGCACAGCCTCTTTCTCCTTCTTGCAAACATGATAAGGACGCTTGTGATTGGGGGACGGCTCTCCCCACGTGGTGATCAGGGCCAGGGCCTTCGCCTGTGCTTCCACCGTCTTCGTCACACGCCTCCAGGCCTGTGGCTCCTCCGTGCCCAGCTAAAGGGAGGGAGGCTCGGGGGTCTGTCCTGTTGTCCTGTTTTGTTGTTTCTGTTTTTGAAGGTTTTTTTTTTTTTTTTTTTAAGCTTAAAAACAGCATATTTAACAGCATCCTGTTGACATTCTAGATCATAACTGACACTTTTTAAATTTGGGTTTTGGTCATTTTGCATCTCTGTCAATGGGTAGAGTGGAAGTCCGAGTTCTAACACTTGAAGAGCATGCAGCCCTGGGGACGGAGCTCGTGTCCCTGAGGGTCTACCGCAGCCCCTCCCGTTCCACCACCGCTTCTGCTTGTGGATGGGTAGAAGTGGCTCCCGACAAACAACATTTTAAATTTAATTAATTGATAAAACTCTTTTTCATACATACATTATCAAAAATGACCTCATAATATAAAGATATTTGTAGTGCTTTCCTTAAGAGGAAACTATAACTCTTTATCACAGTCATATGTATGTAATCTCAATGATCTCATTGTGTGTGTGTGTGTGTGTGTGTGCACACGCCCGTGTGCGCGCGTACTCGCGCGGATGCTCACCTCCTTCAGTCTCTCCAGTTTCAAGTCTTCCTTTTGAGATAATATATCAATTTTATCATACATTTCTTAGGAGTGTCATTTTATGATCCCCTACTGTGGAGGATAGAGTAATAGCCCCAAAGAGGTCTGCACCCCACCTCCAAAATCTGGGCATATGTTAACCCACGTGGCAAAGGGACTTTGTAGGCGCGATTAAGATGGAGAGACCATCCCGGGTCAGCCAGTGGGCCCAGCTGGGCATAATAGCTCGTCCTCAGGAAGGAGGCAAGGTCAGAGTCAGAGAGAGGAGCTGTGACCAAGGAGGCAAAGGATGGGTGATGTGCTCTGGGGATGGGCCAAGAAATGTGGGCAGCCTCTGGATGCTGAGAAAGGCAGGGCCACGCTGCCAGAACCTGGTGGCCCTGAAGGCCTTCACATTAGTCTGTGATTCAGGTCAGACTCTGACTTCCAGAATTCTGAGATAAAGAATGTGTGCTGTTTTACCCCCATCAAGTTTGTGGTAAGTTGTCACAGAATCGTAGGGGACCAACACATCAACTGTGGCCAAGCCTGCTTCTCAGATTACATCATGGTCTCTTTACAGCTGTCCTTCCCCGTCTCTAGGTGAACTGTCCCTAGCAGACACTTCTAGTGCCTCACCGACCAGCTATTCTCTCTTATCCCCAGAAGATAAAGCCAGTGGGAGCAGGTGGGTGAATGTTTTTGGCTTGCTAGGGATTTGGATTGCACTGGGTAGGAAGGAATTTTTGACTGAGTTCTAAGGGTGAAAAGGAGAGGGATGATTTCTGAGAAGGTTTCCTTACCTTAAGAAGAGAAAAGAGAAATCTGACATTTTTTCTGCCTCTAGATGTTGTCCTACCTAGTTGAAATGCTCGGAGTTTTGATCATTTTGTGATCTGGAGGGGAGCCAGTCGCCCTTTCTGGGTGGCACAGGGGAAAGCTGGAAGCAGCTGGGCACTGGGGGACGCTGATGAGCCACTCCGTCCACAACCAACGGCCACAGGCCCGTCCAGCTTGGACTTCCAGATTCTCACTGCCGAACAGGCCTAAAGGATACAAAAGCGTGGGCACTCAGAACTTCCAGCAGCAAATGGGGGACGAAAGGAATATAACTGTGGACAAGAAAAGGTGAACAGAAAACAGAATCGTGTAAATGAAAGATTCCAAAAGTTTTGTACAACTGGGAGGAAAATTAGCTTCAATAACTTGAGTAAAATCAAGCTTTTTATTCATTTTTGGTTTGTATGTTCAAGTTTCTGTCTGCATTCATCTGTTCTTACTTCACTGAGAGCCAGGGAGATACACCCTTGTTCTGATGTAAAAGCCAACTAGTAGCAGGTGTGTGTCACTGTCACATGAAACTACCCCTCTACTTTAGACACTTGGGCAGTCAGAGGATGGCGTAAGTGCCTTGTGGTTAGCCTGGCCAGGCAGGTTCTATGATATTTAGAGATACCTAAAGTTTTTTTTTTTTTTTTTCTTTTTTTCTTTTTTTTTTTTTTTTTTGTGTGTGTGTGTGCAAAATACATTTAATTAGATATAGAGAAAGAACCAAGATTCTCTTGAGATACAGTAAGCTGTGTCATGGAGTTTCCACAGCTCCTGGGCGCTGATTCTATGCATCTCTTCCCAGAGATTTCAAATTTGTAGTTTGGCATTTACACCACGAAGAGCAACCCCTCCTGGTCAGCGCTGCGTCCCCAGGGCCAGCTGCTACATGTTCCCCAGCACACTTCCCAGGAGGACGGGTATCTACCCCACTGAGGAGCCTCATTTTAATAATCTGGGATGTCATGTAATGGCGTGGTCGACATTTTAGTCTGCTAACCCAGGCAGCTCAGATTTGCTAAGTAGATCTTCCACAATTAGTAGCTAATGCTACGAGGCATGGCAAGACTGAAGCGTGGCCACCCGCAGCACCCACACGTAGTTGGTCAGTCGTCTCTCTACATGTAAAAACTCTCTGGACTAGCAAGAGGGAGTTTCTTGGCACTCTTGTTCCCTTCATTCCAGGCCTTTAAAAGAGTTGTAGTGTGGCCATAAACTGCTCTGAATCTAACCACAGTGGCACTTGGGGAATCGCTAGGCTGCATATGATAGGTCGTAGCAAAGAACCCTGGAACGTAGCAGGATCTGATAGACCTAATAATCTGTACCGTGTTTGGCTCATTTCATGAACTGAAAGTGTAGGAAACTAAACGATATCAAAAGCCCCTTTCAGTTGACAAAAGAGCAATGAGCCTAAATAAGTTGGGACTGATGAGCGGCCAGTCACTTTGTGCCTCGGGCTAGTCATGTTACCCTACATGGGATTTTGGTTCTCACTTGTGAATCAAAAGGAGATTGAAATGCAGGATTTATGGTCACACAAAATGACTCCTTATCCCAGATGACTAAATCCAGTAGGTCTGAAACCAACACACACTTGGCAGATTTTGCAGAAATTTCCAGAAAAACACACTGAAATAGAAGATATTTACTCCAGAGAGGGTGGAGTGAATTAACTAGAGAGCAGAGTTATTCATTTACTCATTTTTCATGCCTCCATCCAGGTCGATGTGACAGACCCTGTTCCATGTTAAATTCGGAGTCAAATATAAATCAGATACCATGGGAGAGAGGGCTAGTGAGAGAGGGGCATTGTAAACGTGTGTGTGT
The DNA here is from genome assembly GCA_025594165.1 of Tamias sibiricus. Classification (NCBI taxonomy): domain Eukaryota; kingdom Metazoa; phylum Chordata; class Mammalia; order Rodentia; family Sciuridae; genus Tamias; species Tamias sibiricus. Next base: position 146,209,588 of record CM046666.1, read on the forward strand.
GTGTGTGTGTGTGTGTGTGTGTGTGTGTGTGTGTGTGTGTGATGGCCACCCAGTGGAGATGGGAATGAATGCCTCAGATTGCAAAATGCCATGACTCTTTCTTGTCCATGACTGTTCTCTTCCTGCTCTGGAGAGTCCCTTTCTACTCATGCTGTCCAGGAGGTGGGAGAGGGGAGAGAAGAATTTGGAGCCCATCCTGGCTCTTGGCACTCACTGCACCTGCCTTATTCCCTCCTCTCCTTGCCATTGGCATCCCCTGGGTGTAGCCGAAGCTTAGCTGGCCTCCTCCAGCGTGTCAGGAGCCACTGTGTTGAGCAACATTCCTCCACTAGTGCAGGAGCCCTGTTTGGGGAGATGGCTTAAATTGCGGTTGACTGTGGGCCATGGAGATTTGGGCATTGTCGCCTTCCGTAGTCTCACGGGACTTGGCCCGGGATCTCAAGTGACTTGGCCGAGATTGCTGATCGGGTCTGCGCCATTTTGGTGGTGTGTGGTGTGTGTTAGTCGTTGTGAGAGCCAGAGAGAAAAGTTATCAGAATAAAAAGCTGTTTGTTTCCAGTTTGCCTCTGAACTTCTTCCTGCGGCTTCGTTGCTCCAAGCGGCCATCGCTTCAGGCGGCAACACACTAGGCTTTCAGCTGAGCTTGCAGCTCTTCTCACCTGGCCCTTGAGCATGGGCCTCCATCCTCATAGCTGCTGCTGAGTCGCCATGGCTGGAGCTGGTCCTGGTCTATTCTCTTAGCATCAGTGATGCTTGGTGGCCGTTTCTGAAGCTCAGCTGCTGGCTGACTCTCAAAACCCAGCCCTCGTTGGTGCTTCAGAATCAGCTGTGTTCCCTTCTGTCCCAGACTTGAGCAGTCACCTCTAGCCTCTGCTGGGACTCACAACTTTCTGGCCGTGCCCTGAGAAACAACGTACAACAGCCAATTGCTGCCCTCTACCAACATCCTCCATGCCCCAGGATTTTACTCAGTTTTCTCCAATTGTCGGCAACACACCCATGTGCACCCACAGGTGTGCACACATGCACAGCTACCATCCAGCCTGGAGCACCTGGGCCTGCACTTTGCTTCACACACTCTCTCTCTTCTGCCTATGCAACCCTTCCTACCTAGGAGACACTTCTGCCTCTTCCACACTCCAACTGAAAGACAATGAGAGACTTAATTCATATTACCAAATAGGTAAATATTTGGGTACACACTTAATAATTACCGTGTAATTATAATATAATGTGTCTAATGCTATTATAGTAAAGTGGCAATAATAATGATTAACATGTACCAGGCAGTGTGCTAGCTAGTTTGCATGAATTAACTGATTGTGTTATTTACCACGATGGTGGAAGTACATGCCATTAGGGTCCCATTTTAATCAGGAGCCTGAAATAGCTTCCCAAGGTCATGGAACTGATTTGCAGCAGAGACAGGTGAAGGATTTGAACTGAAGCTCCCAAATCCACACTCTTAACTACTATTATATGGAAAGGACGCAGCATTCATAAGATCTCATAACGAATAAAAAGATAAACATCAAAGTAGAAAAACTGAGTAAACACTGCAGACACCCAGGCATACAGGATGTATTCAGCCAAGAATGAGATATTTGGTGTAACTGGAACTTATTATAAGGTGTGAGAGCAGAATGTCAGAATATGAAGCTGTTAAGGGACTTGAGGACAGGTGCTGGAGAACCTCGTCTGCCAAGGTCAAGGGCTTAAGACCCAACCTGCGCATAGTCAATGGAGGGTACGTCGCTGCTGCTGCATGACATTCACAGAGTACGTTTTAGAAGGGAGGCTCTGGCTGCCCAGGGAAAGAGCAGAGAGGAGAGGGGCTGTCGCTGAGGTCCCTTCAGAACCTGCTCCCTGATTAAGTCATTCACAACTGCAAGGTGGCGTCTGTCCATGAGTTCCCATGTAATAGTGTGGATTGAAAAATGGGTGTGCTGGGCCATTGGGGCTCAGAATTTAGCGAGGGTGACAGAATACAAACAAATCTGTACCATAAATGCCCTGGTGGGGGCTACGCAAAGGCACTGGTGCCACGTGGGCTTCCTCTGAACAGGAGTGGTGTGGAGGTACGTCCCTGAGAGCTGGAAACTCTAGAAGCAGGTTAGATGGCACTGAGTTTGGAAGTCATAAAATTGTGACTTCAGGTGCCTGTTATACTACAAGTTCTTAATATAGGTGAAATGTTTTGTGGGTTTGTGGGTAAGGATCTTAGTTCTGCTTACTGTGCAGCTGGCTTTCAGCAGCCATAAACTTTGCAGTATTTTACTTACTCCCAACCTCAGATAGAATAATCAATTAAGACTAAAGAATCCCACTATTGTGGTAATTATAATGCACCCATGTGTTGCTGCCTGAAGCGATTGGCCGCTTGGAGCAACAACGCCACGGGAATAAGTTCAGAGGCAGAATGGAAACGAACAGGCTCTTTATTCTGCCAGCTTCTCTCTCTGGCTCCAACAACACCCCAACATGCAATCCACACTCCTCCAACCACCACAAAATGGCGTTGACCCCATCCGCAATGTCCCGGCCCAAGTCCCGCGAGAGCATGCAAATGGCGCCAACCCGATCCGCGATGTCCCGGGCCAAGTCTCGCGAGACCATGGAAGGTGGCAATGCTTGAATATCTCTATGGCTCACAGCCAACCGCAATCTTAGCCATCTCCTTAATTAGGGCTTCTACATTCATGAAATAAATAAATGAACAAAAGACTCATAGGAGGTGGGTGATGTCAGGTGCCACAGGTGCACTGGACACTGCCCCTGTCCTTGCAGAGCACGTAAACATATCTTTGTGCGATGGAACTTGATGACACAGTTAAATATACATAGGGGACATGGGAAATTAATTTTAAAGAAAGGCAGTGAGCATAGAGGCTAAGGAACCCAGGAGCAAAGAGAACAAGTGACACAGAGAGTCAGAGAGCGAGCAGAAGAGCAAAGGCACTCTGCCCAGGATTGCTGGGTCCTCTCTAACTGATGGGGAGAGGGGGCACGCTGGCCGAGAAGACCCAACTCCTCCAGTTGGAAAATGACAACTGCGACAATGACCCTTCATTTTGTGTGGGTTTGAACTTTCTCTATAATTCAAACCGTGTTCAAGGAAATACTTTTTATACTACCCACTAAGAAGCTCAGGTGTTCAGCAAGAACTAAAATAAAAAGAAAATCCAGCAACATTTTTAAAACTGTGCTTCAAGATTGCAACTTAAGATGCCTCTTTGCAAAATTACAACTTGGCGTCCTGAGTGTGTTTTTCAATGTGTCATTGCTACACAATTCTCAAGTGTCAAAATAACTACCTTGTAAATACTGTGCTTGCTATCAGAGAAACACACTTAGGTGTGTGGCCCAAGGCGCACTCTAAAAGCAGAGGTTCCACTAGACAGAAATTTTTTCATTATGAAATTCGGAAATGCCTTAATTGATGAATGTGATATCAATAAATTTTATGTAGTATTATTTGATCAGTTCATATTCATATCTGTAGCCATTTTATGAATGTGAACTTCTCTGTACTCAAAGAAAATACATGTAAGCAGTACAATGTTATCATGATAAAAATAAAATTTTCAGCACTTCATATTCTTTTTTTTATTCAAAGTTGTATTTATAATAGTAATATGCATTATAATTCATAATAAACATATAGAGCCTCTTTTTACAAAACACTGTATACAAAGTATATTCATACCATTCAAATCTTCAATCATGCATTTAGGATAATGACATCCATCTTATTCAAACACCTTTTCTCTTTTCCCCTCCATCCCCCCTTGCTCCCTTCCTTACCCTCCCTCCCCTTTGACCTTTCTAGCATTCCTCTAATCCTCCTATGTACCCCAACCCAACACCACTGTGAATCAGCCTCCTTATATGAGAGAAAACATTCGGTATTTGGATTTTTGAGATTGACTAACTTCACTTAGCATTATATTCTCCAACTTCATCCATTTACCTGCAAATGCCATTAATTTATTTTCTTTTATTGCTGAATAAAATTCCATTGTGTATATGTATCACATTTTCTTTATCCACTCATCTACTGAGGGACATCTAGGTTGATTCCACAACTTAGCTATTGTGAATTGTGCAGCTATAAACATTGAAGGGGCTGTGTCACTGTAATATGCTGTTTTTAAGTCCTTTGGGAATAGACCCAGGAGTGAAATGGCTGGGTCATAGGGTGGTTCCATTCCCAGTTTTCCAAGAAATCTCCATACTGCCTTCCATAACGGTTGTACCATTTTGCAGTCCCACCAGCAATGTATGAGTGTGCCTTTTTCCCCACATCCTTTCCAACATTTATTGTTGCTTGTGTTCTTAATAGCTGCCATTCTGACTGGAGTAAAATGAAATCTTAGAGTAGTTTTGATTTGCATTTCTCTAATTGCCAGCGATGTTGAGCATTTTTTCATGTATTTGTTGATTAATTGTGTATCTTCTTCTGAGAAGTGTCTTTTCAATTCCTTAGCCCATTTATTGATTGGGTTATTTGTTTTTTTGGAGTTAAGTGTTTTGAATTCTTTATATATTCTAGAAATTAGTGCTCTATCTGATGTGCATGTATTAAATATTTGTTCCCAATTAGTTGGCTCTCTATTCACCTCACTGATTGTTTCTTTTGCTGAAAAGAAGCTTTTTAGTTTGAATCTATCCCATTCATTGATTCTTGATATTAATTCTTGCACTACAGGATTCTTATTAAGGAACTTGGGGCCTAATCCGACATGTTGGAAATTGGAGCTTACTTTTTCTTCTATTAGGCGTATTGTCTCTGGTCTAATTCCTAGGTCCTTGATCCACTTTGAATTGAATTTTGTGCATGGTGAGAGATAAGGGTTTAATTTCATTTTGTTGCATATGGATTTCCAGTTTTCCCAGCACCATTTGTTGAAGAGGCTATACTTTCTCCACTGTACATTTTTGGCGACTTTGTCTAATATAAGATAGCTGAAATTATATGTATTAGTCTCTGTGTCCTCAATTCTGTACCATTGGTCTACCAGTCTGTTTTGGTGCCAATACCATGCTGTTTTTGTTACTATTACTCTACAGTATAATTTAAAGTCTGGTATGGTGATGCCACCTGCTTCACTTTTCTTGCTCAGGATTGCTTTAGCTATTCTGGGTCTCTTATTTTTCCAGATGAATTTCATGACTGCTTTTTCGATTTCTTCGAGGAATGTAATTGGGAATTTGATTGGAATTGCATTAAATCTGTATAATGCTTTTGGTAGTATGGACATTTTGACACTATTAGTTCTACCTATCCAAGAACAAAGTAGGTCTTTCCATCTTCTGAGGTCTTCTATAATTTCTTTTTTTTTAGTGCTCTATAGTTTTCATTATAGAGGTCCTTCACCTCTTTCGTTGATTCCCAGATATATTTTTTTTTTTGATGCTATTGTAAATGGGGTAGTTGTCATAATTTCCCTTTCAGAGGATTTGTCACTGATGTATAAAAATGTCTTTGACTTATGGGTATTGATTTTGTAGCCTGCTACTTTGCTGAATTCATTTACTAGTTGTAAAAGTTTTTTGGTAGAGTTTTTTGGGTCTTCTAGGTATATTATCATGTCATCAGCAAATAGTGCTAATTTGAGCTCTTCTTTTCCTATCTGGGTCCCTTTAATTTCTTTCGTTTGTCTAATTGCTCTGGCCAGAGTTTCAAGTACTATGTTAAATAGCAGTGGTAAAAGGGGGCATCCCTGTCTTGTTCCAGTTTTTAGGGGGAATGCTTTCAATTTTTCTCCATTTAAGATAATGTTAGCTTGGGGCTTTGCATAAATAGCTTTTGTGATGTTGAGATATGCTCCTGTTATTCCTAGTTTTTCTAGTGTTTTGAACATAAAGAGGTGTTGTATTTTGTCGAATGCTTTTTCTGCGTCTATTGAGATGATCATATGGTTCTTATCTTTAAGTCTATTGATTGATGTATTATGTTTGTTGATTTCTGAATGTTGAACCAACCTTGCATCCCTGGGATAAACTCCACTTGATTGTGATGCACTATCTTTTTGATATGTTTTTAGATTCGACTTGCCAGAATTTTGTTGTGGATTTTTTCATCTATGTTCATTAAAGATATTGGCCTGAAGTTTTCTTTTTTGGCTGTGTCTTTGCCTGGCTTTGGAATTAATATAATATTGGCCTCATAGAAAGAGTCTGGGAGAGCTCCCTCTTTTTTTATTTCTTTAAAATAAGTTGAAGAGCATTGGTTTAGTTCTTCTTTGAAGGTCTTGTAGAACTCGGCTGTAAACCTGTCAGGACCTGGACTTTTTCTTGATGGGCGTCTTCTATTTCCTTAATTGAAATTGATGTGTTTAAATTGTGTATAGCCTCCTTTTCTAGTTTGGGCAATTCATATGAATCTAGAAATCTGTCGATGCATTCAGTATTTTCTATTTTATCAGAGTACAAGTTTTCAAAGTAACTTCTAATTATCTTCTGTATATCTGAGGTGTTTGTTGTGATATTTCCTTTTTCATCACGGATGTTAGTAATTTGAGTTTTTTATCTTCTTTTTGTTAGCTTTGCTAAGGGTCTGTCAATTTTATTTATTTTTTCAAAGAACCAACTTTTAGTTTTGTCAATTCTTTGAATTGTTTCTTTAGTCTCAATTTCATTAATTTCAGCTCTGATTGTAATTATTTCCTGCCTTCTACTACTTTTAGTGTTGATTTGTTCCTCTTTTTCTAGTGCTTTTGAGGTGTGATGTTAAGTCATTTTTTTTTTCTTTTAAGGAAGAAACTCAGTGCAATGAATTTTCCTCTTAGTACTGCCTTCATAGTGTCCCAGAGATTTCTATATGATGTATCGGTGTTTTCATTTACCTCTATGAATTTTTTAATCTCCTCCTTGATGTCTTCTTCAATCCCTTGTTCATTCAGTAGCATGCTGTTTAGCTTCCAGTTGTTAGAAGAGTTTTTTTTGTTGTTGTTGTTTCTTGTTTTGTCATTGATTTCCAATTTCATCCCATTATAGTCTGATAGAATGCAGGGTAGTATCTCTACTTTTTTATATTTGCTGAGATTTGCCTTGTGGTATAATATATGGTCTATTTTGGAGAAGGAGCTATGTGCTGCTGAGAAGAAAGTGTATTCACTCACTGAGGGATGAAATATTCTGTATATGTCCGTTAGGTCTAAGTTATTAATTGTTTTAATGAGTCCTACAGTTTCTTTACCTAGCTTTTGTTTAGATGATCTATCCATTGGTGAGAGAGGTGTGTTGAAGTCCCCTAGAATAATTGTGTTGTGGTCTACTTTACTCTTGAACTTGAGAAGGGTTTGTTTGGGGCATATAGATTTATAATTGTTATATCTTGTTGATGAATGGTTCCCTTAAGTAGTAAGAAATATCCATCTTTGTTCCTTTTGATTAGTTGTGGCTTGAAGTCTACCTTATTTGATATGAGAATGGAAACCCCTGGATGATTCCACAGCCCATGTGAATGATAAGACTTTTCCAAGCCTTTCACCTTCATTCTATTGATGTCTTTTTCTATGAGGTGGGTTTCTTGGAGACAGCAAATTGTCCGGTCTTTTTTTTTTTTTTTTTTTTTTTTTTAATCCAGTCTGACAATCTGTGTCTTTTGAATGGTGAGTTTAGGCCATTAACATTCAGAGTTATTACTGAGATGTGATTCTTATTCCCATCCAATTTTATTTGTTTATGGTATTTAACTCGATTTGTTTTCTCCTCTGGTCGGTATTTCCTTTAGTTTAATATCTCCCTTTGTTGATTTTCATTGTTATTTTTCTTTTCTTCTTCATGGAATATTTTGCCCAGGATGTTCAGAAGTGCTGGCTTTCGAGTTGTGAAATCTTTTAACTCTTGTTTGTCATGGAAGGTTTTTATTTCATCTTCAAATCTAAAGCTTAATTTTGCTGGGTATAAGATTCTTGGTTGACATCCCTTTTCTTTCAGAGCTTGAAATATGCTATTCCAGTATCTACTAGCTTTTAAAGTCTGGGTCAAAAAATCTGAACATAGTCTGATTGGTTTCCCCCTATATGTAATCTACTTCTTTCTCTTGTGGCTTTTAATATTCTCTCCTTGGTCAGTATATTAGGCATTTTCATTATAATGTGCCTTGGTGTGGATCTGTTGTGATTTTGTATGTTTGGTGTTCGGTAAGCCTCTTGCACTTGGTTTTCCCATTCATTCCTCACGTTTGGAAAATTTTCTGCTATTATTTCATTGAATACATTATTCATTCCTTTGGCTTAAAACTCTGCACCTTCTTCCACCCTAATCACTCTTAAATTTGGTCTTTTTTATGTTTGTCCCATATTTCTTGAATGTTCTGTTCTTGATTTCTTACAATTTTTGCTGTGTAATCTACATTTTTCTCCAGGGTATATATTTTGTCTTCATTATCTGAGGTCCTTTCTTCCAAGTGGTCTAATCTGTTGGTGATGCTTTCAATTGAACATTTATTTAGTTTGGTTTATTGCTTCTTTCATTTTTAGAATTTCTGTTTGGTTTCTCTTTAGCACCTCTATCTCCCTATTGAAGTAATCTTTTGGTTCCTGTATTTGTTTTTGGAGTTCTTTGTCAAAATGATCTTTTACCACCTGTGTTTGCTCCCTTATATCATTTTTGAGATCGTTCTTAAGTTCCATAAACATTTGGAATATGTAATTTCTGAATTCCATCTCTGGCATTTGACCAACTGTGCTTGCCATGGAATCTTCTGAGGAGATATGTTGATTTTTTTGAGTCACTTTCTTCCCTTGTTTCTTCATATTGCTTGTGTGATTTTTCTTCTAGCTCTGTGGAACCTCAACTATTTCATTTTTACCTTAAATCCTCATGATGCTCCTGTAGTACAATGCTATCAGATCCCCTTATAAATACTTTACACTTTAAAACCAAACACTTACTATTCAGATAATCACAGTTTGATCACAATGTACAGATTTAGTTAACTCAGATATTGTCTCCAATTTACTCTGTATGTTTGTGATGGGTTTTATAGTTTCAAGTGTTGGACACAGAGGTGATAAGTTTAGGAAGAAGGAAGTGAGGGTATTGGGTTGATCTTTCTTAGGAAGCGTGAAAAGAGAATTCTATGGAAGTGGTTTAATATCATCAGACAAGAGAGGAAAGAGAGTGAACGATTTATGCAAAGACCAATTTATATATACGCCAAACTTATGCAACCATTGAGAGAAGAAAAAAAGAAAGATGGAAAAGAAAAAAGAAAAGAAGAAGAAGAAAGAAAAAAAGAGAGAGAGATGACAAAGAAGTAGGGATTAGTGTAAAAGAGAGAAAAGAGAAAGTGAGAAGAAAAAAGAGAGAAAAAATTATATATAACACTGCTTTGCTGTATAATTTAGTTGCCCCAGTTCTAGAAATCCCAATTTCTGTGTATAACTTGTTTTCGCCTCTGTTGAGAATGCAATGGCAGGGTGTAAATAGGAAAGATGAGGGAAGAAGAAAGGAGACAAAAGTGAGAAGGAAGAAAAGAAAGAAGGAAAAGAGGAATAAAAGCAAGCAAACAAGCACACAATCAAACAACAACAAGAACAACAACAAAAAAGAAAACCAAAGTCGAACCCAGGAACAAATCTCAGGAACAGATCTGTGAAGTCCTTCTTCTTTTCCCTTCCAGTTTAAGCCAGTTGTCCAGGCAGTTACCGAGAACCTGGGAAGCTTGCAGACCAGAGCATGTTCTCCTGCTGTCCTGCGCTGGGATCATCTTTCTGCGGTTGGCGGGCTGGGAAAGTCTGCCGGTGGGGGCCTACCTGGGAAGCTTGCAGGCCGGGGCTTTTTCCACTGGGGTCCCGCACTGGGACCACCTTTCTGCAGTTGGCAGGCTGGGAGCACTTCATATTCTTATCCCCTAGATGCAACCCAAAAGGATGGTGTCCTTTCCTAAGGAGACATCCCGACCTATTTTGAAGTCCCCTGAATCACTGGCAGACATGGGTGCGTGCCCACTTTGCCCCATGAGCTCTCTGGGCTCCATCTTCCGTGTCCTTCACAAAGGACTTCTGTTCTCCAGTCAATTTAAACAAAATGCTAAGAGAACCAGCGCAGTTTATGAAGATGTTGGCATGTCCCGCCCAAAAGAGGATTCTTTTCTGTGCACAGTAAAATGTAAAGAACATAGTAAACATACAGGACTGGACTAACGGCGGCAGGTTGCAGGTTGCAAAGAGGCTGTGCACATAATGAGGACAGCAGAGAATTCCTTGGCAGCTGCTTTTCAGCTTGCATCTGTTGGTACCCTTCCAGCGCCCAGGCACTGTTCTTAGCCATCACATGTGCTGACCCAGAACAGCCCCGTGAGGCGGTACTGTCGCTGCCCTATTTTGCAGGTGGAGACCGAAGCACAGCGTGAGCAACTTCCTGGTGATCACTGCTTATGCTGGGAGCTGAGCTGAGACCCTGGAGCTGGTGCCCTTTCCTCCCTCCACACCCCCCCTTCTTCCTGGGCATCAGTCCAGAGCGTATAACAGCAACTTGCCCACGTGTGCCAGAACCTGGTGGGGCTCGCTGATGAGCCGCTTGTAATTGGGTGGCACGCCTCCCAAAACCTGCACCCACCTGTGCCCACCTCCTGGAGATATGCCCTGCATCCCAGTTACCTGTCTCTTCTTTCCACTTTAGACAGTCAAATTCTTTTAGTACTTGCAGAAGAGCAATTAGATGATCTAATTATAGTTATACCTGAAGAGAATAAACAGCATGTGATGTGAAACATGCCAAAAGTTACTTGGTTTCTAAAAAAAATAAAAAGAAAAGAAAGAAAGAAAATCTTAATTGATAAATGTGTGAAGGCATTTTTAAGAATGGGGTCTTCCCACGTATCCTCACCTGCTCATGAGCCCCCTCCCTCTTGTGTAGCACAGAATGCCCCTGGGCCAACTGGAAAAGCAGGGTGTGCACACTGGAAGCTTCCAACCCATGCACAGACCTCGCGGGACTGCAGGATTCAGGAGGAAGGAACAGGTCTAAGAAGTGCTGATAATGGTCTCTCCTCATGGGATGGTTCAAGTTCCCTCTGTAATATTTCTATCCTGTCGACAAACAAAAGCTCACCATGATGTGTTTCAGTTCAGGTGCCCTGTTGCGTGGGCTGTCAAGTTCCCATGTTCCCAGTCACTATCGGGTATCTCCTCTTTGATGGGTTAGCAGAGCGTCCGACGCCTTTTTCCTTGATGACAAGGTCAAAGCACCCTGTCGTCCTATATGGATTTTCTTAGCTCCCCGACCTTCGGGAATCCCACCTCCTCCTGTTCCGCCCAGGCCAGTCCTCAGAGCTCCTCCCAGGATCTCTCCGTGCGCTCTCATAGCACAGTGACCTGCGTGCAATGGCACTGCCCACTGCTATGCTAAGTGTGTCTCTTCCAAAACCCGAAGTGTGATTCTTGACATCTTTGGCCGAGGTCTCACAGTCTGTCTCAAACTGAACACGTGGCCTGCAATAGCCGTCCCTGCCCCCATTCTCTGATGCTGAAAATGCCACATTGTTTCACATGTCCCAAGTGTTGGACACTTAGCTCTGGTACGTTTCCCAGCCTGCCCTTTACTCTCTGTGTCGGTTCATCATCCAACCCCATAAAATATCCCTCCATCTTTCCCTGACATGTGCCTTCTCCTGTCACTCCTCACCCTGCTTTCTAAGTCAACACCACGATTCAGGGCCCTGTGGCTTCTTAAACTGCTACGGTGGCCTATGAATAGGTGACTCTTCTCTTAGCCATTCACTCCAAAATTTTGACCTCCCAAGTCATCCTGGAGTCTACTGAGACTATCCTGACTTTCATGGCTATTTAATCATCTGTTTTCCCGCTGTCTAAAGAATCCAGTCCAGACCCCGGCTGGCGCAGAGGGCCCCTTCCTGCCTCTCCAACATCCCTGCCGGTTCACCTCACTCAGGGTGACTTCGCCCACACTGGCCACTGTCCCCTGACAAAGCCATGGGCATACTCCCCCATGTCCTTTGCCCGCATGTTGGCCCCAGCTCTTCTTGCTGGGTTTGTCAAAGTCCCCCACCCAGTGGTGCTTTTTCCTGTTCACTCCAGCCCATAATCATCTGTTTTCTCTCACAGCTCTGGCGTGTACCCCTCTTGGTCATTTAATAATCTGACATTTTGCTTAATTTTCTGTGACTATGTTATTTTTGCTTTAGAGAATAGTGAGGAAATTAACATCATCTGGCACATGCTGTCTCACTTGGTCCTCACGATAACCCCAGGGGTCAGCTCTGATTGCACAGGCTGAACTAGCTCCAGAGGGGCTCTGGAAGTTTCCGCCTGTCGTGGAGATTTACAAAGGTGGAGCTGGCTGTGCACTCATGAGGGGACTGAACCAGGTCTGTCTGATCCACACGCAGGCTGCTCTCCACGGTGTGCGTCCAAAGGCAGAAGCCACTTTCCTCTTCTGTCCTACCCACTGACTGTCCATCTCTCCCTAACATTTAACACAGCCATAACTATTGCAGCTGTTCAGTTTTTTTTTGTTGTTTTATTGTTATTGTTGTTTTTCCGGTTTTGTTTTTGTTTAGTTTCCTAAATGAAATTTGATTTGTACAAGAAATCCTGAGTTTAAAGAAGTTTAATAAATTGAAACCAATCTCTGCAAAATATATACATAGTAAAGTTATACAATGATGTAAAAGACAGCTTCTACTATTACTTTTATAATAATTCATTCTTAAAATCACTTACTGGCATTAACTTCACCTGAAATAGTCCTTTGCTAACCTTTTTTAATTCTCCTTATTTGGTTGAGTGTATTAAAATTGACAGGACAATACCCACTTCAGGGCCAGTTTTTCTAAAATCACACCATGTTTTGCTACTAACACCAGTGGTAAATGGATAAATGGATGTTTGTAATTCCTAACACTCTGCCAAGGCCGTTTGGGCCTGTCATTGCTTCTCCATTTTACAAACACTTTTGTCCCCAAGTATAATTATTCCCTACCTCTGACCAAATTATACTATTTTAACATTATACAGAAATGTGATACAGGAGAGAGAAGCTTTAAAGATATATATTTAATACACATTTTGCTCCTTTGTATCCCTCTTTGGTTAAAATAAGTGCCATTTTAAAGTTTGAAGAAATTCCTTTAACTTTATGACAAATGAAAGAGAGTGGGATTGTTCAAAGCTGTAGAACATGGGATTGTTTCTTTTTTATGTATTAAATTGAAAGTATCATCGCTGACTGCCGCAGTCAGGAGCATACGGGTCCCGGATAATAAAGGTTAAGTGGCAGAAATTCAAGCCCAACTGACCTTTAGATCTCATGTTAGCATTTTTGACAGAAGCTTAAAATAAAGTTATTTCACAAAATAATTTGATTCTCCATTTTCAAGTCCAGATTTGTTACTCAGTAATTAATATCTTTCCGCTAGACAGACTTCAGGATTTGTAGTAAAGCAGCAGGCCATCCAGACAGTGAGAGCTGGGGCAGAACTGTCCTCTCTGTAAGCGTCCCTCCCTCCGGGAGCCTGGTCAATGCACCTGTGAAGCCGTAGAACACACTTCCTGTTTTGCATTGATATTTGTTGATCATCTTCTGTAATTTCTTCTGTAGAGTCTTACATATCAACTGTTAATCCTATTGCCTTAAAGTGCTTGTGTTGCACTATTGTGACCTTTTAAACAAGTATTTCCTAAGTACGTTTTAATCGTACATTGGAATGTAATTATTCTTAGTGCTCTGTCTCTGTGCAGCAGATTTTCTGACCTCTTCCTAAGCAGACACGTCTTGCCTCTGGCCGTGCTGTGTAGACACATGGCCTTTTCCGTGTCCACCCCATCAATCTTCACAGGCATTTTCGCCTTGCCACACTAGCTGGAACCTCCAATACGACGTTGAAGAAAAATGATGGTACCACCTTCTCTTCTCCTTCCTAACCATATGATTGGTTCTTAAAGTTTCCCTGTAAAGTGGGATATTTGCTACAGGCTTTTGGTAAGAGTTTTTATTTTTCAATGAACAAATTTTATACAAGTATTGTATATGCATCTATTAAGATGATCTCGTTTCTTCCTTTAGATATACTGTAAAAGTGGTGTTGAAATATCCTCCTATTTCTGCAGCTCATCAAAGGCTCTGGTCCCTGATGTGCTGCTCAGTTTGCGGCTCCTGAGCTTGATTTCAGGGTGCTGGGCACTCTCTCTGCAGCTCTCGAGGCTTCACGTAGTGAGTCCTGCAGCTGTCCTTTCTTCCCATTCTTAAAAAGTGTTTGTGTCAGTGGGAATTTGTCTATTCTTTTAAGGCTAAAATTTTCATTGTGATTTGATTCTTGGTTTTGTTTTGTTTTGTTTTTGTATCTCTATGTTTTTCTTATTTTTATTTTATTTTTTATTGGTTCTTTTTAGCTATATATGACAATAGAGTCCATCTTAACGAAATCATACATACATGAAATATATCTTCTTCTAATTAGGGCCCCAGTCTTGTGGATATACATGAAGGTGGGATCCGATGTGGTGCCTTTGTATACATAGGAAAGCAATTCTTAATATGTCGTTATTTCTGTAATGATTTTATTTTTGATCTACGAGTGATTCAAAAGTATTCCTAAATTTGTAAATACTGAGGTTTAAGTCTGGCTATCTTTCAGGTCATGAGTTGTTATTTTATTTAAGTTTCTTCAAAAAATGTGATACTTAAGACAGATATTTTGAAATGTCTTGAGACTCACTTCGTGGCTCAATGTGTACTCTGTTTTCTAAAATATCCCACATATGCTTACAAAGAATGTGTTTTATCTAATTTTAAAATGTAAGTTTCTACGTTGGACCACAAAGTAGAGTTTGCCTAAGGTTTATGTGTAAATACTACATGAAAAAGTAAACAAAGAATGATTATTAAAAAAAATCTGGAGAAGTAATATGAAGGCGACTAAAGCACCACATGTGAAAATCTACTAAGCTCTTGTGATGATTCAAACAGTGTGGGTTCATGGTCAAGAGGGAATGCAGCAGGAGAGAACGTCGAGAAATATGGCTTTATGACAGGGCAAGTCCCCATCACTGGAGGCTCTCCAGCCCTGGGACAGCAGGGCGCCAGCACGTCAGGACAGCCCCAAACCACAAACGGGGGAAGGCTCAAGTGTAGAGGACCCTCAGTTAGGAAGATTCTTTTCTAATTGTTTCTGTTCTTTATGCCACAAAATTGGGGGGAAACCTGATGATGACGACTCAAACTTCAGAACCCACAAATGATTAATATATGCAAAAGCATAAAAATCTGCATAACAAAAATATGAAACTCCTGTTAAACAAAAAAGACTAAGCTCACTAAAATAGGAGAACTCTTTAAAAAAAAAAAAAAAAAGCCAGTGCCTCAGTGGAGAAAAATGGCAAAGGATGGGAAAATATAACTCACAGGAAAGGACATACAAATGGTGTCCAACAGGTGGCTGTTCTCACAGTAGGACAAACGCAAGCTCAGACAACACTGAAATGCCACTGCAACCGGTAATATTGTCCTAGCCACACTGGGCAGTGCTCTGGGCAGTGCTCTCTGTACAGAAGACATTAGGAAAACAGGCACTCATTTATTGCTGAAGGGAAAACAACCTTCTGTACGAAGCACCACTTGGTAATATCTGTCAGAACTGCAAGTACTTCTTCCCTTTGATAAAGCAATTCCTCTTCCAGGAACTCACCCTACATCAGATTTAGTGTTTCTCTTTACCATACCTTTACTTTCAGCCTATCTTGGTTATTATATTTTGAGTGTGTCCCTCATCAGCAAATAATATGGAAGTGTAGTTCCCTCTTCTGATGATCTTTCAACAGAGGTTTAATTCTCTCCACTCACTTTGATTGCTTATGTATTTGGATTCATCCTATGAATTGTCTTCCTTCTGTACTTTTTTCTTGTAGTCAGGGGTTTGCATAACCAGCCTTCTGTTGGATTGCTAGATCTTTTTTCATTCCCTGTGTTCTTCTCTATTCTATTGGAAGTTAAGCTTACTTTTCAACAGTTATCCTTATATTTTAATATGCTTAATTATTTAATTGTCAAAACTCTATCCTCATCCCTGTCAAAGCAAGGACTTCTTCCTCTCTTCTTGAATCCTGCTTTTTTCTAGTATCACAGCTCCACTGTGGCAATATCTATCATCAACCCACCATATTGGTGATTCTATTTTATTGTCATAGTCAATGCTTATTTATTCTCATCAATCACTCAACAGTTTGTTTAGTATTACCTCTTGCATTTTACTTTTTTGTCCTGTGTTCAACTTACATTTTTTCTTAATTTTTATCTTGTAATACAGATGATGATCCATGGGTTAGAAAAATATCCCTCCATGTCGGTGAAGTACATTTAATCTGTCTTTATTTCTGAATGATGTCTCCATTGAGTTGCATAGTAGGTGAATAGTTTTTGTTCTTATAACATGTTAATGTGCATTGACCCTGTCTCTTGTTCTCTGTTTTGTTCATAAGAAATATAGCTCTAATTTTGATCATTTGTATACAATCAGTCTTTTGTTTCTAGTTGTTTTTAAATCTTTACCTTGACTTTGGAGTTTTGTAATTTTTCTGAAAAGTGTTTGGATAAACATCTTCAAATCTGAAGACTCACATCTTTCTTCAATCTTGAGTACTATCAACTGTTATTTCTTCAGATATTGCCTTCTCCACTCTCTTCTCTCTCCTCTAGAACTCTGGGTCCTGTAGCAGCATCTCCTCTGGTGGGACTTTCTGCCATCTTTCCCACTGAGTTACTTCCTTTTGCTACCATTGAGTTATCCTGAGATTGTGACCCATTTGGCTAATTGACTAATCTAATATTCAAACTAGCTATTGGATTTTTAAGTTAGTGGTAATATAATTTTTTTCTTGGATGTTTTATTTGGTTCTTTTTTAAAAAGTGGTCTTTTGTGCATGTATGAAGTCATGAATGGTGTGAATATACTTTGTATACAACCAGAGATATGGAAAAGTCTGCTCTATAAGTATAATATGAAATGTAATGCATTCTGCTGTCATTTCTAACAACTTAGAATAAAAAATAAATAAATTTAAAAAAAAATTTAAAAAGTGATCTTTTGTTTTAGCCATTTAATTTCTTTGAAGATTTTATTCTATTATTTCCAGCTGATAGTTGCAGGGCCAGAGGTCATTCCCACATTCATTGGACCACTGAGTCTTCCTTATGATGACTCCATTACCATGGTGTCTGGTAAATTTGTTCTTATGAGCTGGTCTATAGAAGGGGTTGCATTTTCTGTGTGGCAATCCCAGGTACCCAGATTATGCCAGCGTTCCCATTTTTGCATTTGCTTTTATTTGGACCCCTGAATTTTGTTTTCCATCATCTGAGACTTAATTTCTTAGCTTTACATATTTTTGGATTTCTGTTTCTCAAAGGAGATTTTTCCCATGAAGTTTTGTCAAACAGTAAGTCTTCTTTATGTTTGCAAAAACTAGTAACCCTCTGTTCCCTTCTTCACAGATGAGACAGCCCTTCAAGTGTCTGGGTGGTGTACAGGAGTCCCAATTTAATTCCCTTCTCTTAACAAATGTTCCATTCTCCTGAATTCCAGAGTCACTAACTCAGTCTTGCTCTCATGATCCAGTCTGGGTCTGATGGCCCCGGAGGTCACCTGGCATCACCGTGAATTCACTGGCTGCTCACCTGTGAGACTGGATTTCATCCCTATCTCTGAGCTGAGCTTTGTGTTGAGCACTTTTTGTGTTCTTCTTTAGACTGTGTAGCAGTTTACAGACCTGTGTCAGTCTTGGCTGCCATCTTGCCTAAAGTCTGCTTCTTTTCTACACCAAAGAGCATTTTTCATATTAAAAATGTTTTGGGCTGGGAATATAGCTCAGTTGGTAGAGTGCTTGCCTTTCATGCATAAGGTCCTGGGTTCGATACCCAGCGCCATATGCAAAAAAGAATGTTTTACTTTCCACATCATAAAATTCATATACTATTACATGATTTTAGTTGTAAAATAGTTATGCAGTTGAAAAATAGAAAATGACTTAATTATTTTTGACTATTCGTCAGAACTGCATTCATATATATTTTAAAAAATAGTAGTACACCAGTGTGTGAAATATACTTTACGTATACCATCTGCAGACAGTGCTTACTACTTCACATTTGTAAGGCCTCTTGTGACAACTCAATAGCTGTCTCAAGGGTTGAAATGTAAAGCTCTAAACTATTTATAACTGTAACATTAAGTCCAGATGAATCCAAAATATATTAATTATACTTTTTCCAGATTAGTTCATAATACTAAGCAGGATCCTCAGGAATTGTTATAGGAATCATAAGAATAAGTCTCTGATTTGAATTTTTTAAATGGAAGTCATCAACCTTATTGTGTTTCTGACCTTTAGTTGCAGCAGCACTACCTTACACATTTGCTATGGGGATAAAATGCTGTATTTGACAGGCCAGGTCAAGTTAGAATTTTATTGCTTTGGACCAAAGGTCACTGAAAGATTTAGAGATTCACTTGTAGGTACTGCGATCTTTAAAAAGTTATGAAACATCAATTTTCAAAAGACTCTGTGCATAAAAACACTGCATGTTTCTGGATTTGCTATCTAAGTAGTCATTAATCAGAGTCTCTCCATGAGATTTTAATGATGTCTGAAACAGCCCCTGTTCTGTGCTCCACTTCAGATAGTTTTCTTTTAGTTCTGGATTTCATAAACTTTTAAAAAGTTCCCCAAATTAAAACTACTTTTATGGTAGTAGTTAGTAAATATAAAGCATATTATACCTTAAGAGCAAAAAAGATTACAAAACTGAAAAAACAAAGTTTACTGCTAAATAAACCTTAAGTATGACTTTCTATAAATCAAAATGAAGCAGAGGCCAGCAGTTAGAAGCACTCTAAGCAACACAAGTCATGGCACAACACACACACAGAGAGGTCAATAGGGAACCTCTTCATTTATCTCCTCTTCAAGTTCTTGCTTAATCTTTTTTAAAATTTTATATTTGTTTTAATTAGTTATACATGATAGTAGAATGCACTTATGCACTTTGATATATCATACATAGATGGGATATAATTTCTCATTTTTCTGAGTTTATATGTTGCTGAATAATATTGGCCATGCAGTCACATATATACAAACAGTAATGATGTCTGTGTCATTCTACTATCTTTCCCATCCCCACATCCCCTCTCTTCCCCTCCCATCACTTCCCTATACCTAATCTAAGGTAACTCTATTATTCCCTAGTGCCACCCTTCCTTATTATGAATTAGCGTCCACATATTAGAAAAAACATTTGGCCTTTGGTTTTGTGGGATTGGCTTATTTCGCTTAGTATGATATTTTCCAACTCCAACCATTTACTGGCAAATGCCATAATTTCATTCTTCTTTAAAGCTAAGTAATATCCCATTGAGTATATATACCACATTTTCTTTATCCATTCATCTCTTGAGCAACACCTAGGTTGGTTCAATAGTCTAGCTATTGTGAATTGAGCTGCTATAAACATTGAAATGGCTGTATCACAATAGTATGCTGATTTTAAGTCCTCTGGGTATAAACCAAGGAGTGGGATAGCTGGGTCAAATGTTGTTTCCATTCCAATTTTTCTGAGGAATCTCCATACTGCTTTCCATAGTGGTTGCACCAATTTGCAGTCCCACGAGCAACATATGAGTGTACCTTTTTCACACATCCTCATCAACATTTATTGTTGCCTATATTCTTGATGATTGCCATTCTGACAGGGTTGAGATGAAATCTTAGTTTTGATTTTCATTTCTCTAATTGCTAGATATTGAACACTTTTTCATATATTTTTTGATCAATTATATTTCTTCTTCTGTGAAGTGTCTGTTCAGTTCCTTAGCCCATTTATTGATTGGGTTATTTGGTTTTTTGGTGATAAGTTTTTTGAGTTCTTTATATGTCCTAGAGATTAATGCTTTATCGGAGGTGCATGTGGTAAAGATTTTCTCCCAATCTTTAGGCTCTCTCCTCACATTATTGATTGTTTCCTTTGCTGAGAAGAAGCTTTTTAATTTGAATCCATCCCATTTATTAATCCTTGATTTTACTTCTTGCACTTTAGGGGTCTTGTTAAGGAACTCAGATCCTAGGCTGACATGGTAAAGATTTGGGCCTATATTTTCTTCTGTTAGGCACGGGGTCTCTGTTCTAGTGCCTAAGTCTTTGATCCACTTTGAGCTGATTTTTGTGCAGGGTGAGAGATAGAAGTTTAATTTCATTTTGCTACATATGGATTTCCAGTTTTGCCAGCACCATTTGTTGAATAGGCTATCTTTTCTCCAGTGAATGTTTCTGGCACCCTTGTCTAGTATGAGATAACCATATTTATGTGGGTTTGTCTCTGTGTCCTCTATTCTGTACCATTGGTCTATAAGTCTACTTTGGTGCCAATAGCATGCTGTTTTTGTTACTATAGCTCTGTAGTATAGTTTAAGGTCTGGTATTGTGATGCCTCCTGCTTCACTTTTCTTGCTAAGGATTGCTTTAGCTATTCTGGGTCTGTTATTTTTCCAAATAAATTTCATGATTGTTTTTTTCTATTTCTATGAAGAATGTCATTGGGATTTTAATAGGAACTGCATTAAATCTGTACACAGAGGTCATTAGGGGACCTCCTCATTTGTCTCTTCTTGAAGTTTTGGCTTAATCTCATAATATTCTTTTTTAAAAAATATTTATTTATTTGCTTTAGTTGTACACAATGCCTTTATTTTTACATGGTGCTGAGAATTGAACCCGGGCTGCGCACGTGCTAGGCTAGCATTCTACCGCTAAGCCACATCCCCAGCCCTGATCTTATAGTATTCTTAACATTCAGATTTTTAAAATGAAGTCCTCTTATCATTATGATCAATCTGGACATATTGTGATATGCCTGCATTTGATGACACTATGAAAAACAGAAACTTTTCTTCTATGATTTTAAAAGTAAACAGAAAAGCCAATTGAACCTTACATGATTTCTGTGAAATTTCTGTGAAATGAGGGTAAATACCAGAATCAAGGGCCCATCCTGATTGCCTATTAAAATACTCATAAAACTCCTAAAATGTGAAGAATCACAGAAAGCACGTGAGGAACACATACGCTGTCGAGTATGTAAGTCGAGACGCTTGCGCTCTCCTTCCTGCTGCAGGTCAGTGTGAAGCGCCAGGCCCTCTCTGCAGCCTGCCACAGCCCAGGGCACAGATGGGGAGGTCCTGGCGGGGCCTTGGTCAGGAGCAACAGCAGGCCAAGGACCCAAGAGAGGAGAGTGGAGACAGGGGAGGCAGCAGTGTGAACGAGGGCTAGCCAGGAGGCTGCCGTGGCCACCCAGGCAAGGCAAGCTGTGGCCCAGACCAAGCGGGGACTGAGCGAAGTGGGGACAAGAGGATGATTTAAGGATTTATCTGGAGATGGAGTCAGACTGCTGCTGGACTGAACATGGATTTGAAGGGAAGGAATTGGGGTGTGGCACCAGGCAGTCCGGGGCAGATGGCTTCATGACATCAGCTGTGCAGTGCTGATGAGAACAGAAAAGGGACAAGGTCATTAGGCAGAAAGGTGGTCATTGCTGACATTGATAAAGCAACTTCAATGTGATGGTGGAGAAGTGGGAAGAGAGACCAAGAGTGAGGAGTTGTAGAAGCAATTCTAGAGAATTCTCTCGGAAAACTTGACTGTGGAAATGGGCCAATAGCTAGAAGGAAATTTTCAGGAAAAGAAAGAAAGAAAGAAAACTACAGAGGAAAGTAATATATATTATTAGCACACATACACAACTCCTATGGTAAATGGAATCTAAGAGGGCCGAGCCAAATTCATTAGCTGAAAATGGTATTGTAATCATAAGAAGATACCCTAGAAGATACACATGCGGGAAGAAAGTTACATACAGACTCACCCCGGTGCAAGCAGACCAGTATCTATGGCGCTTAAAGAAGTCTGTGACCTTGATGCTCACCAGCCAGCTGTTATTCCATCACTGGCAACACATCTGCAATGACAGCAGAAAATCCAAATGGCCAATGACTAGGTCAGAGAAAGAACACACGTGAGGAGTGAGGAGAGGGGTTTGTAGGGAAGCGATGCTGAGGCCCAAGAGCCAGGAGGAGGGCTGGGGTTGTAGCTCAGCGGTGGAGCGCTCGCCTAGCACGACGCGGCCCGGGTTCGATCCTCAGCACCACGTAAAAGATAAACGCATTGTGTACAACTAAAACAAATAAATAAATATTAAAAAAAAAAGAGCCAGGAGGATTTAAAGACATAGGGATGATTCTTCCTTCTCAGTCTCTTGCTCACTTAGTCTTTCATTCAATGTTTCTGTCTTTCAATAGCTCTTTCTTTTTTTTTCTTTTCTCTTCCTTTCGTCAAAACTTCTTAGAACAGGAATCATGTGGGTGCTCATGTTCAAAGGCACACTGTAAAATGGAAGGGAACAAAGCAAATCCTGCTATAAGCTACATGGGAGAGACACTCAAAATATGTCGGAGCAAGGAAAAAAGCTAAGGAATGAAAAATAAGCATATATAGGTAACCCTGTTGCAGCAATGTTAATATCAGACTGTGACAAACTGTGTTAATAATGGTAATGAGGACAGGGACAGGATAAGTGGAGCAATTCACTAGGAGGTTCCAATACTGCTGACCCTTGATGTGCCCAACAACAAAGTATCCTGAGGGGCAGTATCCTGTCACGCAGCCAGCCTGTTGGGGTTCGAATCCTCACGCCAGCACTTACTATTTGCAGACCTTGGGCAAGCTGTTAAGCTGCTCTGTGCCTCGGTTTCCACACGCTGCAAATTGGGATACTAAAAATACTAATCCAAATTGTTTTAGATAAATTAGTGCTGTGTTTATACAGTGTCTGGCTTCATAAATATTGGCATTATTATTTATTGCTTTTGTTGTTGTAGGGTTGCCTCAAACCAAATGAAGAAAGAAATAGAATTCCAAGGAAGAATTGTCACGTCAGCCATCTTATTAGGAGATTTTTAACTTACCTATCTAATTAAGATAAATATGTTTTAAAATCTTTGAGAAAGCTATAAGATAACTGTGGCAAAATATCTAAACAGGCTGTCTTATCTTTAAAAAGTCATCACAAAAACAATAATAAACCCAAAGAAAATAAAGCAAAATCTGTATAACAAAACTGTAAAATAGAAAAAGAAACAGTAAGTGAAAAACAACCACCAGACACCATAAAATAAGATGACTCAAGTTAAACCATGCATAGATATAAATATAAATGACCTAAATTACTGTATTAAAATACAGGGACTTAGGTCATATTATTGTAAAAAATTTTAATGATTTGCTAATTATAAAAGAAACATGTAAAAAAGTGACAGTGAGCCAAAAGAGAATGAGCAGCATACATTAAAGATTTAAGAAAAAATTATAGTACAGATGACACTTAACATGAAGTTAGGTTACAGGATAAAATCATACAAAACAACAGTGTACCTTTAATAGCCAAATCATGTAGCAATAAATTTTTCAAAATGTACAAAATAGTGTGCTAAAATATTTTCAAATACAAAAATATTCCTTGAAAAGGTAAATATTAAGTAGATATCCTCTAAACTTCTACTGGATGAGATGACTATCGTAAGTACACAAGGAATATAAAGAACAACTGATGCCTGCATTTGGGCGTCATTTTCGAAGCTGATCTGAACGTCAGCTGTAACCTGTTGGCTCCTTGGGTGGCTATGCTCTCTCGCCCTCCAGCCACCGTGGCAACCGCACTGTGAAAGGGACATTAATGAGCAGGCTGCAGTCAGGGCCCCTGCCCCAGGAACCACAGGTCATTCAATTCGCCCAGACACAGTAAACAGCAGCGCTGCAGAGTTTAGTTCCATTCCCTGACACAAAGGTCTGGCAGGAGGTCAGAGAGGTGTCTCTGAGGGTGACAGCTGTGACAGAGGGACAGACAGCTCTGCTCCCAGAAGCAGCAGCCTGGGGAGGTCTGGGACATTTTGAATCTGAGGTGTTAGGGGTCCATTCAGGTTTAGCACACTCTGTCTTGTCCTTTTGTCTTGACACCACTAACTTGTACTTGTCATCCAGGCTCCAGGGATATTTGATTCCCTCTCCCTGCCCAGGTCCCAAAGAACCCGGGACTTCACATTAGTGGAGTTGTCATACCTCACTTTTACCTACTGCACAAGAAGACAGGGATGTGCTTTCCCAGCTATCCCTGTGAGAACTCCGGTGCTGATCTATTTCAATTGTTTTGTTGTTGCTGCTGTTCTGTTTATTCCTACATGTATCTTTCAACATATATACAATGGACTTCTTGAATCATTTTTAAAAATAAGCGAATAATTAATGTGCTCCCAATGTCAATAAGAGATCTGACTGCTCAGATTTCAACATCAGCAAAGTTAAGCTCATTATTAACAAACTGAAGGCATGAGACATGCTTCGGGCGCCTGGGTGTCCTGGCCAGTCACACCCTTGAGAGTTCTGCAGAGCCTGTTCCTGCCTCGTGGCTAGTGGGGCAGCTTGCTGGCTGGCCGCTGTTCTCACACGACCTCTCTTCTCTATTTCCAGGTGGAAATCGAGAAGCTGGATTACCATCATTACCTGCCTCTGTTTTTTGATGGGCTTTGTGAAATGACATTTCCCTATGAGTTTTTTGCTCGGCAAGGAATCCATGACATGCTGGAACATGGGGGAAACAAGATTCTACCTGTCATTCCACAGCTCATTATCCCGATAAAAAGTAAGTGAACAGGTGAGAAAGCATCGCTCAGTTTATATGGTGCCACTTTTGACAACTTGCTAATTAAGCAATAAAACACAGCAGACGGAGGCGATCCCCGGGTTTTGTGGGAATTTTTATAAATTGATTTATGAAGCTAGACAACCCAAATCCCTGAAATAGATCCCACCACCAATGCTACACTATGGCTGAGCCACCTAAGCAAACTAAATCGTGGGAGGTTTGCGCTAATTAAAAAAAAATGTTTCCTGGTAATGACACAGTACTGACCCTACACAGCGTACTGACACGTATACCCTGAGGTGACGTGTGTTTGTATGTGTACACAGCTGTGCACACCCAAGCTCTTTTTAAATGGCATCCCTAATTTGTAAACTGCAATATAAATGCAGGGCTAAGTACCTTTTAGGTAGTAGATTTATGAGTAGTATTTATAATTTTAAGGAAAAAAGTCTGGAATGAGAAAAGATCAAGTTTTTAGTAGGTGACATTTTAAAATTGGGCAGGTTGCCACGGTGACTCCAGGAACTGCCCGCCGGCTTCCTCTGTCCCTGGCTGCCCGCTGCCTGGAGGCCTCCGATCCTCGGCAGCCCCTTCAGGGGCGATTCTGAGACCGCGTCCCTCTATAGCTTTCCTGGGTCTTCTCACCTCTGCCCTGGTATTAGGGTCACCATAGGGCACCCCCAGTGTCCACCCGTGAAGGCTCAGAGAGAAGGTGGTCTGTCCTCAAGTCCTGGGGTCAGGCCAGCTCCTCTGGCTGGGCCGCCACCATGCCAGCTGCCCCAGACAGCCACTGCCCAGCCTCCTGCTGCTCACCGAAAGCAGGGGTCAGTCCCAGCTGTTCCTGGCTTGCCGCCTGCTGGGCCCGGGCCCAGGCCCCATGGCTCCCTGCTTCCCAGCCCAGTGCGCCTCAACTCCTTCCCTGGAGGAGACAGCACACCTGGGAGCCCCGCCGGCTGCCACAGGTGTGACAGTGCAGCGCAGGGTCACGGCCGGAGGCGGGATTGTGGCCTGTCCCTGGTTGAAGCGCACTTCACCGGGACTAGACTTTCAGCTCCCACGCTGAATTTCACCGCTGACCCTGGATCAGCTGAGAAACTCGCCCTCCAGTCTTCGTGGTCACCATAGAGATCCCAACTTACCAGGCCACACTGCCACCAACACAGAGGTGAGACCAGACAAAAGCCCCACCCGGTGTGAAAACGAAGGCCCTTTACAGGGGCCTCCCCTGGTGCCTCAGCTGCTGAGGGGTGACCTGGGGAGGCCTTTGAAAGGGGACAGGACTGAGCCATGTGAAAGCTTCTTCCAAGTGTGACTTATTCTCCCCAATGGGTCATGCTTTCTAAACACATTAAATTCTAGTTGAAATGCTACAGTTTGAAAGGATGATACCCTGATACCCACATTTCACTAATAAACACAAAAGGACTGGAACGTTCTCTCCTGGAACTACCTATCAGTCCTCTTCCTCTTGCACCCACCACAACAGCAACAATATTGTGTTAGGATTGCGGCCTTCGCGGGCGCCTTCCCATGTCCCTGTGAAGATACTGAAGGGCAGAAAGAGAGTTGTTAATTCATAGTTTTATTATTGTTTTTACAATTAAAATACACAAAAAAATTGGAGAACCTCAAGCCAAGGTGAAGTGATTTTCAATTTTGTTTGCTCCGTATCTGAAGACACAAAAGTGAGTTAAGGAAGAAGTGATGTGTCATGACAAAACAGAAAGCACACTCTAGAGGTGAGTGAAAACATTATTAGAACTCAGGAAACATGGCTTTTCAGGAAAAATTAACTATCTGATAATTTAAGGTTCCAGCAGCCTTACAATTTGTTGTGGCGGCTATCCCTGCAAGTCTGCCTCAGTGCTTGGTGCTTAGTATTGTATACTGATCCTGAGTCTAACTTCTGCTTTCTCTTCTCAGTCCATGTCAGTAAAGCCAAACTTTTCTCAGGAAGAAATGCTGGTTAACTCTTCAAGGTCATGCCAGATTCCCACACACTGGGAAAACATTATGTGCATAAACTAAATCTTTCAGGTAGAATTCTGCAATGAGGCTCATTGATCTGGAAGCAGGCTGATGTATATAACTGGCATAACATATAACGGCTGTGTGTACCTTTTTTTTTCTTACTATTGGTATAAGTTTTACTTTATCCAGAGGCAAATATTGACCTCACCATCACCAGCTAGCATTTCTGATTACTGTCTAGGAAGATTCCTCCCAGAATCTGGGATTGATTTCAACGGATTATAAAATTGATAATTTTGGAATGGGAAATGAACACATTCCATGACTAAAGGGTTCAAAATAAAAAATAAAAAAAAGCTGAAAATACAATTTTCTTTATCCTGCTGCTCCTTTATTCAATGCTCCAAGTTTTGTCAGTCGTGGTGGCATGCTCCTCTAGCCCCAGCTACTCCAGAGGCTAACGCAGGAGCATCACGTGAGCCCACACATTCAGCACCAATCTGGGCAACACAGTGAGACCCTGACTCACAAAACAAAACAAAACAAAACAAAACAAAAAAATCTCCAAGTTCTATAATAACTGAAGCAATGAGTATTGACACCTCTGCTCTAGTTTGTAGCTTCATGACATAGCTACCCTTGCTTCCTTTTCCTAATTTTCACCTTCTTAAGTTATTCTGGGTCAGAAACTCCAAAATACCCCGTACACTTGGGGCTGGTGATAGGGCGGGCTGCCGAGAGCAGCAGCAGAAACTTGCAGGGGAAGCTGAGAAAGAGGAGCCTTCTTGGCAGCCTGACTTACTTCACCAGTGTCTAGACCCTTTGCATATTAAATTCAGAAAAAGGATTCAAAGAGTGACTAAGAGGACAGAAAAGGACAAATAGCAACCTGCAAACTGTGTCCGGGAGCCTTTTTTTTTTTATTATTTATTTACTTATTCATCATGCACAAGTATAGTATCTTTTTACATACAACTGCTTGTATACAAAGTATATAAGTACCATTCAGATCTTCAATCATGCATTTAGGATAATGATATCCATCTCATTCAACCCAATAAAAGAAAGAGCAATACCACAGCCTCAGGTGGCCATTGAAAAACCACTGCCTATGCACAGGGAGGGAGGAAAAGAAGACCTCGGCAGCACTGAGGACAGGAATCAGGAGACCTTGCAGAACCTTGTGCGACACCCTCAGGGATTCAGGAAGATGTGACCTCTCTGACACAGAAGCCAAAGTCCTTAAAAGGAGACTGGGCTAAATGCAGATAAACTAGTGTCAAATAGAATACAGAAACCGGAAATGCCAGAGAAGAATGGAAGTCTCCATGGAGATGTGGAGAATGACGAGGAGCACAGTGTCCCCACAAGCCGCAGACTGTCCTTGAGCCCCCCTCAGAAAGGCAGCCTGTGAAAAGAAGGTGTGAAAAGAGGGTGCAATGTAGGAACTCAAGTGCTGTGCTCCCAAGAGCAAGCGGCAGGGCCAGAGGCCTGGAATCCAATGGTGGAGGTGAGCAGGGAAGGCTTCCTGGGAGGAAAATGACCCTTTGTCATGCAAGTAACAGAGGCTCACTGCAGTCCAAAGACAGCCAGGAAGACCCACACTGAGGCACATTCTGCCAAAAAAATTCAATGGCATAAAGAAACGCCCTTCAAACATCTGGACAGGGAAAAAAAACAGTAACTGAGGCTAAGACTTTTTGCAACAGAAAATTTCAAAGAACAGAACGCTATTTAGAGGACCGGGAGGGAAACATGCCAGGTGCTATTTTTTTTTTTTTTTTAATATTTATTTATTTGCTTCAGTTGTACACAATGCCCTTATTTTTACATGGTGCTGAGGATCGAACCCGGGCCGCGCACGTGCTAGGCGAGTGCTCTACCGCTGAGCCACAACCCCAGCCCGCCAGGTGCTATTTGACCACAGTCCTGAGAGTGGACGCAGAACTGTGGCCTCCGCCTGCCCTTCCCACACAGCAGCTGCTGAGGATGCTCCAGCCCAAGAAAGCAAAGCCCCAAAAGGGAGTGTCCGGATTTGAAAGCACTAGGAGGCGCTAAAGCTAGGGTTAAGTCCGAACTGTTGGAAAAGAGTTTCAAAACTACACGAAATGTCAAATAATAATGTTGTGATGAGGACGCTAAAAATCCAGGGAAACTGGAGTCTAAGCCTTCAAGATCAACGGAGAGAATAAAAATAGTTTGTCTAAAGAAAAGGACACAAGTGAAGTAGACAGGAAGTGCTAAGAACCAAAAGCACAAAATAAGATGAAGAATGTGAAATAAGCTATGAAAGTTAACTTTCAAATTCATTCATAAAAACGAAATGTAAATGATATAAATTAATTCTCTGTTCAACGAAATATGACAAGCATTTTAAAAAATAAAAGATAAATTGGGAAAAGTTTTTAAAAGGCAGAAGTTATTTCAATTTCAGAAAAATAGAATTTGATGTAAAGAGGTCTCAGGTACATAAAGAGGATGAATTTACACTGATAAAAGTATTCACAAAAAGAGCCGCACACATGGTAGCACACGCCTGTAATCCCATAGAAGCTGATTGAGGAGAGTCAGGAGTTCAAAGCCAAGCTCTGCAATTTGGCGAATCCAGCAGTAACTCAGCAAGACCCTGTCCCAAAATAAAATATAAAAAAGGGCTGTGGATGTGGCTCAATGGTTAAGTGCCCGTGGGTTCCATCCCTGGCACCAAAATGAATAAAAATAAAAAGAATTCATCATTATTCTCTGTGTACTGCAAATTAGGACACGTTTAAAATATGATCAGCCACTTCTACTGACTTTGTTGTCACTGGGGGGAAAGTAGACGCCTTGACTAAGAGGTGGTGAGATGCTGGCCACCCTCCACCGCCTGACCTCCGCCTGAGACTGAGGATCTTCATGGGCTGGACCTGGGCACAGCGCGGCTGTGGGTCAGGACGCGGGCGGACCTGACACGCATTTCTCGCAAGCCCAGCTGGCGCCGATGCTGTCAGGTGGAGGCAAGGCCAGCTGGGCAAAATGACCCCGGGCCATCCCCAACTCCACCACAGGAGCCTGGAGTGACAGCGAGGTGCGGGATAAGTTGGGGAGAAAACAATGAATGATGAATTTCTACTTTACATTCGGAAGCTTGGGAACTGCTGCTTCATTCTCCATGTGAGGGATTAGAGGTCCTACGAGCAACCATTAAGGGACTCCGCAAGTGGCATATGGTGTGAAGCACACAGGAAAGAAAAGGAAGTGTCAATAAGGTGGGAGTAGAAGAAAAAGTGAAGGTAGGATGTAGAAACTAAAAATACACTAAGAGGAGGAGAGGAAACCTGAATAATCCGTGATGTCCACAAAAATATGGAAGAAAAAACTCCTTAATCACATGATGGTGGGGTGGGAGCCTTGTTCTCCTTTTTTTTCCTTTTTCTTCTTTCTTTTCCTTTTTCTTCTTTGGGAGATTGGTTTACACTGTATTGAATTTAACTCTCCTGTATAAACACACCTTCTTCCCCCTCCCACCTTTCAATATGGTTAGATCACAATTTTGGTTAAATCAGCAGCCCATTTGTATACCACTGTCATCATATAAAGACTGGTTAGTGCCAGTCGTACCTCTACAATGACTACTTTTTTTTTTTTTGGGGGGGGGGGGATATCCTGAGGTTTTTCTTAGCACTGATGATTCTTTCAGTCTGCTTGTTTGATTTTTATGTACTTAATAGTTTTTCCCAAATATTTCAAGACCCACCAAAAGCATAGTTATTTTCCAGACTTTGCAAAGGACAGACCGTCCCCACCAGTGGCCTCCTTTCTGGAGCTGGTTGCTGTCCAGCTGCACCGCTGAGCTGGGGCTCCTGCGTTTCCTGTCTCTGCTTTCTGTGGCTCCCCCCACACCCCCCCAACATGGCGCTCTTCCCTCCCCCACCTGTCCCCTTTGCTTTCTCTCCTTTGCATAGCGCATATTCCTGTCATTTCCTGGAATAACTGAAAATCCCCCATCAAACTTGGCGATTAGTTGGGCTATGGTGAAAACTGTTCTCCTTTAGAACTACAAGGTCTCAACTCTCTTGTCTCCCTGTCCTTTGTATTGCTTTGAAATCTTGATGCCGCTTGAATATCCACTCATTTGCCTGTGACCTGTTTCCCCTGATTTCTGAAAGTTTTTGGGTCTTCTCTTTATCACATAAGGTTATAATTTCAATCCCATGGACATCTTTGCTTTTTTCTATTCATTTAATAAGGTTCTTTTTCCTTGTCACTATATTACAAATACTTTGTAATTGTGGTTTTGATTTAGTCTTTGATTCAAGGCATTACTTTAAAATTTCTGATATTTTAGGATTTAGTTTCTATTTTTATTTAAGTTTTATTAGTCACTTTACAAGGAGAGAATGTGGCCCTCCCACTACTTATGTTTCTTTTTTAGTTTTTTTTTCTTTTTGGAATATACTGAGGTTTTCATTTGGGCTCTAAGAAATGCTCATTATTATTGTTAATCCATGAATGATGAAAAGAAAGTACATTCTTCATATGAGATTAATTCCAAAATAGTTTCAAGCTTGATACTATTACAATTATTTACCTATTATTTGCCTTTCATGATGGCTTAGATCAAGGACCTGAGAGCCACGTCAGAGTTTCCCACTGAAACAGCAACCACACGACCTCCACTGAGGCCGTCCTAGAAGGTTTTAGTGGGCTAAGTCTGCTGGAACCACACCAGTCAATCCTCCCTGCACCCCTGGAAGCAAGTGCCATGACCTCGTCCCCCAGGTGACAAGCCTGAGGCATGTAAAATTTAAGAGACATCCCCATGTCACAACATTTCTGAATAGTAGAGTCACAGTTTGAACCACATGAGTTAGAGACATCAGGCACACACTGGGCCGTAAGACAAGTCTCAAACACTGTCAAAGGATGGAACTCATGCAGGCCACATGAAACAATCAAAATGCAATTTATGCTAGAAATCAAATTTTAAAGCAATAACTGAACCATTTCTATCTGCTTTGAAATTAAGACCTATGTTTCAAAATATTCCATGGGCCAAACAAGAAATCATAATTAAATTAGAAAGTATGTTAACTGCGCAATAATGAAAATATTACATAAAAATTATACTTTAAAAATTGCAAAAATGAAAATGTTACCAAAAATTACATTAAAATATTTGTGACATATGATGTAGTAAAAACATTATTTAGAGAAAATATATAGCCTTAAAAGTGACTTAAAAATGAAAAAAGTAGCAAATTAAACAGCCATTGAAATCAATTATAGAAAGAATACCAAAAAAAGGAAGAATAAAATTTTTAGCTAAAAATCATAATATAAGAATGTATAAAATAACTGCAATGAAGGAATTAAAAACCAAATTGTGGTTGATTTCATGAAATTACAAATCAAATTGATAAACATTTGCAAACTTAGAGATAAAAAATGAGAGAAAGCAAAAAATAACCAATATCAGATGTTAAAAAAGGGAACATTACACAAATTTTACAGACATTGAAAATATGATAGGATAATGTGAACCTATCAAAACCAACATCAGAAAAATAGAAAATAAGTTAAAATACAAACAGTAGCATAGTACATGAAGAAATTAAGTCAATAATTAAAATCTCCCACATAAGAATAACTCAGGACTTACATATCTTCACTGGTTAAGTGCACCAATACTTAAAGAAAAATATAATTCAAATCTTGTACAAGCTTTCTCAGCCTTTAGAAGCAGAGAACAGACACACTCTGACTCATAAGGCCAGTACAACCTTAATGCCAAAATCCACAGTTAGGATAAAGAAAGGAAACTCCAAGGACAATCTCATTCATGCATCTTTGGAAAATTCCTGAACAATATTAGTAACAAATCAAATCCATCAACATGTAAAAATGATAATTTAATACCTCAGGACAAAGTTGGTTCTATTTCAAGAGTATAAGATCAACTTAATATTTTAAAAATCAATCAAGGCTATTTATAACATTAGGGTAAAAAACATCTGATCATCTTAAGTATTTAAAAGCATTTGAAAAAGTTCAATATCAATTCACATTTCATTAATTTAATTCATTTTTTTAACTTTGATTTGCATCTATTTTATGCTGCACTGATTTCCACATCGCAATGTTTTGTTTCTTTGAGTTCTTCTGGGATAGATACTTTTTTGTCTCCTGTGCAACATATTCTTGTGGTTGGGAACACCTGCTCCTTTTCAGTGGAGATCGTCTCAGTGTGACAGAGGAGCTCAGATATGGATTAAATCCAACCATGAGCTCAACAAGTATGGCAGCGCATCTGGGGCACTTGCTCACCTGGACACGTCCAAGAACAGACAGGCTCCTTCCTGGAAGAAACACGTTTCACTTCTGCTCACTGCTGATTAGCCCGGTTTAATCCTGGGCCCACTGGGCTCTCCTCCATGTGAATTCTTAGAAGTCAGCTCAGGAGGGACTTCCCTGCAGGTCTCTCTCTCCCATGATCCCCTTCTCCAACTCTCTACCTGCTCTGCCAGCCCAGAACTCTCCCTCTGCCTCTTCCAAGACAGTTTACCCACCACTTTTTTCTGCCCTTAACTCTGAGGCAAAAAGCTTCCGATTCACATACCTCACCCAGTAACCTCCTCCAAGCTCTGCCACCTGCAGGTCTTTGGCATGACACCCAAGGATTCCTTCTGGCTGCCGACTATGTTTTCAACTTTACTTCTTAACTCTTTCTTTTCATTCGTCCCATGCTTTAGCCAAACAGTGCCTGGGACTTGCCTTGACCTTTGCCTGGGGCACCTTTGCTTTCTTTCTGGAATGTCCATGGCCACCCCAACCTAAGTGCTAAGTGATCTTCAAGGCCCAGGTCCCTACTAATTGTTCTGAGAGCCTTTTGATTTCTGCTCCCCTCTCCCTACTCCACCTCCAGTCCTGTCCCCACCCTGCCTTCCCTTTCCCACAGAATGTTGTAGCTTCCTCTCTTATGTCACTTAGACTATAACATTAGAAAGTAATATGTCCCCACAGCATCTAATGGACTGGTTAGCGCACAGCAGATGCATCAAAATATTTGCAAAATTAATTTAATAAAGTACATAACAACCATCAATACTGAAATTTGTATAGGTGCCATAATCTAAAGCGTGAAGTGGCCATTTGGGCCTGCCACTGAACCACGTATTACATTAAAACTATCTTGGGAGGATGCCTGATTCACAACAAGAAATGGGATATAATGATATAATGCTTTCCACTCATTGAGACAGGGTGAGGGAAAATGTTTATTTATTCATCTAAATTCTCTCATGAGAGTGTTTTGTTTACGAGCAGTGACATCCATTTGTGAGGTGGCCTGCTAAAAAGGTCCGATGACCCTGGCTGCTGAGGAATTATGGCAACAGTGCTGACCTACAAATTGAAGGGACACAAGACAGTGGCCTCATTAGCAGAGCTCTAGAGGGTGAGGTCACCCAGCTTCTAAAGGATAAACATTTACCACACAGTTAAAGAAATTTGAACAATAACATTTTAAAAAGCAAAATATTCTTATTAAAGAATACCCAAAGGCGGAAAAAAAAAAAAACAAAAGTAAGGATAAAATATGAGAATCCATATCACAATATAAAAATTGGATAGAGAATTCTTTTTAATTAGAAAGTAGAATGTACAATTAAAATGCATTATCCTTTATTTATGATCTAATAATTTCACTTATGCATCTCAAAATTTCCCAGGTAAATTATTTTAAAAGTGATAACCACTATAAAAACAATAATGATTTTTAATTTAAGGAGAATAAGTATAATTTTTAAAAGATATGGAAAAGAGGTATATTGCTTAGGATTATTTTGGTTGCAAGACACAAAAAAGAAAACAACCGATTCAAATTAGTCTTAGTATAGTTTGCTTATTAACCCACAAAACTGAAAAAAAAAATCATTATTAGGCATGGTTTCATCTGGTGGCTCAATACTGTCACCTATGCTCTGTTTCATGCAAGGCCATCTTAAAGTTGGCTCCCTTCTTGGCCTCAGGATACTCTTAAGTAAATCCTGGGACTGCATGCACACCTAAGGAAAGGCAAGCATTAGCCCCCATAAGGAAAGGCAAGCATCATTGTTTCTGTGTTTCTAGAAAAAAAAAAAAAAAAAGCAAAGGCAAAGATTTACTGTGAAACCAGCCAGGGCACCTACCCAGCTATTCCAGGGAACTGTGGCCGGGAAGCAGGTTATACACCAACTGGATTTACCTAGATCATGTGACCCACCCACGGTACTGGGAGGAGAAGGAGGAGAGTGGGCGCCCCAAACCATAGTGGATTTCATGACTCATACTTACTGCACACCCAACCCACAGCCATTCGCTCTTTGCCGTTTCTTGACTGTGCTATTATGGAGAGCCACAAGTCTAACTCCACCAAAGGTCTGTGATAGAAGAGACACGTGTTCCCTTTAAGCTGAAGCATTTCAGAGTCGAACACACAATTCTCTCAATCACTCTTCTCCTTACCTCACCCCACGTCAACCGGAAGTGGATATGTACGATGAATGAGAAATGGTTAATCTTTTGCTCAGCAAACTTAGCCCATACTGACCACTTCAAAAGCTCCAGTGAAAATCCACAGCTATGGAGAGAAGTGGAAGCTTCAAACATCCATTTTCTGAGGACCTCGCTTCCATTTTGTGAACCTTCATCATGCTGATGCTAAAGATCACTGTTTCCTCTCCAAGAGTTAATGTGGCACATTGGGAAGGCCATGGCCTTGGACCTGGGTTCTAAGGGCTGTCCCTACCACTTGTGCAAATTACCCATTTCCTTTTTTTTTTTTTTTTTTATTTGAAGTTTTTGTATGTGACAGTAGAATGCATTACAATTCATAATACACATATAGAGCACATTTTTACGTATCTCTGGTTGTATATAAATATATTCATACAATTCTTGTCTTCATACATGCACTTAGGGTAATGATATCCCTCTCATTCTACCCCATTTTCCCCTTCCTCCGCATTGACCTTTTTAGTGTTCCTCTAATCCTCCTATGCTCCCCAACCCAACCCCACTGTGAATCAGCCTCCCTATATCAGAGAAAACATTCGGCATTTAGATTTTTGAGACTGGCTAACTTCACTTAGCATTATATTCTCCAATTTCATCCATTTACCTGCGAATGCCATTATTTTATTCTCTTTTATTTCTGAGTAATATTCCATGGTGTATATATACCACATTTTCTTTATCCATTCATCTACTGAAGGACATCTAGCCTGGTTCCACAGCCTAGCTATTGTGAATTGTGCTGCTATAAGCATTGATGTGGCTGTGTCCCTGTAGTATGCTGTTTTTAAGTCCTTTGGGAATAGACTCAGGAGTAGGATGGCTGGGTCATAAGGTGGTTCCATTCCCAGTTTTCCAAGGTATCTCCATACTGCTTTCCATAACAGCTGCACCATTTTGCAGTCCCACCAGCAATGTATGAGTGTGCCTTTTCCCCCACATCCTCTCCAACATTTATTGTTGTTTGTGTTCTTAATAGCTACCATTCTGACTGGAGTGAAATGAAATCTTAGAGTAGTTTTGATTTGCATTTCCCTAATTGCCAGAGATGTTGAACATTTTTTTCATGTATTTGTTGATTGATTGTATATCTTCTTCTGAGAAGTGTCTATTCAGTTCCTTGGCCCATTTATTGATTGGGTTGTTTTTTGTTTTGTTTTGTTTTTTGTGTGTAAAGATTTTTGAATTCTATATATATTCTAGAGATCAGTGCTATATCTGATGTGCATGTAGTAAAGATTTGTTCCCAATTAGTAGGTTTTCTGTTCACCTCACTGATTGTTTCTTTTGCTGAGAAGAAAGTTTTTAGTTTGAATCCATCCCATTCATTAATTCTGGATTTTAATTCGTGGACAATAGGAGTCTTATTAAGGAAGTAGGAGCCTAATCCAATATGATGGAGGTTGGGGCTACTTTTTCTTCTAATAAATGCATTGTCTCTGGTCTAATTCCTAGGTCCTTGATCCACTTTGAGTTGAGTTTTGTGCATGGTGAGAGATAGAGGTTTAATTTTATTTTGTTGCATATGGATTTCCAGTTTTCCCAGCACCATTTGTTGAAGAGGCTATATTTTCTCCAATGTATGGTTTTGGCACCTTTATCTAATATAAGATAGCTGTAGTTGTGTGTGTTAGTCTCTGTGTCCTTTATTCTGTACCATTGGTTTACATATCTATTTTGGTGCCAGTACCATGCTGTTTTTGTTACTATTGCTCTGTAGTATAGTTTAAGGTCTGGTACTGTGATGCCACCTGCTTCACTCTTCTTGCTAAGGATTGCTTTAGCTATTCTGGGTCTCTTATTTTTCCAGATTTCTAGAGTCATATGAATTGCCCAAACTGCATCTGGAGGTTATACACAATTTAAACAGATCAATTTAAAGTGAGGAAATAGAAGACGCCATCAAAAAATTACCAACCAAGAAAAGCCCAGGACCAGATGGATACACAGCTGAGTTCTACAAGACCTTCAAAGAAGAACTGATACCAATACCCTTTAATTTATTTCAGGAAATAGAAAAAGAGGGAGCTCTTCCAGACTCATTATATGAGGCCAATATTACACTGATTCCAAAACCAGACAAAGACATGTCCAAAAAAAGAAAACTTCAGACTAATACCTTTAATGAACATAGATGAAAGAATTCTCTACAAAATTCTGGCAAATCAAATACAAAAACATATCAAAAAGAGTGTACTACGATCAAGTGGGGTTTTTCCCAGGATGCAAGGATGGTTCAACATACAGAAATCAATAATAAATAAATAAAAAATAATAAATCAAGTCAATAGACTTAAAGATAAGAACCATATGGTCATCTCAATGGATGCAGAAAAAGCATTCGACAAAATACAGCACCCCTTGATGTCCAAAACACTAGAAAAACTAGGGATAACAGGAACGTATCTCAACATTATAAAAGCTATCTATGCAAAGCCCCAGGCTAGCATCATTTTAAGTGGAGAAAAATTTAAAGCATTTCCTCTAAAAACTAGAAGAAGACAGGGATGCCCCCTTTCACCACTTTTATTTAACATAGTACTTGAATCTCTGGCCAGAGCAATTAGACAGACAAAAGAAATTAAAGGGATTCAGATAAGAAAAGAAGAATTCAAATTATCACAATTTGCTGATGATATGGTTCTGTACCTAGAAGACCCAAAAAATTCCACCAGAAAACTTTTAGAACTAGTAAATGAATTTGACAAAGTAGCAGGATACAAAATCAACACCCATAAAGCAAAGGCGTTTGTGTATATCAGTGACAAACCCTCTGAAAGGGAAATGATGAAAACTACCCCATTAAAATAGCATCAAGAAAAATAAAGTACTTGGGAATCAACTTAACGAAAGACGTGAAAGACCTCTATAATGAAAACTACAGAACACTAAAAAAAAAAGAAGAAAGACCTTAGAATATGGAAAGATGTACCTTGTTCTTGGATTGGCAGAATCAATATTGTTGAAATGACTATATTACCAAAAGCATTATACAGTTTCAGTGCAATTCCAATCAAAATCCCAATGACATTCCTTATAGAAATAGAAAAGGCAGTCACGAAATTCATCTGGAAAAATAAGAGACCCATCTCTTTTTGAACCACATATTGCTATCACACTCAGCAGTACGTAGCTCTCTAACCTTGGTGGGGAAGGGAAGAGGGCTGCTCCTTACTGGAATTGGAGCACTCTCCCATCTTCCCTTCTGCACACAACTCTCACTCCCTCATTTTGTGAAGTCCACGTAAATTGTGTCCTTCTTCATGGTCCACCACTTCTGTCTGAAAGCTGTGGCAAAGAGATACCTTCTCTCAGCCAGAGGAAGAAACAGGAGCTCTTGGAAGTCGTGCCTGCCTGACACTACAAATGGTCGTTTGGCTTTACTCTGAAAATGGTGGTGAGCCTGCCTCTCTCCTTTGGTCCTCGTTCCATTTGTCATCCACTCTTTCAGGATGAACTAAGCCAAAGCCCAGGTGCAGAGGAGCATGGGTGCTCCCCATGGATGAGCCTGCCCTGCCTTCTGACAACCATCATATCGGTAGGTTCACCTTCTGTCTCTGCTAGAGGTGGCCAGCACGTGTGCAATGCCCAGACCCAACCTTGGTGGCCGTGGGACTGGATTGCATGTGAGCTCAGCTTCCTACGCTGTGTCTAGAACACTGTGAGTATAAAGCAGATCATGGCAGCCACTGCATCACTGAGACCATTTTGGTAACTGAATACTTTCATTTAAACAAATAGTTTTAATTATAACAAAGATAAAATACTTAGTGGAAAGAAAGGCTGAATACTTTTACCAAATACTAAATTATATTCTATGGTTCTGCAAGTAAGGCTATGTTCTTGCCTGTTGAAATCTTGAAAAAAATGTCTATATATGAAAAATTGGGCTATATATGTGTAATATGAATTGTAATGCATTCTGTTGTCATATATAACAAATTAAAATTTTTTAAAAAAGAAAAAATGTCTATGTCTATCATTTGTAAAGAGAAATCTTTGATGGGAAATATGAATTTTGTATAAAGATGGCTCCTTTCTGTGTGGGATAAGGGGGGTAATTAATGCTTTTTAAATACAACATTTACTTCAAGAAAGATAAATGGAAAACAATCTATTAAAGTAAAAAATTTGACTCTGATTGTAAGCCCTATGCTCTGCCCAAAGTAGTAGCTGGCCTAATTCTATGATCCTTTATTGACCAAGAATGTCAGAAATCAGGCCATCACATATTTATTTGTATAACAATTGAGTTCTGATATGAAAAGAAAAAAATTCTATAATTTTGAAACCTAAATTTGAGTTAGAAAACATCTTCAGTAAATTATATGGTTAATGCCCTTCAAGTAGCAAAATTTATATCCATTTCAGTCTAATTCAGCCTATACAATATTGGACTCAACAACCTCAAATATTAAATATTTTAACTTCAGAAAAAAATAATACTTAAAATACTTCAACACATAAATAGTAGGAAAATTCATAGAAACAGAAAGTGGCTTGGAGATCATCAGGGGCTGGAGGAGAAGGGTGCCGGGGGTCTTTGCTTATGGGCAGAATTTCCGATCTGAGTTTTGGAAGAATTTTGGAAGAGAGAGTTGTGATAATTATGCAACATTGTGAATGTAGTTAATACCAGTAAACTGTACTTTATTTTTTAAAATAAGAGTGGTTAAGTAGCATACTTTTGTCCTATATGCATTTTATATAATGAAAGTAAATCCTTCAAGGTATTAAAATTTGAGAGAATTATGAAAAAACTGAAACACCTGCTCCTAGCCCTGTAACGCTACTATTTCTTTCAGAAATTCTGGACTTTATCATCCAATCAAATGTAAGAAGTACAAACATTAGAAAGCAAAGAAAACTTTAGCAATGTTCTTGATAACAGAATTACTTATGGAACCCAACTGAATTTACTCAAAACTGATCAGTAAGGGCATTAAGTAAGTTAGCTAGTTATAAAACAAATATCCAAAAATTGTGTACTCTTTTATGTACACTAGCATTAATCTTTAGAAAGCATACAAGGATAAAATAATCTCACACAAATAGTAAGAAAATATGAAATTCCTTTGAATAAATCTAAGAACTATATAGCATCCATATTAAAAAAATTACTATAGAGCTTTTTCTGAGGAACTTGAAGACAAAAACAAAAAAAAATTAAAGCAAAATCATGTTCCAAATGGAAAGAGTCAATAGTAAGGATGACAACTGCCCCTCAAATTGTTTTCTAAATTTCTAGAATGCTAATCTAAGTGACAAGCACTAACCACCTTATTTTAAAATCTGTCTCAAAAAATAAAGCATTGATTAAGAATAATACAGAAAACATTGAGAAAGAATGAGAAAGGTCTTGAATTCTAAAATATGAAAACATAAAACTATAATCATAAAGAATAGTGTTTAATGACAAAAGGGAAATATTTATAATATATTGATGATTGTTTTTAAAAACTATTTTTAAAAAACATATTTTTTAAAGAAACAAAATCCTATGTGTCTAAATACATTTGTGGAAAAAAATAGTCTCCAGATTAATATCTAAGTGTAAAAATTTCCAGCATTTTGCCTGTTTATATTCTATTATATAAAATGTGATCATAATGCAAATATGCTTTATGATCTTCTTCTTTTATCATTTATATCTTATAAACATTTTCCTATTTTTAAAAAATATTTTTCTATTACATGACTTATAATTGTATAATTTTCCCTTATATAGACATACTATATTTTACTTAAAAATCCATTGTGTTTTTTTTCATTCAGATTGTTTCTAATTATAAATAATACTCATTCTTTCAGATAACTATTTGTGCACATAAGCATACATCCATAGACTAAAGGCCACATGGTTGAAATTACTATATTCAGAGTTATATGTATTTGTATGGCTTTTAGGTATGTTGCTGATCTACCCAATACAAAGGCTGGAATGATTTCTAATATGCTATCTATTAGGGTGCCTCTTCTTTCAAACCTGTTTCTGCCCAGTGTTAAATTTTCAACAACTTTTTGTTAATGTGATATGTTAATGTGATATTCAAAACTGGTGCTTTATTTTGTTTGATTACCAATGCATTTGAAAATTCTATAATATTAATTCTCATTTGTATTTATTAGTTTGCATTTATCTGCTCATATCCTTAACCCGTTTTTAATGGGAGGATACACTTTTATTGGATTATGGTATCTATTTTTACATTAAGGATATTAATATTGAAATAGCACATGTCGAAAACATTTTTTAGAATCTATTGTTTGCTTCTCATTGTGTTTGTTGTTTCTGGTTTTAGAAAAGAACTACTAGAAATGTTTCTGCATTTTCTGATTTCACAGCAGCAAATCATGTAATAGTAGAAAATGTTCTCGTTTTGCAAAAAATTCATAGCGATAATGGA
Organism: Tamias sibiricus; assembly: GCA_025594165.1. Lineage (NCBI taxonomy): Eukaryota > Metazoa > Chordata > Mammalia > Rodentia > Sciuridae > Tamias > Tamias sibiricus. The sequence goes on from CM046666.1 coordinate 146,251,215, forward strand.
TTTTATGCCTGAGAAAATCATACATGTAGCTCATAACCACCTAGGATGAATAAGTTTTACCACTTTGAGTGTAAATTATTTTTCTTTATTCTTCAGCAATTTCTCTATTTCTGGAAGCTCTGTCTGTCTGATTACAGTTGAAGGCAGTAAGCAGTACAATAGAAATCCAATTTTCTGAATAGAGAGTTTCCACAATGTCAGTGAATTCCTCATATCAGACCCTTTCCAAAATGCACATCTCAAGTTCAGAGTCCTCACTTATGTCTCTACAATGACCCATCAGCACAGGAATAAACAGCTTCTTCCCTTTCAAGATGAAGAATCACATTCTCTTTACATCTGTTAACACACTTTTTCAAAGGAAAAGAGTTTCGCTTCCAAAATTCATTCTTTAATTCCATTGGGATAGTAAGAACAAAAACACTCCAACTGAGTGTTATGCTTAGTTTTCCAAGATGAAAAAGAAAAATAAAGGGACTGAGTGGAAATGGACAGCATGACCCCACTCCCCCAACCCCAGCATATGGAGTTAAGGGACTGTCGTAGAGCATACCCTGGACTTATGTCACAGCCACTGCAGAGGCCTTAAAGTCGTCACCTGGTCATTTAGGAGGACTTCACACTCCCTTTTAAATTCCATTAAGAATGACAGTTCAGGCATTTTGCTCATTTGGTCATTGTCAACTCAATAACATCTATCACAACTAAGTTAATTAAATCAAGGTTGCAATTAAATTATTTCCTAATAGCTATTATCACTATCCATGTTGAGAAAGATCATTAGGGCACCCCTCACCAAGTGATCAAGTAGCAATACATATACACAAAAGCCTAATCAACCACCATTTAATATTTGTATTGCTCATATACAGCTCACGTGACATAGGTCATATGTATATTACACATGTATACATATACATACATACATATGTGTAGCTTATAACCACCTACGAATAAGTTTTACCTCTTTGTAAATTGTTTTTTCTTATTCTTCAGCAATTTCTCTGAATCTGGAAGCTCGTATGTACCATATATGATGTACATGTATATGGTGTGTATGTATATATGAAGTTCATTCCTTAATCAATGTATTCTACATGGTGAAACTCATCTCTAACACTGGAAGTAGATGGACACACTCTGGGCTGGTTTTTGCAGCTTTTGGCATGCACACCCTAAGATAGGAACACTGTGATAAGCCAGCATCCAGGAGCCACTATAGCCACCAACATCTTTTCTGTGACCACCACATTCAGGTAGTTCTCTCTTTAATGGTCTACCATGGGCTTTCCTTCTTCTGCCTTATCACATCAACAGAAAGTCTGTTTTGGAAAAAAAAAAAAAAAAAAAAAACACTGGAATGAAAACTAGATGAACTCAATCATGCATTCATTTTAGGATACAAAAATACAACACACCTGTGTGGTTCCGTATCTACTCCTTTCTCACTGCACGCTACGTGAAGCATTTAGCTAGTGTGAGCTGGTGTGTCTAGGAGTCCTTTTTAAGGAGTAAAAATGGGACAGAAGATGAATAGAAAGAAAAGGCAGAAACCCAGGATCTCAAACATCTGATGCCTTCTGGTTGATCAGGCAAGACTTGTGGGGAGAGGGGGCTTCTAGTTTAGAAAGAATTACTACACCTTCACCCTCCTTTTATATCCACCTACTTCTCTCCATTTCCCAGTGATCCCAAGAAAGGCAAACGCAACAATGATAAGACCAGCTAGGACGTCTCTTTACTCTCTGGGTCTGTGGACCCAAGCGGCTCCGTGGAATCTGGCCACAGGGTCTGGAGCAGACCTGGGGGATCAGCCCCAGCAAGCTGTTTCCTCCCTGACTCTCCCCCTACATAACATCTCTTTGTCCCTGTCCCTGCATCCGGACGCCTTCCTTGACCCCTAAACTAGGCTGGGTGGCCCCTATAATTGGCTGTTTAAATATGCTCCTCTTAAAAATATTCATCACACTCCTCATATTTGTTTAATATCTTCTTCCGTAGTACGTGATAACCCTGAGAGGGCGGCTCAAGACATCCGTCCTGCTCACATCCATCTTCCTAACTCATACACAGTGGCAGGCACATAATACACTCTCAATTAGTATCTGATAGAGGGTCAGCAAACTCACAGATGTAAAGTGCTCAGGTTACTTTTGGCACATGGAGGCTCTCATTCGCGTGCTGGGGATCTTCAGCAGATCCACGCAGTCCTAAAGCCTGAACGTGTTGCACTCTGTGGACTTGGGAAGGAATGTCTACTGCCCACAGTCCCCAGAGCAGCATGTCTGCAGGCCCCGACCATTGTCAACTGGTCAGAGTCACTTCTAGTGAACTTTAGCTGACTTAGCAAAGACACAGACACAGAGAGGAGCTTTTTGGGTTCAGTGACTGCCCCTCTGACGCAGCTCCCACAAAGGAGGCAAGGCAGGCAAGAAAGAGAGGAAGCAGGGGGTAGAGTCTAGCTTCCTGATGTCCTGCTGTCAGAAGATTGACTGACATCTTGGAAGGTCACGCCCATCTCATGTGCTGCGTGGGGATCCCAGGCAGAGCAAGGGAAAGGGACACAGAGGTCGCCAGCCCCAACAGGCCATGTCAGTCCAGTCCACATATGCGCTCAATGCTCGCAGGTCACACACACTGCCCGTGGCTGGCTCGCCACACCTCATCCTGATGGAGCTGGGTCTCCCTGGAAAGACAGAACACCTTTTAGATCAGAGGCGACCACCTCAGAGCCTGTGTTTCTGCCCTTGCAACACGCTGCCTGCCCTTCTTCCTCCCGCCTCCTCGTGGGACTCCAAAGCTTTATTCTTAAATGTCTCATTACTACAGCTTTTAGGCTAAATTATAGCATTCTATTTTTAGTTGTTTTTCAGAAGTATAGTTTGGCCTGAGAGTGACTAAGTGCTGTCATGACGAGCCATCGTGTTATCAAGCCCTGCAGTTACATCTGGGTGGGCTCCCCCAGCCTAGGCTGACTTCTGTCTCTTCGTTACATTCGCGTTTACTTTCAAACCAAACAAGGATGTAGCCTTGACTGGACTAGAAATTACAGGGCTTCTCAGAAGTATTCTCATGCACCAATCCCTGGTTTGTTTCTAGAAGGGGTAAAGCTGACCTGTGCTTTATTTTTTAAAAACGTCCTAGTGACTCCACAGGAAATAGCTGTGAAACCACTAAATGATGCTTTGTGTTCTTGGACTTTTAACTAAGGAGTGAGTTTAATTCAAACTTATCCTGAATGCCTCCCCCATACCTGGCTAGTTTGCCCCCTATTCTTTAGGAAATGGGGTGAGGGGTCTCTGAGCTCTTTGAGCAGATGGTGGGATGACCAACTAGCTCCAGGAAGGTAAATTCAGCAACAGTGGAAAAAGACAAGGAGGAGTGGAGAAAGAAACAGAAGCAGTCTCTTAGAGGCAAAAATAGAATGTGCACAGAGGAAAATGTATCTTTAGAACACACGAGATTTGAGGTGCTGGGAAATTGAGGCTGTTGGAAATGTGGGCTGGAGTTGGAGACCAAGCCAGCCCTTTCCCACAGGTGTATTGATCAAAGCATCATCCTGTTGACAGTCTAAGGTTTTTGTCCTTGCATAAATGGCACGTGCTGTAAGATCATAGTCAATCCTTTTTATTAGAAGGTAGAACATCTTAAGAATAAGAGCCTTTGACTTCTTGGAGTAGCGGGGGGCACCGCATTTTATGAATCCCCACTTCCAACCCTTTCTACCAGGTGCTTTGTATGGCTCTTCTATTTAAATCATTTTAATCTGGTCATCCAAGAAAGCAAATAGCAGGTTCCCACCATCGAGGAAACGGGGGGGGGGGGCCCAGAAAGTCTCGGTGAGCTGCTGAGTTCACACAGCCAGCTCCCGGGGGCCTGGTGGCGCAGCGCCAGTCGCTAGTGCGTGGCGCCACCTACCAGGCAGCTTTGCCCCTCGGCCTTTCCCTGCTGACAATTACTTCACACGCGGAATTCTCCTTTATAGCCACTTTTATTCCTTTGATCTCTTTTAACTCATTGCTGTTGTGGTGGTGGTTTTTTATTTTATTTTTTTTTCCCTAACCCGAACACTTAAAATCTTTGCTCTCCTTCCCTACTTTCTGTGGCCTATCTATAGTCCCTTTGTGCTCACTTCCATCAGGAGTGTTCCTGGTGTTGGAAGCCAGCCTCTGTTTTTCTCCACACATGTGCCCCACCCAGGCCTCCTTCCCAAATAAAGGTTTGTTCTGTGGTAATGACTGTAAGAACAGCTTGGGTTATTAGCTGGAAGAGATCGTTGTATAACAACTTATCTGTTGTCAACATACACGGTGTCTTCTGAATCCAGTAGCACTAAATGATCTTTCATCTTTTCTACGCCCTCTCAGACTCCGGGTCTCTTTCCCAAAAGGAGCTGCTTTCTTAGGGTTGGTTGGAACCAGCGCAAGCTGAGAGACTAAATAGCAATCAAACCAGATGCTGTCACAACTTTGGGGCGGCGATGCACCTCAGTCCTATAATAAAGACGCCCCGGGGTCCCCATAGAGCATGGTCTAGTTCACCACATCCATGAGGCAGCGTCACCCACTCGTAGAATTCATGTTCGGTGTTTCCTACTTGTTCTTTTTCCTACCATCCAGATGCCTTGAACCTCAGAAACCGGCAGGTCATCTGTGTCACACTCAAAGTCCTCCAGCATCTGGTTGTGTCAGCAGAGATGGTGGGCGAGGCTTTGGTGCCCTACTACCGTCAGATCCTCCCCATCCTGAACATCTTTAAGAACATGAACGGTGAGTTATCCCTCAGTTCAAAATGTCCTGTGCGCCTTGAGCAAAGGGGAGTAGTTCAAAGCAGAGTTCCGTGAGCCACCCACTTAGGACTTCCCATCACATAGGGACTGTGATCTGGCTGGAGATGTAAAGAGCGCACTCCTGCCCGCCTCCCGCCTCCTGCTGCTCCCTCAGGAAATGGCACAGTTACCAATTCCACTCAGTTACTCCTCAGCGCACAGCTGCTCCATCAGCGCAGGAGCAGCGAGGCTCTTCTGTGAGCGCTCAATGATTAAACGGTGAAGTTTATAAACTAGTTGTTGAACCTACTAATAGGCTTTGAGTTTGTTGCTTTTCTTAATATTTAATAGTAATTCCACCTTTAGATGCTTCCTGTTAAGCTTTCAGTAATGTTTCTTTTTTTTTTTTTTTTTTTCAAATCAATTTAGGATGAATTTTTTTAAAACATTGCTAAAATACGGTAGTGGGCTTGGAGCATTCAACAAATGTTCTTCCATTTAAAAAAAATAATATAGAAAAATGATTTCTCTTATTTTGCTTTACTAATTATTTAAGAATTTGTCATTAATGATTCGTAGTTACTCAGTGGACATGAGTACTGGTTAAGATATATAGAGAAATCCATTTAAAAAATTCGGCGCTAGGAGTTTTGTGAGCATCTATGAGCTCAGAAAGATCTGCTTTATCCTACAAAGATGTCAACAAGTTTTGGCGATCTCTTGTCGGGCAGCAGATGTGCATCTGTTCACTGACAGTGTGATCTTCTTGAAACAACGAGAATGTAGTTTTCTCTTTTGCTGCTCACTTAGAAGTTATATACTTCTCACATGTGTGGTGTAAGTCAGCATTCAGAGTTTATTCCTGACAGTTGTGGGAATAAGTTGGTAATTCAGTGAACACTGCATGGGAAATTTGCAACATGATCTCCTCTTTGTATATACAAGGAAATAAATAAAACAAAAGCAGCTCTCACCACAAACAAAAAAACAATCAAACAAACAGAAACAACCTTTATTTGGAATCATGGTGTTTTATGTTATTATTAAATCTCTATGAAATCGGCTTTAGGCATAGACTATTCAGGAAATCGTGGAATTCTCAGAAACTCTATTTAGCTGTCTTTTAATAGTGGGACTATTAAAATATCATGTAATATTATATTAGCAAAAAGGACTTCAAGTGGGATTTTGGAAGTTCAATAATGTGTAAGGGAGTGAATTGACACCCATTCCCAATTACCTGAAAAGCTGTGGACAAGTGGGAATTGAGGCAAGATGGTTACTCTTTGGGAAAAGTAAAAACTGCGTTTTAGTTATTGAGTCTCTTACTGTCCATGCTCAATACTTTTGTAACAGCATCCCTACTTTATGGAAAATATGTGTCCTATTATTACATATTCTTAACTTGCAAGTCTCAATTTTACCAAACAGCCGCATGGAATATCCATGACGTTACAGAGCGACTCCACCTGCACAGGGTCAGCTGCGTTCGGCCATCACACTGAGATTCTAGTTAACTGAGGAAGTGAGAGATGAGAGCAGACAGGAGATGGGGGAGAAAGGATGGAGTTATTAAAGAAGTGGAAAAATCAGGGAACAGCCACCCCTAAAAGTCTTAGTTGAAATTTTTGAAGTGTGTGATTCACAGACTTGCCTCAGTAATCCTCACAGTAATGCGTGATATATGTATCCTTACTATTTCCATTGTTCTGTTGTAAAACTTCCTCTCTAGCTTTTCTCCAGCGTGAACATTGGTCTCGTGCTATGGTTTGCGTATGGAGTGTCCCCTAAAGTCTCGTGTGTTAAAGGCTGGGTCTCCAGTGCGGCAGTTCACAGGTGGGACTTTGGGCAAGTGACTGGATCGAGAGGGCTCTCTGACTTCCCTGAAGGATGAATCCATTGATAATCGATGGACTAGCGGGAAGTGGCGGAAACTGTAGGCCGGTGGGCATGGCTGGAGGAAGAAGGTCTCTGGGGTATGCCCTCGGGGACTGCATCTGCCTCTGTCCCTGACACCCTCCTCTCATCTCTCTTCCTGTCCTTGGCTACCAGAGCTGAGCAGCTTCCCCCCACCCATGCCCTCTGCCGTGATGCACTGCCTTATCTCAGGCCAAAAACAACATACCCAGTCAACCAGGGGCTGATTTGGCTCTGAAACCATGAGCCAAAATAAATCTTTCTTCCTTTAAGATTTTTATGTCAGGTATTTTGGTCACATTGACAAAAAGCTGACTAATGTGCCTTCTGCTCCTGACCATCATGGGAGATGAGCCCCCGCACATCTCTCCCCCCTTGCTCAGGTGTATGGGGTAGGTGGCCACCACAGTGACGTGTTGGCGCTCTTGTTCCACAGTGAAACCTGGAACTAAAGTCTAAGCCTCATTTGGCATCCTTGTGTAAAAGAAGAAAATACATCAAGAGTGATGCTCAAAAGACAATTAGAATCTCCCCACATCTTCCAGGAATCCTTCAAGGCAGGATTAACACAGCTGCCACAAAGCCAGACACACCTGGATGTCAAACAAAGCTATTGGTTCCTACTGCTTCTCATTACAGTTTTTCTTTAACTCTGTCACTCACAAATGTTCATATACTTAACAAGGGAGGTGGATGGCTTCAGAAATACGTTCCTGTTAAGAGTTTATCACTGTGGGGGACTTGTAGTGCATACCAGTCCTTAGCTGGTCTCAACACAGCTGACTTCTGGAACTTTCCTCAATGTATGCATCAGGGTTTCTACATTCCAGCTATTTTCTTACCTAATATTTTCCTGATATTCGAGGGGGGAGACATTAGCTTCAGCTTCATTTTCTCCTCCTCTAACAAGCCTGTCCGTACAAAGCCACGATGTGGTTTGCTGTATTTTCAGAGGGTCCTATTATAAAATTGGAGCATTTTAGCTGTAAAAACTTAAAGCACTTCTTCAAAGTGGTTCTCTTAGCCTAGATCCAGTTCTGCCAGAAGCAGCTTATCACAAGATTTCCAATTACAATTACAGTAGTATTTTTACTAGAAAAAAATGATTTAGCTTTAATAGTATTTTAATAAATCCTGCTTCATGATTATAAATATGCTATCCATATTCACGTAATACCATAATACTTACTTTATTTAAGCAGATGTCATTACTGGAATACTATATTAGATATTTACAGTATGTAGCATTAGAAAAACTTATCCTAATTTCCCATGTATTTGAGAATGATTTCACACATTTCTGTTTACTCTTTTCTCTATTTGTCTTTTATGTAAATCAATATCTTGTTAAACTCAGATTCAGATATATTTCCTTTAAGTCTTGCCACAAAATCCTTTTTAGAATGAGACCAGATACAAATGACAGAAAGAAAGAATGAGAGAAGAGTTTCTTTCCAATGTAGTGTCCCTGCCCTTTTGTGTGTCCCCTTGAAGTGCAAACTCCAGCTTAGCTTTTCCGTCTGGTCTTTGCGGCAGTGCCTGTTCGATTTTAATGTTAAACGAACTTTCTTTGAGGAGTCTGGGAACTGGGCATACCTTGTTGCAATTGCTCACAGTGAGGAGAACTAGCCTTACGGTCTTCCCCGGGGCCATCAGGAACGGAGTTGGGCAGGGAGGAACGGATAATGCTCCATCTACACCGTTGTAGGCGTTAAAAAACTTACGCCCAGCCCCAAAAGATTATCTCTGCTCCAGCAAAGGCGTGGCTTCATATTTTTTATCTGTGAGTAGCATTTTTACAAACTTTAATTAAGCTATGGTTAAAACTACAACAGCTGATAAGTCTGAGATGTGAATTGTGCTGAGACCTACAGAGAACACTATGGAGCCAGGAGAGATGCTGTGTAACCTTCGGCAAATCTCTTAACTTCTCTGATCTTCTACTTTTCTCATCTAAATAAAGTGTGTATGATAATGTTTTATGAGGGTTGGCATGAAAATCAGAAACAATGAATCCATGAGTCCCTTCACATGGAGGCTGACCTTGACTGGGTTAAATAAGATAGCCATTATTATTACATGACAGCACAACATAGGTAATGTTATACACATATACTACATGATCTAATCTAAAAACATAATAATGATATGTTAGATATACATAGCAACCTAACTGGATAGTTGACAGTGTGGTTGGGGCTGGTAGCACTCTCCCCGGGGGCACTGTGCCTTGGCCCTTCCATAACCTGTGAATGAGGTGTGGCCTCCCGGGCCCAACAGCTCCATCAGTCACTTTTCTTGGAAGGACTCATCATGCTGGTGACTACAAATGTCAGGTGAGTGGCCGAAGAAGTTAAAGGACTCATTCAAGGATAAATGGTTTTCAAATCCATTCTTACCTGGTGTTATCCAAAAGTTTGGACGTGTGGCTGGTGGTGGGGGAATTCCATATTTGAAAATGAGGAGGCTTCCTGGGAGGGACGGAAAGCCCAGACCAAGGTCCTCTTTGGAAGATCCAAACTGGCATCTAAGCTCTGGAGCTTACTTCCTTGAATTTAGACAATGCCTAAAACATGCTGTCTTTCTAGTGACTGCTTTGGGGTGGGAGGAAGCGGAGGCTCTGGGGAACATTTCTAGAAGGCATCTGTAATACAGTCAGTGGCAATTCCATCTTTCCCATGCTCTTGCTCAAATGTTATTAAAGGTTACCGAAAATTAAGACAATAGGAATGCTCGACTTATAGCTTCCAGAGATGAAACAACAAAATTAATGATGCAGTATACTACATTTGAGGAAAATGAGCCAATAAATGCCATTAAAATATCTACAGCTCAAATGCAGGCTGTGCCAATAGAGCGGGGCTGTCCGGTGACCCCGTGTCCTTACGTGGTATTCTTTGTTTCTAATTGCACCAGTAGGACCTGAAACAGTTCAGACTCCAGGTGTCAGAGACTCCTGATAATATCAGAAACTCACGTCTTGAATATGCAAAAGTAAATGCAACAATTTTTTTTTTTTTTTTGTGTGTGTGTGTGTGTGTGTGTGTGTGTGGTACCAGGGATTGAACTCAGGGGCACTCGACCACTGGGCCACATCCCCAGCCCTTTTTTGTATTTTATTAGAGACAGGGTCTCACTGAGTTGCTAAGTGCCTCGCCATTGCTGAGGCTGGCTTTGAACTCGCGATCCTCCTGCCTCAGCCTCCCAAAGTGCTGGGATTACAGGCGTGCGCCACCGCGCCCGGCTAAATGCAACAATTAAATACCACGTTCCCATACTCATAGAAATCAGCCTCAGGATCAGCTGAGGATGTATACCACTGTTGACTAATAAAAGCCCATTAAAAGATACTTCAAATTTTTAATTCAAGTTTAGGTACATTCAAACATATACATAATGAGAATGCATTAAAATTGCAAAAATTTGGGACATTTGAACCAGTGTTTTGATCCTGAATGTTAACGGCTTCTAACAAATAGAAACAATTCTTTGGTACTGAGAGTTTGAAAACGATATCTTGTGAGACCCTGAGCATTCTCAAGCTCCGTGTGCCCACCTCCCCGTGCTCCCGAGGCTTCTGTGAGACCTGAGCTCATCGTCCTGTGGAAGGCTGAGGAACTCCGGGGAGTGGATTGTTTACCAGAAAACAAAAACAGGAACACTTCAGATATTCTGCCTTAAAATTGACTTGTGTAAAGGTTATCTCTCTTCTCTGAGATTTAGTCTAATTTTGGAGTTAAGGTTTATTCCTCAAGGAACTCTAGACAGTTTTGAGTTCATGATTTACATTTGGAAATTTGCTTCAGAGTTCTTTGGAAATCATCAAGTTTATTAGATTTGAAAACATTAGATTATTCTAAATTCATTGGATAAATTATTAGAACTGCTGCCACCAAATTTCTGAAAATTGTGTTTGGAATGATCATGTATAAATGTGGACTCTCTGAGCACTTCTCCCATCCAGACTTGACTAGTTGATCCAAAGAGAATCTTCAGATCATAACAAAGCTGTAAAATATACAGAGGCCCTTTGGTTTGAGCCCCTCTGCAATTTACTAAACTATATGATCACCGGTTTCACAGAGGCAAAACATTTGCATTGGGTTTTCCTTGTCTTGTGTGGAGTGTGGCCCATGTGGTAGAATTCAGTGCTTGTTTGTGTGCCATTGATTCACTAACCCGCCTACGTGACCAATATGGGTTGATTCTGTCTTGTCCTGAGTGGCTTTGGTTCCTTGGAGGTAGTCCATTCTACTTACAAAGGGAAAGATGCATCCATCCGACGTGGAAATCCAGCCTATGCCAGCATTTCTGGCTGCTGTCTCTCTCTAGTCTAAACTACACAGCACAGCATCTAATCCCTATTCCAAATAGCAGGCCCTCGATAAATTGAAGAAACGTTCCCTTCCTCCGAATCTTTGCGTTTCCAACGTTCAGCGTTCCTGCTTTCTTCTTTATGAGCAGAGTTTTCAGAACCTGGAAAACCTCTAAAGGCAGGGATGGAGGACCCACAGAGCAGCTCCAGGACACTGACGGTCCTAGAAGGGCCTGGGCTTCCAACCTCACTTGCTGCCTGTCCCCACGGGTAGGACATGCAGGCCTCTTTCCCATTTTAAAATCCATAAATGCTTACCACACTAAATGCACGTCATCTTCACTCAAACTGCCTCGTTTAGTCTCAACCTTAATTCACTTGTAGCATTAAGATGGGGAAGTGGGGAGCCACCTAATGCCCTTCTCTGTCGACCTCCTTGCTCACCTCTGCCCGGAGGGAAAGTTTCTCCTCGGAGTCGTTCGCCTGTGTCTTGAGACACGATCTGGGAGAATGACGCCCAGAGACACGAGGATCCGGTTCTGAAGGGCCGTGCTCTGTGCCAGCCCCCGTGTCGCCCTCACCCACGTCCACATGCTAAGTGCTCGACTGCGGAAGCTTCCTGTCTCTCGGGTCTGGATTCTAGAATTTTAAGACCAAAGTATTGATAGGACCACACTCTCCGAAGGCTCTGGGGAAGAGCCCACTCCTGCTGCCGCTGGTCCAGTGTTGCCAGCAGCCCTTGGTGTCCCCAGACTGTTGTAGATGCACGACTCCATCCTCCGACTCCATCCCCACAGACCACTTCTCCCTGTGTTTGTCCCCACATCTCGTCTCTTCTTCTGACACCAGTCCTCAAGAAGAATGGATTGGGGCCAGCCTTGTTCCAGTATGACCTCACCTAAAGGCCACCTAATTACTTTGGCAATGACCTTAATTCAAAATAAAATCACATTCTGAGGCCCTGGAAAGAACATGAATTTGGGGGGACACTATTCAATCTAGTACCGACTGAATACCTCTGTCCTACCATGTGGGGAGATGAGACCAGTCTTTTATAAGCAAAGTCACAGGCTTGTTCTCCTCACGCTGCCTTTACTACTGGAAAAGGGTGTTGAGAAAAGACCTGATGAGAGTTCCTTTTACCAACAGAAGCCCATTCCTCTTCCTGTCAGCAGGCAGGGCTTGTACTCTTAGAAAAGAGAAGGAGCCAGGTGACTTTTGAGCGAGAGAGATGGCAGCTAGTCAACTTTTTTTTCCTTCTGTAAATCTGCTAACTAACCAGAGAGAGAACCCCTTCTGCAGCTCTGGGACAGGCCTGGCTGCGGCCGGCCTGTCAGTGGACCCCAGGGAACCCAGCAAGGTGGAGAACCGTATCCCTTAAGCCTGTCCCTGCCAGAACCAGCTGGGCAAAAGCCTCAGGCCTATCTGTGCCCAAATGGGGCTTAGAACAGTAAATCAGGGGTTTCCCTGATAAGAGGGCAGGGAAGATGTTTTGGACATCTGGACTAATTGTGGAAAACAGGAAGTGGGCCACCGTGGAGTGGTGGAGCCCAGCACGGGGGAGCAAGGGTTCGGGCACCAGGGTTTCTGGGCTCCAATCCTGTTTCCCAGTTGAGTGATCTTTGATGGGTTATACAGCTCCTCCGCACCTCGGTCTCCCTAAAAAGTCAAGTTTTGGGAGAATTAGGTCAAAAACCCTCAGAGAACTGTAGGGAGGTCCTGTGCCAGCAGCATCAGCCTGGAGAGGGTGGAGGAAGGGACTGTGGAAAGCGAGGGAAGGCGCTGGTGGGTGAGCACGCTTCAGTGAAAGGGCTCAGTCCGTGGTGCAGGTCAGTGCTTGCTCAGAGAGTCACGGAGGAAACCGGCTTCACGTGGTCCTTCCAAGAGCAGTAAGTGAAATCCATATTCAGCAAGGTGATGAAATGCAAAATAAACTTTCAAGAATCAATATCTTTACTATATGCCAGAAGTCAGAAATACCATGCAAAATTTATTTTCTGGAAGCTATTAATTCCTATTAGCACAAATAAGCCATTACAGACAAACTTTCACTGCTCAAACACCCTTCTGGCCCCCCAAAACAGGCTTAGTTGCTGCCTGAACCCCTCACTTCATTTCAGAGGAGGGCTGAAGTATTTAATCATAATCCAGATCCAGAGGATGGCCAAGAACTGCCTGCCCCCGTGGACAATTGAAACCTCATCTCATGTCCAAGACAGATGTGGCTTTCTGCTTGCAAATGGCTCTTGCATTTGCAGTTTAAATTTAAGTCTGTGTCTTTCCACATCACAGTGTCCATGTTCCTCCCAGGCATCCAAGTTCTGTCTGCATTGGCTGCGGCTTCCCAGCCTCACCACTGACCTTGAAGAAGCTGAACTGTCAGACACCAAACAGTAGGCGAATTCACGGCCCCAGCGCATCCCCAGGGTCCCAGACTGAGGGTTGTTTTGGTCAGTGTGGACTGTCTGGAATCTACTGCTTCTGATACCTCTGCGGAAGGGCAACTGCTGGTGGAAACAGGCTGGAGACGGGGCTGGGACACCTGTGCCACTGCGGGCTTTCAGGATGGGCTTTGCAACCTAACCCTGATGCCTGGCCTTGGGTGTCCATTCCACTGCCCAGTCAGGGACTCCTGGGAAGTGGTTTTGTTTTCCTCTGGATCCAAAGTCTAACATCCCATCACCCCAGTGCCCAACCCTGGCCCTTCTTATTTTGCAGAATGAGTTGCTGTCTCATCTAGGGACGCCCCGTTGGTCTGCCACTTTCTGTGTCTGTCCTCTCACCAGGGCCCAGATGCAGGCAGAGGCTCAGTGGGGACAGCTGGATAGTTGCTCCATCTCTTGGCAAAGCCATGTTTGAAATGTGTGCTTTGTTGCCCCTCCCTTCCCCTCCGAAGTCACCCAACAAGGATCTAGGGACAAAATCACTTAATTCCAACTGGTATCCAGTCCTTGGCCAGTATTCCTGCTGCTTGCTGGAAACTGACACATTTCTGAATTGGAGATATCCACCAATTAGCTGAGGCCTTCAGGATCTGCCTAGAGAAATCTATATACTACGCTTTAATGTGTTTAAAAACTCAAGGGCCCCAAATGAACAAGCATGCAGATACTCACTGAAGAGAAAAGAGTATTCTCTTATATTTATACAACTCAAACTTTTATTCTATCTGTGCAAGAAAGCAAACAGGGTTTTGAAGCTTTACTTTAAGGAGGCTTTTATATTCAATCAGTTCATAATTTATACTTTCTAAATCATTTAAGATATCACCTATTCTAAATAATTAAGTTCTCATTCTCATTTTCCTTGATATGCAAAACTTTCATGAGTACCAACAAATGTCATTTTAAAGTTCTCTTTGTGGACATTGCAGAGAATATAAGAGTGTCACCAAGTGCAATAGTTATGTTGAATAGTGACTATTCATGATATAATCAAGGCAAGTTGGGGGGGTAGGAGATAAAAAGTAAGCTTTATTCAGTGGGGAGCTTTTCCCAGCCCTGCATGACTTAGGTCGCCATTCTTCTGTTTCCAGGACTCTAGATATTTGCTGGAAACTGAGTTGCCCTCAGTGCTCTCTCCTCACTGAGCTGGGGCATGGGAAAGGGGGGTGACTGCTCCACTTCTTTTCTTATGTTGGCACCCCACCAGGCCCAAGTACCAGCTCTGTCCTTGTGTTGTCACAATGGGGACAGATGGAAGGGACAGGAAGTGGGAGCATCTGCACTCATGGCTGCCTGCAGGAGCCCTAATTAAGGAGATAGCTAAGACTGCGGTTAGCTGTGAGCCATAAGCATTACCACCTTCCATGGTCTCGTGAGACTTGGCCCGGGACATTGTGGATCGGGTCGGTGCCATTTGCATGATCTCGCGAGACTTGGCCCGGGGGATTGTGGGTCGTCCTCGGGGCCATTTTGTGGTTGTTGGAGGAGTGTGGACGGCCTGTCGGGGTGTTGTTGGAGCCAGAGAGAGAAGCTGACAAAATAAAGAGCCTGTTTGTTTCCAGTCTGCCTCTGAACTTATTCCCATGGCTTTGTTGCTCCAAGCGGCCATCGCTTCAGGTGGCAACAGCTGCCCTCCAGGGAGGGCCTGGCAGGTGTTTAGGGCCAGTTGTGTGCGGCCGGCCAAAGCCTTTCAGGCACCCCACCACATAGTTGCAGCCACCCTAGGTATTCCCTGGGCCCTTGGGTGTCCTGCATTCCCCAGCTTCTTGGGTTTGTTGGGATCCTACTAGGAACCCCTAGTACACAGGATTAAAATGACCCCCATACCAGCTTCCACATGCAAATGAGACTCACCTAGCCTGGGTGCTGCCCCCCCCCCCCCAGGAGAGCCTGGCTTTGCGGCTGCGGGTGGTCACCTCTGTGCCACAGGAGCCCCAGGTTCCCTGGCCGGGACTGCTGAGGCATAGCTCCCACACTGGCCTTGACCCTGAACCCTGGGGGAGCCCCGTTTCAATGCCCTGACACACTTATTTCGGTTTATTTTAGCCAAACATGACACTGCAGGAGGAAATTTCCACTTAGTATGAAATCAGCTTTCCGTTTTTATTGTCTTCTATCAAAATCTATATTTTTCACTTTGACAGAATGGAACATAAATAGCTCAGCATACGCTTAGCCATCAAGGAAGGTGGAATTGAAAAATACAATGGACATATTCCCCAGAAAAACTGCAAATATTATTGATATTTCCTTGCTTGCCTGCTAGCTGCATTAGATCCTCATGTACATCTTGAATTAATGTACCAAGTAATAAAGAAAAAAAGTAATGGTGCAGTGTTATTATGACTAAGCTCTATTCCAAGCCCTCCAAGATCAATTTGCTATTTCTGCTCTTAAATACAGTACTTTATTATCAGCTTTTTGTGAGCCTATTTATATTCATTTTGTGGTGGTCATACAATGATAAAAACAATCACTCTGTGCCCAGTGACTTTTAGCTTAGACTTTGCATATTTATTACCACTCTGCCTCTGTTCCCCCTACATTTTATCTTAGAATTTATTTCTTGAAATTTGAAGTTATTTTTATCACAAACAAAATAAAAAACTAGTTAATGACACAATGTTAAAGTTTTAAAAACAAGAATATCATTGGGCAATTATTGCTTGATAATTCTCTCAATATTTCAAGCTTTGTTTTGACCTGTGGGCAAGTTGGATATTTATTTATATGCATAAAGGATCATGGGGAGTTCGTAGTTTTTCCTAACAGAAATCATTGACTATGATGTGGTTTTGTGTGTGGTTACGTACTAGAAATATGGGAAATAACCGGCAAACCAAATGGCCTGGAAGGAGTTCTGTTCAAGGAGCAGGGAAAATATGTTGTCCTTTTACAGTTTCTTTCAATCTGTGAATGATAACGACAGTGATACTCAAAGAGAAGCAGTGGATTATTTTATGTTTTTGTGATGGACAACTTAAATTTCTAACAGGATTTCTGTTGGGTATCAAGTCACAGTGGACTGAGGGGAGAGCGTTGTCGGTCCCTAGAGGCCTGCGCACAGGTCCAACCTTCCCGTAGCCCTGCGCAGCTGGCTACTGCTTGCTGTGGCACGTGCTCATGCCTTAACTCTCTGCATCCTCAAAGCACCAGCCTAATGCAAAAGCACTGGGGAGCAATGCAGTTTTTATGAAGGTTTTTTTGGGGGATGCCAAAGAGAAGACCACACAGAATTTATTCATTGATTCACTAAAAAAACAAAACACACACTGTTGGCTGCTTGCTAGGTGCCAACACAGCAGAGCTTTCTAAGCATCCTTAAAGAGTGGAAGTCTGCCGCTATCCAGTCATCTTGCATTCGCCAAATCCGTGAGACTTCCTCACAGCCCTCCCCAGGAAGGTAGGGTCAATGCTGAATGCTCCCCACCCTCGATAGAGCCGTGCACCCTTATCTTTTACTCCTCTCTGAAATCACTGGACCCTGAGGTCAGGACACAAATTTGGAGCAGTAAAATCCAGATTTTATGGTAGACTTGTTGAGACTATTAGATGGGAAGAGTGCTGCCTAAACTTGATGCATTTTCTTAGCAAATGACATAGTGAAGAAATGCAGTGAAGTTTCGGTTTTACCACAAGCATCGTCAACTTGTACAGGACAGATGGCACCCACTTCATTTGTCCTACCTGCGTGCTATAGAGAATCTCCCTTTGTGGACTGCATCCAAAGAGTGCTAAGAACGGTAGGGTCTCCCGGAAAGGGGGAGGGGGGGGGGTGGGGGGAGGGTGGGGTCTGCCGCTTTTCCAGGTCATCTTGCAATTTCGCACACAAATACGTGAGTCTTCCTTCACAGCCCTCCACTGGAAGGTAAGGGTCACAATGCAGAATGCTCCCCACCCTCGATTGAGCCGTTGCACACCCTTATCTTTTACTTCCTATCTGTAATCACCTGGACCCTGAGGTCCACTGGGACACAATTTTGGAGCAGGTCTAAAAATCCTGATTTTATGGTTGACTTGTTTGAGGAATATTAGTTGGGAAGAGTTGCTCTCCATGTCCTAAAACTTGTTTGCATTTTCTTAGCCAAATGACATAGTGAAAGAAATGCCACGGTGAAAGTTTCGGTTTTACCCAACAAGCATCTGTTCAAATTGTAAAGGACAGTTGGCACCACTTCTTTGTTCCTACCTGAGTGTTTGCTATAGAGGATTCTCCCTTTGTGGACTGGCATCCAATGGAGTGCTAAGGTAACCCTTTCTCTGAGATTTCCGTGAGTGCTTTTGTCAGACTTTTACTAAGAGCTCCATTCTATGATTTTCGGCAAATCTGTCCTACCTGGCCGGTGAGCTCCAACAGCAGCAAGCTGAAGCTAGGCCTTTGGGGCATGCAACATTGTTACTAGAGGGTAAATTCCATGAAGGCAGGAACTTTTGTTATTTTCACTGCTTCTTCACCAGCTCAAGAACACCTCCTGGCAGCTCCTGCCAGAGATCAATAAGCATTTGCTGAATGGGTAGATGGATGGAGAGGGTGCTAGTTTTCTATTGCTGCCATAACAAACCACCACAAATCTAGCTGCTTAAGACAGCATCCATTTGTCATCTCACAGTTCTATAGATCAGAAATCAGTGAGCCCTGCTGGGTGACATGATTAGAATTTTATAAGATAAAACTCAAGGTGTCACCACCCTGTGTTCCCTTTAGAGACTCAGAGGAAGAAGGTGCTTCTAGACTCATTGCATGCAGGGGCAGAAATCCATTTTGGAACTTGTAGAACAGAGGTCCCCATCTTCTGGCTGCTTGGCAGCAAGGGGTCACTCCCGACTTCTGTGCCACTCACATGCCCTGGCTCGGGGCCTCTTCAGCCTAGTGACAGTGGGTCAAGTCCAGCCTGTGCTTCCCTCCTGGGCATCTCATCTGACTTCCTTTTCTGCTTTTAAGAGCTCGTGTGATTGATGACCTTGACCCCCTCAGTAATCCGGGATAATCTCCTGACTGTTAGGTCGGTGAATTAGTAACCTATATTCCATCTACAAAGCCCTTCCCTGGCAATCCCTCGATCGGCTTGAGTAACCAGGGGACAGGAGCCCTGGCGTGGCAGTCATCTTTACAGTTGTGCTTCCTGGATGAAGTGGTCCCCAGCTGGTGCCTGGATGGCAGCTCCAATCCTAGCAAAGGTAGCACAGCTCTGCACACCTGTGGTGAACCCAGAGGACACTGGAGACACTGGAAGTGTGTAAAAGGCCGTAAGACACAGAACGTAAGGGTTTCAATGCTCTTTCAGAGTTGAACCAGGTTATCTAATGACTGAGTGATTTACATGGAAGTGGAGAAAAAAAATCAACAGATTCCCTGTCTTCCAAGCTGCTGGTCTGGTGACAGCACAGTGGCATCTCTAGCAGAACTCGGTGAAGCTCTATTAGCCATGGCCACTCTCTGCCCCACTTAGGGCTCCCCATTGCAGTCAGCAAGTATTGATTCCCGAGTAGTGTCATCAAGTTTACCAAAAATCCCACGGCCAGCAATAGAAAGGACAGGGAAATGTTACTTTTGGAATTAGTTATCCTTACTTTACAGATGAACAAACTAAGAATGGAGTCAAATGACTGTCCAAAGTCAGCTAACAGTTGTGTGCCAAGCCAACACCTGAAACATGAAGAGACCCCATCATCCACACCTGAGGATCAGGTGCTCTGCAATGTAAATTGGCTTGCCAGAAATACCATTCATTTCTGAGGCAATTCTGATCAACAGATTTATTTAAGTAGCCCCCTCAAAGCATGCAAGTTTTATTGATCACATGCAGGCGGATCAGAGCAGCTATTGCTGATTTTCTCCGCAAATTCTTGTTATGAAGCAAAATGTTTTCAAATCGTCAATTTCTATTGTGCAGTAGTCATCAATAGTGGCTTCAGGAAAATTCTGAACACAAAACTAGAGGCAAGTTCACAGAAGTAGAAGCATCAAGCAGGTATCTCCTCTTTCTGCTAGAAGCAGTGTAACTATAAGGAGTACACTCAAATGTTTTTAAAATCTCAGCCTAATTCCTTCTTGTAATTCTGGATAAAATCAGAGTACATAGTATAATCAGCTTATGGGCAGGAGCTTCCTAGAAGGAAGATACTCCCTAGTATATACTTAAAAAAAAAAAAAAAAAAAAAAAAACCTGTTTGGAAGCATCCTTCATGCTTGTAGGCAAGGTCAGGGAGACAGTACCTGGCCTGGGGGTATGCCCCATCCTCAGTGCACCCCGTGGGTCCAGTCTTGGTCCAGCCTAACAGGCCTGGGAGCCCCCAACAGCAGCCAGCTAGAAGCTAGGGCTTTGGGGGCCATCTGACATTGTTACTAGGACGCAAGCTCCGTGAAGGCAGGGCTTCCGGGGTGTAATAAAGGGCTAGGATGCTTAACATTTCATGTAGCGCCCAGAAAGTAAAGAGTGCTGCTGATGAGCCGATGGCACCACATCCCGACCAGAAATGTAGACAGGTAAACGACGGGACAGTGAATTGCGCCATTTAATCTAACTTGCAAAGTGAGGCATCAGCTCTCTCAAAAATGGAAAATAAGCTAACAAACAGAGTGAAAACCAGGCACCCTTCTCCATCATTGGGATTTTCCTGCGCATCACCAAGCCTGACCTTCATGGCTGTGTGAAGTGGTCAAGACCAGTTTATGGGCATGGAGGTTCAACCAGAACATTTAGTGCTGGATCGAAGGCAGTCCATCCTACCTCGGTTTGGTTCAGGATGTATTGTTTTGTTTTCTAAGAGAGTTTTTTCTAAGAGGGTGTCTTTTCCTGCTCATGGTCTCTTGGCGGGTATATCTACCTATTTGTGGAGCATGGCATAAAGTGATAAAGAAAAAGGCAATGAGAAAAACCACACCTCAAAATGCTGGTCCACCATAAAACAAGCACTCATTAATAATGTAGGGAATTAGATAACCAGGATCTGCACAACCACATGCATTTTGTAGAACAAAGAAATTATTCGGGACACATGGAAGAATGCAAAAATAGAGAGATATGTCCCAGTGTCTATACAGTGTTCTCTACAAAACACTAATAGTCAAGCAGTCAACACTGGGAAACTGGGAAACCAGCTGTGGATTTCAGTTCTCACTAAACAGATTTTCTTGTTTCAAGAGCACTACTCTCCAGTCTGTACAGATACGTGACAACAAATCCCACCAACAAAAGATGTGAAAAAAGTATGAGAATGCATATACTTGAGTCTTTTTATGTTTCATCAAAATTCCCTCCAAAAGATTGTAGCTATTGTACTCCAATCAGAATTTTATAAAGAGCCCATTAAATAAGAAAAATTCTAAAAAGAACTACCCTCCAGAATAATGAATTTGAAACTGTGATCTCAATATATATTTTAGAACTTTAGTTCTTCTTTAGAAAAATAAAACAAAATAATACTATTGTAATGAAATTAAAAAGGTAGAATAAAATTGAGATTAGAAGAGCATTTTCAATGTATTTATTACAATACAAAGTAAAATAATTCAGTGTTCATATGACCGATTAGGTATAGGCTATGCTTGTACAAAGAATACCTATTAATTGTTGAATTTATAATTCAATAAAATTTCATTGTCAGATGAATTATTTTTACTAGTCAGCAAAGTTTCATGTTCATTTCAGGATTACTATTGAGGAAGGTTAAAATAATCACTCCCATGTGATTGATTGGGTCAAATTTTAATGAGATATGAGAAAAGATTAGACCTCACATTTCCAGGACTTTTAGTTTGCACAGTGGTTTTGCTTCTAACCACAGTTCTTTGAAAAGACCACTTGTTTTAGGGAGAATATTTCAAAATCTTTTCATCCTAACCACATTGTTCCCCCAACAATTTTCTCAAATACAACAGGTACATAGATTAAAAATTGCTCTTGCCAGCTGTTCTTCATTTATTTTGCTGAGTCAATATTTTGAGGTAAGTTCAATGGTAAATTATATAGAGAACAGTGCTCTCTGTCTTAATAATAAACAAGCAGTCTTATACTATCTATGAAAGGGTTTAAAATATGAATGTATCTGCATTCATCAGTGCATTATAGAAGTGCTTCTATGCACCTATTTCTGAAACCCAGCCAGCTTCTTTTAGAATTCTCCACCTACTTTTACCAGAAATCTACTGTTCTATTTAATTTATCTTAGTTTCCCATATTTTAAAAAGAAAGCATAATTCATTTCAAAGAAAACCTTTCCAGAGTAATAATCACTTAGCATATAAATGATTTTAGTATCAATATAGCTGTTTTTCTAAATAAATAATTTTCATGCCCTATGTGTAATGTACCAAGCATGCCTGCTAAATGATAGTTTTGCAATGCAAGAATTTCCATTATAAAAACCTGTGAGATACAATCTAACACATTAGATCGCAATGGGGAGATAACTTTTAATGATTGTTTAGTTTCTTGGTTAAGAATCTTTGGCATGTATAATATAAATTGATTGAATTTATGCAATTAATATTATTAGCACTCAGTTGTTTTAGAATTCTGTTATTAAGATCATAAATTAATATGCAATGTGTGACATGATCCTGTGATCTTTAGTCAAATCCATTATTAAACATCAAATCCTTCCTTAAACATCTATGGGTTCTTTGACTGGAGTACTTCTCATTTAAACTATTTTTTCAATAATATAAGTCTCAGGTAATTGTTCTACTAGCTGTATTTCTAAGATAGATATTCCTTTTTATTCCAATGAGATTATTGGATTTTTAAAAATTCATCCCAAATTTCTGGTGTTATTTAACTATCTTAACAATGGCCAACATTTGTTTAGTGCTTTCTGCATACCAGATTCTGGGATAAGCTCTTCCCTGAATCATCTCATTTGATGCTCACAACCCCAGGAGGAAGAAGCTCTTTATCTGATTTAACCGAGGGAAAATGAATGCAGGCAGAGGAAGTGATTGCGCCCTGACAGTCAGTCAGCAGAAGGACCCTGACAGCATCGGTCACATGGGGAAAGGAAGTAAGAATGACTCGAATGTATTTCTCCATTGCATGAATACTCAGTGTCTCGGGTATCTCATCACAGTGTCTGAGAGAGTCATCCAGACAGACTGATTTCATCTTCCAGTGTTTAAACAAGCAGTGTTAACTAATAACACTCCTAAACTTGCAACTCATTCCAAAGTTGTTCTTGTTGTTTTTATTCTTGTTACCAAATGAAAAGAAGTAGCATTCAGTATAATGATTACTGTGATCTGCTTTTTAAAATATCATGAGTGGCTTTAATCTTGAACAAAAACCAAACAAACATTCAACGCCTATGCAATAGTATGAGTATTTTTTACATGACACAGTTTACAGAAAAGCTTTTTATAAATATATAATGCATGTGATATATTTCATAGAGCACGCATAGAGTTTTGCTGAGTTAGTAAATCCAACCCTAAAATACCCCCATCACATAATGATGTGGGTGGCCTTCTGGGAGCCACCCTGAAGCACGGAGCCCTGCACGTGCAGTAATCTGTCCTTTGTGTAAGAAGACAATTTTGCTGACAGTGTTGGTTTTTGCACAGAAGTCCTGGTCGTCAGCAGGACTTAACTTGAGATGATTCAAGACAATTGCATGAAATGCACTTTAGAAAGAAGAGTATACAAGTTTCTCCCCTAGAAAGACATGGACTAATTGTAACTTGGAGAGAGAGAAAACACTAGTCCCACTCTTTTCAAGTCTGGGGAAAACAAGTCACTAATAGCGATCAAAGGGGAAAAGTCATTCTGTCCCCAGTATGACATGTAGACGTGGAACGTGAATATTCAGGCATCTTGGGAGGGTGACTTGGAAGGAGCAAGAGAAATGGATGAAGGAAAAAGAAAGGCAATGGCTCTGTGCGAAGTAGAGAAGGAAGCTCAGTGGTTAGAGAAATCAAGACCATAAGGGCTCTCTGTTGTTTTAAGAGCTACGAGAAATATGAGGGGAAAGGGGGGGAAGGTTGGTTGCACATGCACAGAAAGAATGTGAAGTGGAGCCATCGTTTTAACTGTAGAGGTAAGGCAGGGATGACTGAGAATAAAGGTAGACAGAAGGAAATGAAGGAACCTCTTGGGTGAGTGCTGAGGATGGCAATGGGCCACTCCATTCTGCCAGGCGGGAAGGGCCTGCTCACCCAGCGGAGCTCCCTGGCGTGGCCACCCTGGGCCGACCCGCTGCCTCACACGGCAGCTGACCCCGACTCTGAGCAGCTTCACTGATAAGCTGCCTTCCTGCGTGTGGCCACACACCCCCCGCTTTCCTGGCCCTTTCCCCAGGGGCCTTCGTTTAGTTCTCGCCAGCTTTCTTGGGGGCAGGGCGCTCTCTGCGTCCTGGGCTCCCCAGTTTCCTGGCAGTCCTGTTTCTCAGCCTCCTTTTGGACTCGCTGATTTTAAGCTAGGTTCACCTTTTCTTTCTTGGATTCCAAATATACGAAGATTCCACGTTGACTCTGTCTTCGTGTTGACATTTCAGGACAATATTTATTTCCTTTGCTTATTTTCTCTTGCTTTCTATAAATTTCTCTGTAATCCTAACACATTCTTTGAAATGTGGTGGTTTCTTCTTACCCAAATTTGCATTTCAAATTATGCTATATCCTATGTGGGCAGGAATCTCGCTTTCCTCAACTGTATAAAAATTGATCGCTGCTATCTAAGCTTTAGGTCTGGTGTAAGAGCTAAGTTTGAGACTAAAGCTCTCATGCAAATTAAGTGTGCGGGTTCCTTGTCTGCACTGGGTGAGACGTTAGGTCGCTGTTTTGGCTTGAAAGCAAAACATCACCTTGACAGAGCTCAGCACCAGCACTTCAGTATGAGGCTGCAGTCCTGGCCATTTCCTGCCTTTTTTCTTCCCGTCATCCTGGTGGACGAGGTGTAGTCCAGGTGGCTGGATTTGGTGACATGTTTCATAATGTCAACGAAAATCCGTGATTGTATGTAAGATTTCTTTACTAGACAACTATTTGCAATAATCCAATGGAGTAATCCTTCAATATTTTCTTTCCCTTGCACCCCAGAATTCATCACTTTCCAGTCTTTTTTCTAATTAAATGCCATATATTGTGTGTCTTTTTTATTTCTTAATTTTTTTTCAGTTGTAGATGGACACAATACCTTTATTTTATTTGTTTATTTTTATGTGGTGCCAGGGATCAAACCCAGTGCCTTACTTACGCATGCTAGGCAAGCACTCTACCACTGTTATTTTTTCTCTTGCCACTTTATTTCCTCCACCTCTCGCTAAACTGTCCCTCTACGCTTCTCTAGTTCCGGAGCATTGCTGTCACACTGTTTCTATGACATGTTTTCCATGCACCAACCATCACATTGAACGTCCCAGCTCAGATTGAAAAGTCTCTCTGCTCTTCTGGAAACACAGTCTAAGGAACTTCTGGGCAACAGTGTGGTAGTATTTGTGGCTTTCTTTTCTTTCCTTTTAAATATTTCTACCTTTATATTCTCATGACATGATTGTAGTTTCATCTATCATAGGAAAGAGAAGGTCCAACTTCTTCCTCACCCTCCTCTCAGTGAAGCTCCACACTCGTGCTCTTGGGACAAGTGACTCTTCTGTAAAAGAAAAGATGTCAAACCTGCCCGTTGACACTGGGACAGACAGACAAAGGGATTTCTAATTTTCAAAAAACCTTTTCTTTATTGACAATTGCCATCATTACTCTCTCTGGGTCTTTGAGACCTATCCATGAAGAAGTATTTCAGGGAAGGACCAAGAACCCACCTCCTCCTCCATGAAGTTGGCAAGGAGATTGAGCCTCACATGCCAAGGACAGGACTGGACGGCTAGAGAGCAGCCAGCAAGGACTCGGTGTCACAGGGAAGGCCGGGCAGTGGCGAGGTGAGCGTCTCAGTGGGCAGACCTCCAGCCAGAGGGAGTGTGTGGTGGGAGGAGGGTGGGCATGCACAGAGAAAAGAAAAGAAGAAACGAGAAGGCCAGTCTGCCCAGATCCCGCAACAGAGGGGCGAAGGGAAGCAGGATGCCTCCCTCCCGAGGGCTGCGAGGCCACCGTGTCGCTGCCCTGTGTGCAGTCGAGAAGCCTGTCTGGGAAGAGTGGCCACCGGGACTTGCTGCAGTAGAATCAGCACACGCCGTGGAGAAAGCCACTTATTCATTTATCTAATCCATAATTTTTTATCTTATGTGTGCCAAGCACTAAAGAGGAGTGAACTTAAACAAAAAGCACAAAAATGTAATCACACACTCTCTTGAGTTCGCATGGATGGTGATGGTGGTGGGGACTGGGGCAGCCGCCAGCAGTCGCGGAGTGTCCCTGCTCGCCAGGGTCTGCACCCGTTGCTGCAGCGGGCCACCCTTATGGAAGGAGCCCCCGCAGGCTGGGGAGGGCAGCCCGGATCCCCCTGTTCTGTGGAGGCTCCAGCCGTGCACGATGCTGTCCCCACCAGAGCCCGCGGACAGCCAGCAGGACGTGGGGCTGAGGTGGGGGCTGCAGGCGCAGCATCTACTGGCGACTGGCATCACTCTGCGGGCCAGCCCCTGGTGCGTGGCGCAGGACACCAGCCAACTGAGTGGAAGGAAAGGAGGGACTCGCAGCCTCGCAGCCCTGGAGCAGGGGCTCAGGAGAGCCGGGTCCAGTTCTCTCTGCTAAGGGGACCTCATCCCTGACGCACACACACTCCTTCCAGTCTCCTGTCTGTTCCCCCCTTCTTCAAGATCAGAGCACGTTGTCATTTACAGCCCATCAGTTCGTTCCTGTTGCTTCTCACCACCGACTTTGTGGTTTATTCCAGAACCTTCCAGGAGCAGAAGACCCAGTCTCGCTGCAGACAACCCCGGCTCCCCTCTCTCTGTGACTGTAATACGTCCCCACTGCCCAGCTCTGTTTCATACCTGGAATGCCAAAATCAATAGTTTCTGGATCTTATGATCCCTTGTAAACACTGGCCAAAATCAATGAGATTTCCATACCAGAGGGGGAGGAACACTGAAGTAGATGCTGTTGATAATGAGTTCCTTACAGAAATGTAAGGTAAATGAGGGTGCTCCTGCCGCTTTTATGCATAACGAGGCATGTGTACAAACAACATCCACACAGCTAGTGGAAATGCCACTGGCAAAATAATATTCAACCTTCAAGCTTAATAACTGCCTAAACTTAGTACTGATAGGAAGCTTTCTGCTCTGGTTTGATGTGCCTAATTAAGGGCATTCAAGGCATCCAAGGAGGTTTCTGTGGGTTTTTATTTGATTATTTGTTTTGTTTTTATATTTAACCCTCTCCCTTTGAAACCCACTTGCGGTCAGTGTCAGAGACTGACAGTTGTCTTGCTGTCTCATTGGCAGAGAACACGCCCGGGATTCTGTCTTCGTTGGTGCACTGCCTGGCTTTCTCTGAAGTGATCTGCGAGATTTCATGTTAGGCATTGCTCTTCTCTATTTTTATTCTAAGTGCATTAACCATTTCTCATTGGGGAATGTGCTTGCAAGCTTGGGTATATGTCACTTTATCTAATAAACATGTTCCTGGCACACAGTGTATAAATCGAATTTTAACAAATTGAATCATATATTTAAATGCCTGAGGGGCTCTCATTTCAGGAAACGAATCAGATTCTAAATTTTAAGTAAATTTTTACCCCCTAATTTTTCTTTTCTTATAATATAGGTTTTCACTTGGTTTGTGTTGTTTTGGGTAATAATTACACCACATTATTAAATTCATTGAGGAATTTTTAAAACCGAATGGTTGAAGAGAGGATTCTGGGAAGATGGTGGAGCAGGAAGCACCAGGAATTCTTCCCTGCTGGACAACACCGGCCCTGGCATAGTGCCTGAGAGGCCTGTTTCGGACCTCTGGAGGCTGTTGTAAGGATTGACTTTGCTCGATTCCAGCTGGGAGTGGGTCACAGCTACCCCTTGCCCTGCCCTGTGGCAGGCAGCTGTGCCCCTGTTCCTGGGGCAGAAAGGACTTGACCTCCAGACCTGGGGATCCGCATTCCTAGTGCTGTGTGCTGCCTCTGATCTTGGAGCTACATGACCCAGGGTTGGGCTATTATTATATCTCTCCACCCACTGTTGTGAGCCCCTCTCCCTCTGGCTGAAGCAATTTCCAGGGCCAACACCGCTTTTCTTTTCTTCTTTTTCTCCCCCACCCGACCCCTTTCATCTTTTCCGTGTCCCACCACCACCACCACCACCACCACCACCACTGTTCTGGGAACCAGAATTTAAAACCCTAGGGTGTTTAAAAGGAGCCACACACACAGGGAAACACAGAAAGTCACTGCACCTGCTCAGGAAAAAGCACAGGCTTAAAGGCAACTCCTGAAGAGCATAAGTTTATGCCAGTCTGATCAGTGGCACAGAAACAGCTTACATCGATTTCTTTAAAAAATTGAGTAGCATCTGATTTTCAGAGTAACTACATTAATATTAAACTCAAAGTCCAATTTCAACAACAACAAAGTCATAGGATATAGAGATACAGAAAATTATTGCCTATTCAGAGGAAAAAAATAAACCCATAGAATCTATCTCTGAGAAAATGAGGTAGTAGACTATCTAAACAAATGATTTCTAAAAATCATCTTAAAGATGCTCAAAGAAATGAAGAAAGATGGGGGAAAATCAAGAAAACGACACATAAACAAAATGGGAAAATCAACATAGAGTGAATTTGAAGATTAAGACCACTAAGTTATAGTCTGACGAACAGAGACACAAACAGATCTGAAGAAAGGTGATCAGGGCCTGGGAGACCCATGGTGCACCATCGTGTGGACCAGCCCGCACACTGGGGTGGTTCAAGGAGAAGGGAGAGCAGAGAAGCAGAGAGATTGATCAAAAACAATAAAAAATGACTGGCAACTTTCCAAATTATGAAAGACATAAATATAAGCAACCCAAGAGTTCTATGGGTCCTCTGTAGTATAAAGCCAAAGAGACTCAAACCAACATTCATCACAGACTGTTAAAAGACAAAGACTCGGGCTGGGGTTGTGGCTCAGTGGCAGAGCGCTCACCTCGCAGGTGCGCGGCCCGGGTTCGATCCTCAGCACCACGTAAACATAAATGCATTGCATTGTGTACAACTAAAGTAAATAAATAAATATTTTTAAAAAAAAAGACACTCTTGAAACAGCAGGAGAGAAGCAACTCATCAATACAAAGGGTGCCTGTGAAAGTATCAACTGTTCTCACATCAGAAACTGCGGAGGCCAGAGGTACTCGGAAGACATATTGAAAGCACTGAAAGAAAAAAAAAAAAAAAAAACTGTCAACCAAGAATTCTACATCCAGCAAAACTGTGCTTCAGAGGTGAAGGGCAAATTAAGTCCCAGATAAACAAAAGTTGAGTTTATTACCATTAAATCTGTCCTGCAAGAAATGATAAATTCTACAGGTTGAAATCAAAGAATACTAGACAGTGAATCCATACGTAGAAACAGAGACCTCAGTAAAGGTGAAGACATGGGTGATTATAGATGCTAGTAATGTTTTGAACTTGGTTTGTGTTACAGTTTTCATCTGGAATGTCTCCAAGGACTTGTAGGTTGAAGGCTTGGTCCCAGCTGGTGGAGCTGTTGGGAGGTGGTAGGGACTCATTTCTTACTCTCCCTCATTTTTGCTTCAATACTGACTTAACTACAGGGGCACAAACATAGTCAAACCAACAGTGAGAAAGTACTAGGAAAGATAATTTCGAGGGCTTACTGGGATTTACAGTTACGTGAGAATTTGTGTTAGACATTAATGGTCAGCCGGTCCACATTCTCAAGGGACTTCACAGACCTCTTAGCATCAAAAGGAATTTCTTGTGAATGTGATATAGATTAATATGCATACATATTATATATGCACATATAATTTAGCCTTAGATAAAACAATATTCATTTGTGATATCATGGATGAACCTGGAGGGCACTATGCAAAGTGAAATAAGCCAGACAGAAAAACACTGCATTATCTCGCCTATGTGGGGAACCCCAGACATTCAAATTCATAGGGCCAGAAGGGGGAATGGTGGTTGCTGACGGCTGGGGGATGGAGCAAGAAGCTAGTCAAAGAGTATAAGTTTTCATTTATAAGATGAATAAGTTCAAGAAATCTAAACACTCAGCATGTGACTGTAGTTCGTGAGACCATATTGCATACTTGAAATTTGCTATAAGTAGATCTCAACTGTTCTCACCACATAGACACAAAGAGGTAATGGTGTGAGGTGAGAGGTAAGTTAACTAGCTTGATTATGGCAATCACTTCACTATATATATAAGTATATATATATATATATATATATATATATATATATAAACATCATTGTAAGGATTAATTATATATAATGTTTATTTGTCAATTACATCTTAACAAAGCTGCAAAAATAAAAAGAAACTTCTTTAAAAGGTAGTCTATGATATACCAGTAATGTGGATATTTTAGGATTATGGTCAACCACCAAAATATTTAATAAGTCAATCAAACCCCTCACATATGAATAGAAACCTTGAATCTCACAAAATCAATATTGGATGAAAGCCTACTTTGTGCCGGGGTCCAGAGACGATTAAGAGGTAGGCCATGCCTCCATATGTGGGGGTAAGTTTGCAGTGAAGGTCAGCTGCAGGTCCAGCCCAGAGGAGGGAGTGCCTCACTTGACCTGGAGCATATGGGGTAGCTTCCCAGGGTTCCAGTTTGGACGTTAGAAAAAGCATATGTGATATTTTAATTGATACTAAAATTGTCCAGAGGTGGCACTTTATATGCTGTGTGGATGGCAACTCTTTCTTAGTTAATCACAAAAGCATCCTAATAATGCAGAAATGTAAGCTGGTGTTTAATGCGCTGGATGCATGCCAGGGTGTGGTGGGAATCAGTCTCTAGTTCCCTTCTCTAATCCAAAGAGTAGTTTGAGTGAAAGATTACGCATGGGGGAGAAACCACAGGGCCAGGGTTGAAGGGAGGAAACTGATTTGACTGAACTATGTTGGGAAAAAGAAATAAGCAGGATGAAGGTCCGATTTCATGGTGAAGTCACCACGTACCCACCTGTAACTTGCTCAACTTCAGCCAGGTCCAGATAGCAGGCCAGGCTCCCGCCCACTCCACATTCCATTCTATTCTGGAGAAATCATGAGATCAGAAATAGCGACCTGGCGTTCATCTGTGGGTCTCAGCTCTTCCTCTGAGCACGCTGAATTATCACAGCAGGGCCCCTCCATGCACGCCCTCCCTGGAAGCAGGCCCACTGCTGCAGCTGCTGCTCGCCCCCAAAACCCAGTAGGCGAGGCCAGTGCTGGAGGGAAAGCTTCCTGCCCGCGGGCATTTGGGGCCTTCCTTAAGGGTTGGCTGTAGGACCTTAACCCCATCATCTCCCAGCCTGGCACAGGACACCCTACAGGACGGGGAAAAAACGAGGCTTGAGGAGTTTGCTTGGAAGTGTCTCGTTTTTGTATCTGGAATAATGAGCCACCTGAGAGTTAGAACAACAGCGTGCGTGCGTTTTGTACTGGGGGCATGTTAAAGCTGCGACCAGGAGCAGCAGCCGGGGTCTGAAGCCTGTCAAGGTGTTAGCTGTGGTGTAAAAGCCTTTTGAAAGAAACCAGTGAGAGCCGATGTTTGCACTTGGAGCTGTTTCTGTGATTTAGATCAAAGACTCAAGATCCTGAACGAGGGTTCGCACCAAAAGAATAAAGAGAAGAGAAAAGAAAGCATGGAAGATGGCACTTGAAAAATCGACAAGTCCTGGTTAATTAAGTGTGGAGGTGCACGGGAGGTTCAACAGTGACCTACAGGTTTGGGCATTAGGATAGTGATGCTGTTCTTGGAAACAGAAAACAAGGAAAAACAGGTGGTGGGGTCGGATGTCAGTTCGATCCTGGTCATGGAGAGTTGGAGGTGATGCAGGACACCAGCCGAGCAGGCTCAGAAGCCAGCGCCTGCCACATGACCGACGTCCCCTCTCCCCTCCCTGCCACCCACAGAAGGCAGACTTCCTGTGGATCTAGGAGCTGGGTGACAGTAGCAATCTTCCCAGTTGGCAGAGCCTGCCAGTGGGTCCTGCACTATGGCTTCTGCTCACTGGTTGGTGCAGTGAGACTCGTGCCACAGGCCCCGGTCTCAGGAAGGTCCCCTGGAGTAACACAGAGCAGGCTGAGGACTCCCCCGCAAACCAGAAGGATCACACAGGAAGTGGAGCTTGCAAAACAAAGTTCCTAGCAGAAAGGGGAGGCAGAGTCATTGCATGGAGCCGTAAATTAGGTATTCAAACCTTGCATTGTTCAGCAGCATGGAGGCCAGGCAAGATGGGGCATGGCAGTGCACTGACATTCACGCTTATTGTTTGATCTGTTTAACCTGTGGCAGAGGAGTGCCAACATGCATGATCTTAAAATTAGAATGAGGCTGAGAAAACTAAGTGCCTAAGAGTGACAAGGGCTGAGCTGAGCATCCAGCCTTAACTGGGACATTGGGCGCCTTGGGTCTGTCATTGACTCTGTCAGTGATTCATTACATGGCATTCTACATAGTCTCCGTGCATTAGGGGGAAATGGTGGTGAAAACAGTAATTATTTACTCAGGGCGCTCTGACTGCAGAGGTATTTATACCCTGTACAGCACAGAGACAAAGAATACCTGCCACCTACCTACCCATTAGAGTGATGTCTAGAGGGTGGCTTAGGATTCTGGGATGAAAGAGCACGTGAATAGCAGGGTATCATCTGCTTTGATCTGCCCCATCTTTGCTTAACTTTGTTTCCCAAATGACCGTGGCCATGGTGCCACCTGTCCTTAAGTTTCATATTCCATGTCCCCTCATCCAGGACATGTAGAAGAGAATGCTTGTGAGAAGGGACAATCTATTCTTCATGGTTTGATAGAACTTTACTCATGTACGTTTAATGGTGACTCCTTATACACAAAAATTATAAAACGAGGTGACTGCAAGGCCAACTGCATTTTATTTCTGGAACTTCCTTCCTGCGTTCTTGGGGAAAATTGTTACCCATCTTAGGCTGGTCCCACTTTACCCATTTCATTTGCTAACTTAGTAAAGAGGAACTAGTTCTTAAAATTCAGAGGGTGTCGTGTTTATTTTCTATACATCTTGTCACTTGCTGTGTATGTTTGTAAACAAATATGCTCCAGATTTTAGGAGACATATGGTTTCTGGCTTGTTTGACTTAATAAGGTAACAGAAGTTCCGTGTTAAATCTGCCTCTAAGGGTTGCACTCTTAGTGATTTAATTACTGCTTCAAAGAGTGTCTCATTCAGGGGCAGAGTGGGATTCTCTAGCCCTCTTCTCTCTACCTCCTCTCTCCTTTTCAAACACATAAGAGAGGGACCCTGAGAAAGACGCTAAAAACAGAGCAGATAAAGCCTTGGGATAATTTCAGTGGCCCTCTCCTGTCTTTGCCTGTCCTTGGAAAATGTCAGAAAGTCCAGCTTATGCTCTAGGTCACCCTCTAAGATTGCTCAGGCCAAGTTCAGAGAGCCCATGAGGGTGTCGCCAAGACAGCATCTTCTTCTAGCCCTGAGCTTAACCACGGGCTTAGGGGGGCCCTTTGGGCTGTGAGCAGAAAACACGTTCCAGAACAGGCTGCACTGATCCCCAGAGCAGAGCCGGGCTCTGCTGTCCTCTCTGGAGAATGCTCACTGCCATCGTTCCACTGGGAGGGTCAGAGGCGACAACTGCCACTCCAGCTCCAAGCCAGATCCCCAGGTCTGTGGAAGCAGGACATTAATAGCCCTTACCTCATAGTTCAAGGACTGAGTTAATATTAGCAAAGCATTCGGGACATTGCCCGGCCCCTGGCGAGTGCTACGTAAATGGTAAAGAAATGGCTTCTTCTGTACCGGGACCAAGGCTTTGGTGGCCTGACTGAACTGCACCTCTTGTAGGGCAAGAAGCCCCAGTGGGGTGGTTCCGAGCAACCCAGCCTCAGGAAGCTCCGGCTGCGCCCACCTTGGAGGCTTGGGATGATGAAGACCTAAAGTGTTACATACTCGGTCGACTTTGCAAATCTGGACAGATGCAGAAAGGCCACCCGACCTAAGCTTTTGTTCACGAAGCTTGTGTAGGGACAAGCAGTTGAACATGGCGGGAGCAGCTCAGAAATGCACACGCCGCTTCCCCAACACGGCACTTGTGACGTGTGTTGCTGCCTGAAGCGATGGCCGCTTGGAGCAACAACGCCACGGGAATAAGTTCAGAGGCGGACTGGAAACAAACAGGCTCTTTATTCTGCTAGGTTTTCTCTCCGGGCTCCAACAGCAACTCCGACACCTTACACACTCCTACAACCACACACAAAATGGCGTTGACCCCGTCCGCGCTGTCCTGGGCCAAGTCTCGGGAGATCATGCAAATGGCGCAGACCCGATCCACAATGTCCCGGGCCAAGTCTCACGAGACCATGCAAATGGTGCCGACCCGATCCGCAAAGTCCCGGGCCAG
The DNA here is from genome assembly GCA_025594165.1 of Tamias sibiricus. NCBI lineage: Eukaryota > Metazoa > Chordata > Mammalia > Rodentia > Sciuridae > Tamias > Tamias sibiricus. The sequence continues at coordinate 146,285,106 of CM046666.1, forward strand.
GTCCCGCGAATCATGGAGGATGATAATGCTTGAACATCTTTTTGGCTCACAGCTATCCGCAATCTTAGCTATCTCCTTAATTAGGGCTCCTGCATTATGGAGCTGAACGCAGGGAAGGTACTGGGGAAACAGTCCTCGCACAGAAGTCTCTCCCTTGATGGTAACTCCAACATTGTTGACTCGTGTTTCATTGCCGTTGTTAGTTTGTTGTTCCTCCCGTAGCTTTAAGTGCCCCGGTCGTGTTTCAGGGCTCATAGTTCAGATCGAACACCCAGCACCTTGGTTCTCCATCTCCACACATAAGAGCCCAGAGAGTCACCATTTATCGTGTCGGCCCAGCCTCTGGCTTCCTTCCTAAGGCACATTTTGTGGAGTGTTAGTTTTCCTGTTCATGGCACAAGAAAAATAATGTACTCCTTTTGTTTTAAATACATATAATAGAGCAGTGATTAGAAATTGCTTCCAGAATAGGTAGAGTTTTACAGGAAGAGGCTGTGTTTCACGTGCCCTGGGATGAATGAAGTGAAATGAGATAGGAGTAAGGCTATCTTGGGGACGGACCTCCTGTTGGAGTATTCTTTAAAAGCCCGCGCTAGGCTGTAACTCCCACTGGCCCTCCAGAAGCAGCTGCCGTGTCATGCCCCAAGTCTGACGCATCTCCCTTTGTTCACTGTGCACCTGCCCCATGAGTAAGCCAGGCCCATGCCCTGTCGTCATGGTCACCTGTCCTTAGCTGCTTGGTCCTCAGCGTGTGAAATGGCACTGTAGCGGCCCCACTGGAGTAAGGCACATTAGCCCCCAAAAGCTAGACAACTGCATCTCACAAAGATATTTGTCCCTAGGCCAGTGAGACAGGAGATAAATCAGTACAGTTGACCAATAAGGTGGGTGGATAGAGATATTGTTTTATTGTTTTATTCAACATGTAAACTCCAAATCTGTGCAGGACGGAATGTCTTTCTTCTTCTCTTCAACCAAAGCAGGTCTGCTTTTTTTTTTTTTTTTTTTTTTTTTAAATATATTGTGGACTTCTATATAGCATTGGTTTTAAGCAAAGAACTCTGCAAACAGAGTTTGGCATCCCCAGCTTGTTCTGGTGACAAGTGAGGCCCATTGTATGGGAGAATGAGCTAGACCCAAGGACTCCCACGCCTGGCCTCATCCTTGCATCGTGGGGACCTTGCCACACCTCACTAGACCCTGGATACCCCTCTGCAACTGTCCATTAGACTTCAAGAACAGGAATGGGGTTTGAAGAATAAAATGGAAACTGTTCTAAATCCAACAGCTTTAGGGCTAGCCTCCCATGTTCTGTGTTAGACTTATAAATAATAATCACCACAAACCTAAGCAACAGTCACCCTCACCCACACACTGGGCTCAGTGGGTGTCCTCAAGAATGAACGGGTGCTTGAAATGCAGTTCTTAACCTCATCAAACCTCAGCTTAATTAAGAGATAAAAGTCATTATAATTCACAAGGAAGCACTTTGTGAGCTATAAACCACTAGACACAGCTCATTCTTGTCTCGCTTCCCATTCCTTGAACAAGTCTCTATCATGTTGCAACAGCCTTACATTTCAGTGCCACGGAGTGCTCATATGTCATTGCTAATAATACAGTTCCTTTTATTTATAAACCATCATCTGTCACTCCTATGTGACGAATCTTTGGTTATTCTGGGGCTTCTCTGATACACACAGTGATGGACTCTCACATTTGGCTCACCCCTTGGCTGTGACCTGTTGGGTAGTACTTACTGTCCGAAGATCTGGAATTTTGAGGGTCTTTCTGTGTTTGCTCTTAAGGGACCACGTATGTGAATCCCACATTTCTCATCCATTTTATTCTTCTTGGTGTTCTTTTTGTTGGTAATTTATGAAAGCAGAGGGATTTGGGAGGTAGAAAGTGGTGGTTTGAGGGTGGCTGTTTCCACTGAGACAGCTTTTCATGTTCCTGGGTTCCTACTGTAGGCACTTAACTGGGCCTCTACTTTGACCAAGAAGCACTGAAAAGTTTCTAGCAAAATCCATTCAGAACATTTCAGTAGAGTCTTTAGAGAAAAGAATAGACAAACTCATACGTTCTCCTTCAACTTCATGGTCTATCTCTGACTTGTGACACCTTGTCTTTCCACCTCCATTCCAGCCACTACATTTTAAAAATGCACTCCCCCTTGTGTTTTATTTTTTGTTCTTCACCCCAGTTTTATTGAAGAATAATTGTTTAAAAAATGGAACATTATTAATGTGTACAATTTGGCGAGTTTAAACATATGCATACACTTATGTTGCCATTACCAAAATCAAGGCAATAAACAGTCATCGTCTCCAAAAATCTCCTCTGTGTGTGCATGGCGAGAACATTTGACGTGCATATAGCCTCTTAACAAATATTGCACAATAACTTGTTAATTTTGTAGTACAGCAGATCCCTGGAACTCGTTTGTGTTGATCAGCCATAGTCTTACACCTTGGAGCAACTCCCCACGTCCCCCAACCCCTGGTAACCATCATTCTGTCTTCACTTTTATACATTACTGTTTTTAGATGCTTCAGAAGTTCCATGCAGTATTTATCTGTCCATGACTGACTTATAATCTAGCATAATGTCTTCTAGATCCATCCATATTATCACAAATAATAGGATTTCCCTCTTTTTAAGACAGAATAATATCCCATTGTATTTATATACCACATTTTCTAATTTACCATCAATAGACATGTGGGTTTTTTCCATGTCTTTGTCATCATAAATACTTCTGCAACAAACATGAGAGTGCAAATAACTCTTCAAGATCCTGATTTCAAATCTTTGAGATACACACATAGAATGGAATTACTGGCTCATATGGTACTTCTATTTTTAGTTTGTTGAGGAATCTCCATAATGTTTTCCATAGTGGTTGCATCAATTTTCATTCCCAACAATGTATAAGAGTTCCAATTCCCGCATAACTTCCTTTCACTTATTTTGTTATAGCACGTGTAAAGTGAAAAGTGATGTTATCATTGTGGTTTAGATTTGCATTGCCAAGTTGATTAGTGATGTTGAGCATCTTGTCATATATTGTTGGTGATTTGTATGTCTGCTTTGGAGAAATTTCTATCAAAGTTTATGTTTTAATTGGACTATTTGGGTTTTTATTAAGTTAACAGAATTTATGTGCACACATGAATTAAGTGTTTTGGAAATTAATCCCTTATCAGATATGAATATTTTCTCCTATTTTTAAGTATTCTCTCCCATCACCTAGGTTGCCTTTTCACTCTGTTGATTGTTTCCTTGCCTTGAAAAAATAGAAGAGGTAAAAAGGGGGAGAAAAAGGGTGGGTCAACTTTGACAGTTTTGATTAGGCCTTTACTTATTTTTTTTAAATCAGGAAAAATGTGTATCATAAGAGATGAATTAACAAAGAACAATCAGTTATGTAAGGCCTTATCAGTGGGCCTTAAGTTAAAATTGCTGGATTCTAGATCCAACCACATGGCCTTGGGCATGTGAGTATATGTCAGGTCTGTACACTGGGTTTAATGCCGTAAGGGAAGCCCTGCTTTCTAGAAAAGATACCTAAATGTATTTTTCTAGAAAAAATACATACACACTGAATTTTATTTTCCCAAGGAAATTATATTAAAATAGAGCAAAAGCTTTCTAATTGCAGAACTGATGTCTAACTTTTTATGGAGATGACAACAAATACCGTCTATTAAATCTTTGAATGATTGACAATTTAATGCTTAGTCTAATAGCTCATACTATAAACAAATACAAATTATTTTGTTTTACTTAAGGGTTCCTTGTTAGAATTAATAAAAAGTAAAATTGTATATGTTATATATTATGGTATATGTAATTATGCACACACTATATGTAATTATGCGCGCGCGCGCACACACACACACACACACACACACACACACACACAGAGTGAGACCAAGCACGCTCCTTGGATAAGAGGCACAGGACCTTGAGAAGGAGGCTGTGCTTCTTTGCAGAAGTACCCAGCATTACCAAGAATGGGATCCCGCCCCAGAACAGGGGCAGGAGTGGGGCCCTGAAGAAGGAGCCAGGAGCTGAGACTTGGTGCTAGAGGAACAAAGGCTTGCACAGTGCTGGAGGCCCCAAAAGGCAGCATGACTGTAGGATGTGCTGCCAGTGTGGGCTTTCAAAATCCTAATGTGGAGTGAACTTTGAACAACGGTTTTTCTGGCACTGAAAAATAATCCTCTTCATATAGATATCAAGTAAAATTTTTAAAAGTCTAGTTTTTATATCTTCCCAAATGTATGTTCTCATGGAAAAGTATTATAGAAATATTTAGAATTATAGAAGAGGAAGAGATAAAGAAGGGGAAGGTTTTTGTTGTACCTAGATAAAGCGGTTCAGGAATTGAGAAATAAGTCAGTGGAAAGTCCAAAAACAAATTTAAGTATATGCAGAAATCTAAAAATTCATTGAAGGTGATATTTTAATGCAATAAGAAATGACTGGATTATTTGATAAATGGGATTGAGTTGATTGGCTCTTCATTTGGAAGAAAATAATTCCCAGTATTCTCCATATACTTTTGAAGCAATTCAAGGATCTAAATATGAAATATTAAAACTATGAAAAACACTAGAAGAAAATACGAAATATATTTTTTTAAAATAACGTCAGGATTAGGAAGGCATTTCTAACTATGATTAAAAATCTAGGTGATAGCAACAAAAACAATCTCCCAATCTGATTGTATACAATGAAAAACTCACAGGGAAAAATCCAACATAAGGTTGATGGCAAATTGGAGCAAACTAATTTCAACACATACTACAACAGTAAAGGGTTAATGCCCCAGGCTTACAGAGAGCTGCTAAACAGCAGTATGTTAAGACAAACGTTAATAGAAAGAGCAATTCAGAGAAGTAGAAACCTAAATAGTCAAGAACAGAGAAGTGACCATCCGCATCAATAGTTCAAGTAGCTGAGCCATGGCCTCCAATTTTGATGAAATTCTGAGGAAACATGTTCTTATAGCAGTTGATTAGAAGGCAAATAAACACAATCTTTTTGAAAGATAATTCAACATTTTCTGTTCAGCGTACATTCTATCCAACTGTAAAGTCTACTTTAAGAAACTACCCTAAAGAAATGAGAGATTTTGATAAAGATTTCTGACAGTTAGTTTCATCCACAGGAGAGTAGAATCCTGCACAGTGTTTTTAGAAAATGATTCATATATTCTGCCTTGGGGAAAAAAAGAAATCAGTTTATTATAACATAACACAAGTGAGCATGAGTGCGCGCGCACACACACACACACACACATCCCACACATACACACACATCACATGGCCGAGTAAAATGAGAGTATGATTCTATTTTTATCTGACAGATGACACATGTATACACTCAAAACCATTTGTTTATGTCCTACTAAGAGCATGGGAAAGAGACTGGATAAAAAGACGATTCTAGAAGGACGGGGACTGGCAGAATAAGAGATTTTTATTCAAAATAATATTATTTCAAATTTTATTTAAAATAATATTATCTAAAATAATATTATTTTAATTTTGAAAACACAATGTGTACATGTTTAAAAAAATCACGTGGCACCCCATAAATATGTACACGTCGCATTATAATTAAAATAAATTAACCAAATAAGTGTTTTTCAAAAGACGTGCCAAAAGATGCTTCATTTACACAAAATGCCAACGTGCAGCGGCATGAGCTTCCTCAGGCAGCAGGCGCAGGAGCGGTCTCATTGGCCCCAGGGCAGCCTCGTACCTCTGAGTGGGCGGCCGACCTTGACGCAGGACATGACCAGCAAAGGGACACCTTAGCGCGCCCAGCCCTCCCGGCGACTGCTTGCACTTCAGTTCATTTTGCAGAGCTAATTCCCGTGGTGTGTGATTTCCACCCGGCATTGACACTAAGTGTGTCCGCAGTGTTTACGAGGCCACTTACACCGGGAGCCAAGCAAGTGCAGTTTAGACAGGTCACGATGATTCTCCCAGTCATTCTGACATCTCGTGTCTCCAGCGTCACCTTCCGTCCACGTGGACTCAGGGAGATTAAAATACAACACATGAAGCCGTGACAAAAGGATCCGAGCGGCCCTGCAGAGGGGAAAATAAAACACCCGCACAGAGCGCTCCTTATGAGTGAGGCCGCAGACTTTGTGCATTCTCTGGGCCGGGAGCTGGCCAGCATCTGGACAGTCGGGGGGGGGGGGTCTGTGGATGCTCTGCAGGTGACACTGCCACCACATCCTGGACACGGGTCAGCACCACCGGAGGGACAGCGGACACACGGCTATGTGCTGTCAGGCCACTCCGCTGCCCACGCCCACTCCTGACCGATGGACCCTCCTGGGAGCATTCATGACATCACAGCGATGCTGAGAAGTGCCGAGACCCCAGCCACAGGGGTGCTCCTGTTTTTCTCTCAGAATCCGAAAACTAATACCGACAGGGCAAGTGACATGGTGAAGGCCACGTCCAGCATGTAGCCAAGGCAGTGCGGTTGCCAGAGCTCTGACTGGCCTCTCTCTCCTGGGGTGCAAAGAGAAAAATAGAAACTTTTCTCCAAGACATCAATTTCAGAGAAATATCTTGCAGTTGTGATGCTTTGTCACATTGCACAGTTTGAAGAACAAGTTGCCTCAGCCCACTACTATTTGAGCTTTTTTCTGTCACTTATAAAAAATAACCTGTTTTTAATTGGCATCTTTGTCAATTAATATTTCTACAGAGAAAATACTAGTTATAACTCAGTCTACTGAAGCTTTGAAGGAGAGGCTTGTCTGTTTTGTCTATTGCTTGTCCCTAAGACCACCTGTACATAGTGGGTCCTCAAGATGTGTTGTTATAAGAGTCTTGAGACCACTTTGTAACAACATATCCTCATTTGGATTAATTTGTATAAGTGTTTGTTTTCTGTGGCTGTTGAATTTCTCAGTCATGACATTTAAGTAGCAAAGCTGACCATACCTTGAAAATAAATAGATATACTCCATCTGCATGCACATACATGCGTGAGAAGTCCTTGTCACCAGAGCTGACAGACATGACTTGTCATGCATGACAGGCTTGGCATTTTCGTCATGCCATGTCACTCGCGCACCTTGTGCGTGTAACTAGAAAGCACACTTGCACCTCAAAGCACACGGCAGACTCCGATTAAGTCTGTCAAAGATTTTTAAATCACAAGAGTCTATTGAAATATTATGAACTTTGTTTTGGCAGAAATGAAGTGTATACATTTTAATATGTCTGTCTTGCTTTCATGACCCATCTTATAACATGAAGTTTTAGAGCATGTACTACGTATTTTTTTTTTATTCTTTGTTCCTTGACTGTAGTTTATTATTTTTCAAAGAGCTTTGAAATTTTCCATTTCCAGGAAGCATCTGAATTTAAAGTGCTATTCTTTTAAAATGTCCAAATTGGTGAGATTATCTAAAGATGATGATTCTCTCTACTTAGGAAAGCCACTTAAAATGGGGTGAGATTGAGGAAGTAGAGCAAAAGCTTAATCCTCAGGATATAAATCTTAGCTTCCTTTGGAGCAAGAAACAGTGCTGAGAAATTGCCCTCTGTTTTAAATGGAGGGTGAGTTTAAACATCCTCCTAAAGAATTACAATTTAGCTCTAGTCAGGAGTAACTGAGCAAGAAAGAGCTTGATTATTTGAAGGCACTAGTATATTAGGAACAGAGATGCAGAGACCTTCCATGGGCAGCCACGGCCTGGCTATTTTGTTCTGTTGTTCTGATGGAATCCGTGGCTCTATGGGGACATCTGTCACATACAAAATGGACTTAGGAGGCCATCACCATGTCTCTTCCTATGGGCTGAGTTTTTTAAAAAATCACACTGTGTCCCTGCAAGGTACCTAACTTAACTCACTGCTGAAATGGAACACAAAGCACTCAGCACAGAGATCCTCACCCCGAGGCCTCCCAGCACCGACCTGACCCACTGAAGTCACGCACCATAGGCGCAATGGAGTGACCAGGACAAGACCTGGGGCACCCTCATGCCAGAACCATGTGCCTGAACACAGAGAATGACTTATCCCAAACTGTAACTAATGGGAAATTTCATACTGAACAGGATTTGAGATACCTTCACCTCGTGGAAAGCTATTTTTGTCCATATCATCAAGTAATCACTCGAGTATGTTCTAAGGAATTTACAATAAAAAACCCATGATAAAATTTGATAGATATCTCTCAGGCCATCTGTTGTTTGGTAGAAACTGGGATGGTATGTATTAAATGTTAAATATAAGGGATTCTAAATATGCTAAGAATAATTTAAAATGTGGCGGAAAGCTCCTCCTTGGGTGGTTGAGGTGGCCGCGGCTCTCACCGTGTTTCTGAAGTGCGTCCCTGTGCAGACCTCATTGACCCCTGCCCTGATGACAGACAGTGCCCTGAACGAGACTCTGGAAATGCAGGGGAAGGTGCTGGAATCTGCGCTTTAGCGGCTTTTCCAAGCGCTCTTCATGAGCACTCAACGCGGAGAACCACTACCTTGAGATTACCTAAACTATTAACTTTGGAGCCATAGTTAGTCCCACCCTAGGAAACTGTCATCTTTGTGAGTCCACTTTTGTTGTGACTTCAGCCCAGAGGTGGCATGCAAATGCCCCTGGGCAATAGGATGAGCAGCTTAGAGGCCAGGAAGTGCCCTAGCCTCTGCCCTCCAGGCCACCAGCGCAGCAGTGTCGAGTTTTACCAGGAGGGGTCCTGGTCCTCACTCCTCCACTCGAGACTGTGCCTGAATTTCACCAGGTGATTGTCATGTGCTCATACGATTGCCAGTTTCAAGTGCTCCATGCCCAAGGGCCACAGAGGCCTTGGAGAAGAGCTGATGCTGTCCTGTCAGCAAGCCCACCCCCGCTGCCCACGAGGCAGGTGGCCGTGAGTAGGAGCACAGACTCCATCTCTTCCTGACGGTGCAGGAAGGTCATGCACCCTGCTGTGCCTCAGTTTCCTCACCTAGCAAGTGGGGTGGTGGTAGGTTTGCTTATGAGGATTAAGTGGGTTTATACTAACAGGATGCTTAAATGGTGCTTGACAAATAACAAACACTGCTCCAAAAACAAAAGACCAGGAGGTGTGGATCATTCCAGAAAAGGAAGGTGCAAAGAGAAAGATGGAACAGGCATTGTCTTCACAAAGTGCACACAGTGTGTCGTGGGGACACTGTGGGACAAGAGAGTCAAGAGGGAAACTGCAGGAGACAAGCAAGTGGCGTCCCAGCCGGGGAGGAGTAGTGAGCACGCGCAGTTTCGTCACCACGAAGGTGCTTGGTTTGCTGTCTGGATTGCGGACGTTGCACTGGGATGGAGCCTGGCTTGCTTAGCAGCTTCTGTTTGCTGCATGTAAATGCCCAGTGTCCCCAGGTCTGCAGTGCTGCCCTCCTGCCCCTGTCTTCTGGCCCCAGCATCCAACTGTCTCACCTTATTTCCCCTCCTTCCTTAAGACAGAATCAGTAGCTACTTGGTGCCCATTCTTCCTTTCCTGTGTCATCGTTCTTTCTTTGTTTCTTTTCCTCACTTTTTTTCTGGTGCTCTCTATCATCTTTAACCTCAGTCGCCTTAAGGAACTCCTAGCCAGTCCTCAAAACCATCTTCTAAACCTCACCATCTCCACTGCTTTCCTGTTCAAAACCTTTAATGACCCCCCCCCCACACACACACACACATCTAGACGTTATTAAGGGGTAACCAGGGCTTCCCCAGCAGACACTCCCCATCTCCACGCCGTGGCTCACAGTGGCTGGCGCCTGTGCCAGGAGTCCAGTCTAATGGGGACTGAGCAGTTAGGGAGACTTCACGAGCAGAGGGTGTGCAGCAGGTGCTCTGAGTTGCACCTGTCTGCCTGAAGTCCACGTCCTTCCCAGAACCTCAGAATGTGACCTTATTTGGAAACAGGGTGATACAGATATAATTAGTTAAGATGAGGTCATACTGGAATAGAGTGGACCGTAATCCACTAGGACAGGTGTCCCTGTAGGGTGAGACAAACAGGCACAGAGGGAAGATGATGAGCAGATGGACACACGGATGGGAAGACCCGCTACATGAAGGTGGAGGCCGAGAAGGAAGCCACGTGTCTGCAAGACCAGGAACGCCAAGGCTGCTGGTGACTAGCAGAATCTGGAGAGAAACATAAAACAGAGATTCTTCCCTTAGAGGCTTCGGCCAGCATGGCACAGCTGGCGCCTTGATTTTGGACTGTGAGGAAGACTTTCTGTTGTCCCAGCCTCCCCCTCCCCCGTCAGCCCCCCCGGATGTGGTGTCTACAGGGCAGGCCAAGAAACGAGTGCAGTGGCTGCTGGATGCCAAGGGTCTCCAGCTGTGTGTTGGAGCTGTGCCCCCCCCATGCCGGTGCTGTGGGCATCAGTGGATGAGACATGTGAGCCCAGCACCCCCCATGCCGGTGCTGTGGGCATCAGATGGGATAAGACATGTGAGCCCAGCACCCCTCATGCCGGTGCTGTGGGCATCAGATGGGATAAGACATGTGAGCCCAGCACTGCGCGTGCAGAGGTCTAGGAAAGTGAATGTAGAATTCTTATTTCCCAAAAGCCTACTTCTTCCCTTGCAGGAACCCTAGCAAGGAACTTTCCCAGAGTGTGTTCCTTAAGCACTTGTTCAATATTTTGTTCTAACTTATTCATTTAATATATTGCATTAAAATAAAACCTGTTCTGTCTTTAAAGACCCAAAGCATAGATACAAAAAACAAGACTCATATTCAGATGACTGTCCAGCCACTTATGTCTCCTGCACATAGTGTTATTTCAGAAGGACATGATTTGATTTGTCTATCTGAATATAAATAATACATTGCATTATAATTTTAGTCTACTACGTATTAATTTTTAATATACTAATGAAGTTAAATCTCTGGATTTGGAAATAAGATTTATATTTAAGGTGAAAAATGTTTAATTTGTTTTTACAAGTATGGCTGGTTTTACTTGTGCTACTTTCTAGAAATCTAATAAATGTATATTTCATTAAAATGGCTATTTTAATAACATTCCTTTGAATACATTCATCAATAAACTTAATCAATTGCTTATTCAAGCAATAGGACAGGCTTTCCAGTCCTAGCACAATAAAATGATCTGTTGAAAAGGAGTCTCAGAGTACCAGGAATCATTCCATATAAAGTGAAGGAGAACAAACTTCCCTTTTGATACCCAACTATTATTTAAGATAAAACAACTGGAATGTTATTCTTGCTGTGTTACTTTTCCTCTCAGAATTTTCAAGCAGTTTGCACGTGCCCTGGAGCAAACACAGTCTTGTCATAACCCAGCAAAGCTGACAGCCGAGAGCTGTCCTGCTTAGAGCATGGAAATGGAGACCAGGACAGGGACCAGCCAGGGACCAGCAGAGGCCGAGAGAGAGAGGACTTCCACACAGCCCACTCTCGCACCTCCCTGGCTGGAACAGCACTCAACCAGAGGACCACTTCTGCACTCCTAATGGCATTTATCAAGTCTAGAGGAAAAACACCTAAATTGCTCTTAATTGTTCAATATCAATTTTGATTCTTGGAAATGGAGACAAAACCTTTTCCAAGTGGACTTTAAATAACATCAACTGGATGTGCGCTAGGAAAATATGATTTTAAAAAGTCGTTCCCTAGAATTAGCGAAGTAGATAGGTCCTGGAATTAGGGAGAGTGGCTCAGAATTCTGGTCCCTGGGTGAAGGTTGTGCAGGAGGTTTCAGTGGGCCAGATCTTGTTATTGCACTGTCCATTGGCCAGAACTTGGTCACGTGACCACAGCCCTCTGCACAGGAAGGAGTCTGGGGAATGTGGCCCATCAAACACCCAAGAACAAAAGGAAGTAAACCTTAACCAGTAGCTATGAGTCCCTGCAACAAGAAAACATTCACCTAGTGTTCCTTGTGGAAGAGAAGAATTAACTGACGTGTTTCTTCTTAGAACAGAAGTAGATCACTTGTGGGAAATGTTATTAAAACAGCCCCAGAGAGAAGCCTGTTACCCAGTTTCACTTTCATGCTCCTTCTGCTGCTGGGTGACATGTTCCTTCTGATGCCTGTCCACTCAGTCTACACACTGGCAGATGCTGTGTATCCTGCCTGTAGAGCAAGGCTGGCTACACAATTTGTAGTAGTGAGAAATGGAAATTTGGGACCTCTTGTTCCAAAAGCAGGGAAAAGGGGCTGCTGATTAAAATGTAGGTGCTATTCTTTCCTCCATGGTGTGTCTCAATCATAGTGTTAGTTTGCTACTTAATTGCAATTTGGGTAGAGAAAAATTGAAATTTTAAACTATTAGCATTAATAGTACTATTCATCCATATATTGTACTATTCCAATTTAAATGCAAACATAAGACTTTCTAACTCATGTGAAATTACCAAAATTACACAATTGGTGTTTTGTCCCCATTGTATACATAAGCCCTGTATACTTGCAAGAATGCTAAATAAAACAAATTCAACTGCTTCCATTTTACTTCCTGATATATGCACATTCTACAATATTTCATCTTCAGATTACTGAGGAGTAAGGAAGGACTGAAAGGAAGAGAAACTCTGGGCTCCCCTCTTTCCTTCTACCCTGTGACGTCATCTCAGTTGCTGGTGAATTCTGGGAAGGCGCCCGGGTAAGAGAGGACAGGACAGGGTTCATTGCTCACTTGTGTTTCTTAGAATGCCGTTGCCTTCTCTCTGCACTCAGAGCAAGTTCTGCTTCACAGCGAGCTTTTGGCCTCTCAAGGCTGTAAGTGCTCCTGCTACCTCAGCTGGAGACATAACACACGGACCTTGAGCCCTGCACTCCAGATCACCAGAATCCTGTTCTCATGGGCTTCGTGAGCGTTCCCTGAGAACTGCTGGCAAGGGAAGCAAAGGGCACCGGCTCCCGCCTGCCTCCTCTGCACATGCACATGCTCCAGTGACCCGGCACTTCAATTTCAGAACACAAGTTCAAAGATCAAATGATGGAGTTGCAAGATGACGCAACTTCACCCTGCCGCAAACTGCGCGGCCAGCCTTGCTGTATAGGCCAGATGCACAGCATCTGCCAGTGTGTAGAGCATGATGGCAGCAGAGCATTAAGCCTGGCCCAGGGAGCCTCCGAGTGTGGGCCCCGAGCAGCTCCACAGGTTGCACACTGAGAAACCAGCCCTGCTTTGGAGATCCTCCTCCAGTGCTTTGGGGGACGGAAATTGACAGCTTAAAGCAGTCACATGACACCAGTGATGAATCCATTGCCTATACCAGAGAGCGCATAGGTTGAGATTAAGGCCAATAATGACCACACTGATGTACAACATCAAGACTTCCAGGATGTACCACCAGTTTAGTAATAGTTTTAAGAGGGAAAATATTCTATTAACATGCACCTTGATTATAAAATAATCCTAATTTCAGAAACTCTAAAACAAGGGAGAAAAACCTCAGTTCCTGGAATTGCAGTATGACATTATTTTTCCTATTATGAAACCAAGCAATTACAATAGATCAATGTGTATTTTTAAATATGTCAAACACCCACACAAATGCAGACTGGTTCATGGATAGCTGTGTGCCTTCCAGTCACTGTTACCGTTTTCTGTATTTGCTTCACAATTTCCTTTCTTTCTTTCTCTCTCTCTCTTTTTTTTTTTTTTATACCAGGGATTAACTTAGGGGTGCTTTACCACTGAACCACATCCCCAGCCCTTTTTTTGTATTTTAGTTAGAGACAGGGTCTCACTGAGTTGCTTAGTGCCTCACCATTGCTGAGGCTGGCTTTGAACTCATGATCCTCCTGCCTCAGCCTCCTGAGCATGCAGCACCACACCCTGCACTTCACAAAATTCTTAAGGGAAAAATCTCAGGACACCCCTACCCACCTGTAGAACTCCCTTATATCATACATATTGCCCTGGTTCCCTCCTCAGAGGTCAGGAATTTTCTGAAATCATTGCTTATCATTAACCTACATTCCTTTTTTTAAAAAAAATAGTTGTAGATGGACAACATGCCTTTATTTGTTTAGTTTTTTATGCAGTGCTAAGGATTGAACCCAGTGCTTTACACATGCTAGGCAAGCACTCGGCCGCTAAGGTACAGCCCCAGCCCTAACATACATGCCTCTTTAAAAATATTTATAAATATAAACAGTGCACTTCTCAAGGTTTCATATTTTACATGTAACAGTAGGGTACAACTGCATGTGTCACTATTCTTTTGAAACCTGCATTGCCACATGCAATCCCAGTCAATTCATCTTAATTACTCGACAGTGTATATTGCATAGGTGTTCCCCAGTTGCCCAATTCATTGATTGTCATTTAAAATATTTTTAATTTTTCTTTATTATAAATTGTGATTCAGTTAAGCTTCTCTACATTTCCATTGGTTTGCATGAGTTAGAGATTTTTAAGGGGTGTGCCTAGAAATGGAACTGCTGGGCTGAGAGCTATGTGCATCACATCTGATACTTTTCTACATTTTACCACCTGGTTCTCCAATTTGCCTGCCTATGGGTAGTCTGTGAGATGCTTGCCCCTCCGCATGCTGGCTGGTACTTAGAAATGTTAAAGACTAAAATTTTTTTTTTGTAAACAAATGGGTAAAAGTTAGTATGTTTCCATTTACCTTTCCCTAATGACTAGTGAAGTTGGGTATCTTTTCTCATAGTAGTTGTTCATGTTTCTCTTCTAAGAATTGCCTGTTTCAACATTGTCTCATTTTTCATTGGGTTACTTACTTCTTAGCAATGTGTTGTATTTTATTCTTTATGACTAGTGCTCCCTGGTTACATGTATTTCCTGACCTTAATTTTCACCCTTATTTGTGGGGTCTTTTGCAAAACCAGATTATAATTCTAACAGAATCCAATTCACCCATCCTCCCTTTGTGGCTTCGGGTCTGGGTCCCTGGTTGGGACGGCCCTCCTGTCCCTGAGGTGGTAATACAGTTGTCCCAGTGTCAGTCGCTCATGCTCTGGCCTCCTCATTCCAGGCCGACCCACTGGCCTTTCTGTCCTGAGGTTTCCCTTTGTGTGTCCTTGTGCCCCGCCCCTCGTGTTCAGCCTCTGCAGTGTCTCATTCCTCCACCCTCTCCAAGTCTGACCTATTCCTCTCCCTTTGTGCTTCTTTTTGAATTTGGATTTGAGGATCTATGAAAAACCTGCTGGGATTATTTTTTTGGAGTTGCCTTGAACTGTAAATCAATTTGTGGAAAATTGACATGCTTAAGAGAAAGAATTTTGCCATTCATAAACCAATCGCACATCTCTGTTAATTTGAATTTTTGTACTTCATTCATGTTTTCAGATTTTTCTCCATAAAGATATCACAACTTTTGTTAGTTTCAGAGTTCAATTTTCAAAAATACTTTGCTGTTTACTATAATCCTTAGATTTCCTCTATAGCATAATCTCTTAAATTAATTCAGTTATAACTGAAGTTGTTGTACTGAACCTTGATTTTTTTGCCAACGTAGGGATTACTGAATAAAATGATTCAAAATACATTTCATGCCAATCTATACTCTTGGTTTTGAATAATTTATTCAACTAAGTACTTTTGAAAGAGAATCATATGCAGTGAGTTAAAATATCTTGAATAGATGGGAAATGTGCCTATTTTGTTTTCACTTAAAATGCATAGTAAATGTGCTAGCAACACAGACTCTGGGTTGTAACTACTAAATTCCTCAAATGTAAAGACTTTGGATGCATTGCTGTTTGGAAAAATGAATAGTTTAAACAGTACTTCAGTCAACAGCCATGTTTCCAATTGCATTTCTTACTTGAACTCTTTCGAGATATAAAAATAAGCAAAGGGATTTCATGAGAGCTTTGAACCAGCAGTATTTCCGAAACAGGCCCTTGGTCTGGAGGAGCCCGTCCACGGAGCCCGTGTCTCAGTCAGGCTGTGGTGAGCTCTGCTCACGCCTCCCGTCTCAGCCTCCCTGTTCTCTGTGATGCCACGCGGACATTTCATCAGCATCTGCGCCCTGGGATGAGTGCGCTGGCCAGAGTGTCCTTCCCTTTTTGATACACCCCAAGCCTTGTAGCTCCCTGTTTTGTTTTATTCCTTGCTTGCCAATCCTCCGTGTCATTTTATTCCTCCAGAATTTTAAGCTCAATAAAGACTCAGTCTTATTTCAAGGTAGCACTGAATTAACCCACCAAAATTCTCAGAAAAATCCTGTCCGTTCACAGGGAAACCCCCAACCATATTCAATAAATACAGACCTGATGCTTCTAAGCCAGAGAGAACTAGATTCTCAGACCCCTTTGCTCCATCCCGGCCTCCACACTCCCAAGGACGTCTTCAGATGCTCCTGCAGAGGTGAGATCTAAGGTGTGCACCAAGGGAGTGTTCTGCCTCCCCCCGGCCATGCAATAAATAGTAAGAGTACAGCTAACAAAGTGCTAACAAAGCGCTAGGCTGTGCCCAGGAGACTCATCATGCTCACAACCCCAAGAGTCAGGAACAAACTGTACATGACTCAAAGTTCCCTGGCCCGCAAATGACAGAACCCCCCCAAAAGAGTCAGGAGCCCTGTTTGGGGACAAACTGTACAGGTGCGGGAAGGACTTGGTCAAAGTTCCCTGGCCCGCAAAGCTGTTTGACAGAACCCTGGGCCCATTGCTCCAATCAGGCAACACCCAAGCAGGCTCTCTGCAAAGATTTTCATGTTGACTCGTACCCCAACACTGGAAGGGAACTGGCTCCGTCCACTACAGCAGCTTTCCCAGCTTGGAGCTCAGAGGCACTCACTTCCAAGACCGACAGAGGCCCAGCACCACAGGGACTGAGGAGGGACCCCGGACAGGGAGCTGGAGCTGGGAGAGAAGCGTGGCCTCAGCACCAGCGGCCCAGCCCCTGCCAACCTAAGACCAATCACGTGTTGTCACAGAGCTGACGGCAGGCTGTGCGAGCCCACCTTGTCAGCTGTGCCCCAAACTCACCTGAAATAGGAAGCACTTTAATGATCTTGTTGAACACCTCAGTTTGGCTCAGGAAGTTTGCATGACTTTAGGACCAGGTCACGCGTCACCACCGGCTCCTAGAGAATGAGTGGAGGTGCGCTGCTTACCACCAGGGACACCCATCTGGCGGCTCTACTGCTGAATGGACAATCTCAGTTGTCACTTGATGCTATGTCTTCTAGGAAGGCAGTTGAGGCTGCAGCACTACTTCTCTGTCCCCACCTGCTCACCGCACCACTGAATAAAAAATCAGCTGACTTACTAGTCATGAGTCACGTGTGCTCAGATTCCACGGGTCGTGCTTTGGGATGGTCACAGTCTCCAGACTAGCCCACTGCTCTGGCTGTGTCTAGCTTTGTCCGCTCCCGACCCTCATTTCTGGAATGATCATCCACAGTCAGTGGGCTTTTCTAGATTACTGGTTAAAACACAAGCCTGTAGTCAGGGTGCCCCAGAGTCACACTGTCTGACACTCTGCATGTTGGTTTCCTGTGACCCCTGGAACAAATGAGCACTGACTTGGTGGCGTACAACAACAGTCTGCGTCCCCGCACGCACAGGTCTGGGTGACGGAAGCCCAAGGTCAGTTTTGCCTGGCCGAGGCCGGGCCGTGAGAAGGCAGGCTCCTTTCCAGTGCTCTCAGGGAGGCCCCCTTGCCTCCTCCAGCTCCTGGCCCTGCTGGCCTCCCTTTGCCTGGGGTCACGTGGCTCTAGTCTGTCTCAGTGTCCCCATCGCCCCTCCTCTTCTGTGTATGTCAAGTCTCCCTCTGCAACGTCCCTTTTCCTAATGAGGGAACATGTTCAGGTTCTGGGAATCAGCACCCGATGTCTTTCTGATCACTCATAAGCCTACATGATTTCAGGAGAATTATTTGATCTCTCTAAATTCAATTGTTTCATCTATTAAATGAGTATTAATATAATATCTATGTTGTAGGATTGTTTGAGGCTCAAATGGAATAATTTACATTAGGGCCTTAGCACAATCTTGGCACAAAAAAAAAATTTAATAAATGATAGTTATTTGTTCTGTTTTCATATGCAGAAAATTCCGTATCTTTCCATTGCCTTCAGTCCAGATCCCTCAGTCTGGAAATCAGCTGTGCTCATCATGTGCTTCCAACAGATTCCTCAAACTTGACATTCATTACTGTCTTGATGGACCTTCTTTTCTAACCAGGGCCCTCTCCCTTTTGTGCCTTCCTTATTTGTTGTTCCTGTCTACATCCCTTGTCCCCTGTCTTCTCTCCAATCCAAATACTATCCCTTCTGCCCAGACCAGTTCAGTTCTTATCCTTCTTGAAGCTTGAACCAACCAGTCCCTCCCCAGTTAGTCGCTCCCTTTGAGGATGACCAGTGCTAGATTTGAGGCGCTCTGTCAACTCCTACCATGATAGCTGTGAACCTTCACACCTTCCTGGGGACCAGACATGTGGCTACGGAGAGTCAACCACAAGGAGAGAGAATCAAGGGCAGTCACACCTGGGCTAAAAGACTAGACAGAAAAGAACCAGAGCAGGAACATTAGGCAGTGAGAGGGCCTGAAGCCACAGGCCTCCTGGGGTCCCATTAGGAAAGGCTGGTGGTGACAGTCAGCCTGGCTTCTCCCTGGAGGATGGGGTGTCCGGCCCAGGCCTGATGCTCAGCACTCAGGGCTAGAATGGAGGCTCCAACTAGGAACAACAACAACAACAACAACAACATAGAAACAAAACTCTGCTGCCAACTGCTTAAGCAACTCCAGGTGTTGAACTGAGGGCTCTGGGAGTTGAGCAAAAACAGCCACCAAACTGCTGACAGCAAGAGAGGGCACCGATTAGGAAAGATTAGGAGAGATGGGGAAGAAAATCTTTCCACATAAAATAAGCCTGCAAATAAAAATGCCATAACCCATGAAGAAATTAAATGCTTAAATAGACAGCCAATACCTCCTGTTAAAGTGGAACGTGTGTTCATGTTGGATTAAACTGGATCTACTTAACAGTGCAAGGGGGGCTAAGATAAGCATATTCTGGGTGTACAAAGAATAGACAAACTGAAAAAAAAAAAAAAAGAAATTATGTTTTAAGAAAGAATGGAAATGTTGAAACAAGAACACAAGAAGCACAAATTATAATATTTTTTTAAAAAAGAAGGTGTCTGCATAGAAGATGGACTTTAAACTAGACCACAAGGGGAAAATCGATAAGATTCCCAAGATGGGGAAGTGTGTCCTCAGCCAAAGAGTGACTACGCAACCCTCCCCAGTCTTGTCAGGTCACAGCGGGAGAACATCACGACAGCAGGAAACTATTCAGGTTGACAGAGAGAAAGGAGGATGACAGGTACTGTGTCACCAGCAAACTAATGCTGGTGGATTTGAAATTTATTAGAAAAAACTAATTTAATAGAAAAAATGTTTTATCAAAATTATTTAAGGGGAAAAAACCCTGAATAAACCAATAAAACATTAAAGAAAATGAATAAACGGTCAAAAAAATTGCCCCTTAAAAAGAAACAATGACATACCCAGGTCATTTTACATCAATTTCTTCTAATTCTTCAAAGATGATACCCTTCCCTCATACAAATTATTTTAAAGACTGAAAAAGAGGGAATCAAAGAAAATTAAGTAACTCTTAGTAGCTAACCTAGAAGAAGAAAATATAAGAAAGAAAATTACAGAGCAGGCTTATGTATGCCCATAAAAGCAAAAATCCTAGATGACATATTGTCATGTAAAAAAAAAATAGTACATCATGATCAAATAGGCTGTCCTTGGGATAGAAGTTAATACTCTCAGCCCTGATGCAAGTTTTGAGAAGAGGACTGCTCCTTGTAGTATCCTGACCATAAAAACATAACCCCAGCACTGTCAAGACCACAAAAAAATGAAGAATCCGTCCTAGAACAGAGGAAACTGTGGAGGTATAGTGACAAATGCAGTCTCCTGGTGAGATCCCAGAGCAGCAAGAGGTCGTGAGTGGGACACTAACTGGTGAAATCTAAAGTCAGTCTAGAGGCAAAGTTAATAGAAAGGTGTCGTTTTGGTCACTTAGGTTCGACAAGTGCAAGATGACTCTGCGGGAAGTCCACACTAGGGGAAGCTTGGGAGGGATGGGGAGAAGTGAAGGAGCCCTAATTAGGAAGGGCTGTTGCGGCTAGCTGGAAGCCATGGGTTCCACCTGATATGTATGTGACGCACCTGTAGGCACCCGCAAACCTGAAGGTATATAACCGGGTGAAAGCGGTCCGAGTTAGGAGAACGGGAGAATTCAGTCAGCCGGGCAGTCACTCGGTCGGTCAGAAGAATCAGAGCGGCCAGAACGTAGGCAGAGCGGTTACAGAAGAGAAACCAGATAGAAGAAGTAATGACTGGCCAGAGTTAGGCCGAGGCTCCAGAGGACTGGTCAGAGTAAGGCCGAGGCTCCCGAGGAAGACAGAAGACAGAAGACAGAAGAAGGAAGAAAGAAGAGAGAAGAAAGAAGCTCTAGTCTTTCTCTAAGAAGCTAAGAAGACAAGAAGAAAAGCTTGCTTTTAATCTTTCTCTCTAAAAATCTTTCTTTCCCTCTCTAAGCTCTAAGAAAGTAGAAGTAAAAGTAGTAAAAGCTTAACTCTGCCTCCGAGAGTTTTTATCCCGGTTTACGGTACCAGGCAGCTTACCAGGCAGCTTACAGAGAAGCCCCTGTGCAGCGGTCCCGTCGGCCCACAAGTGGACCCGTGACGCTGGGTGTGGGGAAGCAGGCGGGCTCCTAAGGAAGAAAACCTGTGCTGCACCCTGAGAAATGAGCCCAAAGACAGAGGGCAGTGTGGGCTAAGACACGGAGGCAGAGGAGAGCTCTTCAGCCCTGGCTGGACTTGCAGAGGCTGCAGCTGGGGGGGGGGGGGGGGGGGAGGGGAGGCTGGAGAGGCAGGCTTGTGCTCCCCGAGGCAGAAGATTCATCCCGAGCTTCAGGCGGACAGGGAGGGGTCTTCGGCAGTGGGAGCGATGGGGTCGTTTCCACTTGTCCAGTAGACAATTCAGGCTGGGGTGGGAAAGGAGTTGGAGGCACGGAAGGCTAGGAGGCCACCTCTCCAGGAGGGAAGGGCCCTGTCCGGGGTGGGCTGGTGCAGGCAATGGGAAGGGATCCAATTTGAGAGACAGAAGGAAAGAAATGGACAGGCTGGGTAACCTCAGCAGGTGGGAGGTGAGAGAGAAGAACCCATTGCCAGTGGTGGGGCTGGTCCTTCCCCGGGTGGGGAACGTGGGTGAAGAGATCCTGAGAGGATCTCCTGAGAGCTGGGGAGGACTCCAGCAAGTGTGGGACTCGTGGAGTCTGACCTGCCTGACAAATGTTTCTGATCTGATATTTCTGGTGATTGAATCTGTTTTAGAGAAGTGGTTTTAAAGTCTGGTTGGCCCATCAGTTTAAAAACCACCTATGATGGGGCGGAGGACCAAGGTCAGAGGTAGAGCACTTACCTAACAGGCTTGAGGCCCCGGGTTCAATCCCCAGTGCTGGAAAAAAATGCACAAAAACCCAAACATGTACATATGTATTATATATTATTCTAATAATATGTAATGTCAATGTATAATATGCCAACATTTTTATTTAAAAACTCAAAAAAAAAAAAAAAGAAAAACCAAAAACACAGTTTAGAGGATTGCACGGGAAGTCAACATGAGTCTTTCTCCGAGCACCCTGTTGGTTTTGTGAGTTCGGGGCAGTAACAGCAAGAACAGATCTGGGTCTGCAAAGCGCCTCTCGATAAGACAGGAGCAGGTGCAGACACTGGGGCTCCCCTCCCAACCTCTTTCCCGTGGTCCCCTCTGCACCTGTTGAAGTTAAAGGAACAGATGCTCATGTTTCAGCTCCAAGCTTTGCTACTCCTGATGCCACATCCCAATGGCTTCTGGCTTGGGGGCCACTGGTCCTACCCCACCCGCCCTGAGAACAACTCTGGAAAGGGCCCTGGATCTGAAGTCTAAGGCCTGGTCTCAACCTCTGTGTATCTAAGCCTCAGATCCTACACAGATCACTTGGCCATGCCAAGCCTTGGTCTTCTCATCCATGAAAAATTGCATATCTTCACAGTGTAGTGAGGATTGAAAGACACAATGGATAATCATTTGGGAAGTTAAAAATTTGCCAAGAAATACAGTAGCCTTTGTTGTTGCTTTTGTAGAGCAAATTTCGGCCGTTAGTCTCCATTCTGGGTGTCTATCTTCCATCAACTATAAATGCAATGTCCTATACTCGCCCTCAGTCTAGAAGTGGCACTAACTATTGGCAATCATTGTTAGCTTGTCCTGTCCTATCTGGAGCACTGGCTTTTGAGCTGGGGTGATCGTCCCTGACAGAGCACATCCAACAACATATGGAGACATTCTCTGTTGGTCACTGTTGAAGTGGGGCGGGGGCTGCTGATCATCTTGCAGAGCGCAGGATGGCCCCACGGAGAAGAGTCTGGAGTCTCTTGAAGTGGAGCTGAGGCTGAGCTCCTACCTTGACCTGACTGTTAGTCCAGCCTCCAAATGTAGGATTCCAAGTAGAGTCAGGGTGTGTTTGTGTGAAATGGAGAGAGGAACTGACTGGGAGAATGGAATGGAAGTTTGGTTGTCAATCTCGCCTAGGCAGCCAGTCCCTGGCCTGGCCTCGGGTGCCTAGCAGGGGAGACACTGACACCTACTGGGGACAGGGGGGGAGGAGGAACCCTGCAGGGAAAGAAGAGAGAGGGCAGCACGCTGTGTCTTCACTTGGGCACGTTCCTTGGTAACCTGGCTTGAGTCGCTGGTGGTGAAACCCTAGGCTTGTCGAATTCAGTTCTGTACAAAGAGCAGTGATATTGGACTGCTGTCCCTTGAACTGCTGTCTTTCTCCTTCTACTTAGTTCTGCTGACTCTGTGCACGTCTGTGAAGTCAGAGAGCCTTTGCACAGGTCCCCGTTCCCAAGCTCTCCTTTTCCTAACCTGCATGTGTAGCACTCTCCATGACCAGGACCTGTCACCAATAGCCTTGGCTCCATTTTTGGAGTCCCAAGACCTGGCCTTTGCTGCCATTTCTTGACCATACCAACCGGGCCATGTTTATTCTTACCTCTGGTTGCTTATCCTGAGGCCTTCTGTTGATTTCCAAACACAGCAATCAAGTTGGTCATCTGAACTGTGAATTATTCATTCTAATGGCATGGAAATTAATAAGACAGAGTTGTGAAATGCCCATCTGTCTCAAAGTTATCCACTGTAGATGTTTATCAAGACAAGAGACTTGCCATATGTGTACCATATTGTCTGAAGGAAAGGAAACTCTATTCTTTTCTAGAAAATCCAGACATTGTATGTTATGTTTTCATTCCAACTATTAGGTGGCCTTCTCGTCTTGTCCACAGGTAAATCAAATGCTATCTCCCACTTACCTCTTTCTGTTAGCTTTTCATAACAGTCATTCTGAGTGGTTTCTATTTACATAGAGTGTTCCATCTCATTCTACAAGGGATCTGATAACATCTTTTAAGTCCAATCTGTTCTTGTATTTCGCCTGACAAACTAACATGTTTTTTAAATGTCTTTTCAGAAATGATATACTCGAATTTTTCTCATAGTGGCTTCTGTCCAAACATCTCTAATTGTTTTGGAGATAATATCCCATTCATTTTCACAATATTCCTCTGCACATGTAGACAATATTATGCCACCTTACACATGGTCAGGCCACGGCATGTGGAAACTGATTAACTCTATTTTTGCCGTGCTTTTAAATCGTTCGTCCCTCTTCTAGCCTGTCAGCCCTAGGAATGTAATGACTTCTCTTTGCGTGCATCCTTTTCCATGAGGCTACCCTCCTCAACTCCCAGACACACACACTGGAGTGTGTCTTGTCTCCCTTCACCGCCTATAGGTTTAGCGTCCTGGTCAGATTATCCGTGACCACAGAACTCAGCACACTGTGATGGCACAAGCCCATGTGCAGAATTACAGCTGTGAAGACCCCCGTGAAAGGAAGGTGTGTGAGGATGCCAGTGGGAAGTTGTTGGGCGTCGCACGTGAACTTACCTGTGTACGTGCTTCCTGAATACGCGGAAATGGAAGCAGAGCATTCGACAGGGCGACAATAGCACATCCGCTTTCCTCCCTCCTGCCTCATTTATTAGTTCTCGCTGCAATCTCACGTGCAGACAGGGTCGCCCCCCCACCCCCCGCCTCCCAGTCCACAGAAGACTGAAGGGAGACCCGGAGAGGTCAGGCTCTACCCGGCATCTTCAGTCTTCAAGAATGGCGCTGTCCCCACCGAGGGGCGGTGACCTGAGGCAGCTCTTCCTGCTCCCACGGTGTCATTTTCTCTTGGCTTCCACCAACCAATCTCACCTCCACATCCACCTCGCACACTAGGATACCAAAGTTGCCACCATCTCAGCTTTCACTACATTTTTTCCTGAGACTCATCAATAGTCATCAACGGTCTTTCAGAAAGAAGTAAAAACTATTTAGCATATCAGTGAAAGCCTTTCATAAGATGATTTGAATTTTGCTTCCGTAAATTTTCCTCTCGCACAAAATCTCTGCTCCAGCACAACGGTCCAGTCTCTGCCATTAAATCTCCACACGCCCTCCAAGGCCCGACCACAGCCTGCCTTCCCCCTCAGGCCTTCCTTGACAACCACGCCTTCTGTGAGGAGCCCTTGCTGCTTGCCTTCCAGATCTTTCCCCACCCTTCTGTCTCCCATGATGCCTACAGCATCGTCCACAAGGTGGAGATCTGGCTGATGCTCACTGCTTGGTTGGTACCCTGAAGACCTGAATCAAGCAGAAAGCTCGCTCTTGAGAATGAAGGGTGTCTACTTCTGCAGTCCGTCAGCAGACACGAGAAATTTGTGTGAAGTCACGAACCTTCGTAGTGAGAGGGAGCTATCCTTACCAGGTTTTTTTTTTTTTTTTTTTTTTTCTCTTTTATGGTGCACATTGGCAGCCTGAGTGTTTGGAATGCCTGTGACCACTAGAGGCAGCCCTCTGAGGGCAGTTTTCCTGTCGATCAACTGCACCCTTCTGCTGTACTCAGAATAGCGTGTGGCATATATTATCTGCTTTATGAACATTTTAAGTTTTTATTTCATTACATAATCCATTTAAATTTGATACATGAAGGGACAGATCCAATGCGAACTGTCTTCTGGTGCTTGGTAACAAGTGTAAAGATCGAGTGGGGCCACGGGTTGGTCAGATTCTCGCACAGAACACATTTCTTTTCCAGGCGGAAGAGCCGTGTCTAAGCCCCTGCCCTTCCCTCTAAGCACACTGCTTTGTGGAGTACAGGACAACAGCACTCAGAATTCACAGGTTCCTCTTACGAGTCAAGTGGCGGCGTCCCCGGCATGTAACTATAGGCCGACTCTCAGAACGTGGAGAATAAGCTCTGGTGACGCAGCTTCTCCTCCGCCCCTCCAACTCCTCTTTGCTATCCGGCTCCAGACTTGCCCATTCCTGTGTTCAAGATGAAACGCAGAAGAACATGCCGCCCAGAGAGACCTGGGGAGTCTCTAACCCTGAACGAGTCTCTCTTCTTCCTTGGATTTACCCATCCATGCATTGTAACTAGAGATCCCAGTGCCACTGGTGACTTACATTTGGCACCAAACCACAGCTGGCGGCTACACAACCAACTGGTGATCCACACTCTGTATTTTTGGAGAAGCAAGTGAATGTTTTGTGAGAAATTTATGGCAGGAAAAAATGTCCCTGATGTCGTACTGAAAACTGCCAAGCTCTGCTGAAAGAAGCCATGTAGCTGCTGATCGACTGCTGGGAAGGAAATGTTCCCAGCCTCTGCCGGGCGGGCCTGGTGGCTTGCTTCCCCCTCCCAAAGGCCCAGTTCCCTGGTCTCCTTGCTCACGCTCAGCTGGCCTGCATTTCCATCCTTCCCCCTGAATCAGAGGATCCAGTTCAGGAAGGGGCCTGGAGCCCCGTCCCAGGCCACCTCCTTAGCCATGCTGCCCTGTGCGGTCCTGCTTTCTGTGAAACCTCAATTTCTCAATTTCCCAATTTGATGTCTTTTTTTAACGCTGCAGATAGAACTCAGGGCCTTGGCTGTGCCGGGCAAGTGCACTGAGCCACACCCCAAGTCTGCTTTCACCCACTGGTCACCTACCTTGAACATTGTCCTGTAACTCCTCGTAAAGCAACTGGTGGCATCCTGGTTGCCCAGGCTCTGGGTCCTTTCCTTTCCCTAGTCCCCCCCCCCCAGGCTCTTTCTCCTCCTGTCACCTCGTTGACCCCAGAACTGGCTGTCCTCCCGCCTCTGCCCTCTGGGCTTCCACATCCCTCAGCTCCTGCCAGACCGCATCCCCAGCCAGACTCCTCCAGGAGCCTGGGCCTGGCGGCACCCACCTGGGCCCCGGCACCGGCTGCAGACCTGCCGGCTCCTCCCTCTGCCCTGTGCTCCTCACCTGGGCCTTCTCTGTGGCCCACCAGAAAAGTCTCGCTCCCATTTCTCTAGCAGACCCAGGCCGTCTGGGACTCTTGCCTCCCAGGACGCCCCATCCTTCCTTGATGGCCCAAGTTTAAATGGCACCATTGTACCTTTGCCCCGAGGGACTCCCCAGGTCACTTAGCCCATCCTGCCCAGTTCCTGCCTGTAGCAGCTCCTCACTGCAATCCCTGAGGCTGCCTGGCCGTCACCTCTCTGGCCGCAACCCACAAGCCATTGCTGTCTTGAGGCTCTGGCCCTCCAGGCCCGCCGGCCACCCTCGGTGGCGTGGAGGGTCAGCACCTCTCTCCCTCGGTCTGCGCCTCAGCGAACTGCCTCGAGAAGATGACGATCGATCGCAGCTGCCTCAGGGGTTGTGGTGAGGGTTACAGGTCAACAGAGTTGTGCCAGGGGGTGCCACCCGGGGCCCAGTCGGTGCTGGGTGACAGCTCGTGTGACCACCGCTCCCGGGTCCTTAGTAGGACATTTGAGTCGCATCTGGTTCCAGTCTCCCTGTGCAGACCAGACCCTGGGCCCTGGGCCCTCTTGCTCAGGCCTTTGCCCCGCTGGGCCACGCCCTGCCCTTGAACCTGGGATCCTTTACACCACTGTGCCTCCATGTCTGTGTCCCCTCTGCCAAGAATGTCCTCCTGTTCATCCCTCCTGTCCCTACCAGCTAGACTCCCTGGCCAACCCAACGTCATCTTCCTCAGCAATCAGTCCAGGCTCCAGATACCCTCCTCTCACTCGAGGAAGACCCGGAAGAACTCCTTCCTCCTCTCCTGGAGTCCCGAGTTCAGCCCAGCCTCCTCACAGGGCCTTGTCACTCCTGCCTGAGGGCGGACCTCTGAACTATTGGGATCTGGATTCACTGGTCTTAAAATTCCCTAGTCTAGTAAATGGTATGCAGTAGGTGGTAAATAAATGTTGGCTGAATTAAAGATTTTTAATTATAAATTTAGTGAAAATCATGGGCAAAGGGAACTCTTTCTGTGCTGGGTTTTGATTATATCATTACTGGTTTGGAATGTGTGTTCTGCCCTGTGGCTTTAGAAAGCTTTGGCTTTTCTCTTAAAACAATGATTTTTAAAGCAAATATCTTAAGATTTAAATATATTAAATTGCTTTACTTCCTACGAATGATTTTAAGTAAATAATATGTGAATTTTTGAAGTTTCTACATCTCCAAAAAAGACGTGAAAACTGAAAAATGCTCAATTTGCTTTAACATGGCTGTGATTTGATAAATATTTTGGACTTTTATTTGCAAAAGAATATAAAGAAACTTTATTCTAAAGACTTGTTTGGTAGAGCTGAAATATCACCATTGTGCTGCACTAGAATGAAACACTTGTTGTACTGGGATCTTTATTTATTTTTTTTTTTTCTTTTTAAATTCCTTGCTCTTTAGACTGTTGTTTAAAAACTTATGTTTTTTAATGTGTTACCAAGGAGAAAAGTGATAGCAAATTCCATAGTGTAGCGTGGCCTCCCTCCTCCTCCCTGCCCAGCAACAGCACATAATGGGGTCTGCATATGTTCTCTAGCTCATCAACAGACTTTTGTTCCAGGCCTGAAAAAGACAGCCTCCCACTAAACAAATAAGCTCTCCAAAGGACGCGTTTTTCTTTGGTATTCCTGCAAATTAGTGTGAATCTATGCTATGTTGTGTGGAATTTCAGAGAGGCATTTTTGTATTTGTCCTCAATAAGAAAATGTGGAAAAAGCACAGTTTGCTTATTCCAGCTGCAATTCTTTCACCTTTGTTTGAGTCTGCATTCATGGGCTCAATCACATGAGCGACTGTACTTTTCAAATCACAGATACAGACTGAGTTTACCCACTAACACTTGTCCTTTAGCCCAAGGGAATGGTTCAGGTGGCCTTAATTTTTAACTGAGCTTAATTAGTATCAAAGTTCTATGTCTAGAATGAAGAAGGAAATGAAATCAATGTATTAGAAATCTGAAGATATACTTCCTAATAAATGTTTAGAAAGTCATATTTATACTTTGGAGCCCTAAGAACTTACCCTGAGTATGTCTTCCAAACCCACTGTTTTTCTTTCCTCTTTAATTTCAGTTTGTTTGGTTTAATGATAGCTACTGAACATAAATGCCAAATTACAATGGCACTTCCCAGCTGTGCACAGAACTTCATATTTTAAGTACCAATTTGTGATGAAAGAATGCTTCCAGCTCAGTTCTCGTCAGCATTAGAGGTTTTAGCAATTGCCAATTATTTTTCTAAATTACCTATTTTAATTAAGTAAAATATTGTGAATTTAAGATTATGAAGTGTTCAAGCATTATTTCATCTTTAATTAATGAGAAAACAGAAATAATATTTGGGGGCATTAAGTGGCTATTTATGGAATAAAAATGCTTTTCCCTAGTTTCAATGCCTTAATTTAAGGGAAGAAGCACAACTTCTTGAAATCCTTGCACATGTGAGGTCTTTGCTGGAGTGTTCCCTGAAATCATCTTTTGTTCTAATATTCCATAGTGCTGCTTATGTTCACGGACCTCCAAAGTGTGTGGGATGTTAAGCGTGACAGCTCCCTTGATTACCTGAGCACACCCAGCTCCCTCAGTGGCATTCCCAAAGGGCCAGTTTCTGTCGCACACTCCCTGGACTAGACTTCAGAGAGGACGCTGGTGTGCAACCATGGACCTGGCTGGCATCCTGGGGTCAGTTTTGGACTTTCCCTCTCTGGCTTATCACTGGGTCCACATCCTACTCCTGCCAGGAGGGCACACACCAAGAAACGCTGGCACCAAACCCATCTGCCTGGCAGCTTACAGCACCGTGGAAGGCGCTGAAGCCATTATTTGCTGACATAGGCAGATTCTGAAAAGCCTCCCTCTAACAGTCCAACATGTACCGTGGTAGCCCCTGTGCCAAAGCTGCAAAGCAGAGCTCTAGCACACCCAGAACGCAGCTCCTGAACGCAGCTGGTTAACAGAGCCGGGCCGCGGAGGGGAAAGGGGCATCGTGAACTGTGCTCGGCCGCTTCAGGGAGAGCCAGTGCTTTGCAGTGTCGCAAACTAATTACACACTCTTGATGAGATCATTAGGAATGATGAAGGAAAATGGAAACAATCTGCAATATGTGTGGACGAATTTCCATTTAGAATAATTTTTTTTGTATTTAAATATTGCGTAGAAACTTCCTTTTGTGAGAATAGGTTGATTTTTTAAAATATCATGCTAAGCGAAGCAAGCCAATCCCAAAAAAACCAAAGGCTAAATGTTCTCTCTGATTAGTGGATGCTGATCTATGGGGGGGGGGGGGGCGATGGGAAAAATGGAGGAACTTTGATGGGACAAAGGGGAGGGATCATGGGGACAGGAAAGATGATGGAATGAGATGGACATCATAACCCTCGGTAAATGTGTGACTGCACATATGGTGTGACACTACCTCGTGTGCAAACAGAGAAATGAAAAGTTGTACAGCAATTGAGTACAGTGAATCAAAATGCATTCTGCTGCCATATAAGCCTAATTAGAATTAATTAATTAAAAAATCTTAGACTAAAACTTATCCTTTAAGCACAAAAGAATAGTCAGGAGGTTTTATTCCTTGTGATACTGGTAGCATTTCAACTGAGAGAGGCCTTACAATGACAAGGTGCCCCCCAGGGAAAAGGGGGTGCTCTGGGGCTCCCAGCCACACTCTCTTAGTGTATTTTTTTCATTCACCCGATTCTGGAGGTTGGATCGGGACATCTGTATTTTCACATGTATTTCTATTAAAACGCTACTTTCAGAAGTGTCTTTCCATTTCTTCAGGAGGCGATTTAAGTAAAAACACCTTTTAAGGTACAAGCAATGGGTTTGGTTGCGTGGACTCCTGGCGTTCTCAGGAAGGAGTGTCTTCTGTTGGTTTAGATCTCACGTCACTTGACAGTTGAAAGCATCCAAAATGATACAGGCTAATGGATAGATGGCCCCATTAAATTCAATGGAGGTCAATAAAGATAAATGTGAACCACTGTCTTGAACAGCAATAATCCTACAAATACAAAATAAGAAAGAAAGCCAATTAACTTCAGCATGGGGAAAAGATGAAGAGGCTTTGATAAGTGAAAACCGAGTACTATTGGAAAGATAGTCAACTATTTGGTGACAAATCAGCGATTGCTACCGAGTGTCAGATGCACAGAGTAATTCTACCTCGAGACTGCAAGCTCCCAGTGGTGGTGCCAGCTCACAGGCTGAGCCATTTGGAAAAAGGAGAAACATGATTCCCAATGATGGTCACAGCCACAAGATGCAGGGCATCAGCAGTGATTCTGAACCCAGTCAGAATGTGTCTCAAAAGAAGGTGGGTGTTTAAGAGAGCGTGCCAGAAAAGCATTTTAGTTTCTCCTCCCAGGGGGAGGTCCCAGGCTCATCTCTGGGATGCCCTACAGTGGGGACAATCCAGGTGGCGGTGCTCGAGCACCCAGGTCTGGTTGACCTCCCCTGTGCAGCTGTGAGGAAGGATCCTGAGACTGACAGCATGATGGCGGTGGCCCTCCAGGAACGCTGCGGTGTGCTCGGCCCTTCCCCAGGACCCCACGGGCGTGATGAGGACAGATCACCTCCAGGTGTTTAGCCTGAGTGCTAGAAGCTCCCTGGGGACAGCAGGAGAGATTTCCTGGGAGTGCCTCTGGAAGTCCCTCCTGCGCAGGTCCTCGTCCTGAGGTCCCGCCTGCAACCGGCTGCAACCGCCACGTGAGCACACCAGCCAAGCCCTGTCCCTGAGACTTGGGAGTTAAATTGCTGAAACACTGTCACCCTCGGGGAGGCTGGCACACATTGTTTCCTAAGAATGATGATAATAACAATAATAATAATGTGGAAAATGTGGAATGTGTGTGCACATATGTAATAGCTCACAATGCAGACCCCGCTCTCCTGGGCCCTCAGCCCTCACACCCGGGTTATTGAATTCGTTCCCTGAATAGTGCCTTGTTGCCGCCTGAAGCGATGGCCGCTTGGAGCAACGAAGCCGCGGGAAGAAGTTCAGAGGCGAACTGGAAACAAACAGCTTTTTATTCTGATAACTTTTCTCTCTGGCTCTAACAACGACTAACACGCACCACACACCACCAAAACATGGCGCTGACCCTATCAGCAATCTCGGCCAAGTCACTCGAGATCCTGGGCCAAGTCCCGCGAGACTACGGAAGGCGACAATGCCCAAATCTCCATGGCCCATAGTCAACCGTAATTTAAGCCATCTCCCCAAACAGGGCTCCTACAGTGCCTCCTGCTGTCCTCCTTCCTCCCCTGGCCCCCGAGGGCCTGTCTCTCTAAGGCAACTTGCCTGCTTAGAAAGTCCAGGGGGTGTCCAAAGTGACGGAGGGACTCTCAGTCTCCCCTTCCCAAACATTCCCACTTCTGTTTCTCCTGAGGTGTCCTTTGCCACAGGGCAGGCCAGTGCTGAGGAGGCCCCACTCCTTTCCAGGGCAGAGGGTGACGCCAACCTGAGGGACCCAGAGACGCTTTCTGAGCTGGCTGGTGCTTGAGCTGCGCCTCGACGTCAGTGAGATCCGGGGGGTCAGTGGGGAGGCGAAGCAGGCAGGCCAGGGACAGGCCCAGGATGGGGACGTGCCAGGTGTGCCAAGAACAGCAACTCCGCCCCCCATGGGCTAACCATAAGGGGATGCCCGGACTCGAGGAGACCCTGGCCTCTCTGCAACCACTGCAAACGTTGAGTGCCTGGTCACAGCTAGGGCCACGCAACCTGAAAGCCCACTCTGCAGCCATTCTTAAGCATCAGCAATGAGGAGATTAGTTAAAACATCTCTGATCCGTGCTTTTACAGGTTCATTTTCAATGTCACTCTAAATCCACCCGAGTGGCTCTAAGTCCCAGGTGCATTTCTGCAATGCTGACTGCCCTATTCTGCTGGACCCCTGTGGCTGAAGCGGTGCCCCGCGCTCCACCTCCTGCCCCTGGTCCCCCTCCATCTCCTCCAGCGGCTTCCAGTCCCCGACACAGGCCATGGGTGTCCACTTCAGGCCCTGCCTATGCTTGCCTGGATGGAGGGCCCTTTCCCGCTTGTCTCCAAGTCCCTCCTCCAGGACTCAAGTCAGGTACAGCCCTGTTTCCTCAGGGGACTCTTCCTGGTGCCCAGAGACAGCACTGTGCCTTTTCAGGGCTGCCCCGTGACAGTCATCACATGTGCAAAAAGCCTCCTGGGGATGTCCCTTCCGCCCTTCCGACCCAGAGCTGCCCCGATTTGTCTTTGGATCGGAGCTCTAGCCGCCTCTTCTCCGTCAGCGCTGCCAGCCACTGCCCAGAGTTTCAGTTCCGAGATTTCCTTAAGCCATGAATTATCTCTCTTCCTAGAAGTCTCGCAGGTACCCCAAACTCAGACTGTGCAGAGCTGATCTCACCTTCCCCAGAACTGCAGCTCCTCCATGCCACCTCCGTGTCCCATGTGGGCACTGCAGGAGCCCAGCGGAGCCCAGCAGCCATGGTAGGCCCTTCTCCCTCCCCTGAACCAGCATCCAGCCCACTAAGTCTCCTGCCACCTCCTGGTCCAGCCACCCTCCCTCCCGCTGTGACGGCCTGGTTCAGGTCGAGAACCTCTCTCCTGTGGACCAGGCTCCCTCCCATCTCGGTCCGCTTCCCAACCATTTGTAGGAGTTTTCTATTGCTGTTGTAACAAATTTGCAAAATCAGTGGCCTAAAACAACACAAATTTACTATCTTCCTGCGTTGTACTTCATGGGCTCCACACAGGCATTAAAACCAAGGGATCTGCAGAGCTGGACTCCTCTTTGGAGGCCCGGGAGGAGCTCCATACCTGGCCGTTCCAGCCCGGTTCCTTGCCTTGCAGTCCTTCCTCCATCTTCCAAGGAGGCCACGGCGCATCTCCCTGACTTCCTTCCTCTGTCTTCTCTAACTCTTCTTCTCTTCTGCCCCCTCTTCCACTTTACGGCCCACTGTGATTACACTAAATCCGTCCAGGTGATCTGAGGAGTGTCCCCTTGTGGAGGTCCATGGTGTGCCCTTGTTTGCAGTCCCCTTTGCTGTAGGATGTGCCACGTGCACAGGTCCCACGTACACCCGGCCCGTGGGCGTCCAGGTGGGGGTGGAAGAGTATTCTGTCGCGCCAGCCCTAGAGTCCTCCTTCCTCAACACTTCGCTTCTGCTTATCATTACTAACTCCCACCTGCAGAATGAAGCCCAGACTTCTCAGCTGGCCAAGACTGAATGCTCTCTGTCCCCTCTCCCATGTCAAGTAGCACCTACATTAAGGAAACCACAGCCTCAGCTCTATAACACTGTGATACCATCTGTCTCTGTGACTTTGCCTACTCTGCCCTGCCAGCCCAGGCTGCCCACCGTGCACCATGCCCCCCCACCCCCCAGCTTCCACAGTCCTTCTGAAGTCACCTGCTCCACAAAGCCTTCCCAGGCCACGCCCCTCCTGTGGTGCTAGCTCTGCCTATGCCCACGGCTCCTCCCACCTATCCACTTCATTGCACCCTGTGGCTTACCTGGTGAGCCCCTCCCTCTAGAAGGTGAGCCCTCCTGGTAAGACACAGGTCTGGGGGCTGGGGTTGTGGCTCAGCGGTAGAGCGCTCGCCTAGCACATGCGCAGCCCGGGTTTGATCCTCAGCACCACGTAAATAAACGCATTGTGTGCAACCTAAAGCAAATAAATAAATATTAAATTAAAAAAAAAAAAAAACAGGTCTGATCTGCAGCCACACCCAGCCCCGAGGAGAGTGGCTGGTGAAGGGCAGGGCTGGGGATGCAGGGCTCCCCCCCTCCCTCCCGGGCACTCCGGCCTGTTCTCAGAGGAGCCTGAGGAGGCTCTGCAGCAGTTTTAGAACTCGATTGCCTCTCAGAATAAAAAGGACACGGGCCGGTTTTATACCTTTTACCCCAAGACACCAGTAGTCCATTAAAGAATCCCCGCGCTGGAGGGTTCTGCTGTTCCTTACGTCTGTCTTCACAGCTTGGGTCACGAACGATTTTGTTCCATCAGCCCTTCCAGAGTGTCAGATACCTCTATGAAAATCGTCATTGGACCAGGAACCAAGGGGTAGAATTAATCCTTAGTTGACAGCTTGTGAATTTTTGCAAACTGAGGCACTTTGGCCTCGATTCTATTGGGAACCAAGAATCCATGGGAATCTTGGCAGTTCCTGGAAAGGTCTAGAAAACAAAACTCTTGCCCATTCCCGCAGAGCCTCGGGCTCCCGCCACACCTGGGTGAGGTCGGACTGTCGTTACCTCGATTTCCCGAGGAACCTGAAGTTCCGAGAGGCTGAGAAACTCCCCACACTAACTGGAATGTGCCGAAGCTGACGTGGACCTTCGCCCAGGCTAGCTCTGCCTGTCGTGCGGCGAGGCTGCTGTCGAGACCTGCTCCGGCAGGGAGCGGCCACCTCAACTCCTGCTCGGGCTGGGCAGTCAAGGGCATGGACTTGAGTGGAGGATTGCAGTAAAAGCAGCCCCAGGAGATGGGGCGGGAGAGACGGTTGGTTTTAGTAACTGCCAGTGCCGACCTGGGTGAACCAACCACTAAGCCCTGTCACTCATCATTACTTGTGCCTTGGGATGGGCAAGAGCTATTTGAGCTGATGAACCCTTAAAGATCAAAGATTCCATTTTTATGCAAATAGCCAAGAGCAATAAAACCTGGGAAAAGAAGCCAGGAATATAAATTACAGCGGATGCTTATCATTGAAAGGTACAGCAAGCTGATGTGTTATTCAGAATTAAACTCCTGGCAATGGCAACTTCTTAAAATATGTGCTTTAAACTATTTTTGAGTGAGGAGAGGTCAGAGCACGCGTAACCCCTGGATTCCATTCCTCCTCTGCATCACAATCCTGAGATGGCTTCAATGCACAACCTTGAACTACACATTGCTAGGGGATAATGTTGTGGACTGGATGTTTCAAGCACCTACCTCCTCACACTGCAGTGGCCCCCAGGCAGTGGTGGGAGCCCTGGCACGTGACCACAGCACCGTTCTGACTTAGCACACCTTCTTCAGTTAGAAGCCCCTTCAGTAATCACAGCAGCACAAGGCAATCACTCCATGTGCCCCGGAAGTGAGCTGAGAGCCTACCAGAGAAACCCCACCCAGGTCCCTCCTGGACCGACCTGGTCTTGTTGCCGCAGGCAGAACATTCCATTGCCAATAAAGGGCTTGAACTGCAGTGAGCAGGGCCTTGGAGGAATAGTGACCTCAGGCAACTCAGTGAACTTCTCCAAGCCCAGCGGTTTAGCCCCTGCATGGTGAGGGTCACGTGATATAACACCTTTCAAGGGATTTAATGCATCTCTTCAGCATTCAATTAGGGGTTTAAATGCCATTATTTTTAGCTAAGAGACATTAATGTACTCCAATTTATTCTTATTCTACCTTTATTATAATTGTACTTTTACACAAAAAAAAAAAAAAAAAAAACTAGTAATGGCTGTGTAATGAAAAGACTGCTAGGGATTTCAGGCCTGGATCTAGACGCTGACTTTTCTTCTACCTCTCTCAGCCACCACTTTGGGTATTTAAGGTAACAAGCATTCTGTGGCATTCTCTCCCTATATATTTTTTAAAATATTTTTTAGTTGTATGTGGACACAATACCTTTATTTTATTTATGTGGTGCTAAGGATCGAGCCCAGGGCCTCACACATGCAAGACGAGTGCGCGACTGCTGAGCCATAGCCCCATTCCTCTCCCTATATTTTCATATTTGCCTTTCCATTGATTAAGTTACTCATCTTTCCTAGATTCTTCTGCAAACTGCAAGTGTTTCCTGTCCTCTGGGGTCACTTCAGCAGAGGTGTTCTCAGGGATGCCCTGTCCAGCACATTGTTTTCTGTTTGTGTTTTGAAAAACTCCAGAGACAACAATCCTGAGTATTCGTGGCACTATCAGACACTTCCCCTCTGCCTTCTGGTGGCCCTGTCAGTGTTCCTGTCTCTGGGGCTTCGTCTCCTGCCTCCGTGGAGACAGGCAGCCCTTGCTGGCCCTTCTCAGGTAGAACCTGGCTTCCTTCTGCAGGCTGTGGCTTAGGCTCTCCCATAGTTTTAATTGTTTTTTATTTCAATTAATTTTTTTTACATGTCCAAGCACAGTAATTAGATTAAAAGACCCAAATCAAAGAAACTGCTCTGCGTGCCTCTGTCCTCTGTCAAGTCCAACAGAGGAACTCATTGTCATCTCTTGTATTTCGGGAGCCCTGGAGTTTCATGAGATTTCCCATTCTGACCAAGTTCATGCTTCCAGGAAACTTATTCAAGATTCTAAAGCCATTTTAATAATCAGAAAATTATCATGAAAATATATGTGAGGAACGAAAATCCATCTACTTCAAAGCTGTCACCAGAGACTAAATAATAATGTTCCCTGGTCTGCATCCTGTCTGTACCTCAAGGTCTCTTCAAGTGAGCTTAATATCCAGGATATTTAATTTACCAGAGAGTGAACTCAAACACATCCGTATTCATATTCACGCAGAGCTTCACACACGTCATCAAGACTAAAATAATAGAGGTTTTGACCTATAGGTGAATAATTACTTTTTTCCTTTTCTTGTACTCTACTCACTAAAATATATTGATGAATTAATAAATGGCAAAGCCTTTGTACTAAATTTTAACAAAATAGCTGTTTTGTAGAAGCCTGAATTGCAATGTGCACATATTGACATCATGATAAGAAAGTTAGGCATTTTAGTAATTAAGTTAAACAGTTATTTTGCCCCCACAACTCAATTTTCCTTCCAATTTTCCAACCCCAATTCAGAATTACTGAACCTGAAACTTGCTGAGAAGAATCTATCTACTCAGCGCAATGCCCCTTTACATGCTCAGGGGAACAAACCCTTCTCAGAGAAATTCCCACTACATTCCCTATTTTTTTTCTTCCCTCCTTAGCTACCATATTAAGCACTTAATACAGGGCATTCTGCTGGCCTCTTTCTAAATACTACCTTTCTCACACACACACGCACCTGATGTGGAGTTAGGGCAACTGAAGCCAAGGGCTCTGTCCCACCCAAGATAATAGGAAGAGGCCAGACGGGAATTCTCACCTGCGCTCAGACGCACACGCTACTGCTCCATCAGAAAGGGTGCTGCTCCCCTCTCCACTGTCTTCCATGTCTCATAACCACCACCACCACCTGCTGTCTTCTGCATCTCCATGAAATTCCATTACCTGGAATTCAAGGTCCTCCAGAATTTGTTTCTTACTTTACTTTATTGGTCTTGCACTTGAGTTGGAATCTCTCCATCAACAAGCTAATCTTTTAATTCCCCCTTACACACGCCATATTAGCGTTCTTTTTCATAAAAGTCTTATTTAGGATTATTTGTTTTCCAGCTTTCATGAAGTGATTGTATTGTTTCTTGCTTTGGGTTTTGTGGTTTTGTTTTTTTCACTTGCTGCAAGTCCTTGCAGAACATTCCATATTGGGACATTGAGATATGTCATTTATTTAAAGACTAAATGGACTTCTTCCTGTAGCAAGTTCTCCTTTGCTGTTTGGGTTACTTTAAGGATTTGACTATTAAAGACAATATCTCTGTCTGAGTGCATACTTGTGAATACATCTGCATAATGCATTCTTAAGAATAAAATGTGTGGGCTTAATTTTGTTACATATTAATCTTGACCCCCTAACTCCCCTCCCCAAGAAATCTAAAGGACTGTCTGGCACTGTCCACATCTTCTCTCTGACACAGGGTGGGGGTGAGTGTGTGCCTTAGCTCCAGGGACTAGTGGCTTGTGCTGCTCCGCACCCAATAGCAGTTACCAAGGGCTGCATGGACCTCTCAAAATCAAGGCTCTGCTTGTATGGAATTCAGAAAGGGATTCGAATTGTGGAGATGCATTTAGTCCGGCTGCAATAGCAATATCTCCCCTAATGGAGTTGCATGGAATTTAACGTCTGGATCTTTTGAGTGCAACAGTCTAGATATGCACCTGGCAGAGAGGCTTGGAGGGAAGGGTCAAATACAACCCACCAGGAGAAGTGCAAAATTGCACTGGCAGGAGACATCTGTCAGGCAGCCCTGGGTGTGGGGCTGCTGGGGCCCCCACAGCCTGTGCTCAGCTGCAGGGAAAGCTGGGAGCTACCGGCCAGCTGCTGGGCCCACCCCAGCCAGGAGGGCCCAGAGAGCCAAGTCTTGGCAGGTGGTGTCCTACAAAGAGGACCATCCTGCTGAAGGCAAGAGATAGTTGGCAGAAGCCACAGGTGACATTAGAAATCAGCTGTCATCATCAGCATGGCCCCAGGTCCTGTCAGGCCCAGCAGGATGGCAGTTTGGTAGTGTTCAGTCTTGGCCACATGTTGAGATCACATGGGAAGTTTTAAAAGTTCTGATGCCAATTTCTACTCCCACTTTTTGTGCAGTAACCCCAATCCCCTCAAATACCACCAAATAATCTGAGTCACATGTATTCCCAACACAGTCCCTTTAGCTCTCATTTGGTTTCTGCCAACTTCTTCCTCTCCTGCTCTCTGATCCTAAAAGCAAATAGCCTGGGAATCACC
Source organism: Tamias sibiricus (assembly GCA_025594165.1). Classification (NCBI taxonomy): domain Eukaryota; kingdom Metazoa; phylum Chordata; class Mammalia; order Rodentia; family Sciuridae; genus Tamias; species Tamias sibiricus. The sequence continues at coordinate 146,324,029 of CM046666.1, forward strand.
CTGGGCAGATTACCAGAGTGGCTGATGCCAGCCTGAGAAAGACCCTAGTTCTCGCCATCAGTGGGAGATTTTCTCCCACTTCCTAGCCCAGCAGAGATTCAGGTGTGCAGCCTGGGAATCAGACAGGGCAAGGGCATTTTTTTTTTTTTTTTTTTTTTTGGTACCGGGGATTGAACTCAGGGGCGCTTGACCACTGGGCCACATCCCCAGCCCTTTTTTTGTATTTTATTAAGAGACAGGGTCTCACTGAATTGCTAAGTGCCTCGCCATTGCTGAGGCTGGCTTTGAACTTGCGATCCTCCTGCCTCAGCCTCCCAAAGTGCTGGGATTACAGGCGTGCGCCACCGCGCCCGGCAGGGCAAGTGCATTTTTAAAAAGGCTTCCCAGGCCACACTCATATGTGGTCCAGGCTGAGCACAAGCGAAGTAGGACCACAGCCAGGGCAGGCACACTGACTCCAGCCCTCAGCACCAAGGCCCAACAAAGCCCGGCAGGGCAGTCTTTAGCCCTGATACTGAAACTGGGAACACAGGCAAAGTGACGGAGACAGAAGCCAATTGTAGAGACTCAGTAACCCCGCAGAGAGGGTAAAGGCTGCCCAGTGCAGGGAGACAGAGCTGCCCAGGATCCCCCCAGAGACCACACAGCAAGACCAACTGCAGAGCCTGTGGTTCACACTGCTAATGGAATCCTCAGGAAATGGCTGCAGGTGGGAGGGCGTCAGTGACTGGGGAGGGATTGGAGGAGATCAGGCCCTGGCCTCCTCCTTTCCAAATAATCGTATCCATCCTGGGTACACAGGCCAATACAGGCAGGGGGATTTCAACCAGGTCCACGCCTACATGCAATTCACCTGCCTTTTTCTTTAGCTCCACTTTTAATCTAGATTTAAGTGCTGAGGCTTTTAATAGTATAAAAATATTATTATCCATATTCATATACTTTTGTTCTTTTATCAAACTTTGTATTTTATAAATTTAGGAATGGCCTATGAGCAGTTCAGAAACATTTCTGGTAGCATATCAGAATTTATTAGAGAGTTTACACCAACATAGATTTAGACCTTCAGCTTGAATTCCCTTTGGTGTTGGTAATAACTTTTATTGTAAAATAGAGGTCAATAAATAATTGCAAAGATATTTTCACAGGGAAAAAGAATTTATAGATCTGTGTTATTATTTTAACTGTATTCATGTTGTATTTTAGAGGCAAACAGATATTATGATTTATTTTTTAAGTTACCATGATTAAGGAACAGCATTTCTCAGAGAAACAAAAATCATTTAGTTAGGCATGATTTCAGGTTTTCCTTTCTTGATTTTCTGTTTCTTATAACAATTGTGAAGATGTACAAAGTTCCACATTAAAAAAAAAAAAAAAAAAAAAAGCTGTGAAGTATTTATCTCTCAAACCCGAAGGCGACAAGGGTGAGGGTGACGGAGATCAGTGACAGAGCCCTGTTTGTTTCTACTCCCACTGGCTCTGCGATGACCTTGACCCTCCTTGGTTTCCTCCAAAAAGTGGAGCCCGTGCTGGGAGCCCTGCTCAGCCTCCACCGGGTTCCTGCCACCTCTGCTTTCTCTTTATCCAGTAAGAGGATGTCCCCAGCACTCACTGCCACAGTGGGCCTGCTCCCCGGGGCCTGCCCGGGGCTTGGCCTCAACCTCTGTCTAGCCGGGTGTCCCACCACTGCTCCACCAGCCCCAGGGTGATGGCAGGCAGCCTGGGGCACAGCCTGCCTGAGTTAGGAGGTGGGTAGGTAAGAGAGTGGACCTGCCCTGAGGGCCCTCGGAACCCACTGTCACCGTGGGACCCTGGAGGCTGGACTGCAAAGCCAGCAGGTAACTAGACTGCAGTGCCCTCCACCGCCCACCCCTCATCCACTGTTCCTTGGTTTTAGACTCCAGCCGGGCCCACCTCACTTGATTTTAAAGCAGCGGTGAATCCAGGGTGACACAGCTTAAGAGCTGCAAGTTCCCGTGGTGATGCTCACTGTGTGGCCTCAGCAAGGCCTTGGGACCACGCAGACTCATGGTATTGACCCTACTTCGTCATAGAACTCCCGTGGTGGCGTGTGCGCCCAGGGCACCTACATTAGCATGCGCAGAAGCTGGGGTGCTAGACAAAGGTGTGAGGCAGCGACTTTTAATGGTTTGTGACGCCGCAGGCCACAGGTTGAGCCGAGCAGGCATGCTAGGGTGAACAGCAGTGACCAAGTAAGACCTTGTCCAACCTTTATCTGCTGGGGCTGACAGTCTGCCCTGGGAACCTGTGTGTGACAAGTGCCACACACTCCACAGACCTATGGAAGGTCTGTGCAAAAAGAGCCCCGAAAGGGTTGTTGTTTCTGGAGGTGCACATGAGACAGAGACCAGGCTCAGAAACAGCGCAGCCCAGGAGCCACGGCAGGGAGGCGTCACCCAGAGTGCTGACTGCTGCTCCAGGGGCCCCAGTGTGGGCAGAGTGGCCCCAGGGAGGCACAGGAGGGGGGCTGAGCCCCAGGACTCACAGCACAGCCACCCGCTGTCCCTGTGGTTGCCTAGCGGAACAGGTCTTGGGTGTACACCCTAAGAGGGCAAAGTCCAACCCCCAAAGAGGCTGCTTTCTCCTGGGAAACAGACTGATTTCAAAAAAAATCTGCATCTTGTAACAAGTGCCTTTATGGGAGCAAAAGCAGCGCTGAGGCACCCGGGAGGGGAAGAGCAGGCCCAGTCTGGGTGATCAGGAAGGATGTCCGAATTCAAGCCTTCGCCGGGCACAGTGGCACACTCCTGTAATCCAAGCATCGTGGAGGCTGAGGCAAGAGGATTGCGAGTTCAAAGCCAGCCTCAGCAAAAGCAAGGCCCTAAGCAACTCAGCGAGACCCTGTCTCTAAATAAAATACAAAATAGGGCTGGGGATGTGGCTTAGTGGTCTAGGGCCCCTGAGTTCAATCCCCGGTACCCACCAAAAAAAAAAAAAAAAATTCAAGCCTTCAAGACTTGGTCCAGCCTTCAGGGAGATCACTGGAAGGATCGAGGTGGCAGAAAGAGAAGGCTAGGGGGAGAGACACCACCCCAAGATCTCTGTAACAGGCCAGCGAGGCCAGGGCAGTGTGACTTAGGAGGGAGGAGATGAGAACAGAGTCAAGGATGAATGGCCAGCATCTGCAGCTGCAGCCTGATAGCCTTTCTTTCTTTCTTTTTCTTTCTTTCTTTCTTTCTTTCTTTCTTTCTTTCTTTCTTTCTTTCTTTCTTTTCTTTTTACAAACTTAGTTAAATACAGAATGTATTGAAAAAACTTCATTACTCAAATACAACACAGTTTTTCGTATTTGAAATTTTCACTGGTCTTGCTGACGGGCCCCCTTGGTTCCATCGAAATAGAACATAGGACAAATGCCTTGTTTTGAGTGACCCAGACGTTCCAGTGCCTTGGCCGTGGCCACTAGAGCAGCTCTCGGGCCGCGCCGCTCTGCACCCAGCGCATGTGAGAGGGTTTTGTGCCCATTTCCTCCCCATCTGCAAGGGCAACAGTGACTCTGTCTTCTCTGCCGCTGTCCTCTCTGACTGTTGTGTTTGTTCCCTGTGCCCTGCACCACAAAACATGCAGATTAGAATCAACCCTTTATTTCCACAGCAGAGAAAGAGTTATTTTGTTAATTGGTATATTGGTATCCCAAGAACTGCTTACTGTGCCAAGTTATTAAGAATAAGCAGACGAGGGGCAGATTAAACTTTGAATCACCTGTTCCTTTGGGCAAAACACATAAACCAAATTGACTGCAACCAAATGTCATATTATTTACATGGCGTGCACAATTTATTTTCTAAAAATGTGCTCAACAAAAGATTTGAATTTGCTCTTAAGCATATAATGGATCCCACTTAATAGCAAAGCTCTCTTATGTGCCCTTCGCTATAATTAAATCATATGGAAAAATGTCACAAAGCAAAATAAAATGTATTTATTTCAGCCATATCTTCCCACAGCATGACATGAAGTCTGAAAAAAAGAATCACTAAGCATTTTTATGCCATCTGTGCTGGTAGGGGATAGGTTTCCCAAGCATGTCACTGTAAAATATTCCATTTTGGGTTAAGCATAGTCTACTTAGTACTATCTGGTGTCGGACTGAATGGGTACAAAAAGCTGACAAAAATCCATATCTGACACAATATTTTTTTTCTTTTCTTATTGTTTTGTAACAAGATTAGTCGACCATACTTTTTAAACTGAATTTTAATAACTCTAAAAGAGATGAAACATGTGAGAAAATCAGATTCATGTTAAAGATCTCCAAGGTTTATCCTCTGGAAAAAAAAAAAAAAATTCTAATAATGTTTTCCAAAAATTGAAATCACAGCTCCTCCTGAACAGGGTATGTGTCGACGTGACAATGTGGGCGGCAGAGAGTGCTCCTGGCCTGACGGTCCCCTTAGCTTATAAAGCATGAAGTTCTGTCCATTCAGCCGACTGCCTTCCTAACGGAGGCAGCCTAAGGGTTATGCTTGCCGTTATTATGACTAAGCTTTATGACTACCTATAGGGGTTTTTATTTCCTGTATTCAATGAGGCCTTTTTACAGTTGTTGATGAGACGTGAAAATCCCGTCCGTTTGTCAGAGACCCACTCGACTGACTCACAAGTGCCAGAGGCTTGCGGCTCACTCAGCGCATACACAGCACGGGTCTGCACCACCTTCTGAGGGTTTTCCAAGTTGGCACACACCCTGGCATTGTTTGGAGACACATGTGAATAACAAAGTGTTAGTTTACAAATGAAAAGTACTTCCACCTCCTTCTACTTGTGAATCTTCTTAAGTCAACAGCATTCATATTAAAATTCATAAACCCAGCAAAAGTGAACAGACATGATGCACTTAAATGTAATTTAAGAGAAAATTGTACCATTTTGATGGTGATTATACAGAAAAGCTATGATTCTTCTAAAATAGAAAAAAAAAGTTATAAATGACAAAGTCTGTCATAAAATCAAGTTAATAAGTTGTCAGAATTCCACTCAAAACTTCACAGCGTCCCATAGTTTTTCAAGACTCGCCTCTTTGTTTAGTTTTTTAAATATTCACTTTTGTAATTGCCCCACATGATTGTAGATATTTATGGGTGCCATGTGATGGTCAGGACATGTAGAGACTGTGTGACATTCAAATCAGGTTGAGGACATCCACTCCTCAAGCGTTTGTCACTTCTTTGTGGTAAGAACATCCCAAGTCTTCTCTTGTAGCATGTTTGAAATACACGGTACATCATCTGCATGGTCACCTACTGTGCCATGGAACTCTCTCCAGACCATCCTTATTCTATCCAACTATCACTCAGCTCCCTCCGACCAGCCTTTCCCTGCCCTCCCTGCTGTCCTCAGCCTCTGGTAATCTCTACTCTTTAACTTCTATGAGATCAATTTTGAGTTTCCCTATATGAGTGAGCTCGTGCTGTATGATCTTTCTATGCCTGACTTATTTCACTTAACACAATGTCCTCCAACTCCACTTGTGCTGTCATAAAGAACAGGAGTTTGTCATAAAGAACAGGAGTTCCCCCTTTTTATGGCCGCACAGTACTCCATTGTGTTTACATGCCACATTTTCCTGCTCATCAGTTTATGGATGCTTAGTGGACCTCGTTTCTTGGAGGTAGACAGCACCATGGTGAATGTGGGAGAGCAGGTGTCTCTGATTTCCTCGGGGTGCCCAGTTGTGGAATTGCTGGCTCACATAGTAGTTCTATTTTTCATGTTTGAAGGAACTTCCACACTATTTTTCATAATGGCAGCACTAACTTCATTCCCACCAGCAGTGTGCACGCTCCCTCTCCTGCACGCCCTTGGCAGGCTCCTCACTGTCTTTGGTGATGGCCATTCTAACTGGGGTAAGTGATCTTGCCTTGCAGCTGCGATTTGCACTTCCCCGAGTCTTGGCTGTGTTGAGTATTTTTCCACATACCTGTTGACCATTTGTATGTCTTCTTTTGAGAAACATCCTATAGGTCTATTGGTCATTTTTAAATCGAATTATTATTTTTTTGACGTTTTGTTTGTTGTTGTTTGCTGTTGAGTTCCTTGTATATTCTGGACATTACCACTCCCTTCAAAACCAACCCAGTCTCTCCCTAAAGCCATTTTTTACAATAATAATACATGTGAAAGTGATTTAGATGAGACCCAAAACTTCATTGTTGTCACTAATAATATTTTCATTAAGATTATTGTAGATCCCTTTTCTAGTATTGATCCCATAGCCTCCCAAATGAACGTAGTACTTGTTCCTTTGACATCAAGTTCATCAACTGGTTGTTTCATTTTATCATCCTTTTGTACACTGCCTTTGAACTTGACATCAAGTGTTTTCTGTTGTGGCTTTGCCCTTTGTGTGACTACAAGTCAAGGTCCATAGCAGGAGCTTGGAATAGCCTGTGGTAAGCAGAATGGGCACTTGCTGAGGTGCTGGATGGATTTTGTCTTAAGCCCCTATTTTAATTACAAAAACAAACGAACCTGAATATGACTTTGACCACAACTAATTTAAAACATTACTTCCATGAGGCCTCGCTGTAATTCCTTATCATTATAACTGCATCTAAGACCACACTAGGGTTTTCAATAGAACAGGAGGGAGACCACCTTTACCAAAAGAGTCCAAGAGTCCATTTCAAAGGTCCAACTTACCCTGTGAGCTCTAGCCATTCCTTTGCAGGACTGCAGGTCAGGGTCCACATCACCCGTGCTGGAAGCAGCCAGTAGGGGGACACTGGCCGCCTACACTGATAGCAGATATCTGTGGCTGTTTTCCTCTCTGGACTTGTATAGAGTACTGGAGGTTGTGGTCATAATATCCTAGCACAAAATGTGGACTGACTTACAACCTGAAAGTTTGAAAGTTACTGCACTGCCTGTGCCAGCCATGGACGGTGTTGACATTGGGAAAAAGGCGGCCTGATCTGAAGCTAACGCAGCGCAGTAGCACATGCACTCATCTCCTCTTTCTTCTGAAACTCAGAAGGGCAGAGGATTCTGTACGGTCCTAAATTTGCTTTTAGTTATTAATTTTTCTCTACCTCTGCTGAACCTTCTTTTGATCAAATGTGATGATAAGTCCAAACTGGGAAGAAGCATTGGTTTGAATGAAAGGTTAATCCCAGCTGTCCATTTTTGTATTAATAAAAACTGTGATGACCGGGACAGGTTGCATTCCACCCTGAGCTATGATGAAGTTAACCACAGCGCGTGAATTGAATTTTTTTTTTTCTTTTCGGTGCCAGGATATAACCCAGGGCCTTGAGGGCACAAGGCAAGCACTCTTCCACTGAGCTACACCCAACTGCAGATCCGCCTCTATATTCAGGAACTTAGTCTAGAAGCTGGAGGAAGCCCCTTCCTCAACCAGAGAAAGTGAGGTGCTGGTGGCTGCAGGGCATGTATTTGTGATTTTCCAAGTGAAGCAAAGAGTAGGGTCAACTGTTGAGCAAGAGAGCAGGGCTGCAATTGGTGGCTTGTGATGGACCACACAAGTGTGGAATGGCCACGGGGCTGGACACAGTAGTGACTGGTCAGGGACAGTGGACACAGGTGTTGGGAACTCAGATTTGTCCCCCTTCCGGTGCTGTGTGCTCTGCCCCTGCAGCAGAGGAATCATCTCATGATCACCAGGTTTGTTGGTCTCAGTCTAGGAATTAACAGGACGGTGTGGCAGAAGGGCACGTCTAGAATGTGCTAGAAGGACTGATGAGGAGCTCAGAAGCAACATGCTGTTGGGCAGCTGGGTCGGCAGGGAAGCCGGAGGGCCTTGGGGGTGGGAGAGAGGACTGCCCCCGGGGAGCCTGGCAGACTGGGCGCTCCAACGAGCAGCAGGCGCTTGTCTTCTCACAGTTCTGGAAGCCAAAAGTCCAAGGGTGCAGGAGCCCTGTTTGGGGAGATGGCTATGATTGCGGTTGACTTCGGGCCATGGAGTTTTGGACATTGCCGCCTTCCGTAGTCTCATGAGACTTGGCCCGGGAATTCGAGAGACTTGAGCCGAGCGCTGAGCGGGTGGGGGCCATTTTGGTCGTTGGTTGTTTGCTGGTGTGTGGTACGTGTTAGAGTTGGTAAAGCCAGAGAGAGAAACTGACAGAATAAAGATCCTGCTTGTTTCCAGTCTGCCTCTGAACTTATTCCCGCGGCTTTGCTGCTCCAAGCGGCCATCGCTTCAGGCGGCGACCCAAGGGCAAGGTGCCAGCAGGGATGGCTTCCTCTGAGGCCTCTCCCCAGCTTGCAGATGGCCACCTTTCTTCTGAGTCCTCAAATGCTTGTCCCTCAGTCTGAGGGCCGTGTCCTCACCAATTTTTGAGGGACTACGGCTCCCTTTTGTCTTAATGACCTTGTTTGTCACTCTGTCTCCCAATACATCCACAGTTTGAGGGACTGGGAGTTAGGACTCAATCTAGGAATTTCAGAGGAAGGGGGCTCCTGTTCAGGCCACCAAGGAAGGAAGGCTGCTGTCCTGGGGAGAGGGACAGGATGGGCACATGGCCAGCTGTGACTGCTGAGTCAGAAGGACATGTCCCTGTGGAAGCCTTCAGAAAAAGGTCCTCTCTCTGCCCGAGCTCTCAACTCCACCAGGTGGTGACCCCGGGTTTCCATAGCCACCCAGAACCCTCTGCTCCCCCTGGTACCCACTGCCCCTCCAGCTCTCTCAGGGATGGCCTTGCTCTGCTGCGCCACGTGGCCCTCTGCCTCAGGTGAACTCGCCTCGCCTTCCAAGTGTGCTTCTCGCACCTGTGAAAGCACAGACTCCTCTGTGCCCGACTCTGTCCCCAACAGTCTCTAGTCACTGTTCATCATCAATATTCCACACACCTGGATCTGTGTCCACTTTTCTTTTTTTTAATTTATTTATTTATAATAATTACAATTCATAGTGCACATATATAGCTTCTTTTTACTACAACTGTTTGTATACAAAGTATGTTCGTACCATTCAGGTCTTCAATCATGCATTTAGGATAATGATATCCATCTCATTCAACCACCTTTTCTTTTTTTTTTTTTCTTTTCTTCCTCTCCCTCCCCCCCTTGCTTCCTCCCTTCCCCTCCCTTCCCTTTGACCATTCTAGTGTTCCTCTAATCCTCCTATGTACCCCCATCCAACAATACTGTGAACTAGCCTCCTTATATCAGAGAAAACATTCGGTATTTGGATTTTTGAGATTGACTAATTTCACTTAGCATTATATTCTCCAACTTCATCCATTTACCTGCAAATCCCATTATTTTATTCTCTTTTATTGCTGAGTAAAATTCCATTGTGTATATATACCACATTTTCTTTATCCACTCATCTACTGAGGGACATCTAGGTTGGTTCCACAACCTAGCTATTGTGAATTGTGCTGCTATAAACATTGAAGTGGCTGTGTCACTGTAATATGCTGTTTGTAAGTCCTTTGGGAATAGCCCCAGGAGTGGGATAGCTGGGTCATAGCGTGGTTCCATTCCCAGTTTTCCAAGAAATCTCCATACTGCTTTCCATAACGGTTTTTTCTAAAGACAACTGTAAGCCTCTCCACTGACCTACAGGTTTGCTCCAGTTCCTACTTTTTTTTTTTTTTTAACCACTTAAACCTTTCTTTGTATTTCTCCTCTCATTCTCCCACATTCCTTTTCATTTGTAGCTGATAGATAGATAGATAGATATAGATATATCAGGAAATCTCATATTACTTGATAACATCACTCCTAAATGTCAGTTCATCAAATAAGCTATAGAAGCTAAGCAATTTTACCTCTATTGCAAAATTCTAAGAAATGATTAGACTTGCTTTTTTGTGAAACATAAAGTAGTTGGTTTAATTTGTTTGGGAGATCTCAAAAGATCAGAAATGCAGGTTCAATCACAATTTTTAAAGCAAAGTAGACCATGCTGGTGACTACATTAAGAATCCATTCAATGATAAAGTCGTATGATTGACAAAGCAGTCATTATAATGCAGTGTTGACTGGGAAGAATTTTTGAGAAAGATAAAGAAGCCTGACATCAAGTAGTCAAGATAAGAGGAAAAATGCGAGTCAGAGGACGGGTTCCATGCAGGAACAGCCAGGACGCCTATGGCTAGTGACAGCTGACACGGACCGCAGAGTGCCAGGTGTGCACTGGGCAATTTATCTCAGGCTCAGGGAGGTAACAATTATTATTATTCCCATTTTACAGAGGAGGAAACTGAGGTTCGGAGAAGTTAAATAAACACCTTGCCTAAGATCACACAGTCTACTGCCCTAAAGCACAGGATCTTGTCCGCTCCCGATGGCGTATCAACGAAAGCACAGTTATAGCTCTTATCAAATGCAGATTGGTCTGGGCATGAAATACCCCCCCCCCCAACTTGTTAGGAGAAGGGGGGAGGCTGTGCAGGCGAGCTGCGGCCCTCTGGCAGTGACAGGGCAATCTGTGTGTACAGAAGAGTGACACAAGCAGAAGAGAGACGCAGACGAGGAAGGCCTCTGCCCTCCCGGGGGAGCTGAGCCTTGGGTGTTGAGTTCCTTGTGGAACATTGCCCACAGCCAGCCCAGAAGGGTTGGCCCTGCTCTGAAGAGACCCCGAGTGTGGGAAAGCAGCTTCCCTCGTAACAACAGGGACGGGTTGGGTAGCCACCACAGACTACCATGGTTTCATTTTTTTATTTCAAAAGAAATAAGAAGTCCAGCAACCTGTCATGCAAAGATAATGGAGCTGCCCCAAGTTAGGTTGTATTTGCCCTTGGTCTCCTCCTCAGCCAGGGCCCCAATAAGTATGCAAACTGCAAAATTATCTTCTAAACATAGAAGTGTTTTTCATTATGATCCCAGGAAGCTCTCAGTTTCTACATTTTATTAAGCCACGGTTGTCATTTTAGAACAAGGCCGTTTGCCTTTTGGTACATACTTAAAATTTACAAAGTGCTTTTTAATGTCTCAAATTTGTAGCCAGCACTGGAAGATTGCAGTTAACCCCACCTTAATCAGCTGGGAAGTTTCCACCCCCTCACCCCAAATAAGCTGACCAGCTGACCCCAACTTCACACACAAGTCTTTAAATAGAAGCAACCAAAAATACAAGAAAGAGAACTGGGCGCTTGTTACTTTAATTGCCAGAAATTACACTTTGCTTAGACATCAGGGTAAACACTACGCTGCCCCACAGAACTCCTCTTTGACCCAGGTCACAGAATGATCTTGATTTGTATTCACACACACACACACACACACACACACACACACACACTTGCACACTCAATATCTGAGAGTGTCTCAACACTCCTGCACTCTGGACTTTTCTGGGAGGAAGAATGCGGCACACTTTGGTTCTCTCAGCCTCTTGCTTCCTGACACATGGGAGCTCCCCAGGGGTACAGCAAGCTCTGAGCCTGGGAACAGGAGCAGGCTGCAGGGGACACTCCTGGCCTTAGAACTGTGACTTCTGAAAATTCCAGTCTTCTTTGGCCTCAATCCTAATTTGTAGAACAGAAATTTGTATGCCAATTAGATTGTAAAACATTCACCAACTTTACCTAATAATTTTAATCCTAGGTATGAAACTTAGGGAAATAAAAGTGGAAAGAGACTCAAGTACTGAGCTATTTTGAATCTGTTTTTACTAATAGCGAAAAAAATGGACATCAGTTAAATGTCCACCAATATGAAAATGATAGACATTTGATTTATAAATGAAATTATGCTTTATTCCTATGATAGAAGATTGTTGCTATTTAAATGAGTGGAGACTATTTAAGGACATGATAAAATCATCACAATACAAAATTAAGTAAAAAGCAAGGTATAAAAACATGTGAAGTCCTAACTGTGTCTTAACGTGTGTCTTAAACACAGGCCACTTTGGGGATGTAGTCAAATGGCCGCTGTCGCTGCTCCTGGGGAGGGCCGTGTGTAACGATCGTGGTTTTCTCTTCATCCTCTTTGTTTACCGTCTCTTCCATAATGTTCGATATAGTCAGAAGAAGTTATTTTGAAACTAAAAAATAATTGAGCGATCTAGGTTCTCTCTAATTTTTTTTCACAATTCTCAATATCTATGCCATTTATGAGCCAATAAAAAAAAAAAGTAAAAAATAACAGGTAGTTTTGGAGTTTCCAAAAGCAGCTCCTCCTCGGAGTAGAAGCATCAGCGCTGATCTTGCCGACCCAGGCTGGGCTGTGGCACACTGGATCCCCGGTCATGAGGAGGCCAAGTCCATCTTTAGAAACGTGACGTTACTGCGTCACTGCTGTCTTCTCCTTGGTGACGTGGTGAGTTTCTCTCCCCAACACGGCCAGGCTTCGGGTCCTGTGCCAGGCTCAGGCCGTCCTTCCTTCCATCAGAATCTTCCCTGATCTTGCTCTCCTATCTCCCAGAGCTGGCCTGCCAGTCTCGGGCTGGGGGTGGTCACTCCAGTTGGCGCTCTCCTTTACTAAAACACGGTTTCGAGGTCACTCTTCCCGCTACAAGCCAGCGTGGCGCCTCGGCAGGTGTCTGCCTGCTTTCACGCACATTCTGTGGCTCGTGGTGAGCTCCTTGGTGAACCCAGGAGGGGAGAGTGTCGCTGTGGGTCCTCCCATCTGAAGGCCTCGCTGCGTGCTGGGGCGTGCTGGGTGCTGGGTGCTGGGTGCTGGGACACACGTGGCCAGCACTGCTCCCAGGAGCACGTGCAGAGCAAGCTGTGCGACTCAGGCAGAAGCTCCAAAGTGCTCAAGCAAGAAAACGCCCGACTCAGGAGTGTGCAGCCATCACGGCGCCTCTTTCCAATACTTCTGTTCACCTGGAAGTGATTTCTTACGTGAAATATCCTTTCGTGGTTACTGTGCAGGGTCAAGTTGATTGCCAGCCTGAGTACAGAGAGAAATTCCAAAATTCTGAACTTGGCTTAAAGCGTCAGGTTCTCAATCTGGCCACAGGTGGTGGACACTTGGTCTGCTGCATAGAATCATGGCGCAGAGAGGCCCCCAGGAAGTCAGCCCCCCTCGCTGCTCCCGGCACCCCACGCCACAGCCAGTGCTTACTAAGGAAAGGGGTCTGTCTCTATTTGAAGGACCATCACAGGAGAATCCTGTAGACTCTTCCAGAGCTTGTCACTCATCACACTCAGGAATCATTTCCTGGGTTCTGAGTAAACCTCGCATAGGAGTTTGCCAGTGTCTCCTTTCTCGACTCTCGTGGGAAGCGGCTGGGCAGCACCTTCCTTGTCCTGGTTGTTGTCGCTCCTGTCACTGCTGCTAGTGCTGCTGCCGCCCTGGGCACCTCCTGTAGAGGCCCTGCACCTCAGCCGTGCCATCTACTCCTCACAGAGAAGGCAGGCGGGAACTTACTTTTACCTTCTGATAGATGGGGAAACAGAGGCTCATGATGAGGAAAACAGTGTCCAAAATAGAGCCCGTGAGGAGCAGGACTGCCAGGCTTTGCCTGCAAGGCTGTGTGGCTAGATGCCCTGTGTTTGTATGGTTAGGAACGATTCATTTCCCCCTTTCTTAATCTTCATTAGGTGGAATCATCCTAGTCTCTTTTCCTGCTTCCTAACCTGTCAGGAATGGTTACCATGACCTTGGAAGGGGCACTTGACTGAGATTTTCTGCCTAACTGAGATCTGGCCTTCTAAGACAGTTGGGGACAAGAGAGTGAAAGCCTGGGTGACACTGTCAGCTCCCACATCTTTTTTGGGGGGCCATCTGGTTGGATGGGACCAGAGAGACTTCTCTTGCAGCTGCATTTCAGAGCAATGGCAGTTTGCCTGTAGGTGATGCATGCGTTTGAATCGGTTTGTAGGGAGGGGGCTGCCTGTGAAGTCAGAGGCTGAACTTAAAGAATACCCCCCCCCCCCCCCGGCACCGCCAGGCTTGACACTGTCACCCTTGACGAGTTGTAGTAACAATTATCCTGACGGAATGCTCAAAGGGTCTCCAATAGCACACAGGTTTCCCGAAAGCTCTAGGTGTTGGGAAGTCTGATGAGCCGTTGCCACAGTTCATAACGGAGAGTGAGAAAGGATCACATGTCACAGCGCATGTAAGCTGCAAACTGTGCCCTGGCCCCTCACACTATGAAACATAAAGGAGCACTGAGCCAAATGAAAGTTGAACGACACCATTACAGCAGAAGGGACATCTTGGCGTCCTTGGGCAGAATCTCCACTGATGGATGCCAGCATTTTGCAGTTATAACCCAACACTTTGCTTCTGGGTCACTGTGGATCAGAAGATAAACGGTGTCCAATCTCAGGTACTAGACTCACTCCTGATTGAAAGCACAGTTTGTGCTTCAGTTCTCTAGTGCGACGCCTGGCTAAAAAGTCTGTTTTGTTTATTTCTGAGCACTTATCTAATTCAGAGATTTGGGCTTCTAAGTCAAAATAACCTTATCAAAGAAATCACAAAACGCGAGTAGATCTGTTCAGAGCAGTGGTAGGCTGACAGTGGCTGCCTCTTACTTCCCTGCCTGTGAGGGCCCCTTGTGAGCCTGCGTGCTGACCAGCCCTCCCTCCTGTGAACCGCCCTTCAAGTCTTCAGGCTTGCTGGACACACGACCTTCCCTGGACACAGGGTGATCAGGGCACACGTGCCAACTCCTCATGGTTCTTTTCCTACTTGCCGCTGCTTCGACAAAAGTTGTGCGATCTCTAGTCTGTGCCACAAAGGGTAAAGCTTTCCTGTGTTTTAATCAGTCACACTTTGTCCTGTTAATGGAGAACACAGGGAACAACCGCCAGGCAAAAGAGAGTGCCCGCCGCAGGCCGCGAGCTCCTGCTCCGCGTTCTTTTGATTATCGTTTGTTTACTCACTTAGTAAATGTTTACTGAACACCCACCAGGTTAAAAGGCACTATTCATAGAGCTGGAAATGAAGAGAGAGAGAAAGAGAAGGAAGGAGGGAAGAGAGGGAAGGAGGGAGGAACCCAGACAGAACTCCCCTCCTCGGGCTGGGGCTGTGGCCCAGCGGTAGAGCACTCGTCTCACATGCGTGAGGCACTGGGTTCAATCCTGAGCACCACATGAATATAAATAACTGAAATAAAGATATTGTGAGGAGCCGGGCGCAGTGGCACATGCCTGTAATCCCAGCACTTGGGAGGCTGAGGCAGGAGGATCGCGAGTTCAAAGCCAGCCTCAGCAATGGCTAGGCAGTTAGTAACTCAGTGAGACCCTGTCTCTAATAAAATACAAAAAAAAAAAAAAGGGCTGGGGATGTGGCCCACTGGTCGAGTGCCCCTGAGTTCAATACCCGGCACAAAAAAAAAAAAAAAAAAATGATATTGTGTCCATCTACGACTAAAAAAAAAAAATTTCTTTTTTACATAACTTATGGACACTGCAGTCACATCCAGGCAATGGTTCCTGGGGCCTGGCTTCACTGAGGAGAGAAGGTTTCATAAAACATTTCACCTGGACTTCCAGTGCTGGGAGCTAGCAGACACACATGCTAGCCTGAGAGATTGTGTAAATAGTCTTTGAACTTAAGCAACGAATTTGCAGTTGAATTGCAGGGCAGAGACTGAGAAGGTAGCCGAGTGACAGCTGTGTGCCGAGAAGCCCAGGACACGGGCTTCCTTCGAGCCCAGGTGGATAGGTCAGTAAGTCATCACAGCGTGCAGCCACTTGTGGGGCCTTTAGGGAGTGGGATTGGGTCAGCAGGCCAGCCTGGAGCCTGTTGCTCTGTCCAAGACAAAAAATAAGAGACAGAACTAGGGCAGCAGTAGAAACTGCGAGGGTGGGACGGTGCAGCCAGTGCCCGGGCACCAAGATGCAGCCAGACGCCGCCAGGCATCGTGTGTCACTCAGCAGTTAATTGTGAGGACCATCTAAGGGGCCTGGGGAGCGTCCACGTGCAGCCACACCTGGAAACGTTAAAGTGGGCTCAGATAGACAGGGCAGTTGTGGGTCAGAAACCCTCTTCTGAGGGACTCTAATAGAGAGGGGGGCATAAAAGAGCATGAGGGAAAACAATTAGGAGGGGGAATTCTGCTGGGGCAGCAACTCGGCCATGTTCTTCCAGCAACATGAGGACTCTAGTCCACAGACCTGGGGGAGCTCAGCCTCCTCTCAAAGTGCTCCTGCAACAGCATGTGCTTCTGTGCCCTGCTTGCCCAGTCACCGTGGGCCATAGCCCACGTTCAAGCTCGATGCCTTCTTCCCTGCCTGGCTTTTTGTCCACCAGAGGCACAAGTCTGCCCCATCTCGTGCCCCGCCTGACACTTCAAATAGGCTCACAACTGGTGCTTCCGAACAGCACTGGGGGTCTGCGTTTCCCAGTTGCACGACAAGGACAGTCACGTGGAAGGCAGAGAGAGGGCTGCATGGGGCAGGAGGCAGGCGAGGACAGCAGGATCTCCCGTCTCTCCATCCCTGTTCGGGTGAGCGCGGAAAGAACCCATTCTGCCCTTGTCCCCTAGTGACCATACCCCGAGTGGTTGGGGACCCTGCCCTCAGCAACAAGCTGGCTCTCAGCTACTCTTGCAGGTGGTGGGAGAGAGCTGAGTAAGTCAGGCCCTTTGTCTTTCCTCTAGTCTGGAACACAGATGAGAAGGGAGAAGGTCTAGCAGCCACCTTTGGCTATGCTGAGACGGAAGACACATTCAGGAAGTTTATGTTAAAAAGCAGAAATCCAGTTCTCCTCCAACTTCATCAAGCCCTTGGACGTGCTAGTAGCCACACTGCTTCCTCCCAGCCTTTCTTTTGCAGGAGAAAAATTAAACATCTGTTTTGCCTAAGCCAGTGCTACACTGGGTTTTCTGTTCCATGCAACCAAAAGTGACCTTCCCTGCTGGAAACACCGCAGTGTGTGCGTTCCCAGGCTCCCTGGGGTGATGCTCTGAGGACCCAGGCCTGGCTTCTCAGTAGTCCCCACAGCAGCCGCAGACAAACACAAACAACAGGGAGGACCAGGCCTGATATTTTCAGCATTCTATGATCGCTCATAGTCTTGTGCAGTTCAGTCTCTCTGGTGTCTTTTAAATTACCATTCAAAAATAAAGCACTCATGTAATACAAGTGAATTTTGATAAAATTACATGTGACAATTCCTATTTGAGTTGATAGAGCTCTTTCTTTTAAAAAGGCTGCATTTCTTCTGTTCTTATAGAATTAAAGTTTTTACTTTTCATTTGTTACAAGTTGAATTTTCAGGCTGATGAAATAAGTCACAGAGATTTAGCACTTGGGACGTAATAAAAAAAAAAAAAAAAACGCTTAAGTTTTAAATGCTAGGTTTCTTCTTTAGGAATGGAAAGGCCTTTTTTTTTTTTTTAAATGCAAAAAGCTGTGTGGCTTGGCTGCATTGAAGTCCGTCCCTCTCCTCCAGTGGCTTCATCTCGAGGCTCAGGAATCCGCAGGTTCTCCTGCCTACGAACCAAGGCCAGAAAGTGCCCGTGATCACTGGAGCATTCTGTCTTCACTCCTGAAGCATTTACAACTTGCTGAGCTACTCCCCAGAAGATGAGGCACAGAATCCTCAAAGCCACCAGGTTCAACCCACTCATTTAGTTTTCTTAAAAAATATCCATCACCGGCTGTTCTTGAATGGCCTGTGTTTGTGGCCAGCTCCCATCCAAACTGTGACCTCCTGGAGGGCAGAGTCCATCTCTGAGCGTTCCCGTGACTATCAGGGTGGCTTCCACTGTGTTGGTCCTAAATACTATGCCAGACTGCCACGCCTGCCTACAAATGACTTCACCCAGGCGTCTTGCTCACTGAGCCACACAGCCAGATCTTTTTGTTTCAAGACAGTGTCTCACTATGTTGCTTAGGGCCTTGCCAAATTGCTGAGGCTGGCCTCTAATTTGCAGTCCTCCTGCCTCAGACTGCTGAGTCTCTGTGATTACAGGTGTATGCCGCCACACCCCACTACAAATGACATTTCTGAAGGCTAGACAAGTAGGGTTACTTGTCTGAGGTCACACAGGCAGGTACCACCAAGGCTGAGGCTGGACTGCAGTCCTCCGTTCTCCCTGCCAGGCCTTCCTGAGCTGCTCCTCAGCACTGAGTCCCCACTTGGAGGGCTGGTGCCGCTTAGTCAAGTTGGCCAGAAGTTGCCCTGGCTTCAGGAGGGTGTCCCAAAGATGACATTGACTTTGACATCACTCGTGTTATCCCATTATCCAACTCTGGTCATGGTGATCTTTCCCGGCCACACAGGATTCTTGCACTGGTTCTGCCTTTCCTTTTACTTCCCTGTTCTCCCATCTGACCCGAGCCTCTGTTTAAGAGATAAGCTTTCCGCTCATGATTAGGTCTTTGCTGCCTCTTTCCTGGGCACACTTGCTTCCCCAGTGCAAAACTATAAGGGATCAATCACTCTATCAACACTTCCTCAGAAATGAGAAACACGGTGCTCGGGTTTATTGACAAATGTACTTGTTAAAATATCATGACACTGTCACCAGATTGTCTCCTGACTACCACTAGCCATGATAACGTTTATTCTCTGTACTCAATAATAAATTTGTATCCATCATTACATAGATTATCATAAGATTATAATGAATAGGTCATGGGAAATGCTACTAAAAAGTCTCATTGAATTTGTATGGGGAGTTTTGCTCTATGGCTACCTAAAACCAAGTCTTTTCTCTTGGTTCTTCAAGTATACAGAGGCCCCAAAGCACTATTTCTTTAGGTTGAAACTGCTAAAACAAATCACATTTTACTTTTTGATCAAAAATTATTCACAAATTATGAACGAAAGTTATTCACAAAGTATTAACAATTTCTGCCTTTCATGGACGTGTGTGAAATTCTGTGCATGTTTTACCTGATGGGAGTTTCAATTGTCATCTTATGCATTTGAAGGCTGGGGCTCTAAGCAGTTCTGTTTGCCCAGGGTCACTCTGATGGCAAGTAACAGACCCTGGATAAGTTGAATGCAAAATCTGCATCTCTAATTACAGGTTAGCAGCCCTCCCAAAGTCAAAGCAGCAGTAAGTCACCTGGTCAACTGTGCAGGCCCCCGTGTGGCCCATGTGAGGTGAGGAGGGCTGAGAGAGATCCTGCTGCCACACTGCTGCAGCTGCTGGAGCTGGGTCTGGACCCGTGTGGCCGCTCAGAAAGCAGATGCCCTCCCCACTCTGCCACCACACAGGGCCCGTTTGTGTAAACAAAAGGTTAAAGAATCCTGCTGTAGCCTTCGTAAACAGGAAGCCTCAGAGAACTTTAACCTACACACTAGCATCTCAATGCCACCTACTGGTCCAGATGGCCGCTTGGGGACAGCAGAGGTTCAGGGGCAGCAAAAAGCAGAGCAGAGGCAGAAATGAAAGAGCCAATTCTCCATTCTTCTGTGAGTCCCCAGAGATGGACACAGTGACCTTGTTCCCAGCCTCCACGTCTCCCTCAGCTGTCCCGCCCCTCCCCTCTGGGAACCCCCCACCCCAGGCCTTGCCCCTGGACATGCACCTTCTTCAGAGAGAGTGCTGGAGGTGGCCAGGAAAGACACACACATCTCCAGCTAACCCTGTCGATCGATGCATTTCTTTGTTGTTGTTTACGAACTAGAGAGCAGGTTCATTATCACATTAAGCTGCAGTTTGGCTTTTGTTTTCTGGGTCTTTTTCCCTCATCATTAATCACTTGGTTACGATAAACGAACATGTTTCTAATGCACTGAATGAAAGTCCTGGCATCCCGTGACAGCCTGAGTTCCCCTGCTCAGCGTGGAATGGAAGGTGCCCAGGACGCGGGAGGTGCTTGACTCCCAGTGTGCTGGGGCTCGGGGGGGGGGGGGGGGGAGCCCTGCCCTTGCGGAAGAGATGGAAAACACATGCCATCCGCCCAGCCTCAGAGCTTCCTGCCCCAAGGTTAAGGATTCTTGGGCAAATTTCAACTCAAATAGTTACTAGGAATACTCTGAGAGCTGACCTGCTCCTTCCTCTAGCAGTTTTAGCAGAAAGCAGCCCCTTTTCTAGGCCTGTGTGCTCCGCTGTCAAGTCAGGGAGCTGCGCTTCTTTCCCCTTGGAGAACCTGCTGCTCCCACCTCGGGCTACGTGCTTGCTCTTGCTCCTTTCTGAGAATCTGTGATCATAAAAGTTGTTGATGGGTGGGAGTTACTGAAGAAATTTCTAACACTTTTAAGGCTTGGCTTAAATCCATAGTTTGTTTCACTTTATTCTTGTTCCAGAGAAAACACAATGTAAGAATGGTCTTTGGAATGCCTTTCTGTCTAAAATCAGTCCAAACAAGACGATAGGGGAGAGTCATTGTCATCTTCTTCTTCAGTGGTGACAGTCTCACCACTGATTTCTGGGCTGCTGAAGCAATCACTAGAGTCATGATCATCCTCCAAAAAAGATTTTGGTGTTTCGTGTGGTGTCTGCTTTTAGGATGGCTTCTTTTATATTCAACAGGTTTCATTGGAAAGAAGAATTTCAAAGTATTTAACAAAATTAAGAAATTTGGATTTAAATATCAACATAGACATTAAATAGTCATTCCTTATGTGAACACAGAGCCTTGACATGTCTCATTTAAACTTGAGCAGTAAACTTGTGGTGCAAGCATTTATTTTATCAACAAGGAAACTGATATATGTTGTGCAGGAGCCCTGTTTGGGGAGATGGCTACGAGCCATTGAGATGTTTGGGCATTGCCGCCTTCCGTAGTCTTGCGGGACTTGGCTCGGGATCTCGCGGGACTTGGCCCGGGATCTCGAGAGACTTGAGCCGAGATTGCTGATCGGGTCTGCGCCATTTGGTGTGTTGGTTTTGGTGGTGTGTGTGGTGCGTGTTAAAGTCATTGTTAGAACCCGAGAGAAAAGTTATCAGAATAAAAAGCCTATTTCCAGTTCGCCTCTGAACTTCTTTCCGCAGCTTCGTTGCTCCAAGCGGCCATCACTTCAGGCGGCAACAATGTTGATTGACTGTTTCAAGGTCACAGAAGTTATAATTGACAGTGCCATCTAGTCTGAGGGTTTTGACCCTGAAACCAAACCACTTTGCAGAAGTGCGGTAAGACCAGTGAGAGGGATTCTGCTGGTACTCAGCAGTGAAGGAAGGTTTGTGGAGGAAACACATCTTAAGGAATGGATAGATTGGAGTAGTTTCCCATACATCATTGTTCAATGAGGGAAGAAAGAAAGAATGAGTAGGGAAGCTGTTGCAGATCAGGAAGGTAACCCAAGAAAGTATGAAGGTGTGTGCAAGAGGATGAGTAGGGCATGCTGGGCTGAGGAGAGCTCTGGAAATTAGGAAGGCCTAGAGGGCATGGAAGGCCCAACTCAGCAGCTTCGACTAACAGGTAGCTGAGGTCAGGGCTTCACTGCTATTGACCAAGGAACTGCATCCTAGAGATGAATCGATGGGAAATCAGTAACAACTTGTAGGAAGCAACTTAACCAAACCCAGTGTCTTAGGAAGATGAGCCGGGCCTGGTCAGGAGGGTCGTGATGATCCTGATTTTAAGAAGCTGGACCCCTGTCTCTCTACAGCTCTCGTCAGCTCTTCCCATCAATGAGGAACAGGAGATTTAAAGACCAGCATGGCTGGAAGGGATGGGGAGAAGGAAAAGAGGAAGAGGGAGAGGGAGAAGGAGAGGAAGAGAAAGGAGGAGAAGGAGGAGAAGGAAAAGAAAAAGAGGGAGGAGAGGGAGAAGGAGGAGGAAAATAAAAATTACCTTTAAATGTTTCCATCCTGATTTGTGCCCTAAGAGATCTATTACATTGTTGCTCTTTCCATTTGGGGTGTTAAACTAATCAGTAGGCTTTACTAAAGAGTTATAACATTTTTGTTATAAGAATAATTAAATGAAGTCATTTCCTATGTCTAAAATGATCAAATATGTTTCTGAAACTAGGAAATGCAGGCCATGATAAAAAATATAGTTGTAATGAAACTTCGTGTCCTCTTGATTTTTATTATAAAATATTTCCTTTTTGCATTTCTAACAACAAAATGCTGATTTGGTTGAAAATAAAATTTGGAAAAATCCCTGAACTGTAGGAAGCTTGTCACTCTGATGGGTGTGTTACTCACTGGAACAGTATTTCGGCTGTTGGAGCGTATTGAAAGGAATTAGATTTAGCCTTGCCAAACTTTCACTGTGAAAGAGTTTGCTATAACAGTGTTTTATTATATTCTTATTGAACTTCAGCCAGTTGAAAATAGAATCTCCTCACCATCCTTTTAAATCAGCCTTAAACTGCAGACAAAAGACAAAAATCGATGCTCAAATTTAGTCCCTTGCTCTTGGTTCCTTAAGAAATTCACCCTGTTGCTAATATGCAGGACTCAAAGATCACTGAACAGAGTGTGCCTGGAGTTTTAAAATAGCATTTCTTGCTTAATTTAAGTCCTCTTAAGTGTCCACCAAGTCCTGTGCACAAGCTGTTCCTTTAATGCCACGGGTTCCACTGAGTCTCTAAACCTGCCTCAGTGATGGTGTGCTGAAACCGTCCCCAGTACAGTCCATGCGGCCTTGACAAATCATGGTAAAATTCTGAGTATCGAACTGTAATGAAGCCTGTAAGAAAATAGTAGTGCCTAAATAATGATACAGTCTATTTTAATATTACATTTCATTAAGAATTGCAAGGAGGGGCTGGGGTTGTGGCTCAGTAACCTTGCACATGTGAGGTTACTGGGTTCGATCCTCAGCACCACATAAACATAAATAAGTAAAAATATTGTGTCCATCTACAACTAAAAAAATATATTAAAAAAAAAAAAAAAGAGTTGCAAGGAGTTTGGAATACCCAACAGGAAAAGGAGGCGAGCACACACAGTCTCATCCCATCAGCCACGCCAGGTTCAATGCTGCTCGTTATCCTAAGTGCTATGGTCTGAGCTTCTGAGTTCTTTTTAGTGAAAAACTAACTAAAAGTGTGCGTGTGGTTGAGAGGAGCCGACTCAGAGCGTCACATCACTCACGGTTCACACGCTGCAGGGGGGAGAACAGCTTTGCCTGACTTCAGGCACTAACATGGAGAGAAATATGCACAGGAACCCGGAGACCCAGAGGAGAGAGCTGAGCGTCCCCGCAAGACCATCCTGCCCCTGCACAAGCAAGGACAGCAGCGTGTGCAACGGGAAGAAGACGCAGTTTGGTTACCCTCGGAGACCTGGGGCAAATGGAAATGGGGCAGTGGAAATCAGGCCAGATCACCGAAGATTTGCTTTGTTTTCCTCTCATGACACCTGCAAGACCAGAAGGGCTAAGGCCAGAAAGACAGTGCAATGAGCAGAAACCCGAAACGGTGAGGAATTTCGCCTTCCCTGGTCTGTCCAGTAGAAGCCCCTCACAGGGGAGGGGGGTCCTCACCGTACCTCAGGCAGCTGGGCGCCTGGCACCAAGGCGCGAGATAAAGGAGGAACGAGCCCTGCTCCAGGAGTTGTCACAATCGATTTTTACTGAAAGAGTAAGTGGGAACAATTGGCCAGAATAAGCCTGGGTTGTCATAGAAAATGAAACTAAAAAAGAAAGATCAGGGCCTTGTTATGAAACAATCCACATAATTCCCTGTGCATGGGCCCATCTTAAGAGGAGATTCTGAGACCAGGACCCAAGGTGGGGCCCTAACAAGGCCTCGGGAAGGTGCAGGGTGTCGTGGGGAGCCAGATTTTCAAATCCTCAAGGCCTAATGACATTAAATGCTGTTGCTTTCAAAACTGGCACTTTTCACCGCCGAGCTACTAGCCAATTTTTAGGAAAATATTAGATGATCTAAAAGATTCTTAAGGAAAAGAACATTTTGAGAGTTCACACCTAAGTCAGCGGCCTGGTTCAGATTCCTTATTCATAGCTTGCAGGACAGCGGGAGAAAGAACTGTGCTGTCAACGTAATGCCACATAACACCCTAAGCAGCCTCCTCAACTTAGCCACAGTTGTAGTGGGAATGAACTTCACCAAGGCCAAGTAGGAGGGCAAGATGAAATTTCACGTATCTCAGTTGAATTCCCTGATTCGGAGCCCCCATGCTGCCCAGCTGGGGAGTCCGGGCATGTCTCAGTCGACGCAGGTGGAGAACTTGGTCGCAGTTGGGTTTAAAGCTCTTCCCTGGTTTCCTCTCCCACCTCTGACCCCACCCCCATCTAATCGAAGCATCCCCACTCCCAGGCAGCAGTGAGGCCAGCTGCCCGCCTCTGTCTCTGTCAGTCCAGCAGAGACAGGAGGCGCATAAGGCTGCTCAAGTGGGGACAGCCCCCCGCTGGCCTCCACTCTGCCCTCACCGGGGCTGGCAGGCTCTGGCATCCCTAGAGCGTGCACACACCTGTGGCCTCCTAGAATCTCCAAACGGGCTCCCTAGCCTGGCGTCTGGGCTGTGTGTCCCTTCCCCGCAGTCTTTCAGATGCCACCCCTTCCACTGAGAACACCGCCCCAGGGAGTGCCACTGCAGGAGCCCTGTTTGGGGAGATGGCTTAAATTGCGGTTGACTGTGGGCCATGGAGATTTGGGCATTGCCGCCTTCTGTAGTCTCACGGGACTTGGCCCGGGATCTTGAGTGACTTGAGCCGAGATTGCTGATCGGGTCAGTGCCATTTTTTTGGTGGTGTGTGTGGTGCGTGTTAGTCGTCGTTAGAGCCAGAGAGAAAAGTTATCAGAATAAAAAGCTGTTTGTTTCCAGTTTGCCTCTGAACTTCTTCCCGTGGCTTCGTTGCTCCAAGCGGCCATCGCTTCAGGCGGCAACATTCCACCATAGCTCACTGGTGGCACACGCTGCCAACGGACCTAGAGGGGCTGGTCAAATTCCCTCTACTCCCAGATCTCCCACAGATTTCTGGAGGAGCTCCCCCATGTTCCACCTCTCCCCACACCACCGCCTCCCACTGCCTGTCACTGGAAACTTCCCACCTCTCTGCTCAGCGCGGAGCTGGTGCACGGAAGATATGTCTTACCTGTCCGTGCCCCAGTTGAATCACCACTGTTTTCTATCGTCACTAAGAACTTGGGTATTGACTCCACGGGTCCATTTCTAGCAACCTCACCTGGGCATTGCACGTCGCGTGGCCCAGCGGAGCTAGCCACGTGCGGGTGCACGTTTCAAACCCCTGCTGTGTGACGACTCCACTCCCAGCCCCATCTCACAAGCCAAAAGATGACAACGTTCCATAGCAGTGACTTAGTCTGATATCATTCAACTTGGCACATATTCACGGCCCCCAGGCTCTGCCTGCCTGCAGGTGCCTTTCCGTCCAACTCCTGGTTGGCACAGACAAGGGCGTGTTCAATGAGCTTGCATTCTCCACCCTCCTCGGATTCTGTGCCACCCACCAGGTCCCTCTCCCTTGGCCCCCGTTTGTACTGGCTGCTCACCTCCCCTCATCGCCTTGCAGTTACCGACGCTCCTCGGTAACGGGGCTCCACGCTCTCCTTGGTAACTTCACCCTTTTCACTTTAATGCCAGTGGTTCCCAAATCTATTTTCCTAAAAGCGCACGATCTCTTGAACACAAAACTCACGTTTCCAACTGTATTTCAGACACCCCAAACTCAGTGTGGCAGAACTGAACTCACTGTCCACCTGCTGCCACACCTACTCTTCCCAGTGCATGTCCAGTATTTGTTGAGAGCTGGGTTCACGTCACCCCCAGCTGGAACCTCAGTGCCATCGTGGATGCCACCCTCACCCTCACTGTCCGGTCCATCCCAGTCTCTCAGTCCCTCCGTGCCGCCTGTGGACTCTGTCCTGCTCTGCTCCTGCCGGTGCTGTCACCTGGGTTCAGGACTCTCCTCACGTCTTGCCAGAGTTGTTGAAAAGTCTCCACTCCCCTCTCCTTAAACGCGTCCTCACGCTGCCGCCGGGTGCCCTTCTGCTCACCAGACCTCCTGGTGCGGCTTGGTGAGGCCCGTTGCCTGCAGAGCCATCCTGCACCTGCCTGTGGATTTATTTCCCAGCCCCGTGCTCCACATTTCCTACTTGACCTAATAGGTTTCCACATGCCAAAGAAACAAAAGGAGTTTCATGCCTCCATGGTTTATCAACTCCCTGCTCTTCCTCCCAGGCCCAAAGACTTTCTCTGGGAAGAAATCCCAGCAGCCCAGCGACTTGTCGGGGTCCTCCCTCAGTCACTGCTGTCTCCCTACACCCAGCCTCTCCCATGCTTGTGGCTCAGTCCGTTGCATGGCTTGTGGATGCCCTGCCCGATATTACCTGAAGAGCTCCTCAGAGCGGGGAGCTTCCTCCTGCTCACCTTCACGGTCCCTGAGC
Source organism: Tamias sibiricus (assembly GCA_025594165.1). Lineage (NCBI taxonomy): Eukaryota > Metazoa > Chordata > Mammalia > Rodentia > Sciuridae > Tamias > Tamias sibiricus. The sequence continues at coordinate 146,350,153 of CM046666.1, forward strand.
CCAGTGCAGGCCTCCCACACCACAGACACTAATAAATGTCCATGTAATCGTCACTTCTCAGCTGTGTTGGGGTTTGTGTGTTTGCATGAATATCATCTCCTAAATGAACGTATGTGATCTGTGCACATAGAGTCCCCAAGCAGTTCCTGGCTTGCCTCATAACATCTGGAGGACAGGAGCCCTGAGTCCACCATATGTGTGTAGAAAATCCCCCCATAGTTATTTTGTCTTCTATGTAGTAGACATTTACCAAATGCTTTGTCAGTATTGAGATGATTTGCTCTTATATAAATTGTTTTGATGACAGTTGATGCCCCGAGCCTGTGCCTAATCAAAATGAGTGATTACTAACTCAGAATCAAGGAATAGATATCTAATCCCCTAAAGCTACAGTAGAGGTGACCTTGGTTAAAACACAAAGTTGACACCATTTGCAAGTCCACTCTCTTCTCATGAGTTAGGCCACTCATCCTCAAGTCTGAAGGCTCCTCCCTTGGGAAACTGGGTTATGGCAAGGTATTGGCCCATGGTTAGGAAGGTCCTCTCTAGCTTGGAAATGGAAAGAGTCTGATTCTCTGCTTCCAAAGAGCAGCCTAGTCATTTTTCAAACGGCCTCTCTTATGCTTGGTCTAGTTTCATTTCTGTTACATAGTCTACACCAAAATTCCATGAATAGTTGCAACTACAATTTAGCAGCTTTGTACATAGGTTCTTGTATTGTGTCTGAGATCTCAAAAACAGTCATCATCGTCCATCCATATGTCATTTTGTAATGGGGAAAGAATTCCTTTATGCAAAGTAAGTGCGGACTCAGGTTCTTCCAAAATGCTGTTCATTTGTGGGCATTTGCTAAGAACAATTAGGGAATGTACACCAGAATCTGAAAAACATCCTTCACATTTTTATCCATCTTGTAAGTAATCAATATTTTTTTCATTATAAAAAGTAGACACCCTTGTAGCCTAACAAGACATGAGAAGATAATTGTTTTTAAAAAAAAAAAAAAAAAAATGGCAAAGCTGGTTGGGGAGTGGTGAAACGGAATGATACTTCAGAAAAACATTTTGCCAAAACAAATTCAAATGGAGATTTAGAATTCATGTAGAAAGCTCCTTTGTATGATCAAAGGAAGCGTCATCCGTGCCGCTGAGTTCCATGTCTAACATAATTTTGTTGGAGAGAAGTCAGGCATGAGATGAGCTGATAAGAGCTTTGCTCACAAATGCATAATAGCTGCAACGACTAATTCTGGTTTAAGACAGTACAATTCTATAAGTGGACATTTAACCAGTTTGTTAGTACAGTATTTTAAGAACCTCTTATAGAACAATGGAGAAAAGAATTAGCTATCACTGCTGACCGGGCATCTATTACACAATGTATTGGAGAATAATAGAAGTGGGTCTTTATGCCTTGCTCATTTATTATCTAATACCTTTAAAGGCTGAATGTCATTGCCAATTATCATTGTGGCAAGTGCTCCAATCGACTTTTAGTTCACCGATTGCCATTCTCTCCCACGTTCCCTATTATGTGAAACCGGCACCACATTCTGTTTCATCTTCTATTAGAAATCCTGCATCACAGCCCCCCAGCCAGCTACCTCCATTCGGGTGTCTTTGGGGAAAGATACAAATGAGTTTTGTGGAAGTGTGTTTACACGCAGCCGTCCACCTTCGGCATCAGTAGACAGTCAGCTGCTCCCAGAGCCATGAGCCCAATGCCCGTGACTGACAAGGGCTGCATTCACTGTCCCTGTTTATGTAAATGCTGGTGCACTGGTCACCCCAGGACATACCGTTTGCTGCTGCTCAGTTCATGCTCGTGTAGTCAGGCTCCGAGGTGGCCTGTCACTTATTTTTGTAGGTTAGATCTGGTAACACCACAAAGCAGTATAATTCATCTAGATGAAGTCGATGCAACAGAATTCAAAAACAAAGATCATTCCAAGCAGACAGGGCCAATCCAACAAACAAAAGCAGATTTCTAATGCAGGTCTTAATAATACAGCTGGGTCTAGATTGCATTATATTCCTGTTCCTTTCCAAATAATTGGCAAATGAAGAAAACCAGCTCATTGCCACCCTTACAGGAAGTTCTTAATCCATAAGCTTCACCAACAGTGACTCCAGTGGCCGATTCAGAGGCAGGAAACTTGCCTAAATATACATAGAATTTCAGGTGAAGGCATAATCATTCCTAAACTAAACCTGAGGTCCCCAAACACCTACCTGTACATTTGCTCTTTGTAAGGACAGCTGTAAAGGTGAGCCCTGGTAGCCGTAGTCTGCCTTGAGCTAAATGCTCAAAAGTGAAGTTTCTGCAGTGAGAACGCAGGTCAGGGAGCAGCCTGCTCTGTAGCCCAGGCTCGCCCCGGGCTCCAGTGGTCAGACAGACACCAGGAAGGGCCTGGGCTGCAGAGCAAAGGGCCCAAGAAGAAATGCTGAGGGCCAAGGGTCCACCCGGAGCTTACCTGAAGTCCTGCCCAGCAGCCCCAGGGACTTTAAACACAGGCTGGCTTATGTGTGCATTGCTTTCTTTCTTTCTTTCTTTCTTTCTTTCTTTCTTGTTTTTTAATATTTACTTTTTAGTTGTAGTTGGACACAAAACCTTTACCTTATTTATTTATTTTTATGTGGTGCTGAGGCTCGAACCCAGGGCACATGGTAGGTGAGCGCTCTACTGCTGAGTCACAACCCCAGCCCATGAATTGCTTTCTTAAGCTAAAAATGACCTATTCTCTACTTCTGAGTAGAAGTCAAAACTATTTATGAGAATAAAAGTGAGTGAGAACAACCAAGCCCCTCAGTTTAGAACCCACAGCCCAGTACTGGACCTGGGCACGTGTGGGGCGCCGCCTCTTCTGCTCTGGGCCACGCATGCGTCCTGTAAGGTGTCCCCAAGGAGAAGCCGAGAGCCACTCCACATCGCCCTCTGGCTACCTCCATCTTGCTTTGCCGGTTGCCAGTGGAGCCCAGGGCAGCCACACCAAGGTGTGTCCCCTCCTGATGGCTGCTGTCCCACACCACGCGTCACCCGACCCTCTCAGAAGCAGCCCAACCAGAAATGCCCGCCTACTGTTTGAAACATTAAATCCCCACCTAATGTTTAAGATATTGTTATTAGTGGCTTGGAAAAATGCTGCTCCAATTTAAGTTAGAGAAGGGATTATTAATTAACCCTAGTGCAGGGAAAGAGCACAAAACATGAACAAACACGAACGCCATTTCCTAAATCATTCCACCTGGTGGACACTAGTACTGTGAAAGTGCAAAACAAATAAAATAATAATTTAAAAAAAAAAAAAAAAAACTAAATTCACCATCTTTCCTTCTTCAGCTCCATCCAAATGTCCTCAAATGCCCTCCCAGCCTCAAAATCAAATGCACAAGCCTTGCCTCAGTGCCACCTGCTGTCCCCTGTCTGGTCCCCACTTCTGTCTGTTCTAGCTCTCGGGCTGGGGAGGAGGTGTCTGTCTACAACCACCTTTCCTCTCCCCACTCTGACGTCTTCGCTGGACCCTGCCCTCCCATCCCTGTGGGCCACCCTCTGGGCCATCACCTCCGCCTTCTGTGGCCTGAGTGCTCCCCTTCCTGTAGGGAAGATGCTCACTTAGGTCAAGGTGAAGTGCCTTCTAGCTCTAGGGTTTTACAAGAACCTCCGCTTCTGTCTGGACTGGTGTCTTCCCCTCCTCCTGGAGGGGGGGGCACTGTGTCCAGAATTTCCTAATTCAGAGACATTTCGATCCATCTTTTTCCCCCTCCGTAACAGTCTGTCATAGGAAGGGCGTGTTCCCTGGTGTCGTGCTGGCTGTGTCTTACCCCCATGGTGGACTGTGAGCTCCTTGAAGAGGGTCTCACTCCCCTCTCCACGTCCCCTCCCAGCCCACACCAGAGTAGCTGCTGAATTGATTTCAATTAATTCTGTTTGTAATTGAATCAAGCAAGGGATGTCACAAGCTTGCTTTTATAAGTAAAGAAAGCACAGTTGTGCAGCTGTCCAGAGTCTGGGGGTGGGGGGAAGAAGATAGGGAGGACCCTCAGAAGGCAGCTGAGTGCTGGTCAAACCAGGTGCAAGTTGGGCAAAACTGTATAGTGAATGAAGAAAAATAAGATGCCCGGTGGAAAAGAGTACCAACGTTCTTGCAATGAACCTTGAAGTATTATTTCTACAAAGAATACAAGGAGCATTTCAGCTCCCTTGTTGACTGATTTCTATGTTCTTCCTACAGATACTTTCAGAAAAAGGCCCATTGTTTGTTTTTCTCCTGGTGACACAGTAGCCATTGTTTACAACTGTAATCACAGCACACATAGCTGCAAATGTGGGCTCTGGGCGCTGCAGCTCCCCCTCTGGGTGCTGAGACAGTGAACGCTGTGTTCTTTATCTCTTATCACAGCTCTTTTGTCAAATATTTCAGGATTTCTTTCCCCCAGACAAATTTGTAGTTTGTTATCAACCATAAAAATGTCTATTGCCTTGCTTTTAAACATTTAAACTTTGGCATGTGTGTCTCAAGATGAGCATGAATTAAGTTGTTATTTCTTTTTAAATACTATTTTTACTGCAGTACACTAAGCTAGACTTCTTCAATGCATACAGCTCAGATGGAGTTCTCTGGAGACTCCACAGAGGTGTCTGTTATTTTGAATGTTTTCACCTCCGAGGGGACATGGCTATGCCTCCCAGCTCCCAGGTGGGGTTTGCAGGAAGCATCTGTCAGACATTGGACAGGTGCAGACATCTGTAACTTTCTGCAGCGTGTGGCCATGGCTAAATGTCCTGCATGGGAAAGTCTGACACGTTCTCCGCTCCTGGGAGCTCCATTTTTCCAAGCGCCCAAGACTTTTTACCATTCTATTTCATAGACCTGACCTCACAGCCCGTGGGAAATAAAAGCCTTTTACAAAAACTAATAAATAGCAACTTGTTTTCTGGTTTAAAAATCACAATATGTTGCCTGATACAGACACTTGAAGCCTTTAACACAAATGAAAGTTTATAACAAAGAAATCAAATAAATCTCAAACACATCAGCACATAACTTCAGGGCAATTTTAAACCATTCACTTTTCAAAGTTCTCCAAAAAGTCTTAATGTGACACTTTACATTTTTATGAATACAAATTTAGGAAGTATATTTTGTGTTCTAATCATTTCAGAGAGACTTCCCTTACTTAGATGGGCAGGATGAAAATGAGTGTCAGTCTATTAAGTGCCTCGAGGGAGAAACTCTGGTTTGGTTTCGAATTGGTTTTTGAGAGCAGATTTAAACCTCTTAAGTGTGAAGTGCGAAGGTTAGGGTTAGTCGCTTTTCCGTGTTCAAGGTGTGTTGCATTAAACCCCCACGTGGAGTGTGGAAGACCAACAAAACCCTCGAGGGGACAATTCTTCAGAGGCTGTGGACCAGGAATTATGGGTCAGGCAACTCTGAAGACTCCAGATACACTGTGGGCACGTGGTCAGACTGGCGGGGGCTTCTCAGAAACTGGACGGACGACACTCAGTAAAGATGTGGCCACCTGGAATTTTCGCTGAGGGCTTTCATTTTTGTTTAAATTTGATGACTTCTCCTCAGAGATAATTTCTGAAGTCTCCATATTCAAAGTTTAAAATCTCATCAGCACATTGTATTTTGAAAGTGTTCCTAAAAGAATTTCACATAAAAATGTATCTTAAATGTAGCACATATGTTGAACATGTTTTTTTAAAAAAAAAATAGAGCCAGACTTTCTCCAATCCATGTTGGATTGGGAGACTAGTTCTTAGTACGAATCAGATTCAGCCACGGATCAGGCCATCTGGGATGGAGCTCCTGGGTTAGTTGCACAGTCCCATGCAAGTCACAGACGCAGCAGTCCTTTCTATGGGAAAGAAGCCATAGCTGGTGTCCCTGGTGGTTTAGTTCTTTGCTTTCAATTTCCCAGCACTTAGCTTCAACTCTTCCTTTCTTGCCCTCTTCCCTCCCTTCCTTCCCATCTGTCTCAGTTTCTTTATTTCCATCTGACTGTCCTTTCCAAAGAAGGAAGCCTCAAGCACCTCAAGGCTGGTAGTTATCTGGTTCCCCCATGCTCAGAGCCAAGTGCTGACCACCCACCCAGCAGAAAGCAGGTTTAACTGGTCGTTCAAGCTGGAAAGCAGCCAGAGGCCAGGGATGGTTGCTAGTGACAGTGGCATTCCTCTCCTGTAGAGGCTGGCTTTGCCTTTTTTAAGGTGTGGCTGCACCTCACATCCAAATAGCCTTTTCATTTAGGCATCAGTGTCCAAGTATTTAGAGCTACTAAAATTAGTCCAATTAGAATGTGCTGGCCGGCTTGGCCAGGAGGAATTAGACTGCCTGTTGACCTGCGTGTGTCCGATTCACTCCCAACAACCTCGTGGCTCCTCCTCTGCCTCTCCCCTCCCTGTACCCCTTTCTTGCCCCCTCCTGCGGTAGGTACTCTCTTGGTCCTCAGTACAGCGTCCAGGCATAACACATGGGGGTCTTCCGAGGGCTTCCCTTGGGCTTGCAGAACAGGGTGCCACGGCCCTCCTGCTTCCTGGGGCCGGTTCTCTTCCTGTGAACCTGTTTTGGAGTCGACTTGCAGAGGGAGTCCACTTCTATTGACCTCAGCTCCCACTGGGATCAGAAAGGGCGATGTTTTCAAAGGGAACAACTGAAGGACTCTATCCACAGATGAGAGAGAACATTTGGGGTGTGTTGGTCCTCTCAACCTTACGCAGATGCCTGGCCTCTGCTTCTTTTCCTATTTCTTTGTAATGAACCCAAGAGAATGCTATTGAAGAAAAATCCAACCTCATATGCCTCGCTGACCTCAGCGCCGAGTCTCACCCTTGGTTTTGGTCTTGCTTACTTCACCAGTCTGACCCTGAAAGCTACTCATTCTGTCAAGGAGGGAGAGCGCTGCACGGCCACCGCTCTCCTTCCCACGTGTCCTTGTCACGCAGTGCTCGCATTTCTATATGACTCCTTTTCTAGCCACAAAATATTTCCTCTCATTTCTTGGAAACACACGTTGGAGATATTTTACAGTCACAAAGCAGATAGTAAGGGACACCTGAGACCTCCTGGCCAGGGAAGGCTTTCAGGAAGGCCTGGCCTCCAGCCGCTGCTGTCCCTCACCCCACGCTAGCTCACAACAGTTCTTTCCTGCCACATCCAGCAGTGGGCTTCCATCCTGAAGACCCCATCTGCTCTCCACACAACTGTTTTCCCCCTGAAGGAAGGTCCCTCTGTCCCCTCTAAAGTGTTATTTAATGTTGCTCTCTGTGCCTTTGGCCCCTCAGACCCGAACTTTCCTTCCCAGCCTCTCTGTCCTTGGCTGGGCCTGGGGACTCCTCCCTGGGCTGCTGCCCTGCCATGGCCCTCAGACATCCCCTCCAGCTCGAAACCTCCCCCTCCTCCCTTGTTTCTCTTCTTCCATCTCCCTCTCGTCTCCCGCTCCGTCTCTTGAGAGCGTGGATTAGAAAGATTTCCACGTGTTTGGTGCCTGTCTTCCTCCCGGTTTGCCTCAGCATCGTATCAAATGCAGCGTGCCCAACACCAAGTCACCCCTGCCCTCACAGGGCCACATAAGAACTAAGTGGGAACATTCTTATCAGTGCAGTTGGGAGTCAAGCAGTGTCTGGCCCTTGATACGCAACTTAGGACTGCAATAAAGGAGCTCTGTGGTGACACACTGTCTCCCCAGGGACCTGCCCCTCCCTGGCCAACAGTCTTGCCCTCACAGTGACCACTCACTCCTCCAATGTCCACCCTCTCCAAGGCCTCTCGTCTGGGGTACTGGGACCCTGCCAACAGCCTTACCTTCCCCTTACGTTGCGCTGTGGGCTCCACGCTGGCCTGAGCCCCAGAGATGTGGAATAGGGAATTCCCAGCAGGAATCGGGGCGGCACTCGGCAGAACACTGAGTACACGACACATGAGCACTCTTGGCTTTGAGTGCTAGCTCAACCGGGGTCTTCCTTGTAACCGTTGACAGAATCTTGTAATGGCATCATGGAAGAACAGGGAGTTGCCTATTATATTCTGCAGAGAAGAAGAAGGAGGAGGAGAGAAGGAGAAGGAGAAGAAGGAAGGAGGAGGAGGAGGAGGAGGAGGAGGAGTAGGAGGAGAAGAAGAAGGAGAAGAAGAAGCAGCCGCCAGCAGGCTGGGGTTGTGGCTCAGCGGCAGAGCGCTCGCCTCTCACTTGTGAGGCCCGGGTTCGATCCTCAGCACCACGTAAACATAAATGCATTGCATTTTGTGTACAACTAAAGTAAATAAATAAATATTTTTAAAAAAAAAAAGAAGAAGAAGAAGCAGCCAGCCCATACATATCCCAAGACCTGTAGATGTTAAAGAGATAGACAGGTAGGCAGCTGATAGGTTGATAGACAGAAAGATGACCAAAAACTTGAACTTGAAATGGTTAAGATAATTCCCCTTCCACTAGGACAAAAAGCCCACATTGGATTAGAAGACGTCCAATTTTTTACAGCAAGAAGCTTCCCCTGCAGACCCAGTTACGACTGGCTTTCCACGGGCACCCACCGTCTCCATCGCTGTGGACATGCTGGGCTGCTTTCAGCTGTTTCAGGAACACAGCTCTCTCCTAAAATCACCTTTAGCTATAAAAGAAGGAAAAACTCCCATCTGTAAAGCCTTTTGTCGAGAAGTGTGTCATCAAAATAGAGTCCCATTCACCTACTGTCCTTACGAGGCTGGCAGCTATTTTCTATCCTTATTTTAAATTTCCTCTCTTTACCTTCCTCTTAAGGGAATTGACAAGGGACCGATTCAGAGCAAGGGCTATCTTATCTATGAAAACTGGCTGCATCCCAATGGAAATTTAAAGGACAAGCTTTCCGGTCCATGTCAGAGACACACCAAAGCAATGCCCCGCGTGACGTCACAGGCGCACTTGCAGCAGCAGTGGAGGTGCCTGAAGCCACCGCGGCCCCACTGGTACCAGTGCAGCCAGCCTGAGTCTCTGGGACTCCCTGCTCCACACTAAGATGTACTAATGCACTGGGAAATTGGAGTTAATATAAAAACTTTTATCTGGTAATATACTTTCCTTTATGAAATAGCCACTTTGATCTGGTCCTGGTTACGTTTTAACCAAATGACCAGAATTATGTGTTCGCTAAAGTGATTTTCAAATTTGTAATGTAATTCACATTGCTTGTTTTGATTGTGAGAAATGATTTTTTGCTCATATAGTAAGTCAAGGTAGCTCAGTAAGTTAACAAATATTATCTTCAGATGTAGATCATTCATCACTCATTCAAAAAACAGTATCAAATACACAGATTGTAATGAAATGCAACAGCTTCACCTCTGCAGAGAACTTTACCTGCTCTGAGTGGCTTACCTCTTACCACTGGATGGTCCCTTTGTCCTCACCTTACCTGGGATGAAAGTAAGGCTCAGAGATGTTAAGTGCCTTGCCCCAGGTCTCACGGTAGGAAGTGTGGCCTTGGATGTGCAGCAAGGTCACTGTAGGAACTGAGTGGCCTTGCTCTGATATCAGTGAGGTCCCAGCATCAGCCCCAGTGTCTGGTAATATCTAGAGCCCAATAATCATGGTAGAATTAATAAGCACCAATACAGAACACCAGCACTGCTAAATAACCGCACTGTTTTTAGCACCTAAAGAAAAAAACTGATGTGATGTTTCCCGTCCTCAACTAAATTGCATTCTGACCCTTGCTGGGCTTGAGCCTGTTCACAGTAAACCAGCAATTCTAGCCCAGTTTCTTCAGAGGCCTTCAGCTAGAACCTGCCCAGAACTCATTCTCCAACTCAGACTCAGAGACCTGTCCTGTGGGGTGCATGTACACACGGACATACATGTAGGCAGACATCTGTGTGTGTAGACATGTGTGTCTACACACACGTGTGTGTATAGTGCTAGAAATATATATGCGTTAGATATTGCACATATATTTAATCTCCATATCTAATAATGTCGAACATTTTAAACGGTAGTGAGTAGCATTATAGTGTCTGAATATTTCCATAAGACTTGCCTAAGGATACAAAACATTTGGCCATTAAGGAATAGAAAGTGACAATGTTCATCTTCTAATTTTAAAGTAAATCAGAGATATGGTTCCTGGAAGGACAAAAAGGGCGGGAATTTGCTTAGATTTACAGCCAGAGGACCTGTCTGCTTCTCTTTATCTGCTACTAGTTCAGATTCTACATATATTTTTTTATTTTTAAAAAGGCAATTTTTTCCCCTAATATATAGAAAGGGGAACATTTCAAACCTGTTAGTTTCCCAGAGGACGAGACCTCCTGGACACAAGCATACGTCCACACACCCGACACACGCCGGTCCCAGTGTCTGTGTGGCGTTTGACTCCATGATCTAAACATTTGCATGACCCTGCTCTAAGGCGAGTAGCATTAACCTTGGACTCTGCACACCAAGGGTACAAATGTGGGCACGTGTCACATACTTCTCAGTTCATGCATACTTTCCGAACAACACACAGCCGTGAGTAGGAGCGGGAGAAGGATTGAATTTCATGAGCAGCATTCCAGATGTATTGATAGAACTGCACCCGGAGTCTTTTCTCTGAGTAAGGTCAAGTTTTAACCTTTTCATGTTCAAAGGGAGGACACCAGACAGGGATAACGGGCAAACCCGTGAATGCCACAAATCCTCACGGTTCTCACATCCGAATGGTCCTTGTTCAGATATCTCTTTAATGAGGAGCCGACTGTCCCAGTTCGCTCGGGGCTGAAAAGTCTCCCCAAGTACAGGACTTTCATTGCTGATCCAGGATGACGGGACACTGGTGTGTCACTGAGCTGGGAAAATGGCGAGCACACTGCTCCACCTGCATCACCGGCTCCCAGAACCCGCGGGCTGGGCTGGGCTGGGTCAGAATGGGGGGTTCTGTGTTCTCTCTTCCTTTCTCCTTCCTGATCTCCCTGTGGCCAGGGTGTCCAGTGTTCTTTAGAGTCTGAGTTTTTCATATGTGACGTTTATTATTTCTTACTTTATGATGTGCAAAACAACTACAAGGAAAGTTAAAGGATAGAAACAGATGGGAAAATATTTTTAAACACCATTATGAAAACAAGTGAATACTTTAACAGAATCAGTGAAAACTTTTAACTTTCAAAAGGAGTTTGTCACAAACCCATTTCTACTCCCATTTCATCAGATAGATCTGATCTGGATCAATTCTCGCTAATACCTATACATTTATTAAAAAACCACGAAGCCTACCACATGAATTAGTTCTCATGCAGATTCGTCTTAGTCCACCGTGTGCTGGCGTACATTTAGGCCCCAATTTCTTTTTTTTTTTAATAGTTATTTATTTACTTTAGTTGTACACAATGCTAGGCCCCCAATTTCTTTATGAACATGTCACACAAAGATCCAAGTGTCCCTGAGCTGCACGGAGAAGCACTTCCCTTCCCCTGTGAGGAGCCCTCCAGGAGATGCACAAAGCTCTCGACACCTTTGGGCACGAGGCTGGATCAGGCAAAGACATCCCACTCATGCACCCCCTTTCTCTACCTCCTGACCAACTCAAACCAACAGATTCAGTGGCCGGCGTTTGTGGAAGACAGGAAGGAGCAAATCACGGGCATCACACTCGCGGGGGCTTGGGGAGGGGGTTGGCTATGCCTTAGGAGCCTGATCCTGGTGGTAGGATGTTCACTCACGGGCCACCATGTCACCTGTGTGCTGTGGGACCAATAACTGCCACCGTTGGGTTTCCACATGTGTAAAGGGCGTCCCTCAGTGGGACGGCCAGAGGTGCACAGAGGCCCTCTGAGCCCAAGCCCACTGCAAACGGTCACCGCATCCCACCTCCTGGGGAGACAGACCTGCCCTCCCAGGCATGTTGCAGGGCAGCCATGAGCCCCAGGGAAGGAGCCACCATGACTGCAAGGCTCCCAGAAGGGCGCTCATGGCTGGAAGGCGAAGGGCGGGAAGTCGGAGCAGTGGGTGGGGGCCGAGGGGTCTCAGGTGGGGGCAGCGCGAGCAAACCAGGGATCTGAGCAGGCCCTGGAAGGAGGCTCTGCGTCCAGCAGACGGGCACACGAGGGAGGCAGTGCCAGGGAAAGGCCAAGGGCAGAGGGGAGCGGGGGAGGGAGGCAGGCGCTGCGCGTGCCCGCGACTGGCAGTTAGAAGCTAATGGTAACAAAGGAACAAAACTTAAATTCAGTCTGAGTGGAAAGCCTATGCTGTGAATGATCTCCAGTCCCCATGCTCTGCCATTTCTGTCCTTCACTGATGTTAAATATACAGAGATATAAATATGCACGTATGTGTGTGTGTGTTATAGATTCAGATTTTCATTTCCATGTTTTCCCACATTCTGCCAACGGTAATAGAACAAGTTACATAAATTGCCACCAACTGTCAAATTTTCAGGATTCTCCACTCTGTGAGTTCAAAGAGAAGTAGTTGTCATGAAGGTTTTCATGTTGAAATAAGGAATAGTAAGCTAAACTCACCTGGAAAGGCCTCCAGCACACAGATCCTGGATTCCTTCTTTGCCTGCAATTTATCTAAGCAATCCATAGGAATTAAATGAAATAAAATATATGCATTTTTCGCTAAATCTATCTCATGAATATTGAGCAAAGGCTGTTCACATGGAGTGACAAAAACAACAACAACCAAAAGAAGAAGAAGAAGAAGAAGAAGAAGAAGAAGAAGAAACAATTCTACTTCTGGAGGAGTAGTTAGGAGGCCAGGACCCAGGTCGCCGGACATGAGAATCCTCCTGTGGCTGCCTTTCTTCTCTAAGCCCCGTGGTGGAGGGAAGTTTCCAAAAGCAAGCGTCCTAGGGAGCCACAGACACACAAGGTGCCACGGGGCAGCACGTCCTGCTGCCTGCTTGCCGCACTGATGGTCACAGGCAGTGAGACCGTGGCGTTCCTCCTCCGCCTTGGCCTGCCCTTGCCTGTGGACCCTTGATGGTCTGAGAAGAGTCTCTTCAAGCAATCAGAGGTGAAGGGGGGCCCTGGCTGTGGATCGCACACATAAGTGGCGAAGCTTCACTCTGGTCAGGAGGAAACTTTGCTTGCCCCAGGTCTTTGGTTGATGGTGCCTCTCTCTCAGTTCATTAGCTCACCTAAGGACTGCTCGGTGCCCATCACACTTGCAAGTGCCCCGAGGGAGAAGATAAGTCCGCTCTTTCAGAGTCCAGAGGACACTAATGGCAAATTCTGGGCTTATTAAAAAAACATGGTGTCACCAGCTTATTAGAAAGGGCTGCAGGCAGTGTACCAACACTGCTCCGGTCTTGTGGCTTCCTGAGACTAATTACTTTTAAAAGAAAATGAGAAGTTATCTGTCATTTGGATGGTGCGTGTGTGAGGTCTCACAGTCGGCAGGGGTTGCGGTGCTCATTTTGTACAGTGTTTTACAAACCGCGTTGGGGTGCAGTTGTTCACGACTTCCATAGCTGAGGGAGGTGGGATCATGTTTTAATTTAGTCCCCTGTAAGGTGAAAATAGCCGGTGCATGCAGATAGGCAAAACTGAGTGTCTATTTTCATGATGAGTAGTGATTTCTAAGAAAATCATGATTAAGTTGGGAACAAACTAAAAAACATGGAGTAGTGACATCCAACTGGAATTCTGTGACAGGGACTATGAGTTTCTTGCCCCTATAGGGGTAAATGCATGGCATCACATTCAAAGGTACCCTTAAGCACAGGCAATGGTGTTTGCAGATATTGACAAAAAGGCATGAGATGAGTTGTTAATATTAGATTGGTCTTGTCTCCAGATAACTCTCCTCCCCGAGTATTTGTACATTTCAATAATTACAACTGATAAACTATTGGGGTTCCAAGTCTTACCATTAGGAATTTGAATCCACTTTTACGTTATTACAGTATTCAATTTTCTCTAAGCTATATGCATCTATACAAAACCTCTCACCTTTCTCCTGGGACTAATGTCCTTCTGCATGTAGATATTTTTATATGGAGCACCCGCCACCTGCTCCCTGCCCTCTGTCTCCTCCACCAGTCACAAGTGGGACACCAGAGGTCTGGGGCCATAACAGCATGGACAATCTAGAAACCAGGAGATGCAGAATCAGGCAGAGGAGGCTCCTGTGACCGGAATACCACTGTGGGTGGTCAGGAGCTGAGAAAGGAGAAAAACCAAAGATCACTGAGCCAGGCCCACGGGGCTGGGGGCAATGGTGGGCTGCACAGAGATGCTTCTTAGATCCTGGAGAAGAGCGGGAGACAGGCGAAAGAGAAAGGTTGTTTTGGTGCCCTTAAGTTTTCCCAAAGGAAACTATGGCAACTAAGGTCAAATCCAGACCCCATTTCCAGTTGAATTCTCACCAAGATAAAGAAATGCAAGATAAATTCTTAACTCAGGATGTTTAGTTGAGAGAAGGATCTAATATTTATTTTCCTTATTCTAACTTGTGATATATAATAGTTTGGTTTTTTAGGTTTCTTTTACTGATGTTTTCAGTTTACCAAATTTGGTTCATGTTGAGAGTTTCTCTACTATGTTCTTTCATCAATTATAAATATTCACCAATATATCAATGTTCCATCTTTGCTTTGAAAAAATTTTTTTTGACAATAAAAAATTTCTTTAAATGTTTTTATTTATTTATTTATTTTTGAATAACAGAAGAAACACGAGTCTTTGAAATTTGCCCCAGTAGTGTTTACCTCTTATAGAAAAAGCAGACCCTCCTCGTAGAAGGTGTTTTGAGTTGTCATCACCTCATTTATAATCTAGGTGATGGGTCACTCTATCTCTGCCAAAATGAAAATAATGACCACTGCTCATTAAGTCTGCCAATTGGGACAGGTGACACACAGGGTCCAAGGGTCGGAAAATAATGAACAGCGAGCGTGGAAGCTAACGTGTGAGTCTAAAGCCTGCAAGGCTTAAACAAACACATCCTTGCAATTTTGAATCTGTTGTCATTCCCAGTAAAATCCTTTGCTCGTGTTTTTGTTCATTACATGTCTGATTTTCCCATTAAATTCAACACCCTTCAGTTTAAATGTGAGACTAGCACTTTGGAGTGACTCCACTGGAGCCCAGTGGTGCGCTTGTGTTCTTTCTTCTAGCTCCTCACTACACAATGAGCTGCAAAAGAGTTGTGTCTCTTCACACTCGGACCCCTGGCTCTTGGCACACCCAGGAGGTAGGAGCATAGATAGGAGTCTGATACCAGGTGAAAGCGCATGCAACCCAATTCTTCCTGCAAAATTAAAATACAGGACTGCCAGGATCCTTAGCTGTCTCTTTTTAAAAAGTGGAAGAGTTAGTACCCATAATCTCGTCTTTGCAATAAAATGAAGAGTGGCTGTTCACAAATACTCGGTGCAGTGGCACACCAAGCGAGAGTGTGGCTGTCTCAGAAAAGGCAAGCTCTCAATCTGTGGCACCATATGGGTGTCACTAAGAAGGAGTTGAGACTCGGCTGCAAAGCTGTCAGGCATTCAGGAGCATATGGAAGTGGCCTGTTTGGGGCCACAGACTGTCGCTGGTGCGTCCTTTTCTTTTCACAGTTGTCTAACATATTGCCACTGTCTGCACGAGCATAACTTAATAGCCGATTTGAATTCCATTGTAGTTAAACTGGTGTTATCTTGTTAGTAAACTAGTTTATATCACATAATCCAGTCCAAAGATTATGTTTGCTTTATTTTCTACATAAAGCAGATACTCTGTAAAGAATTGAAATTTTGTGGCCTCCTCTTTCCTGTCAGTGTTCTTTTCCTGAGATTTAATGCACACATTCCGTCACAGGATGGAGGTGATGGCCGCAGCACAGCGGTATCACTTAAAGAAAGGGAGCTGGCAGATGTAGAAATTCACGCTGAACATTGTCTTTGTAGAAAAAAAAAAAAAGGATTGAGAAAATTTTATGATAAAAATTAGCATCTTCTCCATAATCAACTTTGTCAGGAAAATTTCAGAAATAAAAAAACAAATATGCTGTTTTTAGTACGGTATTGGCTTTAAGCTGATTGAGCTAAGAATAATTTTGGATTTGTCTTTTTTGGTGTATCTTCCTAGGATTTTAGTATAGTGGCTCCCAAAATAATGCTAAAAAATTACTTGTAATCACCCAATTATGTCTTCTTTGTGTAGAAGAAAATGTGAACTAATTTGCAGAAAGGAACAGTTCTATACGTGCATTCCATTAGTCCAAATATCTACCTTAGACTGGGTGCATTGGCTTTTCTTTGGATGGAAAAGAGAGAACATCTACTTTTCTACCAAAAATATTTGTCCAATGCCTAGAGTTCGATTCTTAAGCAGAGAAGTGCACAGCGCAAGGGGGTGTTTTTTTTCCAAATCTACTACATTTCTTCCATTCACATTAGACTTTCTTTAAAAGGAGATCCAACAGGAATAGATGGGCAAGCTGTGTCTGGGGTAGCCACAAATAGAAGCACAAGTCACAGTAACCTGTGGCCTCGTGCTCAGATTCACTTACTAAATAAGGCTGTGAGCCATATTAGGAGCATTCTCCTGACGCCCTTCCCTGTCGACAAGGAGTCAGTGGATTTAGTAAAGGAAGCACACAGTGAGCTGTTGTTAGCATTTATCAGAAAGCGTGATGAGTGGCCCCGAAATAGAGCATCTTATCCGGATTTCTCGGTAGCCCGAATAAAGAGTATCTGGAGTGGAACTAACCAAAATTAATGTGACAACCCTCCTCGTCACGAAAGGGGAACTTTGCAAAGGGACAGAAGATGGATTTGGGTGGATAAGGTTGAAAGTACTTGAAAATTGATCTTGCATTTTATATTTCATTAATCAATTCCTAAACGTATACTAAGAAAAAACACTGTAGTGAGTAGTTGGGTATAAAGTAGGATTGAATGATACAAACAACAGACAATTGTTAATATTGATAGGTTGTACTACAGGGATTACCTAATTTAACAGTTGAGGATAGCACCAAATGAGACAAGTACTGCATGTTTATTCTTAAAGAAATATTATGGCCTCGGTGAATTTTTAAATTTCCTTCATATTGATTTTTTTAATAATGTGTGAGATAAGTATACATCAATGCAGTTAATACCTGAACAAGGTCCCAACACATTCGAAGCATAATTTGATATGAAGCATGTCACACAAAGGAAATATTGTATCATTGATATAACAACTGAAAATTGTTCAAGATTGTTCTGTGTATCTAAAATACACAAACATATACCTTTCCTTTCTTTAAAAAAGACCATCACAACTCAGCAGCAAGCAAGGCTAAGGGCTAAGACAGTCGATTAGATTCAGCACACCATCCACAGGAAATGAACATAGTCCTTGAGCCAAGCCCGCCCACCAGCCTCTAGGAAGGGCACACTGTGCCTGCTGGAAGACCCCTTCTCCACCAGGGGTGCTGCGGGTTTGCTGGCAAATGTCTCCTTTAGGACCACTGCCACCATGAAGCTCAAGATGCTCCTGAGAGTCAGAGCTTATCCTTCCACGTGTTTTTAAAAATCGTATGGGAGACAACAGAGCAGTCACACGAGTAAACGATGATACGGAGAACAGAGGCGGGAGCTCAGCATCATTTAGAAATTTGCTGCTCTTTAGTGAACTTTACCTGTGCCCCAAATACATCCCTTCCAAAGTATTTATAAAAAGAACTATCCAAGAAGCTCATACGTTACTATAGCAAGGTTTTCTCTGTGCCATAATGCACATCATCCCTCCAGAATGTCACTGAGTGCCACGTATTCACTGCCCTGTGGCAATTCTTGAATATGAGGACAAAGCCAAGCCCCCGGAGAGGCATCATCTCAAAACCTCCCCACTGGAGATCAACAGAGTGGACAGACTTAGGTCTGGCCCCTGATCAGCTGAGGACAGTAACCTCGGGCAGTGTCCTCTTCCAGAGCACAGGGTAAGATCTCCTGCAGAACCAAGTCGAGGGGATTGCGCTGGCCAATGCACATGAAGCAGCCACTGACGGTCCAGACCCTAGGGCTGGACCCTCAATCCAGGACGCGCATCTCTTCCTGTACTTACGCTGAGAACAAGAACCATCTCTCTGGGTTGCTCCCAGCAGGTACTGAGGGGACCCAGCCTCAGATTTTTTAAAAGGAATTTCCTCCTCAGTACAATGACAAATATAGGTCATGTGAAATCAGAAACGGCAGGCTATTTAAATCAGGGAGCAGCCAGCCTCGTTAAGAGGGAAAAGCCATTCTTGAGGGGGTCCAGATACGGACCTGGGCAGCTCTCCCAATTCTAGTCAGCTTTATGCCCCATTTGACTGGACCTTAAACAGGTTCTTAAAATGTAAAAATGTCCTCCTTCCAGTAAGGCTGACTTAATAAAAGTCTTCATTACTCCTCCTTCGACAATACTAAATTTTTTCTCCTAGGCTTCTGTGATAGGTTCTAATCAAAGAACCTTTCTCTCCTGGTTCTTTAAATCCCCTTTGGCTCAACACAGACGTTATGACAGCAACACTTAGAGCTGACCTTTTTTGACAGAGTTGGCAATTCTCCTCCAGGCAAGGCGGTGGTTCTCTGGTGCTTGTGTGCAGGTTCTCCACCGCGCACACCCCGCAGGAGCGTTCCCCCATCCAGGTACCACTGCTCCTCTGGTTCAACGGCAAAACCATGCTCAGTTTCAGTCACACCTTCTACATTGTGGAGTCACTGCTTGACAGAGTAAGGGAGCGGACCCCTGAGATCAGTCTAAGTAATCATTTTAAACTCCTTAGGATACAGTTTTCTATTTTCTTTACCAATTACATGGAAATGTAAAGCTTACGTATACAGATGATTTTTCATGAGAATGTAGAGTCTTACCAAATTTGATCTAAGTATTTTCATAACTTAAAATCAAGGCATGCAGCTATACAATGAGACTTTTTACAAAAAAGAACAAATCATTTTTTGTAAAGGAGAACAGATTTGCCCAGATTCTCAGCATTTCAATTAATTGCACATAATAAAATTACTCCAAACATTTTACTTAATATAGCATATCACACTACAGTAAATGGTGAGGTCCTGATTCCTTTTCCCACCTCCAACCCCTGTAAAAGATGTACTGTATGAAAGCAGTGGAAATGGTGAGTCCTTCGGCTTTGCAGTCTTCCCGAGCACAGTCTGGAAATAGGAAAATAAGCAAACTGGTGACAAGGACCTGGAGGAGGGGGTAAGATAATGCAGTGCACTTGCTTTCCTCTTCCCAAATATTCAGTCCAAATCCACTGAGCACAGTTGGGGTCCACCGGCAGTGAAGGGAGGTGTGGCAATCAGAGAGGGACATCAGCCTGACGAGGGGGAGAAGGCATTTCATGGAGGGGAAGCAGCACCAAGGACTCTGCCAAGGCGACTGGAACACCATGATGACAGGAAGGGCATCTGCCCCGGGCGGGGGGGGGGGGGGGGAGGCAGGGGCAATGGAATAGTAGTTGCACAGAGGAGTTGGTCAAATACATAAATATAAAAAGGATAATGGGAATTGAGGGAGTTATAAACACAGAAAGACAGAAAATTAGAATGTACCCTGTGGTATTGAGGTAGAATTTGAGACATTGGTGTGAACTCATAGTTTCTAATATAGAGAGACAGATAGCTCTAGAAATAAACATGGTAGTAACTGTGGGTCTGCCTGTCTGTTTACTGAGAGGGCCTATAACGGCAGCATCCCCAAAGCGGTAAGCACATTCAGCACCTGGATTTTGGTTTCTAAATACCATTCTCCCCTAAAACTGCTTCTTGGAGAAGTGGCTGATTTCAGGGCCTAGGCAAGAAAAGTCCAAGATGAACCTGGAACAAAGCCATGTCAAACAGAAAGAAAAATACTTGAAGAGCAGTGGGGACATGTGCAAGGGACAGGGATGCCAGCTTGGAAATTGCCAACCAGGAACAATTTGAGCATCAGCATAAATAATAGTAAAATAGACTATCGGCCATTGAACCCATTAGGAATGAATGCATCCAAATTAGTAAAAACAAATAAGAGGATAATTATTTCACAGTATCTAGTTCCACAGTATCTCCCAACAAAATACTTATTAATTATGAAGAGAAGAGGAGTAACTTTACTATAGAGATTAACAACCTTAATTAAAATGTCAAAGTTAGCCTGGCCACTAAGGGAGCAAATCAAAAGTGTTTGCCACCCGATAACTCACACTGTGACATCCATGCCTGAGATGTTAAACCAGAATCAACACTAGGAAATGCCATAAACCCAGACTGAGGGATGTTCATCAAAATTATCCTATAATCTTTTAAATCATGGAGGGTGTGGAAGTCAAGGGAAAAGCTTGAAGAACTGCTGCAGGCAGGAGAATAAGGAGACATCACCAAGGACGCAGCACACAGTTCTGGGTTGGTCCTGTGGCTATAAAGGATGTTGTAGGGACAACTGGAAAATTTTCAATGGACCCAGGATTCCATGGTAGCAATGGCTCCGTGTCAGCTGCCTGACTTCAAGGCTGACATATGGGGATGCAGGAGAATGTCCTTGTGTGTAGGGAGTACACTCTACATTGGGGAAGTTTCTTTGCTGGGGAGTAAAGTTGAGTATCTTTTTATATAATTATTGGTCATTTCTATTTATTTTATTATAAAGTCCCTATTTACACTCATGATCCATTTTTCTATTGTTTTGTCTTTTTTCTTATTGATAATATAGACTGAAAATTAAGGAAATAAGCCTTAATGTCGGTTATATGTATTGCAAATATCCCCACTTACAGTATACAAATAAATGTATTCATCCTTTTCTCAAGGATGTGATGAAGCTTTGCTGAGTTTTGCTGTTACATTTTAAATCTCTGTTCTGTCTGGAACGCATATTGGTGTGAATAATGTGATAAAGATCCGGCTGTATATTTTTCCAAATGGTTAGCCAATTGTCCCCAACACATAAAAAAAAAAAAAAAAAAAAAAAAGTCTCTCTTTTTTTCACCTTTGAGACAACTTATCACACTCCAAGTTCCATATTACATGGATCTAATTCTGGATTCAATTCTGTTTTTAACTGTTTCTTCACCAGCATGAAACTCTTTTCATTTTCAGTGTTTAAAATTAAGTTAACAAAGCACTGTCCAGTAAAACTCGCTGCACAATGGACTGCTCTTATTTTTCTGCCCAGTGTCGTAGCTGCTGGTCAAACACCGAGCCTTAAAGTGCATACAGTGTGGATCAGGAACTAAATTCTTTTAGCCAGTTCTTTTGAATCAACTTAAATTTCAAATAGCCACCCTATGAGATGGCAAGATCTCAATATCTTAAGGAGTAGTGCCTACTCACTAACATTTTTTCCAGAATTTTCCAGGCTATTCTCACATGTCTTTTATTTATTTGTTTGTTTATATTTCCCCCTCAGAAGAAAATTAGATTTTTGTGGCTTCCCAGGAAAAGTCACATTGAATTTATAGGACACTTCAGGTAGAAATGTTAGAGTAACATCATTACATTTTCTTTTAAGCCCCTCAGTAGACCTTTAAAGTTTTCTTCATATAACTTTCTATGTTTCCTTTTTCAGTGAATTCAGATATTTTACCTTATTTTTGTTTTGTTTTATTTGTTTTGCTGCTATAAATGTGTGTTTACATTAGTCTCTTTTACTCTATTTTCTCACTGAAAATTACTTGCATATTATACACTTCTGCCATGTGTTTTCTGTAATCTTATTGAATTCTATTATATATTAGAGATTTTGGGTGATTCTCTTTACATTTTCTGGTTATTAACCATTGGCTACTATTTCAGTAACAATTTTTTTTTAATTGGCAGATAAAATTTTATGTATTTACCATGTACAAGATGATGTTATTTATATGTAGATATATAAACAGATATATATGTTATACTACATATGTCTACTATATATACACATATATATTATATGCATATGAATGACTAAATCTCACTAATGAAAATATCATTACCTTACACAGTGACCATGTATGTGTTGAGAATGCTCCATACTCACTGTTAGCATTTTTCAAGAACACAACATATGTATTAACTATGTAGTATGTGTTAACATGTATACTAACTGTCAACACCATGTAGGTCACAACCAATAGATCTCTTGAATGAATTCTTCCTAAGATTTTGTCCTTTGACCAACATCTCCTCAGCCAGTTCCCCAAACCCCGCAGCCCCCGGTAACCACCAATCTTCTCTCTGCTCCTATGAGGTCAACTTTTTAAAATTCCACATCAACAACAGTTTTAAATAGCTGGAGCTTTGGCTAACGTCCTTGCCTTATTCCATACTTTAATAGAAACGTTTTGGCATTTTATCAGTAAACTAATGCTCACTTAAGAAAGTATCAGTTCTTCATTACCAGTGGTTTTTAACATCAAAATAAATGCTATTTTTTGTCAAAATGGCCTCTTCTGCTATCTCCTATGTAAGTTATGTAATTTGCCTCCCTTAATCTCCCATCTATTAATTTGAACCATTTCTAATTTTCACTGACCCGCTCATGTATTCAGGAGATAAATAGTTTATATTTTACTTAGTCTTGGCATATTTTTCCTTGCAATGTACTACTAAATCTCTTTAATGATTACTTGAAGACTGTGTGATATTCAAGACACTTATCTACTTTAGAACGGCTCTATCAAGGTTTGATGTTGGTCATATGCTATCACCATGGGAAAAAGGCTTTCCAAGGCATCCTTCCTTAATGGGGCTTAAATAGAATTAAATAGGGGAAAAAACAGTTCCATGGGAAGTTGGAGTAGTTCACTTTTTTTTTCTTATAGTGTGATTAATTTAAATATCTACTCTTTATTCCTGTAATTTCTCATATTCTTTAATTTTTTCCCAACAACATAGACAGGTTTAATTAGGGAAGTGGTTACATATTCAAGGGAGCATGGGAGCAGTCTCAAGAGACACCTTTGGGGGTAAAGCAAGGAATATGCCCTCAAGGGAAAATATGGGCCAGCTCCAGAGGGAGAGACAGCAGAATTAGTCCATTTCTGGTGCTATCTTGGTGGGGTATATTTTAAGTTAAATTATTAAAGCTTTAATAATAACATTATATTGTAGTATTTTCTGTCTCTTCTGGAGTCAATTTAGTAGATTCTACTCTCCTTGACTAGATACATATGGATGCCGTTAACCTAGTGTGAAATACAGAAAAGACTATGCTTTAGAGAAATAGGATTATTTCAGTTGTAGGTATGTTGAGTTTAAGATACTCACGGGATATCAAGGTGGGAAAAGACAATAAGCAAAAGGAAGATGCACCTTAGAGATATTCACGAGCAACCTGGGCCGGAAAGAGACACCTGCATGGCTGTGTCCATTACTGAGGTCATGCAAGGAAAGCATGAAGAAATGAAGAGACATTGCTGCAGGTGGAACCCTGGACACCCCAACACCCAGCATAACAGGAAGAAGAGGCCTCAGGGAGCCTGAGGAAGCAGGAGAGATAGGAAAGCCTGTGGTGAAGATGAGATCGAGATTCCACCATTTTGCTGAAAAGACAAACGTGGCAGAGCGCCTGTCAGACTGATCATCCAGGAATCCACTGTGGCCTTAACAGAAGTGACTTCCCATGAGCATGTAAGATGAACCCCTTCTGTGGATGGCTGCAAAGTCAACACAAGCCAGGAACTGAGAGTCAAGTGTAGGTGACCATTCAGAAGCTTCACTGGGAAGAGGAAGATTCCAAGGGCCTTAAGGAATTTTAGAAGCCATTTCTCAACGGAAAACATGAAATGTTGAAGTTCAAACATTCTTTACCCTCTTCTCTGTGTCTTGGAGAGTTTGGCATGAGAAACAAAGTTTTTCCTGCCATGTCTACATATTCTGCACAGCTGACTATTACAAGGAAGACGCCAAGGCAAGGCGGACAGTGGCAGGGTAGCTGATTTTCCCCAGTGGGAGAGGGAGACAGAGATGTGGTGGGAGTTGGAAAGCCAGGAGATTTCACACCATCCGGGAAGGCGAGCTCAGATCCAAACCTGCGCAGGAGGAGGGGAGGAGATCAGGTTCCCACTGGATTCCCAAGACTGCCCTGGAGACCGAAGAAAAGAAAAACCAAAAGGAACACAAACTCGAGGCAGACTTTTTAGGGAAATATTTTAAAATGCTTGAAAACTATACTTAATGTAGAGCTGGGCTAGCAGAGAAATATAAGGAAGAATCTAAAATGCAAATTAGAGCTTGATGGTTTAGGAAAATATAGCCTGAACACTTCAACAATCCTCTAACAAATAACCATCCACCCACGCTCCTGTCGCTCCAGCACATGTACACACACACACACACACACACACACGCACACACACACACAACACAACCTCATAATAATGGGAAACTCTGTCATGCTTGGCAACATTGCTATATTTTCCCTCCATTTGCTGTCCAATTTTATATTAATTATTTATACTTAGGGAAACATCTTCCAAGAATAAAACCACCTATTATTTAAGGGTCTGCTGTCATTAACTAGCACTGCCACTTTACAATATTCAGCCTGCTTGCTTTCAATTTGAACTAATTGAATCATTCAATAATCCATATAAAAACAATGACCATTTGTATTTACTGTATCTACAGAATCACTTTCCATGAGGAGCTTTGAAATAACCACAAGAATTCCGCCAACATGGCTTTCTGAGTGAATTGCCCCCGATTTTCACTTACAACTTCAGTTGAGCTCTGCTAGCACTGGGGTCTGGGCTCAAGCGTAAGAGACACTGTGCTGGGAGCCATGGGGCCGGGTGGTGGAGGGCGCTGGACCAGGGAGGTCTGGGGACACGGTCCCAGACTTGGAGTTGTGATGTCCTGTCCAAAAAGCTAAGCAAGCTCCAGGCAGACTAACTTAGCAATGCCACCCACCTCGACAGGAGCTTGGCCCCAAGAGCAGAGACTAGGAGTGGGGATGGGCAGGTCTAAGTGGAGGTCAGGTTCCAGACATGGAGCCAGGTGACGACGGAGAGGCCAGCTGGAGACACTCCGGGGACGTGGAGCCACTCAGTCAGGTCAGGAGCACTCGGGTCCCCTGAACATGAATCTCAAATAGCAATCATTTTTACATATCCCTAGAGAATTCATATTTGTGCTCTCTCAAGTGAGATTCATTCCTCTATCTTTGCTAATAAATTTGCTTATTTTCCTAAGAAAACAGAAAATGTCACATTAGGACTCCCACATCTTCCCACCCCCCAAAAAAATATCTCTCTATCTATCTATCTATCTATCTGTCTATCTATCTATCTGTCTGTCTGCCTCCGCAGATGGCCTCTGTCTGTACCTACATACTCCCCTCCTTTTCCTTCCTCTCAGGATGGACCCAGGAATCTCTGTGCCCTTCTCTGAAACCAGCTGCTCTAGCTGTTCCCAATTCCAACCCCTCCACCTGCTCAAGAACTGAATTTCTCGAACTATTCCACTTTCTGCTGCTTTTCTCTTGTTGGAAACGCATTCCTCCGCACCGCCACATGCCCTGGTGGCGACCGTCCCTTCTCTGCTTCAATTCTGCAGGCCTCCCGCAGGCTGCCCGCGCTCTCTGCGTCCACTCCCTGCACAGCCCATCCCTCAGCTCATCCCCTTCAGGCCACTGCCACGACTTCCCAAAGCCACGTCGAGTCCTCTGCCCTCCCACACGCAAGCCCTGGGCTGCACTGGCCAGAGCCGGGGCTTCGCGGGCAACCTCCTCCACAGCCTCTCTGTGCCTCCCGCCAGGCCACCGCTGCGGCCCAGTGTGGCTCCTCCTCACCCTCCCTGCCTCCAGCGTTTGTGCCCACGGGGACAGGGCGCAGGCCAGTTCTCTCCTCCAGCTATGACCTCTCAAGGTGTGTGGTCCAGCAGTCCTCAACAGGGGGCAAATTCTCCCTGCAGGGGCCACTGGGCGACATGTGGAGACACTTTGATCACAACTTGGGAAATGCTGTAGGCACTGGAGGGTCAAGCACGGAAGCTGCTCAGGGTCCCACAGAGCCCAGGACAGCCCACAGCAAGGCCCACGCAGCAGGGAGCATCCACAGTGCCTGCTGCGTGGGGAAGCCCTACTCTACTCCATGGTTTTAAACCATTTTATACACAGATGACTGCGCCCCAACCACGCTTCTAATTACACCACCACCAACTCGGAACACCGTCTTACCATGTGGACAGGCCACTTTGGACTATACATAAGCCTCCATTTTCCCGGAAGTCACTCTTCTTTTCTTGCTTCCATGCCTGCCAATTCCACTGGGTGTTCAAGCCAAGACGCCAAAAGGCATCCTGTATCTTCCTCTGATTCTCATAGGACATGGTCAATGCATCAACAAGTCTCACTGACCCTGCTTTCAGAATGCACCCTGAAGATGTTCACAGCTCACTGTATCCAGAGCAGATCCACCGAGCCCCCTTTCCCCTTGGTTGGACTTCCATAGCAGCCTCCTAGTTCCTCTTCTTGTTTCCACTTTGAATTCCCAAAAAATATGAAAATGCATTCTCTGTGCAATATCCAGAATTACTTTTCCACACCATTCCCCTCTTAAATAGCTCCAATGGCTCCTCATTGACTTAAAACAAATCTGCATCCTGTGCACTGGGGTCTGGTTCCTCCGGCCATGCCAACCTTCCCACCTCTGCCACCTGCCCACCCTGATTTGTGCCTTGAAAGCACCAAGAGACCTGCCTGTTGGAGGCCTTCAGGCTTTCTCTTCCCTCCGCCTGGAGCATGCTTTCTCCGCTCTTCACAGGCCTGTGCACACCCCCTCCCCAAAGAGGGCTTCTCCAAGCACCTCACAAAGAGGCTGCATCCCCCTCTCCCCAGGAGCTCCATATCTTACTTTGATCTATTTTCCTGCACAAAACGCATCACTGTTTGAAATCAAATTACCTACAATGAGCTTCTTAGCTCTCTCCCCCACTAGAATATGAGCGCCATTCCAAGCCAGGGCACCATCTTTTCCCTGCTACCAGCTGCCCAGGATCTAACGGGATATTACACGTGGAAGGAACTCCCAGTGTAGGCAAAGTGAGTTGTGTGTCTTCTGCTGCAGATGGAGTCCACATGAGGGCCTGGAGTTGGGGGTGCAGGAAGGAAAGGGGGTGCTCCATCCGCCTAACAACAACTCTCGCTTCACAAAGCCTTCTCCATCAGCTTTTACACGCAGTGCCTCCTTCACCCAGGAGTGTGGCCCTCAGGCTCAGCCCTGATGCCAGGGCATCCTGGGACAACTGGCGGAGAGATTTACTTCAAAGTTGGCACAGGTGGGGCTGAGATGCAGAAACACATGGTGTCTCTCCCAGCCCACAGGAGATGAGAACAGGAGTGGGCTGTCGGATGGAGTGCCCAGCTCCAAGGTGGAGAAAATAACACAGGAGAAGATTGTGTTTATGAAAACTCACATAGTCATAAATTCTTCCACAATACATTATAAACCAAATAAGAAAATTGCAACCTGGGACTTAAAAGCTAAGGCTAGTTTTTGAAACTTTGAGACTTGTGATTCGGAGATACATGTTTTCATACCCTATATTTCTTAAGAGAATGTATGTAGGAATTAAATGTTGATGATTATTTATAAATGTGACAGAAAGGATGTGGAACGTTGACTAAAGACCCAAAGTGCCATTTGCACACCTCTGACACTGGGGACCTTGCCTTTTCCTCTAGGTATGGATGTGTTGGTGAGAAGAGCTGAGGTCCAGGTCCTGGGAGCTTGCACAATGGGGCTGTTGAGGGTTGGGAGGGCATTTTCCAATTAACAGCTCTGGGATCTGTCCAATCTGCCTGAAGATATGAGAGTCCAGACAGGCTGCACCCTGGCAATGTGTAACATTCAGGTTCAGTGCAGGGGACCCCGAATTCAGAAGCTGATGGAATGTTTTGACAGAACAAATCAAATTGTCAAACTGATCAAATTATAACAGTAAACCATTAAGGAGTTTTTAAAACTTATTGTAGAATGCAGTGGTGATTGGGAAGTCAAGAGAACTGCCCCCCTGCTTTAAGGTACAAGTGTGCATACTTGAAGCAACAGGTCAGCATTCTCAGGGACAGCTTCTGGAGGGCAGAGTCCCTGGGGTACCTCGCAGTTAACCACACCATTGAATGTGCTCTGAGGGCATGGGAAATGCCAGTGCACACCAGAAGAATGTGTGAGCAAGAGAACAGCACAGAAAACTCCTGATATTATCACCACTGTACGCAAGTTCACAAATAGTGAGCATGGGGTAGAACTGATGGCCGTCCTCAAAGAGCCCAGGCACTTGCCCAATCCCCCGAGGAAGAAAAATCAAGAAAAGAAATTCAAACCACTGGAAAATAATGTAGATTCTACAGAAGCAGATATTAATGCCAGCTGAGAAAACACTTATAAATATTAATATTTATATATTGATAGGTCCACGCTGCATGCATCCCAAGTAATTAAGAGACTTGACTACAACATTAAACATGTTACTTTTGAAAAATCATGTAGAGTTGAAGTAATATCAGAATGTCACAGAGAAAGTTAACCAATATGGAGCTGGAAAAGTAAAAGTACATGAGACTGTAATATTTGACTTCAGTATATAGAACAATCTTGCCTTAGTAATTATCAATTAGATTTTACTAGAAAAAGAAGATAGTAGGCGTGATTTATACTTATCACACAGGGGAAAAGAGGTAAAACAAAAGAATATTAAGAATCAACTAAAATAGCCAAAGAAAGCCAGAGGTGTCACCCTACCTGACTTCAAATTATATCACAGAGATACAACCTTCCAAATGGCAGGGAACTGGCATAAAAATGGACATGTAGACCAATGGAACAGAATAGAGAGCCCAGAAGTCAATCCAAGCATTTATGGTCAATTGACCTCCAACAAAGGTGCCAAATATACTTGATGGGGAAAGGACAGTCTCTTCAACGAATTGTATTGGGAAAACTGGGTATCCACATGCAGAAGAATGAAATTGGACCCTATCCCAAATTACATGTAAAAATCAACACAATATGAATTAAGAACTTAAACATAAGACCTGAAACTATAAAACTACTAGAGGAAAAGCTTAATGACATTGGTCTTGGTAGTGATTTTTGGATATAACTCCCAATTCACAGATGACAAAAGGAAAAAACAGATAAACAGGATTACATCTAACTGTGAAGCTTCTGCACAGCAAAGAAAACAATCCACAGAGTGGAGATAAACTGTGGAATGGGGGAAATATTTGTAACCTACATATCTGATGAGGGATTAACATCCAAAATATGCAAGCAATTCGTACAACTCAATAGGAAAAATAACAGTTTTTTTTTTAAAAAGACTAAAGACCTGAATAGACATATCTCACAAGAAGATGTACAAATGAGTGATCAACAGGTATATAAAAAATTACTCAGCATCAGTAATCATGGAAATGCAAATTAAAATCACAATGGGATATCACATACACCTGTTAAAATGACTGTCATCAGAAAGATAAAAGATAACAAGTATTGATGAGAATGCAGAGGAAAGGAGCCTTGTACTCTGTTGGTGGGAATGTAGGTGACTACAGCTATTATGGGAAAGAGTCTGAGGATGCTCAGAAAGTTAAAAGAGATGCGATTATGCTAACTGAAGAATCACATGTTTAATAAATAGAATTCAAGTGCTCCATAAATATGTTTTTGTTGTTGAATATTATTTTAAAAACTGTATTCTTCTGCCATGCCACTTCTGGGTTATATATATGTATGGAAAAGAAATACTTGCATCCACGTTCACTGCAGCACTGTTCACAAAGCCTAGACACGGAATTAACCTCAATGTCCACCGATGGATGGTGGATAAAGAAAATGTGATATATATACATAGTAGAATAGTACTTGGCTGTAAAAAAGAAGGAAATATTGCCATTTGTGACAACATGAATAAATTGAGAAAACATATGTTAAGTGAAACAAGCAAGTCGGACACAGAAAGGCAGATATTGCATGATCTCACATGTGAGATCTTTTTTTAAAAAATATCCATATTTATTATTTATTTATTTTTATGTGGTGCTGAAGATGGAACCCAGGGCCTCACACCTGCGAGGCAAGTGCTCTACCACTGAGCTCACATGTGAGATCTTAAAAAGCCGAACTGTTGGAAGCAGAGAGTAGAATGGCACTGCCCAGGGCCTCAGATTCGGGCTTGAGGGGAGCAGGAAGTGGGAGATGTTGGTCCCAGGGTACAAAATTTCAGTTAGCTGAGATGAGTAGTTCTGGAGCTCTATGGAACAGCACGGTGACTCTGGTTAATAACAATCTGTACTTTAAAATTTCAACAGAGTTGATCTTTAATCTATAGATTCAATCTATATGTTAAATCTAAATTACATATTAATGAAATATAAATATATAGATTAAATTTGTACAGATTTAATCTGTAGATTAAATCTATGCAGAGGTGATGATGGATCATTCAGCGAGCTTGATTTAATCATCCCACAATGTATACATCTATCAGAATATCACATTGTACACCATAAACGTACAATTTTTATTTGTCAATTACACCTTAATAAAGCTACAGGAAAACAGAATGAAAGAACAGGACTGGGCAAGAGAGCTGCCTGCCTTTCAGGCCCCAGGCAACCTCCAGCTAGTTACGGAGGCTGCTCCTTGTGCGGGCACATTGGCCCAGCCCATGCTTGCAGGCAGGCTGCCCAAGGATGGGCGTGACCTTGAACATGTCAGCTCCCTCTGACATAAAGGGCAGCTCCCAGAGAGGACCCAGCCATCAGCAGGCTCCATCCCAGTGCTGGAGGATGAGAGCCTCCGTTCTGAACAGGGTCTGGGCAGTGCCTAGCCGTAGCCTCCATGAAGACGTAGTCAAGTGATAAACTCTAACAAAAAAAGGTTCACCTCATTTACGCTTTGATTTAAATAACCAATTGAATGAAAAATCATGATAAGTCACGCAAGATTCCATGCTAGTTTTTTGTGGCATGTAAAAACATGACTTCCGCAGCTCTAATGAGGTAGAAGTTGAGACACGCCCAATACATAACCCACTAGCCTGGCTTCACAGACCAGATGATGCTGTCAGCCCACCCATCATTACAGGATGTGTTCTGAGCTATGCTGGCAGTAGCGTAAGTGGCCTTACCCAGACTGAAGCAGCCATGCTTTAACACCCAGGTCCTCAAACACTGTCCTTATACACCCTGAGTATCATATGCATTTGCAAACAGACTGGCCAATCCCAGCCTCTGGCCATAGACACGGCCACAGTCCTGCAGGTTCCCTGTTGCTCACACAGCCTTCCCACTAACCTGTCAGAGCAGCCACAGATCTCGATAATAAGAAAATAAGACAGATGCCGCTAAGCTAATAAGAAATATCTAAGTTGAAAAACTAATTTCAGCTTAGAAAAATAGCACACTAATTAAGCTTTTAAAAATTATCTTCTGCTTAGAGATCATGCAGAGGCAGTGATTGCAGAAAATCACAACGAGGTCTCAGACAAGCGTGAGTTCAGAGTGTGGAAATGCAACCAGGCTGGGTGCTGTGCCTAAATAGAGAGAGACAAAAGGTGATTTGCTTGCTGTCCCTAATGCTGGTATTAGGTAACATGGCAACTACTTTGTTCCCCTGGCCCCCTCATCTTGACAGAAGCCCATGCCACCTGGGAGCTTGACTCGTTCTCCAAGCAATGACTTCTCCAAGTGAGAGCAATGGAAGGACTTTGAGAAAGTGTAGCCAGAGTCCCTGAGCCCAGAGGGTGTCTTTCATCTGTGTATTAAAATTATAAATTGGATAATGCTGGTGGTAGCAGATAAGCTCTGAAACATTTTTTTAAGCCTGCCAGTTTTTAAAGCAAAAAAAAAAAAAAAAAAGGTAATAAATGTAGACATAGGAGAGTCCCTGGCTCACAGTGGAAACACATTTGTGGCATCAATTAATCAATTAGTTCAAAATTAGGTTGGTAGCTGGTTTGTGACAAATGAATTAAGAGAGTGCATCAATTCACTGACACTGTGGTATGATTAGTAAGCTGGCTTTATACCAAATAATTCCTTTTCAAGGAAAAAGCACAGTCATATTGTTTAAGTCTTGTTGTGACTAGAGAAATAAATGAACAGACATAATTGTTTTTTATGATTTTCCCCAAAGTAAAATTTTGGCATAAACTAGAAAAATCTTTCTGTTGGAGGAAAAGCAGCCGGGGACACTCAGCCTACCTTGGGAGAGGAGGACGTGTCCTAAGAGCCATGGAATGAGTCTAGCCATACGTTCCTTTTTCCACTCTAGATGGTTTAAAATGTTCTGTCTATTTAAAAATCCAGAATCATAAAACCCCATAGAAATCAAGTTTTCCAAATGACTGTTTCCTTTCTCCCAAAGACTTGAAAAAGGAGGGAAGGGGTAACTAACTCAGAGAAAGTAATCTGTTGTGTGGCTTTATATGAATAGTCTGCTGCACCAACGCGTGCTGAACCCCGTGTCCCAGCTGAGGGCGCGGCAGCCCTCCTCCAGGCACCACGAGGCTGCTGCTTCTGATGCTCCCCTCTGCACTGGCAGTCTGCTGGCCAGTCATCCCTGTGGGTCAGCAAGGAGCTGCCCCGGGCCAGACTGCTGGCCAGTCATCCCTGTGGGTCAGCAAGGAGCTGCCCTGGGCCAGACGCAGTCCCCCTGAGTAGCCTGCGCCTGGGCACACACAGTGCAAACAGCCAGGAACCAGTCCTGGGACTTCTTAATGGGAATCCCACAGTCACTAAATGGTGCTGCAAGAGACCCTTACATAGTTCCAGGAAGATGTTTCTTAAGAAGGGAAGATGCACACGTGAGGTGCTCAATTTCCCTGACAAGGACCCCCAGACTCCATGCCCAGAACCTTCTCCAGGTGACCTGAGAGGTCAATGTCTAGTCCAAAAGTTCCCACCAAGCTGCAGCGATTTAGAATCTGGTTTGGCTGTGACCGGACAGTGAAACTACCCAGAAGCTTGCATCTGGACACTGGAACAAATGATGGAAGTGGCCAGTGTGGGCACTGTCGTGGACATGACAGCGTGGAAAGGACTCCCCCATTTCCTTCCAGAGGGCCACCTTGGGCAGCCGGTTGCCCTTGGTGAAAGTTCTTGCGAAGAAGAATCTGTCTACGTGCGCGATACTCATGTCACCTTACTTTTTAAGAAGAGTTTGACAAATACGAATCTTCTTCACTGATCGCTTAAGGAAGGATCTGTCACCTTCCTAGTCCCGTAAATAACTGTGTCCTTTATGCCAGGAGGGCATGCCCCTCAGAACACCAGTTGCACAGTCTCTCAACTGTGCTCAGGGCACATTTGCCGCGTGTCCACACATCTGCTGCCTGCTCTGGGGGACCGCCAGCACTGTCCACTTCACACCCGAGAGGCCAGCGTAAGCCGCAAGGAGGAGGCGGCCTGGGAGGAGCGGCAGGTCCCGGCTGCACGGGCCGCTGGAGTTGGGGAGGAAGCCACCGGAGGGGCGCTGGGCCTCAGAGCTCTCAAAAAGCCTCTCTGGAGCAGACGGCCCCTCAGTCAGCTTTGAAAGAGCATTTGGGGAGGAGGGGGCAGTGGGTGGGGCGACCCGCCCTCCCAGGAAAAGCCGCCTGGAGAGACGTCTGGAAAGCAGAAGGGGACTGGACGCGGCGGGGAGGTGGCCTGTGGGTGGCCCGTGGTGCTGCACCAGGCAGGCCCCAGCGAGGAGACCAGCGAGGGCCACAGCCCCGCCCATGCAGAAGACAGAGACCCCCAGGGCTCCCAGCGGAGGGAGCCGTGTGCGCCCCAGGGGCACAGGCGGGCACACCGGCGACGGGCACCCGGGGCCAGCCCCTTCCTGCCCGCAGCCCTCTACACGCCCCACCGCGGCTTCTTTTTCTCGTCTCCTCCCCTCACCCACTCACTTTCCCCAATCTAGTCCACTCACTGTCCAGCTACAGTCACGGCATTTTGACAGCCTGGTACTTGCCAGTCTCCTGGCCACACCCTCAGAGAGGACCGTCCCAGGAGGACCCATAGGAAGCGCGTCCAGCTGCCCCGCCCAGCCTGTCTGCTGGCCGTCCTTCCCTGCGCTGATGTGGTCACTGGTGCGGGCTCTGTGACACACGTCGATTGGCTGCTCTACGGTAGTGACCTCACCCGTCCTGCTTCAGCAGGTGAGCCCCAACTTTCCCTGTCCCTCCTACATTACCAAGGCTCCTCTGGGCGACTCTGTCGCCCTCCTTCCTACTTGAGCTTTTCCCCTCTGTTCCCTAGTCCCTTCCTGAAGCCATCCGAGCCTACATCTCCCGGGCTCCTGACATCTGACGGAGGACTGGGATGAGAAGGGCCAGAGGTCCTGCAGTGTGGTCCAGGAAGCAGCGCGACAGCACCTGCCATCCTTCCTGTACAGAAGGGTCCAGACCAACGAGGGGAACCAGATGACCCCCTGGTTCTCCTCTTTCAAGTGCATTGCCACCTCCCTCCTTCCACCCTTGGCAGACGCCACCCATCAGTCATCCCCTTTGCCCCCCAGCTGGGATAGTTAGAGCTGGCCAGAGGCAGCCCACAGCATGGACTCTGCGTGCTCTCTCTGAGCCTAGGACCTTGCACAGCAGGAGCCGCGCAGCCCACCCCCACCGGCTGCAAGACCGACCACAGTAGAGAGCCTCGCCCAGGAATGCCAAGCACTGGGCGCGCATGCAGACAAGTCCTTGCTTCCCTCCCACCGCAGCTGGCAGGAAGCTGGTGTTCGGGAGTGCGGCCCACAGACACGCCACCTGCGGGGCACGTGGCAGCGGTCGACAGCGACTCAGAACTCGCAGAATCAGCCAGTTTGCCGACTCCGTGAAGTCAGCCCCCTGCCTGCCCCGGCTGCTCATGCCAGCCCCACTCACAGCCACCCTCTGCTAACGGAGGTGGCGTCCTGCAAACCGGAAGCGCCGGGAGGAAAAGGGAGTGGCCTGTGGCTAGTGACTCAGGATGGGCCGCCCGCTTGCGCTCCTTCCAGGAGCAGGTGCCAGCAGAAGGCTGGACTCGGGCTCCACCGCAGGAAACACTACCTGCCCAGGTGTGGGGTTCTGCTGGGGCCTGGCGAGTCTGGAGGCCCCTGGGCTGCTGGGACAGGGGCTCCAGGCCCACCAAGGGTCTTCCGATGCGGAGGTGCTTAGCTTACCTGGGCTCTCAGAGGCAAGTCTGCACTTGGGTGACAACCCAAGCATAAGAAGGGAAGGAAGAAGGGAGAAGAGGAAGGGAGGAGTGAAGGAAGCACGGGAAGAAGGAGGAACAAGAACAGTAGAGGGCCAGGCCGTCGGGCAGGGAGGGGCAGGGCAGGAGAAGGGCAGGGAGCCCTCTCTGCCTGGCGCTGCTGCACCCCCAGGCCAGGTGCTTCCCCGCGACACACAGCCGTGCACTGTTCCTGAGGACTCCAGAGAAGAGGAGCCTGGGGAGGGAGAGACAGAGACAGGTGATGCCCTGGAGGCACCAGGGCAGGAAGCACAGCCCAGGTCCGAACTGGGAACAGACTGGACTAAGGGAGCACCACCCCCACCACACACACACAGCTTCTCCTCCCAGCAGGAGGCCCTGAGCCCCACAACCAGCCTGTCCAGCTTCCCTCCAGGAGCCTCACCCCTAAAACCTGCCGTAGCCCTCTCCTGACTCTGTCCTTCCAGCTGAAACTCTGCCCAAGCCATGAACCACATCCTCTGGGATTGCAGCTGCGATGCCCCTGCTCCCACAGTCCACCAAAGGACATCAAAGGATGTCTCGATAGAGCCACAGCATCAAAGTCAGAAGGTTGAAGACATTTTAGTATTAAGTATAGTGATATTATTCAACACCAACAGCAGGGATTTTTGTTAAAATTCGTCTTCTGTTGGGTGGTGCACATCTATAATCCCAGCAACTCAGGAGCCTGAGGCAGGATGAACACAAGTTTGAGGCCAGTCTCAGTAGCTTAGGGAGACCCTCAGCAGCTTAGCAAGACCCTGTCTCCAAATAAAAAATGAAAAGGGCTAAGGATGTAGCTCAGTGGTAAAGCATCCCTGGGTTCAATCTCAATACCAGGAAAATAAGATAAAATTCATCATAAGTAACGTGCTTGCTGTCCTTTGTGTCTCTTATCTACTTTGTATTGCAGACAACTTGGTTAGAAGATGTAAATAATTTAGGGATAACACTGTAAGATGCATGAATGGCTGTATGAAAAGACTTATGAGCAAAAAGTGGACTTGCCAAACAAAACAGAGATTAGTAGGGACGGAAGAAACTTTCCACAGATTATCTAGACGTTGATTCCAAGAGTGAGGAGCAAGGGCTAGGGATGTAACTCAGCAGTAGAGCATTTGCCTGGCACACAAAAGCCCTGGCACCAGAAAAAAAAAAAATACAATACAGAGGGAGACAATGGCAGCATTTAACTTAAGACACACAATTTTCTAAACTACTTGGTGTTAGCTAATGACTTTGTGGGCTAGACCAGAGAAATAACCACCAAGCATGTCATTGTGTGAGAAGATATTTTATGAGTTAGAAAAAAAGATGAAGAAGGAGAAGGAAAAATTTTAAACTAGAGATGATAGAGATAAAGATAATCAGAAAGACCATCGAAGGGGCTGGCCACAGAAATTCAACTAAAATATGAAAATGGCTTCAATGTGTTAGGGGAGAGGAGATGGGGAGAAATGGAAATGTACAAAAAGATGGTTTTAATCACCTTTGCATTGCTGTGACCAAAAGTCCTGACAAGAACAAATTAGAGAAAGAAAAGTTTATTTTGGATCACAGTTTCAGAGGTCTCAGTCCATGGTAGTTTGACTCCATAGCTCTTGGCCACTGGTGAGGCAGAACATTATGGCAGAAGACCATGGTGAGGAAAAACAGCTCAGGACATGGCCACTAAGAAACAGAGAGAGAGCTATGGTCATTAGGGACAAAATATAAACCTTAAAGGCACACCCTACCTGCCTAGTTATCACCCAGTTAATCCATATCAGTAGATTAATCCACTGATTAGGTTACAACTCTCATAATCTCTAATCATTTCACCTCTGAGACTTGCATTGTCTCACTGTAACCCTCTGCCCCTGACCCCCTAAAACTCATACCCATCTCACAGTGTAAAATACATTTAGTCCATTTCCAAGAGTCTTAACAGTTTCAAATTGCCCAAAATTCCAAGTCCAAAGTCTCATCTGAGACTGCTGAGTTACATCCCTAGCCCTTGCTCCTCACACTTGCTCCAAACTCTTGGATGCATTCCCCTGTAAAGATGGAAGACAAATCACATATATCTAATAAATAATGGCACAGGGTAAATATCTCCATTCCACAAGGGAGAAACAGGGGCATAGAAAAAAAATGAATAGGACCAAAGCAAGACTGAAATCCAGATGCGAACAAATACTGTAATACCATGTCCAGCAACTGGAGCACATGGCATTGTGATGTTCCCTCCAAAGGGCTTGCGTAGCTTTGCTCCTGTGGCCTTGCTTGTTTTTGCCCACATGGTCTCTCTCTTAACTTGTCTTTGCTTGATTTCTACAGAAAACAGGTATATTACTGGCATCTCTAAGTCTTGGGAATTTAAGCATCTGCTTTCTTCTCAAAATTTTACACATCACACTCTCAGGGGCTGCTTACAGGAACTCTAACCCTGTTATACCTTGCCTGGCCTCCCAGGCCTTCCTTTGAAGATGGAAGTCTCCTTGAGCCCCTAACTCCAGCTTCCTGCATTCCTGTAGAGCCAATACCATGTGATTGATACCAAATTCTGCTACCATCTCAAGAAGTAGCCAGCTGGGTGCAGTGGTGCATTCCTGAAATTCCGGAAGCTTGGTAGGCTGAGGCAGGAGGATCAGAAGTTCAAAGCCAGCTTTAGCAACGTAGGGAGGCCCTAAGCAACTTAACAAGACCCTGTCTCTAAATAAAATATATTGAAAGGTTGGAGATGTGTTTCAGTGGTTGAGCACCTCTGGGTTCA
Source organism: Tamias sibiricus (assembly GCA_025594165.1). Lineage (NCBI taxonomy): Eukaryota > Metazoa > Chordata > Mammalia > Rodentia > Sciuridae > Tamias > Tamias sibiricus. The sequence goes on from CM046666.1 coordinate 146,388,006, forward strand.
ATCCCTGGTACCAAAATTTAAAAAAAAGAAAAAAGAAGTAGCCAAACTTCCTGAGACCATGGCAGCAGCTTCTGAGTACCTGAGGACTGTACAACAATTTTCTAGGCTCCACTCTGCAAATTGGTTGCCATGATCTCTTCTCAAAGGAATTTTTACTTTTACACCCTTGAACCTGTAATGGGCAAGGTCTTGCTAATTCCTGAAATGCCCTCAAGCCATGTCTCCTATTGTCCCTGGGTAAAGTATTTAGCATCTCTTTGATGACTACAGTGTCTTTAATAACCATGCCTTCCTTAGCCTTCTTTTCTGGCCAAACTTCAAGTTGTTTTAGTCTTTTTGCTTTGCTTTCTGCTCCTGATAATCACAGTAAACTTGGCTAAAAGCTGCCAGCAATATCCTTGCTGCTGCTTGAACAGTATACTGCCTTGAATTTTCATCTGACCGATTAATTAGTCCATCACAAAAAGTCTCAGGACATGGGCAAAATATAGAAAACTTTTCCAGAATGAAACTCTAGTTCAATTTCCAGTAGAGTCCTCCTCCTCTGAAACTCATGAGCCCAGTCTTTATTGTCCACAGTCCAGTTGGCCTTCTTTTTTCTGTGCTCCTACCAGAATTACCCATTAAGCTCTGCTTACGACTTCCTAAAGTTTTTAACAGCTTGAATCTCTAAACTTTTCAAAATTCCTCCCCCTGAAAAATCAGCTCCAAAGGCTCTGAATCACGGTCAGGCTGGGTGCAGTCACTGAATCATTTGATCATGAGGAGGTCATCTTTGTGATGAGGAAGTTTATATCTCAGAACTATGGTTCTCTCTTACTTCTAGAATATGAGACATCTGCTTTCAAATTTCTCCATTCCAAGTTTTTTTTTTTTTTTTCCCTGTTACATCCCAGTCAGTCTTTATCTGTGTTGGTATCTATAAACCAGTAAGGAAATGACATGCCTGAAATACAACAGCTTGCCAGAGCTGGTGAAATCATCAGAAATATTGTGCACCTCCTATTGTACATCTCTCTGGAAAATGTTCTAATTTTCAAAGGTTTTGGCATCTATATTATAGAGATTTGTGTTTAATTTTCTAAAGTTTCCTTCCTGTTCTCCAAGGGAGTGCTTTAAGTGTAGTTTCCTTTTAAAGTTCTGCCCTTGGCAAGCCAATTTGTAGTTTGATTTGGTGTTTTCTTATTGTCAAATTTTACTTACAAGAGAGGGGCTTGGGGAAAACCTGGAGACTCTGCTTTTCCATGAGTTACTGTGATATGACTGATGTCCAAGCACTTACTTATCTGAAAATATGTGATTCCACCTTCATCAGGGCAACAGTGGCTGCAAGGAACTTCAGAGCTATGATGGAAAGTACCACACAGAGTGCTATACAAATGTCAGGGCTCAATAATGTGAAAGTGCAGCAGCTGGTCTCCCTCCATCTGCCCAAAGCACATCTATTATCTACTTTTCCTCAAACCAAAACGTACTTTTACCCCCTCTTGGGTGTCCTAGCACTGCCTCTTCATTCCCTCCTGTGTCATCTGAGCTGGCCTCCTGGTACCCCTTTCCTTTCCCATAATTGTGATTTATTTATGCATGTTTATGTTTTTCTTGCTTCTTTCACCTTTTGGACATTAATCCTTGTGACAAGGGAAACTGAGTTGAGTATCCTGTGTGTCATGTATAGTGTTCTTGGAGCATTCCATATTTGTCTGCTGACTAGTTGAAGAAGATTCAGTCTAACCCAAATGCAAATGAACTTCATCTCACTGGCTAACTCTGATGGAGGAGTTGCATGGCTGTGTTGTAAGGAATTCTGAGTCTTTGCTGGCTCTCAAATGAATAAAGGGCCATGATCAATTAAGCATGTCTGCTATACAGACTGGGAAGGCAGTGAGAGGAGGTAAAGTGAATGGCCAAGTATTTGCCATCTCTTTTTAAAGGGGCATTGAATGGTTGATGAATCACAGACAGAAGGTTTTTTAGATACATAATGTGTGTACATTTCCTATAATTAGTTGGCATGGTGAATTTCATTAACCCTAAATGCATGCTATCTCTTGTCTGGTCGATCAGTTGAATGGTAGGGTGTCGGTGGTGGTGTTGTTGAGGAGGGTGTTTACGCTTCATCTCTTTTGTCTGACACCATAATTTTTGGTCGCATAATTGTTTCATAAGATTATACTGGAATTGCATCCATCGTGGTTTGCATTAACTTTACTTTTTTGATAGAAATGATCTTCCGTAAATAAATTCCTACCTTAGTGAATATTTTCTCCATAAACATTTTCTACCAATGTCTGTTTGACTAGTTATTAAATAGGGAGAAAATCTAGCTGTTTTTTCTTTTTCTTGAGCAGAACAAAAATGTTGAACTTTTGTTGAGAATGAATGTAAGGCCAACTGTAGCATTATTCAAAATACAATACTTCCTTTCTAGGACAAACTGAGTTAGAGCATTCTCTGTCATCTCAGCTACTGTCTCTAAAGCCACATTTCTGTTCTCCTGAGATAGGTCATATAAAAGGAAATTGAAGCGCCATAAATTGCTCTGGTTTAAGGTCACGAATTAATCACTTTTAAACCTAGTTTCTCTCAAAAACTTTCTCTAAAGTAACTTGACACAAAATGGCTCATACTGTTGAGTCTAACAGGCTATCTATCCCTACACGTTTGGCTGGGTGTTCTGAGCCAGGCCATTAGGTACGTGCCAGCTGCCAGTGCCCTGCTGGATATCAAGGAAAAGATGCTGCGTTTAGGTTTTCAGGTGTCATGAACTCCTGTCATCACACATGTGCACTCTCATGCAGCCGGGATCCCTGGTGCCTGCCACTGATCACCTAAATAAAGAATGCACCCTGGGGGAAGGCTGCAGAAGGTGCTCTCACCAACACCATATACAACTGAAATCCTATTTCCTTCTGAGTTACCTGAGAAAGAAAATATTTTATGATGATGTGGACCAGCATCAGAATTAATTTTACTCTATAGTAGGATCTGTGATCGAAATTTCATATTCCTGTTATTTAAGAATGTATTGTATTATATCTTATATGAAGTATTTTCCTGAATTAATAAATATTTTTGTGTGAAATGGAATAAAAGAACAATGGTGAGTCTTTGTTTCAACAGGCTGGTTTTGTTTTGTTTTATGGTACCAGGGATTAAGCCCAGGGGTGCTTTACCACTGACCCACATCCCCAGCTGTAGCTGCTGTTTGTTGTTGCAGCCACAATACCGCGGGAGGAGATTCAGTGGCAGGAATCTTTTATTCTTAGTCTCTGTCTTTCTCTTTTCTCTTTTTCTCTTCTAAACTAAACTCTTTTCCTTATAATATTCTTTTTCTCTTTGGCTTCTCATTCTTTCTCTAGCTTCTTCTGACCGAACTCTTAACTGCTCTGACTCTTTTCTTCTTCTTCCGACCCGAACTCTTCTTCTGACTGACTGACTTCTTCTTCTGACTGCCTCTGACTTTCACCCGGTCATATACCTTTAGCTTTACAGGTGCGTCACGTGCATACTTAATGTATGATTATTATCAGGTGGAACTTATGGCTTCCAGCTAACCGCAATAGCCATCTCCCTGATTAGGGCTCCTTCACCCAGCCCTTTTTATTTTTCATTTTGAAACCGGGTCTTGCCAAGTTGTTCAGGGCCTCACTAAGTTGGCCTTTGAACTTGCATTCCTCCTGCCTCAGCCTCCTAAGCAGCTGGTATCACAGGCATGCACCACCGTACCCAGCAACAAGTGACTTTTATATAGAATAGCAAATAATTGAATCCAATTGATTCCAGAACTCACGGCCCACTTATTGTATAGGGACAAGTATTGATTAGATTGTTTGATCCAATCTGTACCTTGTCACAGTGTCATTGGGGTGGAGGAGAATTGGAATCCCCGGGCACAGGATCTGGGTTAGCTGTCCAGGAGGGTCTTTTAAGGGGCTGGAGTGGAGAAGGAGGGAAGAGTGATTTGAGCTGGGTTCCCTCCACCGTCTGTCTGAGGACGCCTCCTCCTGCCAGTGCCCACACTGGGCCTGTCCACCAGGTGCCTGCAGGTGGCCTCAGACTGAACAGCCCACTTTCAGCCACACCAGGGACCAGCGCAGTCTTTGTTCCTTCACTTTGAACAATACTTCTTTGAGTTCCACTAACGTGATTCTCGGTCTTCCTTACTGCCACAGAACAGGATGTCTAGACTCCCAAGAACATTCTCCTGGTGCACAAAGCTCCCGGGAGAGGTCTCCTCCACAGCCCTCGCAGCCGCTCTCTCGGCCGCCCTTCCTACCGCAGCTGGTCCCTCTCACCCTTGGGCATCCTCTTGGTGCGCACTCGCCGATTCGTTTTTGTTTTCTGTCCATGAAGGCGAATCTCATAGAAGCAAAACAGCATCTGCCTGTGCCTGTGCCCTGACCACTGGCCTAGCAGTCAGCAGGGAGCACGTGATACACACGGACGTGTTAAATAAACTCAAAGCTTTTCAAATTATGTTCCAAATTCTGTCGCCTAGACAAATCACTTTAAACAAGTCACTTATTCTTTTTGAGAATTTTCCTCATTTATAAACTGAGCCTAGTAACATCTTCTCTGTGGGTGTCTGTGACAAACAAATGAAATGATGACTGAGAAATTCGTGCAGGTAGGACAGGTTCTCTTTCTAGACATGTCAGGAGAAAATTCTGTGCCAACACAGCCCTGAGCGTGCACCTGGTGAACCCCGGGCCCTGCTAGCACCCCACAGATCCTTGCGGCATCTTGAAGTGGGCCTTCCTCTATTACAACCTTCCCAAGGCACCTGCCTCCTCTCTTGGTTTCGAGGACTCGCTTTAGACGAGGCTCCAAGGTCCGGACTCCCCACGCGAACACCAGCTCTCCCCGGGAACATGTGGTCGGCAGGGACGCCAGAACCACACCAGGGCGCCCTCCCAAGACCCAGCGGCTCTCCTTTGGTCCTGTCCATAACACACTGATGCTGGGGCGCAGCTGGCCACTGGACTCCCCCCACACTCCCACTCCGGCGCCCACCCCCATCCCTAGGTTCCCACACACTCGCTTGCACACGCTCCCACCAGGAGCAACCCTGGAGACCATGGGGCCACGCTCAGTGCTGCGCCAGCTTCTGTTCGCAAGTGGGACAGCAACGAGCAGAACTGGAGAGAGCAGAACAATTTAGAGGAAGAAGAGTTTATTTAGGGGCGCGCCTTCCAGAGGTCTCGCCAATAGGAGGCTGGCTCCCCTCCTCAGGGCCCCAGGTGAGGCAGGACATCTCGGTGAAGAGTGCGGCCGAGGGAAGCAGCTCTCCTGGTGATCAGGAGGCCCAGAGAGACTCCACTCTCCAGATACACATGTATACCCCACAGCCACGCCCCAATGCCCACCTCCTCCAGCCACGCCCCACCAGTTACCACTCAGTTAATCCCATCAGGGATCAATTCACCAACTGGGTTAAGACTCTCACAACCCAATCATTTCCCCTTCAAAGCTTCTTGCATTGTCTCACACGTAAGCTTTGGGGGGACACCTCACATCCAAACCATAGCCCTAACTTACCTGGGGCCCCTGTGGGTGGCACTGTGCAGGAGGGAGAGGCACTTAGCTCCACAGGCTCTCCAATGCCAACTCCATCCAAGCCTGAGGGTCAGTGACCAGCAGCAAGTTCATGGCCGGTGCCTTTGTCCTTCTAACATGGAAATATCCATGCCTCAGGAAGGTTTCTCATAACATCTAATTGAAATTTTAAGGAAAAGGAAAATATTGGATTTTCTAATTCCCCTCAAAAGGCAACTTATGCCTATTTGATGTATTTATCTAATAATTGTTTTTCTATTCTTAATGTAAATCATGTAAGAATGGATGCTTGGTATTTTTGAGCATGGTTCCTAGAGAAAGATAAGGTTTTATATACCATGTAAATTCCATTAACCCAGAGGAAAAAAGGTGAAAGCTTCTGTTGAACCAATACACTGCAAAAGTTTATCTTTATGAGATGCTCTTCATGGGGAAAAATCACCAAAATATCCCACTGTTCACTTAACATATCTTTGACAAAATCTCCCTTTTTCTTCACAAGTCTTTATTAAATGTACACATCAAGAAAGCTAGAAATGATGAGAGGTCAGAAAACAAAGCAAAGTCTTAAATTTTATGACTGTTTCAACTTTAAATCCTATGTGTGGGGTGTGCATGCGTGTGCACGTGCGTGTGTGTGTGTGTGTGTGTGTGTGTGTGTATGTGAATGGTGTTCAGTCCGTCCATACCACTGGGCCTGTCCCACAGGATGATACAGCCAAGGCCTGAGGCAACCTGCTCACGTGGCTTCACATAGGATCATGGGATGGGAGCTCTTTGGGTAAGGGTCAAAGAGGAAGGCGCCTACAGCTAGAGGGGCAGGGCAGACAGGGCGTCATCCCCTACTAGGCCAGGTCAGGGGAAGGAGGTAGGTAGGAGCCAGGAAGTTGGTCCAGTGACTGTGGGTAGTGATCAGAGCTGAGGTTCACATTTGTACTGTTCAACCAAAGAAGCTGAATTCCAGCAACCAGCTGGGAGCCATAAAGCTAAGTAAAGTGGGTGCCTAAGAGGTTAAAGGAGAAGCCCAGGGGACTGAGAATCTACACAGAGCCAGTCCCTCACAGCTCCTGACATGCCCATGCACTTGTGATGGGAGAGGAAAGGAAGGGGGAAAGGCAGGGTGGGTTCTGACCCTAAAACAATAGTGTCACTGCCCAAGTAGTTTCATCCAAGTTGGAAAGATTTCTTCTTTACCCGTGATGTTGGCCAAAGCAAGGCTCTAAAAGCATTTCACTTACCGTTGAGCTGTAATTTGTGACTGTTTTCATCCATGCCACAAAGACATGGGGTCTAAAGTCAGATGAGTAAATTAGGTTCATTCACAACCAAAGACGTTTTCTCCTACCTGGTGGGACCTGCTGAGTGGAAATTCTAATTTTCCCCTCCTTGAAGCATTTTTAGGTAAATTATAGTCATCTGGTGAACTGTATTAAAAGCTAACCACTAAAAGATTTATCAGCACTCTTATTCTATTAATTAATGCCACTGTGCACTGTGTCCATAACAAATTCAAAGTACCTAACAGGACAACAGTGATTTTGTGTTTCTATGCGTCCTTTGGTGCAATTCAAATGCATTTGGGAAAGTGCCATTTGGTAACTGGTAGATTGTAACCATTGTAGCATTTCCCTCTTGATTTATAGGGCTCAATTATCTTTCTTCAGTTATAAGAAATGTCTTTTCTAATGAAAGGCCAAGGAGTGAGAGACAGCATTTTGAGCATCAGGCGCAGAAGGGTGATGTGATAATATCAATTTTTCCCATGGCTTAGCAAACATTCACAAATAGGAAAATTAGAACTGCTTGGTGGAGTCGGTTAATAAAGTAACTGTGGAAGAATTAAATCTGTAGAAGACGCCACCGCACCTTCAGAATACTTAACAGGTTACCGACTTGTGTCATTTGTAGCAGTGAGTGTTTTCAGGCTGTGAGCAAAAAAAAAAAAAATCTCGTTTCGTTTTACTTGAAAAGAAGATGATGTCTTCAAATATTACAGGGAATTGTTTCTTTTGTGTCCAAATGAGTTCAGACCTAAACCAACATTTAAATGGGCTTCAATCATGAATTGCAAATTGCAGTTGAAATGAGCATTGTTTTGCTGGTAGTTTGGTCTGAAAGCAATTGTCTTTTCCCTACCGATAGATACATTGCATACTTGATCAAGTGGCTTTGGGTTTTTTTTTTTTTTTTTTTTTTCCGTAACAGACCAACATTTGTTTGAATGAATGTGTTAACCCAGGGAGGCCAGCGCTGAGTTTATGCTCAGGTCCAAGAGCAGCAGCAGGTGACGTGTTCCTGGTCAGTGCCATTGGTCCCTCCCTTGAGTCTCAAAGCTGTGGCTTCATCAGTAAGCAAACATCCCTATTGCCATGTCCCTCCACTCCCCAGCTGGCTGTGGCTGCCACTGCCACACAGGGCCACTGGGAGGGCAGGCATTCCACAGGGAGAGGGGACTGGCATGTGCCAGACACCAAGCTATGCGTGCCACAAAAACCTGTTCCTCTGAGAATGTTCCTGAAGACACTGTCTTCCCTGAGATTCCCAAGGTGTGCTGCCCACAAGGGAGATATGGGGGCTTTGGCAGAAGTGTATCTTTAAGCCCTCAAGGCTGTGTTTATAGGAGAAGTGGCTTTTCACTTCTAAGGCTGCACAGAGCTGAGTTCACACATGCAGTGCCCACGCGTGCACACCCAGCCCCGGCAGCGGGACGTGACCTCCACCTCTCTCCCGAGTTCCCGGCCACCATCTAACCCACCAGCGCTCTGCTCTGAGTTCTGGCCCTGGTCCTGTCTGTCCACCCCATCAAAAGCTAACGATGCTGAGGCTAAGAAAACTTGAGTCAAACCCTGAGATGCTAGCTAGATGGGAATTTTATTATATCTAATTGAGAAGATGAGCAACCGTCTTAATTGTTGTTTGTTTGACGGCCAAAAGAGATTTAGTCTGGGTCCCCAAGGCTGCTGAGAATCAGTAAGTGAAGCCACCATCTCACCCTGGTTAGGTAAACAGGGTCAGTGACTGATGTGTCAGTATAAAACCAAATGTGGCCAAACAGCAAGTGGAGGTGAAGCAGGCACTTAGTGACCTGTCGGGGTCCAACCCAGCATGCCCAGCGGGCAGTCCCTAGGTCCATGCTGTGGCTTCTTCCTTAATGTCTTTGGTCACTTTTGTGTGTTTACTCCAGGGTCACAAATGTGACTGCGTTTAGTAACTTGTACAATTGTTTCAAACAAAACCCAAGTGTCCTAATCTGGAATTCACTCTCCACTTCATTCCATAGAATGAGAGAGGGCAGAATTCACTTAAATCGCTTTCAGGACTAGTGATGTAGCTCAGAGCACTTGCCTACCGGATGCGAGGCCCTGGGTTCAATCCCCAGCATCTCAAAAAAAAAAAAAAAAAAATTGTTCTCAGTAGGGCTTTTTTCCCTCTGAGGAAAAATGTCTTACTTAGACCACTTCCTTAATTTCTCCAGCGGCGCTCAGCCCGGGTAGAGTGGCTTTGTGAGATTTCTCTATATGAGCCTAACCGAGGATCTATCCTTGAATCACCTAGTGTGTTCTGTGAGATTGGGCCAAGGGGACCTAAAATGAGTACTTTATGTGCACATGCCTACACTGAAGATAAATGCAGTGCCTTGCTATTGTACAGATAATTTAAGATCCCTGTGTCCTAGAAATAAGCTGCCTTGTTTGTCATGTGTTTCCATTTGCAAAAGGGATTCCTCGTTGTTTATGGTCTGCATTTTAGAAGAGAGTGCCCAGCACAGACTCTATCTCATCCCTCAAGTCCCCATCCAAGCTGTCCGGGAGCTTGAGAGGCTGAGTCCAGCCCCCTGGGGTGGAAGTCCAACGGGCTGTTGTAGCTTTAAGTATCCAGTTTGGGGCTCCATGAAACATGGCCCCACTTCTGCACATGTCTGTCCTCCAAAGGCAGCAGCTCATCCCATGGCCGGACTAATGCCTCATTCTGATGTAGTCTTTTGGGGGAATAAAAGTGAATAGTGCTAAAATAGAAGTGTTTTTCAAACAATAATAATGCCAGAACCTGCGATTTCAATGTTGGCAAACAAAGTATTAGCCACTAAGAGACCACAGAGCTATAAAACACCGCTGAGGCTTAATGGACCACACGGATCCTTAGCAACAGGTGTCTGCAGCCCGTGGAGAAGAGGCTGGCGGCCCCCGTGTTGGTGAGGGAGGGGAGCCGGACTGCCCCTCCTCTGGGCCCTTTCCTACCATTGTCATTCTTTAAAGTCTGACCTTCAAGTCAATTTATATTTCCCAGACTAAATTCTCCAACAAAGAATATTAATTTCACACGTTTCATCATGTATAATTAATTTCTAAACTAAGTGAAGCAGGAGTTGTAAGTTATTTTAACTAAGGATGTTAGCGATAGATTATTATGGCTTTATCTTTTAAAGCCTGTTTTTGGAGGCAATTTTTAACTTAAATTGACTCTATAAACTATTTCTGTAAACTCTGGGTTCTACAAACCATTGCTTTTTCAGAGATATACAATTCTGTCTGAATTATAATTATAGCCTAGACCTAAATACAGTTTAGCAGATTACCAAGCTCAGGGTTCTTCTGATACAAATCAGGAAGGACTCTCACTATTTTGGGCTTCATTCCTTAAAAAAATAGCCCGGTGACAGGTATGTGCACAGGTGCACATTGCCGTGGCCACTGGGAGGCCCAGCCATGACGGAAAGCAGATGCATCAGGGGTGCAGAGCCCTGCCTGGGTCCTCTGCCGCCCGCCATCCATCTTCACCCCCTGGGCCGCCTCTTCAGTCTCACAGCTTTCAAACTCCTTCCGAGGATCTCACAGTTGACTCTCAGAGAGCTCCGCCCACTCCACTCCACCCTGGGCTTCTCTTGTCCCACCAGTTCCTGATCAGCAGTGGTGCTCTGATGTCCAGCACTGAAGGTGTCCAGGGTGACTCTTGATTTGGCCTCTGTGCATTTTCTGCCTCTACCTGGGTCTTCCCCACCTAAGGAAATTGGACCATGCATGCACTGGCTTGCCGAGAACCAGGAAGTCGCCTTGAAGTCTGCGTCTCCTTCTCCCTCACCTCACCTCCTATGTCCACACTGCCCGGCAGCGAAGCAGAGCTCTTCCTCCTGTCCTGGTGAATCGGCCACCCCAGGGCTTCCCACAGCCTCTCACTGGATTACTGCAACTACAGAAGTCCCTCTGCTCCCAGAGGCCTGCACAAGGTCTTTTCCAAAGCCCAACCAGACTCGGTCACTCCCTTGCTTAAAATCCCTGGAGGACATCTTGCTACACTCAGGACAAGTTCCAGTGTCCTTCCCATTGCTCACAAGGCATAACGTTGCCTGACCCTTACCTCTCTCCTGGACCCCATGTCCTCTCTTTCCTATCCAGTGTCCTCCGCTCCACTGACCATCGCCTTCTTCAAAGCCCCCAGCTTGCTCCTGACTCAGGACTTTGCATGTGCTCCTCCCTTGGGCTGAGATGCTCTTGCCCTGGTTCTATGTGTGGCTCCTTCCCCGCTTCGTTCTGGTTGCTGCTCAAGTGCGACCTCCTCCTGGAGCCTTCTCTGACTGCCCTCCCTAAACAGCAGTCCAGTCCTCTGCACGCCATCCCCCACCCTCACAATATCTATAACCACCTGAGATGTGTAGCATTCAGACAGCTGCTTGCTTGATCGTTGTAGGGCTCGACCCACTGTTACAGAGGCAGCACCAAGAGGGCATGGACTCCGTCCTGTTCGGTGTGGGGTTCTTCTTCCCACGGGATGCTCAGTAAATGCTCTTGGTGATAAAGCAGAGATGGAAGCCATTGCTTACGTGAACATTTTCTCAGCCCTCATTCATAATTAGCACACATTTATTTTTCTACCTATTTTCATGATTGAAACAACTTTAAGTAAAAACATATACAATGAAAATAAAAAATAGAAACATAGCACCAAAAGAAAAAAATGCAGTCAAAACACAAAAGCAAAGATGGTCAGTTCAACATTATCATACAGAAGTTGCAAAGTAGAAAATGTACTGTTCTTTATGAGAGCAAAAGTTTCCCTGAGATTAGATTCCAAACGAATGTTCTCAAGCGAGCTCTTTGTGTCCTTAGCAATATTTGTAAAGCAAAAGCAATGGTCCTTTTCAAATTCCTGTCTCTTTGATAATGGCCAAGGGCCCAAATTAAAATGCAATATAATGAAGGAGAATCATCAAGGAGCTGAGTTAATATGCTCTGAGAATATAATATTCTGGTATCCATACTTGTGCCAAGAAATAACTTTTGTTCTAAAAGATTCACCTCATGACATAGTCAGCCTTGTTCGTTTCTAAGAATGGAGGTGATTTCAGTAGTTTAATGAAAAGAACATAATAAAGAAATGCTGGTATAAATACGTGTCCATCCACACCGCCCCAGCCAGAGGCCCTCAACTTCCCCAGGTGGATACCATCTTGCAGGAGCATGGCCCTGGGCCAGCACTCTTTACTTGCTTCCTACAAATGTAAATGTATTTTCTAGTTCCTATTCAAGTCCATATCTGTTATACTTTTTTCCATCCACTCCTCCATTTCTGCTCCTTGGTTCTGATTTCTCTCTAGTTTACTCAGAGATAAAATTTTAAAAATAAGCATTATTATTAAAAACATTAAGAAATACCAAGAATTGCAACGTTTTTAATCTTATATACTTTATGTACTATGTTTTCTAAAATTAAAATGCTAAGTTGTTATCATCATGGATATTCCATCACATATATATCAAAATTGAGGAGTTGACAAGGTGGTGATACCGAGCGCACCTTCCAGGGCAAGGTACGAGGCCGGTGAGCACGCCTCCTCTAGGAGCTCTGGGAAAGCCCTCGTGAGCCCGGTGAGACCTGGGTCATTCCCCGCAGAATACCCCACCGGTATTCAACCATCCTTAACAATGTCCTTGCACTGCTCAAACGTCACCACCACCTGACACTGGCAACTTGCCACTGCCCCTTCACAGCAGGGATTTGTCCCTTTTCCCCCAACTCCAACCAGATCAAGAAAAGAATCTCTGCTGTGTTTCCCCTGTGAAGTTATTCGTTTGCATGTCACTTGTTGCACCCTCTGAGGCTGCCTCAGGATGACGCCCGTGTGGCCATTTACGAGGCACATCGCCTCTCCTGCGAGCAAGCCACAGACTTCCCCGCAGAGCCAAAGACCACTTGTCCTGCGCCACAAAACCCTCTCCAGGACAGAGCTCCGTCCACACCCCACAAAATGGCGACCAGTGTCACCACCTCTCACGGCTTTGCAAAGGGCGGAGAGATGTGACAAGAAGGAGGCACACAGTGCCAGGCGGAGAGGTCGTTGAATGTTGCATGGATGGGCGAGGACCTTGCCATGATCACGTGCCCCATGAGAAAAATATTCCCTTTTATGTTTCATTCGGCTGTCACTGAGAACCAAAGAATGCATCAGTAATTGTATTGTTTGCAGAATTCCTGTGGTGCACAGCCAGCTGACCACCCCGCTGAAAAGCTCATTGTGTTGGATGTACTCAGCACCCTTTCAAGAGACCTAGTGATGTTGTGCCGGTTTCATTTGGGTGCAAAAAAAAAAAAAAAAAGTTCCCAACTCAAACACTCTGGGATTGGCCGCTGGTGGAAGGACGGCTTGTCATAGACACCCTCCTCCAGGCAGTGGGGGGCTGTCCTCGGTGCTGGTGTCTGACGGTTTACTGAGGGTTGTCCTGCTCTAGCCTCACACATCCCCCTGTCCCATTCAGTGACAGAAGCCTGTTTTCAACCGAAATCCACATCTAACCCAGAACTGCACTTGACATCCGACATCTCTCGTGGTTTCTAATAGCCTTGACTGAGCAGCGAGAGGACCTCACTGTTAGGAAAAGGGCGTGACTGTCCACCAACCCAACCAAAGGGAAGATGGGGCTTGTTCTCAGAGAGAGCAGGAGTAGGGAGGGCGTCCTTCAACTCGCAGTGCTCTTGGAGCCACAGTGGCAAGAGAACTGTGCTTCGATAGGCAGGCGAGGGGCCTGTGCCCTGAGCCAAAGGTCAACTCGGAGTCTCCGGATGGAGCGTTGTACTTGTACGGCGGGAAGTCGCCTCCAGTTTAAATTTCTCGTTTGCATTCTAACATTTTGCAAATGACACGGCTAATAGTTTGAAAAGATCTGAAAATACTAACAACTATTCAAATTTAGATGTTGTCCATTTTTTAAGCACACATCTGTTATGAACTAAAATTCTTAAATTCACTTATTCCATTTGATAGGGATCCCGTGAGCCAGCTAATAAGTTCATGTTTACCCACATGGACTTCAAGTAATGGCTATGACTGAAAAGCTCCTTTAAAGATTGGCCGAGTACCCTAAGGAGGGTGCTGACCAGTGGAACCCGCTCCCCTCCTGAGCAATGGCGTGTCAACCCCTGGTTTCCAGCAAAGTACAGCGCCGGAGGCTGAGGTGCCTTCCTGTCTCTCCACGCAGAGTTGGCAGCATCTGGTGCTGAGACTGAGGCTGAATCAGGGCGAGCTTGCCCGGCTGACTGGGGCGCCCTGTTCTGCAGCTACGCACCTCTGGGCGGGCTCCCCGGTGCAGCCCAAGGTTGAGTCAGAAAAGGCTTTGTTTGCCGGGCGCGGTGGCGCACGCCTGTAATCCCAGCACTTGGGAGGCTGAGGCAGGAGGATCTCGAGTTCAAAGCCAGCCTCAGCAATGGCGAGGCACTTAGCAACTCAGTGAGACCCTGCCTCTAATAAAATACAAAAAAAAAAAAAGGGTTGGGGATGTGGCCCAGTGGTCGAGTGCCCCTGAGTTCAATCCCCAGTACCAAAAATAAATAAATAAATAAAAGGCTTTGTTTATATCTAAGACCCCTCTGCACCAGACCCACCGAATCCCTGATTGTTCCTCTAAAAAGGAAGTGGGGCTGGCTGGCCAGTCTGAGGGGAGGTACCTGCAAACGCCTTCCTTCCCCAAGAGCACTGCCCACGCCGGGCATGTCGGTGGCAGAGCCCGTAGGCCACATTATTTAGAAACATCACTTGTTTCAATAATTGGTGGCATTCTTCCAAGTGGCCATAAGGCAACAGACACATTTTCCCAATCATCCAATGTCCATCTCAGAAAATGACAGTCACACCAGTTTTGTCCAATTATGATCAATCTGTCCATCGTGTACGATTAAGTGATAGCCAGTGAAGCCACACGAAATTCTGATACGCGTAGGGAGACGGCTGGACAGACTTCCCACATCCTGGCTCCAACAGGAGCAGCAAGGTTGAGTTTGTACCAAAACCACTGAAAAACAGGAAGTAAAAACTAGTTAGTTTCCCTCCCCTCACTGACTGCGTGGTGATGAGACACTGTGACAATGCTTGGCTATGAATTAATTCGCGACTGAAATGCTCAGGGGCCTCACGCACCGCAGATTCTGTCCTCTCCACCGGTTAGTCGGGAAGCTTTGCATTTTACTAGTTCTTTAAATTCTGCACATTGCAAAACAACTGGGGTAATAAAGCCGTTGTTAGGAATTTCTGAGACATGCTCTCTGCACTCCTCGGGCTGCTGCGTGCGCTGGGCCTGTCTGGGAGCGTCTCTGGTCTCAGCATCGCCCCCTTCATCTTGGGAGTGGCCCTCGGCAGCTCTCCCCGCTCAGTCCAAGCCTTGGCAGCTGAAGCAGCGCTCGTTTCCTCCCAGCCTCGCCTTTAGCGACCCGGGGCCGTCCCTTGGACTGTGGCGACTGTCCCCCTGGCCTTCCGCTTCCTGGCCACTGTCCGGGGCTGGCTATGGAAAGATGCGTGACTGATCCCAGGGCCCAGAGGCCGCGCGCTCATGGCTCGTGACATAAACAGACGCACAGCCACGTGGCTCGTTGGCCTCAGCCTGCGACGGACTGCACCTGCACGTGGGAGCTCAGTCCCCCAAGATGCTATCTCCTAGAGACACCATGGCCGTCCGAGGCTGGGCACTGCTCTCCGGTGTCGACACCACACTGACAGCGCGTGGCGGCACGTTTCTCAGACCCTGTCCCTCGTTAAGCTGCACGACTGTTCCATGTGCTCGGGCATCCTCGACGTGAGAAGCCACAGTTAGTGATGAGTGTGTGTCTTGAACAGGAGGCCTTGTCCTTTACTAACTGAGCGACCTTGGGCAAGCCACTCAACCTTTTGGAGTGGAATCAGTCTTAAAGTGGAATACTAATCATGTTGACCCCGATTGCTGTTAACTGGTGACAGAGCTGGGGAAGGGTTAAGGAGCCAGGCACCCACCTGGTGGCGTGAAGCGGTGGTCGGTGGGAAAGCTGCCTTACTGCAGGACCACTAGCGCTGCCGTCCGGGTGCCCTCGCGCACTTGCTCCCCGCGACCCCACGAGACAGCGGCTCCATCTCACCCTCTCCATCCCCAGGGCTTGGCCCTGCCTTCCTGGGGTTCGGTCCCTTGGCAGGAGAGGGCCGTGAGCGAGGGAAGAGAACACCAGCGGCCTCTTGGGTCCGTGGCGACTTCCTGAAGACAAGGAAGGCTGCTGCTCCAACAGGTGAGCTGTGTGAGCACCACTTAAGGACGACCAAGTCAACTTCCTATGAATTAATGACACAGCTCCGGATGGCCAAAGACCCACGTGCACAGCACAGTCAGAACCTCCTCCTTGACAGGCCACCCATGCAGATCACGTTGCTGCCATCTTCCTGCCTCTGAGCAGGAAGCTTGGCTTGGAGCTTGCTAACTGGCCGTCCCACCTGCCGAGCTGCCCCTGGGCTACCTCCTAAGGGCAGCTTACCAGCACAGACACGGCCACCCTGCTGGCAAGACGTGCAGCTAGAAAGGGCCTGCTCCCGGCAGCACAAAAGACAAATATAAACTGTGAGCCTGCTGCACTGTAATCCTGAGCAGTTGCTTGAAATACCAGCCTGGGTCACAGAGGACCTGGTAGGTCAGTGTTCAAACTCGGAGTGAGCAAATTGTGGCAAATGGTCCAGTGGTCTTGTGTGTCCATCTGGGGGCAGGGGAGGGCATTAGTATGTGTGTCTGTGTGTCTGTCTGTGGGGAGGTGTGTGTGTGTGTCTGTCTGTCTGTGGGGAGGGGTGTGTGTGTGTCTGTCTGTCTGTCTGTGGGGAGGGGGTGTGTGTGTGTCTGTCTGTCTGTCTGTGGGGAGGGGTGTGTGTGTGTGTCTGTCTGTCTGTGGGGAGGGGTGTGTGTGTGTCTGTCTGTCTGTCTGTGGGGAGGGGTGTGTGTGTGTCTGTCTGTCTGTCTGTGGGGAGGGGTGTGTGTGTGTGTCTGTCTGTCTGTGGGGAGGGGTGTGTGTCTGTCTGTCTGTCTGTGGGGAGGGGTGTGTGTGTGTCTGTCTGTCTGTGGGGAGGGGTGTGTGTGTGTGTGTGTGTGTGTCTGTGGGGAGGGGTGTGTCTTATCCATGGCTGGTTTGGACTACTCAGATTTCAGGAGCTTTGAAGAAATAAAATGCTAAAGGAATCAAAAAAAAAATAAAAAATACATAAGTCTTGTGATCTTGTTAAGCAATATAACTCTATTAATAAAAGCAGATTGATTGGAATCCAAAACAGTTTAAAGTTTCAGAACAATTTGGAATTTTTAACACTTCAGAACTAACGTCTAAGTGTCTACCTAAACATTAGAGGATCATAGGGGTAGGAAAGAAATTAAAGACCATCTCTCCAGATCCTATTATTTTACAGGACAGAAAACAGAGGCCCAGTGAGTTCAGCCATGTTGTCACAGGTCACAGGTTAAATCTGACCTAGAGTTAAGAGTTCTCCATCTCATGGCCTAGTACTCTCAACTATACGCTCTACTTATAAATATGACACAGTGTCAGGGCCAGAGTAGTAAGAGAAGAAATTAAGCCACACAAAACTATCTTCCCGCACCAGGTGCCTTCTAAGCCAGAGATTCCACTATTAGATAGTCATTCTTTTGGCTAGTACACTACACAGGGGGTCTGCCTCAAATGGAAAAGCCCTGGCAGCTCAGCCAGAGCTATGTGCTGCTGGAGCAGAGCCCATGGAGCCCCGGGCTGGGGGCTACAGTGGCGCCAGCGAGAGGGCACTAGTGACTGGCAGCCATGCCCCCCGGGGTTGGTTCCCCTTCTCCATCATGGGCATCGTGACACTATCACCAGCTGTAAACTGAAAACGCAAAAACTTCTTTTAAAAAACTCATTCATTGCATGACATTTCTGAACTTCAAGCTGACATCGGACTTCTTAGGAGGCTGCTTTGGAAAGAATTTTCCGTTGGTTGCAAAAGAGCCCGAAGCCTCACGGAGCACAAGGACATGCGCCTGGAAGAGGTGGGGAGGGAAAGGCACAGGCGGGGACTCTGAGACCGTCTCTCCTTCAAGGGAAAAAGGCGCAGCAGTGCACACACGGCCCATTCAAGTAGAACTTTAAATTCCACCCTGAAAAACCCCAACAAACGGATCCATTGTTTTTTGTTGTTTTGCTGCAGTTAATAGAGAATGCGATTGTTGGCCAGCACCAGAGTTGTCCCGTCAGCACATCCTCTGGGTTCCTCAGCTCAGGAGCGGGCTTGCAGGGGCCCCGGAAGTGTAGTTTGCCCCCTCCTGCAAGGCCATCCTCCAGTACCGGGAGGTAAAGGGTCTGCCAACAGAACTCTGGGTTACCGTGAGTGGACACCATGCATTGACCTGCGGGAGCCAGGGCAGCAAGGCTGCTGGACCCCCTGTGTGCGACTCCGGCCCTCGGCCTCCTCTGCCCAGAGGGCCCCTCCCTTCCCCACTGCCCCCCGCAGGCCAGCAGGATTTTTAGGAAGAAACAGTTCCAACTGCACTGCTGTGCTCTCTGGGCCTGCACCCAGTGACGCTTTGAAAGCATGAACTGTCACAGAGAGATGAGTGGCAGCCTCACGCCTTGCCAGGGGGCCCTTGGTTATCTCAGTATTTTCTTTTCTAATCAACCATGCAATTATGCAAACCACAGGCTTTCCAAGGCAGGAGCCCATTCCCTTGAAAGAACCCGTCACACTGAGAAGTCAATCAGTTAACCTGGACTTAGACCCGTCATCGACCAGGCAACCAGGACCCACCTCTATGGCCGCATCGACTGACATGGCACCGCTCCCTGTGATGGCATTTTCCCTGGCTGCAGCTTCCAGTGCTGTACGAGCAGGATCGTTCTGGAAGCCGGGGAGCAGGAAGGAGAACCCAGACCAGGAGGCGGAAGGGCCTGCGACCCCGCTCCAAGCAGACAGAGCCAGGCTTGGGAAAACCCCGGGCCAGGCTTAGTGGCAGACGTTACAGCAAGGGTTACCAGGCAGGCGGCCACCCGAGTCCACCTGCCCTCGATGCCCAGGGGGCGCTGAAGGCAGCAGCCACTCGGGTGTCTGCTTGGAGGCAACTGGACATGGTCCTCCAGGCCAAGAGGAGGCCTGGGCGCCGAGCAGGATACAAGCTCTAGCAAAGGAGTAGAGCGATGGCAGAAGGTCAGCCAAGGTCAAGCAGAAGGTCAGCCAGGGGAAAAGAGAGCCCTGGGACTTGGAGGCAGACTCATGGCCTGGGAATTCTTTCCAGTGACAATAGGCACCGACTGAGTGGAAGCCAGAGGTCACTGACTGTGCAAAAGTTTTAGTTTCTAAAAGCAGAACTATCTCTATTAGCTTGGAAACTTGCTTCCAGTCTTCAAAAATTACCTTTCCATAGACTCAAGCACTATTTTACTTTCTGCTGATTTTTCTATGAATTTCTAAACATATTTGAGTTAACTTTTTAGGACGTAGGTAGGGTGTGTACGTAAAATTATTTTTCTTTAATGTACTATGCCTCAAAACCACGTGTCTGTTAATCCTCCACGACCATTTTGCAATGCCTGTTTTACTAGCTACCAAACTCCAACTCGGTCTCCTTGCAGTCATTCAACAAACAGGAGCTGAGTCCTTTCCATGTGCCAGGCTCTGTTCTGGGTGCGAGAGATGCATCTGCAAGCATCCCAGCCAGAGTGCCCGTGTGTGCAGTGCAGTTTTACTTGGAGGACACAATATAAATGAAGACAAAAGTAAACCACATAATCTGCCAGGTAGGGGGGTAGGTTTTACGAAGAGAAGTAAAGAAGAAGAATAGAGAATCCAACCTGAGTGGGTGAGATGCGATTTAAAGTCAGGTGTTTAGGGAAGACATTGACAAAGACCCCAAGAGATGGTGGAGATGTGAGGCAGGTCGTTCCGGCTGGCAGAAAGCATGTGCAAAGGCCCGACGGGGGGTCCTGTCTGTATGTCCAAAGAGTGCCGTGGGAGATGAGAGGTGAGGTGGCCGGCAGGTCAGGAGGGACCTCACACGGACCTTCTACCCTTCCTGGAATGAGATGGTCTGTTAGTTTTGTAGGAATCATGGAACAAATCACCACAACTTGGTGGCTTAGAATATCAGAAACTTCTCCTTTCCTAGTTGTGGGGGCCAAAAGTCCAAAGTCAAGGTGTCAGCCATGTGGGTTCTTCTGGGGGGGCCGGGGAGAAGTGATTCCACCGTCCCTCCCTGGCTTCTGGTGGGCACAGACCATCCTGGATGTAGGCGGGTCCTGGCTGCGGGCGCCTCTCTCTGAGCTCTGCACCCACCTTCCCCTGGCCTCCTGCCACACGCACCTTTCAATGTCTCTTTCTTGTCTGTCTCCTGAAAGGCCACAGGTCATTTAACTTCATCACATCTGCAGAGACCCTCTTTCCAGAGAAGGTCAGACACAACACGGGGACAGAGTGGGACCTGGACATAACTTTGGGGGGTCACAAGTCAACCCACCGGAGGGGGTGGCTGTCAGAGGGCCTGAGCACCCCAGGGCACCATCTTGTCTGCTTTGAAGCAGTGCTCTGGCCGCCATGCGGACGGAGGCGTGAGCGTTCAGGGAGAAGCAGAGACCAGCTGGGAGACTCTCCTGGGTCCCCGGGCCAGAGACCATGGTTGGTGGGAAGTCAGGCACAGCAGAAGTAATAGATGAAACTAATGGTCTTGTAAGACGTAAGAGCCACAGCAAAAGTTCATTGCAATCCTCTGTCCACTCCACTGGTAGAAATTGCTCTATTTCATCAACTATCAAACTGCTCTACTCTGCTCTCTGTTTTTAAATACCTGATAGATTTAATCACCTCGCTTCCTTTGCTTATTTGGATCATATCAATCTATTATTTTGCTTGAGAAAGTATTTTTCTGTCCTCATTCAGGAATGTATTCTTGAGTGGATGCATGGAGACATGGGTGACTAGATTAATGTCAGAGTATCCAAGTCTTCTCTTTTCAAACATTAAAAAAAAATCTTTATAGTAATAACATATGCCTCGATGGTTTTAGCCCTAAGGATTTCTTTTGAAAAAGGGGTTGATAGTGTGGTCAGGATCTACATTTTCATTACATTGGCTGCTGACTGCTGATAATTAGTAAAAATATTAATTTTAGTGTCTTCATTTTAAATCTAGTATTTTAGTGAATCATTTTATTGTTAAATATGACCATTTCTACAGATTCTTCTGCATATTCTGAGTTTCCATTTTGTTCACTGCAAATAATTATCTTTTCTCTCTTCCCATTATCATACCTCTTTATTTTTTCATGTCTCATTGCATTAACCAGAGTTTTCAGAACACTATTAAGGAATCATTCTTGGTCCAATTTTTAAGCAGAATTTAATTCGTCTATCCATTAAGCATATTATGGGATCTTATTTTCCCCAGCTTGTTATTGTGGTAAAGAAATAGACTACTCCTAATATTTTAATATTTTGAGGAACCTCATTAAATCTTATCAGCTGTCTTATAGACATGTCATTTATTTTACTTTAACCTCTTGGTGTTGGGTGTTTTATTAGTATATGCTTTTGTGTTGGATTTCTTGCATGGTGAATACATCTTCCAGGAGACTCCTTTGTATTGGCTTAAAGGAAGATTTCAGGGTATTAGTCTTTGCATTTCTTTGTTTCTTTTAGAGATCACTTTATAGATCTTGGTGACATCATTAATGTCAACATTCTCACATCTTATTTCTGTATACATAGTAACTGTGGCATCTTGGGAGAGGGCCTTTGGGAACTATCTACCAATAGCTTTAGTCTTCTGCGTCAGCATCACAGTGAGAGTGCATTTCTGAAACGCCTCTAATCACCCCCGGATGGAGCGCGGAGAGGTCCTGTCTTCCAGGAGCTCACCCCACCACCAACTCCTCACCCTAGCTGTCGTGTCTCACAGTCGATGACTTGTCTCTGCACGGTGATCACAGGGCAGCACTATTAGCCCGTGTTCACAGATGAGGGAGGCTGCTTCCCAGCCACTGTGCCCGTCCACCCCCGCCCTGGCCCACTCCAGGTAACGCTGAGGCCAGTTAGATGTGTCACGCCACGTTCCTCCAGCTCCATGTCACCTGCTGCCCTCAGCCACGCACCAGGCCCAGAAGCCTCTGCAGCACAGCTCCTCCTCCCCGGAGACGCTCGGCGTGGCCATGGCCCTCCCAGCACCCCTCTGATGGACTCCCCGGCCGTCCCACATCACTTCCACCCGGGGCGCAGCCTCCTCTCCACACTCCACCCCTCTCTGACCGTGGTTTCTTCTTTCCATCTGTACAACACCCTCTCTCACCTGCGCCCCTTGGCACGTTGTCCCCAGGTGACCCATCTCTCCGCCCTCCCCTGGCCTCTGTTCCTTCTCCACCCAGAGCCTCCTGCCAGCTTCAGAGCAGTTCTCAGAGGCCCAGGGAGAGTGAAGGAGAGGGAGGCTGGGAGGAAGGCCAGAGTCCCCCAGGAGTCTCTCCATGCCGCCACCCACTGCGGTTTCAGCTTGGGGACTGAAGAGGGGTGTGCACGCGGGCTTCTGACAAAGGCTCCCCCTCATAGGCTGCAGTTGCGGCCCTCAGCCATGTCACCAGCTGGTGACTCCAGGGTGTCCTCCAGCTCCGCCCTCCACCTTAGATCCCAACCCCTTGCCCTTCCGGGGGCTCCCTCTGTGGCACTGTCCGGTCCCCAACACTTCAGGCTCTCAGATCACTGCCCTCCCAGGCACCACGGAGCCCACGGCCCCGGTGCCCCGGGGACCACAGCCCTGGGCAGGCCGTGCCTGGGCCCTGGCCTGGCCTTTGCCATCCGGCGGCTTCATTTCCTGGCCCCAGCTCTCAGCTCCCACATTGGTCCTTGCCTGGTCAGGCCCCTTCCAGGCCTGGAGCTGGAGCACAAAGAACAAAGGCCAGTCAGTCCCTAACTCCGCAATTACTCAAAGTCTGTCTTCAGAAGCAGAGATTTTTCTGCTTCATCTACCCACAGCTCAGCAACTGCACTGCTACAGCTATTGTTATTCTATTTCTGTTCCTAATTGCTATTATAGAAATCCTGCCTCACTGAGGCTTGGGGGACTTGCCAATCTGTGCGCTCCCTTCAGATGTAAATGTGTTATGCAAATGCCTTTGGGTCCGAGTGGGACCCGTGGTCTTCCCTGGATAGAGACAGCCAAAGAATGCCGCTGGGTGGCTGGGAAACCCAGACAATCCCCTGCCCTCCTTATGTAAATGCTCACTGTTCTGAGACGGCTTCCTGTCTCGGCTTCCTCTCCACTCCAGCCGCTGAATTTAAAGTACTCCCTACAAAGTGTGGCTTCCCAGATCCTGTGCCTAACTCCTTGACGCTTGTGCCCACGGGGACACCGCGCATGGCCAGCTGGACTTCCCCTGAGGTGTCAGGACCATGTTGGCAGGGAAATCTAGGAACCACTTTTTTTTTTTTTTTAAATATGGAAAATTACCTCTCTAAACAGTGTATTTAAATGGCTCAGTTGTTGTCAGAAACCCCCCCCAGGACTGATAGAGACCTTGCCATTCAAAGCAGAGGACAGTCCTGGCAAGGGGACTCCTTGGTCCCATCCCCCCAGGGCCCTGCCACCCACCCCCACTGTTCCAGGCTCCCCTCTGCCTCCTGCCGCCCTCATCTCGGCCTCCCTGTCTTTGTGCCAGGCAGGGCACACATGGCCCTTCCCTTGAAGCCCCTGTCCCAGCTGCCCATCATCACTAGCCGCAATTTGGTCCAAAGAAGATGCTCAGCTTCTGAATTAATAAACCCTCAGGCCTTAGGCCCTTGACAGCGTGCTCGTCTCTGCAGGGTCAGCCCCTCTTCCAGGCAATTCACAGTATTAATTTCTGTTCCTCTCTTATCAGCAGCTCCTATACTCAATACCTATATTGCTGATATCTTCCAAATGTGAAAAACGTTACCGGGAATGTGTAGAACTGTATTCTGTGCATTCTAAGGAAAGATAAACTCCAACCTTCATGAAAGTAGAGGGGCAGCACGGGAAATACTGGAAAAGTGGCACTGGTCCACGATGGTCACCTGTTCACAGTGGCACGTTATGGAATATTCCCGGCTGCTCGTGTCCACTTCTGAATTTCAGAGAAAGGGGAACCAACTCTCCCCTGGAATATCATTCATGTTCTAAAGTACTAAAAATACTTCCACACGCAATTAGCATGTTTAAGAGGAAGAGATGTTGTGGTTCTCCGCCTACCTCACAGGGTCCCTGGGAGAAGAACAGGCTGGGCAGCGTGTGCCTGCCCTTGGAGTCCGTAGGAAGAACACGTCTGTGTAAATTCAGGGGCCTCGTAACTGTCCCGCAGGATCCAAACGTCTGATCACAGAGAATCACTGTGGTCCACTCAGTGACAAAACAAACTCCCTTTTCTAGATCTCATAATGTATCACAAACTGACATGTGTTTCTAAAAATGGCTTATGGTTCAGCTAGATCACTCGGATGCTGCCATATACATGTCAATCATGCGTCCAGGTGACTCACTGCCTACAGACTCGCCCCGTAGCTCCCGCTCCATGCCATTGTGAAAAATAAATACACTGTGTACCCGTGCACGGCCTGGCGTGCAGGCCTCCCTATGAAGCCAGGTATCTGCGTCCCCCACCATATCCCAGACCTTGCAAACCTATGCCCTCCACAACACTTATGCTCGGGGTCTTGGGAGACTCTGCGCCTCCCCACAAGACACTGCCTTGTCCATGGTCCAACCGATTTTGACAACTGACTTCACTCCCCAAGACACACCAGATTCCGGGAGTTCCACTCCCACACTCTGCAGAGGTATAGAGATCATGTGGTGGCCGCAGCCCACGTGTCCCTCTCCCCCTACAGCATGGTACAAAACACACTGCGTGCCGGGCAGAACCCCACACCAGAGAAAGTCGCAGTGAAAGGCGGCCTGTGCTCAGAAACAGGCTGCTGCGCGCACCCCTCTCCAGCCACAAAAGCTCTTTGATAGTTTCTCCTGTGCTGGCAAAAACTGTGGGAACCCTCCTCACACAGGGCACACAATTTTTTCCAACGATATCTGGAACTAAAGACCCAGAGTCACGTTAAAAATGACATTCTCACTGAAACAATTTATGAAAAGCCTATTACCTAGCAATTTCGTATTTGAATGCAATTATGTTAATGTTATTAGGACATTATGAATGGTACTAATATGATTATTGTTTTGTGTGGTATTACAGGAAATTAATTTAAATAGATTTACATATTTTTCAGATAAAGAGCACAGCTAACATGGATAAATAAGAAGGCTGACGTTACTTTGGGGAAAAAAAAAAAGCACAAAGGGGAAGCTGGGCTGTGACTTCATTTGTAAGACCAGCACAGTCATTATTGTGCTTTCTGGTTAATGTAAATATTTTGCAATTTCTAAAGTGTTTTTCTTGTTTAAAGGAGTGATCTGAGTTATTCTGCTGAGGCCCCTCTGTGGGAGTTGAGAGTCACGGGCATGGTAAGCAGCTGTCCCAAATTGTCCTCAGTCCAGACCAGGCAACGTCCACACCCAGAGGCCCAGACCTCCACCGACCCCTCCCTCCTGGGTGGAAGCAGGTCTCACCCCAAGTCACTAGAGTTCTAATTAAATGAGGTGGGGCCTAACAGTCTCCACCCCAGGACTGAGAGAGAGGAAAGGCTGGTGCCCTCCCAGGTGCTGTCACCCTCTGGGCTCATCCAGAGGGGACTCCATCAGCCTGGGGCCGACATGCTCTGCTGCTGGGACAGAGCACGCACACAGAACAGCTGGCACCAGGAGACCCTGAGTGCCCTTGGCCAGTGCAAGCAGTAGGTGCCCCTGAAGTCGTTCAAGGGTGACAGAGAGGTCACTGGGGTGGTGGGGGAATGCTGCCCAGAGGCGGCATTTGGGCCGGACCTGGAAAGAGACTCCAGACATGCAGCCAGCGGCATCTGAGGTCAGGGGAGCAGTGGGTGCAAGAGGCAGATGGGGATAGTAAAGGCAAACACAGAGATTTCCCTAGCTGGACAGGAGTAGGTACTGACAACTTGGTTGTTGACAAATTGCAGAGGACTTACAGGCAAATGGCGGGGATTGGGAGGCTTTAAAATACCTGAAATCAGCCAGGAGAGGGGCTGTCTTTGCCAAAAGGAATCTGGCAGCTGTGTGCAGATGGAGCTGAGAGGAGGAAGTGAGGGGTTAGGAAACAGTGTTTTGCAAGTATCGGCCTGGGGCGCCAAGGGCCATTCAGGGGCATCACTGCAGGGCCGGCAAAGGGACAGCGTCTAAGATGGTGACCTAGTAAGCCTGGGTCACAACTTGATGGTGATGTGTGCTAACAGTTGATGATCAGCTTTTAAACTGCAAGTGCTTCAAGGACCCGCGCTCTAGCTTACCTGCCAGTCTTCAGCCAAGCCATGGATGAGAGCAGGACCCTATGATCAGTGGGGCTGCCTGGTGTGGGGCTTCCGGCTTCCTCAGTCTCCAGGAAGTGGCCTGGAGTTTGTCTGGGGGACGGAGGGGACAGCTCCATCTCCTGCGCCCAGAGCTGCTGGGCCTCACCCTTGTCCCTGGAGGGAGGCCCGGCAGCAGGAGCCCCCTTGCCTTCTGGGAGCCTGCAGGCTTGCCCCCGCTGCCGAGCTGAGGGCCACCTCCCAGGCTCCTGGGCCGTGTGCTGATAATCTGAAGGGCCTGAAGATACTGTCCCTGTGCACAGAAATGAGCATAATGATATCAATTCCTATCTGGTATGCTTGTTGTGAGGATTAAGTGAGTCAATAAATATAAATAATTAAGAACAGTCACTGATATATAAGAATCCAGTGCTAGCTGTTATTAGTAGTAGCATTATTACTAACCTAACAAGCTGCTCCATCTATTAGATTCTAAATATTTCTTTTCTAGGTATAAACCAACTAAAAGTAATTCCCTAATTTCTTGTAGCAGTACAAATTTTCCTACTTTCCCTTAAAACGGCAGTTAATTTTTGAGTAGCTAGTTGACATGTTTATGGTTGGGGTTAAATATTACATCAGAATTTTATTTTTGTGATTTAACAAAAAACACTTAAATTCTTATTTTTAGCACTTACTAAAATAGAATGAGTCTCAATTTTGAATCAAAGATTACTATCATAATGTTTTGACTACTATACATTTTACTTCTGGAAATAATAATCTGATCCATAAATTAAAATGATATCCAATTATTTAGCATTAAAATCATCCTGTCATCACTTTCTAATTATCTGCTGATGAAAAAAATAGTAATAGACCTATTCCTAAACAGTCATTTGTGTTTAATTGAATTAGTTGTTGTGTTTGATGAAGTTATTTTTTTTTAAATATTTGTTTATTTGCTTTAGTTGTACACAATGTGTTTTTACGTGGTGCTGAGGATCGAACCCGGGCCGCGCA
The DNA here is from genome assembly GCA_025594165.1 of Tamias sibiricus. Classification (NCBI taxonomy): domain Eukaryota; kingdom Metazoa; phylum Chordata; class Mammalia; order Rodentia; family Sciuridae; genus Tamias; species Tamias sibiricus. The sequence goes on from CM046666.1 coordinate 146,415,219, forward strand.
CGTGCTAGGCGAGCGCTCTACTGCTGAGCCCCAACCCCAGCCCCTGATGAAGTTATTTTAACGCTATTAAAGGACTTCTTTCATATCTGTGAATTTTTCAACATGTGCTCTTGAGACATCAATTCCAAGGGTTATGATTAGAAGGTGGAAATTCATCCATTCTATTTTTTCAGAAGAGATAAAAACACTATAAAACCAGAAACTTGATTTGGCTTTCAAAGATTACAGGTAAACCCAATGCTAATAACAGGGTATCTTGCAAAGAGGGAAGATGGCATGTCTTAGAAGGGGAGAGGTAATTTTGTGTCACTTGTAAGAGGCTAAGAATAAATGATTCAGTTTCTGTGAATCTGAACTCCCCAGTTAGTGTCTGAGAGTCAGGGCTGGGACCCTCATGAAGTGGGTAGACCAGTTGCCTGGAGAAGTTGGCGAGGGCAGAAGGTGGGTTAGAGGGTCAGGGCTGAAGGGGTGTGGGGCCAGAGACATGTGCAGGGACCTGTGTCTGAGGGTGTGCTCTGGCACACCTGCATGTGTGTGTGTACCTAAAGCCCCTGCCTGCATTGTTCCCCTAACAATTATCCATCACTTCCTCTGCGCATATTAGCATGCAAAGAGTTTTGCATGCATTACCTCCAGTCCCCCCAAAAGCCCCATGAATTGACTACCTCTGTGAAGCCAGACAATTAATGACTTGCCCCTGGCTGCAGAGCCAGGCCAGGGTGACACCCAAGCCATCAAATGCCAGACCAGGGCTGGACTGGGCCTACCCTACCTCTCCTGAGAGCCACTGGTTTTGGGGACACTTCCTCTCCATTCCTCCTCCCAGTGCTAAGTTGCAGTGAGTCCTCACCACATGGCTCTGCCTCGACACAGGAAGGTCTGGCACAGGAAGGTCAAGGCTGCCTGCCCAGAACCAGGCAGACACCAGGACTCGGGTCAGGAGAAGAGCAGGGCAGAGAGTACTGAGGGACAAGGGGCTCCCCGGCCCTGGAGTCAGGGAGCAGGGGAGAAGTGCTGCCAGGGAAATCGTGCCCTGGGACCTGGGCTCCTGCAGCTTTGGCCCCAGAAGCTGGGCCCACCTCTTGGCGGGGCTCGGTTGGTAGCTACAAGAAGGCCATGCCAAGGCTGGGGCTGTAGCTCAGTGGTGGAGCACTTGCCTAGCATGTGTGAGGCACTGGGTTCAATCCTCAGCACCACGTTAAAATAAATAAAATTATAAAAAACTTTAAAAGGCCATGCTTCCTCCCTGCGCCCAGGAACAATCCCGCAGCCTTCCTTAACAGATGGCTTTACTCTCAGGAGGATCCCACTGGTGGCGGGCCTCAACCTCCTTGTATAGCGATTGTCCTCAGCACATCAGCCCACCAAAAGTCTACTAGGTGCCCACTGAGTGCTGCCCATGTGGCTGGTGTTTGGTCCACAGATGAGCCAACCTATGAGAACCAACGGCACCCTTCTCTGGGTCCTCACTTTGCTAAGTGAGATATTTTTAGGATTCTGCATACCCATGGAACCATAATATTTCACACCAACCCTACAAAAGCCTGCATGCAATTAACGGAAAGCTTAAACCACCCAACATTTGAAAGGCACAGTTTGTTCCCTGGAAGTATCTACTATTACTCAAATTTTATTAATGAGATATCACAGAGAACCTGCTTTAGAGGTTAGATTAAACAGTAATTATTTTTATATATCAATTCCACTTGTGTGTGCTGCTCATCCAAACCATGCTAAAGCGTTTTAAGATAGGTTATTCCCAGAGTACATCCTACAAATCCCCCGTCAGATGTGAATTATTTACTCTGAGTAAAGCCTTACTAAGCAAGCAGACTTCAACACACTTCCTAATAAATGACTGCTGATTTCAACTTAATGGAAGTTCCGTTCTCTTCGGTTCACTCACTTTCTGATATTTGACATGCTTTTTTTCAGAACTGAGAGAGAAAGCCAAGAAACATTCAGATCAGTTAGCTTTACTCCCAAGGCTCTCTCGGTTCTGAGGAGGATTTTTAGGTCACAGATAAGATGTTGATATTTCCAATACGTGGCTTTGGAAAGTATTAACTTTAAAAGAAAATAAGACATTCAAATTCCATCAAATGCAACATTAATTTTAAATGAATAAAATTTAACAGAAAAGCACAAGTAAGTTAGTTATAGATCCTTTGAAAATATTAAAATGTCATAAAGAGATCGTACTCCATTTGAACAACCTTTAGTTTAAAATCTCGAAAAAAAAAATATTCTATTTTCATGGGATGATGCATCGCTTCACTTTTCTATGGTAGAAACATGTGCTTTGTTTCTTTCACAAGGAAACATTGACCATTCGGTTTGGTGTCTGTGGGATCTGACAGATCACCCTCGCTCTTTTCCCAGCCGTCCTTTGGGTCTCTCAGCGCTAACATCCCACTTCATCTAAGTGTGTCAGGGTCGTGGTTTTGCCTGCTGTCATGTACCATTCATTTGGGTTTCATTTTTACCCATGCCTCCTTAGAAAGCTAGAAATTAGGCGTTGGTTGCCATTAGGTTTCCTTCTCACATTTTCTAAAACCCAGCTCCTGATCGCTTCCTCCTTGTCTGTCCTCTCCACCTCAGAACCTAATGTGTTTCTGGCCTGGGCAGATCGGCCAGGATGACGTGCTTCTCGATTCTTCCAAGCTGCTATTTCCGATTCTTCAAATGACATTCAGCTTTCTGTAACAGCTTTCTCATCTGTCAAACGAATTAAAATTCTTAACCATCTTCCCTAGATCCTGGCAATAGCCAGTTGGAAATTTCAGCTAATAGAAGATTCCATTGAAATATTAACTAAAACCGTGTAACTCCTTGGAGCAAGCATGAAACACAATCTGCAGGACCTCCATGAAAGAAGCCATACCAGGAACACGCCAAAGAAGGGACAGACGGGACCACTGACAGGAACCCTTCTCGGTTCCAGAAACCACTCTTGTCCTTTGCACCCGTCCAGCACCTGGTAGTATGTGTGTAGTTTTCCCCAAGGGACAGCAAAGGTGCCACATACAGCAGTCTAAGTGGGGCCTTCTCACCCCTGGCCTTGAGGTGAGCGTGCGGCAAGGCCAGGCCTGCTGGGCTCTACCTGGGGATTCAAAGCTTGGCCGGGTGAAAGTGTCGGAGGCGATTCTCGGGATGGCGGATCCCATGCCAACCATGTCCCAGAGCTTCCGTCATTAATTCCTGCCTCCTTTCTGAGACCCGGTTCTTAACTTTTTTCCTCCATATCTGTGAGCCATCTGTGATCCTTTGTGGATCTTGAAGGTCACCCAAAAGCTCGGGTATTGAAGGTGTGGTCCCCAACTAACGGTGCCATTGGAAGATGGAGGAGCCTTGAGGAGATGAGGCCTAGTTGCAGGAAACAGGTCATGGGAGCATGAAGGGGACACGGGACCCTGGCCCCTTCCTCTCTCACTGCTCCTTAGCCACCAAGAGGGGAGCAGCTCTGCTCCAACACACACACCCCACCACCATGTTCCGCCTCACCATGGGCCACAGTAATAGGGCCAAGTGACCATGACTCAAACCTCTAAAACTGTGACCCAAAGTAAATCTTTCCCTCTTTGATGATGTTTTTCTTGGGTGTTTTGTCAGAGCAACAGAGAGCTGACTAGCCCCCCTCCTGAAGCCTTCAGTCAATTCATGGGCACAGAAAAAAGATAACAATCCTTCAGACAGTCCAAAGATTTTAGGAGTCCTAAGCAAGATACAGAAACCAAAATCAAACTTATATTTTACAATATCACAAAGTCATTAAAACTTGTGGTCCCAAGAATAGTATAGATAGATCAGTGTAACAGAAATAAATCCAAGAGTATGTTAAAAGCATTTACTATTTTATCAAGATGGCATCCTAATCAGTGGGAAAAATAAAACATCCACCTAAAAAAGAGACACAAGGTCAGCTAACTATCTGGGGGAGGGAAAGATTTTTTTTTAAGTAATAAGGTCTTATCTGATACCACCACTACAATTTAAAAATATAGATGATTTATTGATTAAGCGTAAAACAAGGTGAAGTCATTTTTTAAAACCTAAACACAATATCGGCAAATATAACATTAAAAAAAAAAAAAAAAGACAAATTTGATTGCAAAAAAATGAAAATATTTTATCGTTCAAAATCACCACAAATAAAAATAAGACATAAAAGACACGAGAGTGACTATTTCCCCAAAGTATTTCAAATAGAAAACACTACCAAACTTCTGAACAGGGTCGAATCCATCTTTTCTGTCATTGCTTCTGGAAATTGAGTCACAGTCTGATGAACCTTCCCCACTGATGTTCACAAAGGGATTCGCCTCTTTTCATGATTGTATGTTCATATTTAAATCCATTTGGAATTTATCCTAATGTAGGTTGTGAGATACAAATCCAAATCTTTTTTTCAAGAGTCTACCCAGTTGTTCCAACGTCATTTGTTAAGTAGTTCATATTTTAAGTATAGACTTGAGAAGACAGTTTTATATGAATTAAATTCTTGTATGTATATGACCCTGTATACTTTAATATCTGATAATTCATACAAATGGCTGATTTTTTAAATTTAAGAGTGTTTCTAGTGCTTGTTGCTTGTATATTTTTATGTATGAAATCCGACTACTTAAAATAAAAACCTACTTTTTATATTGGAATCTCTTTTTTAAATTAACTGTAGTAGAACTGACATCCTTTTGATGCTCATTTTTCTAAATCCCAGACATATATCTTTCCTTTTGTTCCTTCTAATGTGTCCTTAGGTTAACGTTTTTTCTTCATATACTATGGGTTGGTATAACCAAGCCCAAGGTTGGTATAACAATTTTCAACCCCACTACCTACTGAGTTCTTCTGAGTTATGCAGTTAATTCTTTTGGTTTTCCAGGCATGAAATATGAATTCTTGAAAACATGGTTATTTTGCTTCCTCCTTTCCAATTTTTTTTAATCTCAAATTTCTTTTTCTTATGTGATCACACTGGCCAGTATCTATAATATGATGCTAATTAATAGTGATGAAAATAGTGACAGTGGAACATTAGTGGGGATATCTGTGATGTCTTCATTAAGCATACTGCTGGCTTTGGAACAAAGATATATTTTAACCTATGAAGAAGGGGTTCTATTCTTTTTATTCTGTTTTATCAAAAATGGTTGTTGAATATTGTCTAGTGCCCTATCATCCATGGGAATTATCATAAATATTTTTACTTACATCCTTAATATCATAAATTTTACTAATAGAATTTATAATACTGAATCACTCTTATGTTTCTGAATAAACTACACTTGATAATGATACATCACTCTTTAAATATGCTGGTGGATTTAGTTTCCTGATATTTTATTTATGGCATATGCTGCTAGATTCATTAGTAATATTGGTCTAGTTTTACTTTCTCTACAATTTTGTTGTTGTCATCTTGGTATCAAGTTACTCTACCCTGGAGTGGGGAGGAAATTGAAGTAGTATTCATTTTTTCACTGTAAGTTCTGGAAAGAAAAAGCACTGCATTTATGGAATCCTCAATTTGTTTTGGGGGGTTTTGTTGTCACCTGAAGCGATGGCCGCTTGGAGCAAAGAAGCCGCGGGAAGAAGTTTAGAGACGAACTGGAAACAAACAGCCTTTTATTATGATAACTTTTCTCTCTGGCTCTAACTACACCCCTACACGCCGTCCACGCTCCACTAACCTCCAAAATGGCGCAGACCTCCTCCGCAATCTCGCTCAAGTCCCTCGAGATCTCCGGCCAAGTCTCGCAAGATCCCGGGCCAAGTCCCGTGAGACTACGGAAGGCGCCAATGCCCAAATATGTCCAAAGCCAAAGCCCGTAGTCCACCGCAATTTAAGCCATCTCCCCAAACAGGGCTCCTGCATTTCCCCCCCCTTTTGTTTTAGGGTTTTACTATTTCTTTTCCTTTATTGGTGGGGAGAAGTAGCTTTTTGATAACCTTTTTTATTTCTCCCTTTGCAAGTAGGTTTTTTTTAGACTTTCTATTCTTACTGGGATCAGTTTTGGCAAATTAAATTTTTCTAGACATTTTTCAGTGTGTCCAAATTTCAAGTTTGTTTGCACAAAATTGAACAAACTAGTGTCCTATGTCTCTTTTACTTCTCCACACTATTTGTTACCACACTTCTCCTTTATTTCTTTTCTCCATTTTTTAAAATTATTGCAGCTATTGGCTTATTTAATTGAACTTGTTTTTTCCTTCCAAGAGCCATCTTTTTTATTTCTTTTGCAGTTCTGCTGTTTTAATTTAATAATTAATTTCAGCTTCTATTTTGTTTAAGTTCTTATTTCATCCCATTTGTTTTGTTGCCCCTTTCCCAACTCTGAATTGGTTTAATTCTTGTTTAACCTTTTGATTTTTCATTAATGCAAAGATTTAAGGCAATGCATTTTTCTCTGAGCATTTTAGTGGCATCTTATAGCTTTTGTTCAGCAGTATTTTTATTATGTTGCTTTCTATTCATTTTGTAATTCCAGGTTCTATTTCTTCTTTGACCTAAAAGTTGTTTGAATAAAATCAAGTTATTAGGTATTTGCCTTTGCTTCTTTGGTCATGTCTCCGCGGCCTCTGATCTTGAAGGTAGCTGCGGAGCATTTCAAGACCCACGAGTTCTCTGCTCGAGAGCGCCGAGGTCTTTTTGTCTGGGTGCCCGCTTGGTCCCCTGCAGATGGGAAGCTCTGTGACACAGGTGTGTCGTGGGCGGAACGCCGAAGCTCGCAGACACCTGCGGACACCGTCAGCACAGCCAGGCCCTCCTGGCCAGGTGAGCCAGCGCCCGCCCCCCAGCACCTGCAGGGCTGCAGCTGGCTCCCCTCACCCTGCTTCCCAGATCACCTGCAGCGGGAGGCAGAGCAGCGGGCCAGTCTCCTTTCCCAGACACACCTGGCTTTTCCACTGTGCGGGTTGCTGGGGTCTGGAGGTGTTTCTGTCCAAAATGTGCGTCTTGAAACACGACCTCAGTGCCATAGTACAGTGGGACTCCGCCAGGAGGGCTCTGCCTTTGTCAGTGGGATTAGTGACCTTATGAAAGGCTGGAGAAGACACACAGAAGGCTTCCTTCTGGGAGGAGCAGGCCCTACCAGGAGCCTTGATAGATTCCCCAGCCTCCGAACATGGGAGCAATTAGCTTCTGTTGTTTTTAAGTTACTCAGGTTCAGGCACTTGGTTATAGCAACACGCTGACTCAGTCATAGGTTCAAGTCTTCATTTGAAGAATAATTTATTTAATTAAGTCTTAGCATTGTTGGGTTCCAGTAGTTTTCCTCTTTAAGATCTCGGATTTTACACGCTTTTAAAATCTTTATGCCTTTGTTCTTCCTACTTAATCTCTAGACAGTTTAAATTCCTCATCAGTTTGATTTGTCTTGATTTTCCTGATTTCTTTTATCTGTGCCTCTCCTGAGTTTTTCAGGACTCTGTTCCTCCTTTGCTCCTTTCAAGTTCATCTTCTTTTCTTTTCTTTCTTTCTTTCTTTCTTTATTTATTGTGGTACCGGGGATTGAACTCAGGGGCACTCGACCACTGGGCCACATCCCCAGCCCTTTTTTGTATTTTATTAGAGATGGGGTCTCACTGAGTTGCTAGGTGCCTCGCCATTGCTGAGGCTGGCTTTGAACTCGCGATCCTCCTGCCTCAGCCTCCCAAGTGCTGGGATTACAGGCCTGCCCGCCGCGCCAGGCTAAATTCATTTTCATTTCTATGATTTTTTTCTTTCACTTGTTTCCTAGTTCAGTCAACTGATTTTTCATGGTCTCCAGTTGTCTTGCCATCTGTCCTCTGGGCTCTTGTATTTTTGCTTGAAGGGTGGTGACTGCTTCACCCTCTTAAGTTTATCAGCTTTTATCCAGTGGTTGGGGGGGCGGGGTGTGGCTCAGTGGCAGAGCTCTCGCCTAACTCACGTGAGGTACTGGGTTCAATCCTCAGCACCACATAAAAATAAAATATTGTGTCCACCTAAAACTAAAAAATAAATATTTAAAAAAACTATATCCAATCAAAGCTTTCCCCATTCTTGGTGATATGTGAATATCCTTTCCTCTGGTGATCTCTCTCCACAGCTTTTTTCCTAATATCAGTGCTGTGCTGGTTTTTGTTTAAAGCTGTTCACATTCTTTTCTTTGTACCAGGGATTGAACTCAGGGGCACTTAATCACAGAGCCACATCCCTGGCCCTTTTTTATATTTTATTAGACGCAGGGTCTCCCTGAGTTGCTTAGGCCCTCCATAAGTTGCTGAGTTTGAACTCATGATCCTCCTGCCTCAGCCTCCGAAGTTGCTGGGATTACGGGCTGTGCCACCGCGCCTGGCTTTAAAACTGTTCACCTTTGAGTCAGTTTGACTTCCCAGCTGAGGGGAACAGCTTCCTGAGGGAGAAAGGCCTGCCCCACAGAGATGGGCTGGTCCTGCTTTCTTAAGTCACCTGGGAAGATAGATTTTCTCCACTTCCCTAAATCACATTGACACAGAGGATGTCGACCTGCAGCCCACGTACCAGGGTCCGCCACTCCCTCATGGGTCATGTCCTTGACACCTCCCGAGGGGTCCCGAGGCACCCTGTGGCCTGCCACTGGGTGGCTCGTGGGCCCTCTTCCATGCGTCTCCCTGCACTTGTAGTCTGCAGGCCCCACCCTCTCGCCCCAAGTTCTGCAGCTCTCTGTGTGATGGGATAGAGGCTCGTCACTTTAGGGGGAGTCCCTCACCCCAAGAAAGGGAATTCCTACTGCCATTTCCAGGCCTCTGCACCGTGCACCATGTCACTCTCTGCTGCCTCTGCGCATACCCCGACGCCGCACGCTCAGGGGCTGACCTCAGGGGCTTCGGGCTTGCCCGGCGTCACTGCACCGTGGATGGCGGAGGGCGTGCTGTGCCCGGCCGCGCCCTGCGCACAGAGAGGGTGGCGTGGTGAGGGGGTGTCAGACGGACGCTCCCGCTGAGAAGGCCCACAGAGAAGAGCCCGTCCATCACACGTGGTCTCAGTCCCTGCCGGCCATGACGAAGCACCGCAGACAGGGTGGGCGAGACAGCAGACTCCTGTGCCCCCGCCGTGCTGAAGGCCCAAAGCCCAAGACCAAGTTCTGGCCAATCTGGCATCTGGAGAGGGCTCTCCCCGGCTTCTCACTGTGCACCCCCCAGCCTCCCCTCAGTACGTGTGTGGGGAGAGACCCCCACCATCTACTTGTTACTAAGGACACTGCTCTTACTAGATCAGACCCTCCCGTGTGACCTGGTTAAGCCTTAATTGCCTCCTTAAGGGTCTCATATTCAAATATAGCAACACATGACTTCTGGAAAGCAAAAACATTCTAATACCTCCATAACAACAACACGTTGTCATGAGGAGGAGACGTACAATGACTGAGGGATTGGAAGAGAAGTTTCTTCCGGTCAAGGAATGTGGAAGTAGTGTGATTTGAACTGAGATGAGAGGCAGGGGTAGGGTTTGTATATAGCTGCAGATGGCGTTGGGGACTCCAGGTGTAGAACTAGCACAAGCAACGGGGACAAGTATGAGGCGCGAGTGTACCAACTCAGGGCCCATTTGACTGTGGAGCTGAGGTGGTAGCAAGGAGGGTCATAGGAAAAACAACCTCAGGAGTGAAGAATGCCTGATCATGACCGTCAGGGAACTCCTTGAACTCGTATAGAAAGATTTAAGACTTTGCTCCCACGTGGTTGTATTATTCTGTTTTCTGTTACTATAATGAAACACCTGAGGCTGGGTACTTTATAAAGAAAGGAGATTTGTTTCACTCACATGTTCAAAGGCTAAAAATCCAAACAGCACAGTGCTGATTCATGCCAAGGCCCCTCAGCTGCATCACATCCTGTCAGGTAGCATCCTGAACAATGCGTGAAAGGAAGAGCTCATCCTAAATGGAGAAAAATTGAAAGCATTCCCTCTAAAAACTGGAACAGCACAGGGATGCCCTCTTTCTCCACTCCTATTTAACATAGTTCTTGAAGCCCTAGCCAGAGCAATTAGACAGATGAAAGAAATTAAAGAGATATGGGTAGGAAAAGAAGAGCTGAAATTATCACTATTTGCAGATGATATGATTCTGTACATAGAAGATCAAAAAAATTCCACCAGAAATCTTCTAGATATAATAAATGAATTCAGCAAAGTAGCTGGATATAAAATCAATACCCATAAATCAAAAGCATTTCTGTACATCAGTGACAAATCCTCAGAAAGAGAAACTAGGAAGTCCACCCCATTTACTATAGCCTCAAAAAAAAAAAAAATATTTGGGAATCAACTTAACAAAAGAAGTGAAAGACCTCTACAATGAAAACTACAGCATGCTAAAGAAAGAAATTAATGAAGATCTTAGAAGATGGAAAGATCTACCTTGTTCATGAATAGGTAGAACTAATATTGTCAAAATGACCATTCTCCCAAAAGCACTATACAGATTCAATGCAATACCAATCAAAATACCAATATCATTCCTCATAGAAATAGAAAAAGCAATCATGAAATTCATCTGGAAAAATAAGAGACCCGGAATAGCCAAAGCAATTCTTAGCAGGAAAAATGAAGCTGGTGGCATTACTATTCCAGACCTTAAATTGTACTACAAAGCAATAGTAACAAAAACAGAATGATATTGGCACCAAAATAGACCAATTGATCAATGGTACAGAATAGGAGACACAGAGACGAATCCACACACCTACACTTATCTTATATTAGACAAAGGTGCCAAAAACGTCCACTGGAGAAAAGACAGCTTCTTCAACAAATGGTGTTGGGAAAACTGGAAATCCTCATGTAATAAAATGAAATTAAATCTCTTTCTCTCACCATGCACAAAACTTAACTCAAAGTAGATCAAGGACCTAGGAATTAAACCGGAGACCTTGCACCTAATACAAGAAAAAGTAGGCCCAAATCTCCATCATGTTGGTTTAGGCCCCAACTTCCTCAATAAGACCCCTAAAGCGCAAGAACTAAAACCAAGAATCAATAAATGGATGGATTCAAACTAAAAAGCTTCTTCTCAGCAAAAGAAACAATCAGTAGGTGAATAGAGGACCTACAGAATGGGAGCAAATCTTTACCACAAGCACATCAGATAGAACACTAACCTCAAGGATTTATAAAGTTCTCAAAAGCCTTAACACCAAAAAAACCCAAATAACCCAATCAATAAATGGGCCAAAGAACTAAACAGACACTTCTCAGAAGATGATATGCAAACAATCAACAAATATATGAAAAAAATGTTCAACATCTCTAGCAATTAGAGAAATGCAAATCAAAACTACTCTAAGATTTCATCTTACTCCAGTTAGAATGGCAGCTATCAAAAAAACAAACAACGATAAATGCTGGCGAGGATGTGGGGGAAAAGGCACACTCTTACATTGCTGGTGGGGCTGCAAATTGGTAAAGCCAATCTGGCAAGCAGTATGGAGATTCCTAGGAAAACTTGGAATGGAACCACCTTATGACCCAGCTATCCCACTCCTTGGTCTATTCCAAAAGGACTTAAAAAAACAGCTTACTACAGGGACACAGCCACATCAATGTTTATAGCAGCACAATTCACAATAGCTAGATTGTGGAACCAACCCCGATGCCCATCAGCAGATGAATGGATAGGGAAACTTTGGTATATATACACAATGGAACACTACTCAGCACTAAAAGATAATAAAATCATGGCATTTGCAGGTAAATGGATGGAGTTGGAGAAAATAATGCTAAGTGAAGTTAGCCAATCCCAAAAAACCAAAGGTCGAATGATCTCTTTGATATGAAAATACTAACTTATAAAGGCAAGGGAGGGGGGATGAGAGGAATGAAAGAACTTTAAATAGAACAAAGAGGGGTGGAGGGAGGGGCAAGGGGATAGGAATAATGGCAGACTGAGTTATCCATGATCACCCTAAATACATGTATGAAGACACAATTGTTGTAAAAATACTTTATATAAAACCAGCAACTTGAAAAATTGTGCTCTTTATATGTAATATGAAATGAAATGTACTCTGCAAATATGTATAACAAATTAGAATAAAAAATTTTAAAAAGGCATTGTGTACAACTAAAACAAATAAATAAGTATTTCTTAAAAATCTAAAAAAAAAAAAAAAAAAGAAAGGAAGGAGGAGCTCACATAGCAAGATGGGGCACAGAGTGGGGGGAGGGATTTCTCATGAGAACTGACTCCGCCGTCATCACCTGAGAACGGGCCACCTCTTCAAGCTCCCACCACTCTTAGCATCACTGACTGGGACCCAGGCACCCAGCACATGGACCCTGGGGGACTGATCATCAAGACATCTGTGTGGGTGGGGCAGGGGTGGAGCGGACGTGTTTGGAGCTGCACCCAGGGAGGGTAAACTGGCAGCGTATGAAAGAGACCAACAGGGGAGGGGATGTCACGGCACCGTAGCACAAGGGCTATAAAGTGACGGGAGCTGAAAATCAAGACAAAGTTGTTTTTTATACTTTGAAATCTAGATAATGTACATTTAATTCCACTTAATTTCAGAAGTAGAAATCCATAGCCATCTCTCTAGAAAATGAACTTCCAAATGTGTCATTTTGAAGATGAAATTTAAACAGCTTACATTTAATAATTATCAATTCTAAGCAAAATACAGCCTTCATAGAATAATGGTATGTAATTGAAAGACGCTGCATATGTCAGGCTACATTGAACTAACCTTTTGATCTACTCATTTAACAGCATAGGAAAAGAAATGAGGCCTGCCCAATTTTAACTTGCATTCCAAATCCAATTAACTTTAACCAATATATTGACAGCAGGCTTTCTTTTCTTATTAAAATAAAGTCTCTTAAATGCTCGAGATAAAATCAGATAAGTATCACGTCCACTAGAAGCAGATCAAGTTTTTCAAACAATATTCTGGATTAAATCATTAGGAATAAAAGAATTAATTTGAATTTTCTGGTGGTGTTTTTCTCCTTTCCTTAAAAAAATATATATTATTTGGACTATTTAAAAAAAAACAGTACAATTTTCTTTGCCTCACTGAATAAAGAATGTGGATAATATTAAGATATTCAAACCAAGGCACCACAAAAGAAAGAGTCCATTGGAGTTACACTAACTACAAGTCAGAGCCTAAGAAGGGATAAGCATATTATACTCGTGGTGATATGCACACGGACTTACAGCACTGGGCAAAAAGAAGCTCTAGGACCCCTCAAAGTGGTCATCAGGCCAAACTTGTCCTCAGATCCAAAAAGTGAAAATCTAAACCAAGTCTGGACTCAAATGCCGCTCTCCCGGCTCTCCAGTTCTCCCTCTACAAAAGCATTTATTTCTCTGATGTTTTTGTAAAGGAAACTCGTTTTAACAGTTCCGATCTTAGCTGTGAGAAGACTCAGCCTGTCCAGTTGTCCATTTCCTTCACTTCCTTTAGACATACAGAGCAGTGGGAAGCCGCCATTTCTCTCTGCAAACACATGGTACCGGCCTGCTCGCTCACGGAGCCTCCCCTCCCCTGGTCACCCCTGGATCTCCAGAGCTACAATGCTCTGCCGCTGGCGCAGATCTCATACAAACACGTGTGCATTCTGGTGATCACTATCCAACAAAAGAAGCTGCTCCAGTGCTGAAGCACAATGCACGTGAGGTGCCTTTCGCTGCTCAATCTTGCCTCCCGCACCTTTTGTGCGTGCCTGATTCGAAAGTCACTTTGAGCATGTTATACGCTTTGTCGTGTGGCATTATATTTTTCATGAAAAGAATCAAAGTTGATATCAGATTGATTTTAAGGCTATTTCTTACATATACCCAGTTCATAGATGTGTGTGATTTCATGTAAAGAAACAGACGCCACCTTTCATGATTGTGCTTTGTGACAGGTGTGTATTTTCGTGCCTGAATTCTCTAATCACGTAAATAAAATTCTTGATGATTTCCAAAAGAAAGCTTGACCCAGAAGATGTGGAAAGGGTGCTGGAGGAATCAGCTCCTGTCATTTATAACCAGCTATTAAGTACCTAACGTGACTGGAAATGAACGGCTGGACAAACTGAGCAAGGAAAGCGCTAGGCTTTTTTTTTTTTTTTAATATATTTTTCTAGTTGTAGATGGACACAACATCTCTATTTTATTTATTCGTTTTTATGTGGTGCTGAGGATCGAACCCAGCACCCCATGCATATGAGGCAGGCAAGCGCTCTACCACTGAGCTACAACCCCAGCCCCATATGCATTTTGATCAAGGTTATATTTTCCATGTTAGGAGACCACAAACACAATGCTACAGATAAATAAATGGCTGTTGGGTATTTCCAACAAAAAATAGGGCTTAATAAACAGATTCATTTTAAATGTCTTAAATGATTGCAACCCAAAGAAGTATAGGATCATTAAATTGTAAAGGTCTTTAGAGATTATTTTGTCCCTCCTGCCATGTTACACAGAATCAAGCCAAAGTTCAGGGAGGCGGCAGCAGCTGGAGCCCTGCCAAGAGCTACTGGGTCCCAGAAGGCCAGCTTCTTCAGAGCGGTCAGTGTCCCCACTCCAGGCTGTTGCCACCACCTCTGGCCCCTCCAAGTCCATGGGCACCCCTCTCTTCCCTGCACGTGAAGAGGAGAGATCTGACAGAGACCCTGAATCAGGAACCAGGTGTGAGCAGTTGTTAGGAGACTGTCATTAAGGTCCTTCGTGTATCTAACAGATTGATCCCATCTTAGTTTAGATAGTTTTAAGTCTGAACCAAAAGCGCATTGTGACATAGACGATGTCACATCACGGCTCTTCGGGTCTTGTGGTGGTGTTTGTGTTCCAGATGTGCAGAGCCACCTGCCTCCCTCAGATGCCTCCTAGGGCCATGGCCTTCATGTGACCAGAGGCAAATTCTCGCTCTCCCTTGCCCCTCAGACCTGGGCCTCCCTCAGTGTCCCCTGCTAGAGCTGATGCTGCCATCATCCATTTACACAGCTCAGCCATCTCAACACGTCCCCCTCGCTCTATCAAATGTAACTCAAGTTCTAGCTGTTTTGTTTTTTCCCAAAGCGTTTCTTTCCCTCCGTTACCTAGACCAAGCTGCTATCACCACCTTGCACGCCCCAGTGCAGCAGTGGTGAGGGTCCACTTCAGTACAGCCCGGGGAGCGGGGAGGCTTGTCACCTGACTGCTGCTTCCTCCCCGCCTCACGGCACCACCCCTTGGGGCTGTACTGTGCAGGAGCCCTGTTTGGGGAGATGGATGAGATTGCGGTTTGCTGCGGGCCATGGAGAAGTTTGGGCATTGCCGCCTTCCGTGGTCTCACGGGACTTGGCCTGGGATCTCGCGGAACTTGGCCCAAGATCTCACGAGACTTGAGCGGAGATCGGAGCGGGTGGGCGCCATTTGGTTGTTGGTTGTTTGGTGGTGTGTGTGGTGCTTGTTAGACTTGTTGTCAGAGCCGGAGAGAGAAGTTAGCAAAATAAAAAGCCTGTTTGTTTCCAGTCTGCCTCTGAACTTGTTCCCGTGGTGTCGTTGCTCCAAGCGGCAATCGCTTCAGGCGGCTACAGTGCTGAATGGGTCTCAGTCTCTGAAGATGTCCAGTCCCCCACCCAGGCCCCTGCTCAAGCCTGCTCCCTGCCTGTGACCCTGTCCACTCTCCCTTCCTCTCCATTCCTCCATCAGGCTGCTGAGGCACGCCAAGGCCACCTCCAGGGGTGAAGGCTCCCAGGCACCAGGCCCCCATAGCACAGTGGCGGCATCTCGTTAATGTCCTTCCTCCCTGCTAGACTGACCCCCCAGGAGGTCAGGGGGCCTGTTCTTCCAGCCAGGGTGCCCTCAGTTCCTGGCGCAACCCAGACACCAGACAGAAGGCAGAGCGAGTCTGGTTGAACCTCTGCTGAGGGCCTGTGGCACCAGCCAGGCGCTGTGGCGGCATTTGCCAGGGAAGCAATTAGGAGGACGGGCCAGCCCCCAGAGCTGGAGCAGAGGCAGGTCCCAGGAAGAGAAGGCTCCAGCCGCGAGGGGAGGAATGACAAGCGGGGCTTCTGCGAGGCTCCTGCTCAGGCGCTGTCACCACCAGGAGCAGAGCCGTCACAAGCGCTGGGGATGAGGCCCAATTAGGAAGGCTCCACTCTGTGCTGCTACAAATCTGGCATGGAGGCGACGGCACCCATCAAAGCCACTGCCCACAGCAGGGGTGCCCCATGTTAAGCCAGGCTGCAGAGACCAGGCGACCCAGCGCAGCCAGCCGGGGTACCGAGGGCAGTGCCCTGCTGCATGCTTCTGCCACGTCAATCACGTGCTAAAATTTCTCTTCCATCTATAAATCATGCACACTTTGCAACTCAACCCATCTTTATGCAACTGGAGAGTGAATGGAATATTTCATCAGAATAACTATTTACTTGCAGTTCATGCTATTTTATAGTCTGTGTCTTCTGGAATGGGTTGGAGTTCGCTATTTATAAAATCTTCCAGACTGAACGATGAACTAACATCTGTTACGATTGGTACAGATGATAAAACTGGTGTGAACTGTCCATAAATATTTAGTGTCAGGAAATATCAATGTCTATTGCTGATTTTAGGAAAATAATACATATTCTATCATTGATACATAAAGCAGGACATTTATGTTTACTACACATAATAACACAGGTAGAAATAAAATAAGAAAATAAATACCAGAGTGTTGGGAACAAAGATGGAATTTGGGGTTCTAAAGTGAGTTTTACAGAATCATTTGTGAAGCCCACACCATCAGCAAAACCTCCTGTATTACTTTACTGGGAACTTGAACTCAGTCAGGACCTAGCAATTAAGTTTCAGAATCAAAAATAGCATTATAATCTCTACCATAAAAATGTCTTATTATGCTCTGAATAAGTAACATATCCACACTAAATCCAACAATTCTCAGCTACGAATGTGAGCTTTAGTCATCTGCAGTGAAACACATTCCTTACTGAATTCTGCATTGTCCTCTCCCCCACTCAAAAAAAAAACATTGAGGGTAAACTCTCCACAACAGGAACTATACAGACATAAATATGCGCATGTGGTATGCATGTGTATAAATATTTATGTGTGCATACGTACATGTGTGTATTAAGGTGTGTGCAGTAGGTGTATGTATGTACGTGTATGTGTGTGCATATACATTCATATATGTGTGTGTTCATGCACACAGTGCCACAAAGACCCTCTGATCCTATATTTTCCAAGGGGTAGAGGGAACATGAATTAGTTAGCATCTAACTTTTTAGAAGTTTCTATATTCATTGGTTGGTGGCCTCTCAGAATGAAAGTGACTTTCCAGAGTGATATAATACTGCAAAAGGAAGAGCCCTAAGGACAGAAATTAGGAACAAATGCCAGGTTCACATTCCTTTCTGGTGTGTCTTCCAGGTTAAAAAAGACCGCAAGCCCCTGCTTTTCGCTTCACGAACTCTAAACCAACATTTAAAAACCCTGGTCCTTCTGTGCCTATAAAAGGGAAAGGTCCCCCTCCTAGCACACAGAGCCAGGCCAGCTCCCTACCATGAAGTGAGGGGACCCTTCACCCTGCCCCCCATCAGCCTCCGCCTGTGCAGCAGCCAGTCCCGGGGGAGGGGAGGGGCAGCAGGTCTGGAGCAGCCTTCAGTAGCCCCAGGATGCAGGCTCACAACTGAGTCAGTGCTGGGACTTATTCACAGTTCTCACTTTCTTACCTGCTTCTTTTAAATTTTGAATGTCTCTTATAAAACCACCTAAAATGAACACCCAAGCCCGAGCAATTTATGAAGAAGCTCTTTTGACATTTGCAATGGAGCATCTGTATAAGGAACACTAGAACCGTGGCGCAAGCTAGTCATTCTCATGTTGGATGTATGAAATTATCCTTTCACTCATTTAACATAGAACAATAATTGAATGAGGGTCCAAGTATACACTCGCTCCTGGTGTGGTGTGTAGTGTGGGATCTAGGGCACAGTGTGTCTAGGCTGGTGGCCGGGCTGGCATGGCTGGAAGATTTTCAAAATGAAGACACCATCATGGAAACTATGTCTTTTGCCTTGTTGTTTTCTTAAAAATTAAGGAAACGATTTTGAGAGACAAGGCCTCAAGCCTCTCCCTGTTCTCTTTTCTCCAAAGAACTTAGATGTTGTTCAGATAACATTTATTCTGTATCATCTTTCTAGAGTTTGTTTTTCCAAAAGCCTTTAGCTTGTGATAATCACCCATCATAGAACCACCCTGAGATTCTCGCATCTTTTTCTTAATTGTGATTGTATCTCTTGTACTTGAAATTCCAAATCACTGACCCGCTGGCCGAGGTGCTGGCCTCTGACTCTTCGGCTGGGCTTTGGTCACAAGAATCGGCAACCTGGGGTGGGAAGGAGACGCCTCCTTTTCTGATTCTCTTGCATTGGTGTCCTACGGCCGACATTCCCAGAGGTGGACAGTGGCATGGCAAGAACCAAACAGGCCTACATCTGTCACAGCTTCCTAATTTTGGCCTAGTCGGCTACAACGTCTCAGCCTCGGTTTCCTCATCTGTAAAACAGGGAGAATGAGCAGGATTGTCAGAAGAGTTAGGTCTGATGTTTGCCAGGTGCATATTTCCTAGCAAGCCCTCCAGGACCCATAGTGATTATTGACATTCTCCTATGTTTGAAATTTTAAATGAGCGTTAAAGAGTTTAGCTGTTTTCATAGCTTTGAATAGGAACAACAACAAAAAATAAAACTAAAAGTTCCATATTGCCAAATTTATAATGACAAATCATTTTATGCAAAACTTTGCCTGAAATTTGAGCATAGAGTCGGTTCTTGATTATCTCAGAAAAAATACATAGAGAACTTTTTATCACACAATGCTTTTGAAGAGCTTTTCCTAATTACCTTCCCAGAATAAATAGGGAACATGAATTAGTTTTATGTAATATCTAAAATACAATGCTACAATGTATTGGGCATGAGTGTAGGACAATCACCAAATGCATTCTAAATAGAAATACCAGTGGAATTAGGGTGATGTATTCTTTAGGAGTGACTCAACTCAGATGATTCTCTTCATGAGTTAACTGTGAATTTCCACAGTGAAAACCGGAAGACTGTGACCAATACAGCTGAACCAAAGTGATGAAAGCCATCTCTCCGTGGGAGAGGACGTGCATAAGGTCAGCCAGGTGCTACCTGAATGCCAGACCACGGTATCCAGAGTGGAGTTGGTAAATGGCCAGCAAGACAACGGCCGCAGGCTTGGGACTCTGTGTGCTGCCTCTGCCCCAGGGTATCAGAGACAGGGTCCTGCGCTGGGCACACGGATCACCCAGCGCATGCATGGGGGTCTGCGTGAGCCCCGGTGTTGGCTAGAGCCTGGGGTCTATTGTTTATTTTCTCTACTGACTTTCTTTTTTTTTTTTTTTGGTACCGGGGATTGAACTCAGGGGCACTGAACCACTGGGCCACATCCCCAGCCCTTTTTTGTATTTTATTAGAGACAGGGTCTCACTGAGTTGCTAAGTGCCTCGCCATTGCTGAGGCTGGCTTTGAACTCGTGATCCTCCTGCCTCAGCCTCCCAAGTGCTAGGATTACAGGCGTGCGCCACCACGCCCGGCTTCTACTGACTTTCTTGACTGGACATCAGATGCTTGGGGCCTCATCAGTTAAAAGTTTTCTTTCTTTATGCAGTTTTCCCTGAGTATTCTCAAAGCATTTTATTTAAAGCCATCATTAATGGTGATTTGTGTATCTCACACCAACCTAACGTCAGATTTTCTTTTGTAAATATTTTTTCATTAACATTCTCAATATTCCTTTTTACATGTATTTTTTTAGTTTTTCAAATGCTTAAGATTACATTTAAAATACAATTAAATGAAAGTTGACAGAGGCTTATAGTTAATCCAGTTCTGTAGCATCGTTCTGTTAAATAACTCCAACACGGCTGGCTCCAGGCTAAACAACAACAGTGTGTCCACTGAGCGGACCCTCCATGTGCGGCATTGTCTCATCCCACCTGACCCAGGAGGGGGAGGCTGTGAGCCCCACATTGCCAGGAAATGGAGGCTGCCAGTTTTGAGTGACTTGCTTGTCAAGCTCAGCTGGTTAGGTCAAGACAGCAGAGGGGAGGGCGGAGCAGGAGTGGCACAGCTGGGCTCCCAACCTTGAACATGCCCACCGGTCAGGACCAGTCCTTCCCCAGAGGGATTCAGTGCAAACTCTGAATGCATTTCACACACACACACACACACACACACACACACACACACACACACAGAGCAATCACTGAATGCCTATCTCAGGTTAGATTCATAACATACTTTGTAGGAGAGAATTTTCCAAACGACCACAATTGTTCATCAGCACCCATATCGAAAAGCTCTTGATGCCCCTTTGGCCTTTAAAAAATGTGCCGGATGATGTCAACAGGAAGAAGCAGGCCAGAGCCCAGACTACTTGGCCACCGTGGGGCACGGAGCCTACCGAAGCTCCGCAGCCAGACCTGGTCCTGCTTCAGCTTACTCATTCAAATTTGGGGAGATTGCTTCTTTCTCTAACACTGCACCTAAAGTGCAAATAAGGATGACAAGCACAGCACCTGCCTCACAGTTCCGTTACAAAGATTGGATGAAATAATACATTTAAGCGGAGTTGACACCTAGCACCTGAAAATTCTCAGCAGATGATAGCAGGGTTCCTGTTGCTACGTCACAACTCCATGCTTCACGCAGTACCTTCCACAAGTGGCCCTTCGTAAGTGACCTGCACTGAGGGGCCTCAGACACGCCGAAGCTTGGCATGCAACCCCAGGCCAAGCACAAGATGGGGCGTTGCCAGTGCGGCTGCACCCGCAGGGCCTCCTCTGCCTCCACCTGTCTCGCAGACCTGTCCCTTCCTCACCGAGTATTCCTAAGCAAACAACGGATTCCACTTCTAACACTGATTTCCTCTCCGGGCAGCACTGACCTAGCTTTGGACTCAAATCCGCACGTTCCTGGCTTTGTATCTGCCCAGCGCCTTCTCCTGGGTCACAGTTTCCAGGGTTTCCCTTCATCGCCTGATGGCCCTTCTGCTGGCAATGTGACCCTTCCCCAACCAGGAAGAGGGCTGAAACACGGGGACCACCCCTGCCTTCATGCAGTGTCACTCCCCCACCTTCATCTCTACAACAGACATTTCCCAAGTGCCTACTGGATTCAGATGCACACCATGGCGGACTCAAAGATGGCGCCCATTTTTCAGGAGTTTAATTCCTGTAAATGAGAGAGTTTCACAATCACTGTGCATCAGCCTGTTTCTGTTACTATAGCAAAATACTTTTGGGCAGGCTACTGTTTAAAAGCAGTTTTTTTTTGCTTCACAGTTTTGGAGGTTCAGGGTCAAGGGACCACATCTGATGATGGCCTTCTTGCTGACAGGAAGGATGAGTGTGAGCTGGTGTGTGTGTGTGTGTGTGTGTGTGTGTGTGTGTGTGTGGTCTCTCATCCAGGATTCAGTCAAAGGGCTCTTCCTTGATGCCCTTCTGTACCCTGATCACCTCCCCAAAGCCTCACCTCTGAACACCATGTCGATCAAGTTTCTACCTTCTTAATACCTCACTATGGGGTTAAATTTCAACCCACGACAACTCTGGGGACACTAACCATATCCGAACCATGGCAAACTATAAAACAGGGTACTTGGTAACAAGGACCCACAGAGAAACATAAACACTGTGTGAATGATTAAAAGAAGGAAAAATGTCCTCTGACTTGTGCGACCAGGGAGGCCTCGCAGATAAACCAGCCTTCACCAGTTTTAGCAAGCAGAGATGGGGCAGGAAACCCAGCGGGAAGGAAGGTGAAGGACAACTGAGAAGGTGGAGCCCTGCCCCTTGCTCATAGTGACAACTGCCTTTGGGAGCCCAGTGCTCCTGCGAGGGGACGGGCGGTGCCCAGGCCCCAGGAGCCGCAGTGCATGAGGGATGGTCTCCCCAGTGGAGAAGCACAACACGGGCCGAGCCTGTGAGGTTTGGAGGAGGCCATTGTAGATGGACCTGAAGGGCTGGGAGAAGGGAGTAGGAGTGTAGGAGCCCTGTTTGGGGAGATGGCTTAAATTGTGGTTGACTATGGGCTTTGGACATGTTTGGGCATTGGCGCCTTCCATAGTCTCACGGGACTTGGCCGGAGATCTCGAGGGACTTGAGCAGGATTGCAAAGGAGGTCTGCGCCATTTTGGAGGTTAGAGGAGCGTGGACGGCGTGTTGGGGTGTAGTTAGATCCAGGGAGAAAAGATGTCAAAATAAAGAGCTGTTTGTTTCCAGTTCGTCTCAAAACTTCTTCCCGTGGCTTCTTTGCTCCAAGCGGCCATCGCTTCAGGCGACTACATAGGAGAGGCCCGGACAAGCCACAGAGTGGCACTGGATATGGAAATGAAGAGCAGCCTGGACGGGGCGGGACTGGGCGCAGCAGCCTGGGCCAGATCTCTTCTCACTTGGGCACGTGACAGGTCCCAACTCTTTGGTCGCATAATCTAGAATCTGCTATTCCTAATGAAACACCTAAAATAAAGCATAATCAATACAGAATGGAAGAGGAAAGATTGCAGGAAACTGAAGTGGAGCCAATGTTTATTTTTTAAAATATTTATTTATTTACTTTAGTTGTACACAATGCAATGCATTTATGTTTACGTGGTGCTGAGGATCAAACCCGGGCCGCGCACGTGCGAGGCGATAAATGCTGAATGAGTCAAGACACTCTCTAACTGGCTAGCTTAATGCTCTTTGATAATATTGAGCAATCTAAACCAGATGAATTAAAAATTTTGTTACTTGCAATTCCTTTAAAAAGCTTTTTCTCCTTTTCCTACAAATTTGCCCCTGTAGAAGACAGCTGTTCCCTCCCAACCAGGCTCATTGGAATGTTCCTGCAGTCACATCTTCATAGGGATGTTTTGCAAAGACACCAATGAAGTGGTGCTAATATTTAAACCCAGCTTACCAAGAGATTATTTAAGTCACGAGCAAGACGTCCTACTACTCCTCTTTTATTTTCACTGTGAAAATCTTCACAAGTAGTTTCTAGAAAATCCCACCAACCATCTTGTTCTTTGAAGATTTTAATGCCACTTAGGTCATAAATGACAATCAATGATGAACTACTGATTTCAGCTACAGTGGAAGGGCCCTTAATCCCTCCTGCCAGTGGTCACAGCATCCCAGGCACACACATGAGCTGTACACACTTGCACGCACACACCCACCCGGCAGGCAGGTGCATGGGCACCAAAGTTACCTTTGTGGTTTGGAACTTGTAGAAGACCAAAGCAGGCCCTTGTTTCTGTTCTGGTAAAAAACGAATGAGTATAGAAATCAACAGTCAAAGCATTACAATGGCATTTAGCCAGTGGTCCTCACTGCTGAGGAATCCCAGACAGCCACCCCACTAAGGCAATGCTTAGGTGCATCTTGAATCATGCAAACCTGACCTGTGGAAATTCCCGTTCTTGCCTACCGTGGTCCAGGAGGTGAAGAGCGTTCCTAACTAAAAGCACAACTTTCACATCCAGAATTGGGCATTTATGAAGACCTGTTACAGCAAGATAAACACACGAAGGAGAGCTCACACAACCATTAAGAATTGTACTTCTTTGGGGCTGGGGTTGTGGCTCAGCGGTAGAGCGCTCGCCTAGCACGTGCGCGGCCCGGGTTCGATCCTCAGCACCACATAAAAACACATTGTGCGCAACTAAAAGCAAATAAATTTTAAAAAAAAAAAAGAATTGTACTTCTTTGTGTTAAAATGTTTTTCATAAAACACCAAAATACTCAGAATTATTGCATTTTAGCCAGGTACAGTGGCACACACCTGTAATCCCAGCTACTTGGGGCCTAGGCAGCAGGATGGCAAGTTTGATGGCCTCAGCAATTTAGTGAGGCCCTGTCTCAAAAATTAAAAAGGAGTGGAGATACAGCTCATGGGTGTGTGTGTGTGTGGGTGTGTGTGTGTGTGTGTTGTGTAAATTTTAATAGAATACAGGCTTACAGAGTTATTTTATGGAGTTTTAATCATTTTTGAAAGCTAAGTAAGGAGCCAGGAAAAAGCATGCGTTCTTTCAACACAAATATAAAAGAGATAGCTATGGAAAGAAAATAACAATACCGTATAGTTGATATATTTTCATAAAGTCTGGTAATATCTTCTAGCACTTTCCAATTTTCCACTTCCAACCTAGATTTTATTTTTGTCAAGATACAATCTAGCCTGAAACCTCCAATAGCAATTACAGAATATGACCCAATTATTTCTTTAAGAAAAAAAAATGAATTAACTTTTTTTTTTTTTTTTTGGTTAGGAAAAGAAGATATCTTAATGAAAACGATCTAAAACAAAAAATGCAATTTTAGTAGAATTGATGAGGAAATTGTACTTCTTTGTGTTAAAATATTTTTCATAAAACATTAAAAATATATTAATGAGAATTTAATCTCATATAAGAAAGTTAATCTGCTATAATAATGCTTTATATATGTTTGTGTGGAATTGCATGGCAGTAAAACAAATTATGTCACCATGATATTATTTTGTATCCCCTACAGAAATATTTTTATAAAACTGTTAAAAAAGCATATTGCAATGGGGGAAAAAAATCTTACACTGCATGAGGATGGTACCTGTAAACAAATTATTTTCATGGAGAAGCAAGGAAAATTACAAAAAAAAAAATTTACATTTAAAATTAGTCAATAAAAGTCAGGTTGTCAATTTTGACCTTAGTTTTCCCCAAATGCAGAATGGCAGCGTAAGGAAAGGAGAACCACCAGGGAGCATTTGAAAGGAAAGAAATGCTTTTAAGGATCAAATACAGGTTTTCCACTTTCTTTTGCAGTGAGATTTCCCAGCCATAGCTATCCTCACACTTTGGGTCTAGAAATCACAGGACACAAACTTATAGCCTTTAATTCTAATTATTAATTAATAATTATTTTCAGATATAACTTAAATGCTATAGATAGATGATTGACATTTAGAGAGAGGATTTGAAGGAAAGCAATCTTCATTGAGTTGAATGATTTGTCTATTGTAAAGAAATGTTTTTAAATGATCTTTTCAATTTCATCATTTCCATGTACATCAGATCTGAATTTCTTGGTCAAAACACCCATGAGGACAGTTATTTTACATAATGGTGGCTTGCATTTTATACTGGCAGTCAGACCTAAACCTTCTGGACTGCAAGCCCCTATAAACCTATGGGAAACATTACCTGCAAACATGTAGTGACTATTGCTGTGGGGTTAATGAGAGTTCAGATTCAGCAGGTAAACAGGCTTAGATGATTAGCCAGTGCGCCTGATACATAGTAAGAATTAAAATCTGGGTGAAATCATGAAATTGACACTTCTATAAATCAAACGTGGTTGAATGTTGGCAATGCTGTCTGTTAATTTTTTTTTTTTTTTTTTTTTTTTTTTTTGGATCAGGGATTGAACTCAGGGGCATTTGATCAGTGGGCCACATCCCCAGCCCATTTTTGTATTTTATTAGAGACAGGGTCTCACTGAGTTGCTAAGTGTTTCGCCATTGCTGAGGCTGGCTTTGAACTCGAGATCCTCCTGCCTTAGCCTCCCAAGTGCTGGGATTATAGGCGTACGCCACGGCGCCTGGCTGCTGTCTGTTAAATATAAAGCAATGTTTGCTTTTTATTATTGTAAGCCACATGCATACATTTTTAAACAACAGCATTCCAATTTAAAATTTTTCTTCTTCTCTCTCTCTGTCCTTTTTTTTTTTTTTTTTTCTTTTTTTTTTTTGGTGGGGGGTTACCAGGGATTGAACCCAGGTGCACTTAACCACTGAGCCAGATCACTGGCCCCTTTTATTGTTTTTATTTTGAGACTTGGTCTTGCTAAATTGCTTAGGGAGAAGCTGCTCAGCCTCCCCAGCCACTGGAATTACAGGCAAGCACCCGGCTCTCTTTTTTATCTTTCTTGGATACAGAAGGAAGAATGACGTGGAGCACAATATGTTTAAGAATAAATATTGCATGCAGGTTAGGAGGCACCAGCATCCTGGAGTGGTTACAGGGTCCACTGCGGGGACGTTCTTGTCACCTGGATTTGACCCTCCTGACCTGAAAGTGGAAGCAGACTGAGAGGAAATAGCCTGGGCTTCTGTTTCAGGTAGATCTGAGATCAAATCCCACCCCTCTATAGATGGGTGACAGGGAATGTTAGTAAGCACACTGTGAGCTCCGTGAACTGACCCTGCTAGGGAAGTAACTAAAACCATCTCTCCTCGCATGTCCCATCATGGTCGAGTTGGGGTCAGGTGCTTTCTATCAATCAGTTCATCTGATTCCTAGGCCCACGGTGAGAAGCACAGCTACTAACCTGCTTATAAAGATCACACACTAGCAAACACCAGCATCGCACTTACTGGCACACACCAGCCACTGGACATGTGTGATTCCAGAAAAGCCCACGCGCAGTCTCCCTGAGGCACGTGGGGAATCTGTGAGCATCTTTGCCTCATCCTCATCATCTTCATCATTTGCTTGCTCTTCCAGAGGGTCCCTGTGCCATGCCCTGAGGCCCCCTGTACCCTGCCTTCTGATAATCAGAAAGATTTCCTTAACAAAGCAAGTGAGTTCTGCTCTCCACTTCATCCGGAGCCAGACACAGCCCGCCCCAGGCCGCCAGCAGCTGGCTCTCTGGAGCGCCTGCCTTTCAAACCCCAGCCCCTTAGGAGAGGTGTGGAACTCCATTGTCATCCTGCAGGAAATATGGACGCCACAGTCTATTCCTTTATGAAACTTCTAATTGGCCATCTTACAGCTGCCAGGTTTTTAAGGAGACTATAGAACTGATTAAAAAATCAGTCAATTTAGCTCTGTTAAACAGAAAACAGTTGCAACAGGATTCACATATTTTGGAGTTTTGAGTAGTTTTATTCACCATCAGTCTTTTTATATTGGTAGTGTTTCAGGTCCTAATCATGCAGTTCCTTATAGGATGAATAAACGGTTTCCTGGCTGACTCTGTCCTGGCCGGTGTTGGGAGCAGGAGCTAACACATGCAGCTGGTGATTTCTTTCAGCATTTATTATACCTTGGTATTTTAGATGGGGCAATAATTAGACCTGCTAGTGTCTTTTCAGTATGAAGAAACGTCGCTTCAAATGCTTCACACTGATTTCTGTAAACAGCATGTGTTTTCTTAACTTATATCTTCTAAGAGGCAATTACCAACATAAAGGGAAGTGGAAAAACATTTTAAAAAATACACTGATAATTCCAAAGTAAAGATCACATGTACTAAATGCTTTCTCCAAATAAGCATATTTACCTTAATGAATAGATATGTCAATTATCAATCTGCCTTTGCAAGGGCTTTATACCTTTCAGAAATTTAAGATTTCTGGAATGTCGATTTACAATTTAAAACTTGCTCTCTGTGTCTTCTGTAACTTTCTTCCTGCTCTAAAGCTTTGTTACATTATTTAAGTTGAAGTAAGAATATGTAAACGCAGTTTTTCTCCTACTATTCACTAAATGGGGTGGGCAAATTCATTACCATGCCTCAAAACAAAATTGACACAACCATGCTTCTTTGATGCTAAAAGGGATATCAGTGCGCCCACTGAAATGCTGCTGCGACCGGAGGTCATGGTTAAGGTCATTGGCACGGGTTTATGAGGAGGTTCATGTTGCAGCTGTCTGCACTGGCCCTGGCCCGAAGATAAATAGCAGACTTCAGTTTCCACTGCTACTGGTCTTTTAACCTTCAGTAAGAACAAATGCTCAGCCTCAGCCCATCCACAGCTCCAAGTTTATCTCCCAGGACCTACTGAGCTATCTCTTATCTATCTGCCTCCCAGCCCTCAGCTCCGGCTTCCCTGAGGTCAAGAAAGTTAGTTCCAGGTCACTTTCATCATTTAAGGCTCCCATACACTAGAATGCCAGAATGTAGGCATGCCCCCACGAGATTAAGCAACTGCAGCACGTCCTGAGTGTTGGCATTTAGCCACACAAACCAAAATAACAGCGATTTTTAAGTATGGCCATGTTTGAAGACAAATCCAATTTGAAGATCACCCCCCCAAATCTAGGTTTAAGGCCCTTCTTGAATGGAAAGCCCAGGCCCAATGGCATGAGTTCTGGGGTCAGCTTGGCCTAGCTGACCCTGAACTTGGCCCTTCATAGGGTAGCCTGGGAAGCAAACGGACATGGGGTGGACAGTCAGAAGGGAAGATGCAAAGGAAGCCTTTTGAAACTGATTCTCTATAAACCTCCTCATTCTGGAGGTAATTACTCCAAATTATTGATCGATTACACAATTTCCTCCTCATTGCTTAACACAATATCTCTGCTCCCTCAATTCTCAGAGTAGCGCCTGAGGTCACCTTGAGCTCCTCTGTGAGTTATAGGAACCCTTCAGGCCATCTTCTTGCCCTCCAAAATTGTGCTTCTCTGTGAAACCATGCTTACTGAGTCAGTCAAAAAGAAATGAACACTGCAATGCCTTGTGCACTAGAGAAATCTAACTCGAGATCTTCTTGCCCGCTCCCTAGCTTCCCAGGATGATCATATGAGATTTTGTGTCTTTTATAAAGACTCCAAGTTAGATATATAGGCTAAACATGGGAAAGAATCACTCCCATAAATGAGAAAAAAGTCTAAGTAACAAAAAAATACATGGAAAAAAATTTACCTTCCCCAATAATTAGAAAAATGGCAACCAAAGCAACCTTAAAGTTACATTTTCTATACATCAAATTAGTAAACAAGATCTTTATTATAACACCCAATGCTGCAATAAAACAGGTACACTCATACTCTGCTAGCAAATTATGAGTTGGCATAATCTTTCTGAATAATCAATATGACAACATAAACCAATAACTACAAAATGTTCATATTCTTTGAAGCTGTAGCCTCATTTCTGAGAATTGTTGCAAGGAATCATATGAGTAAAGAAAAAGACTGTATCATAAGGTTGTTTGTTACATTCATATCAAAAATTGTGCCAATGAGGATGGAGTAGACATATCTAGAGGAAAGGGTGAAGTCATTTACACTGTTCCCACTCCACAGTTATTAAACAGCCATTGCAAATGATAACTGTGCATAGTGTATATCGAGGTGGATAAAATGCATGTGATAACTTAGTGAAACTGCACACTCCCAATACAATGTGTTCCCACCTCAAGGCCTCTGCGCTCGCTGCCATGCGTGGTCTGTCCTCCCAGGCTGGCTTCTCGCACAGCTGCCCGCTCCACATGCAGGTCTCAGTGTAAATTTAATTTTCCTGGGAAGATCTTATCACCCCACCAGAGTAGCCCCCAGGCCCTGCTCCCGCACCACCGCACGCTAGACCTTGAGGGACAGTCACACTCCGGCATCCTCTGCCTAGTGATTGGTTGACCAGTGTGTTACCTGAGCCCTCCCCCAGAAGGGAAGCCCCCCCAGTCCCTCTTCCATCCACTGTGCCCTCCTCTGCTACTGGAGCACCAGGTTCCAGCTGCTCCTCTGGAAATCTCAGCAGAAGCTAGGGGGTGACACCTGAGTTCAAGTTAGACCCTGGTTCCTCCAGAAATCTACTCCCTCATTCTTCCCTCCTCACACGGGGAGCCCGTTTGTGATGCCCAGGGATGTGGACACGGCCATGGCAGTGGCCCTATGTCCAGACTCTTGGTTTCATTTTTACAGAAACCTTCGGCTCAGACAGGCAGCTCAGATGGTGGGAACTTCCCGAGTCTAGGGGGTCTGCCTGCCGCGGGAAGTATTAAGGGACAGGGCACTTCCTGGCCTCTGGGATGGCACCAGATGTGACGCCTGCTCTCCCTCCTTACAGCACCAGGCAGGCCACGCGGGTGACAGAGGTGGCTGCTCCTGCCTCTGCTGCACAGGCTCAGTGCACTAGCCACTGCCGTAGTGGCCCCTCCATAGCCCAAGCCCACAGGCGTGGCCAGAACAGCCACGCTTCCCAGCCCAGCTCCTGCAGCGGAGCCTGCCTGCAGGAAGAAGAGTGGGCGAGGGGTCTGGTGTCATCCCAGAGCCCGGGGGACTTGCCACAAAAGCTTCCCACCGCAGCCTGCCTTGACTCCTGAAATCCCCAGCGTCAGAGCTGCTCTCTGAGCTGAAA
The DNA here is from genome assembly GCA_025594165.1 of Tamias sibiricus. Lineage (NCBI taxonomy): Eukaryota > Metazoa > Chordata > Mammalia > Rodentia > Sciuridae > Tamias > Tamias sibiricus. Next base: position 146,445,285 of record CM046666.1, read on the forward strand.
GTCCCTGGGAAAATGTGACCACCACTGGACCCACCGCCAGAGGCCAGGTCTCTAAGTCGAGGACTCAGGTCTCACTGACAGAAGGGTGGGTGGGAACCGAGTTCCTGAAGGCAGAGGATTTCCAAAGTCAGGGACTGAGTGGATCACCTTATAGAGAAGCCTCGGGCAGCTGGAGGCTCACGGGTAGGGGACTCTGGAGCAAACCCAAGCTCCATCCAGATCTCTCTCACCCTTCTGGGGGTTTCATTGTCCAGACCTAATGGGGAGATGCAAGACTTAACAGGCCAGGCGCGGTGGCGCACGCCTGTAATCCCAGCACTTTAGGAGGCTGAGGCAGGAGGATTGCGAGTTCAAAGCCAGCCTCAGCAGTGGCGAGGCACTTAGCAACTCAGTGAGACCCTGTCTCTAATAAAAATAGAAAAAAGGGCTGGGGATGTGGCCCAGTGGTCGAGTGCCCCTGAGTTCGATCACAGGTACCCACAAAAAGAAAGAAAAAAAAAAAAAAAAAAAGACTTAACGGAAGCTCAGCGAATGGGCTTGTTTGCCAGGACATTTGCCCCAGGTTCCTCAAGGCTCCGGGCTGCCTTGCGGATGTCAGATTTGGGAGCCTGACCCAGGGCAGGAGCTGTGAGGTCTGCTCCCATCTCAAGAGATCGGGGCCATAGCTTTGGAGAATCTGGGGATCTTTGGCTAAAGTAGCAGTCCACACAGAGAAGGCGGCAGGAGGGCCAGTTTCCCCAGACTCTCCACGCCTGCAGGGAGACGTGAAGCCCAGACTGCTCCGGGTCTTCTCACCACCTCCTGCCCAGCATCTCTCCCCTGTGGTCACACAGACAATGAGACTGCTCTATTCTCCCTCTCTCTCCCTCTCCCTCTCCCCCCCCCCCCTCTCTCTCTCTCTCTCTCTCTCTCTCTCAGCTACTTGCTTCGTGTAAGATTGGACTTATGATGCTTATATTAAGTTCTAATAAGACATCCTCCTTAAAGCATTAAATAAAGAAATACTAATATTAATTGTGAATTATTTTACAAATATTAAGCCCTTCAGGAATGCCAGAAAATAATGACCGTGTGGTGGCTTTGAGGCACACATGTCAGATATGCATGCAAAAAATAAATCCACTTTTTCCTGTTGGTCTGCTAGGATCTCAGTTCTCCCAGCCAGCCAGCAGTCCAGGGAACTGGCTAATCATGAACTGTGCTCCTAAAGTTAGAAGAATCAGGACTTTGTGAAGTCACAAGAGAAATAGGCAGGGCCAGCCACCTCATCCAGCCAAGCCCGACCACTGTTGGTAGGAGAACAAGAACCAGTTTCTAAATGGCAGAATGAGTTAGACATCAATGCACTAACTACATGTATAAAAACACAAATGGTGAGAAAAGACTTTATGTAAAACCAGTGACTTGAAAAATCGTGCTCTTTATATGTAATACGAAATGAATTGCACTCTGCAAGCATGTATAACAAATTAGAATAAATAAATAATTTAATTATTTAAAAAAAAGAACCAGTTTCTTGTCCCTATTCACTGAGGCACTAACACAGTGAATGAACTACACCTGGAGGAAAATGTAAAGACTTAGTATAAGTTTAGCCATAAGTAGTTTTCAGATAAAGTCCTGCAACCAACAAGCTTGAAAAGGGTCCCAGGTTCAGTCTAGAAAAAGAAACTGTGGAAGCCTATCTCACAGAGGAGGGCACCATGTCTGTGGCAAATCCAGATGGTACTACTCTGTTGGCGGCACCACCTGAGGACAAGGCAGCCTAGCTTTTACAGCACTGTCCCTTCTGTGAGGCACCGGAGTGACCCACTGTATTAAGCAATAAAGCAAAATGCTCAACTCGATAGTGTTCCGGAGGGCCGTCCTTGTCCCATCCCAGAGGCGAGTGAAATTATGGACAATCTACAGTTACCTTGGAGATATGGGGTTGATAAAATGGCAAGTACAGTTATAATTGTCAACATTTATCAACAGCCCGTTACAGAACTGAACACACAGCATGCCTTCTCCTGTCTGTCCTTGCTCCTGTCCTCAGGGGACACATGATCACTCCTGTTTCAATCAGAGAGCTTCAGGAGCAGCTGAGGGCACATGGCACTGGGATGCAGGGCCACTTGGGGTCAACGGAAGCCCGCGGGCACCCTTTGGACACCTCCTCAACCCTCGGGTATACTATGGTTTTATTTCCACGCAGCCTTTATCTTGGCTCACCTACGCAAAGTCCTGACTCAGAGGAAAGCAAATGGGTACACTAAACTGAGGCGTTTTTAAGAGATAAAGCTGTAACTCAGGCAAATAAACACTCTCTATTCAAACGTCTCGAAAGCCAGCATATTTCACTTATCAGCACTCGCAACAAGCTTCAATGTCCATTCTTATGCAGTCCCAATTTTGCTGCTGCGGCAAATTAAATGTCCACATTTAGGTTTTCCCCACACAGTTTCGATGTCTCTCACTTCTCTCACTCTAAGGCCAAAACTTTGATTAGACTTTAGCAAAGCCCTAAACATTCACAAAAAAAATGTTGCTAGGCAAGCTCAAGTGTTCGGCATTGGTACGCTTGGGGGCAAAGTGACTGTCTCTTGCCACATTTAACTCACCAGCGTAGAAGCTGATAAAAGTTGCTAGTCAGAGCTTTGAAAGACATTTCAAGGTTACTTTAAACCGAGACCATCATAAGAGGCTTGAAGACTTTAACTCTGTCCCTTTTACAGCAGTTAGCTCAGTCCAGCACAGCAGATTGCTTTGATTTGTTCATTAAATATATTATTTTTGCAATAATTGAGCTCATTTGATGAGAAATATTTCTACTCTGTAAAATTTCCAGCTAGGCTAGTGGCTTGGAAATCTACTCAAATTCTTCACCCATAAATTTATTTATTTATTTTTTAATTTCTAAAGACTAGATCCTTTAGGTAAGCTGAGTTATGTCCCAAATAACCAGAGCGACCATCTGATCTGCATAAATGCAACAGTAGAACCATGTGCATTTTCGTTGTAAGGACAATTAGTGGGTTTATCCATTTAATTATTTTTTTTTTCATTAGAATGGAGAGTATACGAACACCATTAAAGGCTCCTGCTCGGCAGCCCTGTGCCCGCGGGGCAGGCCCATCTTCTAAAGCAATTTAAACCATGTCCTGTCGTGATGTGGATGCACAAAGGCCTGAGGTTAGAGTTCACTGTATAGGTGAAAGTTCTAAAAAAGATAGTTTGAGAAGTGCATTTCTCCACAGTCATCTGTGTTTGCTGATGACATTTGTTAGAAATCCAAGACTTTTTTTAGTTTATTCACTTTTGTGCCTCAATTACGGGGGGGAAAAAGCTGTAATGGCTTGTATCTGACATCATTAATGGTTCCTAGAAATGAAAAACAGTGATAACAGCAGCTATTCTGGCTCATTTAAACAGCGTCCAGCATCAGTCTAGAAGTCCTTAAAATTACTTACAATAGGTTTGCATCACTCCTGAAAGCAGCAATGAGTAGTTCCTTTTCAACCAGAGGAGCTTATTTTGCTGTTTCTTGGGCTGGTTGAAAATGACCATGTAAGCCATGGAAGAAATTACACTAGGTAAAACTTAAATATCCACTGAGAGCTCTATAAAAATCCCACATTTTCTTCTTCTTGGAACAAAGACTACTAATAAAGTAAATAGGATAATCTAATTTTTCACTATAGAAAAGGAAAGTTTTTCTTCTCAACTTTAAGGAAAATCTACATAAATCCCATTTTAAGTTAAGGAGGACATTGACAAACAGTTGAAACAACATAGAGAACTTCCAATCTTCTAACCCTGGGCCTGTGTTACTACCTGACGTTATCATTTTCCTAGAGGGCTGGGAGGGGGGGCATCTCAGGGCCGCCGTCAACATTAGATCGATGAAGCACACCTGGAGAATTTAAGACACAAGGCCCGGAAGGGAAACCAGAGACCTCCCTAGCCTTCAGAAAGAAAGGACACCTTGAAGCTTAATTCATAAACTCCTCCTTGTCTGTGACTGGATTTGGGTCTTGTTTTTGTTTTTAAAGGATAGAGAAAGACCATTCAGATACTTCCATATTCCTGCTTTTACCTCCTCACCCTATTGCTGCCATCCTGCAGATACAGGTTCACCCCCGCGCCCCTCGAACCTCCACTAGGTAGCAAAGATGTCCCTGTGTATCTCTCAGCCTGCTTTTCTCGCTCTCTCATATGCATTTAAGCCCTGTCAGTTCTTCATCTTTAAACTACATAACTAACACTTACTAGGTCTACAAGACCTAGATCTTGGTAAACGCTCATATAGATGGAGGAGCACACTGCGAAATCAATCCTAGAATGTCCTCACATTTACCACTCCTCTACGGCACTGGAAAACGTCCTTGAGACCAGTCTGCCCTGATTCCTACCTGTTGTCGCCGGAAAAGGATTGCAGCCTGGAACGGCAGCGCCGCGGGAAGGAGTCCGGAGACAGGATGGAGACGAAAATATTCTTTAATCTTACAAGAAACTACAATATATCTACACAATAGCGATAACCCTGTCTTTTCTCCCTCTGGTCTCTTCCCATGCGCCCGAGCAGCAATGGCGCTCGCTCGATCTGCTGAGTCACCGTTCAAATCTCTCGAGAGCCTCGACCAAGTCCCGCGAGATCCCGTGAGACTATGGAAAGCGGAAATGCCCAAAAATGTCTATGGCCCAATAGTCAACCGCAATCTTAGCTATCTCCGCAAACAGGGCTTCTGCATTTCCCCCTTTTGTTTTAAAAGAGGGGATGCTCTAGGACGTCTATGTGCAACCAACATTCTTACCCGTCATCGGATAATCAAGGCTGTGCCCTTGACTCCTGTCTTAGGTTGATATGTCGGCCACATGAGACTATCCCGTGCGACTGTGCCTGTCTTAGGTTGTCCCCCTCTGGGGATCTTACCCGTCATTGGCTAACCAGCCATCCAATGGAGCCCTTTAGGATCGACTGTGTAAGTTGACTAACAGCCGTCCAATTGTGGGGAGATGCTGCGGCTTTAAGGCGACAAGCCTTTTGGTGACGAGCCAAATTGCATAGCATATCAAATTCTTTAAACAAATCAGCTGCCTTAAGTTCTATCAAGTAACACACTGAGTTCTCTAAACAAATACCCCCAAGGTACTGTCCCATGAAGTCCCAAACAATGAAAGATCCAAATGTCCACTTGTTATAACACGTAGATCTAGGAGGCCCCATGCATGCAGAGCAGAGGCCACACCGCTGGTGAGGTTGTTTGACATTTGAGCAGCAGGGATGCTTGCAGCGACCGCGATCCCTGCATCTGTAGCAGCAGCCGTCTTTTTTATGTCTAGACAATGCCACCGGCAAATCTTCAGGGCCCGCTCCCTAGAGACTCAAGCATCAATTATTAAAGGAAAGGCAGTGCTATTCCAGCACTGAGTCAAGAGGCGAGTTGTCAAACTAAAAAATAGAATTATTAGATTAGAAAATTAAAGTTGATTTCTGCTCACACACATTGCAGCCTGAGCTCCCACAAACATAAGCTGGCAAAACATCATGTTTAGAACAAAACAAAGAAAGACTGAGGGTATTTACTGTATTAAAGATAGATTAAAGAAAAACTAAAAGCACTTTGGAGAAATAATTTGTTAGCTGGAACTGTCGTGTTTCTGCATATACAGCAGTCCTTTACCTGTTGAAATAATTGAAATTAATCATTTATTAAACAAATGAAGTTAATAACAAATAAGCAACCTTATGTCAAAACACCAAAATATCAGGTTATACAGCCCTAGTCATATTTTTCGCTAAAGAGAAATCCCTGGGACACCTATAAAACAAAATTGAAGGTACCTTCACTTATTAAATTATTTACCCAATTTGAATACTCTTAAACTTAAATGAATTAGAGTTATTTGGATCCATATATATATATATATATATATATATATATATATATATATATATTCACAAGCGCTTTGTTATTTTTGATGTCACACTGGACAGACAGACGCACATACAAACATATATGTGTGACGTCACATTAACATGAAATTTAGACAAATACACAGACATAAACACATATATATATATAAAAAAAAATACAATTGTGTGCACACTAAAGAGAGATCTCTTCGTCCCAGCTGGGAGGAATGACACTTAAGTTGTGATGTATTTAGAAGGACTCTTTTAAGGGAATCATTCCATATCTTCATCATGGTCATCTTGATTTTGTACCTTTTTTATTAATCTTGATTCCTCAACAACTTCATCGTGATCCTTTTGATTTGGTACTTGCTTTATTAATCTAGATGGTATCCATATTGGAGAGGATTCATGCTTTGGAAAAACACAAACAGATCCTCTCCCCCAAATTAACACTGGATCTGGACCCTTCCATGTACCTGAAAGAACATCCTTCCAGTAAACCAAAGGTTTATGTTGTTGATGTGGGTTCCAATGTCTGTCTCCAGCAGAATAACCATCAGAGTCTAAAGTTAAAAAATTTAAGGTAAACAGGGCAACTGCCAATCTGTCCTTAGGATTTTTCCAGTTTCCTTTTTTCTGTTTTAACAACATAACTTTTAGTGTGCGGTTTGCTCTTTTAATAATGCCCTGACCCTGAGGATTGTATGGGATGCCTGTTTTATGGGATATGTTGAATTTTGCGCAAAACTCTTTGAAAGATGAGGACGTATATGCGGGGCCATTATCTGTTTTAAGCATTTTGGGGATGCCCAATGCAGCAAAAGCTTGTAAACAATGAGATGTGACATCTTTAACTTTTTCTCCAGAATGTAAGGAAGCAAAAATCATGCCTGAGCATGTATCTATGGTTACATGAATAAATCGCAATTTTCCAAAACTTGGCTCATGAGTAACATCCATCTGCCACAAATGATTGGGCATTAATCCTCTAGGGTTAACACCAAAATGAGGATTGGGCAAATGTGTCATACAAGATTTACAATCTTTTACAATTGTTCTGGCTTGCTCCTTTGTGATTTTAAACCTACGTTGCAAGGTGGTGCTGTTGACGTGAAACTGGGAATGAAATAAAGTAGCTTGTTGTAGCGCTGAAAGTATAAATATAGTTTTTGTAAGTTCATCAGCCTTTTGATTACTTTCATGGAGGGGGCCAGGCAAATTAGTATGTGCTCTAATATGGCCTATGAATAGAGGTTCTTTTCTTGCCCACAAAAGTTTTTGTATTTGATAAAACAATTTAAAGGCTGGAGTTTGAGGTGCTATTGGTCCTGCTAACTCTAATTTTGGGACGGCTTGTACAATATAGTGGCTATCTGAAAAAATGTTTATGGGCTGGTCTCTAAAATGTTCCAGAGCTCTTACCACAGCTTCCAATTCCACAAGTTGAGCTGATTTGTGTGCAGTTATGTAAGTCATACTTTCCTTTGTAGTGACTACTGCAGCAGTACCATTTGAGGACCCATCTGTAAATACATTAAATGCCTTAGGAATAGGTTGATTTTTTATTACCTGTGGAAATATAATAGGATGATTAATACAAAAAGATAATATAGGAGACTTAGGAAGGTGATTATCAAAATTTGCAGAGGTAGAGCATCTAGCTATAGCCCAGTCATTATCGTTGAAGCATAAATATTCAATCTGTGACGATGAATAGGGAGTAATAATAGTAGCAGGGTGAATGCCAAATATTTTAGTAGAAGTTTTAAGTCCTTGAAGAATAAGTTTAGCCACCATGGAGGTATAAGACTCAATTATGCTTTTAGGAGAGACAGGCAAATGTATCCATAATAAAGGCCCTTGTTGCCAAAATACTCCTGTGGGTGTATATTGTGAAGAAATAATAATCAATATCAGCGGTTGAGTTAAATCAAATCTGTCACAATGAGCTCCTTCGATGGCTTTTTCTACTACCTTTAAAGCTTTCCTAGCATCAGGAGTCAATGTTCGCGGTGAGGATGGATCAGGGTCCCCTCGAAGGATATCAAATAAAGGTTTTAATTGGCCAGTAGTGAGGTTTAGTGTAGGGCGAAGCCAATTAATGTCTCCCAGTAGTTTTTGGAAATCATTGAGGGTGGTTAAATGTTCTTTATTTATTAAAATTTTTGGGGGTCTAACAAAAGTATCCATGATTTTAAATCCTAAATATAATATGGGAGATCTGGTTTGAACTTTTTCTTCTGCTATATATAATCCGTATTTTTTTAAATTTTCTACCACATCACTGAATATATTAAATAAGATTTTTTGATTAGGGTGGGCCAGTAAAATATCATCCATGTAATGTAGACACATGAGGTTTGGATATTTATTTTTAATGGATTGGATGGCCTTGTCCACATATATTTGGCATATGGTGGGGCTATTAGCCATTCCCTGTGGCAAAACCTTCCATTGATATCTCTGATCAGGGCCATTATTGTTAATAGAAGGAACTGAAAAGGCAAACCTGGGGGCATCCAGAGGATGTAGGGGAATAGAAAAGAAGCAATCCTTTATATCAAGACTAATAACATGGAAATTTTTTGGAATAGCTATAGGATTCGGAAGTCCAGGTTGAGTAGGGCCCATGACTTGCATGGTTTTATTAATTTGTCTAAGATCATGTAATAATCGCCATTTTCCTGATTTTTTCTTGATCACAAATATGGGGGAATTCCAGGGAGAGGTGGAAGGTTCTATATGTCCTGCTTCTAATTGTTCCTGAACTAGTAGGTGGGCCGCTTGTAATTTCTCTTTAGATAGGGGCCACTGAGGGACCCACACTGGCTTATCAGAAAGCCATGGTATTTTCAAAATTATTTTCTCAGTGGCCCCGAAGAAAAATGTCTTTTTCCTATATGATAATGATTTCTTTTAGGGTTAAGCTTACCCTGTACTTTTTGATGATTTCTTATAGGGTTAAGATTACTCTGTAGATTTTTACATTTAACACCTGCAGGTTTGGTTGCAAGGTGTACTCCCATTTGTTGTAAAATATCTCTTCCCCATAAAGTAACTGGTAGGTTAGGTAAAACATAAGGCTGAAACGTGCCTTTATGTCCTTCATCATCCTCCCATTTTAAAATTACGGCACTTTTTTCTGGGAGGTTATTATATCCCAAGCCTCTTAAACTGGTTGAAGCTTTTTGCAGAGGCCAGTGTTTGGGCCATTGACGTAAATTAATGATGGAAGAATCAGCTCCAGTATCTATAAGACCCTCCATTTCTATTCCTTGGATTCTTATTTTACACATAGGCCTCCTTGTACAGTCCCGAACCCAGCAAACCATGGGTTTCGAATCAGTGGAACAAAATCCTCTATTGTTCCTATTTAGAGGCATATTCATTTTAAATGACTTATGTAAATTTGGAAGGAGGAGCAACTGAGCAATTCTATCTCCCTGATTAATAGAACTTATACTTTGGGGTGAGCTAAGCATTATTTTTATTTCCCCTTTATAGTCTGAGTTTATTACGCCTGGGGTCACTTGCAAACCTAATAAGCTCTCAGGACTTCGCCCGATAATAAGTCCTACAGTCCCTGAGGGAAGAGGTCCCCTGACTCCTGTGGGAATCAGTTGAACCCCCATTTCAGGTGTTAACACTATTCGGGCGGTGGAACAGAGGTCTAATCCTGCATTTCCTCCTGTTCCTCTGGCAAGGGAGTGGATGGGTAATAGGGATTGTGTCGGGGAAGCATCTGAGTGGATGCTTGAGGATACTCCTCCTCCAATGCCTCGTACATTTGTGGGCCCCGGGGCATTGGGCCCCTTGCCCCGTTTTTTGAATTCCTGAATAAAGGATTTCCATGGATGTCAAATTTTGAATAGCATTTATTGGCCCAATGATTTCCTTTCTTACACCTGGGGCAGCAACCTGGAGCACGGTATGAATTTGGTCTTATTTCTCTTTTAGGATTTTGCCTAGAATAGCCTGATTGATTATGATAATTTTGCCTAGAATATCCTGATTGATTATAATGTCTATGTTGAGCTCTTGTAAAATTTTGAGGGGCAGCATCTCTCACAGCTGCTGCAATCATATTCCCTGTGACAAAGGCATCATTTATATCTTTACATAATTGTATATATATGGAAAGATCCTTTTTATTTTTCCATGGCCTGATGGCTTCCTGGCAATACTTATTAGCATTTTCGTACGCTAATTGGACAACTAATGGCATAACTTGATCAATGTCTCCAAAAACTCTACCTGCAGTTCTCAAAAGTCGATCAGCAAATTCAGCATATGGTTCATTAGGTCCTTGAATTACTTTGGACAAGCTACCTTGTAGATCCCCAGGTCCTTGTACAGTTTTCCATGCCTTTAAGGCAGCTGCGTTTATCTGAGCATATACTCCTGGGGTATAATATTTTTGATCCTGTACGTCTGCAAATTGCCCTTCTCCTGTGAGCATTTCTATATTATGGTCTCCAAACCCGCATCTGCATTTCTTTTAGCTGTTTCTATACAAAGTTCTTGAAATTGCGATCGCCAAACCAAGTATTGTCCCCCACTTAATGTTGCTTTACATAGACGTTTCCAGTCTGCGGGGGTTAAGCTAAAGGTGTTAAGGGACTCCAGTATACTCAACGTGAAAGGAGCTTGGGGTCCATAAGTCATTACTGCCTCTTTGAGATTTTTTATTGTTTTGAAATCTACTGGCTGGTGGTCCCTCCGTCCATTTCCATATTCAAATACTGGCAGTTCCCAACGTATCTGTGAGTTACCCTCGAGAGCACATAAGCGCTCAGAAAGACTTTTTATTTCTGTTTCTAGGGTATGCAAACGCCTAGTGATACCCTTCATATTTTCTGTAATCGATTTCACCCATGGGGGAGTAGAGGACACAAGTTCCTCCACTTGATGATCCCTTATCTTGGTCTTCCTTAATTTCCTTTTGTTCATTTTCTCAAAATCACCTTTAGTTAATTCCTCCTCACTACTACTACTCTCATTGGTCCTAATTGACTCAGTAACATCCTGAGTCCCAGGTTCAATTGAGACCATGTATCCTTGAAGTATCTCTAATAAATCTTGAATAGCTTTAGCAGCTCGGATCTTTGTCATTTTGGGGACGCTTCTAATACTCTCCTTACTGGTCTTAGTTGACTCAGCGGAATCTACGCTTTCATGATCGCCTTCACTGTTTTCTAAATCCTCCTCGCTAACGACAGACTCATCTATATCAAAGAATTCATCAAGAGCCTCGTACACTTGGGTCTTAGATATTTTCGAACCCATTTTAACCGCTCTGACTAGAGACTCCTGCGAGGTTTCTCAGTTCTTACCTGCCGTGCTGAATTCCCCGTACAGGCCACCAACTGTTGTCGCCGGAAAAGGATTGCAGCCTGGAACGGCAGCGCCGCGGGAAGGAGTCCGGAGACAGGATGGAGACGAAAATATTCTTTAATCTTACAAGAAACTACAATATATCTACACAATAGCGATAACCCTGTCTTTTCTCCCTCTGGTCTCTTCCCATGCGCCCGAGCAGCAATGGCGCTCGCTCGATCTGCTGAGTCACCGTTCAAATCTCTCGAGAGCCTCGACCAAGTCCCGCGAGATCCCGTGAGACTATGGAAAGCGGAAATGCCCAAAAATGTCTATGGCCCAATAGTCAACCGCAATCTTAGCTATCTCCGCAAACAGGGCTCCTGCACCTGTCCTCCCGCAGGTACCCCTGTGGATGGTGCTGGCATCTCAAGGACTCAAACCCGAGGCCACGATGAGCAAGGACTGCCCGGGAGGCTCTCCTTGCCTGGCCACAGCAGGGGCACCATGTGCCAGCATCTGTCCCCACCTTGCTGGTGACATTCCTTCCCTGAGGGGCCCACGGGGCCTGGACCCCTCTTCTGGACCTTCCTGTCACCCTTCCTGCACTCTAGGGGAGTCCTGCCTCACTTCCTTTTCCAGGATCACCGTGTCCCCTATTGCTCATGTCACTTCAAAGTCATCTCACCTCCCTAAACAGCAGTGCTCTTCTCCAGGGAGGGGAGTTGTGGTGGTGTTTGCTCACCTGGCTATTCTAAGCTGCAGAAGCGATACGGTGTTCTTGTTGTTGCCCCTCCATGAGACAAGACAACAGGGAAATCATTTAGGACAAACAAGCTGGAACGCCCGATCCTTTTTTTGACACAATCTGCTCATTGAGTCATGCTGGCCAACAAAAGGAGAGATAAGTTTGCACTTCGTGAACTTGACTCCATCTCAACTCATTGACGACTGACTCGCGACTGACTCTGTCATTATATTTATGCTGTGCAAGGATTAATTGGGAAGACCACCTGTTTTCTCAGTATAAAGTTCATGTCAAAGAAGAACCTAACTTGCCTTTTGCGGGGTGGGGGAGGGTCTTAACCAAATCATTGTCAATGGAACATGTAAAAAAAAAAAAAGCCCACGTGTTATTCTAAGGTATCAAAATTCTATACAGACTTATTGAAATTGCAGAATGGAATAACATTTGGTAGCATGTCAACAAATAATGTGAATTTTTAACAGTGCTCTCTGTCTTAACTACAATTAATTTTATAAACATTAGGTCCTTTCGGGTTTTCTTAGAACTTGATTTGAACTTTGAAGAATTATGAGATTTGTGACTTTGAAGAATTATCCAGTTGCTTTATAATCATATTTCCAGTTGAAATACAAGGCACCCACTGAATAGCCATCATTTCCAGAGGCTTGTTCCAAAGTTCTGCTGATATTATAAAAGGTAATGTTAGGATGAGGAGGACACAGAGATCACCCAAAATTCAGTCCCTTGCTTATGCAAAGGCAGGGACTCCAGTTCAGAGGGAGAGAGCAACCTGTCCCCTGGTGAACAGCTACTAAGTCTCTGAAAACCTCTCTTCCCAGGTTATTCATCTGGAGTCCAGTGTCCTTTCCCCTATACAGTGTTCTCCAATATTCCATTGACCTCTTAGAAACAAACCTAAGTTGCAGTTGGAAAATGACAATTGTTTAGAGCTCGTCATGGTCCATCTCAGTGAAGTTTAGATATTGAGTTGGCAATTGGCCCAAGACCCATGATAGCTTCAGTCCCACAAGTGATGGATGACCCCACTCAGGAGATGCAAATGCCCCTTGGAGCCCTCCCAGAGGTGGCAGCGCAGCAGCCTATTGCTGTAGTTCCCCAGTTTTGGTGTCAAAAAGAGAGGAGGAGGGGGAGATACCCAGCTGGGAACCAAGGACTTGCTTCAAAGCTTTCATCTTCAGAGGAAGGAAATCTTGTGAATTTCATTAATGTCAACAAGATCTGAGGAGATTTGAAGTATTTGAGCCCCTGGGCATCTCTAGCAGGCCAGATGCAATGGCTATTATAAGTGTTGGGGTTGCAAAACCCTTCTAACTCTGATTCACACGTCCATGAACCAAGACTTTGGAAATAACCTGAAGACCTTCAGTTTCCAAGAGGAATCTGGAGTCAGCCAAGGAAGCAGTGGCTAAGTGTGGCCCCAAGACAGAAGCACCCAGAATTCCTGGTGCGGTGACATATTAATATCGAGAGGGAAAAAGATCAGTTCTCTCAAAGCAACAGCAACTAAATAAAGAAAGTGATTTCTTTAGGTTTCTAAAAGCAGATAACCTCATAACATTTTCCCAAAAGCCTCCTTCTTACAGTCAATGTAGAAAAATGAATTCTGTCCTAGATTCCACACACCCCCTTCTCCTCTCCATCCTCTCACCTCCAGAAAAGGTCAGACTGGGGTTCACAGCTGTGTCCCCCGTGATCACCCAACCTTCCTGGAAGAAAATGCATGTGGCTTTATTCATGTTTCTACAAAGGAAACTGAATTCAAGCTAACTCCAAATAAACAGCTATTTCTGGTTAAACAAATGTTGGCCCTTTAGGTATTGGAATTGAAGATATTTTAAAGATAAAACATAGCCAGGATCCTCTTTTCCTGTTTTATTAATTCAAATTAAAAAAGAAAACACTCAAGCAACCATTTCTGAACTCAAAAACACTTATCTTTCTAATGACGCCTTTTTTAAATGACAAGAGTTATCTTCTTAAAAATTTTAGTTTTTACTGCTCAAAAATGGATGTGTATGTTTAAGTGCCAATTAGCACCGTCAGGGAATCACTGTTCTGGCCTCTCAGTCTTCCGACTGCTCATCTACTAAGCACAAAGAGAAGACTCTCTCAGAATCCCCCAGCAGAGAATCTGCATTTGGTCCCATGCCACTGAGAAACACCTTCTGCAGTGACATCTGCGGTAGGTTTCTCCGGCACATACCTGTCAAGACCAGGGCCGGGCCCCGAGGGCTCCCTTTCTGTGCCCCATGCTATCACCATGACCCAAGCAGGAAGGAGGCAGTGTTAGCGGCGACCAGTGCCGTCAAGTCTCCAGGGGGAAAGTCCTTCCAGCTGGGTTTCAGAGGCTTGGTGTTTCTTAGTTCAGAATCTGAGATCTGAAAAATGCCCTTTCTAGTCCAATAAGAAGTGACCGTACCTCTTCCCTCGGCCTGTCCTAAGTCCACTCCATGCTGCTGCGGTGAGCTCACCCAGCCCCAGCGGGCAAGCACCGCACTCCGGAGTCCCATCACCCACCGGGTGACGCCCCAGGAGGTGGCAGGCAAAGGTACTTCAGCAGTTTGTTTCATGATGATGAAGCTCTCGAGAGAGAAGAGCTTCCCCTGGACCTGGCCTGGATTCACTGTCAAGTTCTGTGTGCCCCGAGCCCACGCGTGACAACTCCCGCTGCCCACACGGGTGGCAGAGGAGGCGGAGGCCAGGGGCTGCCACAGGCCGTGGTGCTCGGCCGCAGTCAACTTCAGAGCCCCGGCCTGCTGGCTGGGTCCCGCCTCGGGTGCGCTGGGAAGGAGCCCGCCCGTCGGGTGCTGCCCAGGCCGCGGTGAGCGGCGTCTGCCTGCTCATTCTCTCCTTCCTTCCTCTGAGATGTCTCTCCCCATTTCTGCCGTTATCTGAAGTGCTATTGTGTCCCTAAGAGGCAACGTGGACCTTTCTTTGTCATTGAGCTTGGTGGTTTACCTTGCAGACCAGCACTTGGAGAGCCTTGGCCAGGAAAGATGGGGGCCACGCCAGCGGGGGGCCAGAGCTGTCCCTGTCGTTCCCGGCTCAGGCAGGCGGTTCCCCGCTTCCCAGCCGTGTTCCCTTTAAGCCTGTGTGGCACTCGGCTTCCGGAACCCGCGAGCCCTTCAGCCATCTTAGACAGGAGTGTGGAGAGGGGACAGACAGGAGAGGCCCGCAGACTGACGACCTGCACCCCACCGTGTGGCCTTGGCCCTCCCCAGAGCCCATGCCGCTGCGTCCCCCAGGGCACTGTCAGCATTAGCGGAAGTGCTTCCTTCCTGAGGTCAGGCCTGTTTGTTTTCTGAGTCAACGTCAGAAAGTACCAACAGATTTCATAAATTACTTCATCTGCTTGGTATGAGATGAGCAGCACCTCAGGCATGTTGAGTGAGCAATTTGAAGTTAGCATTTATTTGTTTCATGTGTGTTTCCAATAACTTAAATAAGGCTTTCATTTCCAAATAAGTATATTGTGTGTTACTCTTCATGAGAGAATATCTATACATTTGCCATATAAGAGTATTGAAAAGCACGAGAGTCTGAAAAGTCCAAATTTGATTTTACGCTGTCCCTGAGCCTCCCAGGGGCCGTCCTCGTGTTATTTACTGCTGTTCCTGTCTCAGAGATAAGAGGCTCAAGCGTCTGGCTAACACAAATGGGTCAGAGTTCTCCCCAGGCACAGGTCCCAGGGCAAGCCAAGCACCAAGGGAGATGTATGCTGCAGGGGGCTCTGGGGTTGGGGAGCACGCACCGCGTCCCCGTATGTCCCCAGGGTGTGCGCGTGATGGTGGGACTGCGTGTGCGTGCGTGTGTATGTGTGTGTGTGTGTGTGTGTGCGTGTGTGTGTTGGGTAGCCAGGCGTCCCAGAGGCAAGGCCCTTTGTCTCCTTGCACATGGCCCAGCAGAGCCAAGGCTCTTCACCCAGAAGAAACGCTTCTGTGCCAGTCTCAGCACTAGCTTGGGAACACTGCTCTGGCCACCAGTGTTGTCCTTCTTTCTGGCTTTGCTTCCCTTGCCTTTGATTTTTCTCCTTTTCCTGCGATAGTAAATAAGAAAGGAAAAGAACGAGGCTTCCACAGGCTACCAGTTACCACCAATGAGAGAATATCCACCCAAATCCTACATGACACCCGTCTGCGGCTGGCCCGCATCCACCAAGCAACCGATGACTGGGTGAAATGTAAACACGGCTTCTGTAAGGGCCCCCTGTGGTGGTCCTTGGTGACATGGTGTCACGATGGTCACTTGGCAGGCCTGAGCTGAGTTTGTGCTCCAGGAGCATGCCATCAGAGGACAAGGCTGGGACACACATCCTCCTTCTGACCCAAATGGCTTCAGAGAAAGAAACATCCAGATTAGGACAGATCAAAAAGGTTTAGGCAGATAAAGATTTCACATGTTTTTAATGCTTAAACACAAAGCTTAAAAAAAACACAGAAAATTCAACATTAAGAGTGATGACTGCATTCAAAGTAACTTCTAACCTGATGGCAGTTCATGCCTCCTGCCTGCAAGAATCTCTAAGAACAGGCATTAAGTCCCTTGTTCTACTCTGTTTGCGTATCATCCTTGTGGAAGCACAAAATCTGCTTTAAACCCTTGCTATAGCCTTATTTGTTTGGCTATAAATAAAACATATCTTTTCCATCATCAACGTATCTTTCTAGCTGCTGAACATAAAATAGACTCCTAGCTTCCTAAATTGAAATGTCATCTTCCTAATCAGAATTGACAATTGTAAATAACCATCTGGTTGGCTTTTTTAAAAAGTGTCCTGTTTTCGCAAACACATTTTCCAACTGTGCCATGTGTATTTAAAACGGTGAGCTCAGACTAATCACCTCAATTTCAGGTTCTCGAAGAAACTGACAGTATCGCAGTTTTGAAATGAAGATCACATTACTCACCTGCCTCGCCACAGAGTTTAACACTGAACTGTGCAGCGTCATCACTGAGGCGTACAGAATGAGGGGGCCGCTGTCTCCCTGCGGTCTTTTTTCTGGCCCAGTGATACACATTCTGCAACCGCCAAGTATTTCAACTCCAACTCACTTTTTGAACAAGCAACTTCTAATCTGTACTGTCCTTTCATCATCTAGTGTACGCACTGCTGAGGAACAAAAAAGCTACATAGTTTACTTACTCCTACAGTTAAATATTTTTTTTTCGAAGCAAGAATATGAAATACAGTGTTGCTTGTCATTGCTACTTTCTGGGGGACAGAGAAACAACAGGGTGTGTTAAGGTTTCCATTGTGTGCGGATTTTCCAAACCCCCGGCTCCCATCGGGAAAATATGTCTATCCCGTGATCTATTCAGTTCTTGACCTTTTGACTAATACGCCAACAAAAGGCACATTTATCAGTGATTAATGTATGTATCTTTGTCCACACCGAGCGGGATCAAGGCCGGCCCAGCTCGGCCTCCTCAGGCCGCGTTTCCCACGTGCCCTTGGGGGCCCTTGAGCCCACTGTCCTCCGCAAACCTAGATGGTGCCTCGTCTCCCTGAGTGCGCCAGAGACCACGAGCCACAGCTCATCAGGAACGGGATCGGGAGGAAGAGGGACACAAAGAGCAGCCAAAGACCTCCCGGGGCATTCTTCCCACTTCCGCCGGAATCCCGGAATGCTGAGGGCGTCTTTCCATTATCGTCCCCTTGTACAGGGTGTTCCCCTTCCTGCCTGCGCTGTGGCTTTGGGTCCCAGCGACCAGGGCCCTCCTGCTGCACAGCTCTTCCCACACCTGCAACCAACAGAAGCCAAACCCAGCTTCCTCCTGAGGTGGCACCTGCCCCTGGTCCGGCTGGTGTGACCACTCCGCACTGCAGCCCTCGCCTCGGGCCACCAAATCAATCTCTGTAAAAAGCCTGTGTTTTTAAAATGTGCATTTGCCTATATTTTATGTGTTTAAAAAGTGTCATCTTTGTTGTTTTGATTTTTTTAAAACAAAAACCTATAGGGCAAGGCCTTTCTGTTCAAAACTCTTACTTCTTGTTTGTTCCCTATTGTAAATCTTGTTTTGAGATTATGTATATTTAGGATGATCAGCCTCTCTGTAAATCAGATTTTACCTAAGCCCAGCTGTCAAGTGATGATGGGGTAGCTTCCACCATGAGAAAGAAAAGGGCACCTAATTAAAAACGGTTTTATAAACCATTTAAGTTTTTATGAAAAACGAAGATGCTTCCCCCTCGTCTGCCTCACAGTGTGTTTTTTTTATGGAAATCGGTAGCCTCCCCCTCCACCCGAGAAACTGGTGAACGTGGCAGCTCACTCCCTGCGTGGGCCAGGACCCCCTCAGCTCTGCTGTCCTTCCATTGGAACTAGACACACGCTGTCGGAGGCTGTATTTGAAATAGGACTGACCCTGCCCTCCTGGTGAGGCGCACGTCTTCGGGTGGTGCTGGGTCCCCTGCGGCGGCATCCTTGTCCCAGCTCACAGCCTCGCCCTAGCCCGCACAGACGAGGGGGCAACCTGTGCTCCTTCGCAGGGGCACACTGATGACCGGCCTCTCTGAGCCGAAAGCCACAGGAGGTGTGTGTGCGGGGCCTGTGTGGAGAGGAAGACGTGGGGTTTGATGGTGTGGATGGGAGCGAAGGGGTGGTTTCTGCCGGACTCCCACAGTCTCCGTGATCCCTCCAGACATCTCACAGGCTGGGTGCTGTCAAGCGTCTCTCTTCCAAATGGCCCGAGTTTGCAGAGTAGCTTGAGGGTCTCAGATGCAGGTTCCGGGGCCTTCCACACTGCCCCAGCACTTCCTCTCTAGAGCATCTGGGAGGCAGCCACAGGGGTCACGTCTGGGCGCTGTGCGGCGGGGCCTGGGTTCAGGCCTGTGGGCACCCACTGTGGCTGGCCTGTCCCCCTGGGCTCAGAGGTTCCAAACCCCCCCTTGAAGCCATAACCCAGAGCTGTCATCCAGAGGGTCAGTGGTCATTCAGGAGTAGCCACTAGCTTGGAGGGCCCTTCCCTCCCATCCCTCCTTCCAGAGTGGCGGGAATGATTGTAGATAACTGAACACTGAGCCTGGTACTCACAGGAGGAAGAGCTCTCCTGTGTGCAGAAGCTGTGAGAGCGGAGGGATGGCCTA
Source organism: Tamias sibiricus (assembly GCA_025594165.1). NCBI lineage: Eukaryota > Metazoa > Chordata > Mammalia > Rodentia > Sciuridae > Tamias > Tamias sibiricus. Next base: position 146,464,359 of record CM046666.1, read on the forward strand.
GGCCTCTCCCACCAAGATTCACCCCTTTTAAAGCACGGACCAGATACCTGGGCCTTCTAAACACGCCGTGCTGTGGGTCTGGAGACTCCAGGCCCAGCAGAACACCCTGTGCAACAGTCTGAGGAAGAGTCCCTCCCGGGCTTGTGGCAGGTCTTGAACTGGGATTAACTCACTTTCCTCTACTCCATCATTTTTTAAATTTTAAATCGTTTTCCATCAGCTCCATGCCAGGATTGGGTACTTTTGCTTAGTTGTCACCAGTCCTAAATCTCAGCATGGTCACCTAGGAATGTTAACTGTTGGGTTCTGCTAGCCACCATTCAGAGGAAGTGTCTAGACTGGTATGTAGGACTTTGGGGAGACCGCACAGAAATAACCGGCCTCTTTGTGTGTTTGCATGCACCAGTGAACTCCGGAGACGGCATCGACTACAGCCAGCAGAAGAGGGAGAACATCGGGGACCTGATCCAGGAGACGCTGGAAGCCTTCGAGCGCTACGGAGGGGAAGACGCCTTCATCAACATCAAGTACATGGTCCCCACCTACGAGTCGTGCTTGCTGAACTGACGGCGGGAGCAGCTGCGTGAGAGCCAGGCTTCCCTTGGGGCCGCGGTCATCTGTCTCTGCCGCTTTTAGCATCTCATTACTAGTGACTTCTAGGCTTTCTTTCTACAGCTGCTAGAATAGTGGCTTATGGGCCATTGGACTGTTCGCCCTGTTGAGAGCGAGGCTTTCCGATACATAAATAGTGCCTGTTTCTTAGATTACAATAGTGTACTGTGCTTATTTGTTCTAGGAGAAGAATTGCTTCTTTATACAGCTCAGATGGAGGCAGGAGTTGGAGTTAAACCTTCACTTGTGTAGACAATAAAACTATAATTTTCATACGCAACTCAGCAATTGCTGTGCAGCGTCCGCCTGCCCTGAGGGTGATGTCAGAGGCTGTAAGGGAAGAGTTTGTGCTGACTGCTTAATAGGTGTTTGTCATGGAAGAGAAGCATCAGTTCAGCGGTGCCTCTCTAGCAGCTGTGCAGAATAATGTGCTTTGACATTCAATAAAACTGTTGAATCTATATTCCAATTACAGCAGGAAATCTTTGCAGCCCGTTATAACCTCAGCTATAAACGTAATTAATGCTTCTAGCCTGCTAGTGATCCGGGCTTCGGGGCCTTTCCAGTTTATACCTGGGTACAGGTGGGGAAGCTGGGGAGGGAGGGGCTGGGGTCAGGGTGAGGTGTGAAGTGTAACTTTGCCAACACGCTTGGAAACGAAATGCAAGCCCGGGTCCTGGTGCACCATGCCATGACACCGCATCTCAGGACCTGGCACGCTACTGACAAGGCTCCTCCCGCAGTTTCTTTAGGGCTTCGCATCATTCCCGGGAACGGCACGCCTGCATCTTAATGATGACCCCTGTCCGATCTCCCCCTGGGCAGCCCTCTGCCCGGGCTTCCTCCTGCTGGTGGCGTGGCCCTCATCGCACCACAAGCAGGTCTGAGGGCACTGTTTTAGAAGTTCATTGAGACCGAAAACCAAGACAAAATAAAGACGGGCACTTTTCATTCAACAAGGATGGAAAAGAAGGTGCCCAGAGAGAAGACTGAAAGGCAGGCAGCACTGGACTGAGGCTGTTTGGGCCTGCCACCCGGAACTCTGGGCACTTGAAATGCAGCCCAGAAAACTTCATAGACGGACACTGGCTTTGCGCACCTGAGCAATGCTATACCTGCCCAGAAGTGCACAGCCTAAATGTCTCGTTTCCGTAGCAAAATGCAATTCCTGCATAAAAGTGAAGAAATGAGGTGTGTTCCTCCACTCACTGAGCTTTGGCCTCAATATTATTGTCAGTAATTGTCGAAGGCGCAAGTTTCCGAAGGCAAACACAGATTTTGTAAACTAGTTCATTATTCATTTTCACTGATTGCTGTCTCAGCATGTGAATTCTAGCATTTAGATGTCACCACCTAGTTTCTGTAAGCATTTTTTAGAATAAATGGAGATTATAACGATCAGGCAGAACAAATGAGCTCTCACACATAATATCTGGAAATGACACAGCTAGAAGTAGACATGGGAAAATCAAGGAAGGTTTGCTCCAAACTGTGATGTGCTATTTTTTTTTTTTTTTTTTTTTTTTTTTTTTTTTTTGTGGTACCGGGGATTGAACTCTGGGGCACTTGTCCAACTGGGTCACATCCCCAACCCTTTTTTGTATTTTATTAGAGACAGGGTCTCACTGAGTTACTAAGTGCCTCACCATTGCTGAGGCTGGCTTTGAACTCGCGATCCTCCTGCCTCAGCCTCCCAAAGTGCTGGGATTACAGGCGTGTGCCACCCGCGCCCGGCTTGTGATGTGCTATTTTACCCGCTAGCTGTGGTCCTGGTCTGTGGTCATACTGGACACCATATTATTGTTTGGAAAGACCATGGTTCGTTGGCAGGTTTGAAAACCTGAGCCAGAACAGCTCCTACTAGGTTCAGCTAACAAACACAGACGTGGGCCTGACTTCTCATTCTCCTATTGTTTGCGTCAATACTGCCTGGCGTGGTACAAGAAGACCCAGCCAAGAGCCCCAAATGGGGCTTGGTATTAAAGCTTTAGGCTTTATTAACCAGCTCTGTCACTCCTTGGCTGTGCTGTCTTGGGCAGATTACTTAACCTCTCTGACCTCCTGTGTCCTCAGCTGTGACATGAAGGTTACCCCTGCCTGCAGGGGTGCTGTCAGCATAAGAGATCTTCTATATAAAGCACCAGCATAGTTTCTCACACTCACTGAGCTTTTATTTCAGAGAGAAACAGCATGAAGGATAACTCATTTTTACCCCCAACGGAGCACTATGCCCTTGAAAACTCCTAGGGTGCTCCAACATAGCAGTGGTGAACTCCTCGTAATGAGGGGATCATTTTGCAGAAAACCAAAACAACTGCATCGGCAACACCTGGAGATCAAAAAGCAAAACAAGACAACAGCACACATTTTTGTTGGTTTGCTAATACAGAATTAGGAATGGTCTGCTTTCTCTCATTGTCAACCTCTCATTGTCAACCAATTTGGCTTCGACTCTTCCCAAATAATTTATCATTAACTTAAAAATGGGGGCGGCTGTGGTATAGTTCAGCGGTAGAGCACTTGCCTAGCACGAATGAGGCCCTGGGTTTGTCCCCAGCAGGGAGGAGGAGAGACAGAGAGAGTGATGCCCTCTCGGGCCTCTGGGCTCCTGGCTGGACGGTGGCTTCTCTGGTCTGCTGCATGCTGACAGGAATCCTGCTTTCAAGCTCTCTGATGAAGCACCGAGCACGGGCGTGCCCGGCAGGGCTTGTCTGGCTGCGCGTGATTGGGTTATACTGATGCCGAGATGCCATTCAGGTGTGGCAGGCAAAGGAAGCTACAAGTGGGAGCCTGGACAGCCGAGCCGGTGGGCCAGTGGGCCTGCCACTCGGGAGCTGTGCGGCAGAGGCAAGCCAGGGGACGTTTCCTCGCCTGTCACACCGTCTCTCCACGTCACTGCAAGGGCCTGACAACGGATGCAGGCACAATGCTCACAGCAAGGCTACGGCCTACCAGGGCGGGGTTGAAGTCTCTCTACCACTGGTCACAGGGCAGCCTGGGCAAGTTATGTCGCTTCTCTAAAACTCAAACCCTTCATCCAAAGTGAGCTCGACAATGTCTACTTTGTGGGTTCCTTACAAGCTCATGTCCCTGAAGAGCTCAGCAGAATTCCAGCCTGGTGTCGGGGGCCTGCGGTGCTCCACCACGTGGACCCTGGGGAGGGCAGGGAGAGCAGGGCTCTCAGTGACTGACAGACCCCCCCACCAGCAGGGGGTGGTCTCTGTCCCCCCTCACCAGCACAGGCTGTGGCTGAACCACAGTTCTAGGTGAGAAGGACCTAGGACCTTCCCAGTCACCCGCCCTCCTGGAAACTGCCCCCAGCGCGTGGCCTCCCCTTCCCCTGTGCCACCAGAACAGCCTACTGTGTCTGAGGCGCATCCGGCTGAAACACAGAGTTGGAAAGCTGTGAGGTGGCTGTGTGCTTGAGAATATCATCAAAACTAAGATTTCCCAAATAAAGGAAGCCTAAGCCTCCCTGGGGTTTACTTGCATGAGATTCTGGAGCAGTCTTGGTGCAGGCCGTGGGACGTCTCAGGGTGCTGACTTAGAAAAGCAAAAACAGGGGCTGGGGTTGTGGCTCAGCGGTAGAGCGCTCGCCTAGCACGTGCACGGCCCGGGTTCCATCCTCAGCACCACGTAAAGATAAAGGCATTGTGTACCACTAAAATAAATAAATATTTAATTAGAAAAGAAAAGAAAAAACAGAGCAATTCTAGGTCTGTCTCAACACCCACTGCGTCTCCTCCTCCTTTCAGCTATTTTGAAATGTTTATCACCAACTCTTTCTAAGCAAAAGCTGGGAGGCTCAGAGAAGCGTAGAGAGGCAACACACCTGGGGAGACTCCCCCGCTGTTCAAGGTGGAGTTCCCCTCCTGCCCTCAGGGAGCCACAGTGGAGCAGAGGCCCCAGTGCCCTTGGAACCATTCCCCCAGGAAAGCGTCCCTGGTTCGCCAAATCTGGTCCAAAATGTGACATTTCACCATCCAAGGAGCCTTTGTTTTCATCACAGTGAAACTGGCTTCAGTCAAGTGCCCACTCGCCCCAGTCAATGTGTGTCCCCTAAACATGCAGACCCAGAAGGACCCGGCACTCACAGCCTGACCAGGGGGGTCTGTGTCAGACTGGGGCAGCCGGGGGTGAATAGCCTCAGCTCCTCCAGCTTCTGTCCAGGGTCCCCCAGGGCCTGCCGTGGGGCTCACAAAACACCATGTTCTCCCCAAGGCCCAGAAAGAAGGGGTTTTTCCCAAGTTTAACCGACACGTGTCCTTTAAAACAACACATCCAAGGCAAGATCTGCTTCTGGGCTCCCTGTGGGCACCGGACCCAGCATTTCTCTGCTCCCTAGGGAAACTGAGCATGAAGTCCCTGTGCACTGGGGGGGACTCTGAAGTAACCCCTGCTCCCCACTCCACCAGGATTATCTGTAACCATGATGGTTTCCTGCAAAGGAACTGTAAGTGTCCTCTCTGTCCTGCAAGGGGGACTGCGGTGGGGACACAAGCATGCTTGGCTTAATCAAGAGAACTTTCCAGCAGGAAAATACATCTTGGTGTTGAATCTAATTTTTTTTTTTTTTTTTTTTTTTTTTGGTACCAGGGATTGAACTCAGGGGTACTTGACCACTGGGCCACATCCCCAGCCCTTTTTTTGTATTTTATTAGAGACAGGGTCTCACTGAGTTGCTAAGTGCCTCTCCATTGCTGAGGCTGGCTTTGAACTTGCGATCCTCCTGCCTCAGCCTCCCAAGTGCTGGGATTACAGGCGTGCACCACCGCGCCCGGCTTGAATCTCATTTTAAAAATATCTCCCACCATCTTGGTCTCTTCCTCAGTCTTCCACGGGTGCCGTGCACTCACTGGATGGAAATGCAAAGCACAAGGTGGGCCTTGTTTCTGAGCAACCCCAAGTGACAGTGGCTTCCCTCTGGTTCAGGGGCTGCTGCTGATGTGAGGAGGAACGCAGTAGCTGCAGACGGCAGCCCAGCGCGTCCCCCGGGCTCTCCTCAAGGAGGGCTTTTATTATTTTTGCTCTTACCCAGTTCTAGGCCTCACTCCTGAGGTAGCTCGGTCCTCCAGCAAGTGGCTAGACAGTTAGCCAGTTCCCCGCCAGCAGCTAATGGCAGAGCTGGATACAATGGGAAGCGCGCCCGGCAGGCTGGCTCCCTCGCATTTCTGTTTCAAGGGTCGACTTTTGCTTTCCCCAGTGGGAATATTTTTAAGGTACTTGGATGCTTAATTCATTTGTACTTTGCCAAGTTTCTGTAAGTTTAAATCTAGGTGAAAGGATGTGTTCTCTTCCTGTGCTTGATAAGTCTGAGAATTTATTACTTTAGTTTCTCTTTTATTTAGAAATTATTGAGAAATATTGCCTAGCCTTGCCTTAAGAAGCCTTTGGAAACCATGCACCCTCTACCCAGAGGAGTGTACGTAACGCACAGAATTCAGATGGTAACTTCAGGGCATTGTTATCTGTTCTGATCCCATCCATGCACCAAGGAACCCCAGGTTTGGAACTCCAGGCTTAGGAGGTAAATCCAGGCACACCCACCAAGAAACAGCAGTGCTTCCCTTGAGAGAAGCGAGGAGAATGTGCTGTCTGCTCTGCAGCGACCCCAGGGAGGCGGAAGACTAACTCGCTGAAGAAGGAGCGGTCACTGGGGAGGACTGCTGCCGCTGGCACTTGCTGCTTCTTCCTGGCCTCCTTTGCTGGCTCCCCGTCCTCCGCCAACCTCCCGACCTCACAGGGCCCAGGGCTTGGGCTCAGCCTCTTCCTGCTGCATCTCCAGCTGTGACCTAGGCAATCACACCCAGCCCTGAAGCTTCCCGTGCCATCTCCCGCCACTCACTCTCCAATTTAATTCCGGGCCCCATCTGCCCACTGCCCACTGGCCATTTCCACCAGCATGTCAAAAGGGTTAACCAACCCTAAGTACATGCATGAAAACACAAATGGTGTGAAAATACTTCATGTAAAACCAGTGACTTGAAAAATTGTGCTCTTTATATGTAATACAAAATGAATGGCAGTCTGCAAGCATGTATAACAAATTAGAATAATAATAAAAAAAAAGAGGTTAACCAAACCAGATAGATGAACCAAATCCAGTTCCTACCACTCTCTGATCTGCAACTCCCGCCCCCCACACACACACACCCACACACCATGCTCCGGGCCTCTGCCCAACAGGCCTCTGCTCCTGACTGTTCCACATCCACACCAGAACTGCAGGAGCCCTGATTAAGGAGTAGCTAAGATTGTGGTTAGCTGTGAGCCATAAGCATTACCACCTTCCATGGTCTCGTGAGACTTGGCCCGGGACGTTGTGGGTCGTCGTTGGTGCCATTTTGTGGTGGTTGGAGGAGCGTGGAGTGCCTGTTGGGGTGTTGTTGGAGCCGGAGAGAGAAGCTGGCAGAATAAAGAGCCTGTTCGTTTCCAGTCTGCCTCTGAAGTTATTCCTGCGGCTTTGTTGCTCCAAGCGGCCATCGCTTCAGGCGGCGACACAGAACCACACAAAGCCCGTCTGCCAAACCACATTCTGGCTCCCTCCTACCTCCTCTGGACCAAGTGGCCATCTTGCCCATCTGCCTCCCTGTGGGGTAGCCTCTCCTGGAAGTCAGTGGCCCTTTCAACCCAGATCCCCAGAGCTCCCTGTCCCAGCACTGAGGTAAACCCCACGGGGACCGAGTTACATGGGCCATGAGGTCCCGTTACTCTCAGTGGCTTCCTTCCCCCGTCCCAGTTCCAGGTGGGGGCGCAGCCCCTCCGTGTGTCCGCGGCCCAGTGGGCCCTGCAGGTTCTCCCTCAGAGCTTTGCACTAGCAGCTCCCTGGGCCAGGTGCGCACTCTGCTCCCTCCCCTCCCCTGCCTCATTCTGTTCCTCCCCCAGAAAGGCCACTCTGGGTGGATTAAGAACTGTGGTGCATATATAGGATGGAGTCCTACTCAGCCATGAAAAAGAGTGAAATTATGGTATACGCCAGTAAATGGATGGAAATGGAGAATCTCCTGCTAAGCGAAATTAGCCAAACTCAGAAACTCAAAGGTGGAATGTTTTTTGTCATATGCAGAAGCCAGAGAAAAATAAAGGGTACGGGAAGGGAAGGATAAGATTACATAAAGAACCAATCAAATACAAATCAATAGATGAGCAAAAAGGAAGTCTAGTAGAGGAAGGAGAAGGGGGATCACGAGCGGAAAATGATCTCCACGCATGTTTGAGATTTGGGGATGAACCCAGATACTATGTGTGACCGAGAAGCTCTAAAAAGAGCAAAATAAAACAAAATAAAAACTGACAAAAAAGAAAGGCCACTCCTGACCTCTTTCCTCTCATCCTCTAAACATTGCCAAGGGTCTGACCACGGTATGCCTTTCTGGGCTCACGTCGTATCGTGTGACATGCACAAGGACAGGGCTTCCATCTGCCCGAGTGAAGCGTGCACGGTCAGGCCCCACTGGACCTCTGTGAATAAATGACTGTGGCCTTCCAAAATGGCAGTCCACAGTCCAGCGGTGTGCCGGAGAGGGATGGGGACGCTGCAGTGCCTGTTAGACCACTCCCGCCCACCCGCCCTGACTCAGCGATCTCTGGACTACCTGAGGGTATCCTGTCTCACAGGGGGAAGAATTGTCAGTCCAGTGTTAGCTCCACCAAAGACTCTGGACTTTAAAACACAAGAGGGCGGTGCTATGGGGACAGCCGCTCAGGATTCTGTTTAGACCAAGGCGGGGGAAGGCCCAGAAACAGGCCGTCTGGCCCGCCCAGGCGGATACGCGTCCTCCGAGGGCCCGGCCCAGTGCCGCAGACCCCGTCTCCCTCGCGTGTCTGGCTGCTGCTCTTGGGGACCAGACAGCCCCACAGTCAAGACCTCAGGGAGGTGCAGCCAGGGTGCGGTCACCTCCAAACATGTCCCAACCTCATGCCGCTCCTGGTAGGGGCCGCCAGGACTCAGGGGCTCGAGCATCCATTTAAATCCACATCCTCGAGGTCACCAGGCAGAACTGACCCAAGGGTCCTATCCCCTTGCCACCAGCGTTAACCCAGCACACCCTAGATCAGTGGTTCTCAAAGTAGGGTCCTGATGCGGCAGCATCACTGGGAGCAATGCTGGGGCGACGCTGGTCACTACCAAATCAAACTCCAGGGCGGGCCTGTCCATCTCCATGTGACAGAAGTGTCCTGTGAAGTGGTGAGTTACCGTTTCAGACCGAGGCCTCTGCCGGGGCATTAATTCCCAGCCCTTCGGAAGGCCCAGGTGAGCTGACAGTCAGGGGTCCCGGAGCTCGGGTCTCCCCTGTCCGGCTTTCAAGGCTAGACACTCCGGTGATTTTCCATTAGGCAAGAGGACTCTTCAGGGAAGTGAATCTAATCCAGACTTCAGGAATAGCAGGAAAACTCCAACTCCGCTCATCAGGAAGACAACCAGGTTGTCCCCACTCTGCAGAATGTACCTGAGGAGAATACTGCTCACGTCAGCCAGTAAAAAGCCAATGGTAAACACCTATGTTCTTTGCTTCCAGCATCATCAGGAAAACAAAAAAGGCTTGAAGTCTCCCTGTTGGAGGTAGCTGTTCCAAGTGGTCACTGTGATTGTCATCTCTATACTTGAAGCTTAAAAAAAATGAGTCAGTTATGTTAATAAAAAAAAAGGGGGGGAACTTTTAGTGAAGGCTCAAAATGCAAAGAATTTGTATCAGCTCAATCGACTGACGTGTGACTTTGTTACCACACGCCTGCTGAGCAAGATGGCTCTGCTAGCATCTCCTCGTGGCCGCAGGCCCAAGTCTCCGTGGGTTGGTGAAAGCAACCTACAGCCCAAACTATGTCCCCAGGCAGCAGGGCCCACATGTCCCTGGACTCTGGGAGATGCATAATCGGGGCATTCTGGAAGCACAGCTTTAAATGGCCTTTCTGTCTCCTGCCTCCTGCATCTGGGGCCGTGGCGTCACATTAAAATGCAGCCAGAAAAATGTCCCGTGAAGAACTTTATTGACAAAAAGGTGAATTCCTAATCACCCTTTCAGTAGGCTCCATTCAGAAGGGGTGGTGTGTCGTAAGAGCAGGCTTTTCACGGCCCTCTTAGGAATTCTCCATATGAAAAGAATGTTTTCAGTATAGAGAACCCAACTGCAAAGCATTCGTGAGCGGTGACCCTCTTTGCCCCATCTCACGTTATGTGGTGGACCTTTGTGGGCCGGGAGGGGAGGACCACCTCCTGCTTGCTGTGCTGTCCCCCCACTGCAGAGCTCAACACCAAACTGATTAAAATGCCCGTTGGAAAGCGACTCGAGGACATGCAGGAGCTGCTAATAGCGTCACTCACACGGCAAGGCCACACACGTAACAAATACCACAATGTCCTGCAGAGGAGTCCTGACTAAGGGCAGCTTTCCTCTGGACAAGGTCTGCAGGCATCCACAGAGCAGGGCCAACATGCCGAGCACGCCCACCACTGCAGCCAGGGCGGCCACCGCGGGCTCACGGGAGCGCACCCTCCCTCCTGGTGCGGTTGCGGGGAGCTCGCAGGCCTAAGGCACAGGACAGGCACAGGGCAGGTGAGTGTGGGGGGTCATCAGCCCGGCTCTCAGAGGAGAGCAAGCACTGTGCTGTCTGTAGAGAAGGGAGGTGACGTCTGAACCCCGGGGTGTTCACAGCAGGGCTATAAAACGAGTAGATGGTGCTCCCAGGGGCTTGGTGACAGTTTGGAGGATTCTAGTTAGAGAGGGATGGCGTCCTGTAGACGCACCCGCCAGCGAGGTCCGAGAAGGGCCAGCAGTCAGGGAGCTGCTCGGGGGCTCCCACGCTGGGCAGGAAGTCGGCCTGCAGAGGCGTCCTGAGCACCGGCCCGCTGAGTCCATGCAGGGACAGCCACAGGTCAAGAAGGGGCAGAACCAAGAAGAACCGATGTGGGGAGGGGCGAGGACGCCGCCCCCCACCCCCACTGCCACACTGTGCGTCCTGTCCTCTCTCTTCTAGTATTTGTGTTTACATTTTCAAGTGACACATACTGCACACAATTAGGGGCACAGTGTGGCACGTCACCATGTGCAGTGACCAGGTCGGTGTGATTGGCATGTGACTGGCATGTCCATCCCTGCAACACCTACCATTTCGTCCTGTTGGGAACCATGGTCCCCTCCTTTCTCCCTGTCACCCGGTCCCCAGAACTGACCCAAGCAGCACTTCCCTTGTAGGTCCAGACCAACAGCTCTTGTTCTTGGCTCAGAACTTTCCGGTCTCTACCTCCGGGTGGTGTGAGGGGCCCTGCCCAGCTGAATCCAGAGACCAGGTCCTCAGAGCAGCTGATCTGGGGAGTAGCAATTCTCCTGGCCCTCCGTTTCCCTCTGTGTAGGAGTGATATCTTGATCCCAGAGTTTCTTCCAAATGTTAGATTCTGCAACTCTAATCGGTGGTGACAAGAGGACAGTAAGTCTCTCTCGGGGTCCTCTGTCCATCCGCCTCCATGGAGCCAAGTGACCCCAGCCTGAGGCCTCTGCAGGGGATGGCACTCCCCTCCCAGAGTGGCCTCGTCCCAGAGATGCCACGGTTCCTGCCACCTCCCTGGGCCCAGGCTTTCTCAGGGAGGAAGTGGGACTCGGCCCAAGGTTGTCTGTGGGGCCTGGGAATCCGCGAACCCCTGAATGTGGCAGGGTGGAGAGCATCGTGTGCCAGCCTGTAGCCCTTCCGGCACTCCTGGGGCACCGCTGCCAACGGCTGCTTTCACCAGGCTGAAAGGGGCCGGGATGCCAGCCCTTTCCCACAGTCCCTCCCTGCTGGAGGGAGCGCTTGCCATGACCGTCACGCCAAGAGCTAGTTCTTGTCTCCCTTTACTTTCTTGCCCTCCTTTTACTCCTCGCTGGCCTGACGCAGGCACACCGACAGCCAAACCCGTCCCCCGGGACCATTCAGGGTAGGACCCACGCAGGGCCTGTCCCACCAGACCCCTCCTTCCTCCTCCTCATGTCCCCACATTTCCCAGCCCAATCTCCCTGATGAACCTTTAACAGTTGGAACTGCTGCCTTGGGGAGGGAGGGGTGACGGCACCTTATTCTAAAGGACAGTAGTTTGACTCGATTAGAAATGCGACAAGAGACGGGAAATGACACGCTTTTACAGCATTGGCCCCTGCGAGAGGTGTCTTGGGTCATGCCTTCCTGGTTCCGTCACGCCCGGCCATCTGTGGGCCATTTCTCTCTCACAGGTGCACCCTCGCCCTGCCTGGGAGGCCGCGAGGAGCCCCGCGAGGGTGGGGAGCCTGGCCTCGCCTCTCACGCCCTCCAGCAGCAGCAGCAGGGGGACACAGGAGCAGGGAAGCACAGCGGCTCCTCCAGGCCCTTCCTCCCTGCCTCCCCCAGAACTTCTCCCCGCCCTTTGCCCAGTCCCACTTGTTTTCCTCTGCTTTGTTTCTTTCTCTGTTGTCCATGCCGAAGCTTCCCAGTGAAGTTCTGGGCAGTGTAGAGGTCCACAGAATCAGACTAGTAACATCCTCCAGCGACGAATGGCTCTGCATGAATGAAGGGTGGGGTGGGTGAGGGGCTTGGAGAAGAGGAGACTCTCTAAGGTGGGCAGCAAGAGTGATTCCCCCATCCAAGAACAAGATCCTCCCCACCTGCGGCTTCAAGAAAGCTCCCTGATGTCGTGACTCGTCGGTGGACACGGATCCTAGAAGCCGCGGTCTTTGAACTTGCACTCCCTCCCCACCCGACCTGGTAAGGTGAGTCCCTGGAGACAGGGTGAGTCCACCTGAGCTACCCCATCACTACCCAGCATGGCGCAAGCAGAGAGGCTGTCCCTAGCAGGACTCCGCACACTGCTGGCCGGAGAGTAAAGTGCTGCCACCATTTACACTGCGACCCTCTCGCTGCACCCTGGGTATTCACTCGGGAGAAACGAAAGCGTCTGTGCACAAGATCACATGTAGAAAAATATTTATGACAGCAAAATACTGGAAGAGACCCAAGGGTCCCTCCCCAGGAGAATGAAGAGACAGGTCACAGTGGAGCCAGGCGTGGTGGGCCCAGCTACTTGGGAGGAAGTCTCGAGCCCTGGAGTTCAAGGCCAGCTGGGCAACACAGTGAAACAAAACAAGAGCCAGTCACAGTGTGTTCACGAGGGGGGATGTCCCGTGGGTAAGACGCAAACTGCCCTAGGTAAGAGGCCTTGCTGCACTCCATCTGCATGACATTCTAAGAGAGCAGAAACACCCACGGCCAAAAAATCCAGAGCCTCTGGGTGGCAGATTGCCTTGGAAGGGGCACATGTTAAATGATTGCATACAAGTGTCAGAAAATCAGGAAATACACACATGAAATTTGAGTGTTTCATTGTAAATTATTTCTCTAAAGAAAAAAAAAAAAAACTTAGCATTGAAACAAAATGTCTGTGGTCTTCCCTGGAAGAGGTGAGGGCACGGTCGACACAGAGGGCCACTGTCTGTGAGGGGGACTCTGTGGTGGCACCAGGATGGTGGGAGAACCTGTGCTTGCTGCACCACATCCATTCACAAAGCACTGGGAGCCACGGACAGAATCTGTCAGGATGGGGTGTCTCGGGCCAGGCATGGTGGCACATGAAGGGCACAAATCACACCAGTGACAACCGTGCAGCCAATAGATTTATTCAACAGCCTTTGTGGCTGGTTGGAGGTCGAAGAGGTGCTGGGAGAGGGGAGTCAGGGAGAAGGGAGTGTGCAAGCTCTGAACAGAGGGTGGGTGCCTGGTCGCGCCGGCTGTGGTCTCTGGAGCTGTCAGCTGGGCAGCTGCCATCAGGCTGAAGGCGGTGGGTCTGCAGCTGTTGGCTGGGCAGCTGCCATCGGGTTGGAGGCAATGGGTCTAAGGCTGATACAGTGGCTTCCTCTCCACAGGGACAAGCTGTTGTGTCTGAGAGTCTCTCAAACGGGACCCTATATAGGGATTTCTGGTGGGGGGTGCACCAGAGCGACCCTAACGCCATTGGCTCTTTGTCCATGGAACAGGGCGACCTTTAAGCCCATTGGCTCCTGCCCAGAAAATGAAACAAGGTTGCTTTGCTCAGGATGCGGAAACCTCTGGGGGGGAGGGTAGCCCATCTATCAGCCTACACTTGTAATCCCAGTGACTTGGGAGGCTGAGGCAGGAAGATCGCCAGTCTCAGCAACTTATTAAGGCCCTACGCAACTCAACGAGACCCTGTCTCAAAAAAATAAAAAGGGACTGGGATGTGGCTCAGTGGTAGAGCACCCCTGGATTAAAACCCCAGTACCAAACAAAAAGGGATGGGGTGCCTCCGGACTGGTGCAGTCCCCAAAAGGTGACTGAGGCCACCCTGCCACGTTCCCTCTCCCAATGCCAGCTGCCACAGGATGGGCAACATAAAAAATCACCTAAAAGCCGGGCGCAGTGGCGCATGCCTGTAATCCCAGCACTTTGGGAGGCTGAGGCAGGAGGATCGCGAGCTCAGAGCCAGCCTCAGCAATGGCGAGGCACTTAGTAACTCAGTGAGACCCTGTCTCTAATAAAATACAAAAAAAAAAAAAAGGGGCTGGGGATGTGGCCCAGTGGTCGAGTGCCCCTGAGTTCAATCCCCAGTACCAAAAAAAAAAAAAAAAAAAAAAAAAAAATCACCTAAATATAAAGTTAAAAGAGAAGCCACGGCTGGGGTTGGGGCTGGGGCTGGGGCTGGGGCTGGGGCTGGGGCTCAGCGGCAGCGCACTTGCCTGGTATGTGTGAGGCACTGGGTTCGATTCTCAGCACCACATAGAAATAAATAAAATAAAGGTTGACCAACAACTAAAAAAATAGTTTACAAAACAAAGAGAGAAGCCAAGCGTGCCTGGAAGATACCACGCAAGCTGGCCACCAGGTTGCCACCTCCTTCCACACGGGCTCCCACCTGGCCACCAGGTAGCCAGCTCCTCCTTCCACACGGCTGCCATGGCCTGCAGGCCTCCCTGCAGAGGGCATGCCGTGGGGGCAGACACCCCCAGGAGCGACCTGAGAGTGGACACACAAGGCCAGGCACCTCCCCGTGGGCAGCACTGAGTGCAGGGTACAGAGCCACGTGGGCAGGCCCTTGGACACCAGGCCCCGGAGCTGGGAGTCTATATTATAATGCAATGCCTGGTCCTCCAGGCCCCTAGGCTGGGCACCGAAACCCGAGCCGAGCGGGCCCGCGGATCAAAATAACTTCCAAGAATAACCGGGCAGCGCCTGCGCGGCGCTGGAGGGCGGCTGTCCACCGGGCCGCCTGCACTTCCTCCTGCGCTCCGCAGCCAGGTTATCCTGTCGCACACACTGAAACCCCATCAGTGAGACAATCAGAGGAAGTGTGGCGCGCTCTCCACACAGGAGCCGAGCGGGGACCCTGCTTATCAAAGGGACAAGATTTATTCAGTTGCTACCAACTTCCAAAGACTTCCTTTCCCAAAAGAAAGGCCGGGAGGGAGGTCGTGTCCTCCGGCCACCTTGGCGGGGCCGACAGCACCATCTGCTTCACCTCAAGCCATCAGTGAGGCGACTCTCCCCACCCAGCCTCCAGATGAGGGCACACGGCCCCCCTGGAGGGAGGCTGGCGGTCTCCCCACGGGACCAGGGAGGAAGTGCACCTCCCCAGGGCCCCATGTCCAGAGCTCCCAGCCAGCGGAGCCCGGGGTCACACCTGTGCACATCCGTCCACCTGGGAAGGGGGTGGGCAAGGCAGGGAGAGTGGGAAGAGGGAGGAAGGAAAAGAAAGAGGAAGAGGGAGGCAGAGGAGACTCCTCCTGGCCCTCACTGGAACCCCTGCCTGGAGCCGGCTCCCTCCAGCCAAGCCCCGCACCCGCCATGCAGACCCTCCTGTCCCTGGGCTCCGGCTTGTCCCCACTGGCCTGCTGCGGAGGCAGGGACCTTCCCGACACCTTGTTCCCTCTGTGTGTTCGCCTGCTCCAAGCCCGTCCATGCCTGGCCACCCTCAGGGTAGGCATAGCTACCGCCAGGTCAATGAGGCTCTGGGTCACCTTGCACAGGCCACTGTCCTCCCCTGGGGTGCTCCTGCTCCCTTTTCCCCAGATGCCCACTACCTCTCCCCTGGGAGTTTGCATTTCGTGCTCTCAATCCAGGCCCTGTGCCCACCCTGCAGGATCAAGGCAGACAGAGACTCCCAGGTCTGGCTGGGACTAAGGGCCACCTCACCAGGACCCACAGGTGGCACCCGCTCCCGGCTCCAGGGCATGACGAGTCACAGATGTGAACAAAAGCACCTGAACACAGTGTGCTCTTCGACATGGGGGTGGGGGCCTGGAGAGGGTGTGCCGAGTCCTCGCCCACCTTCTGAGGGTGCCGCTGCTCCTCCTCTGGCTGGGGTGTTGCCACCAGCTCAGGAGACGTGCAGGAGCCCTGTTTGGGGAGATGGCTAAGATTGCGGTTGACTATGGGCCATGGACGTGTTTGGGCATTGCCGCCTTCCGTAGTCTCACGGGACTTGGCCTGGGATCTCGCGGGACTTGGCCCAGGATCTCGAGAGACTTGAGCCGTGACTCAGCAGATCGGGCCAGCGCCATTCCTGCTCGGGGCGCGCGAGATGAGACCTGAGAGAGAACGGACGGGGTCAACGCTATTGTGTATATATATTGTAGTTTCTTGTAAGAGTACGTGCCTTGGTTTCTTGTGAGAGTGTGTATGTGGTGTTAGAAATTACAAGAGACAGAAAGAGAAAGAGAAAAGAATTTTTTCATTTCCATCCTGTCTCCGGGCTCCTTCCCGCAGCGCCGCCGTTCCGGGCTGCAAATCCCTTTCCGGCGGCAACAGAGACGACCGATGGCCAGAGGCCACTGCACCAGCTGGCCATGGTTGGCGGCTTCCCAGCAGCAGGTATCCCTGAGTCCAGGGGACACACGCCCCAGACTCAGAAGGCGGCTTTGGGACAGGTCATCAGAGGGAGCCGGCCTTTCTCAAGGGAAGTGGGACCCACTCTGCTGGTCCCTGTTCAGGAGTTTGTACCCAGCAAGCACCTTGGTTGGGCGACCCTCCGTGCCCCCTGCCTGGTCTGACATCCGGGCCTCCCTGCTCTCTCCCCGCTGCCCACTGTGCAGGGAGGTCCAGGTGGGAACAACAGGCCAGCAGGAGACTCCTCTGGACGGCCGGCACGTTCTGGATGGTGCAGAGGCCTGTCCCGAGAGTCCGAGCTTCACTCGCTCACTGGCCACCTGCTGAACACCTGCGGGCCTTCTTAGCACATGGCCACAGTCAGCCGTCAGGGGGAAGGAAGGACTCTGTGGGTCCTACCCACTCTGGCCTGGGTCCTGGGAGGCTGCGTCCGCTCTAGACATCTGATAAAATCCAGGGAAGAGAACTCCTTCCCCTCGTCACCCTCTTTAATGAGAAACCTCCTTCCCCGAAGTCCCCGGCAAACTTCAATTTGGGATCCTACCCGACAGCAAGGTGAGCACCCGGGGCCGAACCCCATCACTCCACTTGGAGGGGAGACCACCACAGCTCTGTCAGGATGAACGGCCTCCTTGGAGGGAGAATGGATAGACCCTGCAAGAGCCTGCAGAGCACACCGGCTGGTACTCGCAGGCCGACTCCGGTTGCCTTGTAGTGGTGAGAAGGGTTCTGAAGCTGCATCCACATTTAGCTGAAAATGACTTTGGTTACTAGTGAAGTATCCCTTGGGGACATGGAGGGTGTCAATGCATTTGTGACAGCAATTTGCCCTCCCTACGTAGGAACTGCTACTTGGACTCATTAGGACTAAAGAAGCCAGAGAAAGGCACACCATGGGTAGACAACAGTGCACACAGGCCTAGCCTACCGTTTCAGGGGGTTCATGGATACCCCACCATCATGCACCCACGGCCTCTCCGAGGACCACCTTTGGAAGCTCAGTGGAGGGCCCAGGGCCTGGCGCTGTGAGCACCATGAGCCACACTCCTGCTTAGGGGCCTCATGCAGGTGCCAGTCCCTTTCACAGAAGCTGGCCTCACAGAAGTCGCCACACCAAGTGTGGGAGCAACAGAGGCCAGTGCACCCGCCAGGCAGGTCGGTGAGGAGCCCACAGGCAAGGGAGATGCGGGAAAACTGGGCTAAGTGGAAAGAAGGACAAGATTCCAGGAGAAGGAAAGGCAGGAAAAACACAGTCCACACCCAGAAAGAACCCAGAGCTGTTCACATGACAGGAGGTTGCAGCTGTGGTCCCAGTGAAGCCACTGGCCAGCCCACGGCTGTATTTGTATTGAGTCCTTTTGATGACAGCGTGAATTCTGAGAACAAAGCTCCCAGCCTGTGGATGTGTAACCAGAACCCAGGAACAGAAATAGCTTCTCCTCACATGCGTGGTAGAGGCTCACTGCAGCTCCAAAACCAGTTTCTGTCCTTTACGAAACAGAGGATTCCTCAAAAGCCACAAGTCAGATGAATACCCCGATGTCCCCATTTGGCTAGATCCAGCATGTATAATATTTTCATTATTTGGTACTTTTCCAATTAACTTTTCCTTTTCTTTGAAAAATCTAGTGACTTTGAAACCTGTTTTGAGACATAGGTATGATGGAGAATGATTTAGCAGGTTAAAAGGTTAGCGTTCTTATAATAATGTTAAAGAGAGTATCAGGGAACCACATGTGAATCTTGAGAGAATAAAGCCTTCTCATATATATATATATATATTTAGTTATAGGTGGACACAATACCTTTATTTAATTTATGTGATGCTGAGGATTGAACCCAGGACCTCACATATGCAAGACGAGCGCTCTACCGCTGAGCCATAGCCCCAGCCCCAGAATATAGTCTTCTTTTTTTTTTTTTTTTTTTTTTTTGTGGTACCGGGGATTGAACTCAGGGGCACTCGACCACTGGGCCATATCCCCAGCCCTTTTTTGTATTTTATTTAGAGACAGGGTCTCACTGAGTTGCTAAGTGCCTCGCCATTGCTGAGGCTGGCTTTGAACTCGCGATCCTCCTGCCTCAGCCTCCCAAAGTGCTGGGATTACAGGCGTGCGCCACCGCGCCCGGCTGAATATAGTCTTCTTTAAAGAGCAAGTCATACATAGTCACCTGATATCTCCACACTGAGTCAGGAACGCCCCAAAGAGGACCCTGGTTTGTGTCTCCATCCAGTCCCTGAACTGGATTTTATGCCCTCCTATGGCTTGATGGGAAATGGATCAGGAGGAGTTTCAGATTCATAACAGGTAATGTGGAGAAATTTAGATAATTTATTATGTTATTTTAATATATCTATTAATAAAATAATATACCATTATACAAAAATTATCTTACCTACATAAAATAAATTGCATTAATCTGTAGCTTTGCCTCATCCTTACCCATGTATACTTGCTATTTTTAAAAATATTTTCAGTTAATCATTTCAACGTGTTCTATTCTACGTGACATTATTTTGCCTGTAGTCTACATGTGCTCTATCATTTTTAATCATCATGTCGTGAGTGATCTGACTAACCATTCGTGTACAGTTGGGTGTTAATTTTTTATTCTCCTAGCAGAATTGTGGGGTCAAAGTGTAGCACCTTGCAGCTCCTGATGACAACGACCAAGTTCTCCAAAAGGATCCAGTTTGCACTTTCCATCAGAACAGCCACGTGTCCAGGGTCAGCGGCAGGAAGCAGCGTCTTGTTGGAATCGCTTCCCCACTGTTGGGAGCTTGAATGCTGTTCTTAAAGGGCACTTGATATTCGCATTACTTTGCACTCATTACAAGTGTGCACACCGAGCTTTCTTCCCCGCATCCTCGCTGAATTCACTCACTCACTTCTATTTCCACTTCTGGGAACTGCCGTCTCTGTTCCTCATTCATCTTCTAGGGGCTTTGATGCGTCTGGAGAGTCGTTGGAGCCTCTTGTGTATTTTTCCCCGTTGGATCTCGGTCATCGACTACAATTATTCTACCTTTTTCCCATTGCTGCTTAATCTGCCATTTGTCCGCTGAGTGACTTCACTACAACAATCCTGTAGGGGACTCTTGTTGTTCCCACTTCGTAGTGAAGAACACAGAGGCTCCACCAACGTCCCAGGCTGAGTGTGAGGCCTGCCTGGTGGCTGGCTGGCCCCGATCCCGCTGTGAGCGCCGTGTGGTGGGCACGGCGTCGCTCCACCCCGGGGCTCCCGTGTACCAGGGATCCGTGGCACTGTGGGTTTGCATCTGTGTAACCGGGCATGTTCACGTTGCTTTACATTTTTGTTTCTAGATGATCATCATGACTGGTAAATACCCAGTTATTAAATTTTCTGATTTTGGTATCCTAGGCACCACATGAAGTACGCCACCAGTAGGAAATGGAGACCTTTTTGTCACAGGGAAAGTTTTGCTTTTAGACAGATTTTTTTTTTTTTTTCTCATAACTCAACCTATCCAACTTCATTTCAAAATCACCATGAGCAACGTGATTTTCCTGGTGGAAGAAGAAAAGTGAGGCCTTGGACAGTTGTACTTTGGTCAAGAACAGAAGGGAAACAAATTCTTAGTTGATTCTCTCTTGATACCAGGCTAAGTGACCGCTGCCAAGTGCCAGATGTCAGAGGCCATGGTTCCAAAGATGCAGCTGTGCCCTGGGCCATGGTCCCTCCAACCACTGAGATTCGTGGGAAGCCCCCAGACACTCTGCGGGCAGGGCTCCTGGGTTTGTCTGTCTTTACCTCCCATCGGACACCCAGGCTTTGGCTTCACTTTGTCCTTGTCATTGGAACGGCCCCCTCTAGCCCCAGTGGGCCACCAGCTCCACTCTGGCCCCAGGACCCCCGTGCTGACGCGCTGCCCACACTCAGGCCGCCAGCCGGGCTCTCCTTTCAGCTTCGTTCTGCAGCCCCAGCTGGCAACTCAGCCCGCCCCCCGTCATGGTAACACGGCTCTGCTGCCCCGCTTCCCAGGTGACCGAAGACACTGTCATCCGAGATACAATTGCTGCTGTCATTTGAGCGATTCTAACGTCAGAGTCGCTTGTCAAAAAATCCGGATGTGAGGATCCTAGGGACCCTGACAGCTGTCCTTCCCTGGGTGCAGCAGGCGAGAGCTCGGGGCAGCCGACAGCCATCAGTCCGGCTGGTCACACCAGACGCTGCCTCTGGAGACGCTGGCCACTCTGTGTCTGTGGGGCCTGGCACGCAGGGTGGACACGCTTTCCTTTCCTGCTTCTGCTTCTTGAGCCGGAGCCTGAGCCTGCTCTTGACCTCGGCTCCTGCTTCCCAGAGCTGCGCACCTGCTGGCCTGCTGCCGGGCACACCTCTCTTGCCTTCCGCGGTTTGCCTGGCCGTCTGCGAGCGTCATTTCCACCCCAGCCTGTTTATTTCTCAGGTGATATAGCCTACTCCACCTGCCTGGTCCTGCAGGTAGCCCCCACCCAGACCCCATGAGAATGTTCCTCTACCTTGTCTCCCCCCCTCTCCTCCCCGCTCCCCGCCCCCCTTTTGGTCTATAGTTTTCCTTTGGCTGTTGCAATTTACCCAGCATCCAATTTATGGGAGTCAGAACCTCTAGATTTTGAATAATGACGAGACGGAGGATAGAAATGAGTGAAATTGAGACAACAGCCTGTTCTCTCAAGTTCAGACTCAGAAACCAAGGTGTCCACAGGCCGTGCTCTCTCAGAGCCTCGGGGAGAGGCTCCTTCCTTGCCTCCTGAGTTTCTGGCGGCCTCAGAATCTTCCCGGCTGGGGCAGCCTCACTCCCATCTCCCTCAGGCCACAGGGTCTCTGTCGGCTCCTCCTCTTACGGGGACAGCAGTCACGCTGATCAAGGCTCACTGTAATGGCCTCATCTTAACCTGGTTACATCTGCGAGATCTATTCCCAGATAAGGCCATATCCACAGGTACCAGGGTCAGGGCTCCAGCATGTCCTTTGGGGGCCACAATTCAGCCCCCAGCCCAGGCAAAGTCTGCCTTTGGCCTCCTTCACCATCATCCCACTCTGCCTGGCTCCCCGTCTCCATCCCCTCCCTCAGTCCATTCAGAAACAACACCAGCACGTGGTGAGAGGGAAGGACTGGTACCAGCCCACACGAGAGGATGGGACGCAAATGACAGAGCCTCAGGCACCAGTGAGGGGGGGACGGACGGGGAGGAGGCAGCTGGGCCCCTGAAACCATTGCTTAGCTGCTGGCACAGAGGCCAACACTTCTCCCAGGAGACCCTCAAGTCCTGCAGTCTGGGCCGGCCTCCTCTTCCCGCCTCCCTCAGCTCCCAGGGCAGCCCCTCCTGGCAGCCACTGACTCTTTCAGGGTGGAGTAAGCCCAGTGGTCCTGCAGGGCAGGCGTGCCCACAGGGACGGCCCAGAGGATGCTTCTCAGCAGAGCAGGCTGGAGGGAAGGTCAGAGAGGTGCTTCGGAAGGGACCTGGGTGGATTCAGCGGGGCCACCAACACACTGCTGTGCGGACAGGAGACAGGAGCCCAGGCCGGGCTGGCTCATGGAACACGTGTGTGTTCCCAGGCTCTTTGTCAGCGCCTGCCACCAAGGAGTTGATCTGTTAGAAGCTGCTGATCCCTCTGAGGTGCCTTGAAACAGCGACCTGGGCAGCATCTGCCATCACAACAGTGGACACAAACATGACATCTCTCTGCTACCCCTTGTCTGGACCTGAAGGCCAGTGTCTCTCCCACGCCCACCAGAGCTGCCTTGACTGCAGGAGCCCTGATTGGGGAGATGGCTGAGATTGCAGTTGGCTGCGGGCCATAGAGATATTCGGACATTACCGCCTTCCGTGGTCTCACGGGACTTGGCCCGGGATCTCGTGGGACTTGGCCCAGGATCTCGCGAGACTTGAGCCGAGATCAGATCGGGTTGGTGCCATTTTGTTTTGTGGGTTTTTTGGTGGTGCGTGTTAGAGTCGTTGTTAGAGCCGGAGAGAGAAGTTATCAGAATAAAAAGCCTGTTGGTTTCCAGTTTGCCTCTGAACTTCTTCCCGTGGCTTCGTTGCTCCAAGCGGCAATTGCTTCAGGCAGCGACACTTGACCATCACTGCCACTCCAGCTGACGGGTCCTCATCCTTCCCACCTTGCAGCAAGGGGGGGTGAGAGATGGGAGGAAGGCAGAGCCCACGCCACGGTGCTGGAGGAGTGTAGGCATTCTTCTGCAGCCCTACGGATGGCTGCAAGGCCAAGCCAGCGCGGCCTGAACGCATGGTCCCTCCCAGGGTTCAGCTGAAATCCTGCAGGGCTGGCTCTTGGCTTGAAAGGCTGTGGCTAGAGGGGAAACTGGGAGAGCTCACAAACACAACATTTGGAAGGTATTTATAGTTGGAGGACGTCGTACCTGGGATATTTTGGAATCGGCCATCTCTTCTAAAATTACATGTCTATCCTGTTTTTAAAAACATGCCTCACCAGCATTCAAATGCAGACAATGGATAAAGCAATTATTCATTGAACGAATATGTTTAGATGCCTCCTTCAGACCTTCACTCTCTACAAAGATCTTTAATAGATCCTTTGAGCACCAACTCTTCTAGCATGTCTTTAAAGCATTTCTCTTTAGAATCACTGGGAAATTGCAGCGTGACGCCGGCATACGCCTATCTATGAGGCTATCGTTTTGCTGTTTGGAAGAAATTCTTGGCTGCTCTTTATAAATCACCTCCCATTTATCAGACACAGAAGGAAACATCTGATACTTAAAATTAAATCTGGACCTTGGCATAAAAGTCTCCTGCAGTCCCCTGGACCCACCCAAACCCACCCCCTCCAGGGATACTTCCAGGACTGAGCTCCTGAAGCAACGTGGCAGAAGGTGGACTTACTCTCCAAAACCAAACGGTGACATAGAAGGCCCCGAGCACGTCCAGACCCACAACTCAACACTGCGTGTCGGGGAACACAGAGCTTTCCTCGGGTTGGCTTTTCAGCTCACATTCACGGTTTGGCACTCATTCGTCCCCCTCCAGCCTCAGGATGCCGGCCACACCTCGGCAGACCCGTCTCTCCAGCCCCCTCCTTCCCTCCGCGGCCCACCTACTCCTGTTACGTGGAGGTGACCATGTCACACCAGAATCAGCCCCGCGGCCCCCTCCAGTCCTAGATTTCATAAGAATCCAGAGAGCTCATCCACCTGCAGTGCATTGGGGGCTGGGCAATAGCTGGTCAGCTGCAGTGTCCAAACCCATCCTCGGCTGTGCCCCTCTGCCCGTCCCTCTGGAAGCAGCTGCTGGCGTAGAGTGGGAGGCACAAGATCTCCCAGGGGACAGGCCTGTGCAAGACAACGGGAGAGACAGGCTGGACAGAGAGCGTCGGCCGTCATGCGGACCCCACAAGGCCGGGGCGCTGTGGAGGGGAATCGGAATCGGAGCTGGGAAAGAACGCTCTGCTGTCCCCGAGGGGCCGCCAGGAAGGGCATGGCCTTACTTGGAAGTTGAGTCAGGTCAGGAAGGCACAAGGGGCTTCCGAAAGGAAGATGGGGCACTCCCAGGCCCCCTCCAGGGCGGCCACGGCAGCGCTGCTGTGTCCGTCTGCCGGGCACGCTGTCCCGCAGCCTCGTGGGGTTCTTTACAAAAAGGGGCTGTCTCTTGCCCTGCTTGCCCTGGACCATGAACGGGGGCCACAGGCATCCCAGCTGTCCCTTCCCTGGCATCACTGCAGCCAGTACCCGGCCAGTGCCACTTCTGCCTCAAAGGCATCAGAGCTGGAAAAGCAAGCTCACCCCAAGCTCGGTCAGCAAGAGTAGCCCAGCTTGGCCTGAGGGGACACGGGCTCGTCCCCGGGGAGAGAAGCCCCTCAGCAGCCCAGAGGATGGAAAGGAGAGAGGAGAGTGGCCACTCTGGGGACTCTTGGGGATTCTGGGGCTGATTCTGGTGTTACGTGGTCACCTCCACGTAACAGGAGTAGGTGGGGGGAGGGCAGGGTGGGTCTGCAAGCCGTGGCCACCAGGGAGGACCAGAGGGAACAGGCCTGTGCGGCTGCTGGGTCGCGGAGTCGGGCACAGGCCCTTCTGCAGTCCCCACCAGTCCTGCGGTTCAGCTCAGGCCTCCTCTGGTCACACCCCAAGGACAGGGAAGAGACTGTGAATCAGGGCCAGGGCTCAGGGTCCCATGCTGGGTCTCAGCAGCACATTAAGCACATCACATGAAAACATCCCTGCTTTGTGTAGAGGCAGTGACTTGAAAAATCGTGCTGTGTATATATGTAAAATGAAATGAATCGCACTCTGCGACCATGTCTAACAAATTAGAATAAATAAATAATTTAATTTTTAAAAATCCCTGAAAGCAAGTGCTGAACTAACAAGAACAAACAAACAAACAAAAAGATGGCTTAACATTAAAAAGTAATAAGATTCGGGCCCCACGTTTGTTCTTATGGGACCAGTGTGATTCTACATCACGTACAACCAGAAGGATGAAAAAATCACACTCCGTTATGTATGACGTGTCAAGGTACATCCTGCTGTCATGTGTAACTAATCAAAAGAAATTTTTAAGATTTAAAAATAGTGATGATGTCAGGAGGTGGGCAGAAAGGAAGAGCCGTCCCCTGGGAGTTAGGTTCGCTCCAGTCTACTTTTCTGGGGACACCGAACAATCTAGTGTGAGCGGATGGTGCCCCTCCACCTCAGAAACGCCTGCAAGGCTGGCTCTGCAGGCAGGGTGGCGTGGCGGGAGACTTTCACACCGCGTTGCTTTGGCTCTGAGCGCGGGCACAGCGCTCTCCGCCCTCCTCGGCCTCCCTCGGCTGCCGGGCCACCCAGGGCCTCCTGGCTGGACAGTGACCAGAGCTCTGGTCCCCAGGCAGGCTACTCTGTTGTCCTCCAAACTGTTCTCACAGATGCCGACACAAAAGAGCACACAAAGCAGCCACTGGAGCCCGGAGCCCAACCAGAGGACAGTGACCGGAAGGGAGGCCGGGCCCACGTGGCCTCGAGGGCCAGGAGCCCACCACTCAGTGCTCAGCAGCACCCAAGAGCAGCTTCCAGCTGGGAAAGCCCCGGAAGGCTGCGGCCCTGGCGCTCGGGATATTTTTATGTGCTGAATGTTAACACGCCAGAAGCTCATAACACAGACAAGTGGTTATGAGCTCAAAAGCTTTGTGAGAGATTTTCTCTGAGGGCTCGTTAATGTGGTCTTTTAATGGAACACTCCCGAATCGGAACCCTCGGCTGGAGCTTTCAGATAGGGCTGATGAGCACTGGGCAGCGTGCAGCCCAGCAGACGGGCCTGCGCCCGCCTCACGCAGGGGTTCCGTTTGCAGAGACCCAGGAGGGGACAGGGCTGGGGGCAGGGGCAATAGGGCAACCTAGAGAAAGGCATATCTTGGCATTAGAAACCCACGCAGGATAGGGCAGGCATGGCGCTGTGGCCAGGGAGGAGTTCATGGAGTGGCCACAGGCACACTCCACTGCCAAGCTCCGCGAGCTGCCTCCCAGCGCTGCCATGAACTTGGATCAATCCTATAAATTAACCCAGCATGAACACCAGCACTGCCCACCCATCCCCGCCACCCAACCCCGAGCCCAAAATACTCAGGCAGCACTTGCCTGGTGACTCACAAGGACTTCCTGGGCCCCACCCCTCCTGCCTATGGCCCTGCCGTCCTGAGAATATATATAGTCAGGGGAAAATTCTCAGGATATTTTGGGGAGACAGCTGTTGGTGCTTCTACTGGAGTGTTATGGTAGCCGTGGTGAAGGGGGGCTGGGTCAGGAACTAGGGTTGGTGGATGTGGGCAGGGACAATGTAGCCTTGGAGTCTCGGGCTGAACGTTGCCTTATAAACACTCACTAAGTGAAAGGATGGATGAGTAAGTGAGGACTGAATTCCCCTCTGCCTTTGAGGGTGGAATGGAGTTTGAATCCTAGTCAGAAAGTTCAGAGGTGAAGGGGTCCCTCTCCCCCAGGCTCAGCTCAGGTGAAGGGGTCCCTCTCCGCCAGGCTCAGCTCAGGTGAAGGGGTCCCTCTCCCCCAGGCTCAGCTCAGACAACACTGAGGCCCTGTGCGAGAGGTAAGAGCCACAGTCTCTGGTCTGCTCAAGCAACACCCCAAACCTTGGTGAGAAGTGAACCTACCCCTCCAGGCCTGAGAATGAGACCCCATTTTATTCTGAAATGTTAACTGGTTTAAAAGGCGTGGGGGAAGGGATCTCTGGTCAAACAAGATTGGGAAACACCACATACTACAGCTCTGTCTTACATTCTGTAACATAACAGTAACACACTCTAAAAAGGGCCAGGCACAATGCCACAGGACTGTAATCCCAGAGATTCAGGAGGCTGAGACAGGAGGATTACAAGCAGGAGGCCCTAGACAATTTTTTAAAAAATATTTATTTATTTACTTTAGTTGTACACAATGCAATGTATTTATGTTTACATGGTGCTGAGGATCGAACCCGGGCCGCGCACGTGCGAGGCGAGCGCTCTGCCACTGAGCCACAACCACAGCCCAGCCCTAGACAATTTAGAGACACTCCGTATCAAAATAAAAAAATAACAAGGGCTGGGATGTAGCTCAGTGGTAAAGTGTCCCTGGATAAAACCCCCAGTGCCCAATTTAGGGGGGAAAAAAAAACTCTAAAATGTGATAAGGAAACCTATTTAACTTTATTTAACTAAACATTTCAAAAACTCATTTGTCCAAAAGGAACACTCTTTGGGAAGTGTGGTGGGCAGATCAATGCCCTCCCCCAGAGGTCCCCGTCTGATCACCACGACCTGGAATGGCAAAGGCTCCTGCTAAGGAGACCGAGATGGGGGACCACCCTGGATCGCCCAGGCAGGCCCAGCTGATCCCAAGGACTTCACAGGAGAGGCCAGAGGGTCAGCGTCGGAGCAGTTGTCTGGAAGACAAGGAAGGGGCCAGGTTCTCTCCTGGAGGCCCCCGGGGAACGACCTCGGAGTCCTGACCTCCAGAATGACACTCGAAGAAGTGTGTTGGCTTAAGCCACCAAGTGTGTGGCAGGGGTACCAGAGCTCTAGGAGACTGGTGCCCGGGGTGGAAGAGTAGCTCGCCTCCATCAGCAGACCTCGGAGAGAGGGCAGGCCTCCCGCAGGCGTGTGCAGCGACGTGGCAGCCTCTGCTGAGGGACGGTCCTCGCCGAAGCCAGGCAGGCTGCGGTCCGTTCGCTCACACGGCGGCCAGCTGGGTGCAGGGCTGGGCCCTGCGCTCCGGCCTGCGCAGGTGCAGCGGGTGCCCTGGGAGCGCACCAGGGGGACCAGGCCCCTGGCGCGGGGCGGGGGCGCGGGCCGGAGCTGGCGGAGCCGGGCCTGCCGGCCGCATCCCGGAGCCTCAGTCTTCTTCTCGGCAAGTCTGGTCACGGAGACCCCGTTACTTCTCAGGCATCTCCAGGGAACGTTCTGGGAAGGGCATGGCACGTGCTCTAGGGTGGAAATGGCCCCAGGGTGTTCCCAGGGCTCCAGTGCGGAAATTTGATCCCGGCTGTGAGGCCTTAGGAGGATGGAAACCTGATGTACTGTGGTGTTCAGAGGTAGGGCCTTATGGGAGGTGACTAGGATTAGATGAGGTCATCAGGGTGGAGCTCCATGATTGAATCCTCGGGTTTTATGGGAAGAGGGAGGAAGACCAGACAGACAGACCCGCTGCACGCCCTGTCTCCCTCCGTAGGAGGATTTGCATTGCCACAAAGAAGCCAGATGCCCCCTTCACCTGGAGTTCCAGACCTACAAGCCAAAATAAACTTCTTCACTTAATTAAGAACACAGCCGCAGGTAGCTTGTTACAGTAACAAAACAACCACCAAATAACCAGATTAATATAGCAAAGAAACCTTCAAAGTTACTTTTGAGAAGCAGTTTCATGTCAGTGTTAATGTGACAGAGATGGTACATTACAAGGCCCTGAGGGATGTCATGATGTGAGGATAGGTCAGAGGGGCTGAGGAAAGTAAAAACCACCTTTCCAGAAGTTATGCAAAGGAGAACTGGATAGAAAAATGAAATTGCTGTTGAGTGTGGTGGTGCACGCCTGTAATCCCTGCAGCAGCTGGAGAGGCTGAGGCAGGAAGAGCACAAATTCAAAGCCAGCCTCGGTAACTTAGCGACTTAGCAAGACCCTATCTTAAAATTAAAAAATAAAAAGATCTGGGGGGTGTCGTTCAGTGGTTAAGTGCCCCTGGGTTCAATCCCTGGTACCAAAAAAAAAAAAAAAAAAAAAAAAAAAGTGCTTTACTAGAAGAATAATACTTTCAATTCTTGGGTCTTTCATACAAGAGTTCAGTATGTCCTCTAGCTGCAGCCCACAGTCCGCTTGTTTCAGATACAATTACAATCTATTGCTCTACCTGGGGCCATCCTGCCCAAAGTGGCCCGGTGAAACAGTGGGAGTTTCTCCCACAGGCCCGTTGTGTGCACCCCCAGGGCTCCGCCGTGTTTCCCGTGAGCCCTCTCCGCCTCCTCCTGCACCCAGGGCCTGCATCTTCAAGGTCAGTTCCTCCTTCAGGCTGCCTCCGCGTCCCAGCCAGGAACACTTCCTCCCTCCCTGGAACAGTGCGGCCCGCCTTCTCTGGTGACCCTCACCACGTCTGCTGTTGGTGCCGCCTGCACACTGCGTCTCCGTCCTCAGAGGGGTCCGTCCCGTCAGGGCACTTTACGTGGCAAACGCCAGAAACACATTTAGTCCTGCATGACAAGGTGATGCACCCAGGGTGCCTGGTCACTCCCCTGAAGCTCAGAGCTGATCTGGCCAGCCGTCTGCCCAACATCCCTCGTCCTGTCTTCGTGCTGTGTTGATTTCTGGGGCCACCTGCCCACAGTGTCACAGACCAGATGGCTTAAACAATGGCAGTCTCATGATTCCGGAGGCTGGAAGTCCAAGATCCCAGCCTGGGCGGGGTTCACCCTTACTGGGGCCGGAGGTGAAATCTGCCTGCATGTTGCCCCCTGGCCTGTGGAGGCTGCCGACAGTCCTGGCACCACTGGCTTGTAGAGGCATCACCCCAGTCCTGGCCTTCCCCTTCGGGTGGCCTGCTCTCTGCGCCTCTGTTTACCTCCAAATTTCCCTTTGAAAGAACTCCATCATGTTGGACTAGGGGCCCCCGGACGCCAGCAGGACCTCACCCTGACTTAACCACCTGCTCTGCATCAAGTCTATTTCCCTAAGGTCACTTTCTGAGGTATGAGGTTATGAGCTGTCAGGGCACAGAAAGGGGAAGACAAGTCAACCCAGTACGCTAATAATAGAATTCCCATTCTTTTTTTTTTTTTTTTTTTTTTTTTTTTATTTATTTACCTTAGTTGTACATAATGAAATGCACTCATGTTTACGTGGTGCTGAGGATCGAACCTGGGCCGCGCACGTGGTAGGCGAGCGCTCTGCCGCTGAGCCACAACCCCAGCCCCAGAATTCCCATTCTAATCAAGGCCCCCATGGGGCCAGTCCAAAGTACTTCTGGAGACCCACGTCTGCAAATGAGACCTAAATGAAATCCCAGCATGGGGGACTTGTGGAGAAGCTACTGTAGTTTTTCATCCTCACCCTCCTTCCTTCCTGTGTGTGGGTGTGATGCGGGACCTTTGTCCACGGTGAGGTGTAAAATGGAAGAAGTCAAAAGAAACCCAGGTCCATGATCACTTTTTTAGTGACCACACTACCCTAGACTAACTTCTCTTCACCTGAGAAAAAGAAACTTCTGCAAGTCAATGGTTTTCAGCCAGGTACAGTACCCTGCCCCCCTGCCACAGAGGCATCTGCAATGAATGGAGACAGTTTTTAGTTGTTGCAACCAGGGAGGATCCCACTGGTATCTGTGGGCAGAGGCCAAGAGTGCCTTCTGCGGTGCCCAGGACAGCCCCCACAGTGAAGAATCATCCACCCAAAAATGCCAACAGCACTGAGCTCGTGAGACCCTGGCTGACGTCACTGTTGACATGTTTTCATGCATGAAATCCAAACTGATAGAGAGTCAAGAGAGGCTGGAGGCAGGATCGGGAAGCCACCAGGAACCCGACCACACTCGCTCCTCTGTTCCCAGATCGCCTGGCCTCACCTTCTCTTTCTCGCTGAGAACCTGTTCCGCAATTTCCCCTCTGCTGACTGGTGCTCTTTGCTCCTCTGCAAGTACACAGCCAAATGAAATACTTCTTCAGCTCTGGAACTTATGTCCCTAACTTCAAGCTACTAGTAGAAGACCACTGGTATCTCTGAACCCAAATCCCTCATTTCTGGAATAGTGTTTGTCCCATCTTGGGTCAGGTTCCAGATCAGCCTGGCAAGTCACACAGCCGAATGTGGCCTAGCAGGTGGGAGCAGAGGCGAAGAGAAGGACGTTTCCTACAAGTGGACTCGACGGTTGGGGAGGATGCCCAGAGACGCGTCCTGCACAGCAGACACGTGTGTCCAACTCCCTGTCCTTCCTGGCACCTGGCACAGTGTCCCCCCAGCCCCGCAAACAGTAGCTGCTCAATGAACAGATGAGAAGTAGATCAAAGGACAAAGAAATAGCAAAATGCTCTGTGATTAAGGGCTTGTGTCACCACACAATCTATTGGGGAGTCACAGGGTACTGGGATGGTAAGGAACAACCCACCCCTATCACACGCACAGATTTACCACGATAGACCATGTGCCCAGGACCCTTCACCCACACCCGCCTAAATGTACTTACTGAACTATGTGGTTTTGTTTTTGTTTTTGTCTTGTTTCTGGCTTCCAGAATGCTTTGGCAGCCACAGTTCACAAGTGTATGTTTACTGAACCTTTTTCCAGATTAACGTCTGGCTTCATTGCTTTACATTTAAAGTTCTTTACTTAGAAAGGTATCAGAAGTTGAATAAAAATACATTGAGCATGTTACTCAGAAAGAGCTAACTTATTACTTGAAGATAAATGTGTCTGATGTGTCCCAGCTTTGGGATACTGTGGACACTCTGTAACTCCCTCCCTGACCCCCCCCCCACGGCTCCACACCCTCCCACTTGGGGCCAGAGCTCTTCCTCCCTATTCCCAAGGCCCTTCTCCCACTGCCCTTCCACATCCTGTGTGTCTAGTTGTCAAGGCCCTGCTAATTAACTGGCTGGTGGACTTGATAAACTGGTCAAAGGAGTTTCCAGCTGGGAACATGTCCTCTCCCAGCCTGGAGCTCTGTCTGTGTTTTATTAAAGGCCTTGCAATGATATAACCTCAGGGGTCTTGTTCATAGGTTTTTGATTGGGGGCCTTTGCCAGGACCCATCTTAATAACCATCCTCACGTACACGTCAGACATTGTGACGGGCACTTCAGGAATGTTTCTGTGGCCTGCTGCAGTGCCTTCAGGCTCCCCTTCCATCCTGCCCCTCAGCTCCTCCAGGGACATCCCTAGAGGGCCTGCTCCAGCATTTCTGTCCATGGACTTGGCTCCCCGGAGCCCATCAGAATAAAAACTCATGGCCAGGATGGAATCTTCACTCTCCCTAGAAATGTCCACGTGGAAGGACTTTCTGCAAAACAAGTCATGCGTGCATTTGACTTGATACTATCAAGTTCACTGCTGCCGTAAAGCCTTGGAAAATGGAGAATGTTTTTGTTACTAAAGTACACACGTTTCAGTTCACCTATTCTCCTACAACCGTTCTATGCCGTCTTCTGGGTGTTTGAAAGTGATGTAGCTTCATATGAAAAACATCTGCCAAAACCCAAGTAGAAAATCTAAGAAAGTGTTGGTAGACTGGAGTTCCTGGCCCTTCTTGCATATCAGCAATGGGTTTTGCCTGCACTTGTCTTCTGGAAGCCTTAGGGCTCCAAGAGGGCAGGACCTAGCCTGAGGACAGACGCTGTCCCGCAGTTGGAAACCCGCAACAGTCAGAATATCTGCAGTGAGAAACGAACCCGACTCTTCCCGAGTCCGGCAGTGCTGAGCCGGATGCAAAGCCCGCATGGTGAGTTCCCACCCCGCACAGGTCTGTCTGGCTGTGAGGACGGGCTGCGCACAGCCCACCTCTGCGATGGGCATCTGAAGAACGTGCAGGTGTGGAATACGAGCGGCTCTACATAAGAGCTAAGGAAAATGTTTTTTTCAGAGTAAAAAAATTATTATGGAGTTTAAATAAAGGCTGAGAAAAACATGTCATTGGTTTTTCTTTGAGTTTCTTTCAGACCAGCTGGCATCAAAATTTTATAATGGAATGAATGCTCTTGGTAAGGAGTGACAAGGCCAGGGTGTCTGATTATAGCTACAAATGCTTTAAATAGCTATCACAATTAATTATGGAGAGAAGCAGTTTTCCTTTACATGCAGGAGATGAAAACTGCAAGAAAAAGATCCAAGATGTCAGCACGTGATCCCTCCCGGGCACCGGAGCTTGACCGGGGCTCGCATCCGAAAGCGTTGTGGGTGTGGAGACGTCGTTTTCTGAGGGAGCGTCTCCAGGAGATGTGTTGGCCTCAGCAAGGCACAGAAAGAGCAGGCTGTGCTTTCCTGGACGGTGCTGCCCGAGCTGGGGCGGGGCGGCTCGGCCGCTGGCTCCGTGCATTTCCCCTCTGCGGTTGGCAGCCGTGGCTCGGACTTGTGGAAACATGCGCCAGACAAAGGAGAAGTTGTCTCCTCGGTGGCAGCAACACAAAGGGGCCTGGTGGTGCCCGGGAGGGTGGCACAGCAGCACACGACGGGACCAGGACAGGACTGCAGCTGGCCAGCTCCGCTTCCTCTTTTGATTCTCGGGAGGCTGACTTTCATTTCCCCCAGGAACACGCGGAGCTGGCGTGGGGACTCCCAGTCTGGTGGCCCAGTAGGAGCTGGGGACGAACCGCCCGAGTTGGGCAAAACGCACAGAAGCACAGTGTGCTGAGCCACCCGACGGGCACGGTGGCTCTCTGCCTCGTGGCCACGCTCTTCACACCGTGGGTGGACGGCAGAGCCCTGACAGGCAGACCACGGGGCCGGGGCAGCGTGTGTGCGCACGTGTGCCGAGAGCTGGTTTCCACACTCGCATCCTGGGTGGCCGCGAGCTCTGTCTGTGCTTGATTAACAGGAACCAGGACCGTGAAGAGCACTGGGATACACTTTGGCAGGACAGGCAGCATTTTTTTTTTTTTTTTTTTTTTTTTGCCTGCTTGGCTATAAATGTCCAGAGGAAGTGAGTCCACACTGGCCGATGACCTCATTTCCACCATTTCTCCACAACCCCACCGGCTGTTCAGAGAAGGCTTACTCAGCCTGTGGTGGGGACTGATGGGAAGGGACAGGCAAGGAGGGACTACACTGAGCCCAACTGCACCCGCCCAGCCCCACTCACCCCTCCTGCCCCCCCTGCAGGTGGCCACTTGCTCTTCAGGTGGAGCCCAAAGGGGCCAGTCATCCCCAACAGAAGAGCCAGGTGCTGGTCCAGCTGGAGGGCAGTGTCCCTAGTGAGATGCAGGGAGACCACACCGTGACAGTGAGAGGGATTTCCCGTGATCACACCGTGGAAATTAGTCACCCAGCCAAACCAGCATGGCATCTATTATTGATGATGTTTGCCAAACTAGAAATAAATTGAGTGTTTTATCTTGAACTAGTGACAGTGACAAATGACTTTTATTAAATCAATAGATCAATTCAAAGCCAATAAGTCAAGACATCCAGAGGTCGATCGAGACACTACACTACCAGCGGGAGCCTACAAGCCAGCTCTCCATGAAACAGAGGCCTGGGGACACCCGAGATGGCCTGAGAAGGAGCTGAAAGTCAAAGTTACCTCCTCTCCCTTCCCCTGCTGTTTCTTCGATGGCACAGAAATGTGGAGACAGGCTGCTTGGCACAGCTGTGGTGGTGGGTGCATCCTGGCTAATGCATGAGGTCACCCTCATGAGGTCACCCTCACTCAGGACCTCCAGACACCCACAAAGCCCCTCCACACACAGCAGGCTTCTTCCACCCTTGGCACTGTCGCCATTTCACAGGTTGCAAAGCTGAGGTTCCAGGAGGGCACACAGGCAGCGGCTGCCCTGCTGCAGCCCAGTGCAAGGGAAGCCTCAGGCTCAGGACCACGCCCTGCCCAGCCCAGGCCACTCTCCTGCTCAGACACAGCCAGGCACGGGTTCTTGGTATGCACCCACTCACACAGACACACACACAAGCACAAACCACACACACGTACACATGCGAACACATGCTGTCCCACAAACACTCTCACACACACACAGGTCACCTGGTACCCACGCAGCTCCTCTGTGGAGGCCGCGGTGGCTTTATTCATTTCCCACTGCCATCCAGCTCTTCTGTGTAGTAGACTCACATGACAAGGCAGAGATTGAAAAATAATTTTCTTTTTCATGTGAACACTCAGAAAGAAAGAGAGAATGTTAGGGGAGGAAACACGCAGTGGCGATATTGAAGCAAGGAAAAGCTCTGGATTCTGGGAATGGTCTCTCTGAATGTTAAAGGGAATCCAACACTTATTGAGGATTGGTGGAGATGGGTAAGAGCCGTGACAGGCTGATCATCAAGGAAGAAAGGAAAATACAATGATTTTTTTTTTTTTTTTCCAAGCTCGTATCTGGAGAAGAGTTGATCTTTGAAGTGTGGCTTGGACTTACTAAGCACAAACTGCTCTGGAAACTTAACAGCTTTTTTGATAGCACTATAGAACTCACAGACCAAGAGAAGCGTGGAGATATTATATTCCATGTGTCTTCAGCAAAGCCTCTTGCAAGGGTCTTTCTTTGCAGTTAGTTCAAGTTAACTTGGGTGAGTCTCAGGCTGGTGGGTTGGACCTGCGGACGAGGTGCTGTGGCATAAGCCACGTAGCCAAGGATGACACAAAGGACAGCTGTCCTGGTGGAGGTGAATTAGAAGACACCACCAGGTCAGCATTTAAAACCATTACCTGTAAGTAGTATTAAACCCTAACCAGACAGCACCCGCTTTCTTTACCAATTCACCATAAAGACTAGATGCTTAACAAACTGAAAAACTAACATTGCCTTTAACTAGCGACTCATCGTGTTCAAATAACACTTTACCAAATGACATGTAAATAAATAAGAAGTTGTTGAAGGACCCAGAGCCTGAACCAAGAGCTTGCAGTCACATAGGTCTCAGAAAACAAAAATGACAGAGAGAGGAGAGATGCCTTCTTCACAGCTGTCTACAAAGGTCAAGGAGTCACCCAACCAGCTGGAGTGACACGGCCCGAAGGGAATCTGATTCAGAAGCTTCTTGCTGGAGTGGGTCCAGCGGTGGTAGGGGTGGGGTTGGTGTCCAGGAGGAAGGAAGGGAGGGAGGCCAGAGAGAACATTCCGTCTGAAGCAAGTTGGGAGACGAGAGTGGCCGAGTCCCAGCCACAGGATGGACTTGGGGGAAGGACAGGAGAGAGAGGCTGAACTGCATCTGCCTCTTGGGTGGGAAGGGACCCCTGTGGAGAGCTGTGAAGATCATGAGTGGGAACCATTGGTCTTATTTGAAGGGAAATCGGAAAAATTGAGGCTTCACGGAAAATGGTCCAATGGCCAGGGAAGGCCTGTGGACACCGGATGAGGAGAGGGGCCCGGATCGGCCCAGAGGTTCTGGGCATTGGAATCACCTGCCGAGTAAATGCAAAAGGGAAACAAGCCAGCAGCAGGAAACAACTTCCCTGGCAGGTCAGAGGCAGGCTGAATCTTGGAGATAAAGGAGAGGAAACTCACAGATAACCCAGAAGTTATTAATCTAGGCCACCGGGATAGAGGAGCCTGCCTGATAATCAGGAAACAAGGAAAAGATTACAGCACAAGGGAAACATAATGTGGGGCTTGGGTTTAGATGTGTTTAGCTTTAAATACCAGTGGATTTCTAAGTAGACATTTCCTACCAAGAATAATAGTAATATTAGCAGTTGGACTTGGCCTGCATCAGCACAGCCCCGTGCCTCCGCCCTGGACCTGTTAAGTTTCGGGAACTCAACGCACCCTCTCACCACAGTGGAAAAGACATCCGTGCTGAAGGTGTTGGTCCTGCCGGAAGAAGCCTAGGCTGGGGCCATCTGGCCATGATAGGCAGAACCACGCTCATTCTGATTCAGTAGAAAGATGCTGGTTGTCCACTGATGCCAACTGATTAAGTAGTTGCTAGCAGAGAATTACAGAGTTCTCGTCCTTGTCCTATTGAGCACTTAAAAAAAAAAAAAAGTAATTATGTTTTTTCTCTTCTTATTTTAAAAAATAAATTTGGAGGGAATAATCTTAGGTATCAGAAGAACTGCAAAGATACATTTCTCGTCATGTTTCCTTAGTCCCCTTTGCTCTGTGACAATATCTTAGCCTATCCGTGTTTCCAGTGATCTTGACAATTTCGAGGGCAGTTATATTCAGAAATGTCTCTCAGTGGGTTTTTCTCTGATGCTTTCCTCATGAACAGACTACACTTAATGGGTTTTTGGAGGGAGACCACAGATGCCACCAGCCCTCTCCAGCTCATCCTGTCAAGGACAGGTGCCACCTGCATGATTCGTCACTGCTGACTTGATCACTGGTCTGAGGTAGTGTTTGCCAGCCTTGTTGAGCAAAAAGGGACTTTGTCCCTCATCTCCATGCTCTGTTCCTTGGGAGAGAAGGACCAAGTCCAGCCACCCCAGGGCAGGGAACGGGAATGTGGATGAAATGACGCGTGGTGTCTCGGTGGGGAAAGATCTACGTCAACCATTGAGATGTTCTGCTGTAAGGGGATGTGTCTCTCCCCCCCCCCCATTTATTTGTTTACGTATTAGATCATTTATTTGTGTAAAATATGCACACATGAACATTTACTTTATAGCTTGGGCTATAATCCAGTACTGTGCCACTTACTTCTTGATTCAGGTTTTTGCAGCTTTGGCCACTGGGAGCTTTTCCAGTTTGGCTCTTTTGTCCCACTGGCCAGTCCCAACCTTATGGAGTCTGAATGCCCTCTCACTTTGTGCTACTATGGGGTGCTCAATCAGGCTGGTCTTGTGTTCTTGCTGACCCAGTCGTTTCTCCACCGAGCCCCACTTCCCTTTATTGAAGAACTGGATTTTGAAACCAAGACGTGGGTCCGGGTGTGCTCAGTGCTGCTGTGAGTCACACTCCTGGGCCTCTTGGGGACAGAGCTAGGAAACACGCGTACGCATACCATTTGTGCACGCAGACGTGTCCGTGATTACTTTGGCATCCACCTCTCTGCATCTACCCTAAGGTAAGCTCAAGTTCATGCTGACACCTCTGACTCTGCTCCCGTGGCCTTTCCCTGACACATCTGCAACCTCCTCCTCCCGCGTTGAGAAAGCTTGTTCCCAACATCCAGTGTTCTTACTCGTACTTGCCAAACCCCAGTGCATATATGAGCTGCTTCAGCGTGTTAGCCTATACCCCGACTGGACACTTTTGTCTATGCCTCTGACACACAAAATATTCACGTGCTAAATTTGTGCACAATAAAAGCCTGGAGGAAATATAAAGGAACAGTAAAGAACTGGGATTCAAAAAGAGTCTAGCAATCAGCTAGAAAAAAGAGTCCAAGTAAAAATGTGAATTGACACGATACATAGGAATCGATGACGTAATAAAGAATAAACGAGACCAGGCTTACCAGCAACTCATGAGAGAGAAGGAGGTGGAACATTTGGTTGACCACAAGCATAGGGCATGATGGTGTTGCTAAACAAAACCAGGATGAAAATAGAATATTCCAGTAAAGGCAGGAAAACGCCGCACTGGGCTATGCACAGGGCAGGTGACATCACTACAGATGCAAACATTTGTATCTACCCTTTAAAGAGTGCACAGGAGAGGGAGGGCAGCCATGCAAGAGAGATAGGGTCAGACTCTTAAAATACTAGCAGGGATTAGATGTACCCTGTGCCGCTCCAGAGGACAGAACTAAGACCAGGGAGTCTGATGATCATTCCCAAACCGTCGGGCTGCACAAGGGAGGGGCAAATCGTCTATTCCACATACTCCTGGTCGGGGGCATGGCTCGCTGTCAGCACATTCAGGATCTGTGGGACGGGAGGGCCATGCTGTGGGTCCTATCCAAGAGAACGTTGCAAGGAAAAGCTGGAAGAGACAGCCCCATGGCTTGTTCGTGACAAAGCTTCCATGGAAAATGGAATGAGGAACCAAAATGGGGGGGGGGGGGGGCGGAGGTCAAGGGACCAGGAGGAGAAGGGCCAGGGAGAGTCCTAAGGGGTAAGTCCCTCCTCCTACCCGAGGCTGGTGTTCTGCTGGCCTGCGGGCCAAGTCCACCGCACAGAGCAGAATCAGCACAGCGGGGACAAGAAGAGGAAGACGGACGAGCTTGTGAACCAGAGAGCACTTTCTAACTATCAGAGTCATCCAGAAATAAAGCCTCAGCCCTGTCCAGAGACTCTCACATGGAACTGGTCAGGCCACATTAGCGGGCAGCTGCCCACGGCACTGCCATGCAGACAGGCTGCAATCTCAGGAGGTGAGGAAATCCTGGGAAGGGACCCCGGCGTCTGTTGGTTGGTTCAGAGTGCAGCTGGCCAGGGTGAGCGCCAGGGCCCGGGGGAAAAGGGCAGTAATCTAAGTGTCAAGATGCCCAGGATGAAGCTCGCTCTGAGGTCCTGTGGCCGTAGAGTTGCTTTTGTTCTTTCACCTGTGTCTTCAACAAACAAACAAGAACAGATAATCCTTAAAAAGAGACCAGCACACTAGATTGAAGCAGGAGTTCAAGATTTTTACCCTGACCTGCAGGACAGCAGGCGAGGCACCGAGCTCTCTGGGCCTAATTTCTGAACTCACTAAAAACAAAAAGACTGAACCAGGAGATTTCTAAGGTTTCATCCAGCTCTAAACGTTTTTAAGAGGAGAATCTGCCATTTAAGACAAGAGGGCACCAGTGTTGCTCTCCTAGCATGTAATTGAGCCCCTTTCCCAAGCCGCGGTGTAGTTTCTTTAACATCTTGGTTAGCAAAAGGAAAACGGATTGCAACACGCGAGCCAGCAGCCAGCACCTGGCTGCCACCAGGGACGCAGTTCACACAGTGGTGAGGGGGAAAGTATGATTGGATTCCAGGCTCACAAAGAAAGAAGCCGAGCGGTCAACCTGGACACACCGCGGTGCTGTTCAACGTGTGTCAGGAAGAGGCCCAAAGGCTGCAGGGAGACCAGACGTGATGTCGGGGTGAGTTCAGAAGGAGCTCGGGCACAAAGGCCGGCGCTATTTTGGTTTGCACATGGAAACACATCCTGTGGTGGGGTGTTATATTCTGCGGGGGTGCCTCCGAGCGCACAATAAGAGGGGCTCCTGAGGGGTGCAAACAGAAGACGGAACGCCGAGAGGGTTCTCGGGCGGGTCTAGCCCTGGGCCTGGCACCTCGCAGGAGCTTGGCATGT
This sequence comes from Tamias sibiricus, assembly GCA_025594165.1. Classification (NCBI taxonomy): domain Eukaryota; kingdom Metazoa; phylum Chordata; class Mammalia; order Rodentia; family Sciuridae; genus Tamias; species Tamias sibiricus. Next base: position 146,504,130 of record CM046666.1, read on the forward strand.
GTTGCCTGAAGGAAGAACTCAAAACTAGGGCAGCTGGGCAGCTGAGGAAGCGCACTTTGGAGAATGTGAATAAATCTATGTCCAAGGCGTGACCGACCCAATTTTTATATAACGCACATCATTTGTGTGAAGATATGTCAGGGCAATACCTGGATTGAGTTTCTGAGCAGAGATTTTAGATAACGAATAAAGGAGGCGGAATCACAAACAGAAAGCACACAGCGGCTACAGGGAACGCCATTTCCCCCAAAGCAGTAGGAGCAAGCCAGAGCACCATGAAAACCATCAGGAGACTTCTGCACTTCCACCTGGTGGGAGACGGTTCTCCCCAACCCCTGGAGGCCGCCAGTGCACTTCATGGGTCCTCTCTGCATCTGAGAAGGTCTGCACTGGCCTTTTGTGTTGACCGTCCATAGGGCCAGCCCAAGGCTATAAGTGAGAGAGGTGATCTCAGTGACCTCAGAGCTCCCTCCTGACTCTGCAATCCCAGGGTTTGAGGAAGACAGTAACCTCAAGTGGAAGGACAGTCTTGGGTTGAGGAAGTTTATTCATTCTGTCCTCTGTCAGCCAGCTTCTTGCTCTTCCAAGGTGGACAAAATAGTGAACTGATGAGAAAGGCGATCAAGGCACGTACTTTTGAAACTCAGGTCACGATAAAAGCACAGTTTACTCTAAAAGTTGGCAACTTTAAAGCATGTTCAAATGACAGAACAGCAAAGAGACATACAGAAATGACGAATGAATGACGAGTGCTTGCTGGAGTTGGGTGTGACGAAGATGAGCTCACACTGCAGCGTCTTCCTGGGGGGGGCTTGGGAAGGCCAGGGTGCAGGTGGACCTGTGCACCAGACCCCAGGCGCTGTGTGTGGGCTTCTCCAGCCCCGACAAAGCTGGGGGAGCAGGACTGGTCCTGGACTGCAGGTGGGAAGACAGCCTCACAGAAGGCAGTCACAGGCCCCAGTCCCCCACCCCCAGGGGGTGACATGCGGTGGAGCCGAGGTTCAAAGCCAAGCTGGGCTCCTGGGCAGCACTTGCCACTGATCTCCATGGTCCCAGTGCGTGCCTGAAGGATGGGGTGGGACATAAATCCACCTCAGAATGTGTCAGCTGTGGGTACCAACAAGCCAGAGGGTGAGGGGACTCCCCCTGGAGGGGTTCCAATGCACCACCCATCTGAGGGCTCTGCTGCCGGGCTCTGGGCACAGCCACACCAGCTCTGACTTTGAGAAGAGCTTGGCTCTGTCTGCCACACGTTCCCTCCCACTGCAATGTCCTCCAGCAGGACCAGCCCTAGGGTCAAAAACGCGGTGTGTGAAACGCTGCAGGTGGGTCTGTCCCACTGTGTGACATGTGACAGGTAAGAGGACACGCCTGGCTCCACCTGCTCACTTTCCCAAAATTTTTGCCTGGGATTCAGGAACAGGTTCCAGGAAGAAAACACTAAAGAAGGCTTTCTGCCTCCTTGTTGATCTGGGACTAAGAATGTGGCCAGACCCGAGGACTACCTGCCCATCAGCCCCACCCACAGAGGGGGATGGGGCATGGGTGGCCTGGCCTCCTCTTTTCAGCTCTGCTCCATGCTTTCTACACCTTGGCTTCCTTGGGGCCACCTGGATAACTAATTCCAGAGACAAAAAGTTCATCTTTTCCAAGTGGAAACTTGCTGTGATCATAGTGTTGGACTGGAACCGATTCTGAATGTGATGTCGTGTTCAAGAGCCTTCTAGATTCTCTCAACACTGCACAGCACGTCCACACTGAAGGAGCGAGTTCTGCAGTAAGGTATGTTCAGAGGCAAACCTTTGATAGCATGGTCCCAGGATGACCCAACACTTTGGGCTCTCGAACCTTCAGAAGCCCTGGCTCATTGGACAAAGCCTGGTCTAGAGGGGAGATGTGATGTCCAGCCTTGACTGTAGGATACAATGTGACATGCGAAAAGTCACCTACCCTCTTTGTGCTTTAGTTTTTGGCCTAAAATCTGAAAAGTCTTCAAGTTCTGACTGCAATGCCCTAACGCACAGCATTTTGCATTAAACGCAGACACAGGTAATTAAATATCTCATTACTCTGCAGAATGCATGAACAAATGGATAGAAGAGCGCACACACGCACCAAGGTCCCCAAAGCACTGCCTTTCCTTGAAAACTGGAAAGAGCAACCAAAGGCAAAGTTCTGCAACCCCAAAACTGGAGACTTTGATTTAATGTCACTGAACAAGTTGAAAAATCTTAGTAAGAGACACTTGAACCTTTTAAGTATCATCTTGTGGTGATAATGACCTCTCATGCATATTTATGCACTCAGCTTTATGATAACCACTTGAAAGGCTAGGGATTCCCCCCCCCCCTAGCCTTTCAACGAAGCTATGTGAAGTGTAACAAAATATTCCAAGTTCAAAGGTCCAAATATGCAAAATATGCAAAGTTGGAATTCCTTCCATGGGTAGAAGGCATCTTGGTGTTTGACAAGCCCGCCTAGTTATTGACTCGAGGAGTAGGCGGGCACTCGGACAACCCTTGAAAGCAGGCCAGCCTGCCCCTCCCAGCATTCCTTCTGAGGAAGGCTCCTGCCTGGCCTGGCCAGAGAGTGCACGTCCCCAGTGGAGACAGGAACGTTCTGAGATGGGGAAACCGGTTCTCCCTCAGGTACTTCACCAAGAATTCCGGAGAGGGCCTCAGCCAGAGTTGCTTCGCAAAACCTTGTTGTCACAGTTACTCAATGTCATTCATTACCCTCTCAAAGTAAAATCATATAACCCCATTTCCTCAGTAAGTTAATTATTTTATTCCTTTGTATGAGGCAAAACACTACTTTTATTGTTAATTAATATGCTAAAATTAGGTTATACCATCCTGGACATGTGAAATTGAATTTAGTATTTTCAAATATATTTTTTAAAAGGCAGCTAAAAATAAATGCCTTAATCTCCTTTTTCTCTTTCCAACTGAGCATAAATTTCCTTCCTATGAAATTCTGTTTCTTCCTGCTGTTTCAAGTGACATGTTGCCACTTATTTTCCAGAGGGAGGGGGAAATCAGATACTTAAAAGTTGGAAAAAATAAAAAAAACACAAATACCACAAAAGAGAGGGACAATCACAGATAGGTTTCAGGACCAAAATCATTAGATGGAAAATAAGAAGAATTCTTTATTTGGGGGCCAATTTTAGACACTTGAAATTTTTCTTTTCTTTTTCCTTTTCTCCTTGATCAAAGGGAAGATATAATAGGAAGTTCAGAAATTTCTCTTCTTGAAGACAAGCAGAGATAACATGCCCATCCTAGAGAAAGACAGCATGAAAGATTCATCAGACAGTGGACAAAAAAATGACTTCTTGATTCTCTCAGTTCTTTCGGCTCTAATGAAATCCCACCTGATACATCTACCATAGCACACTGTTAATTACATTTCTATTTACTTAGTAGACCTCTAAGTGGAAAGCAATCTATTGCCAGGGAATTGTTTGACTCCTGTGCTAGCAGACAGCATTCCGAACCTGTGAGGTTGAAGACAGCCTGAGCTGAGCTGTTACCTCACTGCCGTGTCAAATTAGCACTTGGCAGACCCCAGATGCAGCAAGGACTGCAGGAGCCCTGTTTGGGGAGATGGCTAAGATTGCGGTTGACTACGGGCCATGGAGATGTTTGGGCATTGCCGCCTTCCGTAGTCTCACGAGACTTGGCCCAGGATCTCGAGAGACTTGGGTCAAGATTGCAGATCGGGTCGACGCATTTTTGGTGTGTGGGTTTTTTGGTGGTGTGTGTGGTGCATGTTAAAGTCATTGTTAGAGCCAGAGAGATAAGTTATCAGAATGAAAAGCCTGTTTGTTTCCAGTTCGCCTCTGAACTTCTTCCCGCGGCTTCGTTGCTCCAAGCGGCCATCGCTTCAGGCGGCAACAAAGGACTTTTTCCTTCTCTGCAGAAGACCAATTGTTCTTAGAAGGCAGCAAACTGATGTTGGGCATTCTCTGCTTGTTTTGCCCTGAAATGGTAGGAAGGATTCACTGGAGTCTGCCTGGCAAGGAGGCCTTCCAGACAGAGCTAACTCTGAGACCCTGACCTCTTCTGCCCACGATGCAAAATGCACTTCTAAAAAGGTGCCAGATCTCACGGAAATGCGCAGGAGAATGCTCACGGGGGAAGGCCTAGGAAGTCCAGAAGCCTGTGACGTGCCTTCATTCTGGTGCACCAGGTTTTCGCCAGGCAGAGATGAGCAAGGACCTGACCTGCCTCCACACCAGGGCCACTTGGTGGTCAGTTCAAAGGAAAACAGAAGGAGAGCTAGAGTTGAGTCTCTGCGACCTCCGTGCGTTTTCCAGGCCCTGGGGAAGCAGCAGCAGGTGTCGTGGCCGTCCAGCTAAGGGCGGTTATTTCCAGCAAAGAGGAAGGAGCCCAGATCTGATGACCGTGGAAGATCAGCTCCCATCTCTTCCTTATGTGTGGGGTGTGGGTCTCTCACTATTTGTAGCAAACAAGAAGCCTCAGCTTCCGTCTCTTCTGATGTTGCTCCTCCAAGCCCCGCCCCCACAAGACGGGTCTTGTTCTGGAACATTGAAACAGCCCAAGAGGAGAGGTGCCCTGGGTGAGAGGAGAGCCCGCATGCGGCCAGTGCCCGTGAGAGTCTACTGCTGACCCCACCTTTTGGTCAGACCTGTTCCTGTGTTCAAGTCACCAGGCCCCTGAGTGACTGCTCTATAAAGTAACCCTCTAAGCATTCAGGGACCGCCGTGTCCGACGGAAGCCTGGAGTGTGAGGGTGCCCACCCTGGTCCAGGCACACCCCTTCTGCATCTTTGCTGTGGTCAGCAGGCTCTGCCTCTTAGCCTCAGCTCTGCCCTCCTGTCACCGATGTCCTTCATTTCCTTTAACCTTCAAGGTGACACCCTAAGGCATGCCCTGCCGTCCTTACCAGCTCATTATCTCTTTGAAAGACCTGGCATGACATCCTGTGACCCATAACCCCAGAATGGGAAGGAGCAGCCAGGGACACTCACTGTCCCTCTGAGCTCCACTGACACCACCCATCAGAGCCTCCACTACTTCTGGTTGCTCTGAGGATTCCCCTTCCCTGGCCTTCCACGCCCATGTGGGGGGGCCCGTCCTCTGTCCTGCCTCTTCCAGCTCTGACCTTGTCCCTGCTGCAGAGCATGGCCCTGTCCTACAGCCTCTGACACTAAGGCTCTTTATCAGGTGCCCACTAAAGACTAAATGTCAGGGGTGTGTCCCATCAGCTCCCCAAGACCCCTCCTCTGCTGCGCTGGCAATTCTCTCTACCCGTCCCTGTCGATGGGACAGACACCACCTCCTTACGGGCTCTACTTCTGTGAGGCCTCCGATTATTCTCCTTTTCTTTCCCCTCCCGGTGGGAGAGTCAATTATGCATCAGAGTCTATTAATCTTATAAACAGTTATGGAGCTGCAGGGGCTGGATCGAACAGCTGAGGTTTTAAAGAAGTCAGAGGACCGGGCCATTATTATAATGAAGCTCCACGATGGAGAATCGTGTCTCTGGGTGACCAGGCACAATTCTTTAAGTCTAAGAAAGTGTAAACGAAGAGTAGTTCCGTTCTTTTTCTTGTTGTTGTTGTTTGGTTGGTTGGTTTTGTTTTTTTCCACGTATACAAAGCAGCCTCCTCACCCATGCTCATGACCGGGACACCAACAGTCCCCAGGTCCTCTCTTGGGAGGGGACCTGCTCTAGCCGGGTCAGCCCATCTTCAGGATGTTTACCTCTAAGCTAGCAAACCCTACAAGTAGGAAGAGCCCCGTGTTCTCCCTCCTTTTTTCCTGTCCACAGAGAGATTGGGAAAGAGGTCACCTGGATGAACAAGGATACAGTGCTCTCCTAGTCTAGTAAGTCCTGTTTGTCTGTCCCTTAAATTTGGCTTGGTGGTATAAAAAAAAGGAATTTATCTTTTTCCCCAGATGCAACAAACAGATGCTGGGGACCAGAGACCTTGCATAGCCAATAAAAGATAAGTTATAAAATCTATAAAACTGCTGAAAGAAATCAGAATTTCAGCAAATTCTAGTTTTTATTTTTTTCTAGGCTGCTCCTTTTGATCAACTATGGCGAGGGGGGGAGAGCCAGTCATGCATAAAATTCCATCTGTTACTTTAGCTCGGAATGAATGTGGCTGGAAGAGGAGGGGAACAGAGAGTGATCTGCGGGCTGTGACACTGACTGCAGCCAGTGGTAAAGACAAAGCTGTCATAATCAATTAGCATTTAGCTTTTTGTAAAGATCTTGAAGGCGATGGGTTCTTTAGATTTTAATGTGCATCTTCAAAGTAATTTTGTAAGCTATTTAAACCATGCTCCCTTTTACAACTCGACATAATTTGATTATACAAACCATCCTCCAATCCTTGGATATGCAAATGCAACATCAAAATGATTTTTTCCCATATTTTGGTAGAATTTGATGTTGGGTGCAGTGATAAGAAGTGTCACAAATTGCAGCCGGGCATCAGCAGCCCTTGCTGCCCATGAAAGCCATTCAGACTTTAAATGGCTGCTTTTTCAGAATCACTCTTGAAAATAAAAATCCGGACTCCAAAGGTAGGGCAGGAACTGGGGTTTGCAGTTGACCTGGCTTGGCATCTACTCCCAAGGCCACCAGTAGGCTACGCTTGCAAATGAAACTCTCAGAGCCTCAGTTTCCCCAGCTTCCTCCATCAGGAGGACTAGAAATGGAAATAGAAATCTGAGTTATTCTTTGGCAAAGATACGGTTCAAACAAGGATTGAGTGACATCATGAGGCTGAGACCATTTCTGGCAGTCGCTGAAGACAATCATGACATGTCTTGGAAGAGTCACTCCCCAGGGAGGACCAGCCTGAAGTCGCACACGACCCATTCATCACTTCCTCAGTTCCTTCTACGGATTAGATGTTTGCTGAGTGCTGGGGATTGAAGAGTGTGGATTCAGAGTCATAATCCTTGACCTCCTGGAGGTCACAGTCTAATGGGACAGAGCAAAAATTGCACCACCACGAATAAGCGCAGAACTGGGGCAGATCTACAAAGTCCTGGAGAAACAAGGACATCTAGTTCTGCCGAGGCACTTCCATAGGCTTCACAGAGCGGTGAGGTTTGGATGAGCCACGAAAGGGGTAGGATCACTAGATGGAGGGGCTGCAGAAGCTCCTTCCATCAGAACAGTGGTACTGACTAGGTAACTTGCAGCCCCCATCCCCTAGGGGACATGTGGTGGTGTCTGGAGATATTTTTAATCGTCATGACTTGAGGTCACTTTGGGTCTTTAGTGAGCAGAGACCAACAGGGATGTGGCTTCAATAGACAGGACAGGCCTCCAACAGAGACTCACCCAGCCCCTAATGTCAACCATGCCCAGGTGGAGACCCCCAAGTTAGCAGGAACCATGTGCCCAAGCGCAGCAGGTGCAAAACTCACAGGCTGCCCGGGACATCCCTGGTCACCTCGCAAGGCCTTGAGCCCCTCGAGAGAGTGGGGAGGCCATGTAGGTGGGGATCAAATTCCGAAGGACTTTGTTGACTGTCACCAGCCAAGTTTTGTCCTGTTCTTGTGCTCCTTAAACGTCTCCTAAAATAGCCCCGTGTTAGAGGAACTTGAACCCAGTCCTCCATCTTGGGTGGCAGTAGCCTGAAAGAGCCAAGAGCCTGTGTCGTCTTAGAGGATCAAGCGAGCTTTGCTTCTTTTCATAATTAAAACAAAAATACAGCAGACCCTCCTCACCCAGAGTCTCATTTTCTATGGGTTCAGTTACCTACAGTTGACTGCAGTCTGAAAATGTTAAATGGAAGTGTCAGGAAATAAATGTTTCACGAGTTTGCGTTGCTGGTTGCTGTCATTCTGAGGAGCCTGAGAAAGTGTTGCAGGCTGCTCTCCATCCTGCCCCAACGCGGATCATCCTTTGTCCAGTGCACCCCTGTTGCTGCCCCGCCCACCCACTTGGTGGTCACCTCTTATCAGACCCTCAGTCGTGGTACGGAAGCGCTTGAGTTCAAGTAACTTATTTTACCTAACAATGGCCTGAAGCACAGGCTTTGATTACAGTATATTGTCCTGTTTAGTTTTAGTTGCTGTGGTTAATCTCTTACTGTGCCTGATTTTTCTTAAACCCGGTGCTGAGGATCGAACCCAGGGCAATGCACATGCTAGGTGTGCGCTCTACCGCTGAGCCACAACCCCAGCCCTTACTGTGCCTAACTTTTAAGTTCAACTTTATCATAGGTAGGCATATATACAAAAAAAAAATAGTATATATAGATTTTGGTACTGTCCTCAGTTTTGGGCACTCGTAGGGTATCTTGAAATATCCCCTGCAGGTAAGCAGGGACCATAATAATGGTGTGGTCTTCTCCTCTAGAAATTTAAACAAGATCATTACTTCAGGCAGACAAACCCTCCTGTGTAATGCAGGATGAGACGTGTGAGCAGCAAGGGGAGCCCTGCACAATTCTGAGCGGAGTGTGGGCGGGAGCGTGTTTGTGTCCACTGACACTGAGGCTCACTGGAGCGGTCAGTTCAGCAGTGAATCGCCAAAGGACTGATTCGTGGTCGGGTGCCTTTGCTCTTTTTATTTACTTATCTTTTCCTAGCTACAGGGTCTAGAATCAGCCCAGGCTGGCCTCCAAGCTCTGAGCTCAGGCAACCCGCCTGCCTCAGCCTACCCTGTAGCTGGGACCACAGGTGCATGCCATCAGACCTGGCTAAGATCAGGCGCCCTTGAGGTCCAAGGTGACAGCTTTGACTTTGAAGTGCTCCACAGCAGTGCTGGGGTCAGAGGCATGGGGTCCACTGGTACAGAGGGCTCCGGCCTGAGCTTCCAAAGGCTCTGCTTCCAACACTAAGGGGCTGTGTGGCTGGAGAAAAAATCACTTCGCCTCTTCAACCCAAGAGTCACCTGGGTGAGAAGCCTTGGGCTCTGAGCTCTCGCACCCTGTGTCCCCTGGCAGCAGAGCAAGCCTTCCTGGGAACTGGCAACACAAAGGTGTGATCCAGGTCATCAACGGAGTCCTGGCTGGCCCTGCACTCTGAGCAGAACCCAGTGACGAGCTTGAGGGAGGCCCAGTGGAATTTAGCAGCACAGTTTAATTTTCCACTTTCATAACTTCAGTCCTTCGAGTCTTGAGAGCTGTTTTGGCCTTTAAGAATCCCTTATTATACAAGTCTCCTGGATCCCTTCTCAGCTAACATCTTGGGCTTCGGGAACCCTTTCGTATAGATGAGTAGGCATAAGACCTAGGAGAACTGCAGAGAAACCAGCTTGCCTTACAAGAGTAAAAACACTGTTACCACCTTCTCAAACCTATTTGCCTACCTATTCATGTCGGCAGTGCTCTGAAACATCTCATAAAACTGACGCGGATCTTCCCCACAGGCCCAAAGGCTTCCAGAGTTAAGCAAAAGGCATATGGGGGTGGGGAGCAAGCCAAGTGCTTGGGTTCTTCACTCCCTAGCTCATGGAGAAAGTCCTTCCCTCCTCCAAATCTGTTTTCTGCACAGTCTACCAAGAAGCTGAAGGAGGGGAGCCCTGCAGCTCCTCCAGCTCTAGGTTCTCTGGGTGCCCAGAGTGGGCCCTGAGCTGGCTCTGCCTTAAAACCCAGGGATGGCCGACGGTCGCTCAGGCCGGCAGACACTGCTCAAGACGCAGGAATGGAACCAGGGGCCACTCTGTGGGCCTCTGTGGTGACAACGCTGCCAACATTCTGTGAAGGACTGGCCCACAGCAACGGGGCACAGAGGGACAGAACGGCCCCAGACTACGAGTCGGCCTGAGAGCCCTGGGTGGGAGTGGGTGGGCAGGGTCCCGAGGAGAAAAGAAGAGGAAGCTAAACCAGGAGGGGTGCAAGCCTTGTTGGCCCTTCCTGGACCTCAGGCAGCAAATCCCCGCCCTACCCTGTCACACAGGGAAGTGCCCCTGCACTCACGACCCTGTTGTCCGAAAGGGAGTTTTGTAAGGTCTCTGTGGTGGCTCTTCAAGTCAGGAAGTGCTACCAGGGCAGGATTTGTGGACGGTCTGCCCGGCCTGAGCACATGGCTCTGGCGTTGTTTGCGGGTGTGTGAGCTTGGCCAGCGCCGCGTCCTCCCAGACGGGCTGGTGGGACTGTTCGGGGTGTCCCAGCCGAGGAGCACCCGGCTGTCCTTGGAGGGAGTTGGGCCCGACGTCCTTGGGCCAGCTGGAACTGGAGTGAGCGCCCAGGGTGGTGAGTGTGTGCCCGCCCCAGGCCTTCCCCCTGGGTGCCGGAGACTCCGCTGAACTGACGCCTGAAGGGAGCCGTGGGGGTCAGAGGCACACTGACGGACTTTTGATCATTTCTGAACATTAAATTAAAGTTAGATTTGTTATGTATGAAATATTCATAAATTGGCCCAATTTCACATTTTTATTGATTGATGCAAAGAAAGATGTATCAGCAATACAGGTCATGTATATCAAGAATTTTTTTTTTTTTTAATAATCATCTTTGCTGAGATATCAGACCGCATCTCATCTCCAAGGACTGTTGTTGCTGCAGTATCTCCTGAGGACAAAGCCCTGGAGGATCCACCAGGGCCGAGGACCCCCCAGGCTCCTGGGCGGGCTGAGCCTTCTCGTAGAGGTGTACCTCAGCGGGAGGACCCCTCGAGGAGCCAGGAGCCCCGTGCTGACCTCTGGAGCCCAGGCTGGTTCTGAGGTTCCTGTTCACCCGCAGCCCTGGGATTTGAAGACCTGACTGCCTGGGCTCTGCCCTGGGGGCAGCCGTGCGTGCGAGGACTGAGCTCGGGGCTTTCCTGGGCATTGTCCCTAATCCTCCCGGCTCTGTCCGGAAGGCACCACCACTGCCTCGTTTTGTGAAGAAATGGAGGCGCTGCCTGAGAAACCTGCTGCATGTCTGTGGAGTCTGGCCCTGGAGGCCAGGTTCTGAACAACGGAGCCAGCGTTTCCCAAGTGTGTCTGGGAACCCTGGGAAAGCCCTCCCTGAGGTCCTCCAGGGGTCCCGACTCATTCCTGATGACACTGAGATGTCATCTGCCTTTTTCACTCTCTCAGGAGTATGCAGAGGAGTGGTCCCAAGGCTGCGGGAAGAGAGGCGACACCATCAGTCTCACAACTGATGGGATGAGTGTTCCTATGTTCTGTGTCTTAAAAATGTCTCGGGCTGGGCTGGGGTTGTGGCTCAGCCGTGGAGCGCTCGCCTAGCACGTGCGCGGCCCGGGTTTGATCCTCAGCACCACATAGAAATAAAGGCATTGTGTACAACTAAAACAAATAAATATTTTTTTAAAAAGTGTCTCAGGCTAATTTCTTTTTTTTGTTGTTGTTGTTTATTTTTTATTTATAGTAGTAGTATGTATTACAGTTCATACTACACATATAGAGCATCTTTTTACACAAAACAGTTTGTATACAAAGTATATTCGTAGCATTCAAGTCTTCAATCATGCATTTAGAATAATGATATCCATCTTTTTTTTTTTTAGAATAATGATATCCATCTTATTCAACCACTTTTTCTTTTTTTTCCCTCCCCCCTTCCCTCCTTGCTCCCTCCCTTCCCCTCCCTTCCCTTTGACCATTATAGTGTTCCTCTAATCCTCCTATGTACCCCAACCCAACAATACTGTGAACCGGTCTCCTTATATCAGAGGAAACATTTGGTATTTGGATTTTTGAGATTGACTAATTTCACTTAGCATTATATTCTCCAACTTCATCCATTTACCAGTGAATGTCATTATTTTATTCTCTTTTATTGCTGAGTAAAATTCCATTGTGTATATATACCACATTTTCTTTTTTTTAATTTATTTTTTATTCAAAGTTGTATTTATAATAGTAGTATGCAACATAATTCATAGTAAACATATAGAGCATCTTTTTACAAAACACTGTTTGTATACAATGTATATTCGTACCATTCAAACTTCAATCATTCATTTAGGATAAAGACATCCATCTTATTCAACCACCTTTTCTTTTTTCCCCCTCCATCCCCCCTTACTCCCTCCCTTCCCCTCCCTCCCCTTTGACCTTTCTAGCATTCCTCTAATCCTCCTATGTACCCCAACCCGACACCACTGTGAGTCAGCCTCCTTATATCAGAGAAAACATTCGGTATTTGGATATTTTAGATTGACTAACTTCACTTAGCATTATATTCTCCAACTTCATCCATTTACCTGCGAATGCCATTATTTTATTTTCTTTTATTGCTGAGTAAAATTCCATTGTGTATATGTACCCACATTTTCTTTATCCACTCATCTACTGAGGGACATCTAGGTTGGTTCCACAACCTAGCTATTGTGAATTGTGCTGCTATAAACATTGAAGTGGCTGTGTCACTGTAATATGCTGTTTTTAAGTCCTTTGTGAATAGACCCAGGAGTGGGATGGCTGGGTCATAGGGTGGTTCCATTCCCAGTTTTCCAAGAAATCTCCATACTGCTTCCATAACGGTTGCACCATTTTGCAGTCCCACCAGCAATGTATGAGTGTGCCTTTTCCCCCACATCTTCTCCAACATTTATTGTTGTTTGTGTTCTTGATAGCTGCCATTCTAACTGGAGTGAAATGAAATCTTAGAGTAGTTTTTATTTGCATTCTAACTGCCAGCAATGTTGAGCATTTTTTCATGTATTTGTTGATTAATCATGTATCTTCTTCGTCTCAGACTAATTTCTAATAAAGTCAACATTGGTAGAAAAAGTCCAACCATGTGGGGTCCTCAAGAACTTTTAAGAGTGTGAAAAGGTCCTTAGATGGAAAAGTTTGGGAGCCACCGCCCTGCGCTCTATCCCCACCGATGGTTCTTACAGCTCCCCCAGCCTTTTCTGTTTCCAGTCCCTGCAGTCGACACCCAATTCCCAATCCCAGTACTGTCACTGAAGCCCTGCCCCTTTGGTCCCCTCATGCCCACCTAGCTCTTGAGTGTCACTCTCCTTGATCCCAGTTGGCATGACTTTCTAGCTCCCAAATACATTACCAGAGGCCAAGTCTCTGGCCAGCCCAGCTGGTCAGCACTTGTGCGTGGTCTGGGCGGGTCCGGTTCTCCCTGGGGAATCTGAAGCTTGCCTGGGAAGACACACTGACATGACTGGGGCAGGGTGGGGAACAGCAGAGGTGCAGAACGTGGCGGAGCTCAGTGGACTCCGTGGGTTCCTAAGCTGGACTGTTCAGCTTCTCCGTAGTTCTCTGAGCTACTGCAGTAGCTGTCCTGTGTTTTCATGGCTTCGGGCAGCTTGGCAAAAGCAGAAGATCAGTAGGAAAAACTAATGCCCCTTCCCTCCATCCACCACCGTCTGCTTAGGATGATCCCCTGATTTTCCAGTGTCAACTGGAACATGGCACGCTCCTGCCTGAGGGTCCCGGTCTCTGCTGCGTTTTCTCACCTGACCTCATGTCCTGAGCTACGCCAGCAGCCACATCTACCTGCCTTCTCCTCTTTCTCATCCGCCACCCAGGTCCTGGAAGAAAACGAACCCCTTGCGCTCCGGTGCTAAGGTGGCGCCCACGCTGCCCGTCGTCTGCCAGCACTGAGCCGTCTTCAGAACATTCTTTATTCTTTGGCTCAAACTCCCACTGAGAAACCTGATTACCTGATTCACCGAGCAGCACAACTGACTGGCACAAAATCCTCCCCTAGAAATAAACTGTCCATTATACTTCAAGAGAAAGGTTAATAAGGAGAAAATTAATAAACATTAAGTCTGATGCAACAGGAAAGATGCGTGAGTCCTGTGTTACACCCTAAGTCTTCCCGCCCTGCCACCCGTGTTACACCCCAAGTCTTCCCTCCCTGCCATCCGTGTTACACACTGAGTCTTCCCTCCCTGCCACCCGTGTTACATACTGAGTCTTCCCTCCCTGCCATCCGTGTTACACACTGAGTCTTCCCTCCCTGCCATCCGTGTTACACACTGAGTCTTCCCTCCCTGCCATCCGTGTTACACACTGAGTCTTCCCTCCCTGCCACCCGTGTTACACCCCTAGTCTTCCCTCCCTGCCATTTGTTGTTGGGCCTCGCTAGATAGGTGCTCCCAACAAGACACCATCAACCTCAGGACCCTGGGGAAAAGCGGGTTCACAGATGCCCCTAAAGGTCATCCTGGATTACCCAAGTGGGCCTCAAATCCAATGGTCAGGGTCCTTGTAAGAGACCCTCAGAGGAGAGGTGGAGAAAAGAGAAGGCACGTGGCAACAGAGGCAAAGATCAGAATGCTGTGGCCACAGGTGAAGGAGTGCTGCGGCCACCGGGGCTGGAGAGGCAGGGGTGGAGTCTCTGCCGAAGCCCTGGAGGCAGCACAGCCCTGTGGGCGCTCTGCCCTCCAGAGCTGTGGCACACTCAATTTCTGTCGTCAACCACCAAGTTCGTCATTTATCACAGCAGCCCAAGGACGCAAATGTGCCATCTCAGACAGGCAGCCTGGGGACCCTCCGCTTCCTGGAGGTGCCTACAAAGGGCCCTGCTCCTGGCTGTCGCTGACTGCAGCTACAGCCGCCTGCAGCAACAAAGCCGCAGGAATAAGTTCAGAGGCAGACTGGAAACGAACAGGCTCTTTATTCTGCCAGCTTCTCTCTCCGGCTCCAAGAACAACTCCTACCTGCAATTCATACTCCTCCACCACCACACAAAATGGCGCCAACCCGATCCGCAATGTCCTGGGCCAAGTCTCGCGAGATCATGGAAGGTGGTGATGCTTGAACATCCTCATGGCTCACAGCTAACCGCAATCTTAGCTATCTCCCCATTTAGGGCTCCTACATACCTGGCAACCCTGGCTGTCCACTGTTGGAACAGCTCAGGGACCCATCTCCTGGCACAGGGACATGCTGTCTCCCACCTTCCTCGCAGCTTCTAAGAGGAGCAGTCCTCCTCCGGGGCATCTTCTGTGATGGACTCAATCCCTTTGGCTCCCTGCTTTCTCCAATATGCTGGACTCGCCCAGTGATGTCCCTGGCTCTTGTTGGTCATTATGGCTATTCAAAGCTTGTTTTTGTTTTTGGCACTATTATCATGACCCATGTGAGTGTCAACAAAAGACAAAGGGTGTTTATTCTTCAGATAAATAGTACCCAAGGGCCGGAAGCACCGGCAGGCCCGGCAGCACTGGGAGGGAAGCTGATAAGCCCCGGCCCAGGCAGCCATGGGCGTCTCGTCCCACGTTCTCTCTGCACGTGGCATTTTCCTCTTTCTCTGCAGCTTGGCTGTCCTTGCCTCTGTGGAAGAGCTAACCACGGGCACCCCACATAGCACCAGTTCCTGCTTCCTGTCTCCAGCCCAGGTGGAGAAGGCCCGAGGGGTGAGCACCTCAGGATTCCCAGTTCCAGGTTCTCTGAGAGTATGTGACTGGGGAGACCCTGGGGTGACGCCAAGGGTGCAGAAATGTGTAGCACGAACATGGCTACTGGCCCACGCTGGGGCACAGGGTGGCCCTCAGGGAAGCACAAGAAGGACTGGTCGGCGATGACAATGCTCCTGGCAGAAGGTACAGCCCTTGACATAGGGGAACCTCGGGGCTTCCCTGCCTCGGCCCTCTACACGGGCTATGGCTTTAATATTGCTTTTGTCCACCAGGAGTCCCTGAGATTGAAGGCTTGGTCCCCAGGTGGTTCTTTAAAAAGGAGGTGGGACCTTTGGAGAAGGGGCCTACCAGTAGGTCCTTAAGTCACTGGGGATGTGTCCCCCAAAGGACCGTGCGATGCCAGTCTCTTTGTTCCCTGCTCCTGCTTGAGATGTGACTAGTTCTTCCACGAGTGCCCCTGTCCCCTACCTGTTGCCTGCCTTGGGCCCTCACAGAACTAAGCCGATGCAGGTGTCATGCCCTTGAACCTCCAAAACTGTGAGCTAGGTGAACCTCTTCTTTTCGTAAGTAGCCTGTCTGCATTTCCCTGGGGGAATGCAGAATTCCTTAACACAACGCAGAAGGCCAACCTTGGATGACCTTTGTCTGATCTTACACAGTGTCCTTCTTTACCCCCCTCCCAGTCCCTGTTCCCTGGGTCGTTCCCTTCTAGGCTCACATCAGGCATTGTGTTAGAAAAGCCACCCTGGGCTTTTGTGACCCTCTTTCCCAGCCCTGTGTCCTTCCAGTGACCCTGCATTGGGTTCAGCGTCAAGACTCTCCCCTGAAGTGTTTGTGCTCGCAAGCCCTGCCCCGGCGCCCACCCTGTGTCCCACCAGATGCAGGTATGAGGGGAGCTACCAAGCATCAGGGGCACTACACCCCTCCCACCCCAGGAGGAGGTCGGGTCTCCACGTTTGAGGTGAAGAGACAAACTCAAGGTTAGAATCTACAGGAGCAGGAGGTGTTGGAGTTCCCAGCGGTTTACCGTGAGCTGAGCAAAAGTGACCTCAGAATCCCAAAGTCCTGCCTTCTCACAAAGCTACCAGAGAAATGGGAAAGGCAAAGTGGACGAATGAAGATTGATGTGCTAATATACACGTAAGATCTTGCTGCAAAATAATTTTTACTGCCAGGCTGGGGGTTGTGGCTCAGTGGTAGAGCGCTCGCCTAGTGCGTGTGAGGCCCTGGGTTCGATCCTCAGCACCACATAAAAATAAATAAATAAAATAAAGGTATTGTGTCCAACTACAACTAAAAAAAAATAAATATTCAAAAAGGTATTGTTTAAATAATAATAATAATATTTTTACCGCCAAATTACAATTGGATGAATAACTAATATATTAAGAAATGTGTATTTAAAAAAAACATGGGTCTCATTCTAGACTGTACCACCACACACGCCTGGAGGCCGAGTGCGTATCTTGGTGTGAGCGGGAAGGAGGTCAGGGCTCAGGCTGCGCCCCCCCCCCTCCCAGAGGTCACTGACCGGAACATTCTCCACACCCTGGGGACTCTAAAGAGAAGAGCAGTCTGATTTTACGTAGGCCTGAGCGCCATCAAGCACGCAGCACAGAATCTAAGATCTGAGTTGCCGCGGGAGTGAGCGGGCAGAAGAGTGAAGGGGCACCGTGGGGCGCGTGCCTGGCAGCTCCGCGGGACTTCGAATCTCCACTGGAAGCCGCTGCCCGCCACCTTCTGCTGCCACGGTTATCAGGGAAGTGATCGTGCCTCTTGAGCAAAGGGCAAAGCACCCTGTTAGGTGTGCAAGAGACTAACGATGAACCCCAGACTCAGTCCTGGTTGGATAAGGATAAATAAAATTAAAATTCAGAAATTTGCTTTAAATGGGTTGTTAATTGCTGTTGAGCTTTAAATATTTGAGTTTATTAATTTCTTCCTCACCCCCTGAATTATATTTCAGCAACGTTCCCCTGTTATTAGGCTATTAAATCAGACATATCAAAAAGGAAGCATTTATTTATATCTTCAGAGACATGTACATCTAATTAAGATGGTGTTACTGTGCATATTTTATATTAGGCACATGCTGCCTGTGATTTCCCTCTAATCAGCTCTGAAGGGCCTTAATAAGTGTCTAGAGGATCTGACTTCGGCTGGACGAGGAAGACACCCTGCATCTTTGTGAGCAGTGATTCCTTAAGGACCTTCACCCTGAAGGAAGTAGCCATTGCTAGACACAGCAAAGTCCCCACCGAAACTTACAGAATTCAAAATGGCAACCTCAGAAAAGAAGGATCTAGAAACTGGCTACATTACCAGAATGTTCCTGTGTGAATAAAAATAATGAATGAGCCAGCACTTAGGGACCACTTCCTGCATTGCACAAGCTCCTTGTGAACACCCTTGGGCTCCCATGACTCTGACAACAGTCCCCAAAGGCTGGAGGAGGTAGAGTGGGCAATGGTGCTGGAGAAACAGGGCCACATGCTGCCCCGCCCAGATCACCCCCACCCCACCCTCACGTGCACTGGGGGGCCTGCAGCCTTCCTCTCCCTGTTGTTACTACATATGCACAACTCAGGCAAACTGGGTGTGAGCAAGCTGTTAGCTCACCTCTCTAGTAGACAGAACCTGAGCATGGGCACTGGCTGCAAATTCCATTTGGCGGTGCCATTTCTCATCTGGTGAGCTTTCCTCAGAAGACAGTGAGTTCTGAGTTCAATCCCCAGTGCTGCCCCCACGCCCACTGCCCCCCACCACACGCACACACATGACAGTGGGTTCCATTTCTAAAGTTGAGTGTGCTTTTTAGGTAAAGCCATTCCCAAAGGTGGGAGATGGGAGGGACTAATTGATGCTCCATTGTGATTTTGTTTGGGGGACTCTTTTTTTTTTAGTGCTGGGGATTGAACCCAGGGTGCTTTGCCACTGAGCCACATCCCCAACACTTTATACTTTTTAAAATGTTGAGACAGGATTTCTGCAGCTGGCCTTGAAGTTGGGATCCTTCTGCCTTAGCTCCCCAAGTCACTGGGATAATAGGTGTGCACTACTGCACTCGGCTGAGGACTTCTTTAGACCAGGGTTCTTTTTTTTTTTTTTTTTGGTACCAGGTATTGAACTCAGGGGCACTTGACCACTGGGCCACATCCCTACCCCTTTTCTTGTATTTTATTAGAGACAGGGTCTCACTGAGTTGCTAAGTCCCTCGACATTGCTGAGGCTGGCTTTGCACTCGTGATCCTCCTGCCTCAGCCTCCCAAATGCTAGGATTTACAGGCATGTGCCAACGCACCCAGCTAGACCAGGGTTCTTGATCCTTTTTTTTTTTTTTTTGGAATGTGGTGAGGAAAGGGGTGGAGAAAGTATGAATCTGAGTCATATTGAAAAAGTCAGGACTGAGTCATGGTTCTTCCAGTTCATGATTCCTTAGGAAGACAGTTAATCTCAGAGAGACTGTTTTCTCACTGGTAAACCCAAATTCCAACAGCAGGTCAAGCATTTTACACATACTTAACAGATGCTATCTAATATGGTTGCCACTAGTCACATGGGGGCTATTAAACTTTTATCAAAATTAAATGAAATTTAAAACTTATTTTCTCAGTCACACTAATGACATTACAAGGGCTCAGTAGCCACACCTGGCTAATGGCTACCAATTAGCAATGCAGATACAGAATATTTCTCCCACCACAGAGAACTCTACTGGACAGCCCTGTTCTAAACACCAAGGAGACGGGACCTGTCAGCCAACAGGTGGTTAGTGTTCACTTAACAAACTCTGAATGGAAACTCTCTATGTGGAGGCCCCGTTCCTAGCACATGAGATGATTTTATGAGCAAAGCAAAGTTCCTACTCTGAAGGAGGTGGTGTTATTGTGCTAGTATTTTTCTAAATCTTCCTAATGAGTGAGAAAGCACAATGCAGTCAGTATTCAAGAACATTATGGACCATGGGTGTGGCACATGCCTGTAATTCCAGTGACTCCGAAGGCTGGGCAGGAGGCCTGTGGGCTCCAGACCAGCCTTGGCAACTTAGCAAGACCCTGCCTCAAAATAAAAAGGACTGAGGATTGTAGCTCAGGGCTAAATCACCTCTGGGTTTAAACCCTCGTGCTGAGAAAAGAGAGAGAGAGGAAAAAGAATACCAGTGTAGAGTCCAAGTGCCAGGCTTTGAGTTTGAGCTGAATGACGCAGGTCAATTTATTTATTCTGAGACTTAGTTTCCTCTTCTGTAAAATGGTGCAGTTGCCTGTTTTCCATTATGGTAATGGAACACCTGAGGTCAGGTAACTCAAAGAGGTTTTATTTAGCACATGGTTTGGGAGGACGGGAGTTTGCACATCAAGGTGCTGGCACTGCTGGGCTCTGGCGAAGGCCCTCTGGCATTGGCATCATGGCAGAAGCGTGGGGAAGAACAACAGGTGACAGGTCGAGACAGGAAGCCAGTGCAGGGGGAGGGACCAGCCTTGCTCTGTTTCCAGCATCCCTTTCTTGCGAATTGACTCAGTGTCCCATGAGAACTTTTTTTTTCCCCTGGATACTGGGGATTGAACCCAGGGGCACTTGACCACTGAGCCACATCCTCAGTCCTATTTTTATAATTTTTGTTTAGAGACAGGATCTCACTGAGTTGCATAGCACCTTGCTGAGGCCGAGGCTGGCTTTGAACTCTCAATCCTCCTGCCTCAGCCTCTGGAGCTGCTGAGATTACAGGCGTGTGCCACTGTGCCCGGCTCCATAAGAATGATGTTAATCCCTTTTAGGGCAGCACCTCCAACTGACCTCCCTTCCTCCCACCAGGCCCTCTTCTTCAAGGTTCCTCCACCTCTTAACATCACCACACCAGGGACCCAGCAAGCACCCAGCACATGAACCCTGGGGAGACACACTCAAACCGTGTCCACATCACAGCAAATGGCATACGAACAACTTCCTGGGACTGCTGCAGAGATTAAGAGAGAACATGCACATACGGGTTTAATACACTGCCTGGCACAGTAGGTGCTCAATAAATCATTGCTCTTCGAGTTAAGATAAAAATCAGTTCTCCTAATTGCTAGTGTGTTCCTATAATAGGATATTTCCCCTGCTGTCTGGAATTTATTGGTATGTGATTAAGGCTCTATCTCGGGATGTTCCTAGAGGTGATGTGATAAAATAATACCAAAGTCATGCTTATGGTGCCATAGGAATCCATTCTTTGATTCACATTTGGAAACTAATTGCTCAAATAATAATCTTAACATTCTTGCTGGTATTGGTTGCTATAATTATAGAATCTTGAAGCTTGAAGAGGTGTCAGAGAGAATTCAGTTCTGCAGAGAAAATTCTTACAAAAATAAGGAAAGGGAAACTCAGGGAGAGGAAGTGGCCTCCCAGAGTTGCATGGGTATTTAGTGGCAACACCAGGCTGGACCTCAGGCCTCTCATCACCAAGGGCAGTGTCGCCAGCTCGTCAGCACACGGCCTCTCTCTCTTTCTGGTGGGTGTTCCCCTCTCCAGAAGAGATTACAATAAACTCTTGGTCACTCATAAGGCATATAAGTCGTCCTCACCTCTGGACACCAAAGTGAGGGTTCATTCAGAGTAACAGAGTTCAAACCTTGAGTGCTTGGAGACGGCAGGCTTGTGCTGGGTATCCCTGTGGCAGCCAGTGGTGCAGCGACTGATTGGGGCATCTCTGCTGTACCTCACAGCTTTTCTCCTCAAATCTGCAGGCCTGGAAGAGGCGTCACTCCCCTCCACACACGCATGTTTACTTGATGTTGGGAACACTTGGTGTCATAGCAAAGGGATGTCCCAAGTGACTGCTTTGTTCTTGTCTAGATAGGAAAAGATCTTGTGCTGTCACCATTTTCAGTGATACACTCAAGTTTTGATAGAAAGGGAATTAGTATTAAGAGAAATTGTAGTTTGCAGGAAAATGGGTGGAGTTAGAGAATATAATGCTAAGTGAAGTTAGCCAATCCCCAAAAGCCAAATGCCAAATGTTTTCTCTGATATAAGGAGGCCAATTCACAGTCGGGTTGGGATGGGGAGCATAGGAGGATTAGAGGAATACTAGAATGGCCAATGGGGAGGGAGGGGAAGGGAGGGGGCAAGAGGGTGAAGAAAAAAAAAAAAAAAGATGGTAGAATGAGATGGATATCATTACCCTAAGTGCATGTATGAAGTCACGAATGGTGTGAATATACTTTGCATACAACCAGAGATTTGTAAAAAAGTGCTCTATATGTGTAATATGAAATGTAATGCATTCTGCTGTCATTTATATCATCTTAGAATAAAAAAATAATTTAAAAAAAGAGAGAAATTGCACATATAAATCCTTGGGGACAAAGAAGGGAACATCATCCTGAACCAGGTTTGAACTTTCCTACCAGAAAATAAGAAGTTTTACAAAAGTGATAAATTTCACTTGGGCAATAAGGCTGTGAATAAAGGTATTTTTTTTTTTTAAATAAAGCACTTTTTTTGGTTGTTGTTCTCCAGAGTCTAAAACGTTTTTAGATTCCTATTAGAAAGCACGGAGAATGAAAATTATGGTCAGCTCTGGATCATTCAAGGGCCACCTGGAATTTTTTCATCTCCTGTCACCAAGGTGAGTCATGCAATTACATAGTTCAGACTGGGAGGGATGCAGGGCTTCCCCCCTCTCCTTGCCTCCCCCACCTTTTGTTCACCTGAACTTGGGGCATTCAAAGCCAAATAATACAAGAAAAGTAATCATCAATCTATTGAAATTAAAATCGTGCAAACTTTGGAGAGCTAGTTGTGTTCCATCTTTCCATCAGAAAAAATTCCAGGGCTGGGATTGTGGCTCAGTGGCAGAGCGCTCGCCTAGCACGTGCGCGGCCCGGGTTCGATCCTCAGCACCACATACAAATAAACGCATGTGTACAACTAAAGCAAATAAATAAATATTAAAAAAAGAAAAGAAAAAGTTCCAAAGATTGAACAATGTAGTCTCAGAGTAGCAGGCACCAGTATAGTCTTGCCTCTGCATTTGTAGGTAGTTAATAGAACAATGGCATTGTAGAAGCAATTAGAATTGTATTTGGGTTTTTCAACATTTTCTTTTTCAAGATGTATGGCCAATGATAGAACCTGTAACAGAAAGCCCACCTGGGAACTAAACTCTGATTTAGGGAGTCAGAAAGGGCTCGGATTTCCTTTGGAATCTTATGGCATGTGGCAAGTATGAAATGTCCCAACAGGAAGAGGAGGGAAGAGGAGGAAGTGTGTGGACTGTTAGATAAAGTGTGTGACTGTCACGTCCCCCTCCACACGTGCAGAGCCAGCAAGCCATGATAAATTCATTCCACCTCATGGTGTTAGCTCCTTAGCTGCTGGTTTTTCTCTGTGCTGCTGGTCTCTGGATATTTTGTAGAACTTCACAAAAGTTGGGGGTAACTTCTCTTTGGATGAAGGTAACGCAGTTACCCGTGGTATTGGCTCTATGGGTGTCACGGCTTTGCGGGGATTAGAATGACTGGAGTGGAATTTCCTGCCCATCTGGGATGAGCTTTAAATGAGCAAGCAGCGTTAAAGTGGGGAATCCCTGGGCATGAGGAATGATCTAGCAAATGAGCCAGCAAGCTTCTGGCTACTGTCTGAAGGCCCTGGCTCCCCTGCCCCAGTGAGACCAGCCCCTCCATAGCCCACAACTGGAAACCCTCAGATGACCTTGGACAGTGTGACCTGGTCTTCCTCTCTGGGCTTTCTCTGTCGCTCAGCACCGCTCCTTTTGGCTCCCTACCTCAGCTCCCAGTTTTCCAAGTCACTTTAATTTATGACATGGTCTGGACTCACTCATTGGCCATGACCTTGGCCCTCACCCCAGGGTATTATTTTCAGCAGTTATCCTCTAGCTTTCCTACCGCAACCAGAGGCAGGAGGTGCTCCGTCCTCTTGTGGCCCTACGCCCCAGGCCCAGAGACAAGGCCTGGGCAAACATATTCCCAGTTCCCCATCAGACAAGGGACTCAGAAGGGAGTGGGGCAGAGAACTGATGTTGGCCAGGTGTTTGCTTAAAGTCCTGTCTTTACAATGATGTGCCAAATGCTTTCTTCTGGCAGCATCCAAGGTCACTGCCAGCTCCTGCAAAGAAGCATGGCACTCGCTCAGGTTTTAATCCTTTGGAGAGACAAAATGTACACATGTAACAACTTGAAAAGAGGCACAGAGCTATGCCTGCGCAGTGCCAAGGGGCATGCTGGGCGGGCACGTTCACACAGAGGAAGAAGGGAGCGGGTCCGCAGGGCAGAGAGCAGAGGGCACAGGACTGGAGGAGTCCTGAGGACACCATGGCCCGGCTGGGCAGGGAGGGATGGGTGGAGGCCCATCCCAGTGGACAGCACCCACTCAAGCCAGTGCAGGGAGCTGGGGCTGGCCAACAGTGGAAGGAGCTGAAGTTTGGGATGTAGCCCCCACCTTAGGGTCACAACCAACTCCACAGAGCGGGCACGGCTATTGCCACACAGACACAGGCCCCAGGGAAAGCTGAAGGGTGCGGCAGGACACTGAAACCAGTGTAGCCTTGAAGGGTCTGTGCTGGGCTGTGGCTCACCTGGTGTTTCTTGCGGTGGTGCCCCACAACAGCCAACCAGGAGCACGCTGTAAATAATGGCTTTTGTAATTTCCAACTTACATTCTGATCTTAAAAATTTCAGGGATCTTTCAAAGTAAGTCTTAATGCGTGATTTAACAGGTAGTAAATAAACACAACTTTAAACATGAGAAATTCTCTGACCTAGTGCTACTTCCTAAAACAGAAGCAGAGGGGCTACTAACCCCGGCTGTGGAGTGGGCTCAGCCTTCGGCTGTCTGTGAGTTTTTTGCCTTGGGCCCTTCCTCTCCTCCGAGGAGAGCACTGCTCTTCTCTGAGTGCTTCTCTCTTGCCCCCACCATCGGGTTCAGACGGTGGCTGCTAATGGCAGCTCCCATCCTGGGCCCCTGACCTGAGCCCTTGTGCTGCGGCCTTTTCCTGGGACTTTTCAACAGGCACGCAGGGCTTAGGGGTTGGGTGAGGAGGTGGGCAAGTCAGCCTAGGAGCTTTGCCCCCTGTAGCAGAGTTGTGAGGGAAGGGAGCAGGAGTCGCTGTGGCTGTGTGTCCAGCCTCGAGTGGACAGCGTGAAACAAGGACAATATGCAGCGAGAAGACAGGGTCTCCTTAGCATCCAGCTTCTGCCCCAGTGGTTTTTAAGGCTCAGCTATCTCCTTGCCCTTTCCAGAGACACTTGAGACTTTGAATAAATACCTCCCCACTTTGGGCTTCAACCATTTTGCAGGAGCCCTGTTTGGGGAAATGGCTTAAATTGCGGTTGACTATGGGCCATGGAGATTTGGGCATTGTCGCCTTCCGTAGTCTCACAGGACTTGGCCCGGGATCTCGCGGGACTTGGCCCGGGATCTCGAGTGACTTGGCCGAGATTGCTGATCGGGTCAGCGCCATTTTGGTGGTGTGTGTGGCGCATGTTAGTCGTTGTTTGAGCCAGAGAGAAAAGTTATCAGAATAAAAAGCTGTTTGTTTCCAGTTTGCCTCTGAACTTCTTCCCGCGGCTTCGTTGCTCCAAGCGGCCATCGCTTCAGGCGGCAACACCATTTCAAGTTCATGTTACTTGAAAAAAAGTTATAACTAATATACCCATGCTCAAGGTTACACTGCAATTATCACTTCTATCCCCGCAATCCATTATGCAATAACCCAACTTTCACATGTGACAAAATTTAGTAGAGTTCAATAAATTGCCCCCAAATCTTATATTAAATTGTTGCTAAAATGATGGCATTCACCAGTACGTTATTACGACCCTACGTGTGTAATTAACACAACGTTTCACATAGACTATCTCTTTAATTTTTATGATGAGCCCTTGAGCTAGATTGAATAAGCATTGTTAGCTCACATTTTAGATGAGAAAACTGAGGTTCAGAGACATTAGCTGACTTCCCTGCTGTCAATCAGCACGTGACGGAACAGAGCTTGAACTCATGTCTCAGGTCTTGACATGACATCAGCTGCCCCTCAGAACCATACCCATCGCAAAACTGTGCAGGCATGCGCGCGCGCGCACACACACGCACACACACAGACAGACACATGTGGCACAGAGGTTCATTTCAATTAAAAATGAAAATGTGCATAACTGTCCTCCTTGGGATCACTTAAAAATGTTTTAAGATATTGCTGCCCATAATTATTTGTTCTTTCATATCCTGCCAAAATATTGGTTTAGGAATCACCTGACTCTTCTGCAGTTCTAACTGGGATAAAATATTTCCCATTATCTTGAGACTTGATAAAATATAAATAGCTTGTACTTTGTCTCTCTTGGTTTTTAATTCCTAATGAAATGTGAAAAAGCAAGATGACACATAAAAGAAAAAGCAAAAGATAACTAATTCAGAGATTAACTTTGGGAAAGCGCCAAAATTAGATCGCGTAATTAGTTCACAGTTTAGAAGCCTTTGGTGGAATTACATTTATGCAAACAAATTCCATTCACATAGTTTAAAAAGATTGAATGATTTTATAGATGAATTCAGCTTAAAATCGTGCATTATATAAGTCTTATTCCTCATATTTCTCCTTTATATGTTGCTTTTTTAACAATTAAGACATGCCAGGAACTGGCACTCAACTGCTTACTGGAAAAATCAATGGTAGATACAAAAATGGTGGAAAGAAGGCTGCCACAAAACAGAACTGTAGCAGCTCTTTAAAAGGCTTCAAGGGTCCTTGAAGGCAAGTAGCAAAGGCTGCTAGACTCCAAATTTGGTCTGCTCTAGTTTTCATGTCTTTGTGCAATACTATGCAGGGGTGAAATGAGCAAAAGTCTAGGTTGGATCACTGGCTTTCGCGTGGCAGTCTTGTTTCTGGTTTAGGAAGTCCAACACACAACACAGTCAACAGTGGATTGGCCCAGACTGTAGGGGAAGGGAACCCAGAAGCCCAGGTTCTGATGGCTTCTGGCCAAGAGGCACTTTACCAGGCTTTCGCACCTGAAGCAGTTGGGATGATAGCTGCATTTAAACATGGTGAGATGAAAAAAAAAAAAAAAAAAAAAAACAAAAACAAAAAAAAACCTCAATGAAATGATGAAAAAAAAACTCAATGAAAATTCTTCCTTAGATGATGAAAATTCATACTTAAAGTTCAACTTCACAGATAACTCAGTGATTAACCAATATAAACAAACCATGAAATTAAGTTGACTCATCAAAAATTTTTTGAAAGAAAATGTTGCCTTTTTGACACAAAATTAGCTGGTGTCTTATGCATAAAGTAAAGGGATTACTTTATTGTGGGGATAATTCTAGGACAGTTTCTTCAGTATTTACAAACCAACTCTTTTCAGACAAGTTTGTACGTGTACCCGCTGTCAGAGAACCACAGAGAGACAGGTCAGGGTAGTTTGGAATTTGGCAGTTAGCCAGTAAACTTTTAGATTCAATGTGGTTGTAGGCTCAGCTGTGAAACATGTGTCGCTGTCTAGGGCAAAAGCAATTTGGGGCTGGACAAATATCACAATGAGTGGCAGCCAATCTTACCCAGAGCCTCCAGGGAAACAGCTAGGGGGCTGGGCTCCCCATCCTGCCAGTTTTGAGAAACATGTGGAAACATTCCAAAATTGACAGTGTTTTAAAACTTGGCAGTGAGTTAGGTGAAGGTTTCAGGGATCAGATATTTTTAAAATATTTGGGAAACAAAAATCATTCCATGAGATAAAACTTTGTGAGAAAAGAGACAATACAAGAGTGTCATTTTTAATTTCAGTTCTGAGTTAAGACACCTTATAGATATATTTATTTGTACTTTGCTGCTTTAATTACAAATTTGGACCAGCTCTGGTTTGAGAAAAAGTGGCGTTCTGCAATGCTGTTCTGTTTGCATGAAACTCCATGGTAACGCAGTGGCACTAGAAAAGAGAGAAAGTACGTGGAAGAGAAATTTAGAGAGTGGAAATGTTGTGTTGTTTATGTTTCATGTGTATTTAAAAAAAAACAATTGAGAAAGATTATACTGTTTTCAGAAATTCATATTTGAATTTATTTAAAAATTTCAAATTCTGTGTATATTACTCAAAGCATGAATGAGTTGCTGAAATTTTTCATGATTTAAAAAATTTTATTTATTCTTTTTAGATATACATGACAGTAGAGTGTATTCGACCTATTTTACATACACGGAGTATACCTTATTCTAATTAGGATCCCATTCTTGTGGTTGTTTGTGATATGGATTTTCCCTGGTCGTATATTCATATGTGAATATATGTCCAATTCATTCTGCTGTCTCTCGTGATTCCTTGTGATGTCAGGAGAGGCATTGCCTTAGGAGAGTTGTGCTTGGGCTCTTCCGAAGCATTTCTGTGGCACTAGAGGAGCTTCCGGGTAGCTCAAGGAAGGGATATTCTCAATCAACAGCTCAATGACTGTGCACAAACTCAACAACTTTTATTACTGATTTCTTACCACATAATCAATTCATGCTTATTATAGAAATAACAGCTAAGCCAACAATAATAAAAAAATCAATAAAATAATTTTTTCCATTTGAAATAATATGGCTCTCATTCATGATAATTCATACAAAAGTAAATTCTGAGAAGTGAAATTACAGCTCAAAAGAACACACAAATCCTAAACTTTTTGGTATTTGGTACCAAATTGCCTCGTAGAAATCTCTGTCAACTGTTAGTACTCTCCTCAGTATTTGAAAACATCTGTTCCCTTACTCATGCGGATAATATGATTAAAACACAGGGTTCAAGTTCACAGGTGACAATCAAGTTTCACATTTGCTTCATTTTCCTGGAGAAGCTTCTGTACCATTTGTCCTTAGCTGGTTCTACACCCCATCCCAGACCTCTCATATGCTCTCACCAGGGCTGTATCTCGGCCTTTGGAGAACCCCATTCTGCCTTCGGTTGCAGGGCTCTGCTGTCAGGGCCTGACCTTCTCCTCCCTTCGTGCCTTACAGTCTTGACTCCCCTTCCCGTTCAGGCTACTCCAATGCACTATTTCAATTGGAGGTGAATCCTTGATAATGACATCCTCCCAGAAGATGAGTGTATTTGTTAAAGGCTTTGAATACTAGGGATGTCGGGAAGTAGAGTCCACTGGTGAGGAATATATTTTTAGTTAAGAGAAAGCTTTCTTGGGGACACTCACCTTACTCCTGTGTATCCTGGCCTTCCCCTGTGGTCAGCCAGAAGGCCTGCTCTAGGGGTCCTGTCACGTGTCAGTCCTGGTGATGGCTGTGGCTGGCTCCTTCATGCGTCGTACTGGAGGTGGTACCCTGCCTCCAGCAGAGGAGTGTGGGGTGTAAGTAGGCCTGTGGTGACAGACCATCAATAGGTAATAGTTATGTTCACGTACACATATTCATTTATGCACAAAATAATGGCTGAGTTTATGTGTGCATTGATTTCCACTGTCTCTACAAAATGCCCTTGTGAAACAGCTTCCTAGCAATGCATTTTTTTCCCCATAGAAAAATCGGGAAGAAATTTTTAAACATTCCATTAACTCTTTTCTTTAAAAAACCTAGCTATAGTCTTCCTTAACTTAAGTATACCAAGGGCCTATTCATTTGCAGAAGTAAGTAATAAATAACTATGAAATAATGCTGAGAACAAGTCTCTGTCACATAGTTAAAAATTTCTGTGGGAACTTTTTGTCTTAGATTTTATTGACGAACCAGATTTAAAGATACCGTGGTTATAAGCTAAGAATAGTAATGCTTGAATTACAATAATTGTCACATAAATAGGTATGATTCAGTTAGTATCCAAATAACTAAGAATCAAGTAACCAGAATTTTGTGGGTGGGGCGATGCTGAAAAATAGAAGGGGACATTCTACATCTTACTCTAACTTGAAAGGAATATTAATGAGCAGCAACTAATTTCAGTGTGTCACAAAAGTGGGTAGGGAAGTCTTCCGTGTGTTTAAAGGGAACTTGGGGACTTATTCTCTGCTTCACCCACCCTTCATCTGGAACCGTACTTTGGGCTGCAGTAGGGGGCGAGGCAGGCAGACAGCAGGCTAAATAGTACTTGATTCTAGAATGAATTTTTGAAAGAAACAAATAAAACTTTAATCTCTTTGTATATTAAGACCTACCAATGAAAGTAAATACCAGGTGAGGGGTAATGTTTTTAAAAGATGGCAGAGAAGAATCACAGTTGTCAACACACCCTTTACACGCGCAATAAGGATATTGACAGAGTCCCGGCATTCCCTCCTGAGCAGACCACGCAGGCTTCTTGGGCAGGCGCTGTGCAGTTGAGCAGGGAGAGGCAGAGGAGGCCGGGGAGATGATTAAAGGTGGGAGAGATGAGTATTTCTGGCAGTGTGATATTAAGGCCATTAAAATGTCTGCATTTCAGTTCCAGTGTGCTAATATATTATTCTATCTATTAAAATATCATAACGCTTACCTATAATTAAAGATGATTTACACTCTAAGCCATAACTAGATAAAATTTCATGCAAACACATTCAGGGTGAATTCACTTTAAAGTGGAGTTTAGCTAGCCTAATGAAAACGGTATCTAAAAGACAGAGGGAGAAAAAGACATGGCATATGGGCAGTGCAATAAAAACCCTAAGGGGTCCTTTCCCGGGCTGGTACTCAGGCTATTCTGCAGGAACAGGTATGAATAGCAGCTTCATGGCAAGGGAAGGTTGGTCAGCTCTTTGTTTTGTCATCAACTATTTATTTCCCAGATCGAGATGTCCTTCATTGTTCTCCGGCTGGGAAGAGCGGGGCGTGGGCTCGGGTTGTCCGGTGACCAGGCCACAGCACATTCCTACCGACAGCAACAACAGTTGCATTTGCAACTCCAGAAAGCAAAGATGAAACTTTGTTCCTTCTCGCCTCTCTCCTGGCAACAGCTTTCCGCGTCTGCTCCGGCCCCCTCCCTGGGAACTGCTGGCGCTGGGCGTCCCCTCCCGCTCGTGTGTGCAGGCACGCATTCATTAACGTCATTCCCTGCAGCCAACGGCGCCCCAGAAACCCGGGAAACGCCTCATGAATATGCAGAGCTCCCCTACCTTCCAAAGAGTGTGAAAGAGGAGCATTTAGTGAGGAGCTGGCCTGCGCTAATCTGCATGTGAATCGGGAAGGGGGACAAAGGATGAAAGGTGGTGGAAACGCGAACCCGCGGCCCCTGGGGGGCCATTCGTGCCGTTCCTGCCCACCCCAGCCCGGTGCCTGGCTTTCCTCTGCGCATGAGCGAACAGAGCCGCTTCTAAAGACCGGGGCCAGGAATGTGTGTGCTTTGTTCCATCCTGCACTTTTCCAAGGAACGAAATTGCTTTACCCTTTCTGTTTGATTGACTTCTTCATTTTTCTTGAAGAGAAATACGGAGTGACACATCTATAATTAATAATTTATACAAACACACAAGACAGGAAGCAGGAATAAATTTGCTTTTATTGTGACACAATATACATAAAAATTGCCATTTTGGGTGTGCACGATTCAGTGGCATTAACTACAGTCACAATGTTGTGGAACCATCACTGCCTGTATTCACAGAACTTACGTTCCTCAGCAGGAACCTGTAAGCTGCCTGTCATGGCCAGCCACGGCGCCGCCACGGGAGGAAAATTCTCGGAGGCAGAGTATAGCTTTTGCTACTTTTACTTCTACTTTCTTAGAGAGGGAAAGAAAGATTTTAGCTTAGAGAAAGATTTCTTCTTGTCTTCTTAGCTTAGAGTCTTAGAAAGAAAGATAAAGAAAGATAGAGCTTCTTAGAGAAAGATTTAAAGATAGAGCTTAGAGCTTAGCTTAGAGAAAGACTAGAGCTTCTTTCTTCTCTCTTCTTTCTTCCTTCTTCTGTCTTCTGTCTTCTGTCTTCTGTCTTCCTCGGGAGCCTCGGCCTTACTCTGACCAGTCATTACTTCTTCTATCTGGTTTCTCTTCTGTCTTCTATCTGGTTTCTCTTCTGTAACCGCTCTGCCTACGTTCTGGCCGCTCTGATTCTTCTGACCGACCGAGTGACTGCCCGACTGACCGAATGAATTCGTTCTCCTAACTCGGACCGCTTTCACCCGGTTATATACCTTCAGGTTTGCGGGTGCCTACAGGTGCGTCACATACATATCAGGTGGAACCCATGGCTTCCAGCTAGCTACAACAGCCCTTCCTAATTAGGGCTCCTTCAGGAACCCTTTACAGTGACTACTGACTTCCCCTTCTCCCAGCATGGAAATCTTTTTAAAACTATTTTTAAAAGGTTTTCCTATGGAGTTTGATTTGGGAAGGGCTGAGGTATGCAGAGCATGGGGAGAGAAGGAAGGCGAAGTTCAAGGACAAGATGAGGCTAGGAAAGTCTTTTCTTTCCGTGCAGAGTGGTTCCTCGGATGCTGAACTCAAAGCCTGGAAATACATATGACCAAAGATGTCAAATGGCCAGGCTGACTTTCACCAAAGGAAAGAAAAATGACAGTGATGAGGGAAGCAGCTTTAAAAATTCTCCATTTTGAAAATAGTTTGGTTTATACACGTTGGAATTTGAAAATAAGTCTGGCAATACAAAACAAGCAGTGGGATATTAGAAAATGATCCCGCCAAATACTGGGAGGAATATTTATTTGATCAAAAGACTGAAGTAGCCGGGCTCGGTGGCACATGTCTGTAATCCC
Source organism: Tamias sibiricus (assembly GCA_025594165.1). NCBI lineage: Eukaryota > Metazoa > Chordata > Mammalia > Rodentia > Sciuridae > Tamias > Tamias sibiricus. Next base: position 146,536,079 of record CM046666.1, read on the forward strand.
AGCACTGGGGAGGCTGAGGCAGGTGGATCACGAGTTCAATGCCAGCCTCAGCAATGGTGAGGCACATAGCAACTCAGTGAGACCCTGTCTCTAAATAAAATATAAAAAGGGCTTGGGGATGTGCCCGAGTTCAATCACCAGTACCAAACAAACAAACAAACAAACAAACAACAACAAAAAAACCCACTGAAGTAAAGGCTGGGAGGAACATCTGTATAATTATAAAAAATTAGTTGATATTGTTGGTGTTGTTTCCCATTTTGTAAATTTCTGACAACTCTATGGCTTTAAATGAAAAACATATCAAAGTATTATTGGTCAAATTCTATTACAAAGAAACGTTATGGAAGAAATTTGCAAAAAGTTCCAGCTCCCCAAATTCACCACTTACTTTATGAAATCTTCATTAATAATACTAAAAGAAATAAGAAGAAATATGGTGGTTCTTTGGGAAACACTTTTGTTTTTGGTCATACTGGGGATTGAATGCAGGGCCTTGTGTATGCTGTGTAAGTGCTCTACCCCTGAGCTAAACCCCACCCTGAAATAGGAGTAGTTCTGTGAGGTTTGTTCTTCTGGGATCTTGTGTTCCAGCATACATAGCAAGGTTCCCTTCCTAAGAATGAATATTACCAGCTGAGACCACTGTAAATGACTAATAGTCCTCCCTCAGTGGAAGTCAGGCCTGTACTGCCACTGATTGTTTAAGAAATTTTAGTATGTTATGTAATGTGAAGATGGGATCATCAAAATGGCTTTCAGAGCAGGTGTTGAGAAGGTGGTTTTGTCTCAGGCAGAGGCCCAAGGAAACCAGGGTAATGGGCAAAGCTGGTAAATCAAAAATTTGCAACCCTAAGTATTGCAAAAACTAGCTCTAATCAGCTTAAACAAAAAAGGAGATTTATAGACCAAGGTAATCAGGCAATGTGCATCTAACAGTAATGAATGCAAGAGTTTAAATGGTGTAGCTAGGAATGTACTCACTTCCTTGTTAGCTCTGCTTTTCTCTGCATTGGCTTCTTTCTTTGGTATACTCTTTGCCTGGATTCCTAAAGTATCTTCATCACTAAAGCTAGAAATCCACCAAAAATGAGAGATCCTTTCTCTCCTGACAGCTCCAGCAGGTCTTGTTGCAAGGACTGATTAGCCTGCCTCGGGTAGGTGGCTAACCTTGAACCAACCACTGTGGCAGTGGTGCAGCAGCAGTTCCTTATGGACGGCCTGCTTATTTGGTGGTCTCCTACAGAGAGGAGAGAAGGCAGAAGAGGACGGGAACACACAGCATGTGCAACAAATGGCTCTCCCGCACTCTCCTGCACGATTGGTCCTGTGGGGCTCTGCGTTCGGTCCTTGTGTTAGTAAGGGCTCGCTAGTTCAACTGATGATGGTAGGTTGTCTCTGATGTAGGCAATGGAACTCTGCAAGGGGAAGTCCTGAAGGGTGAGCTTCCTCCACGCACTCATTGTGGGACCCACAACTTCAATATGTCTTCAGTAGGTCTCTATTCCAGCTGACCCGAATAGGACAGGAAGTGATGGTGGAGGGCAGGAGGAGAATTTCAGGGGCTGGGCCGAGAAGAGATCTACATCACCTCGGCTAATTTCCAATTATTTATTTATTTATTTTAGTTCATGTTCAATGTGCTGAAACTCAAGCACATGGTCACACCTAGCTTCAAGGGAGGTGGGAAATGTAGATTAGTTATGTGCTCAGCAAGAAGAGAGAATAAATTTTGGCAAATCACTATCGGTCTTGGCTTCATCAGTCAGCACTCTTCTGCAAGTTCGCTGGAAACAGGCGGCCCTTAGAGCTGCACAGCATAGAAGTCGCGGGGTTCTTACTGTTCTTACAGAGTTCTTGTGTGAATTAATTTCACACGAATTAATTCATAGCATCTTCTCAACTACCTGGGGGGCATGATGAGAATCCTCACTGGAGGATGAAGAAACACAGGCACAGAGAAGTTACTTATTTACTCCAGGCTGTGGGACTAGAAATTGTTGTGGCCAGGATTTGGTACAAGATGGCCAGACAGGTTGCTGTTAGGAACACAAAATGAGATGAGGTTTGGAAAGGCCTAGGTAGCATCATCACATAGAAAACACTCAGCCAAGCAGGGCGTGGTGGCGCACGCCTGTAATCCCAGCACTTGGGAGGCTGAGGCAGGAGGATTGCGAGTTCAAAGCCAGCCTCAGCAATGGTGAGGCACTTAGCAACTCAGTGAGACCCTGTCTCTAATAAAATACAAAAAAGGGCTGGGGATGTGGCCCAGTGGTCGAGTGCCCCTGAGTTCAATCCTTGGTACCAAAACAAAACAAAACAAAAACACCCCTCAGCCGGTGCAAGTCACGGTACTAGCATGCTAGTTGTTTTAGTCACGGTACTAGCATGCTAGTTGTTTTAGTCACGGTACTAGCATGCTAGTTGTTTTAGTCAGCTGTTTCACTGCTGTGGCCAAAAGACCCGACAAGAACAAATTCAAGGAGGAAGAGTTTATTTGGGGGCTCACAGTTTCAGAGGTCTCAGTCCAGAAACTTCCAATTCCATTCCTCAAGGCTTGAGGTGAGGCAGAACATCATGAGAGAAGTATGTGGTGGAGGAAAGTGGCTCAGGACAGCACACAAGGAAGGAGAGAGAAAAAAAGAGAGAGGGAGAGAGAGACTGCCTGACTCAGTTCAAAGAGGACAAAATGTAAACCCAAAGGCACGCCCCAGGACCCACCTCCTCCAGCCACACACTACCCACCTTCAGTTACCATTCACTTAATCAATCCCTATCAGGGGATTAATTTGCTGATTGGGTTAAGGCTCTCATAATCCAGTCATTTCTCCTCTAAAGCTTTCTTGCATTGTCTCACATGTGAGCTTTTGGGGGACATCTCCCATCTAAACAATAACACTCCTCATCCTTTTCTTTTTTTAAATATGTTTTATTGGTGCATTATAATTATACATAATAGTGGGATCCATTGTGACAGATCTGCACACACACAATATTGCAATACAATTGGTCAGCATTGTCCCCCAGCCACGCCTTATCATGCACAGTGCTGCACCTCTGAGGAAGGCTCATCTGGAGGCGGGGCTTTGAAGCAGACAGATGGCTGTCACTGAGGCAGGCTCCAGAGTGTCTTTTTCTATGGAATGCAATGGCCTAAGGAGACTAGATCTGTCTATTACGCTGGGGCCATTGGCAAGTCAGCCAGGTGTCACCCCGAGAGCTGGGACCAGCTCTCTTCCTAGCAGGAATGCCTTTCTTCCATTTGCCCTGAGACAATTCCCTTCTGGCCTTTTCCTGCTCAGCTCCTGGCAGCTCTTTCCACGGTTTTCTCCACAGCCTTCTCCTGTTCTTGTCCTCGGGCAGAATCCCATTAAAAGTTCCTAAAGATCCCAAGCACATTCCTATGAAAAGACTTAGACCGTGGCTTTGTGATTTTTGGTCCTCGCCCTTCACCACCCTGCAGACTTGCCGGAGGCACAGTCCTCACCCTTGATCCGTGCCTCACACCACCTTCACACTGCATGGAGGAAGGAGGCGGGCTAAGAGCAGCCACGGGACGGGATGCCGACAGCAATTTCAACAGCAGCCAGGACTCACTGAGCTGTGCTCCAGACACAAGCGAGGGGCGTCACAGCTGCTCCTGACTTCATCCTCCCTGTAACGTGATAAAGTAGGCATTACGGGCACCTCCATCCAATGGCTGACACAGCTTCTGGTTGTCATGCCCTGTTGCCAAGCTGGGCCAACCTAGATTCAATGACAAAGAAGATACCAATTAGCCTCCTGCTCTAGATCAGGGCAGAGGGACAGAGGAGGCACGTGCAAGGGGCGCAGACAGGATCCTGAAGATGCGGGGGGAACAGGTGGCAAGGTCAGAACAGTAGCCTAATGCCCAGGCAGCAAGCCTCTGAGGGAAGAAGAAGAGGGTTTCTGTTAAAGGGCAGGGATGTGACCTGGACTGTCCACGTGGTAGACCCAGACCAGGACAGAGAAGGCTCCAGGGACCTCCAGCTACACAGAAATTAACAAGCATATCTGGGAGACGTTCTCCGTGGCTGCCCCGAGCTGCCAATGAAACGTAGTTGAGGTCAGGCACTGGGAACCACTGCCCTTAGTTTCTTGAGCTTCTTTAGCAACCTTGTAATTTTCCCCACATGGGTAATTTTTAAAACTCTCTGACCTTTCTCTAACTGAAACTCCTTTGTCTTTTTTTCCTACTGTTTGTTTTGGAGGCAGCAGGGCTGAGGAGAGGCTAGGGAAGCGGCGCCCTCTCTGCAGTGGCCCTGGGAGAAGAGGCCTTGGAGGCACGTGGGAGTGGCTGGAGAGGAGGAGTAGCTTGCCTCAAAGCTGGGCTGGCCCAGGAGGAAGGACGGTGCACGGGGAGAGGGCCGGGTGGGTGGAAGCTGGCCAGAGAGCCCCTCGGACTCAGGGGCTCCCCATGCTTCTCTCCACACCCCTTGCCCTGGACTGTGAGCCCCAAGAAGGATCTGTGTCACACAGAAATCCACGTGTGCATCCAGTGGAAGCCACGCACCAAGCTGTTCATCAAAAGTGCAGCTTAAATTAAATCAGGAAGCTTTGCAAATCTTGAAAGAATTTGGGGATCACAGACACTTGGTGGCTGTAATCAGTGAGGCTTGTCGCTGCCAAGGTGAACACTAGTTCCTGAACTATTTGGTTGGAACTGTTGGGCCTTGGAAGCTGCTGTGCAGAATAAACTGAGGTTTAATTAGCACAAAGATTTTCTCTCTAGATCCTGGGTTTCCTCTGGACTCATAAAGAGGAAAAAGACAAAATGAATGACAGCAGTTTTTTAGATCTGTGCAGTTGGCCAGTAATCTAATTCGATTCCTATTAAAAATAAATGACAGATCCAAGGACCCTTTATTTGGAATGCTTTCTGATATTTTCCAAGAGTTGACATCATTCAAAAACCAGCACCTTTTCTTCAACAATCCAGATCTTGCAAACAATTTCAAACGGGGCACAGAATCATAAAGCTCTCTGGAGCCACTTTGAACCAACCTGAGCAGAAGATAGGGACAGGGACCACAGCCAACAGAATGGGATGCAGCTGAGGGAAGGGAGAGCTGGAACTTGACCTGGCAGGTAAGAAGAGGTAGCTGTGTGTTTAGAACTTGGAAAACGAGACTCTTTTAGGTTCACTTCCCAGCAAAAGAGATTTCTTGGGGGGCAATTTGCCCTTTATGCTCTTTTCTCTTTGGCTGTCTTCTTTCTCAGGCCATCTCCCTTCATCTCCTTTACTAGAATGGCCTCAAGAATGAATGAGTGCTAGAAAGACAAAGTGGAGACCATGGGAGACAATGTCAAATGGAGGGTAAATAATGATCAATCTTATGTTGGCTAAAAAAGATATATTAAGAAGCTAGCAAAGGTTTACATCTAGGACATGCAATGACAGACATTGAGAATAAAACTACAGATGCACACATTATGGTGCTAATATGTAGACATCATAAATAAGAAATCCTGCCACATCAACCAATGCATTTCATGATTAAAATAACTCATGGCCCCTTCAAGTCCCATGGAGAGGCTGTGAGACTGAAGGGAAAGGACCCCAGACCCACAAGATGGCAGAAGGAATGGGAGAAAGCCCAGGGGAGCTGCTGACCTTGAGGCTGGGGGAGGGGAATCTCCAAGCAGAGCTTGGTGCTGAGTTCACACTTGTGTCACTCACTGAGTGAACTCCAGCTCAGTTATATGAGGAAGGCCTTGCCGTGGGGAAATCTGGTATGAGAACAGGCCACTTGGCTTTCTGCATTACCCTTACTTATTGCATAATCATTGTACACAGTTACAATGTTATTTTTATAAAAATAGATCTTGGAAGGAAAGTTCTTGCTGAATCCCTCATAACCTTGGGGATTCAGTTATAGCAGACTGAATTGTGTCCCAGGTGTCTATTGACAGTGTGGCCTCTGGGTAGGCAAGGAAACCCATGATGCAAAGGTAAATTCTGTTACAACGGGATCAGCGACCCCCTGTGAACCAGACCCCTATATTGAGACTCAAACCCTTCATCGGAAAGCTTCTCTTTTCCTTTTGGCTATCATGATTTGTGTGTGTCCCAGCCATCATTTTGAAATGATGCTCTGAAAATCACTTGGATACCTTCAAAATCACTGGGGAAAACTTTGGCTTCATGGATAAACTTTCTGGAGGCCATATGCCCAGCCCTAGGGCTGGGTGGTGGTGGCAGATGCAGGGCAACAGGAGCTGAAACTTGTAGGGGTTTTACGAAGAGAGATGAAGAGCCCTTCAGTAAAGGCCTGGGAACCTAGAGGGAGTCCCTGTCATCTAGTTGCTTCAGAGGTGATCTAATGACTTGAACTTGCACAAGCCACCCGTGACTACATGTGCATTTTTCTCTCCTTCTGCTCCACTCTCAGATTTTAAGTTCCTCAAAACAAGAGCTATTTTCCCCATGGTATCTGATTAAAAAGACAAAAAGAAAACAAAGTGGCCTCTTGCTATTGCTCAGGGAGCGTGTGGGGAGGTGAGGAGGAAGCCTGTTTGGCTGATTGTGCAGGCAGGGCGCTCACCTTGTTGCACCTTCACTCCTCTGCCCTTGGCCGTGATGCACTATGGCAGGGACCTGACAGAGCCCTTGAATTGGACCTGGCCTGGGGACTGGACCCCACACATTAAACCCTGGGTCATCCCACAGTCCTCAGTGCTGCAGCACCACAGAGGACCCCACGCAGGTGTCATGGGGAGCTCCAGCACCTTTGGAGGATGGCATCTGTCCACCAGGCTCCTGAACCATCCAGAAGATGTCATCTTCTAAGCCGCTCTGCTGACAGGGAAGTTGCTTCTGGGGCGGAGGCTGGGGGGGGGGGAGGCAGTCTCTTCTCTTTCTCCTGCTACTCTGGAGCTGCTTCTCCATCCCAGTAGCTGAGAACCGGGTCTCAGAGAACACGAGGCCTTGGCCAGCTTCAGAGGCACCGTTGTTGCAGTTAACAACACAGCCCGCCTGGGATCCAGCCTCCCTTTCATCAGGTTGTTTGTTCTTTTACTTCCTAGTGTCAGCAGTCCTGGGAACAGGAAATGGTTTGTGCAATAGGAAGTGTCAGAAAAACGATGACTGAATACTTTTAAGCTGTGTGGATAAAATTTCAAGGTACGTAGAGATATTTACACACATTCTAAAACACATGTGCATTGATAAATATGAACTCTATCCAAGTCGGGTTCTTTTTAGTTTTTAAAATGATATCGATTATTGAAAGCTTACTGCGTGTCCCTCAGGTTCCTGTGCATTTGTCATTCTAACATCCTTATGCTGCATTATCCCATTTTGCAGGTGAGAAAAGAGAAGCACAGATAGTTTAAGTGGCTTCTGGTAAGCAGCAGGGTTACCACCTGAGCCCCTCCTTGGCTGGACCCTGGTACATGGCTACACAGTCCTTGGGAGGAATGTGCAGGACTTTGCCTCACTGCTGGGGGCTTAAGGACAGTCTACCCACATCATCTGGGAGAAGCAGTTCTGCAGCTCTGGAAGATGGCTATGTTGTGGGCTAAGGTATTATTATCTCCTATTTTCACAAGGCAGAGGGAAGCACTTATTAAAAGGGCCCAAACCAGTTGTCTGAGCCCAGACATGCAAGGCCTCCTGCCCGCAGCAGTCTCACTGCCGAGTGGCCCTGACACAGGCACATCCTGCCTTTTACTGTCTGAAACTTAGTGTCTGCTCCCTGCCCCTACCCACAGTGACAGGACCCAGTTGGGCTGTCGGATCAAACACAAGTGTGCCTTCATGAAATCAGGCATGGGAGCAGTTGAATGTTGAAGCCTGGTCAGCTGAGGGAGAGGAGAGAGTCAAGTCTGGCTGACGGTCCACAGAGGTCAGGGACCTGGCACAGAACAGGCCTGCTGCCTCTGCCCACCAGCAGCCTGGCCGGCCAGAGAGGAACTGGAGGAGGCAGCGGCTTATCGCTGGCATGTCAGCTGATGGCGGAGCTACGAGACTGTCTTTAACTCTGTGTTCCAAGTCCTTTTTTCTCTTTCCTGATTTCACAATTTAAGGGTTTATTTTCTTATTCCCTCTTGGCTGTCGTTTGCTTCTCTTATAGCTTCACCTGGACAGAGAACTGCTAGGTTCCCGGGCAAAGCCCCATCCACTGTGGGTCAGTCTCAGCTTGCAGTTCCTCACTGGGACTTAATTCCAGGCTCACACTCTAAATACATGGCACATGGTCTGGAACTGTTAGACAAAAAGCATCACTCGTTTTTACCGTGCTACATTTTATTTCCATCTAAAAACAATGCTTACCACCAAAGGATATTCAGAATAATACAGTAGAATTAATGGCAGGTAATCAAGTCCGTGGCTCTCGAAGATCTGTAATATGTAATGGTAAAGTTTTACAGATTGGCTTAGACAGAAGGAGTAGGAGCAAGTAAATGCTGGTATCATCAGTGTTCCTTGCATAGCTCAGCAAAGAACCAAGAGTGGCCACTTAGGACTGGAGAGAGAGCACAACAGAGACAATTCTGGTACTGGGGATTGAAACCAGGACCTCACACATGTTAGGCAAGTGCTGTACCACTGAGCTACTTGTAAAGTCCCTGAAAGTGGACTACTTGTAAAGAAAGCATTTAGAGAAGTTTATCAAAGGATAATTAATCATCTTTCATCTCTGGCAACAACCTGTTTTTTATTATTTGGGAGAAAATAGAAAGTAACAATAAAGGGTTTTATATTCCATTGTGATGGGGCAAACATGAATTTCACTAACCTTTTTCTAAATTTGGACTTATGTTCAAAAGATCTATACATATTTTAAGCAAAAGATTATTCCTTTTCATTTCAATTAGTAAAAATATTAAACCCAGGCTTAATGGACATGATATGAAATAAAATAATTTTCTAAGCATGTAAAGAGGTTGATGCAAATACAGGTAATAACTGGAAATGTTTTTAACAACTGGTAGGATCAGAGTGTCTGCCAGCCCTGGAGGGAACAGGGTGCCAGGAGTCATGCCTCTGGCTGCCGGGCCATGGGAACAGTCCAAGGGCTCTGGAAGAAGGGCTGGGAAGTATGGCTCAGCACAGCGACAGTTCACTGAGTGTCATGGAAATCTTTCCAAATGTAAAAACGGATAAAGCTGTACTAGTTGAATAGCAGGGCTGTGAATTTTTTTTAATCTTATATATAGATAGTAATAAGTGAAAGTAATTTGAAGAAAATATCATCACTACATAAGCCCCTTTAATGTTAAAATAAGAAATGCTTATTTCTGGCCTGCTATAAACTCCAGGAGCTATGGATGCTCAGGACCAGTTACCTCAATGAAACGCTTCTTGCTGAGAGGTCTCTCATACCTCAGAATAATAATACTTTTTTTCTTTTTGTGTGTGTCGTGTGTTTGGTCTGGGGATGGAACCTAGGGACATTTTACACTGAGTTGCATCTCTTGCCCTTTTTATTTTTTGAGACATGGTGTCACTAAATTGCCTAGCGTAGCTCCAAACTTGCAATCCTCCTGCCTCAGCCTCCCCAGTTGCTGGGATTACAGGTGTGTGCTTCCGTACCTGGCTCCAAAAGTCTTAAGAATCACTGAATCACTGGGTGTAATGGTGCACATCTGTAATCCTAGCAACTTGGGAGGCTGAGGCAGGAGGATCACAAGTTCAAGGCCAGCTGTAGCAATTTAGCAAGGCGCTGGGCACTTTAATGAGACCTTGTCTCAAAAAAAGGTCTGGGTATGTAGCTCAGTGGCGTAGTACTCCTGGGCTCAATTCCTAGTATGAGAAAAAAAAAAAAAATCACTGAATTACCTTCATAAAAACTGAACACATGGCATCAAACACGGAGCCCTTGCCAGTCCCTTTGATTTTTCCTTATCACTGAAGGCAAAGGAAACTTGGAGTTTTACAAGCTGCTTGCCCTTCTTAGGTCCTAAATATGCCTATATGTTCCTATCTTTTTTCTTTTTTTAATATTTATTTTTTAGTTTGAACCCAGAGCCTCATGCATGCTAGATGAGCACTTTACCACTGAGCCACAACCCCAGCCCCCTATATTTTTCTTTAATTTATTCAAATGAGTAATTATTGAAGTGCACTACATATATTTTTTTCTTCTTCTGGTACTGGGGATTGAAACCAAGACCTCACACATGTTAGGCAAGTGCTCTACCACTGAGCTACTTGTAAAGTCCCTGAAAGTAGAATACTTGTAAAGAAAGCATTTAAAGAATAGAGAGAGAAAAATAAGGCCTGAACTCTATTACCTACAGGGCATCTATATGCTCTACTTGTAGTAAATTTCTTCATTAAGAGATCTGGATGAGGATTTTAGTTCTCTAATTTTTTATTTAGGTGCAATTTGTTAAAAAAAAAAAAGGAAGATTTGGTTTTAACCCTTCGGAAATTTAAAAAAATTAAGATTTCAACCAAAGGTATTGTAATGCTTAGGGGAAACAAAGATCCTCAAATTTTTTGCAAAAAATTCAATAAGGAGTTCAAAATTGGATAACTAAGCATTTAAAAATACATTTCTTATTACCATTTACATGACCTCCAATCTATATATGGTGTTATCTTAAGCACAGAGACTAAAATAAAACAAAGTTAATTTGTTGATGTCAATAAAGACATTTCATTCAGAATCAGAATTTTATAACTTCAAAGGACTTCCAAGATCACTTAGTTCCACTTTCAGATAGATTGTTACTTGCTCAGTGTTTCACAGCTTGTTAGGAGAGACCTTTTTAATACCCAGCACAGCTATCTTTTAATCACACAATATCAGTAGCACTAGCAGATGTAAGACCTTAATGGTTGAAAAGATTGAATATCACAAGGACCAAGGAGAAGAAAGGCTCAAGGATGACAGCTATTTCAGTCATTAAAAGACAGCTCCTGGGCATCCACACTTCACCTACAGGAGGGCCAGCTATGTGCCTTGAGTCATTTAGGACTTTGAAAGTGTGGTTTGAATCCTGTCCCCTGCATTTACCAGCTGTGGGTCAGGAGTCATGCTACTTAGTTAACCCTCTGAGCCCCAGCTTCTTCAACTATAGGATGGGGATAATTATTAACTCAAGAGCTGCATGCGTGAAATAACCAAAATGCCTGATACTTCATAGGGACTATAAATGTCAGTCCTCTTTTTGGTTCACAGTTTCTAAGTTAAATTTTAGTAAAAGGTAATAGAATTTGATTAAATGTCTGGGACATGACCAGTTATTTCCCTTACTTGTAAAATGTTTACCCACATTAGCTACTGAAAACCAGACTATGAATCAATTGATACCTATTTAATGTGTTAAAAAAATCTAATCACAGATTCACCCTTCGGAATCTACAACAAGTTAACCTAATCAAGGGGAACACTACTGAAATTATTTTACAATCATCAAGCCAGGAATTAGTCTGAAAGTTGATGAAAACAAAATGTATTTTAATTCAGTTTCATAGTCTCATAATTAATTGACAGTTATATTTTAGTTGAAGATTCTGTTTAAACATGGAATGAAGGTTGGATTACATGGCACAAGGGCCTGCATCCTGGCTGAGAGTGTTTTTACCTCTAAAGTTTCATTTAGGGTCAAATGAGCAGAAACCTTACACCGTCAGTCAGTTAACATTTAACCAACTGTGCAGTGGTTTAAGCTAATGTTAGCACTACATCTGGAAGCATCATGTTAGTGGGTTAAGAGGCAGCACAGTTACTACTGGAGGGGCTGAGAGGAGCAAACTCCTCTATTTTACAAATGCTGTGTTTGCACTAGGTGAGATGAGTATGTCCTGCTGAAAGGGATCTATGATTACTATTTGACTTCTTCACTTCCTCGCGTTAAAAAAAAAATTTCCAAGGACCTAAATCTACAAACACAATGTGACATCCAAGGCCACCAGAATCTGGCATCAGAGTGAACTCCTAGTCCAGGCCTGGTACTTTTCCACTGTCCAAGTCTTTGTGAGTGCTGGCCCCAGCACCTCTCTTCCCTCAAGCAGGAAATCAAACCCCCTTCCCAGCAATCTTGCTGAGGCTTCCAGGCAGGGTATATAGTGCTCACTGACAAGGTTACAGATCTTGGTCTTTAGCTATCACTTGTGATTAGTTAATTTTTCAAATACGCGTGCCATTAACTCCCAGCTTAGTCTCTAAATGCCCAGGGTTAATGACATTCATTTACATATAACAGGTACTAAGTATTGGACTAAGAGAGTCCAACTTAAAATGTGTTATTTTCCATCTTTTGAATAGCACCTCATAAGCCAATTTAAAAGAGTATTTGAGAAATCTGTTAATAAACAATTACTTTACAAAGATACTAAGATGTCCCATTCCCTTTTAGGGCAATTTGAGGATTAAGATTTTTTAAAAAGAACTTTGGGATAAAAAGCCACTGAACACTGAATCTTAAGTCTAAAGAACATTTTAGTTCCTGCAAGAACTCTATGGTGATGAAGACAGAAGTGTTTGGAATACTATAATTTTCTATTTTAAATGTCAAGAATAGCAATAAGCAAATGGAGCCAATGAAATTTAAGAGAAGAGAAAATGTAATTTTCACTCCTGGTTAATTACTGATGTTGAAAGAATGTGGAACGATTTTTATTGTCAACATAGTAAGTGATGTGTTTTTTCACAGTGGAAAGATATTAAAAGGATCTTCAACTCCAAGCTCACTCCACACATACATTTGATGGAGGTTAACTTATTTTGAATACTATATTAAGATGATGGTTGTGATAATGTAACCGAGGAGCCCTCTGTAGTAGTTTTCAATGCTGTAGTTTCTTGAAGGTAAGCCAAGTATCCCAAGAAATTTTGTATTCCTCACTGCATTTATCATATATTGTGCAATTAATCTGCAATGTATACATAAAATGCTGAGGCAAGAATGTGAGAGGAAAAAGGAAGGGGTGGGGAGTACGTGGGAGGTCAGTGGCTCCAAAGACAGCACCTATACCGACCAGCTCTGCACTGCCTATAGCAGCTACTTGCTGCGCTTAAGCCATCAGCTATCTCGTCTCTGAAATATGGTTACTCATGCCTACCTCTAAGGTTTGTGTAAGGGATTTGTAGACTTCCTGATACATAACAAGTACATGATGCTTCTTTTTGAACACATATGTAATTAGTGCTTACACTATCATGTGGTGTTCTAGGTGTTGGGAATTCCAAAAAGGAAGACAGTAGTGATCTTGCTTTCATAAAGCTTAGTGTAGTGCCAGGTGGCAAAATGGTCCACCAATATGACATGGTGGGTGGAGAGAAATGCTGCAGAAATAATCTCAAAGAAGGTAGGGAGATAGACTAATGGATGAGGTGTGTGCACGCTGGCTGCACCGTGCTCACATTGTGTTCAGGGAAGCCTTCTCTGGTAGTGTTTCTGGCAGCCAAACCAGGCATCCTGCCTGGACCATGGCTGGCTGGATGCAGATGCCAGTCTGCGTAAGAAATAAACAAATGAGCTTCTACTGAACATCTGTATATATTTGAAAAGATAACACACAGCGGCTATTACCAAATGCTGCAATCACGATGGATTAATGCATGGAAAATGAATAATGCCTGGCATTGTTCCTTAATTCTAATGTGTTTCAACTAGATTTAGTAGTTGAGCTTTATGAAAATCAGTTTCTGTAAGTCAAAAATGGTGGAAAATTATCATAAGGTTCAACGGACTTGTTGGATAGGGTTGGTGGAAAGGCAAAGAACATGAGCTCTGGAATAATTGGATTTGAATCTCAAACTCAGGACTCCATTAGCTATACTTTTGAGCAAGCAATTTAACCTTTTTCTCCTTGGGTTTCCTCTGACAGGGTAACAGTATAATCTAAGCCACTAGGCTGTATCAATGATTAACTAAAATATATAGGTAAAATATTTAACACAGGGCCCAAGAAATTAATAAACAAACAAACCAACTAAGAAGGGGGATTGTGTCTTTTACATAAGCAAATGATTAATTCTACATCACAACGGTTTTTTTCTAGGTACTCAAAAAGTGTATTTTATACAGTTTTTGATCAAATTACTATCCCCTGAGTTTACACAATTCATTCCTTAAATAGATAGTTAAGAAGGTCAATATTCTATGGCCTTGGGGAATTAAAAATATTTCAGAGTTACATGTTTTTAACTTTGTTCACCAATGCTATTCCATTCCTTTACCAAAGTAATGTAATTATAAAACAAGAAAAAGAACTCTGGCTTTTCAATTAGAGTCAGAAGCTGCTGGCTAAAAAAACACTTGCTCAAAATTCTTTTAATACCTTGAACACGACACATAGAAGTGCTCTTCAGATGTGTAAAGCATTCACAGTTTTCACAGCTAAAACACAGTAAGGTATGATGATCAGAAAATTTCAGCCACTTTTAACTCTCAAGTGGGCAATTTGATATTAAATAATTGTGTGTACATTAATCGAACACGTTATAAAGAACTTGCAACAAAACGCAGATGCAGATTTAGTAACTGGCAAATTTCATAAATCAAAGAGGCACAATTCACAAAATTGTGCCTCAAGCAACTTTAAGTATTGGAAATCCGTTATATTTTATGGGAAAACCTCTCGCCCTCTGTTTTCCAAGTCTGTACAAATAAATGTTGACTTTTGCTTTTCAAACTGTATATGCTCTTTATTTCATACGGTGACTTCATTCGATTACACAACCCTGATGCCATCTCCATGCAAAGCATCTCAAACACTGTTTACGCTCCTCTCATTCTCAGTCCACCGCTGCGTTCATTGCTGAACCTAATTCGCTTTCTAAATAACGGAACGGCGCAACAAGCATCCCCTCCCGAAGGCGCGCGTCCCGCCGCCCACGCCGCCCGTGGGTGCGCACGCGTGTCTGCACGCGGATAGGCGGGTCCCCTCCGGGCGCTCCGAGGCTGCTCTCCAGCTTCCCAGCGGATCGCCACGCCGCAGGGAGCGCAGGCGACGACGGGAGGGTCGTCACGCGCGGCTCCACCCGGGAGCGGCACGCCCAGGAGGCGCCAGCGGAGCCTTGCGGAGGCACACTGCGGCGCGGCCCGGGACCCAACTCAGGCCTTCCCGCCCCACCCGCAGTCACGACCCGGACTCGTCCCTGAGTGGAAACCCGCGCCGCGCGGGTCCGACGGGCCCGGCGCACGGTGCGAAGCCGCCCAGCCCCCCCCACACCCAGGGCCCCGAGCCAGGCCAGCTCGGAACGGTCCTTCCCGTCACTGCACGAGGCGGCCGCCGCCCCCAGCCCCACGCAGGCGCGCTCCGGGCCCCGCCCCCGCCGCGCGCTCGCGGGCCCGGCGGGGCGGGGCGACCCTCGGAAGGGGCGTGGCCACCGGCCTCGCCGCGCGCACGCGCTCTCCGGACCCACGGCTACGTGTCGGGCCACGTGACGCCCACCTCGAGAGTCCCCCCGTGAAGCAACAGGACGTTAAAAAAAAAAAAAAAATCTCTTTTCGGGGGATAGCGGGGAGGGTGGACGAGAGGTTTTTAAAAAAAACTATAGTAACGGGAGGGAGGCGAGGGCCGGCGGCGGCGAGCTCAGCGCCGGCGCGTCGTGGCGCGTCCCGGGGAATTCCTCTCGTCGACCGCGCCCGCCTGACCGCGCCCGCGGCCCCGGCTCCCGGAGGCAGAGCGCGGGGGCGGCCCGGCCCCCGCCCCACCAGCCCGCGGCCCCCCGCGCCCCCGAACCCCCATCCCGGCGCCCAGGCCGCCCGAGCCGGAGCGGGAGGGCAGCACGGCGCCAGCTGCCGGGCCGGGCGGGCCGGGGGCGGTGGGCGGCGGGAGCGCGCCGGCCGGGCCCCGCTAACGGCCGCCCTGCGCGGCCCCGCCCGCCCCCGCCCCCGGCCCTCCCGCCGCCCCTCCCCCCGCCGCCGGCAGCGCCGCCTGAACTGAGGCGAACTCCGCCGCCAAGTGAGTGAGGAGGAGGAGAGGAGGAGGAGGAAGAGGAGGAGCGCAGTCGGAGCGCGGCGGCAGCGGCAGAGCGCCGCGGCGGGGACAGCAGAGAGCCCGAGCCCGCGCACCGGCGGCGGCGCTGAGCGGCGCGACAGCAGCAGCGGCGGCCCGGTCCTGCGCGGCGCAGCGGCCCGCGCCGCACTCGGAGACCCGCCTCCGCCGCCGGCCTCGCGAGGGAGCGCCGCCCGGGCGGCCGAGGGCGGCCGGAGCGCGTCGGGCGGCGGAAAGTGCCTGCGGGGGGCGGGCGGGCGCGCGGAGCCGGCCGCCGCGGGGCTCGGCGCGGGGCCCGGAGCGGGAGCCGGCGCGGAGCGGGACGCCGCGTCCCGAGCGGCCGGCGGCCGGGGCTCGCCCCCGCCCCTCCCTCCTCTCCGGCGGCGGCGGCGGCGGGCGGAGTGAGCTGCGGAGCCTGGAATATGGTCGGGGAAATGGAAACGAAGGAGAAGCCGAAGCCCACCCCAGATTACCTGATGCAGCTGATGAACGACAAGAAGCTCATGAGCAGCCTGCCCAACTTCTGCGGGATCTTCAACCACCTCGAGCGGCTGCTGGACGAAGGTGAGCGGCCCGGCGGGCCCGGCCCGCCCGGGACGGAGGGGCGGCGGGAAGGTCACGGCCGGGCGGGACGCGCGCCCCGGGACCGGGAGGCCGGCGGCGGTGGCGGCGGGCGGGCGGGCGGGCGGGCGCACAAAGGCGGCCGGCGCGCGGCGGGCGGGCGGAGACAGGGGCCCTTTTGGGCCCGGTGGCAGTGCGGGGAGGCGGCCGCGGCGGCCCAGGCCGGGGTCCCGGGCCGCCCTCCCGACGGCCGGCGGGTTCTGCGGGCGGCCGCGCAGTCGTGCGGGCGGGACCCTCGGGCCTCCAGCCACGCCGCCGTGGCTGGGGCGAGCGCGGAGTGCCCGCGGGGAGCACTTCTGCCCTTTTGTTGGGGAAGCGAGAGCAGTTGGGGAGTTTGACTTCACTTTTTGGGGGTGGGGTACGAAATGCCGCGCGCCCGGCCGGGGACTCGGCCCGGAGCCGGGGGAAGTCGGGCGGAGGGCGTGCTCCGGGCCGCCGCCCGGGGTCGGCCAGGCGAAAGCCCCAAGGAGCGAAAGTTTGAGAGAGCTGCGTGGCGGGGCGCCGCGGGCCCGCGCGGCCGGAGATTGACGGCGGCCGACGCCGGGCTGGCCAAGTTGCGGCGGCCCGAGCGCCGACTCCCGCTGCCGCGAGGCGGCCCGCGGACTCCGCGCACGCAGCGGAGTTGGTGCCGGAGCTGCCGGCCGCCCGGAGGACGCCGAGGCCGCGCGCCGCGCGGACGCACCACCGGCCTGAGATTTCCCAGGAATTTCGAGGTTTTCTCGTAGAGCCCGGGAAAGGAGACGGGAGCCCAGGGAGTTGGAATGTCACGGAAGAACAAAAGACCGGAAATATTTCCGTGATAAAAGGGAGTTAAAAGAATCCCCGCAGCTTTTGTTGATTCGAAAGTCAAAGACAAGGTTCTAAAACAGAAAACATTTAGGAGTTGCTGCTGCTGCCTTGTTTTGCTTAGGTATTGAACGTACAGCAGTGACCCACTGGAAGTGGGTGCTTGCCACCCTTGGATCAGCGTATCTGTTAATATCAAATTGCTCCGGAGAAAACGAGCTGGCCCTTTAAGGGGTTCTGCTTTTCCTATTTGTGTTGGCATTTGAAAGATTGTGGAGGCAGAAAACTTTCTGGAATGTCAAAAAAAAAAAAAAAAAAAAAAAAAAAAAAACTGGAACTCTTAAATTGAATATTTCCAAATGTGAGCGCTAAGGGGCGCCAGTTATTTTTTTTTTAACCATGGAAACGTTTGCAACAAAATATGTAGTATACTCAATTATCTGACCTGTATTAAGTTTAGTTGAAACTTAAAGATCATTTCATCTGCCGTTGTGTGTTCATAAATGTCTACAAACATGGGAAACACTCAGCATGCAGTTATTTTTTCTTTGGCTTATTTTGGTTGTTGAAGTTAAAGGGAAATTAGTAACAATTTCTAGTTTAAAATGTTTAAGTACAGTTGTTTAGAAAGAATCCTTTTATATACGTTAAAACGAACATAGATCTTTACAATATTTAGTTAAAATTAAATTTCATTCCCAAAATGCTAAATTAAATCGAATGGCATAGGAAATTATAAAAGTTAGGAAATACTTCTGTAGTTTATGTGCTATTTAGAATACTAAATTTGAGTTCGTTTGATTAGTTTTTTTCATTTGTGCTTTTATGTTGATCTGAAATCTCTAAATTAATTTGCATTTGGGTCCCTGTTAAATTTCTAATCTTTAGCTTTAGTAATTTTTAACCATTCAAATCTAGAAATTTCAGTTATGTCATTTCTTTAACACAGGGTTGTTTCTTTCCTTCTGGTTGGAAATAACAACCCTTTGAGTTTTAAATGTGGAAGACCATTAGAATGATATATTCTTACCAATGTGTTTCTCCTTTTGATGTGGCTTATTCTTTCAGACTTTTAATCTGTCTTTAACCCTCTCAACTCCCGGTTGCATAGATTGCTTCAGTGTGGTAGCGAGTATATTTAAAATGGACTGCATAATGACTAGGAAGTTTGATTGTTTTTTTATCAGAGCAGTACAAACATGCAGGAAAGTGGGCTATTCCTTAGTGTGGAATAAGCTGCTTCCTGTAATTGTTAGCCTTAATTTGACTTAAGAAAAGTATTGGTTTCATAAGTGCATCTCATTTTTTTCTTGTTGGATGATTTAATTGTGAACTTTGGCACGTTGTGCTTTACCCCTTCATGGCCTGTCATTGTCTAAAACAAATTAATCATGACTTCTGTTTGTGGATATGAATTACATTTTCTTTTGTCTATAATGCTTGACAAAAATTCATATGAATCTCTTGTTTTACTTTAGTGATTAATGAAGTTAATAAGATATTTTACTTAAGAGTAGGCATACTCTCTGATAAATACCAATTTTGAATGAGCCTTCTTGGGCAGTTTTGTTTCAAAATACTTTTTGAATAATACGCTTCAAAATATTTTTCATGTCCTTTGGCGAGTTTTTATTTGGCTGGTTGCATATTTGGGAGTTAAGTGTTTGCTGGGTTTCCCTTCTTTATCAAAATGTTAGTGCTTTAGAGTAAGCATTTATTTCCATGACAAGTTAAAGTTAACCTTTAGTCTGTATATTGATTATAGACATTCTTTTTGTTTTATTGTTTAGTTTTGTGTGGAGTTGTCATTCTTAGCTCTCAAGTATTTTCAACATGGTTGTTTTTTGAAATTGAGAATATATTTTAGGTTTGTCCAGTTATATAAAGGTCCTAACTTAAGTTGTTAATCCCAGTACTTTACACTTTTTGTGAAGTTAGAGATGATCACAGGATTACAGACAAATCGTAGGTCTTCAGGTGCTAGCTCCAGAAAGTTTTTAAAAGAACCCTGACCATCCGTGGGAAGGAGCTACACAAAAGAGTTTACAGGGAGTTTTTTTTGTTTGTTTGTTTGTTTGTTTTTTGTTTTTACTTCAATGTTTTGTTTTAAAGACTCTCTTTTTGGTCCTGGAAATGAGAAACAACAGCAGTAGTTGAATGCAAATTATGTGTTCATAAAATTTTGCAGTTTAGAATTGAGAATGTGAAGAATAAATTTGACTTAAAGATCCCAAATAGAGGAAAATGAAGAACAAGGTATTATTTTAAAATCAGATTTTGAGTTTTGTTTTTTAAAGGCTTTTTTTTAAAGGGCAGTGGAAAGGTTAAACTTTATAAAATTTAAAAATTTATGGTATGGTTTGTGAGGAAGGGTAGTCTAAATCTTTTTATTGTCGATATTAGGAAAATTAGTGTGCAGCTCAGAAAAAGCCAACAAGATTCTTGCACTGATGGTTTCAAAAATTCATCTTCATTTTCTGATTTTTTCCCCCCTTTGGTAAAATTTTCTTCTCCCTTAAAAATGTGAATGAACAAAAATATTTTAAATTAAAATTTGCTTAATAGTTAACATTTTTCCATGTAAATTTATTATGTATTCATTATTGAATATGTTGTACCTATAGTTTTCTTGCATTTCATTTTTATTTTATTTTTTTGAGAAATTTGCTTGTCTACAAAAGCTTTGGTTTAAAAATTACATGGCTGCTGGTAATCAGAGGACTCTGACTGTATAGTTTCTCAGAATTATACTTTTTTTTTTGTTGGAGAAGGAATCCTTGTTGACAGTAATCAATGTCTGTGACAGATTTTACTTGAGGTGAGGTAATTAATCTGTTGGTTTGAAGCTAAGATTCTATTTTTGTACATGAGCCCTTGCACTAGTTGGGATAATAAGAAGCCCAGTATTTTTATCATCGCTGTTCTTTCCATTATTTTTCTTTCTCCTTCCCCAGGAGGTGTCACCAGCTATATATGGCAGCAATGGAAATGATAATTTGTATTGTGTTATAGGCTATTTATTCAGCATATATTCTGTACTTTCTGACTTAGGTGGTTCCTTTTAAAACTTTATCCAGTTTACATGTTTTACAGTATAAGTTATACTCTCAAAGAAACATAACACAGTTGTGTTAGTAAAAATGTCTCTTTGCAAATCTCATTTACCTGTGTATTTGGTATGAATACCTTTACCTAAAAGATTTTGAGAATATCCAGTTGAAACAAGTATGTTTGACTTGTTTTTCGCGATGGTTAAATCCCTGGACCTAGACACGCTCTGCAAGCACTGTACCACTGAGCCACACTCCCAGTCTGCATTTTATATTTTAAAGTGCCTTGTGTACATTTCTCTTGTTTTTGCAGTACTGTCATTGCCCTGGAGATGGATGGAACTTCATCAGGTTCTATGAGAACAATTTTTTTTTTTTTTTTTTAAGGGAACTAGAGTCTGTGGTGAAATGGAGGTAAATAAACCCTACTGCTTTGACCTGGCCTCTCCTGAAACATGATTCACAGGCTCCTTTTTTGAGGCCAATTATTTTAGAAATGTAATGTTTTTTTCTTTTGTTTTTGTTAAGAAAATTACACCAATGAGATCACAGGAGCAGCTTTTTACAAACTGGAACTACGGTTTAGTTTACTTAAGAAATTCATTGTAGCTAATACAGTTTGTCTGATTTATTTGTTGATGCAGTTGTATGCAAAAATTCCCCTTCTCTGTCAGAGATGGAAAATACTGACTTTGTTGGGTTTTGTTTGTTTGCTAACTTAAAAGATAGTCCACTGAGTAACTTTCTGCTGTTGGTATGTCACCTGCTGTCAAAATATCTTAAAAATCTCCTCTAAGGTCAAGGGGTTGGGGGATAGTGAGTAGGCCCATGTCAGGGGATCATGATTAGAATTATATGCCAGATTTTTATTTACATGGTTGACAGGACTTTATTATTTCCTCTGATCCCTTTATTTGACATCAGCAGTTCAATGTGAATTTTAAGCTCGGTAGTTTTTTTTTGTAATGAGAACTTTTTGGGAATACATATGCCATTTTGAAAAATAGGCATTTCAGTCTTGGGGCCCTAAATAGCTAGGTTATTTAATGTCCAAGAGAGATTTCTTACAGCCTTGTTTTCATTTAACAGAGAAATATTCAGCTTATCAGTCATTAGAATTTGTTGTTATTCTGACTACATTAAGAAGTGGTCTGTGAACACATACCCAGTCTGCCTTACATGCTACTTTATTACCACAGTTAATGTTAGAATATCTTCTTCTGTTCTGTTAGCTGTTGGAACTCATTCCTTGAAGGTGGCCACCTTAGAGCCTGGCATGTGGATACATGAGTTTTTGTTGAATTAATGAACACATTGACACCTCATATTCTTTTTAATTTTTAGTTTCTCTAAAAACGGGGATGTGTGTGATTTTTTTTTTTTTAAATGAAAACATGGAGGTGTCATTAGAAACATTGTCTAATACAAAATTAAGCAGTTATGTTCTGATTGGTGATGGTTTTGAACACTTAGAAAAGAATGTACAGAAATTTCTATTATTTGTAGCACAGCACTTGCTCTTAAGTACTAGAAATAATACTGATCAATCTTATCACTATTGATTTTACTTTATATCACATCCCCAGTCCTTTTATTTTTTGAGACAGGTTTCTCTAAATTGCTGAGGCTGGCCTTCAGCTTGTGATCTTCCTGCCTCAGCCTTCTAAGTAGCCATTATCATAGGCGTGTGCCACCACACCTGACTTGAATGGGAATTGGAAAGATAAAATCGCTTTACTTAACCAGCATAGTTCCTGTTTAGTACACAAATAAATCAGTCCAAAATAAATCAATCTATAAACAGAAAAACTATGAGTGCTCAGTTTAACTCTTGAAAATTTTGGCATTTATGCAATTATATGAGTTAAACTTTTTAAAAAGTCATTTACCTGGGGCTGGGGTTGTGGCTCAGTGGTAGAGCCCTCGCCTCGCACGTGCGCGGCCCGGGTTCCATCGTCAGCACCACGTAAACATAAATGCATTGTATTGTGTACAACTAAAGTAAATAAATAAATATTTTTTTTAAAAAAAAGTCATTTACCTGTAAGAGTCAATAACAGATATTGTGTTATATGCTAAAGCACAAAAATAGGAAAAACTCTTATCCCCAAGTGCTGGTTTGGTGTGTTCAGGATAAAAGAAGACTATGAATAGTCTTAATTTAGAAGAAAACTGAGCATGATTGTATGTGGCAGATTGTCATTTAACACAAATAAGTTTTTTTTTAAACACAGGTGTGTTTTTAAGCTAGTTTTGAAACACTGCCATTACTTAGAAGACAATTTGAAATTGACTTAACTCAAAATTAACTCTGTCCTTACTGAAAGGAATCTACTTTTCTCCTGTAACAGTAACAGTGTTTAAAGATTTGCCATGAATTTTAAAGAAACAGGTAGCTTGTAGAAGTGCTTTGTTTAGAATTCTTGTAATTACCAAAAAAAAAAAAAAAAAAAAGGAAAAAAAAATCTTAATGTTTTCATAATTTTCTGAAGCAGAAACTCTAGTTTGAATCTCAGCAATCCTATCAAGTAACAAAATTCAATTGATGATTATAGTTTATTCATATATTGATTCTAACATGTATATATTTTTTTAAACCTTTATTTATGTGGTGCTGAGGATCGAACCCAGGGCCTCACACATGTGAGACTCACACTCTACCGCTGAGCCATAACCCCGGCCCCTAACTTATATGTTTTATTGAACTAATTTTTGAGGCTGATGAAGTGAATCACCTTATTGTCATTTCTGTCACATTATTTATGAGAAGTAGAATTTGTCATGTTGGGGGTTTTGGTATCAAAATGTGATTAAATCCACAAAGTGGTCCCTTGTTAGGGCCACCCTGTAAGGAACGGGCATGCGTGCGAGTGTGTGTTTGTGTATGCCGAGGAAGAGATGCAATGTGCACTGCACTTGAGAGAGGGTGCTGGAGGTGTTAAGTTCCAGAGGAGGAGGTCTTTGAAATAATATTTGCTTGGTCTAGGATTGAAAAGATAGCAGGTCTTAAATAATACCTTTCCTTTGGCATTTGTGTAGGACAAGTCATTTAAGAAGGGCACCATTACCTGGCCAGTAGCAAGTTATTGGGGAATACTTGGTATTTTAAGCTAATTCAGTGGTTTGAAAGGTATAGGAAAAATTAAAACAACAACAAAAAAAAAGTGTGTTACTTTTTTTTTTTTTTTTTTGATACTGGGGATTGAACTCAGGGGCACTTGACCACGGGGCCACATCTCCAGCCATTTTTTGTGTTTTTAATTAGAGACAGGGTCTCACTGAGAAGTACCTCAGCCATTGCTGAGGCTGGCTTTGAACTCGCGATCCTCCTGCCTCAGCTTCCCAAAGTGCTGGGATTACAGGCGTGTGCCACCGCACCTGGCTAAAAGTGTGTTACTTTTCAGAGAAGAATTAGGAAAGTGCATGATAAACACATGCAGGTTTTTTGTTTAACACTTATTCATAAACTTTCAATTTCATTTTATGGTGTCTCAATTGTAATATAAATAGTATTTAAGACCTCTGTAGGAAAAAAAAATAGAAAAAAATATTTCTTTTTAAATGTGTTTCAGTGTAGGGAACATTAAAGTAGTGTCAAAAGATCATATTATTTCAGGACTGCCACAGTCTGAAAGGCAAGGGGTATCTTCATTGCATATGTGCAGAGACTCAGATCTGGAGAGGTGGCAGTTTGTCCACATGACAAGGCAAGGTTGTAATGACTGGAGCAAGACTCTCTCTTTTTTTTTTTTTTTTTTTACTTTTTGATCTATTTTGTGTTGTGAAACTGTAGGAGAGAAACTCCATGTGACAACTGCTGCATTACATTAGGTTGTAAACAAAGAAAAAGCAAATGGCTTTTTTGCTAATTCTGGGGTATGTTGAACTTGAATAAATCCAGTCAATTTCTTGGAGCTAGAATATGTAGTCTTTTTAAAATGGGGGGGTGGGGCACTTGAAGAGGCTACAACTCAGAAAATAAATGTGCTTTTGGAGGATTTCAGCCTGTTCAGGTAAACAACTTTGTAACTAAAGAATTTATGTAGTCTTTAAATAGCACTATTGCTATTTTTAGTATCCACTCAGGAGGGAACAGCATTTCTGACTGAAAGATGTCTTATAGTTAAGTGATTTGAGTCAGGAACCGGAACTTGGATCGGTTTTAGATCAGTGTAGGATGAGCGGGCCAGTGATTTCTCAGGGTGGTCCTGAGTTGAGTGGGAGTGAGTTAGTGCTGTGGAACCACTGCATCAGTTTCTGATGCTGACATTTGGAAGGAAGACTGACTGCATATTTCAGGATTATTGAAAAAATTTAGCCACAGTTCTTGGTTTTCTTTGTTACAGTAATGTATCCCTTTGATACAATTGTTACAAAGTAGGTGAATACTAAAAACTTTCAAATCCAGGACAATAAAAATTCCTCTGAAGTTACCTGTACCTGATCCTTTAGGTTTTTGCCGCCACCATCATTGTTACAGTCATACTCCCATTGTTACCATAGGGAGTCAGTGCTAACTCAGCATGCGTGTGCCTGCACATGCGCTTGCTCAGCTTGCTCAGCATGCATGAAGGTGAAAAGGAGTTGTGTCATAAGCTAATGAAACCGTGTGGAAAAGTGCTAAGAGTTCTTTGTGGATGTGGGTTCTAATCATGATTGCAGTTAGTTTGATCTTCTTGGACAAGATGTCTAACCTTTCTGACCTTGAGCTGCTTCATCTGTAAATGGAATTATTAGCTTTCTTCTTACCGTTAAATTCAGATATTCTGAGGCTAAACGGTATAACATGCAGTAGAACTGTTCATACTAGAAGGTAGCAGCAGCATCTAATTTTCGTCAACATTTTTAGGTTCTTTAGAACAGAATGAACAATCAGATAAGCTAATAAGCATTTATAGAAGAGTGAGAAGCAACAATGCGGAGAAAGGTAATTTTTTCATGTGAATGTTGGCTAGTTTTTATGTACATGAGAATCACTTGCTCCTAGTGTGCTGTAGTTGGGAAGAAGTTATATATACTATGAGCTGAAGTGTCTTATGAGGTTTTCTGGAGCAGTGGAACTGGAGTTGGCATTAACAGCTAGTAGTGTTTAATGAGGTGAACAGGAAGGCAGGGGATGCTCCTGCGGAAAGGGAAGTGTAGCCATGGCAGAGTGGTTCTGATGGCTGCCATAAGACTTGGTCAGAAAGTGTGTATAGACTGGATTCTTAGTTGGAATGGCAAACACATGGAGAGTGGTGGGAACTAAGTGAAGATTAGAGAAGATGGTGGGGCAGGTGGGTGTTATGAGGGGCCTAAATGCCAGAATTAATAGTTTTAATTTTATTCTGAAGGTTGTATGGAATCATTGAAATATTGGGTTGTCATAATGAACTCTTTGTGGATAAACTGTTTAGAATATAGTGAACATTTGAGCTAAGTAGAAATTAGATGCAGTGTGAAGAATTAAGTGTTGTGTGTGGTTAAACCATTAGGATGTTTTCCTTTTTTCAGTGCAAAGGAACAAACGGAGGGCCTCAAACATAGGCAGGTACTCTGCCACTAAGCTACAACCCCAACCCAGAAACAAAGGTTTTGAATGGTTATATTTTTTCAAAAATAGTAATTAATAAAAAATGTTGCTCTCTGTTTTAACTAGAAACAAATACACATGGTTTTTCCTTCCCCCCTTATCTGCAAGTTAGTGTATTCATCCTGAAGTATTGAGAAGATGTGGGGCTCATTTGTTTAGCTGTCAGCTCAGTTTTTGGTTACTTCAGAGAATTGAGCTTAATTTCTAAGAAAGTTAAAGAGAATTGAAGAAATTTTTAGCCCGGAAGTCTATTAGTATTAATGAATTGGAGAGGAGTTCCACCTGATCTCACTGATCTGTTAAATCTCTGAGTACAGTGAAGACTTTTTGAGAACTTTCACTATAGTCAACGTCCAATTTACTTTTATCTAAATTTTTGTTTATTATTTAAAGCACATTAGAGATATCTTGACATTCCTTTCCTAAATATATTTGTGTCTGTTAAAAATTAACGTTTTTCTCTAAAGTGACATCACATGAAACAAAATGGGTTAATGCTACACATAAAAAATTGACCAATTAGTATTTGGATTTCTGTAGTTGTAAACAAATTGCTCTTTATAGCTGAGTTGCCCAAGCCAGAATGTTAGCACCACTTATTAAATCTGGCTGTATGGACTTTAAATCTTAAAATCTAGAACTTTTTTATGCCTGTAGTTTACCTTCCCTATTTCAGGGATTAATCCTTCATGCCCTGTATATCTAGTAGTTGGAAGTTAGATTTAAAGGATAAAATAGGCCCAAGTGTAGCATCTCTGGTTATAGTATAGACAAGTGCTGCTGTGTACTTTATGTTGCATCAAGTCGGGAGGTGCTGAGACTGGTTAGTTCCCAAGTACATCATTGACTTGCTAGCTGCCTCTCATGTTGACAATTGAATTTTTTTTTTTTTTTTCATGATCATCATTATGGGCTCATGGATTCCAGAAACTGGATATAACTAAATCAACTGTAATTATTGTTTTTGATGTTCAAATTGTCACAGATTTGGCCATTACTAGTAATCAGACTGGCTCCTCTGTCTTTTGAAATTTTCCTTACTTTGTGGGGCAAGCTCCCCTTTGTACCTTCCCTGTCACATAGCCATTTCTTCAGGGTTCTTTTCCATGGAAATGGTTTGAGGGACTTGAACTTAGGTGCTAAATGCTCTTCATTGTTGGGAAGAACAATGGACAGAGTTAGACAGGTTGATTTTAAACCTTGTGAGTTCATGTTTGTATTTTCACTTTAATTTGAACCTTACTATAAATTTTATAATGCCTTTTTTCAACATCAAAAGAATGTTATTCCTGATGATGGAACAGCTACTTGATTTACTTTGTCCTACAATATATCTTCAAAAATCATGATGATAATATATATGAGATCCTCAAAATCACATTATTAATAAAAGTAAACAAAACTGTCTTTAAAATTTTCTTGTCCATTTTTGACATAACAAATTACAGGTATAGCTAGTGACCTGTTCTTCTAAATAATTATCATTTTTTGGGGGGAGGGAGATGGGATCTTATTTTTTTGTATAATAAGTTTTTATTTTGTACAAAATCTTGTTTTTGTTAGACTTTTTTTCCCCCTCACAAGGGCTCTACCATTGAGTTACATACCTGGCCTTTGTTTTTGACTTTTTGATGTTGTCACTTAACCTATTTTTTGTTTTGTTTTACTGTTTTTATTAGCTTTTAGCTGCTGCCCAGCAAATTAGAGGAAAGAATTTATATATTTTTAACTTAGCGGTGTGTGTTTTGTGTGTTTGTGCATATGTGCATGTGTGTATTTTATGGTGGTATGATCCAGAAAGATAGTTTCTTTAAAAAGGGGGTAGTTCTCTTCGGATTAGTGTTTTGTATTTTAACCATGAAGTCTAGGAACAGAAGAGGAAGTTAACAGGCAAAATGTATTAATGTAGTGAATTCTCCTGAATAATATCAGTGAAAAAAGAGTACGTATGACTTTTTAAAAAGCTTTTAAAGTTCTAGGAGGTACAGAATATGCCTAGGTAGGAATTAGGTTTTAAAATTGTATTTCTAAGCAGTTGCAGAATCTCTCCTACAAATTTTTTGTCTTCAAGAATCTTTTATGGTAAGAACTTTTGTTCCAGTAGATGGGGATATTAATGCACAATAGAAAGCATTTAGTGATTAAAATGTGTGGATTAATAACTTGCCAGAATAGAAATTTTTGTTCTTTAAATTGTAAGAAAAGAGTTGCTCAGGAATATGATGAATAGTGGTCATTGAATTTAATATTTGGGGTAATGTGAAAAAGTTATGGTATTCTTTAAAAATTTTGTCTTTTTAAGAGACCATGTATTGTAATGTTGACTATATTTAAATATAATTGGCTTAGTACTTCGGATTAAATTTTACAGCTGTTTTCTGAAATAGTGTCTGCTTTTCACAGCTTTGTTTGGTAGGGGACTAAGTCACATATATCAAGAAGTGTCTTATTTGTACGTTTGATTCTAAAATCTCAAACCAGGTGATTGGTTTCTGTTAACGTAAGAAAAAAATGTGTTATAGTTGACTGTTATGTCATATGAAGAAAAGGTTCTTTTGGGAAATCATAGTTTATTGTAGTAATAAAAAATTATCAGTAGTAAGAAGATAATCTTATCTCACTTCATTACTATAATGAATGGCATTATAGCGTTCCTTGTCAGTTTTTTTTTTTGGTTATGTAAATATTGTATGTTTGCTTTAAAATATGCCTTTGCAACTGTTGGAGATACTGCTCATTTATGTTCTGCTTAGATAGGATTTGAGAAGTATATGCTTTTGTTAATGATTAGTATATTTGAATGACATTTTTTATTCAGTTTTACTGAGCTTGTTTTCTTTAACTGTCAAAGTGATTGTAAAATGCCATTTGTCCATGTCCCTTAATCACTTGAAACTGACTTTAGACCTGAGGGAAGAATCTTTTGTTTTACATGGGGAACAAGGGAGGGAAGTACCTTTGTAGAACTGGTAACAACTTGAATTTTACTTTTTTTTGTACTTGCATTTTCCCCCAGACTATTTTTCTCTTTTCTATTATTCCTGTAATGTAGAGAATCGAATATCGAAACCTTTTCAGTTCATTTTTGGAGGAAGCATGGTTTGTGGTCTCTTTTCAGTCCTGGGAGAGAAGTGGTCAGGGCAGAGAAGAATCATAGCACATTGTCTTTGAACCTTAATGGGAATTATTACTTTTCAGGGAAAGTTAGGAATACTTAGTTTTGTATACACATTTTAAAGATGATTTCTTATTGTTTGTGAGCTTACAAGAAGCTTAAATTTTTTCCTTCTTAGTTATTATTATAAATTAATATTGTTAAAAATGACATTTATTTTATTATTATCGTGACAAATGTTCTTCATTTTATGTGAAAAAAACTCAACTGCATCAATGAAAAGTAAAAATGACCCCAAATTTTGGTGAATTTCCTCTAATTCTATTTTACCCCCTGCATTAATGGTATAAAAGAATGGGGGTCCTGCTGTAGTACCATTTTTGTTTTCTTTCCTTTTTCAAATAAATTATATCATGAGAATTGCCCCCTGCCATTTCATATCCTGAAATCATTTCACTTTTTAATGCTATCATTTCATACTAAGTGTGCTGGAGTTACTTAACTATTCTCTGTTGGGCACACTACTTGGCTTTCAGAAAGTATGTGTAATAACAGTTTTAGGAAAAAGTTCATCACTCTTTAAAAAGTAAAACTAAAATTTCAACTTTTTTGGCAATTAATTTAATCTGAAGCCAGCATTGTTTTGCTGCATTGTAGTAAAGTAGTTACTGTGACGCAACATGTAAACTTTTGAGTATGTCAGAATTGCATATTTCACATAGTAGTTTTTAATGATTTAACAATTAACACATTTTATTCTATTCAAATATTTGAGTGCATACTTTTTGCGGGATATTATACGGGAACAAACCAAAATTTCAGATTGATTTCTTAAGGTTGTCTGAACAGTTGGGTAAGTATTATGAAAGGTAACAGACCACAGCAGGAGAGCCCTGGTGCTGAAGAACTAACTCCCTTTAGGCTGAGGGTTATGGGTGTTTCTGGAGAAGAGGGAAGACTTCATCTGGCTTTCCAAGGACAGTAGGATTTTAGAAAGGGAGCAGTGTCCTAAACACAGGAGCAGTGTGTCCTTTGAGAACTTTCTGAGGAGGGAAATATGCATTCTCTAGAGGGAACAAACTTTTTAAGTGCCTTGAGTTTATATTCCATTCTAGGGGTAACAGGAGACCCATGTAAGGCTTTTCCTTTTACCTCTCCTACCCCTTTCATCTGCCTCCACTTTCTGGTTTTTGCTTTAGGTGTTCTTGTCTCTAGTCTGCATAGGTATTTAAGTCATAGTGTGATGTATTGATATGATAAATTGTTGTGCTTTGTTGCTCTTTTTGCCTTTGTTTTCAGATTTTTCTTTAATTCTGTCTCTTGCTCTGAAATTTTTTTTTCTTTTTTTTTTTGAGGCGGGATATGTTATCAGCTTTACATCTGTATTTGTGTACTTGTACTTTGGCTTTCTTTTCATTTTTTTCTCCAGTATGCTTGGATTTTACTTAATCCTTACTGTGATGGGAGTTATTTCATTTCTTTGTGTGTCTGTGGGGGGGCATGATTTATGTTGAGTTTGGGAATTATCAAGTGCATGCAAAAAGAGGTACTTTTGGATTAGTGTTTGAATTCTAGAGTTCTTCTCAGTTCTGAATGTTGTTAGTGTGTTTTGGTCTATATAGTATGGTATAGTTTTTGCCAGTGTACCTTCCCTTTTCCATTCTATTTGCTTTTGCTAATGTCTTGAGATATTGTAATCTTAGGTTGAAAGGGTGGATGAGTGTGTACTCATTTCACTCTTGAGAACGGCTTTAGGGGGAAGGGTTTGCAAAGTGTGTTCCTTGGAGTACTGCCCTCCAAAAGTAGTCTGAGAATAGGAGGGTCCTGTAGTCAAAGTAGTACTCCTTTTGTGAATTTAGTATGGCTTGACATATTAAAATATCCAAAATCTATAGTAAAGAAAGTGAAATTGATTTAACTGAGCATTTCTGATATTGCTGTTTGAGATAATAGTATTTCTTTTCTTATTGGAACCAATGTCAGAGGAAATACGGAAAATTTTAAAAAGAGGATTTTATAAAGACTTGTGGATTCTGGAGAACACAGTTTTAAATAATTGCTTGGGATCTTCACTTATTTTTTTGAATGAAGATGCTGATTCTAGTCAGATTAGAGTACCCTTTGAAAAAAATAAATTCATTTAGCTTGAGCTTTGTCAGCTGAAAGGGAATAAGAAAAAGTGTCCTTTCTTTCTGATTTTAATTAAACAGTTGAACAATGAACAATCCAACCAAATGGTTTAAGTATGGAATTTTGTTTTATTCATATATATTTGTTATTTAGTTAGGCCTGCTGTTTTAAAAATGTAATTCTCTGAGTACGAGAAAATTACCACAATTCCAACAATGCAAACATATTGATATTTCCTTTAAATTAGGTACACACAGAAATTTGCACATGTTCTAATATATGCCTGGTATAAGTGTATTTTTTCAATGAGAACTGTTGAATTGTAAGGTGAAGAAAAGGGAATTACTAAATTTTGAAAAGAGAAATATTTAGCTTTGCTAGATTGTTTAAACAGTGATGCAGACTTAAGATGTAGTGATGCAATAGTTTTGTGAGATGTAAATAACCCATTGAGTTTCTGCTGTGCACTTACATTGTAATTTATGAATACATAATTTTTTTCCTCTCTGTTGTTCTAACAGTTATCCAGTTGTTGAAATTTTGATTATCTTTATAGTTTGCAGCATCCTTTAAAAAAAGGAAGTGTTAGGTTGGATGGCAAAAATTTGCTTGGAAAAGGGCCCGGGGTGGGAAAATGGGGAGAGCTGTGAATGTAACTTGGTGGAAGAGCTTGCCTAGTGCAATCCCAGCACAGGAATGAAGAAGTGAAGAAGGAAGATTTGTCCTCACTTGAAGAAAAACTTGAAATACTGAGATTTTAAAGCTGAAAAGGGGGGATGGGGCTATGGCTCAATGGTAGAGTGCTTGTCTCGCATGTGTGGTTTTGATCCTCAGCACCACAAATAAAAATAAAGGTGTTGTGTCCACCTACAACTAAAAAAAAATATTAAAGCTGAAAAGTATCTTAAAAGTCACTGTCCTAGGGCTCAGTTGATAGAATGCTTGCCTCACATGCACAAGGCCCTGGGTTCAATTCCCAGCACACCTCTCCCAATCCCCCCCCCCTTTTAAAAAAAATCACTGTCCCATCTTTTACTATAAATGTAAATGCAGTTATGAAGGGTATGAAGAAATTTTACACATTAGAAACTGTTGATTAAAGGAATGGTGAGTAAGTTGTCTCTTGAGCAGAAATATAGCTAAGTTATGTTATTAGCAAGTAAGAGTTCCTTTGGGCCTGATCCTCTCTAAGGAGAATTATATCATGACTGATAATTTGTATAATGTGGCTACCTTCTGTTGTGAATAGTCTTAATTACTTAAAATTCAATTTTGGTGCTTAAAGTATCTATTCCTGGGTATTTTAAACTTTTCCTTCAAATAAGAATAAAATTAAGCATTTAATGCATTGGTCCTATTAAGCTGATGTTAAACCAAAAACATCAGATACTCCTAGAGTCATGGTAGTCTCTCTCCATTGACATTTCCAGACAAGCCTGAATTTAGGTCTTGGAGCAATTAAATGTATATTTGCATAAAAGTTTTCACTGTTCCATGTTTTATACAATATAAGTAATTTAAAATCTTTTGTTATAATGGGTTAAGAGTTGTTCATTGCTCCAATTTCTTTATAGATCTGTAGGTCACTTGCCCTAGAATATTGTGATAAAATTTGTCTAAGAAGAAAAGTAAAATGAGAAAGCCAGGTGGTCTGAATACTCAGTCTGGATTCCATACCATTGTTAGACTGATATTTAGACATGTTTATGTTGATGTTCTCTGTAGGTTGTAGTTTTATAGATTTGGGCAGACTTATCTAAATTTTAAGGGATAATCAATTGAGAAGAGATGTATAGAAATATTTTGTTCTTTTTTAAATCTTGGGTTAAAGGGGGGAGGTGAATATAGAGAGGAAGATCTCTTAAAAGAATAGTAATTAGAGAAGATGAAAGATCCAAGTTAGAAAACCCTAGGTCTATTTTTAGGTTGTAGTTAAGTTGAATTATTTTATAGGAGGGTAAGAGGCATGAATTTTTTATATTTGATTTTCATCCAAATGAAACTTGATCTTTCCAATTGAAATATATTAACTGAATATCACAGGATATGTCCTAGTTAACATTGCTTTTTTATTACATGATAATTGCAGATGCTTCAAGTTGACCAACTTTGGTATTAAATTATTATTGTGTATGTTTAAAGAAGACTTTGAAGCCTGAGAGTGAGAGTATTTGGAGCAAGTGATGATAATTAAGAGGATCCTCAATCTGAAATAAAATTTTGATTTTGTGAAGAATGTCTCTTTGTTATTAAATAGCAGTACTGGTATCCTGACAGTACAAATATACCAAAAAGGTAGCATCTGTCTAAATTTGTTTTAAATACTATGAAGAGAAATATTATGATCTGAAGTATGCAGTAAAGTCCCTGCATGTATTTATATAACTACACTGAAAGTTTTATGAAATGTTTATACTACCTATGATGCAATGTAGTATTTTTCTTTTCTATTTCATTTTAAAAAAATGCTGGTTGTGACTAATAATTTAATGGGTTATGGCGTGTGGTATTAGCAAAACTGGTGTTGACTTTTCCTATTTGGTTTTCACTGATTTTTTTTTTTTTTTTTTAATCCAGCACTTTACTGGATGCTGGGGATACAGTGATGAGTAAGATATAATCTAGTTCTTGAGGAGCCATATAGTGGTATAAAGAGAAAAATGAAAATGAGAAATTACAGTACTTCAACTGCTGTAATAGGAATTCCCAGTCTAATATGGAAAGCACATTTTTTTTTAAGCAGGAAGATGAAAGATTTTCTAGGTTCACCTATAGTATAATCTGATAATTCCTCAGGTTTAACTTAATGTAAAGGATAGTTCTATTTTTCTCCCCACCTGTGTATCCTAAAATGAATAATACCAACTTTGCCTATAAGGGATTTTGCATTTTTGGCTTATTGATCAAGTTTGTTAAGTATTAAATACTTTAAAATCTTTAAAAATTAAATTTCACAAATGAGCAAAATTATTACTTTCCTAAATATATCATAGTAACTAGCTTTAATGTCATTACTTCGGAAATGTTTATTTCCATTCAAACTCTTTTGCCTTCCATATTTTGACTTTTTAAGAAAGATAAAGTCAGGTAGAAGTGTGGCAAAACAGGTTATCTGAATATTAGCTATTTGCCAAGATGATGAAAGTTAAACTAAAAACAAACTATGAATTTCTAAACAGTAAAAGGTGGGTACTTAATTATCCAACACTTAAAAATGATTTTGTCTTTCATTGCCATTTGGAAATATTCTGTATATCGACTTTCCATCATATGGTTAATTCCCTCAAAGTAACACTAAATCTAGCCTGGTGCTGGTGCTGTGGCACATTACTGAAATCTGAGCAATTTGGGAGACTGAAGCAGGAGGATCACAAGTTTGAGGCTAGCCTCAGCAACTTAGTTATATGCCCTGTCTCAGTAAAGGCATGGGGGTGTAGCTCAGTGGTCCAGTGCCTATTATGTGTAAAGCCCTGGGTTTGATCCCCAATACCACAAACAAAAACATGGAAGTTCAGTCAGATGTACAGTCAGATGTCAAAATCCTTAAAGCAAAGTATGGTATTTTTATAGAATTTAGTTTCTGTAGGTTACACAATTGTTACAGGTTTTCCTTAGGAGTGATAAGGCTACTTCATCAGGTTGAAGAAGCTAATATCTGAGTAGATGTGGTGGTTGCTTTAGAATTATTTTGCCTGCCGTTAGCAGTGAAAAATGTTTTCCTTATAGTTCTTGTGCAGCAGGCCATGGAGTAAAGCACATTTTTATAATAAAGGTGATGAATTTAATCGCAAACTGGCAGTCAAATGGAAATTGCAGACCTTGATACTGGGAGAAAATTGCCTATAAAGCAACTCTTGAGAGAACAGGCTTTAAATTTATCCACCCATTTCGACATTGAGGAGAACATAGGAATCATAGGATATTTTGCTTGGCCTGCTTAGTTCAGATGAATGACACTTGAGTATTCTATTTATAAGCTAGAGATAGTTGGCCTAAAAGTTGCTTAAGCTTTATACATAAAAACTTTAGCACATATGTATTATTAAATATTTAAAATACTACTTTTAATATTTTAGCACATGTTTAATGAATTGAAATTTTGATGAAGAGTATGTCATATATATCATTTTTGCTGTGTATATGAGGAACTGCAGTATGAAAAGAATACTGTGTCATTTTGTGAATAACACTCAATTGATAGAATGCCATCAATCTTTACTGTTTTATATTGTATTTAAGCAGTTTATATTATAAAATGTAAACACAGATTGATGGAATTTCTATTGTGGGAAATCTAGACTTTTGTCATTTTTTACTCTTAAGTGAATAATCCTTGTTATTTCTTGGTGATAACCTAAGCTTTGATCCACCGTGTAGTACTTAGATTGTTTATTCCTGAATACAGGTACATTGTAGCATCTATTTTACTAGATAGCCATTTACATGTTCAGAGAATTACTTGTGACTATTAGTAAGTAAAACCTATCCAAAGATGGTAAATATTGAAATAAAAATGTTGAAATATAACATTTTTATTATAATTATTGAAACTGGATTCTAAAGGGAAATGAGGGTTGCTTCTAGAAGGTTAATAGATTTTGCCGGAATATAAAACTCTGATCTAGTTTTTATGGGCAGGTAGTATAGTACAAAACATAATAAGAGTGAAGCTGTGGTAAATTTGTTTTCTTGAAATATAGGATTAGAAAAGACTTAGTTTTAAACCAAATGTGGGAACTTAATATTTAATGATTGAGAAAGCAAGAATAGAAGGGAGAAAAAGGTTTTTACATGTTCTCTGTATTCAGGAAACAGTTTATTGAGGTTGTGGACTGGCGACCAAATGTATGAAACCAGGAAGAAATAGAAGTATTCCTTTTTTAATTAAGACAAGAACCAGTAATTGTATCTTTGTCATTGAAGCAGTTTCATTTAAATTACTCTCAGTGCTAGACCTTTGAAAGATTGATGGTATTGCATCTGAGACCTTAGCTTGTAATATTGAAGACATATTTGAATATTTCTTCCAGTGCTGAGCTTTGCACTGAGAATACAGTGTAAAATAAGTAAACTCCTTCATTCCATTATCAGTGATACAGATGTTTGGGCATCTGATTTATTTGGCTTAAGTCCTGGCAAGTTTAAAATTCAGAGATAGAGTCTAAGATCAATATTCTTTATGCTAGTCCTTTGTAACAGAATTATGGAAACATGAATATTTTTGATTTAGGAAATCTATATGCGGAAAGGTTTTACTTTAAAAAAAAACTTAAAATTCTGTGACATTTAACATCTAAGATGAAGCTGGAGTAAGTTATGTACAAATTTTAGTATGTATTGTGTATTGATAGTATTAAAATTTCACTATTTTTGTGTAATAGGCTGTAAATTGATTATCAAAGTATAACTGACTGAACGTAGTGACTTGTTTACAAGCTGATTCTAAATTCAGTTCCCATAGATATTGGTGGTGGTTTACTTTTCCCAAATATGATATGCCAAGTCCACATCCAAAACCCAGCTGTTTATGGGGTAAATGTAGCCACAGTTGTTTAGTCCAAGATTTTGTATGTGTGGGGTAGATAGTGGGGATTGACCCAGGGGCACATTACACTGAGGTACATCCCTAGTTCTGCTTTTTATTTTGAGACGGTCTCTCTAAGTTGCTTAGGGCCTCAGTGAGTTGCTGAAGCTTGTCTCAAACTTGTGATCTTCTTGCCTCAGCCTCCTGAGCTTCTGGGATTACAGGCCTGTGCCACCACACCCAGCTTCAAGATTGTTTTTGACAGAGCCTGAAATGCCTGAAGTTATCTAAGATCCTGGGATGTGAAAGGATTCTGAGTTCATGTGTTTGAGTAGTCATGTTACCTAGTTAGCTTGAAATTACAGGATTCTCGGGGTGCTGTAGGTGAAGAGGGTGCTAACAGCCATACCGCATTTTCAGATTGGCAGAAAAGGGGATGCTTTTCAGTTTTGTTTGTTGGATCCACTAGGGTTTTGAGTTATAGTTATGCAAAATACATTACCAGGGTATACAGTATTTATAAAGTTACATAAATATATTACAGGCTAGAATGTGCCTTTCCTAAATCCCTTTTCCCAGATTCATTTGAGGTTAAGATAACTTTAAACTCTGGAAAATTGATAAAATTAATGAAAGTCAAATCTTGGAGCAAAAAACGGTGGCCTTTTAAAAGAGTGTGTGTGGGAGACTGTAGAGCCCTATTGCCCCAAATATTTGAGTCCTTTTTAATAGGCTGAATGTATTGTAGAGTTTATATATTAATAGTTTGTAAGATACTGTAGATTATGAAGTTGAATATTTGAAAAATAGCTTAGTAAAAATGAGTTAGGGGCTGGGGTTGTGGCTCAGCGGTTGAGCGCTTGCCTAGCATGTGAGCGGCCCGGGTTCGAACCTCAGCACCACGTAAGAATAAAGGCATTGTGTACAACTAAAACAAATAAATATATATTTTAAAAAAAAAGAGTTAGAATGTTTAACAGCTACAATTTTCCATCTTCATTTATAATGACTCATTTGTAAGCAGCATTTGATAAGTGCATTTTCTAAGTTTTTTTTTTTTTTTTTTTTTTTTTTTTAAAGATTCCCAGATTTTTATATCTGGAACTGTACACCAGGTATTAAAGTACAACAAATACAAAACAATGCTAAAAAAAAAAAAAATCAGTGTTTATATACAAATGTTAAAATCAGTGCAACAATACCGACTTTCTCTTGAACATGGCTACTAAAACTTGTTCTGATTGTCACTAATTTATCTCATACTCACAGAGTACTTATTTCAAACTGGGACAATTTGAATCCCGTCATCTAAGAGGAATATTAACGTCTACCGTATTTAACAATAAAACTAATAGTTTCCTCCTTTTTAAAAAAGTTTTTATTATTTTTTTTTTAGTTGTACATGGACACAATATCTTTGTTTTATTTATTTATTTTTGTATGTGGTGCTGAGGATCAGACCCAGTGCCTTGTGCATGCAAGGTGGGAACTCAACCACTTATCTACAGCCTCCATTTAGTGAAAAAATTAGGAACTTTAAAAAAAAACATAGTATTTTTAATGTCTTCATAAATTTCAATTTCCATTTGTAGGCAATGTGCTTTGAAACTCTGGGCAAACAATCTCCTTGGTGGTCAGGTTCATTTGTTGGTTTACATTCAAAGTTGAAGTATTTTTTTTTTTTTAAATATTTATTTTTATTTACTTTAGTTGTACACAATGCAATGCATTTATGTTTACGTGGTGCTGAGGATCGAACCCGGGCCGCGCACGTGCAAGGCGAGCGCTCTGCCGCTGAGCCACAACCCCAGCCCAAAGTTGAAGTATTTACTAGTGACTTTGGTTTCTAAGTATATAGAGTCTAGGGAAAGGCCAGTTTCAGATAATATATTTACCAGATAAATATAGCAGATACAGGTTGAGTATCCCCAATGTGAAAATTAGAATGCTCCAAATTCCAAAAACTTTTTTTGAGAGCTAATATGATGCATTAAGTGGAAAATTCCACATCTGCTATTATGTGATGGGTCACAGTCAAAATGCAGGTGCCCTAAAAATATTGTATAAAAATACCTTCAGGCTATGTATTGAAAGGCATATATGAAACACAAATGAATTTCATGTTTAGATGTGTCCCATTCTTAAAATAATGTCATTATGTATATGCAAGACATTCCAAATTCTGAGGACATCCCAAATGTGAAACCCTTTTGGTCCCAAACATTTTCAGATAAAGGGTACTCAACCTGTGCTGTCTTTCAGGTCTGGCAGAATATAGTACAGTTCCTGAATATGTAATCTCATATCATATGTGGTAAGGATATTGATGAGCAATACTGTCATTATTTTGGACATACATACATATTTCTGTATATACCCATATGTATGTACATATGTGTGTGGTATTTAGTCACTTGATACATGCAGGCACACACTAAATCTTTATCCTTTGAATTGGGAATAACTCCAATTTAAAGATGAAGAAAATGGAGGCAGACTGAAACCTTGTAATAGTTTTTTTTTTTTTGTTTGTTTGTTTTAAATAAAGATTTGTGCTTTGGGAAGTTTGCTTCTTCCTTCTTCTTCACAGATTGATCCTTACCGTCAGACTGTCCTGTGTTTAGTAAATATTTTTAAAGGTGAAAAATTTTACCTAACTTGTGAACTGATGGTCTCTGAGTTAGTTTGTTTCTGAACAAAGACTTGGAGAGTCAGTTTTTCTCGTATTTTGCCTTATCCTTCCTAAAGTGTTTTACGTTAACTAAACATTAATTATATCTTTAGTATAACTGCAGCTCTGAGGAAGTGTGTTGAGTGTGTTCATAGCTTGCTTGTTTTGAAATTGTCATTCCTCTTTTAATGGGAGAAAATAGTACAATGTATTCAGAATGGAAGAAGAAGTATATTTTCTTTTAACTGTTAGTACTGACTTTTAAAAAATGGACTTACTTTCTGGTACATTTTCATATTCTGATGCACTTCTTACTGTTAAGAGTCCCCAGCACCCGTAAATTGGCGTAGTTTTGAGACATTGTACTGTTCCTACCATTTTCTTGCTTAAAAAAGTTTATTGGGAGTTTCTAATGTACTTCTAAACCTTCTGTTGCCTATGAAGTTATCCCACTAAACATGGTAGAACTTGGCTATTCTTAGTCTTCCTAGGAGTGCTTTGTTTTAAATTGTTATTAGGTAGAGATTCTTGAACTTGCATCAGAGATACATCTCTAGCGACTGGATTTCATTCATTTCAGTGTCAGTGTGGTAGTGATGGTGAAATGCTATTTGAAATAGTTTTTTAAAAAGCTTTTGTTTAATACCAGTAATTTTCTACTTGCCTCCATCCAGGGCAAATCTTGGAGACAAATCTTTGTTCTTAGAAATTCTATGCATTTTGAACTTTTCTACTGTGAAAAATTAATATTGGTTTCAAGGAACAGATATCTAATTTGAATGGTAACTTGCATGTCTAAACCTTAGTGTATTTACTCTGAAACACACAACTGTTCATTGACCTCTGTCTTTGAGAAATTTTGGGTTAAAAATTACCTTGAGCAAGAAAAACTGCTTGCCTGGATAATCACAGGGATTGTTTAAAATATTAGTCCAGTACAAAGATGAAATTAGGAGTCAAAAAACCAGGATTTGGAAAAAAATACTTGAGGTGGACAGATTATCTTTTAGGCTTTTTTCATGTATCAGATCCATCATAATTTTATGTCATCACAAAAATATTCATCTTTTTACACTTTTATTCTCCATAATAATTAATGTAAGTGTTTAGAAGGTTGGTTTGTTCTAATGTAGTGACCCCATGAAGCCATAGAGCTCTAGTTGACTTCTTAAAGGGCTTTGTCTTGTGCTCACTCTGGACTAGGTATTTATATCTGAGAACATTTGTCATATTTGTCATCTCTAGTCCTCTATTCTATGTCATGGAAGCTGTTTCCTCCCTTGGGAAGAACTGTGGTGGCAGGGCCACCTCTTTGCTTACTGTGTGCTGCCATTATCACCACCATTTAACCCTTTTGATTCTGGTAAACTATGTTGGGACATATAAACCAGTCTCTAGGAAGGGTTTGGATTCAAGCAAACTTCTCTTTTTACAGAGAAGAATTCATTTAAAACTGTGTCCTATGGCAGGTTCCTTGTTGTGCATGGTATGGTGGGCTTGTTTTCCCTAAGGTATTTGTCAGACATATCTGCTTTGAGAATCCCTAGCTCAGGCATAAAGAAATCCAGAGGAAGCAGAATTCTTGCTGAATCTGGTTTCCCAACTGAACATTCATTTTTCCCTGGATAATTAATTCTAGGAATATCTGTCTTTCACCCATACAGACCACATGAGCACTGAATCTAACTTAATACTTTTTTAGTATATGCATGATGGCTTTAGATTTTTTTAATAGAATGATTATGGGAAGTAGAAATTGAATACAAGGTAAAATTATTATTACTTTATGTAGTATGTTGAAGCACTTCTTTAAAAGGTCATACTTGTGTACTCAGTTTCAACTTTTATTTTTACTCACTTAGTTTCTAATGGAATGGGGGCTGTGTTTGAATGGTATGTAATCAGTGCATGGTATGTGCTTGTTAAATGCATATTTGAAAAGCATATTGTACCATTGGTTATTAAGAGTTTTTAAAATAGATGGTACTTTATTGAGGCCAGTTTCATTTTGTTAACAGATGATTTCATTATGAACATTTTTACTATGATTTGTTAAAAGTTGGTCAGGACTGTGCCAGCTATAACCATAGGGATTATGAAAAAGCAAAAGAAGAATGAATCATTATGATCTCTTTGGTGTAATCTTGGTGGGGGGGGGGGCAGCGTTTTCCTTTAGGCCTTTTTTTTTTAATGTAAGATAAATCATGTATTTAGATACCTATGCATTTTGTCTTCTCATTTGAGATATGCAAGGCATTTAGTGTTGACATGATAAACATGTTTTTAGCAAAGTGTTCTCAATGTCACAAATCTGGAATAAAGAGAGGGGTGGGAGCCCTTTTCAGAAGAGCACTATATTAATGTTACCTTAACCGAAAGGAGAGTATGCTAGTAGGGTTTAACAAGCAAATACCCTGTTGGTGTTTGAGTGAGGTAGTAAGAGTGCCTTGCAGCTTTGCAGCTTTTTCTGCAAATAGTCCTAATAAAGTTTATTCAAAAGGTTTGTTTCATGGGATCTGGATGTTGGGAATATAGCAAAAGGCAAAAACAAAGCTAGGGACGCTCCCAGAGTTTACATTTTAATGTGGGGAATAGCTAGTAAACCATATGCATATATATTTTTATAGTATATTAGGCAGTATTAGTTATGACAGTAAATTGAATAGGATTAGGGGGATCTGGAATATTCAAATGGATTG
This sequence comes from Tamias sibiricus, assembly GCA_025594165.1. Lineage (NCBI taxonomy): Eukaryota > Metazoa > Chordata > Mammalia > Rodentia > Sciuridae > Tamias > Tamias sibiricus. The sequence goes on from CM046666.1 coordinate 146,578,169, forward strand.
GGGCAAGTTAGCAGTTTTAAATAGGAAGGTCAGGCTGGAGTTCCTTGAGAAATTAACATTGAAACAGAGATTTGAAGGAGGCAATGATATGAGCCATACTGCTCTCTGGGAATAGCTTTCCAGTGGGAGGGAAGAGTCTGTCTATAAAACCTTTAGGCAGACATGTAACAAAATGAAATTAAACCTCTCTCTCTCATCATGCACAAAACTCAACTCAAAGTGATTCAAGGACCTAGGAATTAAACCAGAGACCTTGAGTCTAATGGAAGAAAAAGTAGGCCCAAATCTCCATCATGTAGGATCAGGCCCCAACTTTCTTAATAAGACTCCTATAGTGTAAGAATTAAAACCAGAATCAACAAATGGGGTGGATTCAAACTAAAAAGCTTCTCAGCAAAAGAAACAATCAGTCAGGTGAATAGAGAGCCTACAGAATGGGAGCAAATCTTTACCACAAGCACATCAGATAATCTCTAGGATATATAAAGCACTCAAAAACCTTAACACTAAAACAACAACAACAACAAAAACCAAAACAAATGGGCCAAGGAATTGAACAGACATTCTCAGAAGAGGATATACAATCAATCAACAAATATATGAAAAAGTGTTTGCTGGGCGTGGTGGCGCATGACTGTAATCCCAGCACTTGGGAGGCTGAGGCAGGAGGATCACGAGTTCAAAGCCAGCCTCAGCAATGGCAAGGCACTTAGTAACTCAGTGAGACCCTGTCTCTAATAAAATACAAAAAAGGGCTGGGGATGTGACCTAGCGGGTCGAGTGCCCCTGAGTTCAATCCCTGGTACCAAAAAAAAAAAAAGTTTAACATCTCTAGCTATTAGAGAAATGCAAATCAAAACTATAATTTCATCTCACTTCATACAGAAAGGCAGCTGTTAAGAATACAAACAGGGCTAGGGTTGTGGCTCACCGGCAGAGCACTCGTCTTGCACGTGCGTGGCCCACGTTCGATCCTCAGCACCACATAAACATAAATGCATTGCATTGTGTACAACTAAAGTAAATAAATAAATATTAAAAAAAAGAATACAAACAACAATAAGTGTTGGCGAGGTACATTGCTGTTGGGACTGTAATTTGGTGCAGCCAATCTGGAAAGCTGTATGGAGAATCCTTTGAAAACTTGGAATGGAACCACCATTCCAAAGGACTTATAAACTGTATACTACAGGGACACAGCCACATCGATGTTTATAGCAGCACAATTCACAATAGCTAAATTGTGGAACCAACCCAGATGCCCTTCAGTTGATGAATGGACAGGGAAACTGTGGTATATATATACACACCAAATATATATATATATATATATATATATATATATATATATACACACACACACACACACACAATGGATACACACATATATATATATATACACATTGTATATATATATACACACAATGGATATACATATATACACATTGTGTATATATATACACAATGGAATATTATTCAGCATTAAAAGAGAATAAAATCATGGCGTTTGCAGGTAAATGGATGGAGTTGGAGAATATAATGCTAAGTGAAGTAAGCCAATTCCCCAAAACTAAAGGCTGAATGTTTTCTTTGATATGAGGATGCTGACTCATAATGGCCATGGAGTGGGGAGCATGGGCTGGAATGGAGGAACTTTAGATAGGGCAAGGGGAGGGAGGGAGGGGAAAGGAGGGAGAATGGGGGTAGGAAAGATGGTGGAATGAGTTATAGATCATTAACCTAAGTACGTACATGAAGACAGGAATGGTGTGAAAATACTTTGTGTACAACCAAGTGACTTGAAAAATAGTGCTCTTTATGTGTAATAGGAAATGAATTGCATTCTGCTGTCATATATAACAAGTTAGAATAAATAAATAATTTAATTTAAAAAATATAAAAACAAAAAACCTTGAGGGCAGGCCCAGCAATTCCTTGTGTGGGTGTAATTGTAACTGTGAATTTGGACATGAGGTTGGACTAGGTAGGAGAGTAGGTCAGAAAGTAGGGGGAAGTAAAGGGCACCTACCTATACAGTGTTGCAAGCCCTTGCAGATCTTTGTGAAGATCTGAGCTTTTAATCAGAGAGGGGCAATTGATGGAGTATTGGCTAATCCAGAGTAGTTCTGAGTATTCTTTAGGAAACCTGAGAAGTCCAACTATCTTCTTGATCATTAAGATGTCTGATTTTTATCCACCACATTCTCACATAAGTGTGTAGTGAGGTTTTCCAGAGGCTACGGGCTGTGTGGTATTGTAACAGCTTGAAATCAGAATATAGGAGAATCTAGCTATCTGTATTGAGACAGACTTTAAAAAGATTTTCAAAAAATTAAAATGACTTTTTTTGTGTGGGAAATGTAGTTCATGAATTGTGTGTGCGTATGTGTTTTGGTTAATATATCATGGATCAAAAGTGGGTCAAAAACAGGGCTGGGGATGTGGCTCGGTAGTAGAATGCTGGCCTAGTGTACGTGTGGCTCTGGGTTCAATCCCCACCCCCAACACAAATAATGATAATTAAAATATTTTTTTCAGTTTTAATTTCTAGTATAGTTAAGTATTGTTGATTTAACTCATGAACACAAACTCTGTGCTTCTCAAAATAAAATTTAAAAGTGTAATCCTGAGAAAAACCTCAATAGGAGGGTTTTGAGCAGAGGAATGACCTTTCACCTGGAGGTCGGCAGGCAGGCAGGCTCTGGAGTGGAGAGAATAGATTGACCCAACAGTGGTGGAAAGAGAGGAAACCAAGTAGGTAATTCATTAGATTACATAAGAAATAGTGGTTGAAGTGGGGATGCATGAAATTCTGTACATATTCTGAAAGTTAAGTAGAACATATTTGTCAGTGGATGGGATACCAAGGTGTGAAAATGAATTTGCCTTTTTCTGAGATCATGAGGAACAAGGTTCTGAGGAAATATTGTGAGTTTGGTTTCAAACTTGTCAAGTTAATCAGTTAAGAAGGCAGTTGAATGTAAATGGTGCTGATGGCAAAAGTGTTAGACTGGAATGTCCTTTACCAGGGTTTTTGATGGGTTCTCATAATAAAAAAAAAATACTATTTAGCTTCTATTTTTAACAAATCAGATTCAAAAAGAATGTCATTCTGCATTTTTTAAGACTCATTAAAATAGCTTTCCAAATATGTTGTTACACGATAGTAGAATGTACACTTTAGGAGGCAGTAAAAAATGTAGTTAATGCAGTTTTCCAGTAACATGACATTTCTTAGATTTTTCTGAATCTCATTCTTTGTAAGGTTATCTAACTTTGGCTTTATTAGAGGGAATCACAATGCTTACCATATTAAAATAATGTTTTTAGTTCCAGTTACTTTGACATTTTTGGGCATTGTATAATATGTTGTTTTTGTAACAGAAATGGAACTAAGATATTTTTGCTGAAGTTTTATTTTCCTTTCTAATACAATATTGGTGCTTTCTATAAAGAATCTTTTGGAAAGGTGTGTATGATGGATACTTCATTATGGCTTTTAAAAACTCTGCCTAGTATGAGAGATTTCTCTTGTTTATGGGCTGCTGTAATACCTTGAATGTTATTTGACATTAATTTGCTTTTGTTTATGGAATTAAGAGTCTCACATAAACCTGTGGTACATAATTTCCTATCTTAGGTTTTCCTCCACAGATGAAATCTGGAATATAATTGAAAAGTATAATTGAAGAAATTGTTACCTAGGAAGAGCTGTTCATTACTTTCCTCTGTACAGATATAACTCCTTCAAAAATTTTGAGAGGTCTGTTTTGCTTTTGCTTTTGCTCTGATTTACCAAATTCATATTAAAGCCTGGAGGAATTTAAAATTTCAAGAATATAAAATACACAATTTGAGAGTAACCTAAATATTATGCCTAACCTAAATATCCTTATATGAGAATTTGGTGCTTTACAAGGGTATCATATGAAGTAAACCCTGATATCCAATAGTTGTGTAATTCTGACTGGAATTGATTCTGTGTTTCTCTGTCAGTGGTTAGCTATATATAGTCCTTGCCTGTTGGGTATCAGTACAGAGGGATCACAAAATGGAGCTGCCAGAAGACAGAAGATGCTTACACTCCTGATAGCATTTTAGAGCAGATAGAAGCCCTAAACGTGATCTGGTGTAACATGCTCATTTTACTGATGAGGAAAATGAGACCCAGAAGGTTAAATTCAAAGCCACATGGTAATTAGTGTAGGGAAGCAGGAGTAAGATGCAATTGTGTAACCCCAAGGTCATTGCTTTTTTTCCCCCTATTACATGTGGTTCTGACAAAGATTCATTTTCTACAGAAAGGTCGTTGGTTATCAGTTGTAATCTTGCTACACACTTTACAAGGCAGTTTTAGAGTGGATGTGTTTCCTAAGTGATATCTATTATTAAAGAAAAATTAAATTTATAAATTAAATCTATGAAGCTTTTGTAAAGAGTTATCTCGAGTTGAGATTGATGTTAGATCTCTTATTTTTAGATTGTCTTTTTGGTGTGTGGGGGGATAGTAACATTTAACAAAAACTTGTATATTTGGGGTGACTATTATTGAGTGCTTATTTTAAGATAGATATGTGCAGTTAAGAATTTAACTTAATATTATTTAAAGTGCAGAAGTGATTATTTTGAATGCATTTCCTTAGTTTTCCTTATTAGCAAGTATTAGACTAAAAAAGTAAGGTGTTTTCATGGCTTTTATCCACCTCCTCATAACTCCAAAGACCAAACAAAAACTTTTTAAATTTTAATTCTTTATTTTAAAATAGATTTCAATTTACAGGAAGGTAGAGAAAAATAATACAGAGGTTGATGTTAACTCATATAACCATAGTACAATTGTGGGAACCCGAAAATTATGTAGATATAGTACTGTTAACCAATTGGCAAATCTTAACTCAAATTTTACTAGTTTTTTTTCTATTCATGTTTTTCCTGATCTACATAATCCAATCCAGGATGCCATAGTGCATGTGGTAGTGATGTCTCCTTAGTTTCCTTTAATCTGTGTGATTGTAAAATATTCTTCAGTATTTGTTGTATTCTCACAATCAGATTGAGGTTATTCACTTTTGGCAAGAAAATCACACACAAGAACTGTTGTGCCCATTTCAGTGCCTCAGACTGGGGGTATGTGTCAACTTTGATCACCTGGTTAAGGTGATGTCTGCCTGATTCTTCATTGTGCATTTTGTCTTTTTTCCTTTGTAATTAATAATATCTTATGGGGGGAGATACTCCAAAATAGTATAGATAATCTGTATCTCATACTTTTGCTCTCTAATGTTTTCGTGCACTGGATGATTTATTTATTTATTTATTTATTTATTTTTGCTTGTGGTAATTATTACTGTGGTTTTCAGTAGTAACTTTTAATTCCATCTTCTATACTTAGTAATTGGAATTATGCAAGGAAATGTATCTTTTCCCCTTCACATCAATTTATTCAGTTACATCAATCAGTACAGTTTTTGAAGTTTGTATAATAAGATGATTAAAAATTTAAAGACTGTTGAGAGTATATTGTTTAGTCTCTCCTTTTCTGTCTTGGGGACCCATTTTCATTGCTATGAGGTTATAGGAAAGGAGTGGTTAATAAAAATTTTGAGGTTCTCAAGTATTACTTTTTAACCTGGATTCTGATGAGAGCTGCTTGTTTATTGCTGCACCTTCCTCCGAATTAATTGACAATTTCGTTTTTTAACTGTTTCACCTTCAGATTTGAAGTTTAATACAATGGATATTATATAGAGAGGATTGATTGCCTTGAGTATTCTAAGGAACTGAATGATAGAGGGCAATGTTTTTATTAAGTAATACTTGATATTTAATATATAAAGCTAATCAGATTTGAAAGTAATTTGTTCAATTGAAATAAATGTCATCTTAAGTGAGGAAACCAGTCCATCCCTATTAAAATATTGGTGTTTATGTGTTTTTTTAAAAATTGATTTCCCGACTCTGTTCTCTTTTTGAAACAGGGTCTCCTTACATTGCCAAGGCTGATGATGTTGAATGCATGATCGCCCTGCCCCAGCCTCCTGAGTAGCTGGGTACCACTGCAGTCAGCTCTGTTATTTTTCCTAATGGCCTATTTAACCTTTTGTGTATATCACAAGAATCTGTTTATTCATTCAATATTAGTACTTCAGGAGCCAATATTGTAGCAATTTTATATAATTCCATCTTCTATATTTCGTAACTGGAATTCTGCACGGAAATGTATCCTTTCCCCCTTTAAATTGATTTATTCAATTATATCAATATGGTCTTATAATTGTAAGAAAAGTTTTTTTTGAAGTTTATACATTAAAATGATTAAAAATCAAAGACACTTAAGAGTATATTGTTTAAAGTCTTCAGGAGCCACAGTTCATCCACAAACAGTTCTGTTAGAGTGGAGTAAATGAGGAGTCTTTCAAAAGTTTCTCCAAGGACTTTTTTTGTAGTCACTATTAAAATGGTGAATATAGTGCATAACACCTATTATAATATGGCCAGGTCATCATGAGCCCAAACTTGGTTTCTTCCATTTTCTTGTTCTCATTTCTCTAATTACTGTTTCTTAAGATGAATCCTCCATGAATTCCTAAATAAGGCTGTTTGGACTACCTGTGACCTTGAATCATCAGTTCTTTAATTTCTTCTGCCTCTCCCCTCGTTTTCTCCCTTCCTTTTTCTCTTCTGTGGATGGGAAAATTGGTATGTTAATATGCTTCACATTCTGGTGAAGATCAGTTGATTCATGTGAAAAATAGCTGTATAGGTCTTTGGTTTATTTTTAGAGTTGGGAGTCAGTAACTTAATTATTATTACACTATTATTTTGAATTTAATATCACATGCAGCATTTTGACCTAAGGTACTTATGTCCCTTACTCATGAGAATACCTTTGTAATTTTCTGGTAATTGATTGTTTTAAAATAAATCCATGTCAAATGTGAAAGCTAAATAGTCCCAGAGATGATGACTCATGGCAGTGATGTCTTCTCTCCCTACTTGTACTTAAGTGTAAATTGGATTATGTAGACTTATGAAAGAGCCTTTCCAGGAAGGTACAGCTTACTGTTCAGTACCTTCCATTGTGCTGAGCTGCTCCTGAGAGTGACAGGCAAATATAATTAACATTGTTATAAGGTCTCCTGTTAGATTTTTTTTTTTGTGTGTGAAATTTGTTTTCAGTTTGCATAGTTGTTAATTTTGGCAGTATAAAAGGGGGGGGTATGATGTAACCTTCGTTTTGTAGTTTGCATATGTGTAATTCTGAAGTACAGAAGTACAATTTAGCTCCCAGAGAGGCCCTCTCTAGAGAATTACTGATGACTTTTTTTTTTTTTTTTAAACAGTTTGAAAGTAGTTGCTTCAAAAAATTCAGATTTGATTATTTGGTTGTTAGAGTAAGCAAGATGTATTCCATTAAATAGTAGTGTAGTGTGTAGTGATTTGCTTTTGGATTTATTTGCTTTCTGTACTTTTATGAGTGTGACTTAGAATGACCACAGTGAAATGATATTTCATGGGGTTTTCTGTGTTCAGAATAATTTTTTATACTTTCCGTGTGTAAACTCTGAATAAGATTTCTTTTTATAGAGAGCTTTTTGTTAACTCTAAATACATAAGGGTATGTGACAGCCACCACTTTATGAAGCAGCAGGGTTTTTTTTTTTTTTTTTTTTTTTTTTTTTTTAAGGGTTAAATAGACTCAAATATTATGATTTTAATAAGCATACTGTAAAGAAAAACTAGTACTTTGCTAATTAAGAATTAAAATAATGGAAATCTTATTTGTTCTTTGTTAGCCTATTAACTTAATGCCTAGCAAGAGGTATATTGCAGATAGTGAGGAAACACTATAGCCCATTTACTTACATTGAAATGAAAGCTATCATTTTAACTTTTCTTTATAAAATCTTTACTGTGTATATCAAAGCATGTGTGTGTTTGTAAGTAATTGGCTCTTATTTTACTGAATAAATTAATGGAAAATGTTAAAGTTAAAAATGAGACAGTCATGATCAAATGACATTGTAACCTTTTCATTTCTTTCTGTATTTTAGCTCCAGCTATATACAATAAGGAAAACAATTTGTATGGATTTAAATGTTATAATGCACATAGAAAAAGCAGACAGATGCCCAAGTAAAATATCTATGTGTGTAACATCAGGGTAGCCCATTAAGCAACTGGAATTAGCTACCACAATATAGGATATCTTTTGTATCAAAAATTTTTCAGTGTCTTAAAAAGCCATCTTTTAATTTAGATTGTTATAATTCCTGAATATTCTTTTTATGCATTTTGTTATTGTATTTTACTTGTACATCATTAATGGTTTTATTTATGATTAAGATAGCAAATATTTTTCACATTTCATTTTCTTGGCTTAAATTTGTTGGAAAAAAAAATCTAAACCATAAAGTAAAACATTTGTGCTACATTTTATTATTTACCTAGTCTCCAACATTTGTAGTATTAAACTTATCCACAGTTTTAGCTATTTTCTATTTATTCATTGTGTGAAGTGATTGCTTGATTTTGAAATTTAGATTTTGCCACTTTTATTTTTCTGTTAGATCTTTCTTCATGCTGTCCTTCATTCTGATATTCCAGCTTAGCACAGAATAATTGATCCGGTAGTTAATACAGTAATTCCAACTTTAAAAGGAAGAGTGCAAAATTTGTAAGGGAATGTGGGACTGACAACATGTCCAGTGATTCAAATACAATGAAAAGAGCTGAGCTTTAGTTTGGGGGGGGGGGGGGAACAATTTAAAGCAGAGAAATTTGAGGAGACATTAAGTAGTACAACTAGAACACGTTTCCAGATCTACACAAAATTAGTTTTTTTCAACACTGAAATTTCGGTGAAAATGTAATCTGTAATCAAGTCAACACAAAATGGGAGGAGCCTAAATGCTTAGTTATTGAATACTCTAAAAGATGAAAAAAGATGAAAAATCTATTTCCTAAACTTGATGGCATAACCTATAGATTTCAAATGGATGATTGATCTCAAAAGTGTGGATCTACAGGGAGGTGAATCCAGTGTGGGTGGAGATTTCATCAAGTAGTTAGTGGGGGTGGGGAGGGCTGTATTTGGTAGTCAGGTTAATAAAGTGCTCTTTGAAATTGCAGTTAAGTTTTTGGCTCAAAGTGTTCAACCCTAAAGAAGGTCAGCTGTTTTAACATCTGTCTAAGGGATGTATGTTGTAGAAAACAACCAGAAAAAAAAGTTGTTTTGAATTGTCTGCTGGTGTCCAAATGAACAATTGTGGAAATGTGAAATGATAAACAGACTTATCTTCGAGTGAGCAGAGGGTGTCTCAGTGTGTTGTGCTTGCCGAGGAAGTAAAGGCGTTCTTAACACTATGGAAAGTGGACCCTTCAAGGACCAGAGGTAGACAGCCTCTGGAGTGTGGATTTTGATTCAGTAAAACAAATTCGCAGACATTAAAAAATTTCAGAGCAGCCTGCAAACAGATTATATTAAGGTATTTAGGTAGAAGATACATACCCAATTTAGGGGTTATTGCAGTAGGAAGTTTTGTATTAATGGTTCTGAACTTTTTTATTTCTCTGAAACACTTCTGTGGGTTGTGAAGGTCATAGAGATGGTGGAACATTTGTGTTACTGTGTATAATTGATACAGCAACAACAAGGCATTTCAGTATTTCAGAAAAGAGTGCATGATAACCTACCAGTTAGGCAAGGACTAAAGCATTCCCCAGACCTATTGTCTGTTTCTATAATAGTTTGATTGTAATTGTATCAACTTGATAGGATAATATTAGCAGAAGCTCTAATTGCTGGGGCTTAGTGGATGAAAAGTTTTGAACATGGGTTTATAGGAGAAAATAATAAATGGGGTTCTTGCATGCTAAGGTTGGGAAGCAGTGAGTTCAGCTGAGTCATTCAGTAGTTGACCTCTAATGATATGAGGCACAGGCATACAGAGGTTAAATAAGAGACTTGTCTTAAATCTGAAAGAGTTACTGTTAGAACTAGAATCAATTTGTTCTGACATGAGTATTTAAATAGTATACCAGAATTGCTGATGATTTCCAAGCTAGAAAAGTGCTCTTGATAAAGATAGTACTCAGCTGGTTTGATTTAATAATGAATTAGATTGTACATTCCTTGAGGACTTTGTCATTTTTTCATTCCCATCAGAACTGTTTTGTACATAACCTGTGTTCAGTTATTAAGTTGCATGATACATGTTAGAGACTGAAAAAAAGTCATGGTAGAAACACTGCCTATCTGTCTTTCATATTGGATAAGTTTTTGAGAGCTGAAATCAGAACTATGCTGTAGGACATTCCATATCATTTACCCACCTATCTACTCTTATTGAGGACTCAGTGTGTTCCAGGCACTATCTGGGTTCAGGGGAAGCAGTGGGTAACAAAAAGCCATGGAACTTTTTAGTTCTTAATTAAAAAAAAAAATTACACAATTATTTATAGAAGTACAAACTAATGATAAATATATTGTTATCTAACTGGATGCTTATATATATGAAGGTTATCAGTTTTGTGTATTTATATATACTTTTAACATAGCCGTCTGAATTTTTTTTATCATTTACAATTGGTTCTTTTTATTTTTCTAAGTTTGGAAAATTTGTTTACCTGGAAGGTTGTGATTTTTTTCCCCTTCCTTCATCTGTTATATTACTGAGATTACTTATAACAACAGATTGTTAAATGTTGAACTGTTCTTGCATTTAGGTATAAATTCTTTTTTCTTGGTATACCTGGATGAAAGTACATATGTGTAATTTTAATTACATTAACTGTAGTGCCCTTTGGTTAAGCTACTAAAACTAGACACATGAAAACTTAAAGAAAGAATAAGGTCTTGCCCTTATAGTCAAATCCAAGGTATTCTCTTTTTTGATTTTTGTTGATTTCATTTGCTGTTCAAAGATAAAACTTTGGTAAGCTTTGATAAGCAAATTGTTATTTAAGAGATAAAGTTTTTAATAAAATGAATATTGCTATTACTAAGCAAAATATGTATAATTTTTAAAAAGTAATATTTTATAACTGGGTAAAAATACCTTTGATCATACTTTTTTTTCTGTATTGGATTTTATTTAACTGAAACAAACTTAAATAACTAGTTTTGAAAATTAAAGAGCGCATTCAAATTTGATAGTTCCTTAATATCAGTAGATTGGAATTTCACTTTAGGGTGATATACAAAATACATTTTAAAAATAAAAGATTTAAAAAAGAAATAATTGGATATGAGCCTTTTTCCCAAGGAGGACGTAATCTCTAGGATAGAAGACATAGGCATCCTCCAGCTAATAGTCTAATAATGACAACTCATGTATATTCCAGTGGGAACCTATCCTCTAGCACAGCATAGAAGCTTAATATATAATTCTTGGAAGAATTAATCCATTTTCATTAAAAACTTGATCTAGTGAAATAGATTCTACATTTTTTTTTTTTTTTTTTTTTTTTTTTTTTTTGGTACCGGGGATTGAACTCAGCGGCACTAGACCACTGGGCCACATCCCCAGCCCTTTTTTGTATTTTATTAGAGACAGGGTCTCACTGAGCTGCTAAGTGCCTCGCCATTGCTGAGGCTGGCTTTGAACTCGCGATCCTCCTGACTCAGCCTCCCAAAGTGCTGGGATTACAGGCGTGCGCCACCGCGCCCGGCTCCTCTACATTTTTTCTTTAAAGTGTATATATTTATACCTAGGAATTGTAATACAAGTTTTTTTTTGGTTTGTTTTTTAAAGGTTATTGATTTGGGATATCTCTAATTTCTTTCTTATATTTCATTCAGTAACTCTGTGTAGTTTGATTTCCATTACCATCTTTTTCTTGAAACTTCTTTGATCTCCAGTAGCTTAGTGGTCAAATCCAAGGTACCATCTTTTTCTCTTTACTTCGCCATATTTCTATAGTATTTGATACATTTGATCACCTTAGTTTCTATGTCACCTCTCTTTCTCAGTTCTCCTATCTACCTTCATTTCTTATTGGTTTAGATCTTGTTTTCCTCAGTCCTCCCTTCTCCCTTTACCTTCTTTAAGAACTGTCTTCTCATAGCTTTAGCTGCTAAGTTTGTGTATCAAACTCGGACTTCTGCTGAACTTGCCACCTATTAGCTATTGGGCATTTCTGAATATTTGGAGGATATCTAAAGGATCTAACAAGGTGGTCCAGTTTAAACTGCATTCCAAGAGCTTAGTTCTGAGGTGTCAAACAGCCTCTGGTGTGTGTTTTGTCTGGGAGGCATTTTCCTCATAGTTATTGATGAAGCGGTCATTTGGAATGACTGGCCTCAGTTAAACATGGAAAAATTAGGTAAAATAAATCTATATCGTACTGCTTAAGAGTTTGGGCTCTGAAATTAGTTTTAATAAGATATCTTATTTGGTGGTTATAAATTTGTTGTTAGTGGTAGAAATCAATTAAGGTTATCAATCTGTTAAACATGGGCTTAATCCAGAAACTGACAGAATAGACCAGCAATTCTTCACTGGAGTTTTAACACTATACATGAAATCTTCCCCTGCAATCCCCTCCCCTGTTTTCTTCTGGACTAGCAAAGAATAATTTTTTTGTCTAACACATTTAAAATTTTTACTTTTAACAGAAATTAGCAGAGTACGGAAAGACATGTACAATGACACATTAAATGGCAGTACAGAGAAAAGGAGTGCAGAATTGCCTGATGCTGTGGGACCTATTGTTCAGTTACAAGAGAAACTTTATGTGCCTGTAAAAGAATACCCAGATGTAAGTATATTTTGTTGTTTTATTCATTTTTTTTCCTGCTTCACATAATGTGTGAAAGATAAATTTGGTGCTAAATATTTAAGCATTATAAGCTGCATTTAAGAAAGTTCATGTAAGGGACTGAAAATATGGATAATTTTTATCTTTTGAGATATGTTTCCATTTGATTGTTGTTACGTCACTTTTGGAAATGCCCCTGGTAAAGAATTATTTGGGAGTTCAAAATGAGGCAAAGAATTATGGGAGGAACTTTGGCTCGGATGTTAAAAAGCACTGAGTTTAACCCCATTTGTCTTTAATCTGACTTCAGAAAAATCAGTTTGGGTCATATAGTCCTTTCTGTAAAATTGAGTGTTGGAATATATGATTGCTTTCAGTTCTAAAATTTTCATGGATTAGACATAGTTATGTCTAATCTGATCATCCCCCCGCCCCCCGTCTTAGTCCATTACTCAACTGTTCTCTATAAGCTCTATAAGCATCTTGTTGTGAATAATCTTCTTGTCCTATACCAGTTAATTTCCAAATAAATCCAGACACTCTGCCTTTTGTTTACAAAGCCTTATTGATATGGTCCATTCTATGTCTCTGACCTCATCATAAATGATTTTTCCTCTTTTCCACTACATTGTAGTGATATTGGCCTTCTTTTGGCCTTTTAGAACAAGTTAAGTCTATTCCTAGCCTCAGGACCTTTTTTTAAGCTGTACCCTCATCTCTACTGGCTGGCTGCTGCTTCTCTTCAGGATCTAAGTTTAAATATCACTTCATTGATGGTGAGGCTTCCCCCGAATATTTTACCTAGAAAAGCCCTCTGATTACTCACTTTTTCACAAGTTTCTTTTTTTCCTCCACAGTAGTACTTATTATCTGGCATTTTTCTTGTTTATTTTATTGTCTCTCCCCAGCAGAATATAAAATACATAAAACAAGAACTTTGTCTTGTCATTGCCTGTGATATTCTCCATAATATTGACACATAATAAGCATCCAGTACGTTTTGGATAAATTAAGGGAAAATGGCCACTTTTGCTAAGTTTTGGAATACTTCTCTAAGAAGCAAGTAGAAGAAAAAATTTGACATAATGCCAAAAATGTGATGTGATCTAAGATTTATTAGTTATTTAGATAGAACACTAGTCTGCACATGGGAATAAATGCCTTAAGTTGGATTTATGGGAAAAACTTTGGTATTTCACAATTTGCATTTCTAATAATCTTGTCTTTAAAGCTTACACATTTACTCTATGCATATTTTTGGTTGCCAATATATGAACAGTTCTGTATAAGAGGCAAAAGAAGAATTTTTTGGAAGGTTATTGGAAAAGTAAAAAAAAAAAAAAATTAAAGGAAGAATTGGAGAGCTAGAGTAAGGCAGGAACCATGACATTATTGAGAACTTTAGTGGCAGGAGTTTATGGTTTCGTCTGGAAAGCTTTTGCTTTTAACAGTAGTGTCGGTGCCTCTTAGACTTTATCTTCAAATTTCCAATTCTTGAAAAGAATGCATTTTGAACCAATCTGCTATGACTAGAAAGGCAAGTGAGTCTACCTGCTGTAAGCTAGGCATGACTGCTATGGGCCTGCCCTCAGTATTACGGTTATTCCTAGAGATGGGAAATTGTGATTTGGGCATCTGTCCCAATTGAGGTCTTCACTGTTTGGTATTTCAGTGTCCCCTAAAGGACATAAGCTTTCTCATGCTTGTTTAAACTCTGAAGGATAAAGTTTGAGCAGTAGTCATTAGCAGAACATAATCTTGATCTGTCTGTTTCCATCTATTCTTTAGTAAATCCCATTCAGGGAAGAATATTTTTACTGTATTATTTTAAAGACATGTTTTATACAGTTTTCTAAGTGAGCACCTGGCATGGGTCCAGAGGGCATCTTTTCACTTTGTTCCTTTCCTTTCTTTACCAGTTGTGACATCTTGCCACCATGAGCTGGTATTGAGACTTGTGTGTTGGAGCTAAATATTGTGTTAATCAGTGGTTCTCAGACTGTGGTTCTTGGATCAAAGTATCGACACCTCCTAGGAACTTGTAAATGTTCAAGCCTGGTCCCAGATTAAGTCAGAAACTATGGGGCTAAGGCCCAGCATCTGGTTTCCCCACTACCGTTGTAGGGTGTTTTTTTGTGGTGCTGGGAATGGGACCTAGGGCCTCAAGCATGCCAGGTAAGCACTCTACCTCTGAGCTACACCCCTAGCCCTAATCTGCCCATTATCAAGTCCTGTAGATGATCCTGATGCATGCTTAGTTTTAGAATTATTGGTGTAAATTTACCTTCATCATCAGAATAAGCCAGGCTGCCAGGTGGATGATCACAGGCTTGAATGTTTTGCCAGGCATTGTTCCAGGAGGTGAAGAGAATGGACTATATAAACAGTGTACCTACTGTTGCAGCATGAACATTTCTGGGGCAGACACAGACAGTAAACAAATGAATATATACTTTTTAGTGTTAGTCCTTGCTATGGAGAAAGCATGAAGTGTGGTAATGCATGAACAGTGACTATGAGAGGGGGCCGTTCATTTCTAGGGGTTATCAGGGAAAAACTCTTTTTTAAAATGATAAGAAATACATACAAGAACAATGATGGGGAGGAAGACATGAAAACCATCTAGGGGAGAACATTCTAGGCAGAGTGAATAAGGGAGTGCAGCAACTCGGGTATGACCTTGTCTGTGGATTGTGCTAGTGTAAAGTTAGCAGAGGAGCCTTATCTGTAAGTGCCTTTGGGCCTAATAGGAATTTTGAGTGCTATTTGGAGTGGAAGGAGGAGCCATTCAAATGGTTTTAGCCAAGGAATGCTCATTGGGTTTTTGATATATTCCTTCTAGATGCTTTGTGGAGAGAATGTGGACAGTTGGGTGAGCAGAGAAACTAGTCAGGAGGCAGGGGAGGGGACTTAAACTAGAAGATTTAAGAAAGACTTGGTTTGCATATTTTCAAGTTAGAACTGATAGGAGTTGGTTATAGATTACATTTGAGATGAGTCAGGAATGGTCTAAATGTGGAATTTGGTCAGTTGGAGTGCAGTTGCCAGTTTCCTGAGACAGGAAAAGACTGAGGAGGGAATAGCTTTGGGGAAGAGCGGGGTTCAAGGTTTTGATAGAGCTGTAAAGCTTGAAGACAGGCATTCAGATGTGAGGTGTCAGGTGGGGATCTGATTTTAGGTGATGCTTTTGGTACCCCAGAAAGGAGGAGAGAAGTGGATACAAAGGTTTTCATCCTCCAGACAAGTTTTTTAATAGTCTAATTTTAAATTCCTGTTAACGAGCATTTAAGTTTAGCAAAATTGGAATCTGTACACAGTTTAATTTAGTTTATTCTTCTTGGGATTACACAGTTTATTTAGTTTTTTTTTTTTTTTTTTCTTGGAGGTTACTAATATAGAGAAATAATTGGCATATATGAGGAAATGTATTTTACCTTTTTTTTTTTTTTTTAAGTTAAATAGTATTAAAATGAAACCAGAAGAGTCTGTGTCAGATTTTGGCAGTGTGGGAAAAAATTATATTTCAGAATTATGTATTAAAATTTGGCCGAGGGGCTGGGGTTGTGGCTCAGCGGTAGAGTGCTCGCTTAGTACGTGCGCAGCCTGGGCTCAATCCTCAGCAACACGTAAAGATAAACACATTGTGTACAACTAAAGCCAATTAAAAAAATTTTTTTTGCCGCATTAAATGAATATGCATTCTTAGTCTTCACTTAATACATCCTAGAGATCATTTTGTATGCTTGTCTTCCTCCCCTGTCTGTATGAAAGCTTGATTTTTGTGAATGAGTTAATCCTATTGGGATAAAAAATGTTTTTATTATTAAAGTTTTACAGGGGCAGGGTAGCATAATGGTCAGAAGTATGAACTCAGACCCAGATTCTGGCTTTCTCTGCTGCTTGTTTTGTAACTAGGTCCTCCATTTCCTCACCTCATAATGGAGATACTAAGTTTCTCACAGGATTGTGAAGACTAAATGGTTATGTAAAGCACGTGGGTATTTGATGCTCTGTAAATGTTGTTAATAAGCATGGAAGATCCATAAGGCCAGGGAATTTTTGTTAAGTTTTCTTTTTCGGGATTATATTCTCAGTGCTTAGAACAGTGTCTGATAAGTGGTAGAGGCACAGGGAATATTCATTGTACACATTGTATTAAGCTTATTCTTTTCTTTCTTTCTCTTTTTTTGGGATTGAACTCAGGGGTACTCCACCACTGGGCCACATCCCCAGCCCTGTTTTGTATTTTATTAGAGACAGGGTCTCACTGAATTGCTAAGTGCCTTGCCATTGCTGAGGTTGGCTTTGAACTCCTTGCAGTCCTCCTGCCTCAGCCTCCCAAGTGCTGGGATTACAGGCATGCGCCACCAAGCCCAGCTGAAGCTTATTCTTTTAAATATGAAAAAATACTTTAATTCTTTTGTCATTTGCATTTGAATACTACAGAAGTCAACATTAAGTTGTATTGAATGCAGGGCCTCTCACATGCTAGGCAAGAACTTCTGTTACGGAGCTGCATCTCCAGCCCAGAGTATTTTGTACTTGTTTATGTAGAGCTCTGGGACAGATAAAAGAAGGAAGCCTTAGATTCAGAACCTGAAAAATGACATAGTGCTGTATCATGCCTATCATGCCCATCATAATGTTTTTGAGCCATTGGCTTAATGGTGTGGGAATGAGAAGCTCATATGAGTAGTCTTATTGAAAATGTATTAAAACCTTTTCAAAATTCACATTAATAAATTAATAAAACAGCCTTTGTTGCATCTTTCTGTGTACTAAACACAATCTGAGGGTGAGAATATTAATTTTGATTAAAAAAAAACTCAAGATGGTAGTGGGTGTTTGAGTCAAGACAGTCCTAGATTTTTTTTTTTTTTTTTTCTTTCTGGTACTGGGGATTGAACTCGGGGGCACTCGACTGCTAAACCACATCACCAGTCCTGTTTTGTATTTTAAGAGACAGGGTCTCACAAGAGTTGCTTAGCACCTTGCTTTTTCTGAGGCTGGCTTTGAACTCTGTGATCTTCCTGCCTCAGCCCCCTGAGCTGCTGGGATTACAGATGTGCGCCACTGTTCCCAGCCAAGCCTACATTTTAAATCCTGGTTTATCCCCTTACTGTCAGAATTTGTCAGCAGTTGCCATAGTAATGCTCTACAATAAAAAATCCTAAAACTCGGTAGCTTAAACTAGTAAACATTCATTTCTATCCTCATGGATCTGTGTGTTGGCTGAGATTCTGATGATTGAAGCTGAGCCTAAGTTGATCTAGGCTATTGGTGGGTGAGTTTAGTTAGGTCTTCTACATTTATGTTCCTGCTGGGCTGGAGGGGCAGTAGCTACTTGGGGGCATGCTCTTATTGTAGATTACTGAAATGCCAGAGCCAGACCAAATTGCATGCTTTTGTCCCATCTGCTAGTGTTCCTCCATTAGTATTAGCTCAGTGATTCTCAACTGGGAGCAGTTTTGTCTTCAGGGACATTGGCAATATTTGGAGATTTTCTTGGCTGAGGAAACTTGAAAGGGGCAGGTATTGCCAGTACTTCCTGGTGGAGGCCAGGAATACTGTTAAACATCCTACAATGCACAGGATAGCACACCACAAGAAAGAATTACCTAGCCCTAAATGTTAGTACAGCTGAGGTTGAGAAATCTAGCATTAACCATATCAAGTCACTCATGAGAAGGGGACTAGAACAAATATTTGCAGCAAAATAATTGGGATTGCACATTTTTTTTTAAATCTGTTTCTTTGTATACATAGTTATAAGGTCCATCTCAAAATTGTTTGGAGAGATAAAGGTAACAAATGTATGGCAACTGATAGACACTTAATATGGTCTGTATGTTCATGAATAAGATGAATAATCTTACTTTTAAAGGAGCTCAGTCTTAGATAAAAGGTAAAACATACTGTATGAAACATTTTAGAATGTTTATCATATATTGATAATGAGAGACATGAAGGTTGAATTTGTTTTAGACCATCAAACTGGTAATTTGGCAAGTTTTTAAGGACTAGTTTGAATTCATGGAGATCTTATAAATGTGTATCAATGAAATTAACTCTGATTGACATTAAGTAAAAAGGTGTGTATTTCAAATGAATTGGCCATAGTTTTGTTAGTAAAGTTGCCTAGTTATCAATTTTGAGTCCTTAGGAATTGTTTTATAGGATTGGCAAGATTAGTAGATAAGTTTCAAATATTGGCAAATATAGCGTTACAGGATAGAGTCATTCTGTATATACTTGAAAAGATTAGATTTTTGCTATGATTTAATGATTAAATTGTAATGAGACTTTTTTTCAAAGGATTCTATGAGGAGATAACTCTGATTATCTGATGTTTTAAAAATGGGTTTTAAATTTGAATGATGTCCTTGAAATGCATCTTTTGAGTCTAGGCCATTATAATGGCACATTGTCAGAGGGTTTGTAAGATGGATAAATTATGCCTTTTCAAATTGTTTTCCCCCAGTTCATAGAATCCTGGCATGGTAACTATTATTGATAGTAAAGGTTTGGTACTTTTCTGTAGTCTCCCTTATAACACGGTTTGAGCATCCCTAATCTGAAAATCCAAAATGCCCAAACATTTTGGGTACCAGTTTTAGGTTTCAGAGCAATTTGGATTTCACATTTTTTGCATTCAGATGCCAGTCCAGTAAATCTGAAACACTTGCCCAAGTATTGTTAGATACAGGGTGCTCAGCCTGTAATAATCTTATTTTAGTGGGGGAGTGGAGTTGTAAACACTCTTTCTCTTTAATTTTCCTGAATTTGCAGGTGAAATTTGGGCAGACAGACTTCTGGGTTAGTCAGAGTTGTTTGATAGTCTTTTCTCTTTTTCAGAATTGTCACCTGTGAATGAGCTCTGAGCTGGCATTTGTTTTGGAGGGGTGCTCAGAGAGGGGGTCAGAATTGTCTTTCTGTAGGTCTTTGACTCTCTTGGCTTTTTTTGTGTTTTGGGATTAACCAAGAGCCTTCAGAAGTCTTGATATAAACTACTTTCACCTTTGTTTTACTGAATAAGCAATGGATGTTAAATCAAAATTTAATGGTCTGCAAAATCTCCTTTTTTAATACTCAGGTTAAGCCTGGATAATGGTCCTAACTATGAAAGAAAATGTAATGTATTAAAAATAGGATCTACATATATCCTTTGATAGTTTGTGCAGGAAACTGAAGATAGTATTCTAATAAGGTTACTGAATATTTTATTTTGCAGAGTTGTGAAATATGTCAGATTACATAATAACCTCTTTGAGTTTTAATTTATGAGTATGATTTGACAATATAGAGCATGTCTTTATGTTTTAGGTAGAGAAACTATTACTTTTGACTTAGAACTGAAACCAGATCAGTTCAGTGAAGACCAGATTTCATGACATGAGTTTTTTGTTTTGAAGTTTACTTTTTATTTCATTCTCCAAGGGTATGTTGAGGTCTTGCTATGTGCCCCATATTTAATAGGCTCTTTGTGGTCTGGGATATACTAAATTTCTTAGGATGTTAGAAGGCATTCCCCAAAGAGTTTCAAGATAGCAGTTAGTTTTGTCAACTCAGGTTTTTCCAAAGTATAATAGTTTCTGAAATAGTAAGTCTTTTCATTGTCTCAAAAATGCAGGTGCCAAAAGGAACTAGTATTCAGAAATAATTAAAAGATGGAGTTCTTTTAAGGGAAAATTATTTCCTGTAAGCAAATATTTTGCAAGCTCAATTGAGATAGAAAGTTTTGTCTGTGATTTCTTATTCAACCACTAGCCACCATTCTATTCTCTAGTTTGACTTTAGATTCCCCATAACAAAGAGGTCAGTGTAGATTTGTCTGTTTTTGGCTTATTTCATTTAGCATATCCTCCAGGTATGTACATGTTTCTGAAAATGATAGGATTTCTTTTATGGCTGATTAATATTCTATTTTCTTTATCCATTTATCTTTCTGGTATGGATATCTTGGGGTTGTTTTTCTGTCTCTGCTGTTGTGAATAATGCTGTAAAGAACATGGGTGTTCAGATATTTCTCAGTATACTGATTTTATTTCTTTTGGATATAGACCTAAAAGTGGTATTGCTAGAGCATATAGATGGTTGTGCTTTGTTTAATTTTTTGAGGAACCTTCCTACTGATTTCACATTGACATACCCATCTACAGTGAACAATGATGCCCTTTTTTCCATATCCTTACCAGTATTTGGGTATTTTTTGTGGTTTTGACAATAGCTGTCCTTCAAGTGTGAGGTCATTGTGTTTTCTTCAATACATTTTAATTTTTTTCATACCTTTATTGCATTATTTTTATGTGGTGCTGAAGATCAAACCCAGTACTTCACACATGCTAGGAAGCGCTCTGCAACTGAGCTACAATCACAGCCCCTCATTGTGGTTTTGATTTGCGTTTCCCTAATGACTAATGATGTGAAACACCTTTTCACGTGTCTGTTAGACATTTGCATGACTTCTTCTTGGAAAAGTGTCTATTCAGGCTAGTTGTTTCCTTTTAATTCCGGTTGGTTTTAGGTTGTTTTTGCTTGAGTTAATATTCTGATATAGTCTAGATATTAACCCCTTATCAGATACATGGTGAGCAGATGTTTACTCCCAGGAATTGAGTTGCTCTTTCATTTTGTGGATTTTTTCGTTGTAGAAGTTTTGTTATCTTGGTATATACTTCTACTTGTTTTTGTTGCCTATTTTCATAACATCTAAAAAATGATTGCCAAGACCACTGTTACAGAGCTTTTTAACTGTGTTTTCTTGTAGGAGTTTTACAATTTCAGGTCATGTACATTTAGAGTGTTTGACGTATTTTGACTTAAGTTTTGTATGTGGTGTAAGATAGGGTTTAGTTTCATTTTTTAAAATGTGGGAATCCAACTTTTGATGTTGTGGATACTCAATACAACTTGGTGAAGAGACTGTCCTTTCCCCATTTTGTATTTATTCTTGACGACCTTTGCCAAAATTAATTGACAAATGCATGAGTTTTATTTCTGGGCTTCTTTTCTGTGCTTGTTGTATGTGTATATTTTTATGCCAATACCATATTGTTTTATATTATCTTTGTAACAATTTGAAATCAGAAAGTGTGATTCATTTACCTTTATTCTTTCTCAAGATTGGTTTAGCTATCTGGAATCTTTATTGGATCCATATTTTAGGATTGTTTTTTCTGTTCCTGTGAAAAATGCCATTGGAGTTTTGATAGGGATTTCATTGAATCTGTAGATCATATTGGGTAGTGTGGCCATTTTAACAGTATTAGTTCTTTAAATTCATTAACATGCATCTCTCTGTATTGTGTCTTCCTCAATAGGGATTTCATTGAATCTGTAGTATATTTTGTGTCTTCCTCAGGAAGTTTCTTTCAGGAATCAGTGTCGCATGGTGTTCAGTGTATAAATCTTTTACCTCCTTGGTTAAATTTATTTCAAAGTAATTTATAACTTTTAGTGCTATTGAAACTGGAATTTTTTTTTTAATTTCTCTTTTGGATAGTTTGTTGTCAATGTATAGAAACATGTTTGATTTTGTATCCTGTAGCTTTACTGAATTAGTTTTTTTCATTTTTTGATGGAGTCTTTAGCGATTTCTCCCCCCTTAACAACTTTTAATGTTTTATTTTGATATAATTTTAAATTTGCAGAATGATTGTTAGAATAGCTCAAATAACTCTGTTAGCTCTTTACCGAGATTTACCAATTATTGTTTTCCTCCACCTGCTTTATTATATATTCTTTTATAATGAACCACTGGAGAGCACTTTGTTGACATTGGTCCCTTTGTCCATAAATATTTTAGTTTTTATTGTCTTTTAAGAGTTTCTCTATATAAGATCATGTCACCTGCAAACAGAGACGATTTAATTTCTTTTTTGTTTTGAATGCCTTATATTTCCTGTTCTTGGCCTGGTTGCTCTGGCTAGGTCTTCCAGTACTGTGTTAAATAGAAGTGGTGAGGGTGGGCATCTGTATCTTGTTCCTGATTTTAGAGGAACAGATTTTAGTTAGCTTGCTTCTTTCCTTTATTCCTTCCTTACCACTGAGCTTGATTTTGTTGGCGTTTCTTGCATACTTGCCCATCAGGGATACTGTATTCTTATAGTGTCCTTATCTGGCTTTAGTATGATGGTATTCTGGCCTTGTAAAATGAATTTGGAAGTACATTCTCCTGTTCAGTTTTTTGAAAGAGTTTGGAAAGGATTAGTATAATCCATCTTAGTGTTTGGTGGAATTTACCTGTGAAACCATGTGGTCCTTGGGTGTTTCCTTGTAGGGAAGTTTTGTATTACTGCACATTGGTATTGGTATGGTCAGGTTATCTCTAACTTCACAGTTCAGTTTTGGTAGGTTGTATGTTTCTAGGAATTTATTAATCTAGGTTGTCCAATTCATAGTAGTCTCTTAATATCTTACAATTGTTTCTTGGTATCAATTGTGTCTTTTATTTATAATTTTATTTTTTTTACATTATGTTTTTTTCTTGGTTAGTCTAGCTTAAAGTTTGTCAGTTTTGTTTCTTTAAGATTTTAATCTTTTGTTTCTCTCTCATTTATTTTTGCCTTTGTCTTTATATTATCTTCTTTTGCTTTGTCCTGTAGCACCAAGTATTTCCAGGCAATCTGCCATCCAAAATTTTGAAAATTTAAAAATCCCAGGTTTGTTGGTTTTAAATTTTCGACATTTTGGAATTTTGGGGGAATTTGAAATATTTGCATAGACTTCACTGACATGGTGTTCCTACACTGAAAATCCAAAATCTGATAACTTCTTGAGTGTCATATTGGTGCTAGATATTATTTCACTTGTTTTTTTATGTGTTACATGGTGTGTAAAGAAGCACTGTTCATTCAAAATTAAACTAAGAGAACTTGTGACTGACTTAAAGTAATGATCTGCAAGAAACATGGAGATCATAAGCCTTGTGGCCAAGGACTCCTACCTCTCTTTGAATAAGAGAAATACCTGTCTCCAGGAAATCAAGGAACAGGGAAATCGCAGGGTGATCACTTGCACTCAGTATTGTGGGTGAGTAAGAGTTTTACTTGTTTGATAGGAAGGAAGAAGAGCAGAAAGTATTAGAAGAAGAAAAGGTCTCTGCCATTTTTTACAGGATAGTGAATTGCTTATGTTGCTTGAAGAAGGAGGTAATAACAAAAATAAAGGCTTAACAAGTACTTTGGGATCTTTAAAAAGGCTTAGTGTATGAGGTTTCTAACTTTATGTTGTCATAAATATTGTCACCTGCTTGTATCATAAAACCCTGTTGACCTTCCTTTAAATTGGTTAATTTTTTCCCCTAATGTTTAGTTAGCTTCTGGAAGGGTAATCATCTATCTTATTCACCTGAGTTTGAGTGATTTTAGCTTTTTCACCCCATTATATCAGTACTCAAAAATGAAGATTTTCCTTAATTTAGGATATCTTATTTCATATGCCATAACTTCAGATTTTGTTTTTAGTTGCTTAGTAGTTTTCCTTAGGTATAGCAGCTATCAAGTGCCTTTGTGTACATAGGCTGCTTCTTCTTCTTCTTCTTTTAATATTTATTTATTTGCTTTAGTTATACACAATTTGTTTATTTGTACGTGGTGCTGAGGATCGAACCCGGGCCGCCCACGTTCTAGGCAAGCGCTCTACCGCTGAGCCACAACCCCAGCCCAGTGTACATAGGCTTCTAAGAAGATTTTTCTTATGTGGTGCTTGTGGGTCACATGCCATGAATACTAAGTGTTCATTAAGTCCTAATATAAGAAAAATTTGCAAAATTGATGCCTGTAATAATTATGTAGTGTAGATTAGCTGTTTCTCTGGGGATATATTTGGCTACTTATCTAAAATTAATGATGAAGGTAGAAAAGGGATAAGGCATTTTCCCCCCACCTCCTGCCACAAGACGTTTTGAAATATTCATTCTGATATTTTAAACTAAAAACAGCTGTCTTGGTTTTAAATGTTCACTATTCTTTTCTCATCTTAAATATGTACACAAATAAACTGACCAGTGTTGGCTAGATTAGAGGAGGTTCTTTATTGTCTTCTGCTAAATGAGACTTCATTACATATATCCACACATTTTTTTTGGGTGTGTATAATATTTTGTTTTTAAGGTATCTACTAAAGTCACCTTGAAATATTAAGACATGATATTTGAAAAACAGATTGTCAGTCTCTTTTCCAAAAAGCAATAAAAAGTACATGTTCTTTTATAATTTTTTAATTACAAAATTTTAAGCAGAGATTACTCTTTAATAGTTGTTAAAAGTTTCATGGAGATGCTTTTGAAAATCCACTTTTAGAAGTTACCAGTTTTGATAATGTGTCACAAGAAGTTTTATCTTTAATTGTAGAATTCTTAAAAGATTATGGAAAGATTTTTCATAATTTTGCATTTTATCATTGAGAAATATATCGTTTCTATTAAAAATGTAGTGAGCAACAGTGAATAGCGTTAGATATGCTTGTTGTTAAACCTCTTTAGAAACTAACATGCCACTTGGCAGAAATATAATTGGTGAGCCACAGAAAATGTCTGCACTTAAACAGTGGGGTTAATGAATGTCTTTTCTTTTTCTTCTTTCCCTTATTTAGGCTTTTAAAGTTGTACTTAGCTCAGACTGTTTGAAATGATTTTCTTTGAAAGTGTTGTGACATTGTTTTAATTGAATGAAGCTGCAGAACTGGCATGATAAATCAACACAGAATGAATTTTAATGCAAGGCAAAGGGTATTAACTTGGAAATTGGTTGCAGTAGACAAAGCAGCTGCTATGATTATTTTTTTTTTTTTTTTCATTCTCTACTTACAACATTTTGAGAAGGAACGACCTTGACAGTTTCAACTGCATTAGAATCCCAATGTTATGCACTTATACTTATCTGTTTGTTGCTTCTTAAGGACAATAGTGATTGTTTTTTAAGATTAAAAAAAAAAATTTACGTCCAGATTCAATGTTCTGGTTTCATGTAGTTTAAGAACATTTTTTTATTTAGCAAGTAGTAATTACAAGGTCTAATTAGCTGTGATAGAAGCATTTTTCTGTATAGTTTCAATGCTCTGGTTCCAGCAAGGGAGGTTTAATATATGAAAAGGGCAAGGATGTGCCAGAGAAAGCTCTTGAAGTAGTCAGAAAAGGTAGACTAACTGGTTTGATAAAGGACAGAAGTCAAAACCAATTACCTATTTGATGTGCTAAAGTATCTCCAATGCATTTTTCTAGACTTTTGGGGGCCATGTTTGAGATACATAGTGCATATCTAGCATGTGAATTGATTTGAAAAAGATCTGTATAGAGTACAACTATTTTATGAGTAGTTGGCAAGGTTACTTGTTTTAAGAAATAGTCAAAGAAGCTAAATAGAGAAAAAACATTTTCACAGACTTCTTGAGAGCAGGCATTTCCTTTTTTCTTTTTTTAACCTCTCATATCTGTTTGATTTCTTAGCAGCTACCAAGTCTTTAATAAATGATTTGTGAATAAAATTCGAAAATGAAAGGCCATTTTATATTCTGCTAAAAAATAACCAAAACTACAAAATGGATGAATGATGATCTGGATGTAAAGATTACTTTGTCTTGGTTGGGGAATGGGGTGAAAAGATTTGTAGAATTTTTGACTATATAAACCAGTTAAGTTAAAAAGTTGCAGAACAGTAGGAAGAGCTTAGAAGAGACAGACACGGGGCCAGGCAGGTTGATAAATTCTGTAAGATTTTGTGTGAAGTTTCTTTTTACCAGACCCTCCTTCCAATAAATTTTTACCCTATACTGTCTGAAATTATGCTAATTCTGTATCAATTTAGATTAAAAGACATCCTCTTAAAAAGTGCTTAGTGGATTTCTCTGTTTAAGTACAAAATAGTTCAGATCAGCAAAGCAGTTGTAGTAAAATAGGACCTAGTAGGGGGAAAAAAATCTGATTGAATGCATCAGAGACCCATCAAGAAGATAACATCCTCAGGAAGCCAGATGATTAAGAATGTAATCCTGACTTTTTCATTTGGTTATGTTTGCTGAATTTGGGGAGGGCAGCTGAGAGACTGAGCTTTGCACGACAGAAATTGGATTTTATAGACTACCCTCCTGTCCGGTCTTGTCTTTGGCTAGAGACGGGTATGCACTGTAGGAGTAATCCTTCACTCAGAGCATCCCAGATCCTCTCAGAGACAGTACCTTAACTCAGAATTAGTTCTCAGTAAGGGAAATTGTATTGAAGAAATCTTGGGTTGCTAGTAACTATAGGTGCATAGTAGAAGTTAACATATATCCTTGCTGGAATAAGATAACATCATCTTAGGTCTTATGTTATTTCTATAAGGTATTTATTAAATGTCTGACATAGAATGAAAAATAATCAAACGCATAGGGAAGCAAAATGACATAAACAGAAATCCGAATAAACAAGAGAGTCAAACACAGAAATGCTAGGTGTTAGAATTATCAGATTCAGGCTTTGTAAGAACAGCGTTTTTACTCTGTGTAAGAAAGCAGAAACATGGAAACCAAAAAAAGTAAAAACCAAAACAGCCTTAACTGCTATGAGTTAAGATGAGTTTGACAGAAGGCTAGAAGCTTGTGAAAGTAGAATTAGTGAACTCTGGAGTACAGCTCAAAAGAAAATATTTAGCACAGAGACACAGAGGGATGAGAAATACAGGAGGGGTATGATGAATAAAAGGAACACTGTATGAATGTTTTAGCTTTTTTTGCTCATGTGACTAAAAGCTCTGACCATAACAGTTGTAGAGGAAGGATGAGTTTGGGGGCTCACAGTTTCAGAGGTTTCAGTACATGGGCAGCAGGCTCTATTCTTGGGCCTGGAGATGAGGCAGTACGCCATGGCAGAAGGGAATGGTGGACGGAAGCAGCTCACATGATGATCAGGAAGCAGAGAGGTCTCCTCACCTTCTCCAGCCACACTCTACCTGCCCTTCAGTTACCACTCAGTTAATCCCGTTAGGTGATTTATTTACTGATTGGGTTAAGGCTCATAACCCAATCATTTCACCTCATGTCACACATGAGCTTTTGGGGGACACTTCACATCCAAACTATAATGGGGTATGGCGAATAAAAGCAAAATAGTATGAAGTTGTAATTTTTGTAATTGTATTAAAAGGAGAAAGAATGGGGCAAAAGTAGAGTTTTGAGGTGATTGAGAACTTAAAAACCAAAGAAAGTAAGTCACGGATGTGTGAAACTGAATTCTAACCCTGCTAAATATGAAGAGAACTGCATCTAGGTACAACATATTAGAACTGTTGAAAACTAATGATGAAATGGAAGTCTTAAAAGCATCCAGAAGAGAGAAAAGATCAACTTGATATGTCATTAATAAAACTCAGACCTCCCTTATAAGAAATAATGGATCCAGAATACAATGTAGAGAATCTTGAAAATGATGTAAGAAATTTTAACTAGAATTTCCATGCCCATCAAAAATGAGACATTTTCACATGAGGAAATATTAAAGGGTATTTTTCTGGCAAAAGAAAAATGACTCTAGTTGCAGAGTTCATTATGAAGAAAGAAATAAATGACAACAAAAATGGTAAATATGTTGGTAAATGTAAAATGCCTGTTACCTATGCAAAGTGGGGATATTGTCCTGTTGATTAAAAATATATATAGTATTCGAGAAATAATTAATGGCATCTTAAACTGAATTGGGGGTAAATGATGTTAAGCATTCTGGGGACCTTATATTGTATTTAAAAAGAGTAAAAGTACACATGAATATGTCTTTCAAAGCATGTTGTAATCTATAGGGTGAATAAGTGTGTAACTTCCCAAGGTAATAGAAAAATAAAAAAGAAAATGGAACAGGAACATAGAAGAATGAAAGAGGTAGGACATGTAGAAACCACTTAGTAAGAAGGTAGATATAAAATCATGTAGTATAAATGGATTAAGTTAAAATTGAAAGATTGACAGTATGGATGAAGAAACAAAATGCTGTTCATAGGAATACCATTTAAAATACAATATCAAAAGATTGAAAGTATATAATCAAGAAACATGCATCTTAAAGTCATAAAAATTGTATCTTATTAATATAGTAATTAATTGTATCTTCTTATTAATATAGTAATATAATGTAATGGCAAAAGAGGGCCACTTCATGACAGAAAGATACCTTTTTATACATTTGTGTATGCCAATTAATATGGCCTTTAAATACTGTAAAGCAAATGTAGAAGCAAAAGGACAAATAAAACTTATGCATAGCCCAGTGGTAACCTGCCTAGCATACCAGAGGCCCTAGGTTCAATCCCCAATACTGCAAAATGCAGACAAATATCTTATGCAAAGTAGGCTTTGCATTCTTTTTGGCACTCATAGAATGCTTCAAAAATTGATTATATCCTATATAAAAAAGCAAATCTGAACAAATAAAAGGACTAATATTTTATTTAGTATGTTTTCTGATTGCAGTGTAGGAAGCTAAAAATCAAAACCAAAGATAATTGGGAAATTCTTACAGGTTTGAAATGAGAAAAAATATACATTTAAATATTTAATTGCTATCAAATTATTTTGACATGAATGATAATGAAAATGCTATCTGTCAAAGCTTGGGGGACACTGCTAAAGCCAGCTTAGTTATGTGTAAATCTTTAAATATATGCATTAGGTAAAAAAAAGGTACAATAAGCATCCTTTTCAGAAAGTTGGAAAAACAGTAACAGATTAAACCCAAAGGAAGGAAGAAAATAAAACTAAAGCAGAAAGAGTACATATTGTCTAGTTATTGCTGCATTATAATTAAACCACCCCAAAATTTAATTTAATACATGAATAATTTTTTGAAATCTCACTTCTGTGACTGGATTCAGCAGAGCTGCTCTGGTCTGAATCTATAGTCTGCTGTAGGTTGGCAGGCAGTTCTGCTTTTGAGAGGTTCCTGGCAGTAGGCATTGTTACTGGGTCATTTTTATTTCTTCCCACAATATGTTAGTACATATTTATCTTCATGGGAGCTAAAGGGTCTGGAGAGTGGAACCACACATAAGGTTGACTTTTTACTGGCATATCCTTTTTTCTACTCCATTGTATTAGCCAAAACAAGTCAGTGCTACTCTAGATTCAAGAGGTGGGAGGAGGTGCAAATTTACATCGCAAATGGTAGGAGTACAGTGAGGGGGGAGGGGATAATATGGACACTGTTTTTTAGGGGGGCAGGATGGGAGGACCAAGGACTGAAATCAGGTATTCCACCACTGAGCCACCTCCCCAGCCCTATTTTGTATTTTATTTAGAGACAGGGTCGCACTGAGTTTGTTAAGTGCCTTGCCATTGCTGAGGCTGGCCTTGAACTCCCTATCCTCCTGCCTCAGCCTCCCAGGCCACTGGGATTATAGGCTTGTGTCACTGTGCCCAGTTCTGACCCTGTTTAAAATCTCTCCATCTCAATCAACAAAAGCAAAGGAGAATTAGTTGGAGAATGAAAGAAAAAGGAGAGTATGGATAACTAGTAAAAAAATGAAAAATTTATATCACTACAGATCTTACAGATGTTAAATAGAAAAATTAGACAAACTTTAAGCCAAGAAATTTGAAAATTTAAGACAACATGGATATGTTTCTGGATAAACAATTTATCAATTGACAATTCTAAGGAATATGAATCAAAGAAATGAATCTATAATTTAAAACTTTCTACAGAGAAGACTCTGGTCCCAGGTGGTATCACCAGCGAATTCTGTTCAGTATTTCAAGAAGAAATAACACTAGGCTTACAGAAGCTCACCAGAGAGTAGAAGAAGAAGGAATACATTCCAACATGTTTTGAGGCCAGTATAACACTAATGCCAAAACATGAGAAGCATATTGTGAGAAAGGAAAATTATAGGTCAGTTCTGTTCATGAATATAAATTATTTTTAAAAAAATCACCTGAATGCTGGAAAACTGAATCCAGTAATTTATTAAAAGAATAATGAATTGTGATCAAGTTGAGCTTCAGAATGGAAGGTTAGTTTGACTGTTGAAATTCACTATAACCTAAAAAAGTGTGTGTGTGTGTGTTATGTATATATATATATATATATATATATATATATATATATATATACACATATATATATATAGTATATATAATGTGTACACATTTCTTCAGACTTTTAGGGGTGAACTTTTGAAATCTTTAATCTTGAAATTTTGGTATATTGGCAGTGCTGTAAGGATAGCAAGAAGAAGAAATAAAAACATAGCTGGAAAGGAAAAAAATATAACTCATTATTTGCAAGTGATGTGATCATTTACATAAATAACCCTAAGGAATATACAGCAAAAACAAAAATCAATAATAATAAAACAAGGTAGTTGAGTATAAGTTTGATATACAAAAACCAGTATGTATTTGTTTTTCAGGAAAAAAATTTCAAATATATAACATACAATGACAGGAAAAACCCTATGAATTTCTAGAAATTAAGTCTTAAGTGAGAGTAAAGGCATATGAAAAATGCTTAAAAAGTTTACATTCTTTAGAGAAATGAAAGATGACCTAATCAAATGGAGACGTTGTATACCATGTTCATGGTTTTGAATATAACTACATTGTAATATGATTCTGATGAAAATTCTTAAAAATATTATTTTAAAAATTCAGCAACTCATGTTCTAAAATATGTGTGGAAGTGCGGAGGGCCAGAAACAGCCAAGACACTCTGGAAGAGCAAGACAGAAGAACTTGCTTTACTGCATACCAAGATCTATTATAAAGTCACTGTAATTAATACAACATAATATTAAAGACTAGATTAGTGAAATAGAATGGAGAGCCCAGAGACTGAGGTATAGTTACAGGTTGCTTATGAATGGTTTATATTCTGAGAAATGTGTTATCATGCAATTTTGTTATGGGAACATCAGAGAGTGTATACTTACACAAACCTAGGCTGTATAGGTTAGTCTGTGTGGCCTCTTGATACAGTCAAGAGACTGTGGTAAACATGGGCCGTATGAGGCAGCGTTGACATACTGTGCTGTTTTACTATAAAATATGTTTTACCATTGATCATATCCTTTTTTGTGACATTCTAAGCTCAATTTTTGAGTGAGCCAAAGGGCTGAGGTTCGTGAAGAGAATGTGTAGTGGGATTGGGAGACAATTAATTGTCTACTCTATGCCAGATCTTAACACTGGACGTTGTATATGTATTATGCCGTATGCACAGCTGTCACTATAGCTCTACCAGATAGTGTTACCTTCATTATGTAGTCAAGATTTATTTGATGTGACTGAAATTCCTAATTACTGTTTCTTTCATATTGGAGCTTGGACCATTGAATGAATCTTTTGTGTTTTCAGAGTTTAAGCTCTTCGCCTTAGTATACTACTTGTTTTTTCAGATTGGAGATGTGGGATGATGAGGTTGACTGGGGATTCTAAAAAGAAAATTCCTCACTAAAATAGATGACAATTGTGTTTAGACTCCGTCAAGACATAGATAATAAGTACAATAGCCAAGAAACTGGGCAAGATTAACAGGCTTTATTTGAATGTAAATAGGTGGCTTGGGCAAGTTTCAGAATCTGGGATCTTGTAGAGTTAGTCAAGTGCATATAGATATCAAAGGCTGAGAGTCTCAACTAGAGGTAGCAGAGTCCCCAGGGGAAGGAGACTTTCTTTAGAGAATGCATGTGCATTACCCGCCTTTCACTTAAGAATCACTTTCTCAAAGGCAAGCCCCTTTGAAGCAGAGAGAGAGCCTTTGGAGTATAGAAGGGTGAAGGAAGTACCCAGCTTCTTAGGACCAACAGTAAATATTCTAGCTTGTTATTTTTATATAATGATACACTAACAGTAGGATAAATTTAAGAGAAAAGTGGGAAGCTATATGCATAAAAATCAGAATGTTTTTGATTGAACAAATAAATGAAAACCACTCATGGGTTTTTACGGAACTGGTGGAAGACACTCAATTTTTTTCTTTTATGCAGATGATGTACAAATGAAGAAAATATACTTTTCAATATTCATACAGATAGTTGGATATTTACTAATTAAACTAGCTAAACAAGATAATGACAGGAAGAAAAAGCAGAAAACACAAATAATACATTTTAAAGTAAAATGTCTAAGAAACTGTTGGCCTTAATGAAAAGAAACTTTCACGTGTGAGTACTAGAAGTTTCTGTTGGATGAAAATGTTTCCTTTATAGAATTGTGCTTATATGACTGACTTATTCATGGAAAGAAAGAGTTTAGGCTCCTTACAAAAAAATAGCAGTATAAGTTAAAGATAGAAATGGAAAAAATAAAGGAAAGTAAGGATGCAGACTTGAGATTGTTCAAGAAATGCTATGAAAAATGTATATTCTCAAGACTTAGCGTGTAGGGTAGAATACAGATTTGGCCCTCAGTGCTGTAGCAGCCCACTCAGAATTGTAATTTATGCATTTCTGTCTGGAGAAAGTATGACTTTTTGGTTAGGAAAATAGGACACTTCCTTAAGCCCCCACCCCCTTCTTTAACTCATACAGAGTAATCACTACTAACAGAATGAACAGTGCTTCAGCACCCATCATACGGTAGAGACAGAAGTTTTATAGAACAGATTTATATTCTTAGGTGCCATCCAATAATTCATCACCTCTTTAATATACTCTGGCTTATATTACATACTTGTGGACAATTCTGTATAGCTCCTGTGTATAGCAGGTATTGTTCCTAATTCATAGTTTGTATTAGTATGATAATTTTATTTAAAACAATGAGTAAACAATAGTTATATCCCAAACTTGGCATGAAATTCATGAGGGCTCTAAATTTTACTTCTTATTTCACACACACACACACACACACACACACACACACACAACACACACACATACATACTTTAAAATAATTTTAAGGGCAATATTAGCAAATGAATAATTTGTGGCTCTTTGCTTTTGCAGTTTAATTTTGTTGGGAGAATCCTTGGACCCAGAGGACTTACAGCTAAACAGCTTGAAGCAGAAACTGGATGTAAAATAATGGTCCGAGGCAAAGGCTCAATGAGAGATAAAAAGAAGGTAAGTCCTTGAAAGAGGGGCAAGTCTTCATGTGAATAATTTACTTATATTTTTTCATCCTAGTAGTAAAGTTCCATATCATTAAGCTGTAAAACTTGATATTCCATGTTAGAAACTTTGAGACATTTTTAAGGTGTTTCTGATTTTTTTTCCCCCCTTGTTAATCACCATTTTACACTTAGGAACTGAAGTATTAGTTACTCCATTATGTTAATTTAACTTTGGTATTTTACACTTGAGAAACCTCCATGTGGAAACTAGACTATCGTGTTGTATATGAAAATATGCAAGTAAAAGCTTGAAAAGCCTAAACGGTTTCTTTTGATGAGCTTTAAATGGTATTGGTCTCATGAATTAACTGTGATTGTATATCAAAATCATTGGGACAGTTAGAAGACATAGAAATCTGTTTAAACAAAGGCTTATCACTAACCATATGAGATTGGTTTCAGCAACATTTTATCTCGACTGTAAATGGTTTTTTGGGCATTATTTTTTTTTTTTTTTTTTAGTTGTAGATGGACACAATACCTTTGTTTAATTTATTTTATGTGGTGCTGAGGATCAAACCCAGTGCCTCACACGTGCTAGGCAAGTGCTCTACCACTGTGCCACAACCCCAGCTCCTGTTTTTTAGACATTTTACTTTAATATGTATTATTCCTATTCTTTTTCCTCCTGCCTGGGATGGGGGGGAGGAGGAGACTGATATAAAACACCTAGATTTTTTTTTTTTTTTTGTACCAGGGATTGAACTCAGGGGCACTCGATCACTGGGCCACATCCCCAGCCTTTTTCTTTATTTTATTTAGAGACAGGGTCTCACTGAGTTGCAAAATGCCTCGCCATTGCAGAGGCTGGCTTTGAACTCACGATCCTCCTGCCTAAGCCTCCTAAGTGCTGGGATTATAGGTGTGTGCCACCACACCCGGCAAACACCTAGATTTTGATTGCTAAAAAGTTATTATGAAGGGTGATTTTTTGTTTCTTTTCTTTTCCTTTTCTTCTTCTGATACATTGACTTGAAAGTGCCATTGTGTCATCAAATAATAGAGCTGTGGTCAGCGTGTGTTGGAGCTTGGTGTGTTGAGTTGTTCTATGGAGCTGATAGAATGAACAGCACCACCAACAAGATTGCTGGCTTTATTTGTCTGGTCTTTCTGCCTAATTTCACTTCAGTCCTTCTATAAGCTTGTATGGATTTAATTATCCCTACCACCCCTCACCTCTTTTTCTTTTTTCTTCCCCATAGACAGAGGACCTAGTAGCTAAGAAGTCTGAGGGGAAAAAGATATTATCATATAATTATTTTTAAATTTTATAACTTTTTGTTGAATTTGAAGGCATTTTCATGAGAGTATAAAGTTCTTGAATGTTTTAGATGTTGTATTTTGAAAAAAAATTCATTAAGGCTCTTAAACATTCAGAATCAACAGTGTGTCTTTTCAAATGAGTGTTGCCATAAATCTTTGGTTTTCATATTTGAACTTGGGATGGCATTGGCATTAAGGAGTACTAGTGCGACTGCCTAGGGACAACAAATGAAGTCTGCACAACTGCAAACAGAGCAGTCTCCACCAAAAAATTTGTATATTGTAGGGAAGTCAGCGAAGAAAATATATTTTCCCTCTCCTGAGCTCCGCTAATTTTGTAATAATGGCCTGCTTGCTGCACTCATTGTACTCACAGACAAGGATTAGAACTTGGAACTGTGTAGTTCGGCATCATGAATAAATAACACTATCACCTGTCTTTGGCAGAAGAATAACGTGATTAAAAGTGACCTCTGCAACAGATTGCTTAGTTTTCAATCTTGGTTCTGCCACACAAAGGCTTTGTGACCGTGGATAAATAATTTAATCTCTCAGTGCCATATGACATGGAAGTGATAATGTTGCTTATTCTCTTACAGTGATTGTGAGGTTGAATGAGCTGCAAAGAATTTAGAATGCTGTTTGGCACATAATAAGTTGTCAATTAATGTTCATGGTAATTCTTAAGGTATTTTATTGAATTATAGGTTAGATACATTTTATTTTTAGACTCATGTAGTATTATGAGTAAATACTACAGTTCATTCAGCTTTGAAAATGATAAGACATTCTTGTTGTTTGTAACCATTGAATATCTATCCTGTGTTATCATAGCTTTCCTGTTTTTCCAGAGGTTGGTGTTTTCAAATTCTGTCTTGACTACTTTGTTCTTAATCACTAATAGAAACAGTTCATCAGTTTTATTTTCTACTGTTGTCCACTAAAAGAAAATTTTATAGATTGAACATAATATAAGAAAAACAATAATAAAACAACAGAAAATAAAATTTAGCAATTACTTACATTTTCACTTTTTTTTTTTTTAAATGATAGATGAACACACTCTGAACTTAAGATGTTAACTTGCATGGCTTCCATGTAGTTGATAATATCTTATGTAAATTTTAAGTATTTATGTGTAGATTTATAGCAACAAGAATGTTTTCTGTAATCTTAATTTAAATCTATGGCACATAACATTTTTAACCACATAACCATGCTTTATGCTGAAGTTACTGTGCTGTCCTCTTAAAATTGTTACAAGTAAAGTCAGAATGGAAGATTTTATCATTTATTGCTTGACTGCTATTTTGGTTAAACAAAAAGCATGACAAACAAATGGATACAAAATAAGTAAGTATTGATGTAAGTAATAAGTCTGATTGAGGTGTATTTTAGAAGATAATAAGGAAAGGCTATTTTTTTGTCTGCATAGTTATCAATAGGTATTAAAATTAAGTAACCTAGACAATAAATCTTAATTTTCTGATTGCCTAATTTTAACAAATATGATGGGATGCTGGTAGTCTGAATCCTGCACTAGCCTGATACACTGACAGCAGACTAAGTCATAGATGGACACAATACCTTTATTTTATTTATTTTTTTAATGTGGTGCTGAGGCTTGAACCCAGTGCCTTATAGGTGCTAGGCAAGCACTCACTCTACCACTGAGCCACACCCAGTCCCAGACTATCTGTTATGGAGTTTCCTTGCTATTTGGTTAATACTTGTCACAGAATAGGCACTGGGGGTAGGGGGGAATTCTGTGAGAAGAATTACTCTTTAGTTCAGGTAATAAGTGAAAGTAAGTCCTAGATAGATACACCTACACACACACACACACACACACACACACACACACACACACACACACAGTAAAGGTTGACCAATAAAATACAAATCTCATGAGCTTTTAATTCTTTTGGGAAGGTAGGCAATACTGTATCATTCTCTTTTGATTCTTTTGGGAAGGTAGACAATACTGTATCATTCTAGGCCCCTGATTTTAAGCAAAGTAAGTTAATATGCCAATTTAATCATTTTCTTGGATTGGTATTACTTCAGTATTACCTATGGGCAGGAATTGCCTTCCTAAGTCATAAGATCCTGGTAGGACTTGTAAAACTGTTAGGAACTGTTGGTGCCCATCTGTAGGGGGCAGAGTGGACTGTCTGCTCTCTTTGAACTTGAGTATGTATGTATGTGGTAACAGGGCATGGCTAGCAAGAGCCTTGCAAGTGAAAGTCAGCTGTTTGATGAATAATAATTCTTATTTACTGAGTGTGTACTTTGCCTCAAGCATTATTGTAAGTATTTTTTATGCAGTTGTTTTAATTAATCTGTTTTTATCATTTCCATTTTATAGATAAGGAAACTGGAGCTCAGGAAAGTTTTGAGTAATTTGCCAAAAGTTATATGCAGAAAAGTGGTAGTCCAAATTTGAGCCTAAAATTCTACTTTTTGGTACACTACCTTTGAGTTATAAATCATTTTTAAGATTGATAACTTAAAAAATTTCTAGAACAATTTGAACTGTAAGCTTTGCCCCTGAACCAGTATTGCATGTGTTGCAAAATTTCTCCAAGCTTTTAACTTTTCCTAAATGATAAATATTTTTGAAGTGTGGCATGTCTTTTAGAATGGAAAGAAAACCAAAAAAATTTTTTTTCCCACACTCAACACATCATAGCACTTTAAAAAAAAAAATTGTTCTTTTTAGTTACATTAGAATCCATTTTGGTATAATTATACAGGCATGGAACATATCTTATTCCCTATATAAGACCCGAGTATTGTGGGGTGTACATGATGGTAAGATTCACTGTGGTATATTCATATATGCACATAGGAAAATAATGTCCTATTCATTCCACTGTCTTTCCTTTTCCTATTCCTCCTCTCTTCCTTTCATTCCCCTTTGTCTAATTCGCTGAACTTCTATTCCCCTTCGCCTTTTTGTTGGTTGGTTAGCTTCCAACTATCAGAGAAAACATTCGACCTTAAATTTTTGGGACTGGCTTATTTCACTTAACATGCTAGTCTCCAGATCCATTCATTTACCAGCAAGTGTCATATAGTCATTCTTCTTAAAGGCTGAGTAATACTCCATTGTGTGTATATACTACAATTTCTTTATCCATTCATCTGTTGAAGGCCACCTAGTTTGGCCCCATAGCTTAGCTATTGCATTACAGCACTTCTGACAGCAGATGTCTGGGGATTTCTCCTCAGACACTCAGCAATCGGCCAACCAGTCCATTCTCCACTCCAGGGGACACTAATTGAGTGTCCTATAGTTCCACTCAGTTTGGACATTGTCTACTTGGAGATAGTTTCAGATTCTACAGTTGTAGACTCACTCCCTCAAAACTGCTCTTGTTCTTCCCCTCCATACTTCAGAATTACAAGCCTCAGTTTTGTCTGTGCTTCTGACTAGTCAGCTATAAACCTGTTTTCTGAGAAGTGCCCCTCCCCCCCCGCCCCAGGTTTGATTAATCTGTTGGATTACCTTATGAAACTCAGGAAAACATGTTTCCTAATGGGTACCAGTTTCCTATAAAGGATATTAAAAGGGTACACACAAACTATCCAATGGAAGAGATGCATAGATCCAGAAATGGGGGAGGGGTGGAGCTTCCATGTCCTCTCTGGATAGCTCCTTCCATGTGTGGAGCTAGCTAGAAATTCTCTAAACCTTGTCCCTTTGGGTTTTTTTTTTTTTTTTTTTTTTTTTTTTTAAAGGCTTCATTGTGGAGGCATGTTTGATGACATCATCGACCGTTGGTGATTAACTCCACCTTCAGCTCCTCTCTCTTTTCTGGAAGTCAAGAGTGTGGGAGAAAGTCTCAACCTTCATCACTGGGTTGCCTTGACAACCAGTCCCCCACCCAGGAGCCCTTTAGCCATTAGTCATTTCATTAGTATACAAACAGACACATTTATTAGGGGCCCTGTTGGCAGGAAATGAAGACCACACACAGTATCATACAGATTATCTCTAATCTGAGTTCTGTGAGCCACTCTAACCAATTAATCAAACCCAAGGAAGGCTTTTTGGAAAAATAGAAGTGTTTGGGATTTTTTTGGGTTCTGGAATATTTGCATACATGTATTATGAAATATCTTGGGTATGGAACCCAAGTCTATAACATAAAACTTATGTATTTATGTATATATTTTTTACACACATAGCCTGAAGGTAATTGCATACAGCTGTGTGCTGCATGTGTTCCTCCCTCCCTCCCTCCCTCCGTTATCAAGGATTGAACCCAGGGGTGCTTTAACCACTGAGCCACATCCCCAGACCTTTTTTATTTTGAGACAGTGCCTTGCTAAATTGCTTAGAGCCTTGCTCAGTTGCTGAGGCTGGCTTTAAACTTGCGATCCTTGTGCCTCAGCCTCCCAAGCCGCTGGGATTATAGGCATAAGCTACCACACATGGCTGTGTGCCTGCTTTCTGACTGCAGCTTCTCATGTGAGTTTGTGGAATTTTCCATTGTTGGCATCATGTGACCACTCAAAATGTTTTGCATTTTAGAGCATTTCATAAATTCAGTTTAGGTATACTCAGCCTGTGCATTTATTCCCTTGATTTTCAGGAATTCTTCCCCAAAGATTTAATCCATGTTTTCTAATGGAAACCTATATACTTGAGCACAAGACTGTTGCAAGATAAATAATTTAGGGAAAATAAGTAATCACAGGTTTTCAGTTGAAATAGCAGAGGACTTCAGAGGTCACATTGAGGGCTGTGGGGAAAATATATTTACATTAGAAGGAATGGTCCAGTCTCAGAAACATAGGTGTCCGTCTGCTGGTCCTAGTGTGGCAATTGGAAACATGTAAGTCATTAAAACAGACCAGTGTATAACTACATACTTGAGAAGTTGTTATGGAATCACAGTCATTACAGTGGTAAGTGGTAAGTGAAGTCTACCTTTTGGGAGTCTGTATGAATGGGTTTTATAGGGAACAATGTTCCCTATCAGTCTACACATTTATTAGCTCTTCGCTGAGACATTAACTGTCCTCAGCAGAAGTGGTCACCCCATAAGTGCCCAGCCTTATGGGTTCCTGCTTCTCAGTTTTCTGCTGTTCCTCCCCATCCCTTTTGGTCAGATGTATTGATGGGTGATATGTGTATAGTTGGTCAGAGCAAAGTCCTGTACTTGCGTCCTCTGGAAATGGGCAGAGACCTGGCAATTGTAGCTGTTCTAGTGAGAGCATTGTGCTTGTAGTGCAGGGTTTGCACTAGGGAACAGGTGGCCATTCTAGAGCTGGTAACAACAGTGGCTAGTTACTACCAACCACTTTGATGTCTGCAGGATCTGATTTAGACCATGGGACAACCACAGGAGATATCATAAGAATGGAAGCTTAAAGAGGTATAGGAACCTGTCCCTTTTCCTTATTTCTAACTGAAGACTGCTCTAGATAGAAATTTATATATCTTACTGAATATTCAAATTCAATTTTACAAGTCATTTGTATTTTTTAAATTTGTTTTAATTAACACACGACAGTAGAATGTATTATGCACTGTGATATATACAGATGGGATATAATTTCT
Organism: Tamias sibiricus; assembly: GCA_025594165.1. Taxonomy (NCBI): domain Eukaryota; kingdom Metazoa; phylum Chordata; class Mammalia; order Rodentia; family Sciuridae; genus Tamias; species Tamias sibiricus. Next base: position 146,618,842 of record CM046666.1, read on the forward strand.
CATTTTTCAAAGTGTACATGTTGCAGAATCATATTGGTCATGTAGTCACATATATACATACAGTAATAATGGCTGTTTCATTCCACTATCTTTTCTATCCCCACATCCCCTCCCTCCCCTCCCTTCACTTTCCTCTACCTAATCTAAGGTAACGCTATTTTTCCCTGGTGCCGCCGCACCCCCCACCACCACCTTATTGTGAATTAGCGTCCACACATATTAGAGAAAACACTCGGCCTTTGGATTTGTGGAATAGGCTTATTTCACTTAACATGATATTCTCCAACTCCAACCATTTACTGACAGATGCCATAATTTCAACTTTCTTTAAAGCTGAGTAATATTCCATTGAGTATATATACCACATTTTCTTGTATTTGATCACAGTCTATTCTTTGTTTAGAGATGTGCCTGTGATTAATTGAAGGAGGCTATGTTATTTTGTGGAACATGATTTATGAAATGTTTTACAGAGGCATATTTTATAAGGGCAAACAGGTGTAATTCTTGAATTGTTTTGAAGAACTTAAGTAGAGCATTTTATAAGATCATTTTTAAGATAATATTTTTATATAAGATACTTTTCTATACATTAAGATTTTATTTCTTATAGCACAGATTGATTGGCATCATTACTTTATCTCTTAGGCTTAAAATATATTTTAATTACTTTATTAATATGTGATACTTTTAGAAGAACTGAAAAGTGCCAAATGGTCTTTAAAAAAAATTTTTTTTGAGGCATCTGAAGTTCTATCTCCCTACAGACTGTCCTTGTTGACAGTTTTGGGATCTCTTATAGCTTTTTCTTCATGAAGTAAAACATACACTCATGTTTTCCAGAAAGTGTATCATGTTACATACATTGCTTTGTAATGAGCTTTTATTCCTGCAACACTTTTTTTTAAAAATTTTAAATCCTGAGCCGGGCGCGGTGGCGCACGCCTGTAATCCCAGCACTTTGGGAGGCTGAGGCAGGAGGATCACGAGTTCAAAGCCAGCCTCAGGAAGGGCGAGGCACTTAGCAACTCAGGGAGACCCTGTCTCTAATAAAAATACAAAAAAGGGGCTGGGGATGTGGCCCAGTGTTGAGTGACCCTGAGTTCAATCCCCAGTACCAAAAAAAAAAAAAAAAAAAAAAAAAAATTTAAATCCTGTCAGTTTACTGGATAGTTAAATTGAACGTATAATAGAGTGTTTGATAGCAATATACAAAACTAAATTTCCTTGATTTTTTTTTTTAAAGGGGAAAGATCTTAGAATTTAATATTTTTTATGAAATAAGTTAATGCTGTTTGAGCAATTTGAAATTGATTGAGTCTTGTGGTTGACATACCACAGTGACTTGGACAGCCAGTGGCGTAACATTAAGTATAGTTCCAGTTTGTTTTATTGATCTTATTGGATACTTAGATCCCATAAAACACACATCTTGAGTATAGTTTTTTTTTTTTTATTATTTTTAAAAAATTTTTTCTTAACAAAAAATGTAAACAAGGGAAAGGCTTAATAACTGTCCCTTGCCTATCCATCTGACTTCTTTTAGAAGCACTCTGACTAGTTTTCCCTATCAGTCTCCTCCTACCCCACTACCTGCTAGATGGAGGAGCAAATTCCAGACATATAATTTCAACTTTATTTTATTTGCTATCTCTAAAAATAGGACTCTTTAATGATTACATGGTTTTTCTCTCCAAAAAATACTTTGTATCTTCAAATATATAGTTTTGCTCATAGTACCCTTCTGTTTCATGAGTGCTTTTTAAAATGTTTTATTTGAATGAGTATTCAGATGAGGGTCACACACATTGCAATTGATGGATAGATCTCTTAAGCTCCTCTTCCAGTCCCCCATTAGTCCCTTTTTTGATATTTGTAAAGGTACTGGGTGATTTGTTCTGAAGAACTCCCATAGATTTTGCTGGTTACATTTTTTGTGGTGGCATTTTAACATTTATCTTTGTCATCTATATTTCTTAAAAATAAATTGGTAATAAAGGTTTCTTCACATTCAGATCTCTCACCTTCCCTTCTTCATCTTTGTTCTTTGTTTTGAAAAAAGTATTTTGTAAGTAGTGTTGTGATGTACATAAAGTCTGATTTCTTCTGATTTTAGTAGTCACTGTTAATTATTTTCTAGGTACTTTATTTCATCAGGAGTTGCAAAATAGCTGTATCCTTTTTCTTCATCAGTGCTTGTGAGATATTACTTTTATTTAAAAAAAAAAAAAAAAAGCAAAGACTGAATAAATGATCAAATCTTCATTCACTAGCTTCAAAAGATAAATTAGTTCCCAGCAATCCTCCAAGGGTGAAGAATGAGTTTTTTTCTCTTTGTTTTGAGTATCATTGTTAATGCATTTAAATAGTTTTGATATATTTCAGTTCATTGCAGTTCTCTTTAATGTTCAAAATGTTTGACCAGTGGGAACTACCTCAAGTTGATTTCTAAATCCTCTTGACAGAATCTTAGTAAATGGTGATAGTAACTTTGATTTTAGGTGTGATATGATAGTCCAGATTCATCTTCTAAGATTTTCTTCTTAGACTAAAAAATCAGCCAGTTTTTTAAGGAATCCTGTTTACTTTTAGAGAAGAATAATGACTGTAGTATTACTCATTATTTGTAGACCTTTTCAGGATGGAGCTGGTTAAAAGTATAAAAAGTACATACACATGCACAAACACACAAATATATTTTCACAAGTTCATTCTCATTCAAATTCAGGATTATAGTGTTTTCATTTAATTGATCTTATATTTGTCATATTTTTTCCATCTGAAAATTCTGTTGTTTCCTAATAATGCAAAATAGTGATTCATTTGCTTTATTCTAAGAAAGAGTCTCAGAATTAAAGTATACTTATAACAATATAGTTAGTGAAATCAATTTTATCTTCCCAATTCTTAATGGTTTTAAGCTATTTCCCATTAAATATACAAATTACTACCTTTTAAAATACCCACAATAATTTTTAAAATATGTAATGGTTATGCGATCATGTGGCTTCACTGTTAAGTTCATTTTTTTGTACTTGGTTTACTAGTTTTAGTAATTGCTTAAAATATTTTCGTGTTTATAAAAGTATTTACATGGTTCAAAAACTTCTTTCCAAAGTTTGACTTTTATCCTTGCGCCTTTATCTCTTCTGTCTCTTGCTATTTGGGTAGACTTTAAAATTTTAGTTTTTGATTGATCCTTCTCTCTCTTTCTTTCTTTCTTTTTAACATAAAGTTACATAATAGTTGTGCCTTTGCATGTATGGAACTTCTCACTTTTTTTCATAGATTCTTATATACTCAACATTTTTATGTACCTTGCTTTATTTATGTATTTTTTTACTTAACAGGATGCCATTGACATTTAATAGGAGTATATCTATACAGTGTTTGCTCCTTTCAACAACTTCATTCTGTTTCATTGTATGGGTGTACCACCAAATCACAAAAACAGTCCCATTAATGGTAAACATTTATATTGGTCCCGGTCTTCTGCTTTATATATGTTGTCGTCTTCTTTTGTGTATGTCTTTACATGTACTTTCTAATTTATATTTGAAATAGAATTATTGAAGTAGTGTGGCAGTGTGTAATTTTGCTCGCTAGTGCTAAATTTGTGTCTATGAGGGTTGATTTTTGCATTGCTGTAAGCAGCATGAGAATATCAATTTTTCTACAGCTTCAACAAACTTTTCTGTCATATGGGAGGTTGAGCATCTATTAGACATTTTTATAGAAACTCTTGCACATGTACTTCTGTCCATGTGTATATAAAAGTCATTGTGATTAATATGACCATCTTCAGTTTTCCCAACGAGGCATTTGTAGTGTGTTCCTTATTTTCTGATTGAACCCATTTATAGTAATGGTTAGTCGTGGTTGAAATGGTACTATAACTGATGTTTTGGGATATCATGATTGTAATAACTTTTGGCTGGGCATAAGTTATGTTTAAAATGATTTTAAAGATGAAATGTGCTGTATTTTTTTTTTCTATTAGTTTGTAAACCTTCCTAACCAAGGTTCCTCATCTGAACCACAAAATACAGAAATTACTCGATTTTTACCAAGAATGTTTCATCAAAAATACCATTTTGCATAGGAAAGCAGGTATTACATGTAGTTATGCTCAAGACGTGGCATTAAGACTTACTTGAGAAAGGCTCTACCTTGGAGGAATGGTTTTTCTCCCTGCACTTGATATATCTGCTTCCCCAACATACTGCATCTCTCCTCACTCACCTCCTTTATTGGTACCTTTTGGCAAGATGAATTAGAAGGTAGCAACTGTTTCAGATTCTCTCTTTACATTGTTAATCTTTTCAGTTGTTACTTAGGGACATTCATGAATTTGTTTTGACTAGTAGTTTTTACTTTATGGAGACAGATCAATTGCTTTAGAAGTGTAACTATGAAACTTATTGTATAATCTGTAACGTTATAAGCCACAAAGTCTAACCATTTTTGTGATATTTAATTCTGCATTATTTCAGTCTATCATACTATAGACTGTTAGTATACAGTTTTAATTACCTCCTTCATAATCTAATACTTTTTCTAGATAGCATTTATATTTTTGAATTTCTGTGGTCTTTGCCTGTAAGGAGCTTACCTCTCTGGGAGACCCTCATTGACAGGGAACAAAGACACAGTGTGGTAGACAGCTATAGCAGAGGGTGTGCATTTTTTTTTTTTTTTTTTTAAAGAGGTCAAGAAGTACGGAATTCTTTTTTAAGGTGGAAGGTTTTATGGAAGTCGGAGTTGGATTGACTGAAGTAGTAATTTTCTAAGCAAACAATGAAATGGCATTATAGACATTGTAAACAGGATCAACTAGTATATATTGTAGCATGGGTGGTTGGCCTGTTGCAGTAGAACATTTGGGGTTCCACAGGAACAGAAATGTCAGCCTTGGAGACAAGGCTAGGGTCTGAGGATAAGGGCCTTGACAGTCTTATCAGAGGACCCTCCCCCCATTTTCAAAGTAGTGCATTGACACATTTTTTAAAAAGATTATGTTAATTTTTTTGAAATAACTCTACATTAATGGAAGATATGGGCAGAAAGAGAAGTGGCCAGAGGCCACAAACAAATGATGAAGTCTTAGGCAACTCTGCTTAGAAAGTTTCTTCGTACAGTGTGATTAAAACCAGTGCCTTCAAAACATCATTCCTGTGATGTTTTCTTTTAAAATATTTTTTACACAAAAGTGTATGTATTTATGTGTTATGTACAGTGTGGCATTTCAATATACACATACAATTTGTGATTATCATATCAGGGTAATTGGCAAATCTGTCATCTCAGATTTCTTCGTGTTAGGAACATTAAAATCATCTTTCCTAGCAATCCTCTGATCTCAATTCTACTTTGTATTTATATACGCAAACATATATAATCTCTTAAGCCTTAGCACCTGTGATATATTTGAGAGTGCTTATGTCTTAAAACTGTCTTGCTTTAACTAAAAACAAATCACTTAGAAACTTTAGTTTTGTTTTTGTCATAGTATTAAATTCAACCTTAAAAATGGTTGGTTAATTTGTTTTTAAGAAGAAAGATAGTCTTTCTGGAAGATATTAAATTAAGCCTTCTATGGTGAAAGAGCACTTTTAAAAAAAAAATCTAATCCATCATAGACAATCATTCTGTAAAATACAATAAAATAAGTTGTCAGAGAAATGGAATTTTAAGACATAAATTTAAAGATTTTTTTTTTATATCAACGGACATAAAACTATCCAGTCAGAATGCTGTAAAATTTTCTTAACTTGCTAGATTTCTGTATTCATAGACTGTGTACTTCCAGCATCTCAGGATTAAATACAACTTGTGACATAATCTGCTGTTTCAGGACTACATACTAGCTCCAGAGTGGCCTCTCCTCCTTTTGTTCTTATTTCTCACCTCCTCACGTGTGCTTTTAAAGTAAAATTCATTTTGGAGTATTGACTATATGATATTTTTAGTTCCATGTCTAATTACATGTTCATTATGGACTCACATAACTTAACTTTGATTGAAGATAGAAGAGTATTAATCGGTGTGATTAAAAAATTAAATGTTTATTTCAAGTTGCATAGTATCTCAACATTCTACTTTTACGGAGTACAGTTGCTGTGTTGCCTACATTAATTGTTAAGAAAGATTGGGAGGATTTGAAATAAAAATTCTATTTATGTGAAAAGGTAGTTATTAAAATTGTGAGATAATCTTTGAGGGGTAAAAAGATGGACCCAGTGAGAGAAAAAACCTTTGTTTATTAAAGTAACACTTTAAGTATTAACCTGTAAAACTTCAGCTAATTACTCTGCCATGGACCTAATACAAGGATGAGTTAATTGTCCATATCTAATGAAATGAGACATGAGTTTCAGTGAAAAGGGAGAGTTCGTTTTATTATTAGATGCTCTTAATGAGCCTTTTAAAATTAAGTCTTGATTGGATTGCAGTCAGTTTAAGGAATATTTGAGCACCTTGTACTTGCATAAAACCAACATTTATTGTTTTAAAGGATTCAGTTCTGTGTTAACAGAACTGGTAGTGGGGATGTTACTTAATGTGTATATTATTATGCTGCATCATTTGATTTTTCTTTTTCAAATCCTTTAACAAGGAATTCCAGTTGACACACGGGTATGTTTTTAGTCATATTCACAACAAACTATGCATTTTTGTGAGCCTAGTGAGCCATCCTATTCTATCCTAGCTTTAATTTTCTATTTACTGCTTCAGTTATGAAAGACTATTATTGTTGTTCTGTTGCTCTTTTTATTTTAAAGCATGATCATTTTGATTTTAAAGCACATGTGATTGCTGTTAATTTTAAAGACATGTTTAATTTCTAGTATTTGTAAGTTTTTGATGCTGGGGATTGAATCCCAAGGCGTTGTGCGTGCTTAAGCATACACTCTACTACTGAACCACTTCCCACCAGTCCAGTCCCCCTTTATTTTTATTTTTATTTTTTTGCGGAGCTGGGGATTGAATCAAGGACCTTGTGCATGCAAAGCAAACACTCTTATCTACTGAGCTACATCCCCAGCCCCTGCTCCCCCTTAATTTTTAAATCAGTTTATCATGGAGCCAGGATGATATCACAACCTGTGGGGTCTAAAAAATTAAAACTGTGACCCCTAGGTTATTGAAATTGTTCGTTTTATGATTTATAGTTTTAATCCTGTCCTTCCCTCCATATGTCTCTCCCTTCTTTTCCCTTGTATACTCTTCCTCTTCTCCCCTTCCCTCTTGTTTGGTATTGGTGATTGAACCACAGATTGAACCCAGGGGTGCTCTATCTCTTAGCTACACCCCGAGCTCTTTTTATTTTGAGACATGGCCTCGTTATGTTGCTGAAGCTGATCTCAAACTTGGAATCCTCTTGCCTTAGCCTTCCAAGTCATTGGGATAACAGGTGTGTGCCACCATGTTTAGCTATATTTACAGTTCTCCCCCCCCCCAATTATTGTTTTTAAGTTGTTGGTAGACCTTTATTTTTTTAATTTATATATGGTGCTGAAAATCAAACCCAGTGCCTCACACATGCCAGGCAAGTGCGCTACCACTGAGCCCCAGCCCCAGTATTTTCAGTTCTTAAAAAAAAGACTTAAATAGAAATTATAGCAGAGCAATATTTCTAAAAGGACATTATAAATTTTTTAATTTGGGTTTTTGCTGAATTAAAATGCCTATAATGTACTCTAAATATACAAGACTAATCATTTCATAGAAAATATTGTTTAATGTGAAGAAAGTTTTGTATAACTTCACCTTTATTACTAACTAATGAGATTTATTTCTTGTGGTAATTTGTGTTACTTATGAAATGCTGAAAAATAAATGAGTAATCTGAATTCAGCATGAATGTTTAAATATGTGTAATATAGAACAAGTGTTTAACAGCAACATGTTTTAAATATTTAGGATTTAAAATCATCACAACTTTAAAAGAAGTCACTAGTAATAAAAGCAAATGTAAAGGTTGTGTTTTATAAAGTAAAAACAAATTTTTCTAAATTATGAAAGCCTTTCATATTTAATGTAGAAAAAATTAAATAGTACTGGTGTTTATTAAAAAAAAAAAAAAAACCCTCTAATCTTCCCCTGACATAGATTATTGTTACTTATATATTTGTATATGTGTATATGAATATTTTGAGATCACATGCATTTTTGATGGTAGAACAATGACTTTCTCTATACCCTTTACCTAGATTTGCCATGTTTTGCTTAAGAATATTTTATCTGGGGTTGGGGCTATGACTCAGCAGTAGAGCACTCATCTCGCATGTGTGAGGCCCTGGGTTCTATCTTCATCACCACATAAATAAAAATAAAGGTGTTGTGTCCACATAAAACTAAAAACAAATGTGTGTGTGTGTGTGTGTGTGTGTGTGTGTGTTTTTATTTTTTTTTTTTTTTTAAATACTGGGGATTTAACTCAGGGGCACTCTGACCACTGGGCCACATCCCCAGCCCTTTTTTGTATTTTATTAGAGACAGGGTCTCATTGAGTTGCTAAGTGCTCAGCCATTGCTGAGGCTGGCTTTGAACTCATGATCCTCCTGCATAAGCCTCCCAAGTGCTGGGATTACAGGCGTGTGCCACCGCGCCCATCAACAAATATATTTTTTAAAAAATATTTTATCTATTTCCATAAAACTCCACTCACACTATATTTACTTATTATTTTTTTTTTTAAATTATATATGACAGTAGAATGAATGTATTTTGGTTATACACACATGGAGTATGACTTCCCATTCTTGGGGTTGTACATGATGCTGTCACATTTTTTAATGGCTATGAATTAGTACTTAATTGTACGTATTTGTTGAAGTATATTGTATATTGAAGTTTTTGAGATAATTTTACTCTGAAAATGTAAAGATAAGTTTATAGAAGTGGAATTGGTTAGTTGAAAGGCATTGTCAACATTGCCTTGTAATGCTGTTTGAAATAATAAGCCTTTTCATCAGGGAATGAAAATGTTTATAAAATGACTTTCACTGAGATTGGGGTTACCCCTTTTTTAGGGGGAAAAAACGTTGTTAACTTGTATGCTTTTGATTAACAGGGACATATCTTTAAATAATACGTTATTTATTGGATATTTATGTTTGGTATTACCAGTTCATTGTTACCACTCCTAAACCTCCACTTTGTATTTTCTTTTAATTCTCATTTCAAAAAAAGGCACATATATATGAGTGCACGTGCATAACAATTCTGAGAGCAGTACAATGACTTTCTGTCCACCCTTGACCTAGATTTGCCATATATTAACATTGTGTACTATTTTGGGCACACACATGTTGTAATTTTACCTGCTTGCTGATATTTATTTGTACCTCCCAAACAGTACTTGTGACACTTTCATAGTTATTCATGGACACATACAGAACAGCCCTCCCCCACCCCCATCTAGTTACCCAATTGCTCTTGTTCACAGCTGAGATAGAACAAGATGAGACATTACCTTCTTGCTTCAGCTCTTATATTGTAAACAAGTATTCCTTTCATGGTCTATTTAGTGCCATGTCTCTTGCATTGTTGTGCCTTTTTGTTGGTGATTTTGATGGTTACAGTGAACCCCCAAGCATAGTGCTGAGATGCTTGCCTAGTGTTCTTATGAGCAAAATGACTGCCGTACATTGTAGAGAAAAAAATAGAGAAGGCTAGTTCAGGCATGAGCTATATAGGGCTGTTGGCTGTTTATTTGGTATTAATGAATGAGCAGTTTGTATGAAAAGAGATATGTTTGTGAAGAGAAACATACATAAGAGAGTTATGTACTGATGGGTTAGTGAAAATGTGACCAGAGGTTTTTGGGAGCCTAACCCTGTATTTTCTCTGAGTAGTGGTAACAGTGAGGTAACCTTGCATGTCTATGCATGTGTGTGCATGTGCAGATTTGTTTAAAATGTCTATTACATTTAGTTGGCTGAACTTGAGAGTAAGTTTTAGACATTCTGATGCTTCATCCCTAAGAATAAGGACATTTTCTTACATAATCAAGGAACATCTATCAAATTCTGAAATTTAATGTTGTTGACAATAATATTGTTACTTGATAGACATTCTAAATTCAGGTATCTTCAATTTTTCATTCATTGTAACTTTTTTTTTTAAACATAGAATTCATTCCAAATCACTCACTGTATTTATTTGTTGTGTCCCTTAGTCTCTATTTGGAAATAGCTGCACAACCTTTCATGATTTGGTTTGTCTTTTATTTTTCTCCTGAGTTGAGTCAGGGAGTGTGTTTTGGAGTTATTTGTATATCATGTTTTTAAGAGCACTTAGATGGTATCGGTTTCCCCTATTTTTAATGGTGTTAACTTTGATCAATTCGTTAGTTATTATCAGCCATATTTTTGTAAGATAAAGGGAACCTTTTTTCCTTTAAAATTTATAACTCACCTAAAGAGAAATACTTTGAAACTTGGTAAATAAATATCCTTTTCCCAACAGATTTTTGCCACGTAGCTTTAGGGTTGTTATTTTTAACTATCACTGCCTTTGCAAACATTCAGTCATAATGAAGATATTACTTGCCATTTCCACTAGAGATCTTTCCATCACCCCTTGCCTTTGTTGATTTTAGAATCTATATCTCCTGTCTGATCGCTCCCCTGATTTGCAGGTTATAGACTTTCCCCTGCTCCCTCATTTGTTTGGTGGTTGGTGGTAGTAGCAACAATGGGTTGATGATGTTCTTGTTAAAGCCTATAATACACTGAGCTATGATTAAGGCACTGCTTAAATGCATGTGAAATAACCCATTTAATTTTCAAACTACCCTATAAGGTAGCTGCTCTAGTTATCCTTATTATATAGATAAGGAAATGGATGGCTAAGAACCCTCTCTGGCTAGGGTGTTGCTTAGGCACCATATGAACTGGACTGGCTTCCTTGGCTCAGTTGTCTGCATTGTGCCTTTCCTCAGAAGTCTTCTGATGTCCTTATTTCCATTTCTTTTTCCTCTGGCTGCCCCCAGCAACCACAGTGAATTTAAAAATAACCTCCTGTGTATTTTCATGTGTTCAGTAACAGTTGGGCCTCCTTAGTCTTGTCTTCTCTGCTTCTCTGAGCTCTCAATTTTAAGATTCCTTGAACATGCAAATGCTTTCACTGGAGGGCTTTTTGGTCTTGCTATTCCCTCTGTGGGTAATACTGTTCCCCTGAGAACTGTGTGACTTGATCCCTCCTCACTTCATTTCAAACTTGAGTTCTCCCTTTCAGAGACTTGGCATCACCACTTAGCCCAGAAAACAATAGACCCTGAGGCCTTTGCTGCTCTTTTGCCCTTTGCCTCTGTATTTTTCATTTTATTCATCAGTACCTCTGGCGTGCTCTTAATCTATTATATATCTGCCACCCTCACCAGGAATCATGCTTTTCGAGAGCAGAGTTGTCTTTCAATAGTTACCCTGTCTACTTGCTAGGTGGTTGTCGCTCAGCAGCTGTGTGTTGAGGGAGGAATAATGTGGCTTTTAATTCTGCTTAGTTATTTTGCATGAAGAGATTATCAATTGAATAACTGAAAACTTTATTTTATTATGTTTTGTGGTTTCTGTCTTTAATGTCATGCATGACGGTGTTTTCCATTAGTTTATAGATATTCGCCACTTGGTACTGTTCAGTTTAATTTATTCAGTTAAATCTTAAATCCTTTTAGAAATTACTTTATTCTATAGGGTAGGATTAGAAATTCTATTCACATTCTCAATTACTGTACTTTTAAAAATAATTTTAATGACAAAATTTTAAATTGCTTTTGATAATTGGATAGTTTACTTTTTGTATTATGTGAAAAATGCAAGATACACATTTTTCTAGTACCTCAGTGTTGTCTATCCTATCTGCTCACCTTCTAAGAATTGAGCCATTTTTATTCCTTAAATATGCATTTTCCACTTGGAATATATTTCTTCCTTTCAAGATTTTTAAAAATAGTATGTGTGTGTGAGAGAGAGACAGACAGACACAAAATGGCTCTTGGTCTCCTAGAGTATGACAGAAAAACAAGTAAATGAAAGGACAGTTTCAGACAGTGGCAAGTGCTCTGAAAAGAATAACATCCAATAATAGTAAATGTGGTCTGGGTAGAGGGCTTTTTTAGCTAGAGTGGCTGAACAAAGACCCTCTGAGCCTGCATGCAGTGACACATGCCTTTAATCCCAGTAACTTTGAAGCTGAGGCAGGAGAATCACAAGTTCAAGACCAGCTTCAGCAACTTGGCAAGACCCTGTGTCAAAAATAAAGGACCAGGGAAGTAGCTCAGTGTTGAGTGCCCTTGAGTTCTTACTGCCCCCAATACCCACCCTTCCCTTAAAAATTAAAGTTTCTTTGGGGAAATGACATCTAACTTAAGATTGGATTGAGGGGTCACTGTGGGAATATCTGAAGTAAGCCTCTGTTCAGTTCCTTCCAGTAGGTTTGGTCAGGAGTTTGAATTTTATTAGTAGACAACTAGGGAGTCCTTTGAGGGTTTTAAGCAGAGGAATGACATGGTGTTTATCTTTTTAAAGAGGAGTTCTCTTGGAATAATGGGTAATGGATTACATATGGAGGGAGGGGATCCATTGCTGGACTATTGCAGTTTTGAGGTGGAGATGATAGCCAGGACTAAGAAGGAATTTTGCTCAAGGTTCATAATTCAGCACGTTCAAACTACTCTAGGCTTTACTAAGCTGCTTTTGTTGGGTTTCCTGTTGATTATATTGTTTGCTCTTGAAGTCTCCAGGAGTAATAATTTATATTCCTGATTTCCTCAGTGAAATGTGGACATAATTGGTTCCTGTTTAAAAATTTTTCTTACCATAGAATTTTAGCCAATTTTGTATTTTCTGAAGTGTGGGAGTATCAAATGATGCTGAAGAAATAAAAAAATATCTAAAAGTTTGTTTAGATACAAAGAACTCATAATGACTTAAATTATTGGGAGGCAGGGAAGCCAAAAAGCACTTTGTAAGTTACTTGGATAGGAGTTGAGATTAAGAAACAAAGTTGAAATTTGAAACCTGAAAGTAAAATTGATTGCCAAGCTAGGGATGATATGTAAGTAACATTTGCAAAGAACATTGGTGATCATATTAGTTTTAAAAGTCATACCCACACATACAACTAATAGTTTTGATCTTGATGAAATATAAATGTTTTTTGCCTTTCTCCAATATATGAGGGATATTTTACACTCTAGCTTTTAATGGAAATTGCAAAGTAAGGTGAAAATAGTTTTTAATCAAGTGGTTGGAATATTTGGTAGTACTTGGTAATATTTTTTGTTGGTAGTAGATGTCCTTTAATAGAAGGAATTTTTTAGTTACATATTAGATTTAAGTATCCAACCCTCCGTAGATAGTGTGAATTCCAGTGTGTTCTTTTCTTCAGTTACTTACCATATACCCTGCCCAGTACTTGCATATACAAGCTCATTTGGTCATCACGAGATCGAGTCCACAGATGTGTTTTGAATGTTTTTAACAGTAAAAAGTAAAATATATAAAAAACCAAGGCATTGAGGCAGAGATGTTATTTAGACAATAGTTGTTTAATGAGCTGCTCCTATATACAAGAGAAGAGAATGGGCCTGATTGCTCAAATCTGATGTTTGAAAAAGCATTTTTCCGGATCTTGTAAATTTGCATATCTAATTGCTATGTAATCAAAACTAAGTGAACTGTAGCTACTTGAAACTTTAAAATGAAAGGCAATCATCTTTTCAGGGAGGAGGGGGAACCCCTTACATGCAAGCTAGCCTGAGTATTAGCATTATAGTCTTCTTGTGTTTAATTATAGGTGTCTGACTGAGCAGTAAATTTATGCTTGTGTTACTAAGAAGTGAATGTGACCCTGAAACACCAGCTCAGTTTTGTGGTAAGAGAGCATTGGCTTTGAGAGAAGTTAGCATCCTTTGTGTGTTTGGTGATAATGGATTGTGCCAGAATGGTTGTTAATTACCTACTTTATTTGATATGGAAAATAGTGGTTGCACACTTTTCTTCCCACCAGTGACAGCACTCAATTAAAACTTGTATTAAACAGCTATAATGTGCTCAGTTATCTGTTCTGAAGACATAAGGTGAAGAAAAAATTTAATTTTTCCAGCTGTTTCTTGGAAGCTTTGTTTTTTGTAAATCCTTTGGGGATAACAAACTTTACCAAAAGATGTGTCCTTGAAGCTTTTCTAGTATTGATCTTAAATATTTTATTTATTTCTTGTTCCCTTACAAAAGAGTTAAGAAGAAAAAAAAAAGTTAACATTCTTAAATGTCATTTGGAAGTTTTATAGCCAGTAATTATCAGAATTTTAGACTAGTTAAGGCTCTTTTTAGATTTTTATCTCATTTGAACTTCTAAATCTGACCCAGATTTAAAAGTGGTTTTTTATTTACTTTAATGTTGTACCAGTAAGTGCTTCTTAATCATTTTATCTCCGAGAGGACAGATAATCAGTCTGGGACCGATAAGATTAAATATACTATGTAATTGTTTGGGTAAAACTTTAACTTTGATTTCTTAAGAAATCCTCAAATGTTTACCCTTTTTAGTTTTGATGTTTAAAAAAGAAGCTTCATTGTAGTTGCTGTCTTAAGAGATTTTTTTATTTTTAGTGATTGTTTATTGTGTTTAGGAGTGAACTAAATTTATGTACTTACTATTTAAACTTTTAACTTTTATACATGATTTCAATAATCTTCTCTCCCCTGTTAAACTTTATTACTTTCGAATCCAAGAACTTAACTATTATTAAAGTTTATTTTTAAATCATCACTCATTTATCTTGGCTTTCTGAAAATTGTGTTTTCTAGCATTTTGAAGAAAAAGATTTTATATTTTAATAAATTTTATCAAAGTTAGCAGAGAGCTATTTCAGTTATTCTGAGGTTTACCCATCTTGGTTGACATTTTGATTGTTGAGTGAAATTAATGTACTTATTTTATTAAAGAATTATTTATGAAAATATAGGGATCAACCAGTTAATCTGAGTGTACCTTGATTTCTGTGGTTAAAGAAAAGTTCCTGTACCTTGTGCAGGACATCTGTAGCTGTAGGGAGTATCATTGTACAAATGAGGAATAATGGTCATGTGTATCACATGATTTGTGATCTTAAAAAGTCTCCACTGTCTAGCCTGTTTTTTAGATCTTATTTTGATCATTTTTTAAAATCTTGGGCAATATTTTCAGACAAAATAACTGTTTTCTACATCAATCCCGTAACACATCCACATCTCCATTCAAGCACTTAGTATTTTCTCTACTGGACTACAGAGTTGTGTCAGAGAAATCATGTACTTTCAGTAATTTCTGTAAAAGCACAGTACCTGACACATTGTAGCCACTCTAGAATGTTAAATTAATGTGACCCTTAGTGTTTTATATTTGAGTTAATCACTGGAACTATTTGGTATATAATTTTGAATTAGTTTTACTATTTTCATATGTAATTATAGTTCTTTCAACATCAAGTTTTAAGATTACCACTTACCCACCTTCACTCTTCCCATTGCTATCTCTGCCATTAGCATTGTTCATTAATATGTGTATATTTTTATCCTCTGTGATCCAAAAACACATTGTTGTACAGCAAGGACTAAACTGAAAGGCTCATTCAGTTCTGGGATGATTTAAAGACAAGATGGTCAGGAAGTTGATTATGAGATTGGGTATTGAGTGTTGAAACCAGTCTTGCATGAGTAATCTGGACCTCAAGTGCATCACCTGTGATTAGGTATGCCTGCCATCTAGGAAATGTTCCTGGTGGTTGGAGAAAGGAGAGGGTGTGTTCTAACTAGACCTGGGGACATGCTGCTTCATGGTTTGAATACTAAGCTATTGATGCTCATATGAAAAAAAGATGTTTGAATTGTTAAATAAGAACTTGAGGGCTTCTGCTTCCTGCAGCAAATGAGTAAATTTCTGTCAGTGAGTCCTGCAGGGAGGAACTGGAGAGAGAACACAAGCAGAATCCAGGTTGAGATAGTCCTTAGAGGACAGGGTCAGTATAGCAAATGTTTGTTTGCCTGGTTTGTTACTTGCAGTATAGTAAGTGACACTGATTCCAACTGGCAAACCCCTCCTGTTTTTTGCAGAAAGGGGAAAGGAAAGAAAAAAGAAAGGGAATCCCCAAATCTTAACTGATAACACATGTGTGGAAAGGATATAAAGCATCTCAGCTAAAAATGTGACATAGAGACCAGACAGTGCTGGCACCAAAGAAACAAAGAGTTTGCATTTCTCAGTCAAACAGTTACGTTTACTGGAAACAAAACAACCAGAAGCAAACAAAACAAACAAAATCCTTTAAAGAAAAATAACAGAATCTGGAATTAGTGCAGTTCAGAGTTAATCCCTGAAAAAGAATCACTTCTCAAAAGAAGAGACTATTTTTTTTTTTTTTTTTGGTGGTGGTGGTGCTGAGGATCAAACCCAGGGCCTTGTGCACACAGGGCAAGCAGTCTACCAACTGAGCTATATCCCCAGCCCAAGACATTTTTTTTAAATTTATTTTAACAATTCTCATAAAGTAGGACAAAACATGAAGAGAGATTCAGTCCTCGCAGAGAAGTAGATATTCAATCCTAGCAGATGGAAATTAAAAAAAAAAAAAATAGAATATCTGAAATAAATTCACTGCATAGGACAGGGTATGGATATTTAAAGATAGAGCAATAAAAATTTCCCATGGTAGAGAACAGAGAGAGAAATTTTTTTTTTTTTTTTTTTTTTCAAAATGGGAAGTATGTCAAATGGTCTAACATATATTTGGAGTCCAAGAAAGAGAAGATAACAAGAAAAAGTAATGAAGAAATGATGGCTGAGAATTTAACACATTTGGTAAAAGACATAAATGTACAGATTTAAGGGGCTGAAGTTGTGGCTCAGTGGTAGTAGGCGAGCGCGGCCCGGGTTCGATCCTCAGCACCACATAAACATAAATGCATTTCATTGTGTACAACTAAAAACAAATAAGTAAATATTTTTAAAAAATGTACAGATTTAAGATACAAGTAGTAAGCAGAATGAACACAAAATATTATACATACATTAACACTGCAAACATTGAGATACATCAAAATAAAACTGTTGAGCACCAAAGATTTGAGGACCTATCTAGAACTGAAAGAGACAATAAAACGATTAATTTATGACTTCTTATCAGAAAGTAGAGAGGCCAGAGTAAAATGTGTTTTGAAAACTAAGCAAAATAAGAGGGAAAAGGCAGTAGGAAAGGGGATTGAATATCATAAAAGACATAGGGAAGATCAGTGGAGAAGTAGAAGAATGAGAGGGATGAAGGAAGGGGAAGTGGAAGATAAATGGAATGAATTCAAACAAAATAATGTTCTATATAAAGATACCAAAGGGAGTTTTAGTTTTATGTATATGTAGAAGAAAGGGAATGGAAAGGGAGGGGAATGGAACTCAGATTTCTTGCATGCATGGTTTTTGTCTAAATGAACCCAATTACTGTTTATAATTTTGATGCTCTAATTAAAATAGTTGTCAATTCCAAATTCTGTAACCAGTACAAATATCTTTAAAATGAAGATGAAATAAAGCCATGTTGAAATTGAATATTAAAAAAAGAAAGAAAGAAAACTAATAGCCAGCAGATAACACCAGGAAACATGAAAGGGTGTTTTACAAGCTAAAGAGAAATGAAAGTAAATGGAAAGTTGGTTACTTAGAAATACCTGGGTAAAGAGAAAAAAATATTTTTTCTCTTCATATACTCTTATTTATTATATGTGACTGCTTAATAAAATGACATTATCCTGTGGAGTTTTTTGATAATGTATGTATAAGTATGGGCCTTTCATGGTTTCTGCACGTTAGGTGAAATGGTAAAATGTTTAAGTAGACCATGAAAAGTTACAAATTTATATTATAACCCCCTTAGCAACCATTGAAAAAATAATGCAAAGAAGTTGTTTTAGTCAGAACAATGTAGAGGAGGAAAGGTTTATTTGGGGCTCATGGTTTCAGAGGTTTCAGTCCTTATGTAGTAAGCTTCATTCCTCTGTGCCCAAGGTGAGGCCAAACATCGTGATGTAATGGTATGGAGGGAGGATGGCAGCTCAGGACATGACAATCAGGAAGCAGAGGGCGAGTTCCATTCACCACTGACAAGAATCAAACCCCAAGAGCACACCCCAGTGACCTGTCTCCTGTAACAGCATCCTACCTGCCTACAGCTACTACTTATTAACCTATTCAAGTGGATTAATGCACTGATTACATTAAGGCTGTCATAACCCAACCATTTTACCTCTAAGCTTTCTTATATCACCTTACACATGAACTTTGGCGGCGGGGGGTGGGGGAGACCTTATATCTAAAACATCAGAAGTGTAGATTAAAAATACACAATAACATAAAAACTAACATGGATTTATAAAAATATATTCAGAGAAAATGTTTGTGGTACAGTCTGGAAAGGAAGTTCAGGAACAAAACCCCATAGGTTGAAGTAGAAGGCCAGTAGTAAAAGTGATAGCTGTAAACCTAACCGTATAAAAAGTTGTGATAAATGATAATAGAAGAAATATTTCAATTAAAAAGGCAGAGATTGGCAGGATGGATTATGTAAATTTTTTAAAGCAATCCCAGTGATGTACTGTCCATAAGATAAATATTAAATAGAAAGATGCAGGTTGATTGAAAATAAATAGATGGAAAGAGGTATTTCAAGAAGACAGTAAGCAGCAGTCTGGACTTACTATATTAATATGAGATAAAGGGGATATTTTAGAATGATATCAATTCATTAGGAGGATATAACAGTCAAAAATGTATATTTATCTAATACCAGGGGACTTAATATATGAGCAATAATTAAAACAGCAGAACTAGACAATTTTGCAGTTAAAATAAGAAAGATTTTAACGTGTCTTTCAGTGGTTAGTACAACAACAAACGATGACTTAGAAAATCTGAACTTCAGGGACTGGGAATGTAGCTCAGTGATGGAGTTTTTGGCTTGCATGTGTAAAGCCTTGGGTTCAATCTTTAGCACCACCAAAATAATAATAATAATAATAATAATAATAATAATATATAAATAATAAAATAATAATCTGAACTTAATTATTAGCCACCTTGAACTTACTGGCGTTCATAAAAACACTACACCTTAGAGCTACAGAATTCACATTTTTTTTTAAATGTGTATGATAATGTTCACCAGGAACATTATTACCACATGGGGCATACAGTGAGAATGCAAGATAAGTTTAATATCTAGGAGTTAGTGTCATTTATCCTATTGGGAAAAAAAGTAGAAAGCTGTTAATTACATCAGTAAGTGTATAAAAATGTATTTGCCAAAACACAGTACATATTCATGATAGATTTAAAGGAAAAGGAAACTTCCTCAGTTTGATAAAGTTCATCTGTGAAAAAATATATAGTAATGTCATTTTCAACAATAACACAAAGTACATTCCTCCTAAATTCACAAACAAGCCAGGATGTTTGATTTCATCCTTTCCCTTATAGTTTGTGCAGAAGGTCCTAGCAAGTACAATATGACAAGGAAAAGAAAAGGGCATATAGAATAGAAAGGAAGAAGTGCAAATGCTTCCAGGTATCCTGACTGCTTGTATAGAGAATTATAAGTCATAAGAAAAGTTCAGCCCAACAAAAGCAGATGATAATCCTAAATCTGTATATACCAAAGAACATGGCTAGAAAAATATGTAAGATGGAAATCACCAGAACCAAAAGTAGAAATCCACAGATCCACAGTTGTACTTTTACCACAACTCTTAATAACTGATAGAGCAAGAGGGCATGGGACTCATAGATGATCTGAACAGCACAACTAGGCAGACTTGGCTAGTTTAAAAAAAAAAAAAAAAAGAACATTGAACTTAACAAATTACATAATTTTTCATTCTTTTAAAAGTGTATGTGGAACATGTGCTTGTCCATAAGGAAGCTTCAGCAAATTTCAGAACTCCAAAATTAGTCACAGTGTATTTTTTTTAATAACAGTGGAGTTGAGCTGGATATTAGCTGGAAATTAAAAATTAAGGGTTATAAAGAAGAGGCATGTTTTCATTTAAGAATCTATAAAGAATAGCAAAGTAGATCAAGAAGGAAAAGAAGTAAAACAAAGACTGAAATTGGTAAATAGAAAAGTGTATGGGATAACATTGACGATTAAAGAAAATTTCTTATAAAATTGACAAAACTGAAAGAGAAGAAAAACTTCATTATGGCATTAATTTCAAAATTATTTTATCTGTTATTAAAATGTCTTTAGATTGACAGCTTGCAGTTCTCAAAGAACTTTATTTTGTATTTGAAATATTTTTTTCTATACTAACTCAGTCTTTGATCATATTCTGGAGTACATGTTAAAGGAAGACATAAATGAAATTAATAGATTTCTTGCCATGTTTTTTAAATCAATTTTTCCCTCAGTCTTGGTTTTCATGCCACATAGCATTCTCTGCTATCAGGACATTGATATGATGCAGCAACTTAGAAATGAGTGATCGATTCATTATTCTTCTAGAGTTTGTCCCAGTCTGTTGCAGGTTTTATATACATTGTTGTGAAGAACTGTGAGGGATCTGAGATTTTTTTATGTTCTTCCTAAACTAACAGTTTAGCTTGCTGCCACAGCTTCTTGGTGCTGGCAGAAGACCAGAGACTCCTGGATCAGAAGCAAGACTTTATTACTCACAGCAAAAACAGGAGCAGAATATGAGCATGTCTGCATTGATTCTCTTAAGTCCCAGGTTACACAAAACATCGCAAAGCAAGGTGATACTTTTCATACAACGGATGGTTTTTTTTCTTTTTTCCTTTTTTCTTTTTTCAGAAAAGGAGCTTAGAACCAGGGTCCCAGCACCTTATTAGCCAGCAGTAGACAAGACATCTCCCCACTCTGGTCTCCTTGACCCTCTTAGTTGCCTCTGACTACAGAAACTACTCAATTTGAGGATACATAAGCCTTGCGCTCCCACATACTCAGAACATACAGGGATGCTTGGGGTCACTGCAGCAGTGGTTAGGCAGGGTCAGCTGTGTCCTATTGCTGCCTCTAAATATCTTAGGTAATTGACATACAGTAAGTAAATGGAATCAGGAACCAAATGAGAAAGAATACAGATTATTTCAAAATTCATGAAAAATACTTTTGGAGCTACAAATTTGAGAACCTATATAACTTTAAAAAGTCTATTTTAAGGGTGGTGTTTTCTCCTGGGGCTGGGGTTGTGGCTCAGTAGTAGAGCACTTACCTAGCATGTGTGCGGCCCTGGGTTCGATCCTCAGCACCACATAAAGATAGATAAATAAAGGTATTGTGCCCAACGACAACTAAAAAATAAGTATTAAAAAAAAATTCTATCTGGCGCAGTGGCACATGCCTCTAATCCCAGAGGCTCAGGAGGCTGAGGCAGGAGGATCTTGAGTTCAAAGCTAGCCTCAGCAAAAGCAAAGCACTAAGCAATTCAATAAGACCCTGTCTCTAAATAAACTACAAAACCGGGCTGGGGATGTGGCTTAATGGTTGAGTGCCCCAAGTTCAGTTTCCATTTCCAGTACCAAAGGGGGGGGGGGGATTCTAAACTTTTTTTTTTTTTTTTTTTGTATGAACCAAAAAATTGATTGCAACATTCTTAAGATTGTAAAATTGTCATTTGGTAATTGTGAAAATTCTAAACTAGAGGAGTGTCTTCAGCACTTAGCTCTTGTTATTCTCATAGTTGTTTCCATTATGGGGTTAAATGAAGGGCTGTTTTAGTATGGGGTGAATATGTGTATTGTGGGAAGAAGGGGTAGATGGAAAGGAATGCCAGAGAGAAGAGAGAGGCATATGAAATTCAAAAGGTGATATTAAGGTGGTTGGGTTCACATATGCAAAATATTCATGGAATAAGCACATGAAAGTGAAGAGGCAGAACTTCAATCTGTTAGAAGACCTAGTGTATTGATATAAGTAAGCACTTGAGGATACAGGACAAAGTGTATGTAATGTATTCAGAATATGCAAATAATTCACTAAAAATTGTTTCTAAAGACCACAAATCCAATATAAAAATGAGAAAACAGGCAGGTGACAGAACAGGAAATCTGAGTGAACAGTGAGCATGTGGAAAGCTGCTTTACCTTATTAATACTCAAGGGAATGTGTTTAATAAAAGTAACACATTTGATGCCCACTGAGTTGTCAGAAGAAAATTGTCCATTATAATTTAAAAAATGGCCAACAATGTAAGTGACATCAAATGGAGAAATATAAATTGTCTTTTTGTGAAGTGTAGTACTAGGTAGCAATGAAAATGAATAAATTTGCTTAAATATACTTGATTCAGTATATACTTAAAATTGAAACTGAAGTGCTCAAAGTAGGCATTGTTTTAAATTACCTTCTGCAGTTATCCTGATAAAAATACATTGATATGACCTTTTTACACAGAATAATTTGAAAAAGGGGCCATACCAGTGATATGGTAACAGGTCATTCCTTTCATGGAGTGGTATTTTCAGAAACTTATAAAAAATTACTAAACTATTACAAGACACAGTAAATACAAAATAGTTGATCTTTTTTGCCATAGATAATTAGCCAGTATTTTTAAAGGAAAAATTAAATCTAGTAATTGATATTGCTATAAACTAAAACTTTTCTCTTTTCACCTCAAATCAAATCTATCATCTCATTGTGATTAATATGATCGTTCATGTAAGGAATTATTTTCAAAGATGATGTCTTCCATTATGATTATGGCATAGTAGCAAAGTAAATGTGCTGTGGTTGTGTAAAGTTAAAGTTAGCTTAATATCTTTTTTGTGTGTTCTTGATTAATAATGTCTTTCCTTTGTGTTCAGGTGATTTGTGGGAAAGGAAGTGTGTAATGCATGTAAAATACTTGGCACACTCCACACTGATGCATACAAGTCAAAAGATTAAACACAGTTTGTAAAAATTTATCATAAATTACTTGTACCTGGTTAAATTTGAGGGCATTTGGTCTTTTCATACACCTTTTCTGCCTTGATTGTTTATTTCATGAAGACTTTATTTTCCCAGTCTTAACTACTTTCATGTTTATTGAGCAAAGATTAATCTAGCATGTGTATTTTTAAAATTATTTTTTCATATCAAAATACATACTTGTTGCTTTCCCAGTTCTGTGGATTTGGCCCAAGTCATCAACATTATGAAATAGACTTAAACTTCATCTAAAAACACTTCTAAACATATTATGGCCACTTTGAAACAATACTGTGTAAGGTTGGGTTCATGACATAAGCAGTAATTATGGCATTAGTGGCTTAATGGGATCTTTTAAATTTTGTTTTCAAACTTTGATAAAGGTGAAATTTTAATGAAAGTGTTACAGGTTTCAACCAAAGAAGTTGTAGCGTGCATATACAAACTTACTGTGAGGAATTGGCTTATATAATTGTTCATACTGGCTAGTCCAGAATCCACAAAGCAAGCACTGAAGAAGGCATATCTAGGGAGAAAGATGTCATAAACATGATTAGCGTCTGGTAGTACCTGAGTTTAGAGAACGTATAAGCCTCCTTTTAAGGATTCCAAGGGGTAGGTCTGATCCACCCAAAATAATCTCCCTGTTGATTAATTTAAAGTCACTTGATTAGCAGGCTTCATTATATCTTCACAGGAGGGTCTAGATCAGTGTTTCATTGACTAGCTGGGAGAAGGTACATATATGCTACAAAAGGTTGCTGCTTCCCATTTGTATTTCTGTTTTTACCTTAAATGGAAAGGAGCTATAGAAATTTGACTAGGGAAATTCTATTTTTCAGTAAAAATAGCTCATAACAACTTAATCATACATTTTTCTTTTCTTTTCCACTAGGGATTTGAACCCAGAGAAGCTTTACCACTGAGCCATATTTCCAGCTCTTTTTATTTTATTTTTTTAAATTTTGAGGCAGGGTCATACTAAGTTGCTCAGGGCCTCTCTAAAGTGCTGAGGCTAGCTTTTGAACTTAGGATCCTCCTGCCTCAGTTTCCCAAGTTGAGGGATTACAGGTGTGTGCCACCTTACCTGGCCTCAATAGACATTTAAAAAATGTCGTTTGTGGTAGGCTATGTGTCAGGTACTAAAGATTCAGTCACATAGAGGATATGGTGCCTGCCCTTTTGTAGCCAAGATGGGCTCATGTAAGCAACTTGGAGAACATGTTTTTATATAGAAATAATTTTTTTTTCATTATTTTAAATACTTCCTTTTTCCCAGTAGTGGGAGTAATTGAGTGGAGTCACATTCATTTCTGAAATTGTCATCCAGGTTTGCTGGATATTTTTCTAATGATCATAAATCATAAGAACATAAGAGTATTTAACATCCTGTCGCGAATAAGCTTAATTTTGGTTATTGATATTAAAGGATGTTATGTTTCTTTAATAAGCAAGCAGTATACATTTAACTTTTAACATTGAGATTAAATTTTGTACATGTAGATAAATTATTTGCAATTTATGGGCTGCAGATTTTGGAGTTGGGGGTTCTAGTTATTGTGTAATAGTTTATAGTAACTATTCTTTCAGCATGTAATAATTAGAGCAGAGTTCTGTTTTTCAAAGCCAGTCATGTTAATTTAGTATATAAATTTCTTTTCTTTTTTTTTTTTTTTGTGTATTTTATTAGAGACGGGGTCTCACTGAGTTGCTAAGTGCCTCGCCATTGCTGAGTCTGGCTTTGAACTCGTGATCCTCCTGCCTCAGCCTCCCAAGTGCTGGGATTACAGGCGTGCACCACCATGCCCGGCAGGTTTATAAATTTCTTTAACAACAAATATTAATTTTGTATTTTGGCAAGAATACCTTCTAAATGAGCCTAGGAAGGCCCATAACAAATCTGCCATTTTCTCCTCTCCCAAAATGTAAATGGACTGAGGATGTAACTCACAAAATGCTTTCCTAGAGAGTATGAGGCCCTGGGTTCAATTTCTAGCAGCAGTAGCAGCAGCAGCACGCCCCCCCCCCCCCCCCACACACACACACTCCAAAAAAGAAAAAAAATGTAAATCATTGACAGTTCATTATTATCATTTCTTTTTAGAGTGTCATAATGACAAAAGTAGCCATTGGATTTTTCTGTTCAGTGTTAGGATATATTGGTGTATGTTTTGCTCTGTTGATAAAATCAAGAGAGCTGAAGGAAATCTAGAGTTATTGTTTATTGACATGGCTAATTCATTCATTGAAATACCACTGGCATAGTATTTTCTGTCCCCTTTCATATTGTTTTTATTTCACTAAATACGCATCTCAGTATACAAACTAAGAAGTACTAGGCAGAGTTCTTAACCTTACATATCCTGCTCTGATTCTAAAACTTTAAAAGGCAAAAAAACCGTCACCAAGAACAGAAAGAACTGTGACATCCCAAGTTAATTTGGGTTGTTGCATGAATATCTCCTTCTCACTCACTCTCTGTTTCGGTGACTGGGTCTGGCAGTGTTTCTCAGACTGGCCTTGAATTCCTGGCTCAAGGGTTCTTCCTGTCTCTGCTGCCTCAGTAGATGGGACCACAGATGTGTGCCACTATGCTTACATCATCTGTATCTTTTAATCCAAAGAAATAATTGATTAATTGTTAAGTTTTCACTGTGGCTTTGATTTTGTAGCATCCTAATTGAAGAATTGGAACATTACTGATTCTTTGTTATGTTAACATAATGACAGGACAAAGTCCTGAAGTAAAAGAAGGGAAATTCCTGCTGCCTGGAAAGCCATCTTAAGACATAGGAAGGGCATAAGGAGGAAAGGAGTTCCACAATAACAGAGCTTGGCCCTGCTTTCAGCATCTTTTCTTTCATTTAATCCTTGCAATCCTGTGACTTTTTCAAATGAGAGAAAATAAGAAAATCATAATTATTTCACTGTCTCCCTTGCTAGTCTGAAGCACTTAAGAGGGCTTGTGTGGCTGCACACTTATCTGTCAAACCTTGTTCACTAGCAAGGTGCCTTCTATGTAGAAGAATTCAGTTAATATTAAGTAAATTAAGTAAATAAATGCACGAGTTGCTCAAGATTATAGTTATTAAAATTAGGCTAGCATTTGAGTCTGTGTTCTTGCCCTTGATATATATATATGACACTTCTGGGTGTAGGGAGTCACCTTCTTTTGTGTTTCCTTCCACCTTAACCAATTCTTTTTATTTACTCTTTATTCTACAATAAGCAGATGCTGATTTAGGGTTTGAAGCAAACTTAGTATTCTGGCTATCGGTGAGTAAATGTTAGCACTATGGAAGGATCTCAAAGTGGTGTTATGACAAGATAGCACTCCCTATACATGTAGAAATGCATTCCTAAATGTTCAGTCATATGCTGAAGTCATTATTCTATACACTTGTGTCTTTGATACTGTTTAACACTGATGAATTGAAAATGGCATGAAGGCAGCTAAGAGTTGATATTGGGGCAATATGAGTACTATACATACCCAAAGTGGCATTAGGTTGAATAGGACATTACAAAGCAATGACTACAAATGATAAAGTTGCTCTTCACCCACAGTCCTCAGCAAGGAAGTAACTTTTGTAATATAATAAGCAGTGCATTATTGCTCACTTACATTTTGGAAATCCTAATGGCATTAGGCTACAATCTTAGGTTTGAGAATGTAAAACAGACTATAAGTGGTTCTTTCAAGATTACTCTTAGTTTGCATGTGTTGTAGCTCACTGGACTCTGATCTCTATTTTGTGTATGTATTTTTTTATTTTTACTTAAGATGGAAAATATTCTGATTTGTGTATTGCCTGATCTCTATATTTTTATAGATCTTTAATTGAATTTTTCATATATTTAGTTATTTTTCCCTAACCAACATAGAAAAGTACACATGTAGAATGTATAAGAAAACACCATATGACTTAGAAGCTTAGTAATTATTGAACCAGTATATTTTGTTACATGCTGTTTTCACTTTATAATGTAGCAGTTTAATACTAAATTTAAAAATACATATGTATATTTTTAGTTGTAGATGGACATAATATCTTTATTTTATTTATTTATCTTTATGTGATATTGATTGAACCCAGGGACTCACACATGCTAGGCAAGCACTGAGCTACAACCCCAGCCCCCAAATGTTTTTTTTTTTTTTTCTAAATATTTATTTATTTGCTTTTAGTTTTACATAATGCGTTTATTTGTATGTGGTGCTGAGGATCGAACCCGGGTTGCGCACGTGCTAGACGAGTGCTCTATGGATATTTTAGGGAAAGTGATTTCTTATACAAGGGACAGTAAGTTAACACGGGTTGCATGAAGAATGCATGATGATGAGACCCTATGGATTTAGTGATGCTTTAAGATGGATTTGTATGGCATTTATTATGGCAGCATGAATATGTCATGAAACATTTGTGTAGGATACTTATTTATAGAATATGCTACTGTTATATATACATATAAAACAAGTACAGAAATTAGTACTCAGTAGAAATGGACAAAAATGTAATAGAAGAAGTACAGGTTCAGATCTGTGTGGGTAGACGAGAAATATAAAGCTATTGATTATGTACCAAACTCTTAGTTATTTTGGGCATTTCTAAGTACATTGTGGGTTAATGTAAAAAGTGGAAATGAAGTATCTTTGCTTTCTAGAGTCTTCCTATTCTAGAGTGTAATATTATCATGATAGAACAGTAAAATTCTGTGGAAGCAAAGTGAGGCAGAGAGAGGATGGATAAATTCTGATAGAATGTAACTTGGAAAAATATTTTGGAAGAGGTAGTATTTGAATTCATTTTTCAGTTTTTTTTTTTTTTTTTAATTCCTTTTCCTACTCTTTCAGTCCATTTTGTGCAGAGACTGTGAAATAATCATGGTCATAGTTTATTCCTCCTTCTAGGAAACTGATCATTCTCATTTATGTGTCACTTCAAATCCCTCATGAAGGGCAGTTTAGTTCTTTGATCAGCAAAGCTCTCCTTCATTCTAAAATTGTAAAGATTAAAGGTATATCTTTTTTAAGCTTATTTCTTTCTAAAAGTTACATGTAAGAAATAATTTCATTTTTATGTAATATTTTAATATATTTTATTGACTAAGTTAATAAAAATAAGTTGAACTAGTTCTACTTTTTAATCCCTGAAGTACACTTCCAATTTTGTTTTTTCAAATTTTGGCTTATGTTGTTGTCAGTCCATTTGTTGTTAGTTATCCCTGCTCCATATTCCTGGTATGTCATTTCCTAAATCATCTGTCCTCCTGTGATTTTTAGATTGCACTCTATCCCAGCCATAATCCATCATGGTAACATGATTATGCAAAGTGGGTGCTCCTCTGTGTGCTATTCATGTTTACACAGCTAGAGTTCCTCACAGTTCTGTGATATGTGTGCTGCATGTATCTCCATTTTATAGATGAGAAGCCAAGGCACAGAAAAGTGCAAGTATTTTGCCCAGGATTAAACAGATAATATGTGGTTAAGTGTGCATAGTATCATAAATTACTTAGAATATTGGCAGATATTACTCAAAATTTTGTT
This sequence comes from Tamias sibiricus, assembly GCA_025594165.1. NCBI lineage: Eukaryota > Metazoa > Chordata > Mammalia > Rodentia > Sciuridae > Tamias > Tamias sibiricus. The sequence goes on from CM046666.1 coordinate 146,647,356, forward strand.
TGTGAAAAAATTTTATTCTAAAATATTGTGTTTCCTATTGGATTTCTGTGGAATTTACTGTCCAGAGTTATCCCAGGAAAATGTAGCTTTATGTACCATGAACCATGTGTGGTCACTCTTCTGCTTTCACCTTAAAACCATTATTACATAAACCTGTGAATGACCTTCACTTGAGATAGTCAAGATTTTTTCCAAATATCATCTTGGTTCTGGTTACTGTTTTCAGTGAAATAATTATAATCTTGATTAGTTTTTAAAAAATTATATGTAACCTTTCTTCCATAAATTGTTGTAGGATCTTCAAAGGCAGAAGCTCATCAGCTAAAGTAAGGTCAGGTGAATCAGTCCATCAGTTTATCTCCTGTTGAAACAAGATAGGTGATTTCATCAATATCTACCTCTAAGACTATTAAAAGGACTTCATAAAATGCTGAGTATGAAGTTCTTTATGCGTTTTTGTTAATAATGTTAATAGCTCTGACTTTTATTTATCAATCTTATTTTCTGCTGTGGTAAATACCGAATACAGGGCACTTAGTAAAGCCAGTGGGAAAGGATATGAAGATGAATCTGATTCTATAGTTCTTGGAGCTTTTTGACAATAATACACATTGGATTGATTATTATTCTCTGTTCTATTTCTTTTGATATAAAGAGAACATCCTGTCTGGAGAGACCTGGTGATAAATTTCATTAAAAGATGATTTTTGAAATTGGGACTTTAATAAGATTTGGGAAGGAAAATGGGCAGAGGTAGGATAGGTTGGTCTTTTACTTTTTATCTTCTCGGGGCACTATCAGCAAAATAAATATTACAAGTAATATTTTGAAACATCACTTCCTTTCTTCATTCCTTTGGTAATCTTTTCTTGTATATTCTAGATGGTGGAGAGAGTAAAACCAACCACCCGGTATACAAAAATTTCACACGTAAATTAGTGGGAGGTGTCTGCTAACTGTGAGGAAGCATTTTGTGCTTCCAGAGGCAGTAACTAACATATATGGGTGATCCACAGCTGCAGAAACTTAGCTGAATTTCCTGCTCGTCTATTTCCAACCTTACTTTTTTGATAAACATTAGATCTTTAACTTTGTTGAGATGAAATTTAAAAGTACTTGATCATTTTTGTCTTTTTGTGGGAAATTTCATTCATATTTTTATTTCAGTCTTCATTTATCTTCGAGGTCATATTCAGCTTCCCAAATTGTCTTGTTCAAAATTGTTTCCACACACTTTAAGCTCCTCAGGTTTAGACAGTCTCCCTCATTTTGGTTTTCATTCAGACAGACCAGTATTATTTGGCAAGCACTGGGGATATGTTAAATGTAGTTTGGCCTTATAGTAATTAAACTTATAGTGGAATTGATACGCGAAAATGGGGAGGGCACATCTGATGTTTCCATTATTGTGTCCATGGGAGATAAGTGTTCTTGTGATGGAAAGACATTGGGAGTGGTCCTTTGTTTTCAACTTGGAAAATATTTGGCATCAAATAATAATAAAAGATCTTTGAATTGGCAAATTGTTTTCCTTATGCTTAACTTAATAAGCATTTATCAAATGCCTGCTGCCTTTAAAGACTTCTTAGATAATGATTTCGGCAAACTAAAAAATATACTATTGTTCATATATTACTAAGAAATAATTTGTTTTGAAAATGTGATTGCTATGGATCTTAAGTTAATAAAAGATTTTTGAGGTCAATATTTATGACTGGAGTCAGTGAAGAATTAGACTATATAAAATCTACACTATGCAGAGTTTCTCAAAAATATTAAGATTATATATATGTAGATATAGAGAGAGATATATTAAGATTATATGTAGATAGATAGAACTGAAGATGATTTTATGTCTAAACTTTAATACTTGGCCACATTGCATATATTCATAATAAAAATGTGATTGGAACCTCAATTTGGTTCAATATGTGACACTTTTGTATTTCTTTCCAAGAGATTTTGGCATATGAACTTGCACATTAAGAGCACCGTAGGAGCAAAAGTCTTTTGCTTATTTGCCTGCCTACAAATGTATAATTAAAAGAGTGTCAGCAGGGGTTAGGACAATCAGTGTGCTCTGATGCTTCATGTTAAAGAATTACTTTGTTGTTCAAACAGATACTGTAATTAGAGAATAATTTTAAACTTCATCAGGCAGTGACTCATCAAATTTCTTTTTTATCAAAAACCAATCACAAACAGAAGTAGTTTGTCAAATGGTAAGAATTTTTTTGCTTTTTATTTTTATGTGTATAACAGCTTTAAAATGAAGTGGATATTATTTAAAAGAAATGATATACTTATGGGCAATATTAATTAGCCCTGTCTTAGTAATAATGTTGAAAATATACATTGTGTTTTGAGCTACATATTAGATTTAATAACCTTACCCATTGGAAACTTTTTTAAAGATTGGGGGGATTCTGTGTGTTAAGTGAAATAGCTACAGGTTTATCCTTTTTCAATATTTCTGTCATTCAAATTAGATAGACAGTTCTAATTTAGAAAAAAATAAATTTTGTAGGTGCAAGAGTTGTTTTACCAAGTACTTTTCTCCCAGTTCTTGATATTCTTCATGACTTACTCAAGAATTCATTTATGGAAAAGGAGTGGCTTGGAATTAGGAGATAGGACCAATATGAAAAGGCAAAACCAAATCTACCAAATCTCTTTTAATCTGTTTGTCTGCAAAGTCCCTACTGGATCTAAAATTCTGTGAGGGTGAGACTTACTTAAAATTGCAAACAAAATGTTAATAAGGTTAAAAAAAAAAAATCTAAGCTGGGCATGGTGGCATGCCCCTGTACCCAGCTAGCGGGGTGGGGAGACTGAGATTGGGAGGATGGCTTCAGACAAGTCTGACAATAGAGTGAGATGTTCCCTGCCTCCTTGCCACTCCCCTCACCCCACCTCACCCCCTACCCCCCCAAAAAGAAAAAAGAATTCTAAAGATTCAAGAACTCTGTTCTGTTTCTGGTCTTTCACTAATTTATTTTGCTTATTTTAGGGCAGTTTACTTAACTGGGAATCTGATCTGTAGGTGATGATGTATGCTAGGAGTTAGTGGCCAAGATGGCAGGCTCTGTTGTTGCCTGGGTGGAGAAGTGCTTTTGTGTAGCTTGGGCAAGCCACATTTGTCTAACAATAGCAATGGCAGTCCCACAGTCATAGTTTAGTTAGGAAGGTCTTATGACATGGCATATTTATATTGCTTAGCATTGTACTTGGTAAGTAGTAAGTGTTCAATAAAAGCTTAGTTGCCATTATCATGATCATCAAGTACCATTAGTAATTATGTCTTTCTGTTCTTTTATTGGGTGCAAATAGTATTATAAAATTGTTTAATATGATATTAAAGTTTAATTTACTATATGCAGCAGTTTTCCATTTCCTTGAATCCTCTTATCATTTATTCCAACCTTAAGTCAAACCTCAACTATACATACACATATAGTAATGTTATCTATTTTGTCTTTGCTGTCACATTGTTATATTAAGCAGTAACTCTTGTTGTTTTGAAAAGACTTCAATATTTTCATTCCCATTTTCTTCTTTCTTTGTGGGTTTTTACATTTTAAATTCTGATTTTTTTTTAACTTAGATTTTAAATTGTTGAATCAAGAGTATACACTTTTGCCAACTCAAATTTATTCCTTCTGTAAAGTGCAATGGCAAATTATAATGCAGCTTTGTTCTGTGTTCCTATAATGCAGGTAATATCTCCTTTTTAAGTTCTTTGGCTTTTTTCTTTACCATTGTATAAATGTTTCATGGCAAGTCACTATTTCAGTTTTTATGCCTAAGCTTTTCTGAATTATTCTGAATTATTAATGTTCTTTAGTTATCCTTGTGTAGTATTTATATGCGCTACCCTTAAAAACAAACACTCACTAAACAGAATAACTTAATGTCTTTAATTACTGATTAATATATATTATGACATATATATGAAATATCAATTATAGTTTGTTTCTTTTTTTAATCTGTGTGGCATTTACCTGAGTCTTTGCATGCCTGTTAATTTCATTAGTTATCAGATAGTGTGTGTGAATTTTAGCTTCTTGGATGGATATTTTTATATTTCTGTAAATACCCTTCAGCCTTGATCTGGGACACAGTTAAGTTACTTGGAAAGTTTGGTCCCTTTAGGTTTTGGCTTTAAAATTTATTTGAGTAGCACTGGAACAGTGGGCAGACTAGATTTAGTTGTTAACTTTACTATGGCAAGACCCTTTAGTGTATGGTTTCTGAATCACAGGAAGTATTTTCAGTCTGACTCCTTGTGTAAACCAGGCCTTTCCTTACCTTGAGTCCTGGAAGTGATTTTTTTTTTCCCCCTAACCTCTGGAGTTTCCTGCCTGGCTACACTGGTGTTTTTAGGTGGAGTGCTCTGGTAGGCCTTGGCAGTTCCCCAGTGTGGTTGTGCAGACTTGATTCTGTGACCCCAGCTGTGCTAGTCTTTTCCACTCAGGGAGGAGTAAGTCAGGGAGGGCTTATTCTTTTTTTTTTTTTTTTTTTTTTTAACTGTTCATACATTTCTGTCCTCGTTGGGTAAGCTCATTCATGTGAGTTGTACTCAAAAGCTCTTTTATTATACCAGTTTTACTTTCTTGGATTGGAATCTCACATTTAGTAAAACAGTGACCTTCAAGATAAAGGTCTAATAACAACAAAGGTAATATTTATTGTTTATGGTACCTTGGTCTGCGCCACAATCCATTTTTGTATAACATTTATGTGTCATTTATTTATAAATTTATATTCTTTTTTTAACTCTTAAAATTTGTAAATTGTATTTGCATTATCTCTAAAGCAAGAATTAGGTCTGAAATTATAATATGACCCTATTTAAGTAATAGGAATGTGGCATGCTTTCCTTAGTTCTCCCTGTGGTGGCAAGGTGTATAGTGTGAGGGTGCTCTTCACTAGGGGACTAGATGTCATCAAGGAAATTGAGAACACATACTGTCTGTGAAACTGTATTCATTTCTTGATATAATGAAAGTGGTCTTTTCAGTTGATTTTAAAAAAAGTCTGATGAAAATATAGCTATAACTATTCTTATTTATTCTTTGTTGTAATTATATGAAAATGTTTCAGACCATAATTACTATTTCAAATACTTAGGTGTAGCACTTCTTCTACACTATAATGTCTAGTTTGCAAAATATTATTCCTACTGTTTGGTACAACTAACATCATTAAACATAGTTGTAATGAAGTGGAAATTTTACTGAGTTCTTGAGAATGAAAACTTTGATTCATTTTTGTTTACCAAGTTTGTTTACCAAGTGTTCTTCGTAAATGACTTTCTTAATCTTGATGACTTTCCATTTACTCATAAGTAATATATAGAAATAACAAGAGTGTTCTTCATGGTAATCTAGGGATGATGCCATATGTAAGTTTCTTCGTTTTGGCCAGGAAAATAATTCAGAAGGTTTCCAATGTTATTTTAGCAAAATAATGCAAACATGGCTTAAATCGTAGGCATCAGATTCATAATATGAAGGATACACTCTCTTGAAAGAAAAATATTTGTAAGAGTCTACTTTGTGAATTTTTTAGGAGGAGCAAAATAGAGGCAAACCCAATTGGGAGCATCTAAATGAAGATCTACATGTACTAATCACTGTGGAAGATGCTCAGAACAGAGCAGAAATAAAACTGAAGAGAGCAGTGGAAGAAGTGAAGAAACTACTGGTACCTGCAGTAAGTGATAATTTCTAAGCCTTAGATTTGGGCCCTATTTTCCCTCTTTAGTTTAATTTTAAATTATCATAAAATTTATCTTTGTTTTTTCTTATTGTTGTTATTATTTTGGTAATGGGAATTGAACTGATGGGAATGCTACCACTGAGCTACATCCCAGCTCTTTTTATTTTAAGACAGGGTATCAGCAGTTTGCCCAGGGTGACCTTGAATTTGGCAATCCTCCTCCCTCAGCCTCCTGAGTCTCTGGGATTACAGGAATGTGCCACCACCTCTGGTTGTAATGTTTATGTTAGTAGACAGTGGGTTATTATTTGGTAGAGATTTTTATTTAACCACAATATGTAAAAAGTAATTTATAGCTCATTTAAATGCAATATGCAAACATGGATATTGCTCAAATCCTTAACTGAGAAAATCTGTTTATTTTTTGGAAAGGAAGTGGTATTGGGGGGAGGAGCAAATCCAGTTAATAACCTCTCCTTCTCACAAATACAATTCACCTCCTAAATCTTTTTTTTTTTTTTTTTTTTAATGGTACCAGGGATTAAATCCAAGGGCGCTTTAACCACTGAGTCATATCTTTATTTTGAGATAGGGTCTCACTAGATTGCTTACAGCCTTAGTAAGTTGCTGGGGCTGGCATTAAACCTGCCATCCTCCTGCCTCAGCCTCCTAAGCCACTAGGATTACACCATACCTAGCGGAATCTTTATTATAGGTAAAGAATTTAGGCACAGCATCAGTAGGGTGATGCAATCTTTTGGGGGAGGAGCAGGTAATGAGTGTGCAAAGTCTATGCAATTCATGCTAGGTGAGCTGAGTTAGCACAATATTTGAGTTGTCTGTGGTACCATATCATTGTTTCCCACAGAAAGGTTAGTGTTCTGTAGTAAGACTTTCCCATAATGTAATAAAATGCTTTTTTATTAAATGAATTTTAATTAAAAAATTCATTTTATAAAATGAAAGCTAAATTTTACTGATGTACCAGGCAACACTTTGAGCATTTTTCATACTTTACTGTTATTTCTAAAATAATGAAAAACTATTAAAGTTATATTTAAGAGTCTGAAATAAGACATTAAAAGTAATTTTTGGATGGTGACCTCCCATAAGAAATTATCCAGACACCTTTGTGTTCTCCAGATTATCCCTAAACCCTTCCCTTCTCTGCCAGTTTTTCCCTCAGCTCTGTTCCTTGGGTCTGTTTTCATTGTTGCACATCTGTTTAGTAACATTAAAAAAGATGATTGAACTATTGATTATCTGAGTATTATCTTTCAGTGGGAAATAAATATAAATAAATTATTAGTTTTCTATGTCATTATCAAAATGGTTTTTCATTTAAAGAAGGGAAAAAAAACAAGTACTACTGCTTGCATTGTGTCCAAAAAAATCTGTTAGCATTTACATAAATGAGTATGGCATCTGCTGTTTTTTATTTTCCTGATAATCTGGAAGTTAATTCACAAATCATTAGTATTTTATATTAATTTGACAAAATTATATTTATACACATTAAACCATGTAATTTTCCTCCTTTTTCTTAATATGAAAAGCTGTATAGAAAGGGGGATTTTTGAGAATTTAATAAGTTATTAGTTTCATGATCAGAAGCTGCTTTTAGCCTTAAACTTTGATAAGTATATCCAGAAGTACACAGCTCATGTTACATTAAACAAATTTATCCAATAAAGCCAATAAATCAGTGTATAATAACACTATCATCAACCAATTAGATTACTTTAATCATCTTTCAGTAAGTTTCTTTAGTTCGAAAAGGTAATAACCTGGGAAAGAGTGTTGGATTAAAAGCTGTGTTTCCTTGAGAAAGTTGTTACTAATTTCTCTGTATTTACTTACTTACATTTTAGAGTTGGAGCAAAGATCTTGAAGAACCCTATTGTTTGAAAAATTGTCTTCAGGTTGAGCACTCACCTAGCATATCTGAGACCTTGGGTTTTATCCCTACCACTATCACTATCGAACGCCCCCCCCCCCCAAAAAAAAAGTCTTGGAATATGTAGACATGGCCATAGATTTTAAAACTGACAGAGTTTTTAAGAGAGTACATACATACCTTAGAGGAAATGATGATAAATTTATATCCTGTGGAAGTATTTTTAGGATTACTGTTTAATAAAACAGGTAATAATAATTTTAAGTTATGCTCCGTGAAATTATCTTGTTGTGATGAAACATTCTCAGAGTTACAGACAATAGAATAAAAATCACATACTTTAAGGTATGTGACTATACAGTGAATTAGACTTGAGATAATTTTTATTATTATTCACTTTATTGATTTAATTTAAGCTGAATGTTATAGATTTGTCATGATGGTACCAAGAAAAATAGAAATTTAAACCAAATAAAAGCTTTACTATTTTTGGCTTTTTCATAATTGACCAATATCATGAAGCTTAGCCAGGAAGAAAACGTTTGATTTAAATGTCATTAAATGACATTTATATTAACATGCGAGTAAACCCTTCTCATGTTAAGCGAAATTCATCATGGTATAACATTTGAGTGCTGTGTTGTGGACATTTGTGTGTCATACTGATGTTGTCTGGTGTCGTATCAACTTCTGGAACTTAAAAATCAGTCAGTTCCAGGACCTTAGTTGTAGGGTTTTGGGATCTATTACTTGCAGACATCAATGGTAATTGAAGTAATCCATCCTCTATCACCTAAAACAATTTAAGGCGCCTGATTTAATTTTCTTTAAGCAATTTTTTCTATGGCACAAAGTCACGGTGTTTATCTTTTCCCTTTCCTATTCTTTTTTTTTTTTTTTTTTGGTGGGAGGTGGAATCAATGCCTAGTTGGTGAGTTCTTGTTTTAAATCCCCCTCTGATTGTATTCTATTATATACTGTAGTTGATGGGCTTCTTGCTGGAAATAGTTGTAGAACCAATTCATAGTCTGATATTACACATTTGGTAATCTGATGCAGTTATCTTACTTTGATATAAGGATTTTTAATGATAATACCATGGTATCCTTGTTGGCGTTTTTAGGCCTACCTTTCCAACCCACAACGTATGTTCTTCCACTGTATATTTGTTCCCTTGATCATAGCAGACGTCATAAACATTATAGTTTCTTCTTTCCTTGTTTAACCAGTAAGCTATAATCTCTTGACTGGCAAATTATTTTTATTTTTAGTACCTAGCACAATGCTTAGCACATAGCAATAACATAGTAAATATTTGAAAAATGAACGAATGGCTGAATTTTGTAATAAGGTTACTATATTAGATTTCTGTTAATATAATGGTTGAAATGAACAACTTATAAAGAGAAAAGGTTTGTTTATTTATTTTTTATCTTGTGGTTTTAAAGGTTTAAGTACATGATTAGTTGAACCCATTTCTTTTAAGGCCTCTGGGGTATCAGATGGCAATGGCATAGAACCCATGGTCAAGAAAACCTACTCACCCTATATCCAAGAAGCAAATCAGGAAGAGGAAAAGGCTGAGGTCTTGCTGTTCCCTGGAGAGCATGCTATCAGTGATATAAAGATATCCCAGTAGCACCACTCTGGGGACCAAGCCTTTGCCATGTAGTACTTTGGAGGACATTTAAGATTCAAACTGTAGCATTCTCCCCATCTCCCGAAGGTTTGGAGTCTTAACTTTCAGCATTTTGCAAAAGTTCAAGGTAAAGTCTTATCCATGATTCAGGCAAACTAAGTTGTGAGTTCCTGTAAAAATCAAAAACAGGTTTTACACTTCTAATATACAATGTTGGGACAGGCACAGTGTATACATTCTCATTACAAAATAGGAAGAGAGGACTAGAAAGGAAGGATCACACTGAAGTAAGACCAACAGCAGGGCAAACAATAAATCCTAATGTTCTGTGTCTATCATCTGGGACACATTGTGGTGGGATTTGGTTCCCAAGGACAGAAAAGTAGCCCCTCCTCTGTGACTTTGCATACACAGCCCACGTGATCATTTCCTAGGGCTGCCTCTGCTTGTTGCTTCTAGCTTCCCCTTGCAGGTGTCCTGTATTGCCAGCACCTATATTTTCTTGGGATCTCCACTGCAGCTTTAGCTGCACCCCCACAGTTCCTTGCATCCTCATCAAGTTCTGCTTGCAGGAACTTCAACCCTGCTACACACTGCCTGGCCTTGGAGGCTTTCCTTTAAAACTTCAGTGGTAACCTCATAACCCTACAACTCTTGGATTCTGCATGAAGGCAAAACCAGCATCACATAGACAACACGAGGGTCTGCTGCCAGTTGTTTTTCTACCATAAAGTCTTCTTTGCCAAATAAACTAGTCTGCCACCTTCAAGTTCAGCCTCCCACAAAATTTCAGGACATGGATAAAATGCAGCCAAATTTGTAATAAGGGTGCACTCTAATCCACTTTGCGATAGAATCCTCATTTCCATCTGAAAACATCAGGATTGCCTTTTAATCAGCATTTTGGTCCTTTCAGACCTCACCAAAGTGACCTATTATGCTCATTCTAGGCTTTTTCTAAGTTTACTTCTCCAAACTTTTCCTATAATCCACATGTTCAGCTATCTAGTTATAGCGATGACCCGGCTCACTCAGCTTTCTATCACTATGTCAAATACCTGCTTAAAAACCTTTTGGTTCTCAGCTACTCTGAGAGCACAGCAGCGCCCCCACTGCCCTCTTCCCCATCCTGGACTCTCCTTAGTGATTTGGCATACTTTTCAGGCTTCATTCTTCACCGTCCTTAAAGCACATACATATGTCCACACTGCACCCACAGGCTGAATTGTTATATTTATTTGAATTCCTTGAACCTTCATTCTTTTTTCTCACCTCTGACCTTTAGGTAAATTCATCCATCAAATCTCATTGCATGCTTACTTAGGCTAGATAACTGTTTTTGAGGATACAGAAATGTTAAGTAAAATTGATAAAAGTACCTGTCATCATGAAGCTTACCTTTGGAGTTTGAGTACTGACCATTAAGTAGAATAAAGATGACTGTATTGAAGTGTAATCAAGTGCTGCAATGAAAGCAGGGTAAGGGGGTATAGAAATACTGACTCAGGAAAGAATACTTTATTAAATGATGATTAGAAAATGTCTCTAAGGTAACATTTGAGGGGGAAAAATGGAACTGAAACATGGTGCAATCATTTGGATAGTCAAGGAATTTTCTGAGCAAAGAGAACTGAAAGTGCAGTGACCCTGAGGCTTGTTTGTAGACAGTCAGCAGGCTGGAGAGAGGTGGGAGGTCAAGGCCGGAGGGAGGGGAGGAGGAACTTGCAGATTGCTAGTTTTTCTGAGATGAGAAGTTACTGGAGGAATTTGAGGAGAGGAATGACATAGTCTAATTTATATTTCAACGGATCATTCTGGCATCTGGCCTAAGAATAGGCTTTGAGGGTAGTATAGTGAAAGCGTAGATGCCAACAAGGAATATTTGCAGTTTTAAGTTGAAGATGAAAGTGACTTTGACTAGAGATGGAGTAGTGTTTGATTTTGGGATTTATTTTGGCGGTAGAATTGACTAGAATTTTGATGGATTGGTTGTGATACTACATGTGATGACTTAAAGTAGTTGAAGGTGTCTTTTTTATTTATGCTGTTCCAGGAGCAAGTTTGGGAGAGAAGTTAAGAAATTTGATTTAGAAATGAGATACCAAATGTTGAAGTGCATTAGGTCAGAACAAGGAGCTAGAGTATAAAAAATTTCAAGCCATCACATCAAAAGCCTCTAGAGCTGTGGGACTAGATGTGATTATACATACCAGTTGCTAATAGGTAAAGAAGAGAAATCTGAAGTCTGAGGCTGGGACACTTCCTGAGCCTGGTCAGGAAGAAGAAGAAGAGGGTCCAGCAAGGGTGGACATGGAGGAGGAGACCCTGAGGTGGGAGGCAAACCAGGAACCAGTCCTGGAAATAAAGACTGTCTTCAAGAAAGAGTGGTCACTCATGTTGCTGAAGATGGTTCCTTTCCTGGGAAGAGGGAATTAACCTTAGATGTGGCCAGGTAATGCTTCTTAGTGTCTCAAGCCCTAGCTTTTGTTTTCTTTTGAAACAGTTAAAAGGGATCAAGAAAAAATGGCACAAGAAGAAGAAAAATTGTTTTTTTTTGTTTGTTTGTTTGTTTATGTCTAAGATTTTATATTTATATAAATGATGCTTCTAGTACCTTGGCTTCTCTGTTCTTTCATTGCTTTCCCATCCATGATCTTGTCCTGCTCTCAGCCTCAGTTACTCACAGCCCCGTATCCAACAAAGACCATTTCTTTTCTCATTGGTGAAGCAGGTCTGCATAAATGTGACAAGCACTGTTGGAGTTTGTCAGCACTTGTATATGTGCATATGTAAAATTAGTAGAATTACTAAGTCACTAGTGCATTTAAAAGTTTACTACTTATTAAAATTTCTGTGATAACTTCCAGAAAATGCATACCAGTATAATCTTTTTCTGTGCAGGGGTACTGGGGACTGAACACATGGGCACTTTACCATGGAGCTACATCCCTGGCCCTTATAGTTTTTAAGACAGGGTCTCACTAAGTTGTTGAGGCTAGCTTCAAACTAGGAATCTTCCTGCCTCCGCTTTCTTAGTTGGTAGAACTACAGGTACTGGCCACTGTTGCCTGGCCCAGTATCCAGTCTTGCCAGTATTGCAAGAAAATGCCTGCTGCCCAACAGTCTCAAAACCAAGCTTCTAAGCCTTTCCTTTTTTAATAAGTTTTTAAAAAAATAAAATAAAGGCCTCTAATTATAAAAATAGGACTAAAATAATTCTCTTCGTTCTTATAACTATAATTTTTGGTCAGTTTCTGTAGTAAGGAGTTGTGTGATGATATAGATGTTTTGTTACAAATTTTTTTAGTTTTATCATTTGAACAGATACTCAATTCCTGGTTTCATATTGGTTTTGTGTGGAATACGGTTTTGTTGGTAACTCTTTAAAGATTGAATTTGCATCAGAAGTCCAGAATTATCCTGAATGTTTTTTACCTTGTCGTGTGGGAAGATGTGGAAGAACAGTTTTGTGTCCATTTTGTTAAAAGATTTAGTCCTGGCTTGAGGGTTGCAGGAGTGAGGAGTAGAAAGGAGTTGACTGCTTAGTATAAGCTGTTTAATTAAATGGAATGAGTAAAAGTTGTTATGTGCACTCTTTATAATGTTCTGGTTGAAGATTTGATGTGGCCCCATTCATTTGCATGATTTTACTCATAACTAAATGTTTGATAAATCAGTTTAAATCCATTTCATTAAAATTTGAGTTTTCAGACAACCCTGTGAAATAGATTTTCCCCCTTTTTGCCACCAAGCATACAAATTGCTTGGCATTATTAGAGCAGTTAGTGATTTTTTTTTTTTCCCTTTCCAGAAAACAGCATCTTAATTCCTCTGCAGAATTAATAAGGGTTCTGTAGATGATCACATATAATTCATTTTAAAAAGCAAGTAAAATTTTATTTAGAGGACTTCTCTGGAAAATAACATTTTTATTTCAGAGATGTTCCTTTGACATTGATAACAAACTTAACTTTAATCTCATTTCCTAAATTACAAAATAAATCATGCAATTTCAAGAATTATTTTTCTCATATAATGTTTTTATTTGACAAGTCTGTGTCTCTTATCTTCAAATATCTATTAAAAACATTCTCTTCATTATAAGTGCCATCAATCCAGGTTTTTCATTTTTTGTCTTTTAAACCTGAACTTTACCTTCTCCAGATTCCTGAGGCCTTTGGTGTACTCTTGTAATTACAGTGTGATATTTTCTGAAATATTAAGTTACATTCACTTACAGAAAAAGATTATGGGCAGTGTCCTGATTTTGCTACTCTTTAGGGACTTGGATCATCCTCTGGAAAAAACACTGTTGAAAATGCTAACCTCCGAATATTTCTTGAATGCATATTTTCCTGCCACCTTGGTTGACACAGTTTTTCTCTTCATTTTTTCTCCTCTCAGTTTATTCTCTCGTAAGTTAGTAAGAGTGATTTATTTTTAAATTGTGATCATATTAAAGACTGTCTGACTTTCCATTTCACTTGCAATAAAATTCAAATACCACCTGGGCATGGTACTGCATGCCTATAATCCCAGCAAATCTGGAGGATTGAAAGTTTAGAGGCCAGACTCAGCAACTTAGCAAGACCCTCTCTCAAAAAATAGTAAGAACTAGGGGTGTGGCTCAGTGAGAGAGCACCTGGGTTCAATCTCCATTATCCCCTGTGCGCCCCCCTCCCCAAATCTTGAAACTGGCTCCTCTGAAAGCAATATAAGAAGTGAATTGCTTTAAGTTCTTTGTTATGTAGTGAAGGAGTCTCCTCTTATTTATGTATGAAAACTTTTGAAAGTATGAAAACTTTTGAAGTTGGAAAAAGAAGTGTTAATGAAATCAGGTTTTTGGATAATTTCGTGTAACTATAAAGTAAAACTTCACATGTATTATATTTTTCTTCTCTAAATTGTTTTGTAAGAGGAATGTTTTAGTCAGCTTTTTCGCTGCTGTGACTAAAGGACCCAACCAGAACAATTGTGGAGGAGCAAAAGTTTATTTGGGGGCTCATGGTTTCAAAGTTCTCAGTCCATAAGTGGCTGGCTCCATTCCTCAAGGCTCAAGGTGAGGAAGGACATCATGGTGGAAGAGTGTGGCAGAGGGAAGCAGTTCCCACGATGATCAGAAAGCAGAGAGAGAGGTTTTTACTTGCCAAATACACATACATACCCCAAAGCCATACCCCAACTCCCACCTCCTCCAGCCACACCCTATCACTTCAGTTACCACTCATTTAATCCCTATCAGGGGATTAATTCATTGATTGGGTTAAGACTCTCACAACGCAATCATTTCTCCTCTGAACCTCCTTGAATTGTCTCACAAGTGAGCTTTTGGGGGACACCTCGCAATCAAACCATAACATGGAAGGAGTAGATTTGTTTGCTTGCGCAGGGGACCTAACCCAGGGCTTCCTGTGCACTAGGCAGGCATTCTACTGCTGAGCTATACCACACCCCTGGGAAAGAATTTTGAGGCATTAGGATGCAATAGAAGGAAATGAACAGAAGAAATCATTCCTTGTGAAATTATTATGAGGAAATCTTCAAACTGGCTAGAATTTTACTAAGTATGAAGGTATAGCATTAAGCAATAAGGATCGTATAGGAAGATATAATGCATTATGTCAAGGTTTAATGCAGTGGTAGCCTTATTTTAGACACATTTATAAGAAAATTAGTGTTGGGCTGGGAATACAACTCAGTTGGTAGAGTGCTTGCCTTGCATGCACAAGGCCATGGATAGGTTCAATCCCCAGCTACCACAAAAAAAGAAAGAAAGAAAATTAGTGGTACTTTGAATTATCGGGATTTGTGAGTTTTGGTTTTATGTAAATGATTGCTATCTGAGTCAATTTTAAGGGTCAAAAATCTGTACTTTCTGATTTTTTTTTAAAGTGCATTTTTTACGATGTAGCTTACAATAATTTTTGTAAATATTTAATGCAGAAATTTTGATCATTTTGCTGGCCAATGGACACTGTTGCTGAGGAGTGCTTTTATCATCTTTGCTTTTTCACAAGTTTTTGTTTCTTTAAACTGTGATGTGATAGTTATTAATTTAATACAGCCCCTTTCATGAATTATTCAGTAAATAAACAAATGCTATTTTAAGCGTAACGCTGGTTTAGTATTTACACACTTACACATAAACCTTGGATCAGGCTTTTAGACATACATGTTGAATTGATTTAGTATAATTAGAAAATTTTCTTCAGGAATTCTTTTAGTGCTTGTTTGTACTCACAATTCTCACACTCCTATGAACCCTTCCAAATAAACTTTTGGGCTATCAATCTTTTCTAAGCATCAGCTTTTGATTTTTTTTTTTTTTTATTCCTCTTCTGTTTCATTTGTTTCTCCTTTTTTCCTTGTATTTAATTTGGGTTTTATTCTTATTTTGGGGCTTTATAAAAGCAGATGATATGGGCTGGGGTTGTGGCTCAGTGGTAGAGCACTTGCTTAGCATGTGTGAGGCACTGGGTTTCAATCCTCAGCACCACATAAAAATAAATAAAAGTCCATCAACAACAATGAAAAAGCAGATTATAGATAATGATCTTTGTGTTTTCTAACTTAATTACGTTGTGCTTAGGAAATGTGTTCAATATGGTTGTGGTCTTTTTCAATCTAATCATGATTTCTTTTTTCTTTTTTTTTGAGTGGGGTGAGTGCCTCTCTTCTCCTCCCTCTCTTATTTTCTTCCTTTTTCTTTTTCTCCCTTCTTTTTTTCTTTCTTCCCTCTTTCTTCTCATTGTTTGTTCCTTTCTGCTGAGAATTGAACCCCCAGGGACTCACATGTGCTAGGCAAGCCCTCTACCACCAAGCTGTGACTCCCAGCCCTAATTATGACTTTTATAGCCCAGTGTATGCTCTGTTTTGGTGAGCTTTCCATGTGTACTTAAAAGTATGTGATGAATGTGTATATTCTGTAGTAGTTTGGTATGTGCTTTATAAATGTCATTTAGGCAAAGGTGATTATCCTTATCCTATCCTTATCCCTCCCCCTTTATTTTTGGTCATCAGTTACTGAAAGTGGTATGTGAAGTTCTGCGTTCATTTATTGTAATGACACACTAGTGTGTTCTCCTTAATGGTACTGAAAGGGCAAATGAATTTGGCACATAGCTTATACAATCTATATGAACAGAATTTGGCATTATTTAAAAGATTTCACTCTTGTGTTTTCATATACTTGCAACTTTTCCCTATTAATAACTTTGAGCCCTTTATTTTTTCTGGAAAAAGTACTCCCCCCCTCTTTTTTTTTTTTTTTTTCATGCAGCATATTTTCTACAGATTAGTACCAAACAGTGTGGCTTATTTGCCCTAGAGTGCCTTTGCAAAGATAATAATAATTATTTTAGTTGTGTGGAAGTGCAAGACAAGTGTCTCCTCTTCCCTTCACTTATTTTTATACAAAGCGTAGACTGGTCACCTCAGCTGCAGCTTTGACCATGTTGACTGCAAGTTAAATTACTGGTGACAGAAGGTTTGACTCTGGCTTACAGGATGCACGCTCTTTGTTAGTTCATGATCTCATCAATACCGGCTTTTATTAACAGTGGGGTAGAAGGGAAAGAAATATGAATCCATTTATTAACATTACTAAAACTTACTGTCATGTATAAAAGCATCCTCTGTCCCCCATTTGCACACTTTGTGGTGTAAGTATACCTCAGGTATCGAATTCATCCGTCTTTCAGTGTGTCCTTATTCCATTTAGTGAGAAATAATAAGGACTTTATATGGATACATAGCCTATGATCTTTTCTCATCAGAATAGTGAAAGTGGGGAAATGAAGACATGAGAAAGACAAAGAATAAGAACATGCAGATGAGGGATATATGCCTAAATCTTGTTCTATCAGTTTTTTTCCTTTCTGCTGGAATGGAGGCAAAAGGTTTCTGTTGGAGAGAAAGAGAATACTCAAGCTGGAAACATTAAACTGAGTACTACTAACCTTTTTTAAAAGAAATAATTTTTTAGGCAAGAAAAGTTTGTTGTCCCTAATTTAAGACAGATTTTAACATACCAGATGCCACCTATCCCAGGCAATTAAAAAAGTATTTGTATTGGGCTCTGTTACTTTATGATATGTAGAAGCTTCTCCCCAGGTATTTGAAAATTTGAATTCGATCTAACTTTTATATATAGTGAATCTCTTTATAAAAGTATTTACATAAGAGATCAGTAATTACAATTAAATAATTGCTGTAATAGATTATAACATTTCTAGCTAAGGATTTTGAAATTTAAAGTTGTTGCCACGCATGTCAAGGAGTATTAACAAGTTAAAAAATATTATCAGAACAAAAGTAATTTTAATTTACTTTAAAAAAATACTAGAGATGTTAGTGTCATTGAAATTTAGGAACATAATAGAAAGCTATCTTTCACAAAATATATTTTTGAAAGTTTTTCTTTTTGTTTCCCAAAGATTCTCTTGTTTGTTTGATGGCATGTGTTTGACTTACAGTTATCTGTTATTTATAACCTGAAAATAAGTTGAAAGAGTTGATAAATGAGATTAGCAGCAGATGTCTTGACTCCACAGATAACAGTAATTTTATGGTGGAGTTAAATTTTTTAAGTGAATTGTTAATGAACTGATGGTGCTACATTTAGTTGTTGACCAACTAACAATAATTGAAATTTATGCTATTGTTGGGCTCCTTTTGATTTTACTGGGAGCGAAGGCAGAGGTGTTAAAAGAAACAGTAAAGACATCCCACTGTGAGGCACTTGCTCCTGTTAGAACTGTGGTAGGAGAGCTTGTAAAGAAGGTGTTGGAGGCTTTGTGCCTTGCGTAGCCATTTTCATCTGAATGGGAAATCTGTCTAGGGACGGGAGTACAGTAATTAGCAGTCTCTTCAGAGTGTCAGAGCAGAATTACCATTGTAATGGTTTAGCTGCAGGATAAAAGGATTGAATTTTGGTCTGCCTGTCTGCCAAACTAAATGAGTTGCCATGGGAATTTTCGAATGTGAGAGGCGTTCACTTAAAGCAATTTGGCGGGCTTGAATAAACTCATAAATTACAGGTTTGAAAGAAGCCAATCCTTGCTTTTCTCCTATAGGCAGGGCTGTATAGAGGGCTGATGGACTTCTTAAATTTTTAATGACAATGAGTTGATCCTTGCTCCCATGCAGGCAATCAGCTTATTAAGTTTTTTTTCCCCTTTTCTTTCTTTTTTTAAACTACGGTACAATAAGTACATTTAAGGAGAGACATTTTGTTCTGGATCTTTGGAGTCAAAAATGTGGCAACTCTAAACATAAATTTCCCTTCCTAAAATAAATATATCAGCAGATAATGCTATTAAAAGATTCCTTGTTTTGTTTTAATAAACATTAATTCGACTTTAATTTCAGTCAGTGCATATATGTTTTTGCTCTTGTCCTGTTTTTCTTACAAAATAGGTGGAACGTTTATAAAATTGTTTTGGAAAAAAAACTGCCCAGGCTCATAAACTGAATGAGTTGTGTTGTATGTAAATGCTTTCAGAAAGAGCTGCCCCTTTGTCTCAAAAGAATTGGATTTTAGTGGAATAACTTTTCCTGAGAACATGCTCCCCTCATGCCTTAAGGTGCTGAGCCTCACTCAGGCTTAAGACACTCCTGGGGACAGTAGTGCTGGTGGTCAGTCTTGCATTGAGGGTTTATATCTGCCCTCCAGAAAAACACTCAGAGTGAAGCTTAAGTATTTAAAATTTTGAGACTCTAAAATGCTCTCATAAATTAAATAAGGAATAGGGGGGTGTTCAGCATTTTTAAGATACAAGTTTTAGTTTCATAAGAAAAATAATAATTTGCTTATTGCTAATCCTAGTGGCCTGAAAATGTAGATACATCTTACAAAAGTGTTTGACCAGAAGATTCAAGTGTATTAGGAGAGAATGGTTGTTTGATTGAATTGAGAATGGGTAAAATAAATACTTTTAAGTATAATGAACACAGTTTTGTTTATATGTTAGCCTTTACTGCTTACTGTGTAATCAATTATACATCCATGTCATTTGATCGAAATCCTATAGTTCTAAGATTCCTGTTGAATCATTGATAAAACTTGTCTAGGCACAGATAAGATCCCAGAACTCCATAAAGTATAGAATACAGAGACCATCAGAAAAGTGCTTCCCAGAGCTCTCTGAATTTGTGTATAGTTCCTTGGAATTGAATTGACACAGGCTGCTTGTGCTGTGGGCAAAGCCCTGGTGAATGTGTGCTGCTTTAGGAAATATCATGAGGAAAAAGGCACTTACAGAAATGGGAATGTGCTGATTACTTTTATCTTGCAAAGAAGGCCTCTTCTAGATAAAATTCACTCTTCTTCTCTATCTGGCTTTTTATGCTCCATCCCTTATTTAATTGTGCTCTATATTAGGTCAACAGCATTTTTTCCAACTGGAATCTTCACAGATAATTAAAAGTACCATGTCTTCAGTAGCAGTCCATACAACAGATGCATGACACAGCATCTGTGTTAAGACTAGTGAATAAGTACTGTGCATAATTATGTTACTGAATCAACTGCATGAGCTCTGTTTATTGTCAGTCTTATCCATATTATTGTCTGACAGTGGTTCAGACTTTTTAAAACCAGCAGAGGGCTTTTCCCTACACTTGGAGTTTTATATTTTGAGGCCCTTGGTGGTGATATGTGTTGTCCACGATAACTGTGAATACCTTTCACAGAGAGACTTTGAATAACATCCTTTTCTTCACTGTTATGATTCACTGAAGGACAGCTCTTCTCATCACAAGGGTTTGTTCAGATTGACAAAGTTTAGATGGCTTATAACTCTAAATTTCAGGTGTTACAAATATAAAATAGAGGACTGGGGCATAGAAAAATAGAGCAGTGTGTTCACTCCCTAATAAATATGTTTGTAGTTGTAGAGTCCTTCTGTTTTTAACTTTGCATTTTTTGCATCTCTCAGAATTTTCATACTGAATTTATTATACAGTATTTTATAATTGCTTAAACCTGTTAATTCTTAAATATTAACATTTATATCCCATAATTAGCTAAGCTCCTCACTGACTGGGATATTACATTTTAGGTGGGTTTGTTTTTGTTTTTGTTTTGTTTTGTTTTTTACTAAATATGTGCCACCCAATTAAGTGTGTGGAGTTCTGTGTAAACACTCTGAAATTGTACATATAGAAATTTTTAAGAATTTTTATTTAATAATTATACTTAGAAAAATAGGCAATTTTTTTCATTGTATCTTTTTTAGTTCAATTATTTTCATGCATCCTTTAATTTGTTTGCATGCCCTTCTGATGGTTGGTAAGTAGCATCATGTTCTTTATATATAGGCAAAATATTTGTAATCTATTCACTTTGTACTAATGTGTTTGATACTGAATTGGCAGAAATGTGAAGAAAAACAAATGTCCCTTACTTAATGTGTTTTTTTTTTCTTACCTCTTATATTTAATTTTTTGACAACTTTTCAGATGTTTTAGTGTTTTTGGTATTTTTATTAAAATTATCAGTTAGTAAACATTATAACATATATGTAGTATGTTAGTGATTCGGATGAGCATATTAATATTAAGATTGCTTCAGATTCACTAATTTGACAGCTCATGTTATACCTTGATTTTTTTTTCTGTAGTTTTGATAACTGGATTTTGAAGTTTTAGTTTAAAAAAATGACTCTTAGATTATCCTGCTTATCACTGGTAAGACTCCTTTATGGGAATGAGCTTTGAAGCCATACTGTCAAATTAATATAAGTAAGTGTGTTTTATTTATTATTCTCTTTGTGATGTTTTTGTGGGGGGAAAAATCTTTAAATCAAAGTATAGTATCTATTTAATTGTTTTTAGGTATACCTTTAAACTGACACAACAGTTTAATAAGCTTCTTTGCATACTACTGTATAATGTCTGAAGAAGGTAGAAAATTCGTGAATGTGTAACTTTGTGGTATTAATGTTTTATGAATTCTCCTGGAAAGATGATAATGTGCTCAGTTTAAATACTTGATTATTGAATTTAGCTTCTGTGGAATCACACCATATCTGTGGAGATTAAAAGAAATACTAAACAGTTGTGGAAAATAATTTACTTCAGAAACCTCTACTGAGAAACTTGTATTTACAAGACTTTAGTATGTCTATAGTTTGTTTAGCATTCTGGTGCTTTGAACAATTTCAGACTACAGTGAAAGACTAGTAAATAGAAAACACTCCTTAAATACACTGTCATGTCCTTTAGTTTCTGTAGTTTTTTTTTAAGCGGGTATATATATTAATATGCAGTAGTAGCACTACTTCATTGCTATTCATAATCACTGCTTCACTGCTATTTAAGCAGTTGCATTCTTTTTTTAAGTCTAACACATAACTATTTTAATAGAGTGTTTTAAGCATGTGCTAAATCCATTGAAAAAATATTCATGTAATATATACCAGGAACCTCGGTACACTTTCCAAAGTTAAACTGTGTACTCTGTTCTGCAATATATGAAGAGGTGTGCTTCTGTATAATATAGTCAAAACTTTAATTACAGAAAGGTTTTCTTGGAAATTTGGAGGGTTCTTCAAACTCAGTATCAAAGTTACTTTTTTTTACAGAAATTTCAGTAGACAATTTTTTGGGGGGAAATTATAAATACAATACTATAAAACAGGTTATAAAAACAGTTGAATTACTTCTAACTCTGGAACCAGAAGAGTTTCCTTTCTTTTCACCACTAACAAATTATTTCTTAAATGCTCACACCAGCTACTCGAAGCACAAGCCATCCCAACAAAAAGTTGCTTACCTTGGAGCACTGATAATATTTTAACCAATAGGGGTCAATCAGTATGAATGTAACTCTCTTATTTTATTGATTTTTAACTGTTCGATAAATACTAGTGTTTTCTGTGTATGCATGTGAAAATGTAGGGAAAGACCAAACTCAGTTTCTCCTCCTGTATTCTCACAACACCAGGATACTTGTGTGACCTCTGGTCATCACAACCTGTGGAGATTTCTCCCCACTAGCATCCAGTTCATTTTGGTATTGGATTCTCCAGGGGACCCCAGCCAGGAGTCCTCTGATTCAGTTCAGTTCTGACACTGTCTTCCTATAGATAGCCTCAGATCCTACAGGTTGAGGGCTCATTTCAAGGAGACATCCCTCACTTAGGTAACAGTCACAAGTAGAGGTTGTTGCTTATACTTCAGACCAGCCGTCTGTCAATAAATTTTCCACAATTCCACCTTCAACTTTGATAAAATTGCTGGAACACCCCACAGAATTCAAGGAAACACTTTACTCATGTATACTCATTTATTATGAAAGTGGGAAAACTAGAATGCCTTATTAAAAATGCCTGAATAAAAGTCCTGACTTAGCCTCATTCAAGAAGTATAGTGGTTTTTTTCTCATTCAGTTACCAATAGTTTGTATTGAGATTGAATGAACAAACAAACAAAAAAAAAACTCCATGAGAATGCCAAAAGGAGGCTTTGTTTCTACCTGTAAGAGGTCAATAATTTGAATCTATAAAACTGATACTGGACAGATTGTAGGAGAAAATACACACAAACTCATTAATGTGCAGGCACAGGGGAGTTTGCAGAAAGTATGAAACTCAAAGAAGCACCAGAGCGTTAAATACCTTTTTCATCAGGGGAAGGGGTGTGGAAACTGAAGGCAATTTTAGAGAAAACCGTAAAGAGAGTTTTAGGGGAGATGAATTGGCCTAAGTAACAGTAGCTTAGGATAGAGTTCTGAAGGTGGTGTCAACTCTAGCCTTTCTCCTTTGGGGAATTCCACCTTTAGGTAAGTAGAAGAAAAAAAAAAAATCGGAGAAAGCCTCTTCCTGCATTTGGGGAGGGAAATATAGAGCAAGAGACTGGGGCCAAGAAGGAGGTCCACAGAGACCTTATTTCTCCTTTGGTTCAAAGCATTCAAGGTGCTAGAGTTGTATGACAGGATATCATTTTCTGAGCCCCAGCACCACAGTAATTGCAGGAGCCATAAAATGAATTTTATATATTTTGTGTAGTCATATGCATTGGAAAACCTTTTCAGGATACAGTTGACAGTGAATTTTTGGAATAAAAAGGAAGGGAGAAGAGGGCAAGATGCAGTTCCTCTTCTTGGTATTTATTCCAGTGAAATAAGCCCAAACCAGATAAGTAATTTGTACAGTATTTTTTTTATAAAAGCAAAAGGTGTTAAGCATAGGGAATCCAGTCAACTACAGTTTAGACTTGAAGTTCCATGAACATTTAGAATATTTTACCATCACCCCACAGATAAAAGTTGGCTTTACCATGCCAACCATCTTTTATATCTCTTCCCTGCCATTGTAATTATCCTGGCCCAGGCTGATAATTCTGTGTTGCTTGGATTAGGAACCTCTAACTACCTGCCTTTCATCTTAACCTTTCTTGATATTCTTTATTGTGGAGCCAAAGCGGTGCTTCTAAAATACAAACCTAATCCTGTCTGTCTTCTGTTTAAGACACTTGAGTGACTTCTGGAGTCCACCCCTTACCTGGAGCCTGGCTTTGAATGATTTTTACCTCACAGCCTCCTTATCTGGCATTCCAGATTCTGGATTTTTAAGCACAGTTCTCTTCTCAGGACCACCTCTTTCTGTCCTTCCCTTATCTCTCCTTTGGGTCTTAGACTGTATATCATATGTGTCAGTAATCTCAGAGCCTTGCATGCTCTGGTCAACACCAGCCCAAGGTGGGGCTTTGTTCTCTTGCAGTGTGTTCCAGTGAAGTCCCTATCATCTTTGTTTCATTTATGAAATTATGTAGTCCTCCATCTTCTCTTCCCTGATGAGTTCTCAGGAGGGTAGGCTTTATCTGTTTGTTAGTTAAAGTATATCCTAAAAAACAGTATTTCAGTAAAAACAATCTGACAAATGCAATGATTTTTAACATTTATATGAAAAGTTTTGATATGTCCATGTAACCCATTTAAAGGAAAAATCCCCTTTATAATAAAAATCTGGATAGGAATAAAAATATTAAATTTTCCTGTAGTAGTAGATTATGAGTAAAATTTAAAATTAATATATGGAAGCTCCTGGATTTGGAATGATGATGCCTAAATCCAGTTATAAGTCCAGATTAAGAGTTTTCTTCTTTCACTCCATGGTTATAGTCTCCTAAACAGAATTATGATCATTCTTTTATGACTTAAGAATTTCTTGCTATCACTATTTTCTTCCCCTGTGGATGGCATATCATTGATACATTTTTTTCCAAAATAAAGTAGTTTTTTTTTTTTTTTTTTTGGTACCAGGGATTGAACTCAGGGGCACTCGACCACTGGGCCACATCCCCAGCCCTTTTTTGTATTTTATTTAGAGACAGGGTCTCACTGAGTTGCTAAGTGCCTCGCCATTGCTGAGGCTGACTTTGAACTTGTGATCCTCCTAGCCTCAGCCTCCCAAAGTGCTGGGATTACAGGCGTGCGCCACCGCGCCCGGCAGTAAAGTAGTTTTGTATATGTGGGAAACAGTCTGAGGCAGGTAACTCTCTTCCTTGATCTCAACTGGTACCCCAGGGAATTCCTTGGTAACCCTAGAATACCTACTCGTTTCTCAGTCCTTAAGGTGGACCTTTTATATGCCTTAACCCTCACTGAAACCATGAGGTCACACATCTGTCACCCATGACTTAGAAGTTTCATCACCTTTTTATTATTAGAATCCTCAGATTCTTAAAGGGCTTTCCAGCATTTACCATTTTCTCACTACTTTCCAATTTTTGTTTCCACTGATGATCATATAGTATTTTAAATTTATAGGCTCATTGTTGTCATATTAGCAAATATGTTGCAATTGTTAATATTCATAAAATTCAAAATACAAATGTAACATAGGAGCCACAATGAATAAAATCAGGGCTCAAACCCAGAATGACCCTGCATAATCAGCTTTCTTCAGGAGCCTGGAAAATGTTGATGGAATTCGGAGTTCTTTAAATAGAGGAACTTCTTACACATACTGCTTCTCTCTAAAGTGAGGAATGGTGTACATTAGCTTAACAGGTGTTAAGGGATTTCTTAAGTTTTAATTTCAGAATTAACTCTATTTCCTTGTAGTCAACTCCTATTTTTGATGTTATGTTTACATTTAAATTAATTATTTGGATTGCTATATATCGTTTCCTACTTAAGGGGGAACATTGGCAGTTTAGTTCAGAAGTAAAATTATTTTCATTCCTAAAGGAATGTGTTGTTTACATTCCAAGTTTATTGTTAATTTGATTCTTGAAGTATGACTAGACAAACCTTGCTTCATAGCTTTTGTTGGCTAGCTAAGCAAAATAAGTATGTAAGTGATTTATTAACATAGTGTACAAATTCTTTTTAATTTTACTCCGCATTGTAGCCAATGGAAGAACTGTGTCATATACTTTATAAATTATTAAGAAAATTAAATGAAACAAGAAAGGCAGAATTCTTTATAAAGCATAAATAACTTAAGATACAGACTTGTATTTAAATCCTAGAGAGATCTTTTGTAAGAAAGAATGTTTAATTACCTTTTTTTTGACCAAAAGTCTTAGCAATTTAGAACAAGAATTAGCAGTGCAGAATATCTAGTCTTATCTAACTTTGCTGTTGTTGAATGCTATCTGTCATAGAAGTCAGATGCCATTGGATTACATGAGGAAACATCAGCTTTTCTTTTCTTTGTTCTGCTTTGACTTGACTTTGAGGTTCAGTGTTTCATTTATTTATATTGAAGCCATGCCTTTAAATATTCTATGAAACAACCAGTAACAAAGTTAAGATTGGAAACAACCTTACTTACCTCAGGTGTGACCACAGTGACTGCAAAGTAGTTTGGATGTAAGTAAAACTAGCAGTGGTGGCTTCAAACTGCAGCAATTGCTTTCTTTCTGTCTTCCTCTTGATCCTCAAAATTGTGCTTGATGACCCAGATATCTCATGAGTATCCCCTAGGGAAGATGGGTTCCTTGGCATAGACCCTGTAAGAGGAGGACATGATGCAGTATTGTTACCCTGTAGTCCTGCAAGAGCATTTGGGGTGATTTCAGAGTTTTATAACAGATCTCCATGGGGGGGGGAGGGTAATACTCAGAATTAGCCCCTGAAATTGAATGCAGCAGTCTTCGCATGTTTACTCACTTAAGCCTTCCAGAGAAGGAGTCCACAGTTAGTTATCTTCTTAAGGCTTCTTGTGGTCCTTTTCTTATGTGTTTTCATTTGGTATTTACTGCTCTCTGCAGACTTCCTGACATAGTCCCAATTACTCTTCAACAAATTTGCTTTACCTCTCTCCCTTCACTAGATGATAAACCTTGAATATAAGGACCATATTTTATTCTTTAGACCTGATTAAGTACCAAGTGATTAGTCTTGGTACTTAAACAGTATTTAGTTTTTTAAAAAAAATTATTTTCTTTCCTGTAGACCCAGTGCTCATACAGAACATATTAGTTTAATATAGTCTTACTTTCAGATCTTTCTTCCTCTTTCAGCTATTTATTTTATTTACAGTTTATATTCAATGCCAGTCATTTCCATAGCATGAGATGAAGGACAAGATAACCCACGCCAGGAAAGCTGTGTTAGTAAAAGAGGGTTTTATTAGGGCTACGTGGAAGGGAGGGGGTAAGTAAAACCAGGAGGAACCCAAATGGGGCAGCAAGCTGAGGAGCGCAGCAGGGAAGGAAAAAGGGAAAAGGGGGTCATTTCAGTCCAGAGTAGGCTTAAGTAGGGCACTAGTGGTCATCGGGACCCCTGGAGGGGTCCCCATCTCCATAGGCTGCCGGGGGTCGAGAGGGGGACTTGTGTGTCCTAATTGGCTCAGTAAGGCAACTGAGGTGTGGCCAGCTCTGTGTGGCCGGCTTAGGGGGGTGTGTCTAAGTCTTCAGGTACCCAGGGGTTGTGGCCTGGTTAAATAACCCGGGAGGCGTAGCCTGTCGGCCCAGATTTTCTAACATGAGAAGCTACCACGAGTGAAAGCACAAATGCGCAAACATAATGTACAATCCAAATAGATGTACAACATTCTGGTATGAAGCAACAGAGTGTTCATTAATACACAGTAGCTTCAGATCAGTTTGATCTGGCTGCTCCCATGTAGATATCTAATGATGAGGGCAAATGACTTTGATTATCAAGACTGCTTTGGTGATATTAGATACTGGACAATGGAAGCATCATCATTCAACCACGCAAACAAAGATTTCAGGGAGTGCCTTTTTTTAAAAAAAGAAAGATTTCTGTGTATCCAGGCAGTTATAAAAGATTTACCAAGATTCAGACCCACCTTTAGTCTTAGGACCAGGTTCTAACTGTGGCTATTCTGATCCATAGTGGTTTTTTTTTTTTTTTTTTTTTTTTTTTTTTTTTTTTTTTTTTTTTTTGTTTTTTTTTTTTTTTTGTTTTAAGTAATTACAGGAAAAGTATACAAGTTTTTGTGAATTTAATGCAAATTACTTTCTAATCTTCACTTCCCGAATGCTTGATTTATAGTTTTGGCTCCCTCACATAGTTCTTTCTAATTTCAAGATTTGTAATTTTACCTTCCAAACAGATTTGACATATGTAGAAATAAAAAGCAGCATTTTGAAGATAGTTGAGGTCAGTGCGGTTCTACTCTTTGGAACCAATTTCACTAAATGAATCGGGCACTCAATGAAAAACCGGAGATGGGAGATGCCTACTGTTTGACTTTATAGGGATAAGCAAGATTTACTCATGATGCCTAGATTTGGAGTGGATTTTAATCCATGGTTGCTTGGACACATGTCAAGTTACTACATGAAAGTTCAAACACAATGTCAAAAGCTGCAATGGAAAAAAACACGTTTAGTTCTAGCATAACAGTGCAAAACTAGAGTATATTGGCAGTAAAGTAGTACTGCTGAAACAATACATTGATGATGTACAGTAATAGCTGGAAGTTCCTTCTGATGTACATATAAATAGAACCATGGAAACTTTATATTCCCTATTCTATGGGCTTATAGATTTAGTGAACTAAATGAAAACTGAATCTCCATTCCACATTCTGCCCTTTATCTCTAATAAGAGAAAATCTATTTTTGTTTTCAAGTTAAGAGTTTTAAGTGTCCATATTTCTTATGCTGCATTCAAGGAAACATGTCCCAGTTTTGGATGTTGTCCTTCTTTAATCTTACACATGAAACTCCAACAGGTTTAATATTGGCCATCATCATCTATGAAACCCTTCACATGTACTTCAAATCAAATGTGAAATTCTCAAACTTTTCTGTGCAATAAAATAAGGTGTGGAATTGGTAGATTTGATGCAGACCTACTTCTTCCTTGATACATTAGACATCTAGTTGCCATTGGGTTGTGTTTAGAAGATGGGGAAGTAGAGACTTTTCTTGGCCTGAATCTCTAACAGTAGAGATGTAGGAGAGAACAGGATCCTAGGAGACTTAACAAAAGGACTGGAGACTTAATTCAATGGTAAAGCGACCCTGTGTTCAGTCTTCAGTAGGACATAAGAAAAAAGCAAGCATCACAACAGCTGTTGGTTTGAATAAATCTGCGTGGGTATAGGAGTGCTGCTGGAAGCAGCAGCCCTACTTCAGCCCTGGCCACATCACTTAGCTCACGTTCCCTCCATTGGTGTGCAGTGCATCTCACTGAGTACTAGGAGCCAAGATGGCTCTGGGAGGGTGCAGGCCAGGGCCCTTGCAGATCCTTTTGTCAAGCAGGGTCAGCCCACCCCTGCACACCCCTCTCCACAACTGCACACAGACTTTTTTTTTATTTTTGCCTCTCCCCCGCCTCTCATAAGATCATTATTTTGTAGTTTCTGTTCTTGTGGTTTCTATATCTGCTATAAAATAAGACTGTTGAACTCCTAATTAGTATGCTGTGTCCTGCCTTTGTAGGCCAACCATACTACCTAATAATAGCTACCTAATATACAATCAACTTTAGAGGTCTTTTTAGCTACAAAATAATTGGGTCTTTAGTGTTAGTATGTAGCCTGAATTGTTGATCAACTTTCAAAATTTTATCATCCATATTAAGTGTACAGTAAAGAGCAAAATCACAATTTATAAATTTCACACTGTACATGGCATTGGACAAAATAAGTGCTTATTATTGGGACATGGCTTTTCCTTGCTGAGATCATTATTGCTTTTAAACAACTTAGGTCCCTTTTAAATGGACCTGTTTATATTTTGTTGAAGAAAGGCAGAACATGCTACCCTGAGATAAAAATGTTTGTTTTACATAGTTTAAATGAAGGAAGCAGCATGTACATGTGAGTTTTGAGTGTTTTAAACTTTTCTGGTAAATAAAAGTGCCTCACACTTTCTCTGTGTTATATTTTCGCTTATCTGTGGCATGTTGTTGCTCCCAAACCAGGTATGGGCAGTTAAGTGATGAAAAATACAAAAAGATAAGGGAGACTTATTTTTCTCTTATTATGTGTCTCATACTTTGACCCCTGAATCTGCCCGTGGAAAGCAGTCTTTGCATACTGCTTGCACTGAGTGTACTTTGCACAGACAATTAGGCTGGTTGCCAGATGAAGGAATGAGGCTCTCCACCTGGCCAAGCAACTCTGACTCAGAGCTTCACACTGGCTATCATTCCAATGCTGGGAAGTCCTCTGATGCTCTTGAGTCTGTGAACTGCCTTCTTTGGATTTAGGACAGTATCTGTGTGATAGTAAGGTGCTCATCAGAAAGGAAGGCACAGGAATCAGGGAAACTAAATGATCTAAAAGGAATCACAATTGTGCATGATCAACACAGAAAAGTACACAGACTTATTGCAAAATGAGGTTGGTGATGAGGATTGGATAAAAGGAAAACATTGGTGAGGCAGTAAATGTCTGTCTAGGAAATGCAGATTGCATGAGGTGCTGATGGAGATCCTCTCACCTTCCCTGTCAGTCAGGAAAGCAGACACTCTTTGACAAGGATTTAGAAACTCCAGGAAGAAAGGGAAAATAGGGGAGGTTGGATCTGTTATTGCTCTTAGACATTTGGAGAAAGTGCAGTGCTGAGTTGGAACAGAGACCTCTGACATGGAGCTCATCAGCTGATACCTGGCTGGCTGGTGCTGTAGATGATGAGTGCAAGGGGCTACATAGTGAAGCCAGTTCTTGAGTGCTGGAAAGGAAGTGTGGAGCCTAGAGACCACTGCCTGTGGCAGGGACAGAGTTAAGAGGAGCTTCACATGGAAGGGGTGTGTCCCTTCTCCCCTCATCCAGCTATTAAGACTAGCTTTATCTATCACCCTTACTGTGTCTCATTTGAGAGCCTCACAGAAATGTGTCAAAGAAATAGTTTTATAGAGTCTTACACCAAGCATTTGAAAGCATATGGTGGATTACTTGAAATTTAATACTACTACATTGTTTCAGAGAAAATTTTGGAAAATTGAGAGCATAATTTTTCTTCTAGTTTTATAGGATAAGTTAGAGTAAGTCAGCTCCAGATTCAAGTTCAGATATCTACCTGACCTCCACTTAGGAGTTTAAAATAGGTATTTCAGAGTTAACCTTTCAGAACAACTTTGGATTGTGCATCATCTTTCACCTTTTCATCTATTTAAATTTAAGTCAGTTGAGTTCTCCTCTGTAGCTGGCAGGGCAAATGAAGGTGTTGATTGCATTAAAATTTTGATAATGTGGACCCTTTTTGATTCTTTACTAGTTTGTTTAACTCTTATTTGCCAAGTGAATTATTTGTGTATTTTTTGGGTTTGAAAAACCTGTTCTACCTATTCAAATTTATTTAAAAAGTAAGGATCAAGAAGTAGAAAAGATGAGTCAGCATGTGTGTGATTGGCCTTCTCCCAAAATAAACTATGGATTTATGAAATCCACAAAGCATTATTGTATGTAGGCATCATGTGGAAAGTCTACACTGTGGGAAAGGAGTGTCCTTGGAGTTGTTGAAAGGCAGAACATACAGGATGCTTCTTTAGATGAGAATCTGCCTAACTTGGCAGCAGAAAACCACCAGGTCTATTCTGAGGGACTATGGCTTTGACTAATGAAAAATACTGCAAACAAGGCTGCTAATATAAGTTCATTTCCTTGAATGGTAAGCTGGAGAGTAACAGACTTTTCTTATAAGCAATGTTTTAATTTTTTTTTTTTAGTTTGTAGTTTTAATTATTTGAGAATATTTATACACTTATTTCAACTATAATTAACATTGTAAGATTTTGTTTTTAGTTTATACTTGAAAGATCTTAAAATACTAAATAAACATGATTTTCTTTATTTCTAATGTGAGATCTTTGATGAATTCAAAAGATACTTCTAGGTAAAGGTATTAGAGTAAATATAAATAATATAATGGTTAAATCTGAGGATTTTGAATCATGTTATTCTGGTTTGGAAGCTAGTTTTACAGTGTGACCTTGTTATAACTTTGGATAAGCTACCTAATCTATCCAAGCCTCAGGAATAATATAGTACCAGTACCTTAGCTTTATTATTAAGCATTAGTGCTTAAATGATGAAGATTTGATATCTGGTTCTAATAAAGTAGAACAGCATATAAATCGCTTCACCTGAAAATGTTAAAGCTCTGTTACTTTTATGTAGTGTTAAACATGGCCTATTTCCGTTACTACAATGTGCATAAATTTAAATATATGTTAATACACATCCATAAATCTGTCATCCATAATTGCAAACACCTCAAAGTTCAAAATGGTACGATTACACTGCCTTTAGATAACGCCCCCCCCCCAATAGTGTGAGATGAGATTATAGGAGTGTTGCTCCCCAGCCCTGCCTGTTGGATGTGTTATATAATCTCTGTTATATTGTCTTTCTGCAAGTCTGAAAAAAAATGAATTCTTAAGAAACTCCTCAGATTCCTCAGGTTTTAGGTATTAGCAAGGGTTTGTTATGTTTTTGAATTGTTATATTTTAAAAGTAAAGGTGTGCCAGGCATGGTGGTGCATGCCTATAATCCCCGAGACTCCAAGGCCATCCTTAGCAACTTAGGAAGGCACTAAGCAAATAGACTCTGTCTCAAAAAAAAAAAAAAAAAAAAAAAAAAAAAAAGCAAAGGTATTATTGATAATGCTTTAATAATCTTCACATAGTATTTCCCATGCACTTCATCAACCCTGTGACCCAGTAACTCCATTATTAGGTATTTATCCTGGGTAAATGAATACTAGATTCACAACTCTCCCCCCAAAAAAATCTTGTGCAAAAATTACCATATTGGCTCCAATTCACAGTATACAAAAACTGGAAATATACAGATGTCTAGAGCAGAGGACGGGATAAACAAAGAACTGCTTAGACATGAAAACAAATGAACTGCTGGTACTTTTCCCACTGTGTGGGAAAGAAACTGGACCAAAAAATTACATGTGATTCCATTCTGTGAAATTCTAGAATAGGTGAACTGAATCATGTGTGAGAGAGAAGCAGGTGGGTGATAGGTACTTAAGGCACAAAGGATTTGATTGGTCGAAATGTCCCCTCTCTTAATGTACATTCATCAAAAATGATCCAGTGTTATACTTAGGACCTCAGGATTTCACTACACACAGAAGTTATACCTAAATTTTTAAGTGATTTCAAAATAAAGGGCAAAGTTATGCAAGTGTAGGTAATCACTTTAATTCAGCATTGTAAAATATAATTTTATGACCTTATCGTAATTGTATAAGACTGTTCATTTGTTACAAGTGAAAAAGTCAGTGTTGCATCTTTAGATATGCTGGTCCTTGACAGGGTTCTATAAAATACATTGCAGAATGTCCAGAGTTGAGATGTGCAGCCTCGGGATGTCATATCTGATTGGTTGTATTCTTGGAGAGAAGTCTAACATCTGGCTGGTAGAAGCTCTGGAGCTTCTGGCTGTAGTCAAGTTTAGTAGCAAGTTTTCTTATCTGAACTTAAACTTGAAAGAGGTAGCACACACATCCAGTTGTGTTCAGGTAGATACAGATGCCCGGTTTCTGTCAAAAGTAAGACAGAAAGGTTGAAATAATCAATTCTATGTGAACATAATTCTATAATGAACTTTATTGTCTCCTAAGGCACAGAGAGCCTCATGCTCTGTGAATACCAGTGGTGGTAGCCTGAGTGGTAGGTGTGGTAAAGAGCAAGGGTGAAGCCCATCCTGGAGTGACACCATCTGGGTTCAAATTCTAGCTCTGCCAACTAAGCCCTAATGCCTTTTCTAGGAAGGCGTTAGTGTAGCCTGCTGCAATAGCCCTAGGCCAGCATAACATAAATCACTGCCAGCCAGGGACAACATTATGGCAGATGGCACCAACACCTCTTAGTGAAGGCTTGGGTACTCTGATTTTTATTCTGCTCTTGAAGTGATCTCTGCTCTGTATGAGCGTCCCACACACTGCAGAAGGTATGCACACATGCATCCACTAGTGACGCGCGCACGTGCATTTCTTCCATCACCTTTCTTTTGGCTTTCTGCTGTGTTTGATGCGGCATTACCACCTCCTCAGTAATTATTTTGTCATTCAAAAGAAGCAGTTCCATTTAAACATGTTTTCAACTACCTGTTCTTTCCACAGAAGACTCTTTTCATCTTTATTTCTGTTTTTGATGGAGGTAAATTTGCCCTCTTTTTTGCTGACACTTTCAAACTTGGGCCTCGTCTTTCTCACTCTGGCTAGAGGTATACCTACTGCTGCCTTGGAAAAAAATGTATATAGAGTATAATATATAATGCTTGTATTCTTTAATTATGGTATATAGATTTATTTGAACCACTTTGATAAAATTTTAATATTAATAGTTCATGAATAAGTTTAAGATGTTTTATAATGAATTGCAAATTCTTCCCTTTTATTTATTTATTTATTTATTTTATTTTTTTTTTTTTTTTTTGGTACTGGGGATTGAACTCAGGGGCACTCGACCACTGGGCCACATCCCCAGCCCTTTTTTGTATTTATTTTAGAGACGGGGTCTCACTGAGTTGCTAAGTGCCTCGCCATTGCTGAGGCTGGCTTTGAACTCGCGATCCTCCTGCCTCAGCCTCCCAAGTGCTAGGATTACAGGCGTGCGCCACCGCGCCCGGCTCTTCCCTTTTATTTTTAACCAATAATTTCTGTGTCTTTCACAGAAGTCCTGTTCACTTTTGTTTTCATTCATCTTTATGCACATTGATGGGGTCAAGGAATAGTGATCCCACATGTGCAAGTGTCATCTTGTGAAGTATATTCTACTGCAAGCAGACTTTTTACAAGTTAGGAGTGGCCTTGACATTTTCATCGTCTTTTTCTTTGTGGTTTGTTAAAAGCCCATTCTGCAGTTGTGTTTCCTACACATGAAAGCAAATGTATATTCACTAATGCCCAAGATCTTTGTATCATTATCTGTATAACAGAAAAGAAGGAGGCCAAAAAGCTTTCACTTGTCCTCATTCTAACCCTTTTTTTAATCTGAGAGAAGCAAACTTATGTCTGAAAAATGTGTCATCGGGCCACATTCTTTTTAAGTATTAAATCCTGAGGGTAAGACAATGCATTAAAGAGGGGGGGGTGGGGGGGGCACTTAGTTTCATCCCTACCATCATCTTCAGGGACAAACTTTAGAGATGGACTGTCATCTACTGCTTCTTTTTGCTATAGCTAAAATTTATCCTCTTGGACTTTTGACATTTGGGTTTGGAAATAAAGATTTCTCACATCAGTCATTTAAAGAGAGTGACCGGATTTAGCCAGTAATAAATAAGAAATAGGCTCTGTTTTAGGGGATGTACTTTAGAGGTGGTGATGTTTAGCAGACTGATTCAGGACAGAAACAGTATGGTCTAGGGATGGCCCCTTGAGAAGATAGCATTGATTGAAGTTTGTGGGATAGGTAGGATTTGGAAACAGGAGTAGAATGACATGGAAAGAAAAGCATTTGCAGTAAAAGAATATGCACAAATGAGTGACAAGAGGGAGTGATCTGGTTTGACTTTTAATATTGGGCAAGTATGTGAAATTATAGATAGAAGATTAATAGGTTTAACTTGAGGTAATAGTTTGGGGTCAGATCATAGGGAACTCAAACCTTATATTTTTAGATAGTAAGAAACTATAAAAGGGTTTGAGACATGAGATTGTTGAGAAACATTGAAAGTTGTGTTTGGGCATATTTTTCTGACCCCTGAGTATAATTTGGGTATATAGATTTGAGTAACAGTCACCATTAACAGATTATTGATACTAATTTGAGTACTGTATCAATAACGACTAGAACAAGGTCAACAGTAGTTAATGGAAGCTGGGCATGCCTGTAATCCCAGCAGCTTGGGAGGCTGAGGCAGGAGGATCCCAAGTTCAAAGCCTGCCTCAGCAACAGTGAGGCACTGAGCAACTCACTGAGACCCTGTCTCTAAATGAAATACAAAATAGGGCTGGGGATGTGACTCAGTGGTCGAGTGCCCCTGAGTTCAATCTCCCATCCAACCCTGCCCCCCCACACACACACCAAAAGAAAAAAAAAGTTAAAGGGTAGAGAGAATCCAAGGTGAAATAAAGTGGCTAAATGTTTTGATGATCAGAGATGATCCGACTTTATGTCTGACTTTGTACCATAGTTGTTATTAGTGACCTTTTTAGCTTTGAAATGTTTCCTGGTTGGGAGAGTAAGTCATGTGGTGACCCTAAAGATAGTGTTTTCTTTTGCAGTTCTGAGGATATGTATTTCTTTTAATGAATATATCTGAGTTTTGAAATATTCATCGAAATAATACATCCTAAAGAAAACATACTGTATTTGATTTTATCTAACATTTTTATTCATTTCCATTTCAAGGCAGCCTCTGGCCATTGAGAATGTCTTGTGTAGCCACATGCCATCCCTGAGGAAATAGGCTTTAGAATGTCAGAACCTTAGAATTCCCAGGTCTTTTTGTTCGTTTCCTCCTGATTGAAATAGGTCACTATAGCCACATGGTATCTGATTTAAGCCTTGTGTGTAGATCTAGCTGTGTTTTTTGTGAAAAGCCTTAGTGCTTACTGCTCTTGTGTTCTTCCACATACAGGCAGAAGGAGAAGACAGCCTGAAAAAGATGCAGCTGATGGAGCTCGCGATTCTGAATGGCACCTACAGAGATGCCAACATTAAATCACGTAAGGATGAGACTGAGGCCTAGGGTTGTAGCTGTCTCTGCTGCTTTGTCTATAAACTTCTTTGACAGCATAACACATGAGCAATTAAACTGAAGAGTTGAAGTAATTGTGTCATTGAACAGGGGACCAACAGTCCTATTTTTAATGCTTTCATGAATTATTATCCTCTTGATTTTATTGTATACCAGCATATCGAAGCTTTAGGTTTGTAAATACTTCTTTATTTTTCTGATGACATTTTGATATTTAAATTCAAGAGTTTCAAGAAATTTCCTGTCTGTACAGCTTCAAGGCCTCTAGTTTATTTTGTTGTATTTATGTACAATACATGACTTTGAAAGCTTTTTTAGAAGTTAAAGTGTTACTGGATGAATGACCCTTCTGTTGAGTTCTTTCCTGTCCCCTTGCTTGCATGTTTCCCCTCCGGTGTTTTTCCCTGTTGAGTTCACACATGAGTTCACAGAGATCAGTAGGTGGTGATAAACTATTTCCAGTCTTCCATTTTTCTTCTTAGAAATCTGTGCATGATTTTAAAAGCTATGAGGATTGCTTTTTTAAATTTAAAATGAATATGAAATTTATATTTTGAGATAGTCTAATGGTTGCACATATCATATAAGCATAGTATCATTTTTCAATTAGTAATGATTTTAAGAAATGAATTTTAAAGTCCTTGCCAACTTTCTAACATGCAGGCAACTCAGTGAGTTTAGAAGTGTAATTATTTTACAAGTGGTAATTTGTAATTGACTTGAATTTATTCATGAGAATATAAGCATATCATTAATGTCACAAAGTTAGGATCTTTTTGTATTGCTTTTTCTATGAAGTTAACTACCAATGCATATACATACATATAATCACCTAATGGCAACTGGTCTGACTTAATACAATGAAAATTATTCTTCCTTAATTTGAAACTGAAGTTACACTTTCAAAATGTACCAAAACTGTTTCTGTGGACTCCAAATTACAAATTTTTGTAACATCTTTTAATGCAAATATTTTTTTGTGCTTCTGCATGCACCTTTAGTTTCAAGAAATCTTAAAAAGCAGATATGTCAAATATATAAACTAAATATAACATTTTGTCTCATTCATTTTTTTACAGTGGCTTTTAATTTTTGCACATTTGTTCTTAATCACATTGGGAAAGGGAAAGCTGATTGCATTTGATTGGTGTGCTTTGGCATTTTGTGTGATCAGTGCATGTACTA
The DNA here is from genome assembly GCA_025594165.1 of Tamias sibiricus. NCBI lineage: Eukaryota > Metazoa > Chordata > Mammalia > Rodentia > Sciuridae > Tamias > Tamias sibiricus. Next base: position 146,684,900 of record CM046666.1, read on the forward strand.
ATGATTTCCTTTTATTTTTCTTCTTTCCTGCTTTTTTCTTTCTTTTTCCTACTCCTCTCTCATTTTCCCATATTTCATACTGCTATCCCTGTACTTCTTCCTGAATTTCTTTGCTTACTGTAGCAGCCCTTGCCTTTTCTCTTGCAGCAACAGCCCAGGCTGCTCCAAGGATCATAACTGGGCCTGCGCCTGTCCTCCCACCAGCTGCCCTGCGTACTCCTACGCCAGCTGGCCCTACCATAATGCCTTTGATCAGACAAATACAGACCGCTGTCATGCCAAACGGAACTCCTCACCCAACTGCTGCAATAGTCCCTCCAGGGCCTGAGGCTGGGTTGATCTACACACCCTACGAATATCCTTACACGTTGGCACCAGCTACATCAATCCTTGAGTACCCTATTGAACCCAGTGGAGTATTAGGTAAGTTCTTCTCCCTGTTGGTTAATGATAGTCTTCGTACATCTTGTTGCCCCAGACTTTGAAATTATTTTAACAGTTTTAGAGAGGCAAGATAAGTTTCCACTAAGAAAAAATGAAAACCTAAATTTTATATTATTTCTGCTCGTTAAGGGTTCCCCCATTAAATAACTGCACCCAAGTTTGTTCAGATTCACTTGATAACTCAAATTCATTTGGTTGGGTAAATTTTCTATGTACATCTTAAATAGAAAATAATTTTCACATCTGACATTACTAGGATTGTTCTTGAGTTTTATTTAGGTCCCGCCCCACTGTTCTAATGCCTTCATTAGCTCCTCCTCCTGGAGTTAGATTTCTTTTGACTCATGGATTCTTTTAATGACTAGTTAACTTCTAAACTTACGCATGAAAGTATTTTGAGATTTTTATAAAATTTATATTATTGGGTGCTAAGTATTAAACGGGGCCAGATTACTGGTTGCAATCTTAACTGAACTTTTCAGGTTTTTGTCTTTTGAGGTCCCAGTTAACATTAAATATGTGAGAGCTTTCAGTAGTACAGTTTGGAATACATGAGTAAATAGGCAGTTACTGAATTCAGATTCACACTGGAGGCAAAAATTAAGATCATACTGTAAACGCTTGGTTTTACATGAACATGAACAAAAAGTGGTGTGCTCGAAAAAGACATTACCGATGCCTTTTTTTTATAGAGTGGATTGAAATGCCAGTCATGCCTGATATTTCAGCCCATTGACTTGCTGGATGAAGGACTAGAACACAGCAGCTGTTCTAGCACGACCAGTCAGTGTGGGACAGCTGTTTCCACGCAGCCCTTTTGTTTCACCAGACAGAATCTGAACACTTTCTTTCCTGAATTGTATATGACTTGGTGCTGCATGCATGCTGTTGACTTTTAGGACTTTGTTCTTTTAAAGTTTATTTTCCCCCAAGCATTAATATTGATTTATAAAAATTTGAAAATCTTTAATGAATCCGGATATTAAGATTTAAGCTTGAAAATTCATTGTTCAATTAAAGAAAGCCACAATGCTCTGTATGTTATCTGTGTGTGTGCATGCACTCAGGTGCCTTTTGTTTTATGAACAAATACATTTTATTGTACATGTTTTCTGTCTAAATCATTGTATAAAGTAATTACAGGTCAGAACTATACCACAGAACTATTGATGAGAGGCTTGTTTCTGTTGCACATTTCTTGAACATTTTTAAAATAACATGTAACCTGTAACCTTATTTAAGTTTTCCTTTCTATTAATACTCTGTCCTGTGGCCCCATGCATGCTCCTTCCCCCTAGAAATCCTCTCTGCTGCACCCACAGCATCTGTTCCCGAGGAGTTAGGACCCTTAACTTTCTGTAGGGCTGAGGCTCTTAGCCACCAGCTACTGTTCTGGGACTTTGAATGCAAGATCTCCCTGGATTTGCCATGTAGAATTATACTTTTATACAGTTAGTTTATCCAAGATGAAAAAGGAGGTGATGGACCAGTTTACTGCTTAGAATCAGCAAGAGGCACTGCTGTAAACTTTCTCATAATAAAGTAACATTTTGTTTCCATTGGGAAATTTTTCATTGTTAAGACCCAATTATTAGACTGGCAAAATACTGAGATATCTATTTGGCATTCATAAGGTGATTAATAACATGCACCAAATTGCGGGGGGGGGAGGGGGGAACCTATCACAATCAATGTTATTTATTGCTTTGCTACCTAAGCAGTAAAACATATGATATTGACCCCTTGGAGAATAGAGGGGATTATTTTAAATTGCCAAGTTACAATTAATCTGCACACAGATAACATGCATGCTATATATCAAATCTCACATTGAATTATTTTAAAATAAGCAGTGCCTTTCAAAACAGATGCAGACATGTGTGTTGGTGGTAGTGAGGAGATTGGTATTAGCATCAAATCTTCATTGATGACTAATTTTTAATTCCCTTCCTTTTATCTTTAGGTATGGCTTTCCCAGCGAAAGGCTAAGAATTCAAGATCGGTCTTAACTGAACCCTCATCAGATCTGAATTTAACAAATGCTTAGTCTCAGCAGCCTCCGGGGAAAAAGCTTAGCCTAGCAGTCAGTGGCTTACTTGCACTTTTTGCACATAGATATAAAGTAAAACCATGTTATTAATTTGGTTTAGTCTGTAATATGACAAAGTAACGGTAATTTATAAAGGAGTGTATAGTAGTGTACTGACTGCTAAGTGTACTATACTGTTTGCTTTACTAATCACCTAATTCATTGCAGTTCATACTTATTGACTCAAAGTTTTTAAACCACAATCTGTAGGCTTTAAGAATTGCTTTTAAACCTTTTTAAGTAATAAACTCTGGAAGTGGTCTTAAGGTTAGCAAATAATTGTCAGTATTAAACATGGCATTATTTAAGTAGTCCTGCTGCAAGAAAGGCACTTCAGTGAATATGTGACTAGTAAAGCTCAAATATGTTTGGATCTAATAGAGTTCATGAAATACTGTAACGTGGGGATTGTATATGAATGGATAAAATAGGTTAAGGCCAACATGTTTGAAGTGAATGCAATATTAATAGATGCATATATATGTGACATATAATGGTTAATTTTAAAACTACTGTGCCTTAACGTGTTTCTTAAAACAAACTTTTGTAGTAAATGAACATTTGAAATCCATTTTGATAAACCTGCTGTTAATGTTTTTTTCCCCTTCTGTATGTTTTCTAACTTTGTCTTGGTAATTGCAATTTAACTAGGTGCGGTGGCTACTAAAGTTCGAAGGCACGATATGCGTGTCCATCCTTACCAAAGGATTGTGACCGCAGACCGAGGTTAGTTTAGTTCTGCAGTTCTTGTTTATAAGAAATGCATTGGATGTCCATAAAATTTGCAACACCACACCTGATAGAAAAATGTAACTGCTTACCTGTACACTGTTTCTTTTCCTTTTCTAAATTTGTTTGTAATAATTGACAGATTTAAGGGTTGGGTTTTTTTTTTTTTTTTTGTTTGTTTTTGTTTTTTTCCTCCCTTTGTATTTTAACTTATTAAATCTTCTATTCCTATTACTATGATTTATTTCTACTAAAATATAAATTAGTCAATTTGGGGAACTATTAAATTTTTATTTTGTCTTAACTATTTTTCATTAATAACTTTTGCTAAAATTTACCTTTTAATCATTCTGAAATTTTGGGTTGGTATTGCAAAATGAATTGAATGGATGGTGCTTTAATGAGAGAAGTAAAGGAATATATGCCTCCTGTGTACTTTTGGAGAAAACTGAAGATTTAGTTTCCATTTCTCTTTGTAATAAAACACTTGAGCCACTGTATAAACATGAGGGTGTACATGTCAAGTACTTAGCTGAAATCAACAAAGTCAGGACTGTGAAGATAACTTTCATGTAGTTGGATTTTTTTTAATAAATTAGAAAATCAGCTCCCTCTTATTCTTACATTCTCTAGCCAAAATGGATCCTTTGATTTTTGTCATTTGCTGCTAAAATATTATTTGAAGGTAGATTATCTCCTCAAGTTCTGTGGTGTGTGAGATCCAGCTGTTTGGATATCCTTTTGGACTGACCTGTGACTGGAAAATAAGTCTTCATTTTTCTCCTTTGAACATTTGTAATTTGTGTCCTATATTTGCCCTTGGACCCTTTTATAAATTATTTATGCTTATGGAGAAGTGATGTTTTCGGTTTATTGACATTGAACGGTTTTTTTTTTTTCATCAAAAGATAGGAAACCCAAGCATGGTTGAAAAGCATTTTCAAAACTCTTCTGTTACAGCACATTTATTACTAATTAAATTGATCAAAGACTCTTAATATTATTAGGGGAAAAGTGATAAATTTGTAATTCATTTGTACATTCTCTATGAATTTGTGAAAAACCTAGTGCTTCATGGTTGCCTGAAATACTAGTGATAAATACTGGACACAGTTGTTGTCCACATTAGAAATAAAAGGTTTTTCCAAAGACCTTAATGGCATTTATTTAGCATCATACATAATGAGAGAGCCTTGAAAACTTTTAACGAATATAATTTGTAGTGATTTTTCAATGAACTGAGTAGTGGACCCCAAGCTCAGTGATTATCTATGAAAATAGTGCTACCTTTTTTAAAAAAGTATTCTCATTTAAAATTTTTCTGTCCCTGTATGCCCTTCTTTCAGAGACTTGTCTTAATTTTAACACAATAATTATTGGCTTACTTATTATTCCAGTGCCTTCAGATAGTTGAAAATATTAGAGGAAGATTTTATTTAAGTATTTGGAAAACCAGCAACACATTCCATGCATGGCTCTTTTGTAGTGATGTATATTTTGATTAATTATGCTACTGTTTTTATTCAAAATGCAATGTCAGCAAACCGAAATGCTTTTTACTTTTTTTCTTTTTCTTTCTTTTATTTTTTTTTATTTTTTATATTTTTAATAGTAACAATATTCATGCTTACTATCACTATGTGCACTCTTCGGGTCTAAGGGAGATGTCTGAAGTCCTTCACTTAAATTATTTTATTATACTACTGTTTTCTCTATTTTTGAGGTTTTTTATTTTTAAAAATATTTTGAAGAGAACTTATAAGCATTTTGGATGAAAGAAAACTCAGCCCTTGGACGTATAAATAACCATGTAATTCTATATGATCATTTAGAGTACTTATTTGGTTGACAAATATCTAGTTCTTTACTAAAAATAAACCCACCTCTATAAATATTTCAAAACTAAATTTAAAGCCTTTAAAACCAAGTGACTTTTTAGTTGTAATGAACTATATAAATGGTTTTGCACAGTTGACATACCTGTGTGTACTGTAAGAGACCAGGACTTGGCAGAGGATATATTCTAGATGTACTGGTATATATAAATGGTAGTTTGCTTTGTTTTTCTATTCCACAGCCCCCACAATCAGACATTTTTATGAGTAATGATTGCACAGAAACCATTACTTACATAATTTGTATAAGCTTAAACCATTTTAATAAAAAATTTAAGTAACATCTAAAATGCTTTAAAATTCCATATTTTGGAATACCTGTGAAGAAGTAGTATGACTACATCGTGTTAAATATTTATTTTCTCCTTTGATTTTGGAAGAGCAGTTTTAAAAATTTTAAATAAAATTTTTTTTGAGACATTCAGGGAAGATTTGGTCACAATGAAGATACCATATTTTTGTAGTATTTATAAACTATCCTAAATGATAGACTATAGGAACATTTTTCTCATATGAAGGTAAATCAGTCCATCATAGAGATCATTTAAACTCTGTGAACTTTACACCTGCTGGGTTTCAATTTATGAAGTGGCACAAAATCTTAACTTTGCACTGAATATCTTTTCATTCACATCTCCTCTGCCTTAGTCACAATGGCAACAGTACAGAAAATTCTATCAAACCTCAGAATATAGTAGAAATAATTAAGCTGTTGAATATGAGTCTTAAAAATCATACTACTGTTAAGTGGACCAAGTTTGGTGAAGCAGAATGTGACAGAGGTTGATTAAGGAAGGAACAACTCAAGGACATTGGGAATGATAACTTTTCCACTTGAGAACTACTTTATGTTTTACTGTAATTTTTAAAAAGAAATTTTTTTGTTCTTTTTGTTATTTTGCAAAAGAAAATAGTATTTACAGGTGGCTTCTTTTAAAATATAAAAATATAAAGCAGGAATGTATATGAAATGTCAGATTTTATTGTATTTGCAGAGTATTAGCTTTGAAATTGAATAAAGAAAGCTGTTTGTAGTTTTAAAATGCCTTATTGGTATCAATTAGAAATTTCTTCTATTTTTTGATGTACTTAGAGCTCTTTGAGGTATAGAATTTTAAATGGCAGGATTTTACAGTGTTTACATGCAAGTGCATTTTATAAGTGTTCTATATGTGTAAAATAGTATTTTCAACTGGAAATTGTTGGCCAGTGCAAAAGGCCTGGCCTTTTTCTAGTTCCCATGATGTTGCCTACACTGCTAGACTACAGTATTGCTTTGTATCATGAGGCCAAGAAACTCCATGTTGTTTGTAAATAGAATAATTGAAAAAGCAATAAACATTTATTGAACAAAAGAAACCTTGTTTGGCCCAGAGTTTATGTTGAACCAAATTGCTCATAGAAATTTAAATTTCTTTAGATTCATTTCTGTTAATCATCAGTTATTAATAATCACATCCATCATTAATAGTTGCTTTAATGCTTGCATCTGAGAGAATACTAATGCTTAATAGCAGTCAGATACTGATAACTGCACTGACTGTTCAAAATTCTGTATACCAAACCTATTCATCATTGTTTTCCAATTTCTTTCATTGACTGCTACTAACTATTAGTTATTAGTTGTATTTTATTTCTATTTTTTCTGTTAACCAATTTTTTTCTTTTGTGGGAGTGGGCTTCTCTTCATTTGTTCAAATCATGATATGAATTGTCATGATTTTTATTGTATTCTGTAGATGGTGTCGAATCAGTTTGTCAGAATTAAACATGCTTTTTTTTTTTTATTAGTTGTGATTAGTTTTTTATGTTGTCATTAAGCCGTCACTAGCTGAAACTAATCTCTTCTCTATCTTTTCTTTTCTTTTTTTTTTGTTTTGTTTTTTGTTTCTAACCACCCAGCCGCCACCGGCAACTAACCTATGACCTTCTGACCTCTGAACTCTTCACCCAATGATGACCTGACCATGCCTGCCTGCTGATCAGTTAACTGGTAATCGCCTTTGCTTGCCTGTCGTCAGTGCAGCGAGCTGAGGCACTTGTCCGTTCGTCTTACCATCTAACCAAACAAAAAAGACAAAGAAATTGTTGTCCTCCAACTCAGCTTTTTTTCCCCCCCATCCCCGTTTGGGTGAAAGTGGTTCTAGAACCTGCACTGAATAGTAGTAAAGCAATAAGGCCCAATTCATCCCACAGCACTGATCATCTTTCAATGTCCTACCCCAAGCGAACGGTAAGAAGGCCTCCTTAAGAAGGGAGACAGATGGCCCTTAACTACTCAGTGACAGAGGCAGTTACTGTGAGAGACTTCTAGGAACCTTTTCTTCTCATAGCGAAGTCAAGCTCTCTCTGAATGTACTGTGTGATGATGCATCATGCATGAACCTTTGGTCAGGGAAGTCATTGGTGAAGTAATTCAAAAAGTATTCAAAATTTGATATACTGTTCAGTCACTACAGTGCCCTCAAAGGGCAGAAGTTGCAGCCTTTTTTATATTGCCTGCCAAATTTGAAGTATTAGAAGAGTGTGCCATGAGAGAAAAATTTAACAAGGAGTTTTGAAAATTAATGCAAAGAACAAAACTGCAACACTATTTTTTAAAAGATGGATATCTGAGTTAAAATTACAAAACCTTTATTTTACACCTCCTTAAAAAATTTTTTTTGAGAACAAGGTACATGCATTATGTGTCACATTACTGGGCAAACTGTTCAAGTATTTTTTTTAAACCTCCCTGTATAGAAAAAAAAAAAAATCATTAAGGATGTAAAAGCCATGCTTGCCTATTTGCTGTATACATGTAATGAAATTGTAGATAAAGTGTAGTGCATTGAAACAAATGAACAAAAAGTAGATACTTTTACTATACAAGGGTGCTGGTGCAGAAAAAAATATATATATTTTTGGAAATGTAGCATTTTATACTTTCAAGTGTTATAAGAAAAAGAACAAAGAAACCCTTTATTTCATTAAATGATTTTTTCTGGTGGTTGTCAAGAAACAAAAGACCAAAAGAGCCTTTTTGTCTTTCTTTTTTATTTTTTAAGTATTGGAATAAGTCTAAAGAAAAGAAAGTGCCTTATTTTCCTTCATGGTCATTTAGTCAAGTGTCTTGTAAGATCAGCTCCTCCCTCAGATAAAAGTTAATGCATGTTACTCAGTCGCCCAGTATGTGAAAGAAGATATGAGGGGGACACATGAGTTGAGGGTTTGAATTATATGATTTGTGCCACGTTACCTTGATGCAAATTTGCCAAATCTGATACTGTGAAAAAAATTTTGAATAACTTTTCTAATATCTGACCTAGTAAGTTTTTAAAAACATATCATAATTGAGTACTTTTGGTTGTTACAAACTTCAATGTTAACCTAAAGAATTCTGGAAAATTATGTGAGATCTGAACACCACTTTACAGACAAAATTAGAGCTTTTATTCTATTTGGAGAAGAGAGATGCTTTGGATTTTTTTCGTACTGGAGATAATAGTATACCTAGCAAACTTTTTCACAAAAATGAATTTTCTTGTGACTTTCGTTCTGGAAAAGAGTGTTTTTAAAAATGACCTAAATTTAATTAGACTTGTTTATAGTTTACCAGATAACTTGCATAGTTCATCTCTGCTGGCTTTAGCAATCTCCCTCCTCCTTCCCACATTTGCCCTTTTTGCCACCTTTTTTAAGTTCAAAAGAATGTGAAAAGGTAGCATCATTGTTCATATGAATACTGAACTACATTTCAGTTTAAGCTTCCAATTTCTCCCGAAGTACAAACCGTTTTATAGTTGAAACAATTTGCATATAAAGCCTACATGTAAACACTTGAGGAAATCATTAACTGCTCAGTACCAGACGTGGCAAATCTCAAGTGACAGTGGACTCCCAGCTCATTAGCTCGTTCCCTCTTCCATACCTTCATGGCTTCACAGTCAAGGTCAGCAGGAAGCTCATTTGGCACCTTCATGGTGACCTCTCCATCAGCTATCTCACTTGGAACCGTTTTCAGTTTATTTACTATGCAATAGACAGTTGTTATTTTATATTCAGCTAGCTTTGGTTTAATGTGCCACTGCTCTGTCTTTCTGTTACACATACCATTGTTTTGATTTATTTACAATATATGCCTTGCCATTTTGATTTTTATTTTGTTTGTTTGGTTGAATAAATTTGCGACACTCAAACACTTGAGGTGATAGTTAAAATGATACCAGTATTTGATCCAGCTTCATCTCAACTATGTTAAACCTGGACATTTTAGATGTTTATCAAAGATCTTTTATGGGGAAGAAAGTAAATGTATGAAATAATGAAAGTGTGACATGAGTAATGTCGGCTCTGAACAAACTTTTGAAAACTTAGTTGACAAAATTTTGGATCAACTGAAAAAAGAAGCATGACTTTTGAAATCTGAATGCCTTGGTTCTCAGTATTATCATTCTTTATTGAATTTATTTCTTATTAAAGTATGTAGTTTTTAAGACTTTTTTCTGACAGTATTATGTAATTTTTAGTGTGGGTAGATGGGAGTGTCGCTGGTATGTTAATGTACAGCTGACATGTATTTTTTGTCTATTCTTTATTATCTTAGTAGTTTTCATGCTCTATATGTACCATAACCAACCTATTGCCTATGAGAAACATGTAAGATAATGTATTTACAGCCATTGTTACAAGTTTATAATGTATTTTTTCTATCTTGTTTTATATGTATGTTATATAACATTCAAAAAGAATTTTTTTCTTGATTGAGAAAAGGATACAAAATGCAAAATCCACAATTTTGATAACTGAAAATTGCCAATTGTTTTGCAGTACTTTATTATATTGGGTGTGTCTTGTCTTTCTTGGGCTTTTAGTTAGCTGATGAATGAATACATTAAGTAGACACTTTTGGGTTTTAGTTGGGATTTTACATAGCTTGCATTTTAATTCTTTGGTTCTTTGCTGTTTCTATTAACCCATAGCATTATTTTAATAAATGTTATAATACCAACCTACTAACTCTGGACTATGTCTGTTTATTAACCTTTACATGTTTAATTAAAATAAACAAATAAAGAAAAAACAATGTAAAGTCTTGAGTTACTGGACTAACCCTGAAGACCGTGACCACAGATAACATAGCGTGACTTGTTTTATGTTGTTTTGTCAGCTGACAATTCCGCACACTACTGTTCAAATGGCTTTGGTTATTCTGGCCTTCTCCTTGGGGTGTAGGTGCCAGTGGAGATGAGAACAAAGTAACGTTCGTTCGAGGCATTCTTCTCCTGGTCATGCCACTTGCCTTTCAGCATCTGCATTACTAATTCCACACTTCTTATTTTTCCTTCTCCAAATAATCACTGTCTGCTCACAGCATAAAGAGTAAAGAGATTCAATGTGATGATATGCCCTGAGAAAACAGTTTGATTCATTGAACCATTCATTTTAATTTCTATGAGTAGGTGATTTTATGGTCACATTATAAAGCAGAGAGTCTGATGATATTTTTCCTGTATTAAGATGTTTATTTTAACGTGGTCTTTTTCCTTTGTAAAGTATTGAACTTGTTTAGCCAACTGTTTCTTTTAGAGGAATTTGAAATAGGTAAGGCTAGAGGCAAATTTGGTCTGTTTCTCCTAATAGTGCAGAGTAAGTAATGAATAACCAGGACAGTGCAGCCCCACCCACCTCTTCCTCACCCAGCCTTCAGTGAATGATATGGATCTTTTCTCAGGTGTTTTTTCTCACCCACTTCCAAAACACAGCCAAGACTATGACATTGATGCAAGAAATGTAAGGGGGAAGAACACTGAGATTTGAAATGTTAGGTGTGATTAATTTCTTGCATGCAAATCAATCTGAGAAGGTTTCTTAAATATCCTGTTTTTCGTAGCCTGTGTAAGGGGACCTCTAAATCTGACTTCTTGAGGTTTGTTTATGTCACAGATTGGTAATTGCCTTTTCTGTGAAATAATTCTCCTGCATAAGAAAAAAAATTCTCAGGATGAATTTTGCATTTGTAAATAGTGGTTTATTTTTGTAAATTATATTTTATTTATTTAAGAGTTCTAAAATTTAGGGCTGAAATGAGTTGCATTGTAATAGAAGTCATAATTATATCAATGTGCTTCTAACCAGATTATTAAGATATTCTTGTGTTTCATATGTGTATATGCATATATGAAATTAACAGAATAGTGATAATTTAATCATCATTGAAAAAGTCATTTGGGTTATGTAAACAGTCATTTCTCTGATGGAAAGAGTAGGCAGTGTATCATTGTTAGGTAGGCAGATCTTTAATATGCTACTTATCTGTTGAAGTTCACATTGCTATAACAAGTTTTCATGTATTATTCTGTGAAAATTTGAAGATGCCTGTCAAGCTGCTAATACACAAGTTGTGGTACCATGTCACTTAAATTGATGAAGAATTTCTATGCAATTTGCTATTCTCTGAAGCCTATGAATGCAGTCTCATCTCATTTTCAGTTAAGGGTACTTTATGTATAATTATGTCATTGTCACCTTTTATGTTGAAAATGTTGTAAAAGACAGTTTTAAAGGGTGAAAATAATATTGCAAATCCCATTTTTATACAGGTCGCAATAATATTAAACATGAAACTATCAAGTTGCTGGAGTGGTAAAATTCTGGAGTCAGTTTATTGTTTGATATTGTTATTTGATAAAATGATTGATAGTTGAGTTTTCAGTCAAAAAGTTGGTGAAATTAACACACTTAAACATTCTTTTCCTTTAGGTACAAAATGTCAGGAAGAACACATGAAAGTAGATGTTTGCATACACCCTAGTCGATAGTTTCTGTGTTAGGATCCACGGGAGCAGTTACTGAAGCATGTTGTACATAAAACATAGAAACGCACATGACATAGGAGAATAATATTTGGTAAAGTTTTTCAGAGTAACTGGATCAGTGTAAAGTGTCATTTTCTAGTGCCACAAAATTGGATGATCAATTAAATCAGTGATTGCTCGTTGCCAATCATTTTTTTTAAACATTTATTTATTATTTAGTTGTACACAATGTAATGCACTTATGTTTACATGGTGCTGAGGATCGAACCCGGGCCGCGCGCGTGCGAGGCAAGCGCTTTGCCGCTGAGCCACAACCCCAGCCCGCCAATCATTTCTATCAGTGAAGTCTAACACTTTGATGTCCTACATGTGACAGTTGGAGGAGGGCATTCCTTGCTTGTTTGGCAGGGGATTCCTGTCTTTATTCCTTAGTAACAGTGGCTGTTAGAGCATTCCCAACAAGTGATTTTTGGTAAAAATGAAACAGGTTGCCAATTATAACCCACTACTTAGCCAAAATTACTCTTTAGATAACTTCTTGGATTCACAGGTTTTTAAGTACATAGGATAATTATTTTACATTGTCACAGATCTCATAATATCCTTATTTAAAATGAAAAAAAAAAGCATAACTCATTTATAGACTTCTGTTTTAGAAATAGTCATGGCACACAATTTTTTCTACAGTTCCTTCACTATAAAATTAACTGAAATGCCTTTGTTTTGAAGAGACTTAAAATTATATGTACTACTGATACTCAATGCTGGCTCTAACACAGTGCCTCCTTCTGTGTTGCTCCTGCACTTAACTGCAGTGGGTGGAGAGGGGGAGGAGGAATGACTTTGGTAGGTAGAAGGCAGCAGTGGGTGTAGCAGAGAGCAACACTTGTTGATTTCACATCACTTGAAAATTTGCTGTCCCTTCTTAGCAGAAGACATCAGTCACATTGTGGAAAGATCTCAGTTCCCAATGTATAAAACTCAGTTGCTATCTTTTTTAAGATGTTACTGTTGAGAAGCTTTGGTCCCCAGATTTATCTTGTGGTTTATATTATAGTGGTATGTATAAAATATTTAAAACTTGTGGAAATTGTTGTTTCTGTGTATTATATACAGACATTGGAATGGGTGTTCCCAAACCACATGTGAATCGAACAGCAAAACAACAGTACAATGAAGTGCTATAAGCCACCTGGACAGACTGCATGTGCTTTATCTTGAGCAAGCTACAGCTGAAAATGTGGCCCCCTCCCACGTGTAAATACCAGAATAAAGAATGCAAATTTAAATTTTAATTCATGCTTTTAACAAAAGAAGCTTACATTCTGCAGTTCTAATATGTAACTATAAGATGATCATATAACTTGCTCTAATTTTAGTAATAAAATAGACTATTACAGCATTCTTCTGTTGGACTATATATCCAAAATAGTTTACATTTCTATTTATCATTAAGAAACTCTCGTGCAGTTTTTATGTAATTTTTAAATATAAGAAAGCAGTCCTTAGCCAAATTTTTATCTCGTCCATTATGTGTAAAAGTCTGTTATGTTATAAAGTAAAAAGAGTTGGTGAAAATATTGTTCCCAACACTTCCTAAGATCTCCTCTTGATATCCAGTTTTGTAAATCCTTGCACTTTCCAGTCTGTCTTGTTACAGTTTCCAAGTTCTGTTGTTTCCTTTCCACGCACTCTGTGGATCCTCGCTTCTCCTTGACAGTGTCGTTTTCACCTGCTTCTCAGAGTAGCTAACAGGTCAGCAGCCATAGCACCAGGTAGACTACTAGCCCAGAGATGTGTCTTGGTTTGGCCTATACATGCGTTTTGTTTTGCCTCTTTTAAATTATTACTTGCCAACAGTAAAAATCTAAAGGGTAAGCTTAGATCTTCATGAAGTGTGCTCCAGTTCAAAGGTCAAAATGTCTAGAAAGTTCAAGCACATGTTCTCCGAGGAGCCATCAGCGAAAACGGAAAAACTGCCCCTGTTGATGCTTCCCCATCCTGTCTTGCTTTGGTCTTTCTTCTCCGGGCTCCTGTATTGCTTGTCTGTCCTGATCAGAGTGATGATGTGACTCGTCAGACACCAGTACCTCTCAAAGGGGATTGTGTAGGACAGGTTTTAATTATTTCCCCCCTGAAAAATGAAATGAATATGGCTTCTGAATCACATATATCAGTCACTATGATCCCATACATGGTGTATTTTGATGGGGTGAGAGAGACCTATTCAAGTGAAGGCAGTAGACATTTAAATTTTCTTCCTATTGTGATTTACTTGCCACTGTTTTCATAGTAACTCTTGGTGATGTTGTTAAAAAGTAGTTACACTAATTGAACTTAACTGATAGGTGCAAGAATTCCACGTTCAACAGAAAACATTAGTGATTTGTAAGCCTGGAGTCACATCTTTCAGAAAATGTGCATTAAAGTTAGATTATGCTAATTAAGTGCTGTTTTGTGAAATATGTGTACCTTCATAAAAGTATTACTGGTTTGTGCTGCAGTTTCAATTTTTCAGAACATCTCTTTGAGTTAAAATTTACTGTTATCCTATTTTCTTATATATTTGTGTGTGTGTGTGTATCCATATATACACACACACATATATGCTGCGTAACTGGGTTTTAGTGGAAGTTATGGGGAAAGTGAACATGAATAAAAGAAAATAATTGGCAAATAAGTATTTTCTTACAGGAAATTTGAGTTATTAAAATGTCAATATTAAAAATGTTAAGATTACTTATCTAACTTAGAACTTGTGTCAGGGTTGGAAATAAGCAAAAGTGCCTTGGCTATCCTGGAAACCAAAGTTTTAAAAGCTGCTCTTACCTACTATTTTAATTGATTTATTCTACAAAATCAGACCAGCAGTACAAATGGGAGAGTTGATGTAAGCACATTTTAACTGAACAGTCTACACTGATAAATGAAACTTGTTCATTGCTTTGTCACTCATGTAAAAGGACATCTAAAAATTATCCAAAGTTTAAACCTAGGAGGTTTCCAGGTGGTAGGAGAGCGGAGCACTTCAGTGGGTGGGGGTGCAGTGGGAGGACATCTGGAGCCAGGATTCAGATTGGGCCCCTCAGGGGGAAGAAGGATCTTGACACGATCTAGAAGAGGTCTGTCCTCAGCAAGATTGAGTTCAGTACCTCCCTTCGCTCCTTGGGTTTATAATGGAAGCCTGGCATGGAGAGAAACAAAAGGGAAAATGTAGAGGAAGTTTTATTGTGTGTGTTCCTGAAGGGCATTGCCTTTTCCTTGAATTGTGGGCAAGTCTATGTGACAGAGATGTGTCACTATTGAATGAAAGCTTTGCTGACATGTACAACTCCACTGATAAGGTGTATTGCCTTTAAGCAAGTAAATGCCAAGTGGCTTGTGAATGCCCTGATTCCTGACCTGCTGCTTGTAATCTTCTAAAGATCTCTCTACCTCCATCCTAGAGTTTGTAGCCAAGGAGTTCTCAAGCCCAAAAGCAGACGGAGCTGACATAAAAGGAAGAAGTATTTGCAGGAGGTACTGTTAAAAACACATCTGCTCTGTTCTTGCCTATCGAACTCCACAGTTGCATGGCCAGAGTGCGTGTTGAGGGAGGTATCGGGGAACTCCTTATTTCCTAATGCAAAGAGGAATATTACTTACCTTCAAGTCTGCATTAAACAGAACTGATTGGAAGAATAATAGAAAAAAAGCCCCACAGATTTCATCCAAATAGGAAGAACATTTGTCATCCTGCTAGAAGCAGAAAAGTGGTACAAGTAACGCATGCTATGATATCTGTACCCTTCTAACAGGTTGCTTGCTGTGAGTTTGGAAATCCAGATCAAAGAGAGTCTTCTGGGGAGAGTCTCTAGCAGGCTGTGAGGAATACCTTTAGATTTGCATGTACAGTAGACAAGCCACTCCACTTTAGCTGGAATGTATTTCCTCCATGAAATTTCAAGAGTTGAAACTAGGTTTGTAATAGAATTAAAACAGTACTGGAAAAGCAGAGGAAAACTTGTTGGGCTGTGTGTTGGAAAAGGATTGTTTTAGCATTATATTGTACCCTAGTGGCTTGAAAAGTCAAACATTAGAAAAAAGAACAGTAGAAAAAGTCCCTGAGAAACCACACATGCTTCATACTCCAGCTACTTACTGATGAAAATTGGCACTCTGTCGATTTGGAGTGTTTAGCTGGATATGTGGTATTAAATGCTATGATTAGTATGTGACCGATGAGAGCAGTAACATAATTTTTAAAATGGCCGTTTCACTTACTGTGTATCAAAATACACTGAAACTAGTTTCTTGTGCATCAAATTTATGTTACTAATATGGCAAAGCCATGTAATAGTATAGATTAATCTTCCAATCATCATCCACCTCCTCCCCAAAACACTCCTTTGGGACCTGTTTGGGGAGATTTTGCTGTTACTGTTGCTGGTAAACTCTGACCGTGTGATCTAGGTAGACAGGGAAGAAGATGTTTAATTGAAGATACTTTTTTTATTTCACAATTTGAGCCTCATTTTTAAAAATTTTACAAGTGTTTTACTGCCACCCTCCTTCAAGGTATTCTCTTCAACAGCTCTATGAAATTCAAAGGTTGAGTGTTTGAAAGAGGCCACCCCAAAATTCATAGATACGAGGGTGTCCTGTACATTTACTAATTTTTTTAAATTTTTTTTTTCTTTTTTGGAGTTATATAAGCTTCCTTTCTACCATTGCACCATGGACTTACTTTGTCAAAAGCATTTCAATGTCCAAAAGCATGGTGTGTTGTGAAGCAAACTGGGAGACAACCTGTGCCTTTGTTATGTGCTTTGCCAATAGGGGGTTGTAACGACTGTATGGCCATTGTCCACATACAGATCTCAGTTCTGCATTTACACTATGCCGGCTTGAAATGGCATCTGTGTGTTAGTGGAGATGAGTTGACACGTCCAGCAGTGCTGCTTGCCTGTCAGTTGTCTGGTTCTTTTCACCACAGGAAACATGACAGTGGTAGGGGGTAATGTAATTATGATGACATGTTGTTTGGTTAAGCTGGGTCTTTTTTTTAAAAAATAATTATGTATGTGGTCCCTACATTTTGGAAATGAGTAAATTGATCTGCACCCAAGTTACTTAACATAGAATCTAAGAAGGTAATGAATAAGGAAGTAGGTTTAAAAAAAAAAAAAAAAAAGCGATTGTGAGGCTGAACAATCAGTTATAATATTTGAATGGTCAGATCGAATTTGGGAATCATGCTGATTTATTAAAACTTCAAATGTGAATGAAAGAAAAACCCCAAAGTTTAAGCTATTGTATTTTCTGGAGAAATATGTAAGTGCTAAGTGACTGCGTGCTGAGCCTGGCCACAGGGCCACGGAGGGAGACAGGGTTCCTGCTTCAGACAGCTCAGGACCAGGACTGGGGCAGGCAAACAGCACAGGAGTCCTGTGAAGATTGTCCTGTGTGTGGCAGCAGCTTTCTAAGCCCCATTTTATGTGAACTAGTGTGTGTGTGTGGTTCTCCATGGGGGGAGCAAGCTTCTTGCTGTATGTTCTTCTGGAAAGGCTGCTTGTGGTAAAGGTGGGTAAACAATAGTGCAAAGTTGGCTTCCTGGTGGCACAGCCACGGGTGAAGTAACTTTGTTTCCTCAAGTCATATCTTCCTTTAAAGCCACTATGTTCAGCCCTAGGGTGAGGTGCTGTTTTTCCTCAGTGGCCTTTGGCCCTGGGTTTGCAGGCATTTCTCCAGCCCCAGTGCCGAGCGTGGGTCTTGACCCTCCTTGCACAGCCAAGCCCTAGTACTGGACAGAATCCATCTCAGTCTTCCATGTCCTAGGGATCAACAGCATATTCAACAGCTCTCCTCTAACCTTTTTCCAGGGCCATCATCTAAGAGGAATTTTGTCTAAAAACCGTAGCCTTGCATTTAACCTTAGCAGCCTGCACACTTTAGAACAGTATTAGCCATGCTTGGGATTGTTAGTCCTTTTGTTCAATGAGGGCAGCCTCAAATATGAGTGAAACTTTGCCTGAGTGCTCTTAAAGATTGGTGCACTGTGGTTTTCCTGGAGTTTCACGTCTCCCTTTAGGCATGATTGGAATGTAAGTGCTCAATTAATATTTGCTGAGTGAATGAATATATGCCACCATACATCTTGTCTCCAAAGCTGCCCCTAGAGAGTTGTAAGTTCAAGTGATAGATGTGGCCCAGTGCTTGCATGCGAGCAATTCACCGACTGGTGTACTTTCAGTGGAGGTGCAAGGCAGTGAGGAAGGAGGCTCCATCAGAAAGGTCTCAGCAAACTTGAGCCCCTCAACTGCCCCTCACCAGCTCATCCATCGACAGGATTTAAACCATACTCCTTATGCCAATTTAATCTTCATGACTTTGGATGCTCATTTTAGTCATAGTAAGTTGCTGATGGAGAGCAGGGATAGTTTATCCCTTTCCCATATCTGGGAGAGAGCCCAGCATCTTTTTGTAAGCATTATTTAAAAAAAAAAAAAAAAGTTGATCAAAGACCCTTAGAAGCAAAAGCAACTTCGTTGATCTTAAGGGACTAACACTCTTTCGATTACAGATGAGGATCGGATGCCCAGAGAGGCCCCAAAAGAATATTCCTAAGTTCTGATATGTGGCTGAAGACTGAGTCCTTGAAAGCCATACAAATGTAAGGGCACTGTTTGTCTCAGGCTCTGGCTTCATCAAAGTGAAGGTCTCTACCATGCTTGGACCCCATGCCTCAGTCTAGTTTCTTTACCACTTCAGGTGGGATTTGGGGGAAAGAAAGGAAAACAATTGGGCATGTTTCCAAAATGCACCTCTTGGGGCTGGGAGTGTAGCTCAGTGGTAGAGTGTGGCCTGGCATGCACAAGTCTGAGTTCAATCCCCGCACCACACACACATGCATGAGAAAGGAAAGCAAAATGCACATCTTAATGACCTGCTGCTGTTAGGATACAGACGGAATTTGCCTAGGCTCAGAGAGGTATGCAGAGGGAAGTAGGTACTACGCACAGGGAAGGGCCAAGCTAGCTCTTTCCGTTGTTCTTAGATGTGCATGACATGCGAGCCGGCCACTACCATCCCCTGTAAGTGACTCTTAGCCTCTTTGCCCACATGGCTGCTGCTTATTTGTCCCATTGTATTAAGTCTTGATAACTTTCTGCTAAATCAGCCCTGAGGACACAATTCTCCCTGTCACTTGACACCTCCAGTATACCATGTCCCAGTTTTTCTCCATTGAGGAGAGAAGCAAGAAGAAAAGTAGGAGGGAGGTCCCCCCTGCTCCTGGTCTGAAATGCCAGGAATCAGGCAGGTTCCCCACAGGGTTCCCCAGATTCCCATTCCTGGTACCCTCAGGAAATAACTAATGGGTGACGGGGTGGCGGGGGTGGGGGGGGAGTGGATGGGGCTGCTTGTAGCTAGCGCTACTGGTCAGGGACAAGCTTTGGGTTGCCTTCCCTGCATACCGGGAACTCTGCTACTTTGGAGAAAGATAGAATTCAATGTGGCAACCCAGGCAAAATGGAAAGTTCAGAGCATTGAGAAACTTAGCATCATATTACAACATGTCCAATATCATGTTTCACTGTTTTGTAGTAGAAAGTCAAGCTCATCTATTTTTCCTAAGTTGCTATCTGTAAGACTTGATTTTTGGTTTTCCTGGTGTCCGGTATGGGAGTTGTATTAATGATCACTGCTTGCCCTCTCATAACTCAGTGCAGTAGAGCACATCTATCAAGAGTGGGGCTCTAGCAGGTTCTCCTACACCCCTGTACCTGTTGATGAGAAGGTTGGAGTACCAAAGACTTAGAAAATTCTGAGTATAATGAAACTAGTTTTTCTCCCTGTCTTGGGCCCATACAGATCTAACGTCCATGTTACCAGGAATTTGAAGGGCTATTCAGACCAGCTAACTAGCTGATCCTAGCTATACACATCTCCTTTAGGAGTTGCCATCCGTTGGTTGAAGATTTCTGCTTCCTCTCAATGATGGTGAAAATAATTAAGTGTGTCTTTTTCTGGTTCTGTTTTTCCTTTCCCCACCCTAGTAACCTGGCTCACATTCACCATTTAATTTGGGGGATTTCAGTTTCTTTGGAGCTAGCTCTATTTGATTCTCCTCCCACAGAATGGCGTTGCCTGTGGGTCATGTGGTCCCGCGCAGTGATCAGTGGTGTTCTTTCCTGGTGTCCCATGTTCTATGGAAAGTGACAGCTTATTTCTAGAGCAGGCGTTCACAGGGCAGCTTTCACCAGAAGACTCCAGCCTGCCAGGCCTGCACACTCCAGAGTCTTACCTGATGGGCCTCTGCAAACCAGGCCGCTGACCACCCTACACACCTGGAGTCCCTGCTACAGAAGCAGCGCGCCACATCTAATTTGAGACCCAGACTAAAACTATGGCCTATATAACTGAAGTCATTCACTGTGAACGTTCTCTAAAATACAATGTTAAAATGACCTTACTGCTCACATTTGAAATGGTAAGCTGAATACCAAAAAGTTTTGTCTTAAGACACATTTGGGCTTCTAATTCAATCATTTTAACAACAAAAATCAATTGACTTTTGACTTACTTTCACTGGTAAATCCTCAGGAAGTATAGACTCAGATTAGGACTCTCAGAGCTGAGGTGATCTAATTTCAACCACTTCATCGGGAGGGACGTGCCGGCACAGACCCAGCGAATATCGCCAGCAGGAGGCGCTGCAGGCGGCTGCGGGAGCCATGTTGCTGCTCCTGCCTGAGCTAGGGCAGCCGGTCTGGGTCATCACTGGGGAGGCACTAGCAGGCAGGAAAGGTGAGCTTCAAGTAGGACTTATTTTCATACTTCCTTGGTGGGGGATCTGTTTCCTTCCCTGTGTGGTGGTTTGTGGCGGGCCTTTGGAAGGGAAGAAGTGCTCGATTTGCCGCCTTGAGCCCTCCATTCCTGAGTCCCTTCATCTGGGGCTTCCGTGGTATTGGGCAGTGCGCTTTTTGGCAATCTGGACTTTCAAATATCAGCAGTAAGTTGATCCCCGCCTCCCCAGCTCATCCCCAGGCTTTTGAAGCTTGAGGCTTTTGTAGGCCCTTGGAATGATCTCACCGAAGGAGTTTTAGGCTAAACAAGGGTTGTCATCAAGGGCAGCAGCCAACAGAACTGTCCGAGGATGCCGGGGACAGACCTGAAATTGTACCCCCTGCCCATCCCAGTTTCGTGCAGAGCCACAGTGGTGTTGGGAAGTCACAGCTGCGTGGGATAGTGTTTTAACCCCAGAGAAGAGACGAGGAGTTCCCTGGTGGCCCAGAGCAGGGTTGAGCCAGTGGCAGCCCCCAGAAAGGAAAAGAAGCCAGGTGCTTTGAAGCAGTGCCAACACACTTGTCAGTCACTGAGAACCTCCGGCTAGAAGCTCACATAGTGAACATGTTCTTTGAACATCCTTCTCTCTGGAAGTACACCTATGGGTTAGCATACCAGGCTAGCTGGGTCTGTGGGTTCCTAACCAGCAATTCTGGATAGGTAACTTCATCTTCAAATCTCGGCTTTCTCACCTGTAAAATGGGGACCCAGCGCCTGGCTCAGATGGCTCCTGAGGGATTCAACGAGCTGGTTTACAGAAGCCTCTCGGCGTGTGCTGGGCGAGGGCCTGCCGGGGCTTTCTTCCATCGTTTCCGGTGCTGAGTTGAGGGCACACGTTCATGCTGTGTGGCGTCACCTGGAGGGAGGTCATTTCCTACCTCGGTTTTAGTCGTGGAAGGATTAATCACGCCTTC
This sequence comes from Tamias sibiricus, assembly GCA_025594165.1. Taxonomy (NCBI): domain Eukaryota; kingdom Metazoa; phylum Chordata; class Mammalia; order Rodentia; family Sciuridae; genus Tamias; species Tamias sibiricus. The sequence goes on from CM046666.1 coordinate 146,706,594, forward strand.
CTCAGGAGATGCGAGCCCTGAAGGAGGCCCAGGTGCGCGTCTGCACGTTAGGGGATATGTTTGGCACAGTCAGGACACAATTGCAGGACCTGTGCATTTACCTTGGAGCTGGAGGATCCAGATGAAATGTAGCTCAAGGTAGCGCAACCGTGACGACTCAAAAACAGTCGTGATGGCCTTAGACGTTTCCACTGGGCTGTTATGTTGAAATCTTATGCATTAGTTTCTACTCTGCACTCTAAACAGCAGTTTATATGATGTGAACACTTAAAGGACAAACAATACCTAGACATCCTCCCTAACAATTAGATTAGGATGTGTATTCCCAGGCATTTCCCCCAGTGTGAATATTCAGATGAGACAGAACCCCACCAAGTGATTTGATCAGTAACCAATTGGAGACACTCCAGAGGCCAGACTAATGCCCATCGCCTCCCACCAAGTGCCAGGACGCACCACAGTGCTTTTGGAACTCTGCAAAGCCCAGCTGTCACTGTGCACTCGACTCCCTCTCGTCGAGGGACTGTTGGCCTCATGAGCCATCACCTACCAGGGATCCTAAGGCCCTTCCACGCTGACTGCAAAACTTCCTGCAAGCTCATTCTAAATGCTAATGCTAAAAAAAAAGACAGGCCAAAAAATAAAATAATGAGGAAATGAAGATGATTCTCAGCGTGCCTGTCTTTGTTCCCCCAAAGCCCCTGAACAGGGCCACCTGCCAGGGAAACCTCCCATCTCTCTCCCCACTCACAAGAGCCCCTTCCTCACTTTCTCAGGATATGACTAGTGCTGCTCTTGGCTTCCACAGTCAGCCTGGAGGAACCCCTCTTGAGAGTAAGGAATCGCACCAGGCGCTGCCTCCTTCCTGGGCTTTTCTTCATAGTACACATTGGCTTCGCTATTTTCACAGGGGCCCGGCCAGGATGCAGACTTGAGAGCTGGCTGCAGCCCTGGAAAATGCCCCAGGTGGGCTCAGACAGCAGGCCCACGTGGCGCGCTGGCGCCCCATCAGGTCTTCACCCTTCCCTTGCCTGCCTGCGCCACTGTGCTGGGAAGGATCCTCAAAATGTGGCACTAACAGGAAGACAGTCTGGGGTGGGTCAGGTCTGCTCTACAGAACCCAAGAGTGAGGGAGAACCAACGCGTGGGCTGGGTCCCGGGGAGGCAGAGGAGGACTCAGTGAGGAGACAGAAGGAACAGACCTGGCAGCCACCCCTTGGGCAGCTGGAGGAAAACGGGGGAGGCGGTAACTCCTGCTCACGGCAGCCTCTTCCTTCTGGGTTCTCAGGTTCCTGCGTTTTGTGCAGTGGCTTTCTAGAGTGTCCGCAGCGCTGTGCTGTAGATCTCTCTGGGCGGGTCGCAGTGTCAGAAGGCAAGAGCTTGTGGTTAGCACTGGCGATGCTGGGGCGCAGATTCTAAGAGGCGAGAGGGAGCCTGGTGTGAACCGGAGACCAGCGGAGAGTGTTCAAGGAAGGGGCTGCTGAGGTTGGAAAGCCAGGTTTTTAAATGATGGCGGTGAGATGCAGTGATAAGGCTCAGCCGACAACAACAGGGAACCGGAGCTGGGGATAAGGCTGGAAAAACAGGAGACCTCAGCCACGGGACCATGCTGGGGAGGCCCGAGCTGGCCTGCGGAGACGCGGACACCTGGATCTTGACACTTGTGAGGTGTAGTGACTGCTCCCTCCACCTGGTCACCCGAGGAAGCTCAGGAACAGGGGTGGACGGCAGGGCTGGACGTGGAAGCCGGGGTGCCTTCGCAAAACCGGAAACAGCACGGAGGTCACCTCGGGCATTTCCTTCAAGTCGGCTCCGATGGACGTTCTTGCCACGATTTAGAATCAAATCCAATACGTCCCCTCCCTGCGGGGGGGTGCCCTAAAAGCTACCGAAGACGACACCTGGCCCCCTTCCCTCTGGACCTGCCCTCCCTCGGGCTCTTCGGCCTGCCAGGCACCCCCTGCCCGGGCGGAAACCTGGACTGCAGCCCCACGGCCTTCGCGGAGGCCGCCCGGCAGTGCTGCACTCTGTCCTCGCTCCTCTCCACCCGCTGCCCTCAGGGCCACGTGCTGCCGGCAGCTCCTCGGCCTCCACGCAGCTGCCTCCCGAGGCCAATCCTCCAGAAAGAACCCTGCTCAACGAGTGAGTGCTCGCGCCCGCGCCTCCCCACGCCCAGCGCGCCTCTTGGAGTTTAGAGGCCTGAGAGCCTGTGTCTCGGGGGTCTTCTCTCCGTGACCCGTCAACGTGCCGGTCACCAGCGGCTCTGTAGGCAAGCCGCAGTCATCAAGTTGCCACGCTCTGCGGAAGAGCGACTCTCCCAGACAGCTCCCAGACAGCTCCTCCCTGACAGCTCCTCCCAGACAGCTCCTCCCGGGCACAGCTCCTCCCTGACAGCTCCTCCCAGCTCCTCCCGGCAGCTCCTCCCGGGCAGCTCCTCCCTGACAGCTCCTCCCTGACAGCTCCTCCCAGACAGCTCCTCCCTGACAGCTCCTCCCGGGCAGCTCCTCCCTGACAGCTCCTCCCTGACAGCTCCTCCCGGGCAGCTCCTCCCTGACAGCTCCTCCCCGGGCAGCTCCTCCCGGACAGCTCCTCCCTGACAGCTCCTCCCTGACAGCTCCTCCCGGACAGCTCCTCCCTACAGCTCCTCCCAGACAGCTCCTTCCGGACAGCTCCTCCCTGACAGCTCCTCCCAGACAGCTCCTCCCAGACAGCTCCTCCCGGGCAGCTCCTCCCAGACAGCTCCTCCCGGGCAGCTCCTCCCTGACAGCTCCTCCCGGACAGCTCCTCCCTGACAGCTCCTCCCTGACAGCTCCTCCCGGACAGCTCCTCCCGGACAGCTCCTCCCAGACAGCTCCTCCCAGACAGCTCCTTCCAGACAGCTCCTCCCTGACAGCTCCTCCCTGACAGCTCCTCCCAGACAGCTCCTCCCAGACAGCTCCTCCCGGGCAGCTCCTCCCAGACAGCTCCTCCTGGGCAGCTCCTCCCAGACAGCTCCTCCCCGGACAGCTCCTCCCGGACAGCTCCTCCCGGACAGCTCCTCCCTGACAGCTCCTCCCGGGCAGCTCCTCTCCTCCCCGGGACAGCTCCTCCCAGACAGCTCCTCCCGGGCAGCTCCTCCCAGACAGCTCCTCCCCTCCTCCCAGACAGCTCCTCCCGGACAGCTCCCCCCAGCTCCTCCCGGGCAGCTCCTCCCAGACAGCTCCTCCCGGACAGCTCCTCCCGGACAGCTCCTCCCGGACAGCTCCTCCCCGGACAGCTCCTCCCGGACAGCTCCTCTCCTCGACAGGAACCCCCTGTCCCTTCAGAAACTGCCTCATTCCAGCCAGCCCTCCTTCCTCTTCCTCTCTGCTCCAGCCTGTCCTGTCACTGGAGTCCAGCACCTGTCCCCAAACACCACCTGGGCAGTACCGTCTTCTCCAAGCCACCTAAGCAAGATGGAACCACGCCAGGGAGACAGACTGTGCCCGGGTCGTTCCCGAGCACTGTTAGAGGGCTTCCAGTCAACCAGACACACTGTGACCACAGACTCCTGCAGCCCCTGACCCCTGCGCCTCCCCTGCCCTCCCCAGGGTCCTCTCTCCCCACCTACTCCACCCTCACCCTCAGGTTCAGTCCGACTTGAATGGTGGTTCCCCAAACGAGATTCTCTCGCCTTTACACTTCAAGTGTGCCGCCCGCTCTTTCCTCCGGACACCACCACTTGCTTCCTGCCTTGGCCGGGCTGATTCTTGATTTTTAGCACTGAAATCAGAAGGTCTTTCTGAATTGCTATATAGGAGGGTCACCCCTTCCAAGTAGCTCTTGGCTCCCATAAGATGTCCTGGGAATCCGTGTAGCTCTTGTCATTCCGCACATCTGTCACCACACCATGCCATGATGTCCTTGAGATAGGATCTACGTGTCAATCATCTTCAAGTCTCAGCACTAGAACAGACTCTGACACTTAGACAGTGATCAACAAATGTTTGTTCTAAAACCAATGAGGAGCTCCTGCTGCTGGTAATCTGGCAGATCTGGTACTCAGATGCATGTTCCCACTGAAAGCAGCAAAATGTGCTGTATAAAATGTTTTATCAATTTTTTAAAGCATTAACAAAATAGCAAAGAGAGGGAAGAACCCTTTGTCCAAATTTTATTTATTTATTTATTTTTAGTTGTAGATGGACACAATACCTTTATTTTGTTTATTAAAATTTTTTATGTGGTGCTAGGGATCGAACCCAGTGCCTCGCCTGTGCTAGGCAAGCGCTGTACCACTGAGCCGCAACCCCAGCCCCTCCTTTGTCCAAATTTTAAATGAAGCCATGAAACTAAAGCGGAAGGTAGTAGTGAGACTGGTTTTTGCTAAGGGGATATTTACCAACCTGGGTAACTTGAGCCTCAATGTTTATCACTTTTTGAGGCACAGGATACGTGCGAAACCTACCTTGGACAAGCCAAGGAGGAAGTCCAAGAGGAGACACTCACTTGTAGAGCAGGGACTCCTTGGCATAAGCGTAAGGTAGACAGGACTTGCCTGGAACCTACAAGGGAAGCCATTGGCAGCCTCGAGTCTGACCAGTGGGGAAGAAAGCAAGCCCTGTCTGACACGTAGAAGCAGAGCCGTCTCCACCCAATGTGCAGCGAGAATTCAGACCACCTGCTGGCTGACAGTAACCTCAAGCCAAAGATCTGTTCCAAAGAGGTGCCTGGCTGGCACCTTCAGAAACAAACACAGATCCTCCCTGGGAAACGCTTCCTTTAGCCTGGGCTTCAAAATACACCAACAAACACCATTCTAAAATAAAAGTGAGCAAATGAATACAAACAAACAAACAAACAAAACCAAATGAACACAGAAATGAACAAGGAAATAAGGCACGAAGAGCGAAAGCTAGAGTGACTGTGTGGATTAAGCACAGGTACAGATGCAAACGAGCAGGCCCAGCAGAACCAGGGTCCCAGCAGAACCAAGGTCCCAGGACTTCAGGAGGGAAAGGCCTCAGACACAGGCTGTGCAGTTACTGTGTTTAATATGCCTAAGAAATGAAGGACAAGCTTCAAAATATGTGTGGAGAACAAAACAAAAAATTGACCGAGTGCATCTAAATAACAGACCAATGGACTGCCTGTTGGTGAAAATGTAAGAATCGAAAGGAAAATCCCAAATGGAAAGGTTTGAGAGGTGATTAGATACAGCTAAAGAGAATTAAGATAGGTACCGTTAGGTATAGAAAGATGCACAATATAAATGAGAGGGTTAGAAATATGAAGGAGAGTATTTGGAGTTCTACCAAAAAAGATAAAATTGAATGCCAACATAGTATATGCATTAGAAAGGGGTGAAGGGAATGAAAACATCACAATGATTCAGATTAGGCTGGTTTAACCTACGGTAACAAGCAATCCGGAGAGGCTGGTGGCTGAACACGGGGAAGCCTCATTCCCCCACACGACACGTCCCCATGCGGATGAGTGCAGCACTCACTGAACCACAAACCCTCCAGAGCCCAGGGCGAAGGCTTCCGTCTTGACAGATTGCCAAACTTGTAATGGCAAAGAGAAAGAAAGAAGGTGGACCACTCGTGTCACTCATGGGTTCTTTAACACAGTTGACCTCCTTCTCCTCTACTGGCCAAGGCAAGTCGAGTGACCACAGCTAAAGCCTGCACGACCAGGAGGAGCAACACTGGACTGCTTGTGAACAACTCTAAAAACAAGTTGTTGCCTGTTTCGGGAATTTCTTCGAAGAGGACTCATGTTTGTTTGTGTGAACATGTTAGGACTTGATAGGTCAACTGCTAGTAAAATAAAGTACAGCTTCCATCTTCAGGAATTCCTAAAAAGATAGGATTGGGAAAAATGTCCGGTCAACCAAAATAAAACAAAAAGGAGAGGGAAAAAAATAAAGAGCAGGAAAAATAAAAAGCATACACAGTAAGGTAGTAGGTATAAAGACGAACATGTACATAACTAATGTAAATGAATTAAAAAGTCCATCTAAAACCAAAAATAAATAAAATTCTTAGGCTGAATTTTTAAGAGTATCAAGTCAGATAATATTTATAAGAGACATATCCAAAACACAAAAATTTTACAAAGATCAAAAGAGGATAGGGAAAAAATAACCAGCAAAATTCTAAGGAAAAATAGAGCAGATTTTCTAAATTAATAACAGACAAAATAGAAAAGACACAGAAAGAAAGACTTTTTAGATGTTATGATAAAAGGTTTAATTTCTCAATATTTAACAATTAAAATTTTGAGGAAGATACATAAAACAAAAAACAAAAATGATTGAAACCATAAGGAAATTAAGCCAAACCACATTCAGAGTGGGAGATTTTATTATTGTTTTTCATTAATTAATAAAACATGCACACAAAATAAGTAAGAATGTAGAAAGAAGGTAGAGTATTTGAACAATATGATTAAAAATATTTACCTGTAGTAGCTATTTAGAACACAGTGTTCAACAACTGCTGTATATACATTGTTAACTTTATATTGCATCAAAGTCAGTTTTTGAAAGGACTGAAATGATACAGACTATTTTCTCTATCAAGAGTAAAATTAAGCTAGAAATCAACAATAAAAATATAACTAGAAATGTCTCATATGTTTAGAAATTAGGAAACACACTACTGAGGTTATGGGTCAAATGAAGACAAATAATGAAAATGGGAGCATATTTTAAACAAAATGATAACATATGCAAAGACCAAAATATGTTCGGTACAGTGAATGCAGTGAATGGAGTGGAAGTCATAGCCTTGGTATTTAATACAAAGTGAGAAATGGCAGATGGCTGAGTGTGGGTCTGGGTGGAATGTGGTGGGAGCCACATCTCCGTGTTTCTCTTCCTAAAACCACATAGTACAGCAGGGAAAATGCGTGAAAACGCTAACAGTGTGCAACTTCCAGTAAAATTAGAAAGCAGAGGAAATCTGCAATCTCCAAAACGTCAGTAGGTTTTGGAAAAAACACCATGAATCAGTATAGTTAATACAGGTGGCCTCTATGGCCTAGCAGGAAAGAAGTATGTGGTCCCAGGCTAGTGAAAACATGGCCCAAAAGACACCAGCAGACACGCATACCAGAAGAAGAGGGCTCCAACCTGAATGGAAATTTTATGGGAAGGTCTGGGAATGAACAGAGCAGGGGGTGAGTATGAAGGGGAGAACAAAGAAAAAAGTGTGGAAAGTGTATAGGGTCAAAAGTCCCCAAATCTAAAGCAATTGCTTATCATTCCCGTGGCAGATGAAGTAGCTCTTCAAGGAAGACCAGCGGAGGTAGCTTTGGCTGATTTGAGTTCTCCTGTTGAGAGCTGGCTAGTAAGATCCAACACACACATGTTTGAATTTTGAAAGTGAAAATTCTGTATTCGTAGAAAAGTACTATAAGGAAAAAAATAGAAAATTGAAGCTTCTTATGAGAAGAAGAGAAACCAACAACAACAACAACAAACTAAAAAAGAATCCACAAAGCAGAGGATACTTGACACAACATTCCAAAATGAATTTTTAAAGAGGAACTGTATTATAAAGTAACTGCAGCTCTGAAAGGACATCACACAATAATACTTTTTTTTTTAAATTTAGAAAAGAGATGACAGAAAATATTTCTGAAATTTTTTTGAAGAAAAATATGAAATCATTTCATATTGCAGGTGCACAAAGGAAAATAGATATCATGGAAATAAGAGTAAGAGACCAAGCAGACAAAAATGAGAAAAGTCTTGAAATCAGGGAGAATAGATGAAAGGAAGAAAGGATTGACTAATATGGGCAAGGGAGGTCCAACATATGTATAATTGATAAGCCCAAAGAAATAAAGCAATGGAAAAAAGCAGGTATTTTAAAGTGCAATTCAAGAAAACTTCCCCAAACACTCTGTTTGATTGGGTAAGAGCCTAATGTTCACATGGAAGGGATATGTGTCTGAGAATGTTCAAGAAAAACAGTAGAGAGGGAGAGCCTGTTGCGACAAGAGCACAACTGGAAAGCCAGGGTACTCGGGGCAGTTTGGGAACCACTCAGCTAAAATAAAAGAAGGCGGTGGGGGCGACCCGATAGGAAAGTTTATTGTAAAAATGCACAGGTGTTGCTTTTCCACAATTGTTTTTGATGCCCTTAGGCAAGTTGTCACTAAGTTGAGAGCAAGGTCAGGGTGAAGTTCTGAATGTTGTTATTGGCACAAGCAACAGACTACAAGCAAATGTACCGGAAGTGTCCTAAGATTCTGAGAAAATGCCATGAACAACGGAACCTGCAGCCCACCGGAGCTGGTCTAGGTGTGCAGGGACCTGTGGAGAGCTGTGCCCTTAGACAACGCTTGGCATGCCACAGGTGTGCTAGCACCAGGTGCACATGACACGAGCTCTGTGTCAGGTTGCCCAAGTCCTAGCTCAGGTGTACTTGTGCAGAATAAGGGACAAGGCTTCCCAGAGGACAAAGCAAGGGTCAGAGGGGACAATGCAGCAGGTGTTCCTCCCAGAGAGCAGAACTGAGGTCCAATCAAGGAGCATCCCCCTCTCCTGGGATGTAGTACTTGAATGAACTTTGGGCTGTCCCCTTTGGAAAGGACAGTCAGTCGGGGTCAGTCCTTGGTAGCCAGGACAAGGAAGTCCAGGTGGTGGCATTTCACAGCCTTTCCTTAACCCCCTCCCTACAACCCCCATTAACTAAGTGTGCTCCCGGGACCAGGATCTCTCCAGGGGAACGTGTGCAAAAGGGTTGTCACAATCCCCACCTCTTTTCTTGGGCTTCTGCTCTCCCCTTTCCATCTAGAACAGTGACACTGAGAGAGATCGTAGAAACCAAAGGGAGAAGACAGCAGAGCCTCCATCACTGGGTCTCTGAAAAGCCCCCTGGGGGACAGTCACCTGCCCACCTGACACACCTGCCGCGACAGTGCATTGAGCAGGCCCACAGCTGCATCTTTTTGAAGCCAGTGTGCTTTAGATGCAATGGCTGGTATGACCCTGAAGATTCTCAGGTTCACTGGGGACGGGGGACGGGACGTGTGGGGGGTTGTGTTCTTTCTTATGGGTGCTGTCACAGATCACCACTAACTTACACCAAAGTGACGTTTATGCTCTCAGCTCTGGAGGTCTTGCCCAGGTCTGCAGGGCTGGGCTCCCCCTGCAGGCTCCAGGGAGGCTGCTGTGCCTCTCGCCTGTCCTCCGCGCACTTTCTGGCTCTGAGCCTCCTGTGCCTTTATGAAACCCCTGGAGGGGTGCAGGAGCCCTGTTTGGGGAGATGGCTTAAATTGCGGTTGACTACGGGCTTTGGACATGTTTGGGCATTGGCACCTTCCGTAGTCTCACGGGACTTGGCCCGGGATCTTGCGAGACTTGGCCGGAGATCTCGAGGGACTTGAGCGAGATTACGGAGGAGGTCTGCGCCATTTTGGAGGTTAGAGGAGCGTGGACGGCGTGTCGGGGTGTAGTTAGAGCCAGAGAGAAAAGTTATCAGAATAAAAGGCTGTTTGTTTCCAGTTCGTCTCTAAACTTCTTCCCGCGGCTTCTTTGCTCCAAGCGGCCATCGCTTCAGGCGACTACAGGGGGGACACTGAGCCACTGGATAATCTGGGATGACCCCCACCTCAAAGTGGTTACTTCAGTCACATCTGCAAAGTCCCTTTGTCCCATAAGGCAACATTCACAAGTCCCAGGATTAAGGTGTGAGCATGTCTGGGCAGAGACTTGATTCTGGTCTCCCAAGGAGAGGGGACAGAGGGAAGGAAGGGGGAGCGGAAGTCAGCAAAGCAAAACCAAACCAAGCCCAGCTCCTGTGCACCGTGTGAAATCGTGTGTGTGAGCACGTGGAAAAAAAATGTAAAGAGAAAAGGCTCTGAAATAAAATAAGAAGGAAGATGGAAAGAAGAAAGTGGGAGAGGAAGAGGAGGCGGCAGAGGAGGAGGAAGTGGCTTCCCCAAAAATTTTGAGAAAAAAAAATTAAGCTGGTAAAGAATAAATTAAAACAACTTCAAGAAAACGTACGTTGGTATAGCCAGTAATCGCTCTAGGCCGGAAAAGGTATTTCCTGAGAAAGCATTGCGAGGTTATATTTCTTTTTTTTTTGAGTTTGTACTTCAGTTCCCTCACTGGGAACAGAGAAGCCAGTAAGAGTGTGGATGGGGACTTTGTTTTTAAAAGTTCCCGAGCTGCGGCCTGTCCACAACAGAAACCTGCTTCTCTTTCTTCACTGTAGACCCCGGATCTCCCCGCCCCCGTTGACCTGATGTTCATGGAAGAGTCTGCCTGCCAGCCACACCAGGCTTCAGGTGGCACTAGCCTACGACAGGTGCAAGGAAGAGCCTTGGAGAGCCAGGTGTCCTTGGAAGAAGATATGAGAAAATGTACATCTAGAATAAAATTCTTAGAGCACCCCTTGGAGAGAGATGAACTGCAATCACATGTGCAATTTCTATTTTTGTCTTCTTGGAATTCAAAGATTCTGGAATTATGAGCCAGATTATCATATGGGATTTTTTTTTTCTTTATTTAATTCTTAGCTTTGAGAACAACAATTTCATCTCCTTCTTTTATCTTCCACTCACGCTCCAGGCTGAGAGTATTCCCGCAGAGGCCACCAGCGAACAAGTCCTAGCCAGAGAGTGGCGGGGGAGGGGGGGTGGAATTGCCACATCCCCCCCAAAATCCCACCTGCTCCCGAAGGCGCCTCCCCACGTGGGTGCTCAGGCCCAGCGTGCACAGGAGGGTGTCGGTGTGTCGCCATCTTGGTGGAAAGGCAGCTTGCAGAGGAAGGGGACACACTGGGGTGGGGGGCAGGAGCCAGCCGGGGACAGCAGCGGCCTGAGGGGGAGGCGCAGACCACGGTGGGTGGGTGGGTGCAGAGCTGAGCCTGGAGGTGCTCACAGGCACAGCGAGGTGGCTTGGTGGGAGCTGAGGAGGTCAGGGGTCAGAATAAAGCTCGGGTGTGACGCCACTTTGGTGCGTGTTTGGGGCTCTGGTGTTGGTCCTGGTGTCATGGGAAGTGACAGCTGTGCTCTGAGGAAAGGAGAGCACGGTTGGTCCCGAGCCACCACGAACGACCTCGCTCCAGGAGCACAGCGGGAGTCGACCACGCGAGGTCCCCCAGGACCCGGCGCCCCATGGACGGGGTTCTCCCCTGATAGAGTCCACAGCCTTTCCGGTCCTCCTGGAGGCAGGCGGGCAGCACGCAGGGAGCCGCACGACGGAGGAGGCGTCCTCCACCAGACCCCAGTTCCAACAGGACGGGCGTTCCCTGTGGGGTTCGGGCGTCTCGTTCCCAGCCTAGAGTCTGGGCGAGGCCACCGGCCCATCAAGCTTAGCATGCGTTTACCCGGTGGTCACACAGTGCCAGCTCAGACACAGAGGCCAACAAAATGACTTCCAAGAGAGACCAGAGACAGCGCAGTACAGACTTGGCTTCCCGGGCAGGGACTCCATCTCTCCCCCAGCTTTCCGGGCTCCGCGGCAGCCAAGCTCAACAATCCGGAAGGCCCTGAACACAAACCTGGCCTCTGTGGACAGCTCCCGTTCACACTGGTCCCCAGGTTGTCTCTGGAGTCCTAAGTGAAGGGGAATTGGTGGGATCCTGTGTTGGTACAGACGCCCAGTTCCAGTGGGCACGAGGGAGTTGGCCCTCACTGGAGCTGAGCCCGTGGTGCTGGTGTGTAGGAGCCCTGATTAAGGAGATAGCTAAGATTGCGTTAGCTGTGAGCCATAAAGATGTTCAAGCATTACCACCTTCCATGGTCTGGTGAGACTTGGTCCAGGACATTGCGGATCGGGTAGGCGCCATTTTGTGGTTGTTGGAGGAGTGTGATTTGCGGGTAGGAGTTGTTCTTGGAGCCGGAGAGAGAAGCTAGCAGAATGAAGAGCTTGTTCGTTTCCAGTCTGCCCTGAATTTATTCCCGCAGCGTCGTTGCTCCAAGTGGCAATCGCCGCGGGCAGCGACACTGGTGGAATCCACAGCAGTCACCAACTCTTCAGAGCTCTTCTTGGTGTGATCCAGCCAACTACTTCTGATGGATGCAATAGAGATTTAGAGCCGGCATTCCCGAGATCCGACGCTCCCCACAGTAGGAAGGCACCTTAGCCTCTCCGCGCGCTGTCTCCTCGCCCCAGTGTTGGAAGTGACTTCACAGGATGCTGGAAAAGATGTGTCCTGGGGCTCAGCCTCTCCCCTTCCCGGCAGCGGGGTCACACCACATTCCACCCTTCAACCCCGCCAGAGGCCAAGGAGCACACATTTTGGAAAGGGCTGGAGTGAAGCGTGCTCCTGTTCAGAGAAGGGCTTTTCCTTTTACCCCAAACATGGCAATTGAATATTATTTTATATTCCTTTGGTCTGGTTAAAATGAGTAGAGGCACATTATAGTACATGATTCTGGCCTCACAAATGGCATTTTTAAAAATAATCATCTGCTGGTGTATTTCGGCGCGGTGCTGATACCATGTTTTCACATTTGATGGGGGAGTGTTCTGTGACACTCTGCTTAAGCTCGATTATTCTCTTAACGAATGTCTGTGGACTGTTTATAATCAGTGCCTATTTTTCTCAACCCCTGGGAAAGGGTTGAGCATCATTATTTTGTGTCATAAAACAAGGACAGCCAAGTGTGGTCCAGATGATGGGCAGGTTGATGTCTTCCCGCGTGGCTTATTTATGATGCGACCACGTGCGTTTCATTTCTGTAAGTACGGGTTATCCACTTCTAACCTGCTTTGCTGCTCTATTATGGATATCGTATCTTTCTCTCTATAATTTCGGAAATTTGGGCTTTTGCGTGTCAGGAGTGGATGTAACTAATGAGAACCGACAGATGGACCACTATAATCTACGAATCCCTTACAGGTTGTAGCACTTGGCCGTTTATAAATCATCCTCTATTGTTATTCCCTCCTGGCCTTCCAAATAGCTCAAAGAAAGAGAGTCTTTATTTTTTCTCATTTTCCTATGGAGAAAACTCTGGCTCGGAAGTGGCCTTGCCTGAAATCATCAGGCTGGTCTGAGAACGTGGCTGCCCGCCTCTGGTTCCTGCCTGGAGCGGGGAGTGGGCCTCCCGGGGCTGGGGCCACCGCTCCGGAGAAGCCCTTTTCTGAAACAGCAGCTTCCACAGAGAGATGTTAGGGAGACGGGGCTGGAGCACGTGGGGACGCACTTTATGCAGCAGCCAGCTGGCCTGCGTCCTCAGTCAGCACCCTGTTCCCCCAGAGGACCAAAGGTGTCCGCGCTGGCGTGACTGGAATGTCATGTTGTCCCTGTGTCCAGCCTCAGCAAGGCCCTCGGGCTGGTGGAGCGGTCAACACTGACGCTGTATTTGGAAGAAGGTTGCTGAAACCTCACAAAGACCCAGGAGCCACTGGACCCAACCTCCTGGAACCTGACCAGGGAGGCTGTCAGGGCCCAAGGGACCTGTGCGTCACTTTGCAGGTCTTCAGGGATGTGGCCAGCTTCTGGCTGCATCCTGGGCTTGGCCTGGTCTCTGCTCTCCAGCTCCGCTGGCTCGTGACCCCCGTGGCCTGCCTTTCACCCAACGGCCTCTACTAACGGCCTCTACACGGCACTTCCGCTTCAGCCTCGCTCTCACCGGCTTGGTCCATAGCCCGTGACTTGTGTGTCCTGCTCTGGGCACTGGCCGGCACAGCTGGCCCCTGTCTGAGCACGGAGTTTCGTTCCCAGCCTCCCCATCTGCCTGAGGATGAGCTGCTTTGGGTCAAATCAAGGGTTTACCCTTGGTCTGGTCACCAGAGGTTGGAGAGCTTGGGGTCACGTGGAGCAAGCCAAGGCTGTCCAATTTGGAAGGGCCAGGGCCACGACCCCTGTCTCCCTGGGCATAGCTGGGGAACTGATGGGTCAGAGCGAAGCAGAGGGTTTGGGCCTTGTGGTCACAAACAGCGGACCACTTGCTCACCCACTCTGCAGCTCCAGAGCCTCTTTCCTCCAGCAAGGGCCTCCTCTAAAGTGCAGCACAAATCACTGGTGGGTTTCCCTGTGAGCCCAGAGCCACACAGTTCAGAACCTCTTATTCTTCTTCACTTGCCCAACTGAGTGTCACCTCCCTGCCTTGCTGTCACCCAAGGACAAGGACTTGCCAGGAACGGCACTGAATGAGACTCCCAGGTTCCTGCTGACCCACTTCGGGGCTGATGGTGGTGCGTGGTGATGATTTGTTTAACCCCTTGTAACACCAGCTCCGACTCTTTGCTTAGACAGATAAATCCAACACCTACATGTTCCCCTCAGTGAGTTACTATTATCCACGGGCCTTTAAAAACATGGCTCGCTCAAGAAGGCAGTAGGCCCAAATTATCATTTATGGGTGTCACAGGGGTTGCAAATGTGTAATGAGATTCCAGAGTTAATGTTTTGTGCAAAGCACTTAGGACAGCCAGGATAAAATTGGTTCAGAATTCCGATGTGGTGTTTTAATTAAAGATAGTTTCTAATCAAGGGTGGAGCAGAGGCTGCTTGGAAAACGTCAGCTGGTTGTCCAGTCCACTGGGGCAGGAATGGGCGGCGGCCTCCACGGAGTTCCTGCTGCCAGAGGGCTGCTGCGTCTGGACCCAGGCGGAGCAGCGGGGCCTGTGCCAGCTTGGCCTGCCTGTGCGGCTGCTCCTGCGTCCCGTGCGCACCCTCCTGGCCTCAGCGGCCCTGCCCTGAATCCCGTGAAGGCTGGTTGGTCAGCACTGGACGGTGGCCCCCTGGGTTCAGGCGGACCAGAGGGAGCGCAGCCGCCGGAGAAGACCCGCCGCCTTGCTCTCAGGGTCCTCTGGCTCCTTCCTCTGGAAGGGCCACTCTCGCGGCCAGGGAGGAGGCTGGCTTCAGAGGCTGCGCTGGAGTGCAGGGACCCTGGACGGGCAAGCCCGCGTCTGGCTTCTGCGGGGTGAGGCCCATTCGTTAGTTCCCGCATGCAGCACTTGGCTGCTTCCTCCCTGTTGGCACGCGGAGGCGGGAGGTGTGGGGTCTCCTTCTGTTGACCCACCTTTAGGGTTGCAGGGGGGCTGTGAGGGCGCCTTCTCGGGCTCGGTGGAGGGCGGAGCTCAGGAACCTGGGGCTGCTCTTTCCTCTCCTTGCTGCCACTCTCCTCCCCTTGAGCTGGGCGGGGTTGACCTACCCAGCTTCTCACCTGGGCCTGTGGGATCACATTAGAGGCCCCGTGGAATGAGGGACACTCAGACACAGGCCCTTGGTTCGGAGTGGCAGGTAGGGGTGAGGTCTCTGCCCGTGCCGGGAGGCAGTGGGTCCAACAGAGGAGACCAGGGAGCCCGCTGCAGTTAGGGAGGTGGGGTCCCAGCGTGGCTGCTGGTCTGAATGTTCCTGCCATCTCACCACAGTCCCAGCTTTTACTCTTACTCAACACAACCGATTCCACACAGCGGCTAGAATGTTCTTTTAGAGAACAAATCAGACCAGGTGAGTCTTCTGCTTTCGAGGCTCTATCATGACACTTAGAGGACAAGGACAGGCCTTTCCTGCGTGCCCTGTCTACCGGGGTCCCCACCTGGGACCACGCTGCGTCTCACAGGGTCCCACACCCCCTGGTCACCGTGTGACTCCACGGTGCCATGCTCGCTCCCTCAGGGGACCTTTGCCCTGGAGGTCTTGGCCTGGAACTTCTGGGGACCCGGCGGCCGCCCCTCGTCACTGATGCTCAGATCCACGGGCTCCTCCTCCTGGGTGGTGGCCTGGAGTGGCCTTTGCAGCCGCACCGCCTGGCTCCCAGGGTCCTCTCACGGGCCACCGGACCCCCTCCCACCGTGGTGCCTCCCTCCCAGTGGAACTGCAGCCTCCAGCCTGCAGGGACCACGTCTGCCTCCCTCGCCTTGGCGTCCGGAGCCAGGGACGTGCTGGGGGCCCGAGTGCCAGCACACCTTGGTCAGGGCTGCACAGGATGGGGCACACCAGGTCTTTCTTGGCACAGGTTTCCGTCCCTCACTGTGAGTGGCAATCAGGATACTGACCTGCTCGTGCACCACGCCCTTGGGAGACATCACACTTGTGTGTGATGACCAGATGGGCATCTGGTCGACCCTGTGGCAGCACACTCAGACCCCAGCCCCTCACACCACCTCATCTGTGCAAGAGCCGTCTGTGGTTCACAAGGCGTGACAGAGTTTATGTTCCAGTGAGGAGCAGCTGGGTGGCAGGCTGGCGTGACCCACAGTGAGGGAGTCAACACCCTGGCCTCTGTGGCTGCACTGAGGCTCTGGGCTGTTGCTTCCTGACTTGGAGCAACAACACCGCGGGAGAAAAACTCAGAGGCAGAATGAAGATGAAAGAAGGTTTTTTATTCTTCCGCTTTAGCAATCTCTCAAAACTCTAACACTGGCTCTTTCAGCAACCTCTCTGACTCTTTACTTCTTCTGACTACTGGCTCTTTACTTTACTTCTTTACTTTACTTTCTTTTACTTTCTTAGAGAGAGCTTAGAGAGAGAGAGAGAGAGAGAGAGAGCTTCTTCTTTCTTCTTTCTTCTTTGGCAGCCTTGGCCTGACTCCGACCAGCAACTACTTCTTCTCTCTATATCCTAGTCTGACTCCTCACCCGGTTATATATCTTTAGCTTTAACAAGGACCACAGGTGCGTCACATAGTTCACGGGCATACAAAGATTCTTTCAAGTGGAAACCAGAACATCTCTTATGGCCGTCAGCTAACCACAATTAACCATCTCCTATTAGGGCTCTTCACTGGGCAATGCGCTTTGTTGGCCGTCCACGCCCCTCACAGGGACCTGTCCACTGGAGGGTGGCTGGGCCCTAGCACGCCCCACGGTGTTACCGAAGGTGGTAACAGTAATGGGGAGTCCAGCTGGGGTTTGCAGAGTGACTGGCCTCTGAAGAGTCAGAGGCAAGGCCAGCAGCCTTTCGAGGCAGGAAGCCGATAAAGGACACGGGCTACGAAGCTCATGAAGTTGATTGAGTAAAATGCTGAGAAATAGGCATCTTACGTTCACAGCAAGAGTGGGTCTTGTGGAAACCACTAGCACGTTTATTTGATGAAAATTAGTTACAGGGATTTCCTAGAATATGTAAAAACGTGAGGTTCGACGTAGACGTGTAAGTTCTACGTAGTTCTGTGTAGACTCCACGGCTGCTCTGGGACTGTCCCATATCAACATATGTCCCGTTAGGCCTTAGAATGCATTTTGGGGTATATGATAGAATAAGAAAAATCACAATCAGTTTCTTCCCTTTCTAAACCTACATTTCAAGCTTGCCACTTATTAGTAGTAACTTTACTGTTAAGTTGCATCTACATCAGTGCAGGCAAACTTTTGTGTGTGCGTTGGACGTGTAGATGAAGACAAGGATTCCCTCCCCAGACCCAGGCAGGCAGGGAATCGCGGGGGCTGCAGGGAGGCAGGGGTTCTTGGTGTTCCCCCCCCAGGAGGCTCCTACAGGTTCCTGCCTATCAACCCCAACTTCCACAACCACAGGCCCTTGGTTTCCTGGTCCCTGCCATTCTCTTGACACATTCTTGTGGGGTTAGGTTTTTTTTTTTTTTTTTTCCTCATTAAAATGCAAACTCCCCAGGGACAAGACACATTTTAATCCCCATCACTTCTCAGGTTCTTAGCAAGTTTATCTACCCTCCTAGGAGCAGAGTTTAGAAGTAGAAGCAGGAGGAGGCCTAGAAGGGGACTTGGTGCAGAAGGGAGGTGCTGGAGTCAAGCCTGGCTCAGGAGACCTTCTGCAAAGGAGTGTTGCCCTGAGAGGGGCACTTTCCACGGTGGGCCTTGGCTTGCATAAGTAGGTTTTCAGCTTTTCATTTGGAGGCTTCAATCACAGGATAGCCTCGCTTTGAAACTACATCTTTAATTTTAGCACGTCGACTTAAACCATCTTTTTGGCTTTTTGTCTCGCTTGTATTGTTTTGGTATAAAAAAAAAGCTAAATAATTTTACTATTTTCATGCATGATAGTCATTAAAATTATTTAGCTGCATTAGTTAATAACAGTCTGCCATCCAGAAAACTAGTTTGCATTTCATTTGGGGAAAAGATGTTAATAATTAAATATAATCAATAGTGGAATTATCATTCTAGCAACTATCTGAACTCAAGAAAGATGTTGTCAATTTGCGCTTAGTGCTGGTGCTATTTATTCCATTAACAGCTCTTATTTTAACAAGCTTAATCATCTTTATAGGTTTCTCTCAGATTCCATCTCCTTTTCCCTTTTTATTGCTCTGCTCATATAAATGCTTCCACAATTTAGTAATGACGAGGCAGGAGGGAGAGTGGATTTTTCCAACTTGATATTAGCATTAGGTGAGCCCCTGTGGCGATCTCTTGATCATGCCCATGGTGTGCGGGCTACGTATTTGTTTTAGAAAGCACATCTGATTAAAGGGAAAAGGGTCACTCCATGGTCTTACTTTTGGACCCCAAGCAAAGGAGCTGTGCTTAGTTAGTACCTGGTACAGCACCCATCGCTGGTTCTCTTGATAAATCCAGAAGGAAGGCGTGGGCTGTAAGGAGGTGAGCAAACCTATTTAGGCGGGCTCCTCCCTGTGACATGGCCCTGTGTAGAAGCCACCGGCACTGCCAGACGCCGCACCCTCTGACAGGACTGGCTTTGCACTGATACCTTGTGTGACTCTTGGAACCTCTGTTGGAACTGTGGCTGTGGCGCAGACCCCAGGTCCCCACGGGCTTGTCCTCTTCTCCTCTGAGGGTGCAATCACCACGAACCCCAGTGAGCACTGGAGGGGCCGGAGGGGAGCTTTGGACTCCAGGTGACAAGGTTCCCAGGCCACACCACTGTTGGAGTATTATAAGGGTTGAAGTCTTTAGCCCCCCATACCGGGATGGACCACTTTTGTTCAGCAAAAGAGGCCAGAGGGGCCTACCTCAACGAGGAGACTAGATTGGGAAAGTAAAGGCCACTGATATTCCCTCCCCCGCCTTTAGAAGGCCCAGGAACATGCCAGGGAGCCCGGTCACCGGTCAGTGCAGGAACCTGGTTTATTGAGGAAGTTGGACGGTCTTATAGAGGACATGGGCCAATCAGCAGAAAGATTATAGGGACATATAAGGAGCATGGGCGGATGCCATTGGCAGAGCCATTCATTGGCCTATCCTTGGGGTGGTTTCAGTTCTCATCTTACGTCAGGGGAACGCCCCTTGGCTCAGCCAAGTTCCTGTGTCAGGAAGTGGGAGAAAGCCAGAGAGTTTCTATCTTGGGGCAGAGCCAGAAGGGGGCATGGGCTCTCTCTGTTTTCCGGCACCCCCTGCCTGTTTCAGGTGTTCTGGGACCTGTCCTGACTGGGACCACTACCACGTCAACAGTCACGAGGAGAGACTGGAGCTGCAGTTGAAGCTTTGAAATCTTTTCCCTATTATTTCTACTTATAACAAAGGCAAAACAAAATCCTTGGTGTATAGCCTCTGACTTCAGGTTTGCAAACTGTGCAGGCCTTCAGTGGAGCTGGAGTTTAGTGATGCTTGAGTTAGTTTCTAGGGAGCATCAGAAACCTCACCTCGACACCTGAATCTGCACACCTGGCCTTCTGGGAAGACCGAGAGCCCATGATGCACACGGACCACAGGCGCAGGTGGACTCCAGGTGCGGGTGGGCTCGGAGTTGGTGGGAGAGAAGCATGCGTGGACACAGGTGCGGCTGGGCTCCCACCTCTGCCGAAAGGGTGCTGCCCTGGAGGAAGGCAGCCGAGCAGGACGCGGCTTCTCTGGCTGCCTTTCGCACCCCGTGCTCTGAAATCTTTAATAAACGGAATGTCAGGCGAGCAGGAAAGCACACAAACAAACCGCCTGCACACCTCGCCCCGGGAGGCTGCTGCTGGTTATCGGGTCCCTCTCGTAGCCCGGGGGCATGACTTTCCCAGCTGTCTCCTGTCTCCCTGCCCTCCTTTCTCTGCCAGGTGCCCCCAGCCAGCCTCGTGGCCTTTCTAGGGAGCCATGGGGCCGAGTGACTGGAGGGCTGAGGACAGAGGCTCCTCCACCAAGCCTTAAATAGATCAGAACAAAACAGAATGAAAGCCGTTTCTCTTCAGTGCACAGATGAGGCTGGGGGCAGGAGCAGACTCAGGTTCACTGAGTCCCCCAACAGCCAGCTGAGGACAGGAAACCTGCTCAGGCCCCTGCCCTGGCTGGCTGACGTCTCGCGCAAGAGCCTTGCCTCCCTTGGAAATGAGAACTTTACAGATTTTACGTCCAAAAACGTCTTTGCAAGGTGGAGCAGGGCAGGGGCAGGGGAGGGCAAAGGAGGCCGGGTTTGCACTGTGATGGAGGACACTCCCAGGCCTCTTCTTGGTCTCTCTGGGCACCGGGGACATGACAAGCGCCAGCTCTGCGGGGAGGTGCTTGGGGAGGGAGGCTGCCTCAGTCCCCCGGGATCACCTGGGGCAGGAGCCGACTCCCGGCTTCGCTTGGTGCGGGCCGGGCTGTGGCTGCGGGGGAACAACACCGATCATCAGGATCCATACGTTATTTAATAACTGCAGATATGATAAAAAGTGCAGCCAGACCTCTGGTCTCTCCCTGCTGTCCTCTGTCAACGCGGTGCTCCACTGACACCTGTCCTGAAGCTTCCGAGACAGTCACAGAGATGATCGCAACCCGCTGCTGGGCTCCAAACCCCAGCCTGGGGCTCAGTGGCTCTGCGGTGGGGCCTGGGGATCTGCATTTTTATCCAGCTCCAGGTCCTGGGGGCGTTTCTGCCTCAGGGACCCACTTGGAAAACCACTGCTCCCCCGAATTAGTCCTCATGATCTCCATTTGACCCCTGGGACGGGGGCCTAAACACCTCACACACTCTCCTCGCAGCACAGACAGTGTGAGCGCGGCTCAGGCGGCCCCGCCCTGAGTGTCCAGGTGGGCACCCCCAGCCCTGCGGTGCTTAAGGAGGCCCCTACGAGCCAGCTGGTGGTCTTCGACTTGGAAAACTTGCTGGCCTTTCCCATAATGGTCCCACTTCCTCGTGCTGAGCCTGCTGGTGCAGAGAGACTTCAACGGACAGCAGCTCTACTTGGCGGCCTCATGGTAGGTGTGAATCCTTCTGATGAGCACGTCTTATGGGTGAGTTTGCCCTCCCTAGCAAGAGGGCGCGGGTAGTTCCCTTTGTTGAGATGAAAGACAGGTGCATCAGGTTTTATTTCTATTCTGTTTTTCTTCCCCTGAAGGAAAGATCTTCACTTCACACAAAATGAGTTTTCGGAGCACAATACTTGGCCATTGCCAATGAATTTACACGGTAATCTTTGTATGTGTATTATTCTAAGTGTCTTATATTTTAATTCAAAAAGTCTTGAGTGATGAATTTAACCTCAACATCACCCCTAAAACACCTGGAAGAGAGCTTAAACTTTAAAAGCCAGTAAGCAGGATGGGCCCTTTATAATTTGAATGTTCTAGAACTCGTCAGTGTCCCAAGAGTAGCTTCATCCATTATAAATCTGTGCTCAGTTTGCAAAGGTTTCTTGTTTGTCATTAAACATTTATTTGGAGACTCTGAATCTGGTCTCTATAGACAACGGTCCCTCCTGTTTTCTTGGAAGGATGGCGACTCTGTGCAGCCCGAGTGGCAGGCCCGGCTTCGCCGCCTGCTCTCCTCGGGAAGCGTCCTGTCAGGTGGCTTTCTTGGATTGCAGAAGACGCACCTGCCCGCTGGGTTCTCTGGGCAAAGTGGGGCTCGTGACCAAGCCCACTACACAGGAAGCACACGTCCCTGAGGGCCAGGACGAGGGGAGGGAATTGGTGCTGAGTGACTGTCACAGGTCCCTCATGGTTCCATCAGAAACAAAGTCCACCGGCTCAATGGGAAATAAATGGAGTTCGCCACTCGCACAGTTCAGACACTCTCTGGTTCTTTTCCTTCCTGGGAAGGTGCAGCTGTAGGTGGGGGTGCCCCTGAGGGGTGGCAGCCGTCCTCACTCCCACTCAACGCACAGACGCCGACAAGTCCCTGAAGCCGTGCTTTCCGCCATCGGGCCTCTCAGTCTCCAGCCAGCCTCTGGAGCGTGGCTGTCATCGGGATGCTGGGATCTGGGCTGCAGGGTGCCAGTGCTGAGAACCGTTTCAGGCAAGACCATCTATACTAGTTAAAAAGAAAAGCCGGATCACCGGTCGGAAGAGCTAGAGGAAGGGTTTGTGTGGACGATTTGTTTCATGTTTAGCTGCTGTTAGGGACCAGGCTCGGATGTGGCCACATGGGTTGAAAGAGATCATTGTTGTTCTGGGTCGCAGGACACGAGGGTGGTGCTGGAGGGGCTGTCTCTGGCCTCCTCTGCCACCACTCGGTGGCCCTGAGCCCAGAACGCAGGGAGGAAAAGGTGTATGGGTGGGGTGAGATCTCTTGGGAGCGGGGCGGCTCTGAGCAGCCTGAGCCTTTCCTGTGTTGTGGCTGATCTGAGAGCCACTAGGACAATGGCGCTAAGCTTTCTTTTGAGGTCATGGGCCTCTTTGAGAGTCTGCTGGAAGTTACGGGTTTTCCTCTCCTGGAAAACATACAGGCATATACATTCACAAAGTTTTAACACACGTTTACATCCCTGGGAAAAACAACTCCTGAATCCCATATCCCTTTCTAGAATTTTAGATGCAAATTGATGAAGTCACTAAGATTTAAAAATACGTTTTAAAATGTAAGCTCCTATTTGTCTTGGTTCACTTTCTGTTGCTATCACTGAATATCACAACTGGGTACTTTATGAAGAAAAGAAGTTTATCTGGCTCATAGTTCTGGATGCTGGAAGTCTAAGACCAGGTGGCCACATCCCGTGAGGGCCTCATGCTGCATCATGATCTGGTGGAAGAGCTGAGGGGCTGGCGGGAGAGTGTGGAAGAAGCGAACACGAGGGGTGAACTGTCTTTATAACTACCTGCTCTCCAGAGGACAAACCCACCCCTGGGAGAAAGGCGGCAATCTGTCCTGGTGACCTAATCACCTCCACCACCACCACAATGACAATCACATTGTGACGTGTTTCAGAGGGGCCGACCCACAGTTAAACCACAGCACTACTCAGTTAGATTTTCCAACATCCGTCCATTTCTGTCGCCCAGTGTCCGGGTTCACTCTCTTCTTCCTGGAGCGCACCCTTCAGCCTTTCTTTCAGGAAAGGTTTCCAGGTGTAGCAGCGTCTGCCTGCAGATGCCTGCAGGACCCTCCCCAGTCGCTTTCCCCCAGCGCTGTGGAGATGCTGTGCCGCTGTTTCCTGTTGGATAAACTCTCTTGGTTCTTCTGCAGGCTGGGCGTCTCCCCCAGCTGGGTTTTCTTGTGCCCTTTGTAGCTTTATCTGAGAGCTGTGTCTAGGAGCTGCCCCGCCCCATGCCTTCCCAGGTTCCTGGGGGCTGTCCTGGCTCACAGAGGCAGGGCTCCCTCAGCGGCCCTGCAGAGCAGCAGCCTGGCCCTGGCTCAGGGCCTTCCCTGGGCAGAGGGAGTCCCCTCAGTTTGCTCCTGGCTTTCTGGAAGCTCGGTGGCCTGGACCTCGACTCACGGTTCTGGCTCAGGAGGGTCCTGTTGTCCGCAGCGCTCCGTGGACGTCAGCAGCGCCGCAACACTGGCTTTCTCCCTGTGCTGTGGAGAGAGGCGGGGAGGAGAGGCTCTGTGGCGCTTCCTGGCTGACCCTGACCCGGCAGCCCCTTGTTCCAGTGACCCCTAGGGTCAGAGGCGTTCCAGGCCCTGGGGCTTCCAGGCGGCCTGGGGTGCTGCAGAGCTGACGAGCTGATGACCAGGGCAGGCCTGAAGGGGACAGCAGTGCTGCCTGCCTCTTCCAACCTGTGCCCGCAGTGGGCATCTGTGGCCAGTTCCCGTTCGCCTGTCCCGTCGGGCTCCGGCTCCGTTATTGCTCGGTGCATCCACACAATTTGGGAGACTTAGAAGAAGATTGCAAGAGTAAGAACCCCAGCAGCCTTTCCCCAGATCAACCACTTGTGAGCATTTTGCTGTCTCATTTGCCATTTCTTCTCTCTTTTTCCACGTCTACATTTCCCCCCAGTTCACGCTCACGCTTCTGTATCCTAAATACGTCAGAGTGCGTCGGGGCACGTGTCCCAAGGATGAGCTCTTTCTCTTACAAAACCACTGAGTAATCACGAGATTCAGGGGTGGAGCGTGGACACAGACATTCTCGTGTAAGCTGTGGTCCATTTTCAGACCCCCTCAAGAGTCCCCGTATTGCGGTCTCAGCTCTGCCTCTTGTCCCAGCCCTGAACCCAGCCCAGACGGCACATTCCAAGAGCACAGTGTCCCACCACGTGGGTCCTTGTGCCTTGCTCACTGGCGTTTGCTGTCGAGTGTTTATGTGACTTCTGGTTTCCCTGTCTGCACGGAATGCTCCTGTGACTCTCCTTGCTCTTACAGTTTTGGCCCGACCTCCTTGGATGGTTTTCCTGGAGTCGGTTAATGGGTTCAGCCACGCGGAGCGGCTGTTCCCAGCAGCCTCAGGCAGATGGCCGCCCTTCTCCCTGACCGTGGCCCCGGCAGGCTGCAGCCGAGCTGGGTGTCTCCGGCTTCCTCTCCACATCAGTCTTTCCGTCTCACACCGAGCTGGGGTTTTCTTCCCTCTTCCACGCAGCCGTGTGCTTGGAGGAGGCCGCACATCCCCAAGTCCAGGCGCCACTGGAATTCCTGCCAGCCCGCGGGGTGGGCGTGGGATCCCCCCAGAAACCACGGGGGCCCTGATCTAAGGGGGCTCAACCAGGCGGCACCTGAGCTTTGGGGAGACTTGCTGTGCCCTGCTGGCCATGAACAGGAACACGTGCTGTCCTTCTGGCCACAGAGCTGACCTGTGACGCGCCCGGGAGGGAGCTGGTGGCGGCGGGAGTGGGGGAGAAGAGGAGCCCCTGCATCCAGACCCCTCTCCACTCACCGCGCTGTCCCGGCCTCTGCCCCTCCAGAGACGTGAGCCGACCGACGTCCTTTAGATCAGAGCTGGGTGTGAGGTCTGTCACCTGCGTGTGGCCCAAAGTGTCCCCTCTAAAACAAACACCGTCATCCTCCCTGAGCGGTAGTTGGCGGGAGTCCCTTTACAAAGATGGGCCATCCGTGACCCAGAGCCTGTGACTGTGATCTGGTTTGGAAAACGGGGTTTTTTTTTTTTTTTTTTTTGAAATATTTATTTATTTGCTTTAGTTGTACACAATGCAATGCATTTATGTTTACGTGGTGCTGAGGATCGAACCCGGGGCGCACATGCGCTAGGTGAGCGCTCCACCGCTGAGCCACAGCCCCAGCCCATGGAAAACAGGTCTTTATGAATGTGATTAGATCTTGAGATGAAATCCTCCTGGGCGATTCAAATGGACCCTAAAACCCATGACCCACATCTTTATCAGAGACAGGAGAGCAGCACAGGCAGAGGTTGGAGTGGCACGGCCAAAGGCAGGAGCCAGAAGAGGCAGGGAAGGACACTGCCTGGAGGCTTCTGGGGAGTGTGGCCTTGCTGGCACCTTGATTTTGGATTTCTGGCCTCCAGGACAGTGAGAAGATTAACTCCTGTGCTTCTAAGACACCAAGCGCGGTGATTTGTCACAGTAGCCGCAGGCTGAGGGAGGAGAATCGTGTCTGTCTGTCCCTCCTCCACTCCAGGTACCTAGCTCTCCCTGGCACCCCCGTGGGCTCCAAGCCATGGCCTGAGAGACCTGTCACCTTTCCTTTGGGGGAACCCGAGCATGGTCTTTCTGGCGCTCTGCCTTTCTTCACAAGTGCCCGTGGACTTCAAGGGTTTGCAGACACACACCAGATCTCTGCACTGAGGTTTTTGGTCACATCTTTGGCAATGTCTCTGCTGGAAGAAGGTATGAGCTGATGAAAAAGAAAAAAAAAAAATTAGCTGAACAACCCGTGGCATTATTATTCAGAGGAGATTTTTCTGGTAGAGTTATGTTGGAATTTTTTTTCAATAAATAAATTTTACAGACTTTTAAGGGAGAGCTTTTAGATTAATGGAAATATTGCTTGAATTTAAATTCGGCCCATTAAGCCATCAATTATATCGTTGTCGCAACATCATGTGTTTAATGTTAATGACACACAAATAAAAAAGAAATGACACAAGAAAGCTCTTTGCTTTACTGTTTCGGGTGATCTGAGCCAAACGCTTAATAAGATTTACCCTCGTAGTTAAAGCAGAGCTAGGGCTGTCACAAAGGGAACAGATGGTGGTGGGACCGGGCCCAGGGCCTTAGGAGGCGTTCCTCAGCTCCACAGGGGACCGAGCACCCAGAGCTACCAGAAGAGGCCGGCGTGTCTTCCTCTCACGGCCTCTTTCTCTCTTCCTCCTTTCTGCTTTCGTTGGTGTTTTGTTTCCCTGCTATACTAACTAGGCTCTGATGCCTTTAGCCCTACATTTTTGTGCCCCTACTTTCCTCTCCACTCCCAGGCTCCGCCCTCGTACCTAGCCTCATGTCTTGAAGGCTGACAGTGTCTCTGAAGATGACTCCCTCTTCCCGGTCCCCTGCCGCCCTGGCTCTGACTGTGACCTTCGGCTCGACCCCGTGCCTCCGTTTGGGTAGGTGCATTGGAAAACCCCTTCCTGCACCAGGTCGCAGGCCCGTCTGGTGTTGGACTGAATATCTGTTTCCCTAATTTCACAGGTTGAAACGCTCATCTCCCTGCGACAGGACAGGAGGTGGGCCTTTTGGAGGCCACGAGTCCCGACGCTGGCATTCGTGTCCTCGGGAGACCCCCGAGAACCCTGTCGCCCTCTTTCTACCACGTGAAGCCACACTGAACCAGGCAGCGGGCCCTCGGCAGCCCTGACTGTGCTGCAGACGCCTGGCCTCTGGTGTCCGTCACACACCCGTGGCTGGGCACCCGACGCCCCGCCCCGACCGTCTCCCATCACGAGGTTGCCCTGGTCCTCGCCAGCCCCCCCCCCCTGCCGTGTGCTCTCTCTGCCACTCAGTGTCCTTTCCTCCTGGCCCTGTCCTGCCTGGGCGCGCCCTGGGAGGGTGGAGACTGCCAGCACCTCCGTGCCCTGCGTCGTCAGCCTGGCCACGCGGCTGGGCTTGGCGTTCCAGGGTGCCTTTCTGGGAGCTCCGCTGGTGTTGGGTGGGTGGGTGGGCGCACTGTTCCCTGCGGGCCAGTTCACCCGCCAGTCTCCCTCGCTGTCTCTCTGCGGCTGCTCGGCACCCAGAAACCCGGACACCCAGCTGGGCCGACACCAGCCCACGCTCCTGCGGTGGCCCTGGGGCAGCTCCTCGTGCTGTGCCGCAGGGACACCTCCTGCTCCTCTCAGCACGACTCTTTCTCCTGGCTCTGCAGAATGCCACCCTCCTCCACCTCCCGCTCCAGCGTCACTTTGGGGGACGGATTCTCCTTCTTCCTACCTCACCAAGGGGCCTTGTGGGACTCGAGGCTGGCGGAGCTCCCCAGCTTCTGTCCTCACCATTCCAGTGGCCTCTTGGTGCTCACTGGCTCTTGCTCACTGGCTCTTCCTGCACACCTCAGCAAGGGGCTTCTTCCCCTGTCCCGCCTGAAGCGATGGCCGCTTGGAGCAACGCCGCCGCCGCCGCGGGAATAAGTTCAGAGGCAGACTGGAAACGAACAGGCTCTTTATTCTGCCAGCTTCTCTCTCCGGCTCCAACAGCAACTCCAACACCATCCACACTCCTGCAACCACCACGCAATTCGCCGAGGGGATCCACAATCCCCCAGGCCAAGTCTCGAGAGATCATGCAAATGGTGCTGACCTGATCCGCAATGTCCCAGGCCAAGTCTCGCGAGACCATGGAAGGTGGTAATGCTTGAACGTCTTTATGGCTCACAGCTACCCGCAATCTCAGCTACCTCCTTAATTAGGGCTCCTGCACTCCCCCCCGGCCTGACCCTCTGCTGCCACCAAAGCAGAGCGTCGAGCACCCCTCTGCAGACCTGCCTCGCCCCGTTTTCCTCTGCTGAGTCCCACAGGCCTCACCTCAGCGCCTGCTCTCTGTGTCAGGTCCCCACACCGGCACCCGGGCCCAGTCCTCTCTCCCTCTCACCCCCAGGGTGCAGCTTGCCAGTGCGGGCACCTCAGCCCTGAGCCGTGCTGCTACAGAGCCCTTCCAAGGACAGTTTTGAGTAGTTCCCGTTAAAGTAAAGATAAATAAATAAGTAGATGATAGACAGATGATAGAGAAATGAACTTATGGCTGCTGATAACAGTGGACCCTGGTCCCCGGGGTCCAAGGGAACAACCACAGTCACCATGTCTGCGATTCTCTTTCCCCATTTTTAACGCAACCAAATGGAAATTCTCTCTCTCTCTCTCTCTCTCTCTTATTCATGCTTCAAGGTGTGAGCCTCAGTTTTCATTCCCTGTGACATGCCGTGGGACATGCGCTTTCCGCAGGACCCACACGGCAGAACGCTGCTTGCCCTCCACAGCCTGGACCTGGGGCACTCCTTTCTCTGAGCGGATGCTTTATCTTCCCAGGGAGGAGTGGCCTCTGCCGTCTGCGAATTCGTATGCCCGGTTATCTCTTCCTCGTGACCTCTCTCTCTCTGTTCTTGTGATGGAGTTTGTATATTCAAGTCTTATCTCCCCTCTGGACCATCGCTTCCTGAGGAGGTGACCCCGGGCAGGCCGCATCTGTGTGTCTGAAGCCTGATCGAGTCCCCTGTGCATAAAGAGTTTTTCAAAAAGTATTTATTTGACTTAATGTTTTTTCTTATTTATTGTTCGTATACTGCCTATTTCTTAAAAACAGCTCACAGTAAAAGCCAGCTACACTAGGATTGATGAAATAAAGGTCAAACATATGGAAGACGGGACCAAAGAAATGAACAGAAGATTCACCCACACGCAAGTACTGACTTGGCCAAAAGCATCTGAAAAGCTGTCTGTTCCTCTAGGTTCCTCTTTCTCTATTTCTAAGAAGAAAAACGAATTAGCAACACCCGACTGTTTTTTGGCTATTGTGTTGGCAACCGCAGAAGAATAGACCCTCTGTTGAAGGAAGCAGGAAAGGTGACGGCATCAGGCACTGACTTTTAAATTCATCACAAACTTTGTGGGTGTTTTAAAAAACCTTAAATCTTGCTGTATAGAGCACTTTACTTAAAAATAACACTAAGGAAATCGTGGATGGACACAAAGATTGAAGTACGCTATTTAAACACATGCACTTGTCTTTTTGTTACATTACAAACCTTGTTCCTGTTGCCATTGACATAATTATTGATTTTGTCCCTAACTTATAGAGTTTCAAACTAGCAAAACAAATGCTTCAGCTATTGAGAGCTAGAGAGGCAATTTAGCATTGCTCTGAAGTGCTTGGGGCCTCCTGGCATGTCTTATTTGGGATACACCAACAGATATTCTTTTGGAGCTGGGCACGCGGCGCATACCTGTAATCCCAGCACTTGGGAGGCTGAGGCAGGAGGATCGCGAGTTCAAAGCCAGCCTCAGCAATGGTGAGGCACTTAGCAACTCAGTGAGACCCTGTCTCTCATAAAATACAAAAAAGGGGCTGGGGGTGTGGCCCAGTGGTCGAGTGCCCCTGAATTCAATTTCTGGTACCAAAAAAAAAAAAAAAAGAAATTCTTTTGGTTTATTTTCAGTCTTTTCATAGCTTGCCTTAAAAAAAAAAAAAAAGTTTATTTTGCTTTATAAGATTTATAAAACGTTATACAGATTCAGAGTCAGAACTCTTTGGCCAGGCGCATGCAGTACAGCCAGCTGTGTCCTTGGCCTCTCCCCCCGCACTGTTCCCACCTTCCCTTCCCACAGAGGCACACTGAGTACGTACGGCTGCTCGGCCTCTCCACTCCTGTCACTCACTCTCTGCTGTAGATCACTTCACAGCCACTGGGCGTGGCTGTTCCTTTCACAACTACACAGTGTTCCATCGTGAACGCACCCTTGTGCTCTCTTCTCATCCCTCCCAGCCACCGTGAGAGCGCCACCCTGGCCCACCGACAGCGAGCCCGTCATTAAGCCTGGACACGTTTTGCTCACCTCTGATGAGAGACGGCGGCTCGGTTTTGCAAACACGTTCCCCGTTCTGAGTGTCTTTCCCTAAGTGCGCCATTTGTCCTCTTCTCTAAGGAACTGTCTCTTGGCATGTCTTGCCCATTTTTTTTTCTATATGAGGACATATTGTTATTTTCAAGGACAAAGCTTACCTTCCTTCTCTTTTTCCCCTTCTACCATCCCAGGGACTAATACAGCCTATCAAAACAGAACCATTCCATTTACACAGGCACTGGTTTCATTTAGAGGATTCCTGTCAAGCTAGGATTCCCACAACTATTGATCAGATCTGACGACTAGTGTTTCACGACACAAAGGCCCCCCAGCCAAGGACCACCAGGAGCACACAGCTGTGACCCAACGGCTCAGTCTACTGCTCATGGTGAGGGACGAGGCACAGCCTGGGAACCTGGCACCACGGTCAGGGGGCGTAGGAGGACTTGGTGAGGGCAAGGAGCACAGCTGCCTCTGGGGGTGCTCTCGGGGGTGGGGTGGGTCTGTGACCGGGCACCCTCCGTTCTCAGTGGGTGCCTAGGCCGAGTCTGACCCTGCACGTGGTGTTGGTGACCCATTTGTGACACTGACCTGGAGCTGGAAGCCCGAGGAGGAGACCTGCTCACGTGCACATTTGTTTCACGTTGTGCTTGGTCACATCACGTGTGCCTCTGGCTACCCTGCACCTGAGACAGGGCCAGGGGCAGCACCAGGGGCTTCGGTGGGGAGAGGAGCCCTCAGCCTGGGGCCAGGGTGAATGCCTCCAGGGCTGGGAACAGGAAGGGGAGCAGGGCCCCCACTTTCCTACCGTTTTCCATAAGTTTCCTGCTTCTCCTCGCTGCTCCCGGCCATTTCTCAAAGCAGATGTGGCTCTGAGGTACATGAAGATGGACAGTAAACCACAGCAAGGGGACTCAGCCACTCTCGTCGTCCGGGAAATCGGAAAGAAATACCACAGTGACGTCTTGGAAGGGTCTGACAATGCGATGGTGGCGGTGAAACTTCCTGAAGTTCACCTGGATTTTGAGCAGAAATGCTCATGGAAGACGCGGGGCCCTGGGCCGGCTCGACTCATAAACAATTCCCTTTTCAGGTTTTAAGAACAACACACCAACAAGAAAATAGATAGGTAGTTAGAAATAGCACTACATGCGTCAACACTGAGAACGAGTCCTGCAGCCACCTGGAACACCGCAGCACTTTTCTGAACTTTTCTATTTTCATTTGCAAGAAATCTTTGTGTAGTCGTGGTCACGACTGAAGGTTTGAAGCAGCCCCAATCAGAGAGATGGCTATTGCGGCTAGCTGGAAGCCATAAGTTCCACCTGATAATAATCACATGCACATGACGCACCCGCAAAGCTAAAGGTATATAACCGGGTGAAAGCGGTCAGAAGCGGCATTCATTCAGTCAGTCGTTCAGTCGCTCAGTCGGTCGGAAGAAGAGTTCGGGTCAGAGAAGAAGAAAAGAGTCAGAGCGGCCAGAACGTAGTCAGAAGAAGAAATAAGAGTCAGAGTGGTTAAGAGTTCGGTCAGAAGAAGCTAGAGAAAGAAATGAGAAACCATAGATAGAGAGAAGTAGTAGTCGCTGGTCGGAGTCAGGCCAAGGCTGCCGAAGAAGAAAGAAGAAAGAAGAAGCTCTCTCTCTCTCTCTCTAAGTTCTAAGAAAGTAAAAGAAAGTGAAGAAGAAGAAAGAAGAAAGAAGCTCTCTCTTTCTCTCTCTCTAAGCTCTCTCTAAGAAAGTAAAAGTAAAAAGTAAAGAGCCAGTAGTCAGAAGAAGTAAAGAGTCAGAGAGGTTGCTGAAAGAGCCAGTGTCAGAGTTTTGAGAGGTTGCTAAAGCCGAAAAAAAACCTTCTTTCATCTTCATTCTGCCTCCGAGTTTTTCTCCCGCGGCGTTGTTGCTCCAAGTCAGGAAGCAACACAGGTTGTGACGTCACGACACTGGGCGCACGTCCTGACACATGGGAAAGCTACAATAAATCGTAGCCGGTCACGAGGATGGATCTGAATCTTCTGCCTCACACGAGTATTTTCTGCATCTCTAACAAGTAACTGATGTTTCCTCTTCGTAAGGAGATCTCAAGTTGTAACAGGGGTCATAAGTGGGCTTGTCCACTGGATGCTGCAAGTTAGAAACCACGAGGGTGCAGAGTCCACCGGGGAGTCCGCTGCCCTCTCCACGAAACGCAGCTGCAACCTGCCGGCTGCCCACACGGCTCCTGGCACGCTGCGGACCCTCGCTGTGGCGCCTCCTCGGAGCCTGGCTCCGCCCTGGCTTGGGGCACCTCTGAAGGAAGAGCGGCTCCTGCGTCGGATCTCACTCCTCAGGGGCCCTTCTGCTCCCCTAGGGTGCCTGGAGCAGGGGCACCCCACCTCAGAGCGCAGCAGGCGGAGGCCAGGAGCAGGGCACCCACGGGCTCGGCTCTGGACTGGACGGAGCCCTGGGCCTCCTGGTGCCCTGACTCCAGGGGCCCGAGGGAGGAGGGAGGAGCCGCTCTCAGCAGTCAGGGCCCAGGAGCGAGGCAGATTGGCCCCAGGGGGAAGCGCCCCTCTGGAAGGAAGGGAAGGAAGCCGGGCACTTGGATCTTACCTGACTGGACCCATGCTTTTGCACGTGAGGCCAGAGCGGCCTCCACCTGAGCCTTCTCCCCACACCGTGTTGGTGGTGCAATTGGACTGAGTTCCAGGGCTCATGGCGTAGACCCGACAAAGCCAGCATTAAAACAGATACCTTCTTGCTTCCATTAAGTGACCGCCAAGAAGAATCTAATCTATTTCTGCCGTGTAGACAATTCCGTGTCCTCAGCCTAAAGCATTGATCATGTGGCTGTTATAGTGAACTCAATCACGGATAATGCTCTGAGCATGGCCCAAAGCTGCCCGTCCTTACCGTTGCAGGCTGATATAAAAATGAACAATATACACTGTGGATGCCTTTTTCCATTTTGAAATATGCAATGCTTTGAGGATGGAAATAGTTAACCAGGGGCCCTTTACTAAGGCTAGGATAGGAACTGAAAGTGTCCCCCAGAGCTTCACATGCTGAGGCTTGTCCCCACTGTGGTGGTGCCGAGGAGGTGGGGCCTTGAGGAGGTGGGGCCTAGGGCAAGGTGATCAGGTCACTCGGGCACCACCCTCAGAAAGGATGAACGCTGGTGTCTTAGAGTGACTTTTCTCCAGAGTGAGTTATTATAAGAAGAGCAATCCTGGCCCTCGAATCCCTCTGGCTTCCTGTATTGCATACATGTCCCTCCACTGGGATGCCATCTGCCATGAGGCCCTCACCAGAGGCCTAACAGATTGGGCTACCTGATCTTAGACTTTCAGTTTCCAAAACTAAGAGCTAAGTAAACATTTGTTCTTTATAAAGAGTCCAGCCTCAGGTATTTTGCTATAGCAATAGAAAACACACGATGACACCCTGTGAACAAAGTCATAAATTATCCAGCATTATTGACTCAGCACCCACTAATCTGTTGAGCTCTCTGGCATGCAGAAAAAAAAAAAAAAAAAAAAAAAAGCTCCCAATAAGGTCCTAGTCCTAATCCCCAGAACCTGTGAAGATGTCGGACCACATGGCAACGGGAAGGTAAAATTGTAAATGGAATTAAGGTCGGCAGTCAGCTGACCTGAAAATACGGAGGTGGGCCCAACGGGCCCTTAAAATTGGCAGCAAGAGGAAGAAGTGTAGGGGTCTGAGCAATGTGATGTGGGAAAGGCCGGACCGGCAGCCACAGGCTTTGGAGATAGAAGGGCCACAAGCCAGGGAATGTGGGCACCTCTGGAAGCTGGAAAAGGCAGGGAAGTAAATCCCCCTCCAGAGCTGCTAGGAGGAATCAGCTCTACCAGCGTCTTGACCGCACCCCAGTGAGGTGCGTGCCACACTCCTGACCTCCAGAGCTGCGAGAGAGCCGATCTGTGCTGTTGAAAGTCACTGCATCTATGCTGACTTGTTGTAGCAGCGACAGGAGACTAAGACCAGCAGCTGTCACAGTCCAGGTTCCGTGCTGGGCCTAAGGACAAAGGGGTGGCTGAGATGTGGTCCTGCCACAGGACCACATGAGGGCAGTTGTGGCCTGGTTGGGAGCTGGGTAGAATCCAAGACCCTCCTCCCTTGGTTCCCATCTGCACAGGGCTGTGGCAGCTTGTCAACCCCGTAGGGGAGGCAGCGGGGCTGGATAATCACCAAACGCAGAGGAGAACTCAATGGCTGCTGCAAATTGTCTATCTAACCTCCTCCTCACGCACCACATGTTAAAAGCTTTTCTCCTGATTGTTTTGACATTATATATCTGCAATTTAACTCCTTTCCAATCAATTCTGTCTTCTTGTGTCCAATTTAATTGAGTTTGGATCAGTGTAATCAGATGTGAGGTTGTCTTGAGTGTCCGTCAGAGAGGTCCGTTCACCCAGGACGGGTCACCAGACTCGGGCCTCTTGGAGGGCAGGCGTGTCTCTGGATTTGCTGGGCTCATCCTCTGCAGGGGGCCAAGAGCCCCTGGTTACCGGTGGGCAGTGCTGCTGCTCAAAGGAGCTCCGACTTGGTCTCCATCAACGGGAGCAGTAGAAAGGGGTGTTTGGGATTTGGATGAGGGGCTGCGGCAGGCGATGCGGACATTAGAGAAAACAGACAGCAGAAAGTCAGAGCAAAGACCCGCGTGGTGACCAGAATAGGGACGGCGCGGGGAATGCCGGGCTTGGCCACTCTAGGCAGAGTGGAGGGTCGGTACACGTCTCTCTCTCCCTTGCAGACAGGGCACTCGCCGTCCCAGAGAGAAAAGGATGTCATTTGACTTTATTAGGTGGCCGCCACTCTCCAGGCCAAGCCCAAGGTCAAGTCGTCCATCTGTTTCCTCGGTCTATGTGAATCAGGCAGCCGCCGCAGGCCCAGAAGCGCCCGTGTGAATACATCATCGTTAGCGGGCTCGGCTGGCCCGCCTGGTAATGAGGTGCGGTTCCTCGTCATTTCCCCGCGATGGCCAGTGAGGCACAATTACAGCAGTGCCTTCCATTACCCCTTCGTCACCAGGCCGTCACCGCCTTGCCGTGCGCTGAGGGTGCATTTTTCACCAGCCGCCCGGCGTGCATTTGTCTTGGGTCCTCCTGGCCCTGCCTTTTAAATGCCTAGACCAGCAGAGGTGGAGGCAGAGTGGCACTGGAGGACGTTGGCGTCATCCGTCTTGCGCAGGTGTGTGAGAGGCTGCCGAGCAGGTGACAGTCACAGACCCCCACCCACCAGCCCCTGCTCCTTGCAAGGAGCCACCAGTTCAGGGCCTGACTCTGAAGGACAGCTTGTGCTTTCCCACAACCCCACTTTCTGAAAAGCTCTTTGCATATTTTACCTTCTCACGTTGCAGTGATCAGGCGGCTGGTGTCTTGCGTGTGCCTCCTGTCTTAGATGCTTGTCTTGTTTTTTTGTTTTTCTTTCTGTAACCTGATTAGATTCATCCACTTGTGTATTTGGTT
Source organism: Tamias sibiricus (assembly GCA_025594165.1). NCBI lineage: Eukaryota > Metazoa > Chordata > Mammalia > Rodentia > Sciuridae > Tamias > Tamias sibiricus. Next base: position 146,741,949 of record CM046666.1, read on the forward strand.
ATTATTGCTTCGCGTTGACTTTTTGCCTGACACTTTCATGTGAAGGGACCCGTCCTGACCTCCTGGCGTTTATACTCCAGTAGGGGAATCATGTTCAAAAGAGCCAGTAGATCCGTCATTTCAGACGTGATGGGTGCCCGAGGAAAAGCAAGCTACCCGTGAGGGCACCTGCTTGTCCAGGGGCTGGGGAGGGGCTGTGAGAGCTGCAGGGAAATAAGAGGAGCCAGGTGGAGCGGAGTGTGTGGACAGAGGCTGGAGCCGTCCTGCAGGGAGGTGCCGGGGCCTGGGGCCCAGGCACAAGTGCCCTACCGCTTCCAGAGAAGGGGGTCTGACCCAGCTGCCCGGGGATTGGGGCCACAGCTTAACATTTGGAAACCCCCTCCTTCATATTTTTGCACAAATTATCAAGGTATTTCCAGAAAAGGTAGATTTGGGGGATTGAGTGTTCCGATTGTTGCTTTTGTTTTCCACGCTGTTTGCATGTGGAGACAGGGTGACCCTAAGTCTTCCGTTAGGAGCGCCCCTTAAAATTTATCTTCTATTTGTCGAAAGCGGCCACTATGGATGGCTCACATTAAAGATGCTGCTTGCATCGAAGTTTTGACTTAGGGTGGAAATTCGTTGAGGTGTCTGGTAATGAGCCACGCAGCCCCCCAGGGGGGCTGGAATGAGAAGAATGTCAGGATCCCTCAACGTACCCCTAGTGACCAAAGCATTAATTTACCAAATAATAGGTTCTTTATATTTTGCACAAAGATTGCTCTGTCAGAATAGCTTGTGCATAAGATATGAAAAGGGACAATCTTTCCAGGTAATGTAGGGAGAAATGTAATTTTGCAACACTTGATAGAGCAAGAGGCTAGAAATTGAGATTGAGGGAGAATGTTGTCTCTGTTGAAAGAGCATGCATAGTGCATGCACAGGAAATAGCTCTAGCTCCTCCTCTTTTTTTTTGTCCTTCCATTTTAATAATTAAAAACATAAAATCTTAAAACTGTAAGGAGAATGTATGAGGGCCCAGTCATAAACAGGGCAGAAAATGAAAAGGTGATTTAAATGATAGAGGTGAAATCTAGCATTAAAAAACAAAACAAAACAAAACAAGCGGCTCATAAAATTTCTTACTGAATTAAAAATTAAATGATAAATAAAAGACAATCCTTTCTCAACTTAGAGAAAATTTAAAATTCTATTTTTAAAGAAAAAAGTATATAGGTGATGTCTAAGTTATACATATTGTATAATGGATTGCCCCAAATCTAGTGGATTGACATGACAAGACACGATGACCTCAGAGTCTCTGAAGGTTAGGAATCTGCAGCGTAGCTGGCTACTTGTCTCTGAGTCTCCCACACGTCTGCAACCAAGGCACGAGCTGGGCTGCAGTCTCATGGGGAGGCTCGACCCCGGAGGGGCCCCGGGCGCCCAAGCTCAGGTAGGTGTTGTCAAAGGCTGCGGTTCCTGCAGTGGCTGCCCTCAGTTCCTGGCCACGAGGCCCTCCCAGTGTGCTGACAGCACAGCACCTGGTGCCAGAGAGCACGAGGACATGGCCGACAGAAGCCACCTCAGCCTGGGAAGTGACATCCCATTCATTAGAGGCCAGTCCATACTCCACAGTGGTCGCCAGGTCCAGTCCACGCTCCGGGGTTGGAGGTGACATGAGGTGAATTCCAGGAGACGGGGATCACCGGAGCATCTCGGAGGTGGCTGACCACAGGGAGCATGTAGCCCCTGCCTGTCTGAGAGGTCGTCAAGAGCAAGAAAATGTGCCACGTGTCCCTGCCCACGAACGCTGCTCAAGCAGGGAAGTCTGAAGTGAGTCCATGCCACTTTACCCGATGACCAAAGGATATTTTTAATAAAACTACGTTGTTGACACTGGAGAGGGAGGAAGGGAGGGGTCAGGTCTGTGAGGGACTCCGGCTGAGTGTCTGCTCCACCAGCACTTTGGCAAATTCCTGCTGAGGGCACCTCCAGGGGCACTGCTTCCCGGCTGGCCTGGCGCGGGCCCTGTGGCAGCCTCAGAGCCTGCACAGCTGGGGACACGGTGCCTTCCTGTGCCCACGCCCTGCCCTCCACTGCAGCCCTCAGAGGAGGGAGTCGGCGAGGAGTGCCTGTGGCGCTTCTGGCTCTCAGTGATGAGAGAGGCCCGCGACCTATTTTCTGTGAAGTCAGCCAATTTCTGTTCAGAGATCTCAGCTGGCTCCTTCCTCCCTGGTGCCTGCTCAGTGGCCCCACGTTTCAGGGGAGGTGGGAGCGACCGGCCCAGTGACAGTGCACCAGGAGCTGCGTCTGGTCCTTGACTGTCCTCTGTGCAAAACTGTGTCCATCCAGATGTCCACCGCCGCACAGGCCCCTGGGTCTCAGGGTGAGTCACCAGTCGCCCATGTGAGGCCTTCCAGGCCTCCCCTTCCTAACACGAGGCCGCCTGGGACATCAGCATCCTGCTGATGCTGGAGCTGGCTATGGCTCCTGCAGCCTCTGAGCTGCCCAGGGCACTGCTTGTCCCCACTGCCCATGCAGCCATCTGGCCTCTGCAGTGGCCTTGCCCCCAGAGCTCTATGGGCAAAGGGCCGGAGTCTTCTTGGCCCAGAGAGTGGAGCCCACCTGGCCTCCGGAGTCCCCGCCCCTGTCTCCACCTGGTCTGCCCTGCCTCTCCGCCTCCCTGCGGCCTTGTTCTCTGAGACTCTTTCCCTGGACAGGCTGGGGACAGGCTTGCCTGGCACCTCACAGATGCCCCACACCTGTGTCTGCCCTAGGCACTTCCATTTCCCTCAGGCCTGCGCTGCAGAAATTCCGAAGACCGGGGAGCCCCTGTGCTCCCTGCTTTCTCCCAGGCTGCAGGCCTCTTCCCCAGCGACTGGAGAGCTGGGTCCTGGGGGTGGAGCATTCTGGAGAGGGCTGGCGTGTGGCTGTGTGCGTGCACGTGCGTGAACAAGCGTGCAAGAGTGTGAGTGAACATGAGTGTACGACAGGAGTGTGGGAGCAAGTGCTGAGTGTGTGCTGCGTGTGCAGGAGGGAGTGTGACTGTGGGGCGAGTGTGCACGGTGGCTTCCTGCCACACAAAGAAGGACCTCGCGTCTGCGGTCCTCACTGGGCTCTGAGGAAGGGAACTGGGGCGAGGACTGCGAGGAGGAGAGGGCGGCCAGGAGCCAGAGGCTAAAAATAGGAAAATGTACGGGTCACTGGGAAAGGTTCCCACTTGACGGAAGTGAGGGAGGGAAGACAGTGCTGTCCCCTCCCTGTGGCAGCGCAGACCAGGAGGACGACGGCCACCACCGGGGACAGGTGGAATGATGGCCAGGCGGAGAGGCCCTTGCTGCTCCCAGGCCTCCTGCAGTTGGAGCCACGTCCCGAGGGCTGCCCCCAGGTCTTGGCCCTGCTGCTCCCTGGAGCAGGAGTTTGAAGGCTGCGACTCATCCGAGGACATTAGAATGAGCTGTTGGTTCGCGTGCAACTGTTGTGAAAGTCTGGGGCTGAAGAGAAGGTACCGGTTCATGATTGCACATAAACAGGACCAATGACAAAGGTTTACAAAGAGGTTGCTGTCACCAAATCTCTACCTGAGGTATTCAAACCAGGATCGGTACTCTGGTTCTGATAGAAGAACTGAATGGTACAATTGACACAGACAGTGACTCTTTTTTTTTTTTGTACCGGGGATTAAACTCAGGGGCACTCGACACTGGGCCACATCCCCAGCCCTTTTTTTTTTTTTTTTTTTTTTTTTTTTTTTTTTTTGTGGTACCAGGGATTGAACTCAGGGGCACTCGACCACTGGGCCACATCCCCAGCCCTTTTTTGTATTTTATTTAGAGACAGGGTCTCACTGAGTTGCTAAGTGCCTCGCCATTGCTGAGGCTGGCTTTGAACTCGCGATCCTCCTGCCTCAGCCTCCCAAGTGCTGGGATTACAGGCGTGTGCCACCGCGCCCGACTTCAGATGGTGACTCTTTCAGCCAGGATGTGTGTTAGGATCTTTCCATCCTACCTCAAGTTGCCAATTCTTTGTTTACTTTGTCATTATTTTGTTTATGGATGGCATGTGGCAGGTGTTAACGGTGTTGTCCCTTGTGATCTTTCCTAGGCCAGTCCTTCGTAGCTGATATTAAGATGGACCCTGCAATGGGAAGAGGCAGAGGCCAGGAGGCTCCTCACTGCCCCAGCAAGCCAGGAGAGAGCTGGGCTTTCCCAATGCTCTTTGGTCTGCAAACCTCTGCTCTTGGTTTCTGGAGTGTTCTGCCTTGCTTATGGTGCTAACTCTGCTCGGCTCAGAGTGAAATCATTTGCACACTCTTCTTAGCCTCTTACCAGGATGCCAATGTTTTGAAGGAAGGGACCTTGAACACAGTAGGCAACCAATCAATAATTTTTAATTGAATACATAATTACAAAAGACTCAAGTAATGTGTGTGATTAAATCTAACCAGGGGGCTTTGTGTTGAGGCCAGGAGTTTTTCTTTTAAATGCAGTGCTTCCAAGAACCTGATATTTGTAAAAAGCAATACATGGCTTAGTTGCTAGGAATGAAATTCATGACCTACCAAAGACAACACTGGACTTCCAACAAGTGATGTTTGTTCAAACAACAGTGGTTTAGTGTTATGAATTATTTAATTTTTCCTTCAACATGGAAAACAATTCAGATCTGATTGCATCTTTTAAAAATGTCAAGTGTGATATTTAACCATTTTCTTAGCACCTCTGTGGTGGGAACCAGGAGTCGCTGGATAAATACTTTTCAAGTTGGTCTGTAGGTCTGTAATGGCCCTTCAGGATAATCTCAAGAACATTTCTGGAAAGTGATGACGAGATGAGATAGAAGCAGAGGGAGGAGGTAACTACCCCCAGTGTTTGGATGTTTGGAAACACCTGTCAATCATTCACTGACTAGGAGCATCCGGCTGGGTTGGGGGAGCAGTGAGAACCAGGAAGGACTGGAAGGGGCAGGTGCCCCCTGCAGAGAGCTCCCAGCTGGGGGTCCAGGCACAGAGGAAGGATGTCTGGTGCCGCTCAAGGACCAGGCATCTAACTGTGCAGCCTGACTTCACACAGGCCGCTGAATTCTGTGACCACCGGTGAGGTGCAGTTAGTAAGCTCATTTCACAAATTAGCAAACCAACTCGCAGGCAGTGAAGCTTCCTTGGGGCTGTACCAGGAAACCAGAATTTGTACGCAGATATTCTGACTTTTGAACATCAGCTCTTTACCCTACCATAGCTGTCTCTCTTCAAAGCCTGTGACTGATCTGAAAAGTCGCGTACGTCGTACTTTCTACCCCACAGTCTAGGTGCATTTGATTAGTGTAAATGTGCTTCTCCCTTTCTTTAAAACATTGACATAAATTCGGTGCTCTGCAACGGAGCTCCATGTTTATCGAGTGGTCTCCCTACTCTCTCTCTCTGTCTCTTTGGTGAACTTACTTGGGTCTGGAAGCTGGGGCCTGAGGTATAGTAATCCTGCAGGCCCCAGCTCTGTCGCCCAAGGGCACCTACACAGCAGAGAGCGATGGACTTCAACTACATGAGCCCCACTCCCCACAGAAGCCACGGTCTCCTCCAAGAGTGCGTGTTATACCTGGGGAGATTTTGGTTTGGTAGCCCTGCCGCCACAGATGCTGTCCACAGGCAGCAATGTCCCTATAGTGGGACGAACGTGATTGACTTCTCCTCGACAGCAGCATGATAGACGTTCGTGTCTACAAGTAACTCAGGGCACAGGGCAGGCTTAGTCGTTTTCAGGTGTCAGGGACACATGGGAGTGGGAGCATCTCTGCTATGAACTACTCTGTGTGCACCTTTGCACGAGGATTCCTGGCTTCAGGTCCTCCAGGAGGAGCCCTGTCCCTGGGCGAGTGGTTTTGGGAACCAGTTTCCTCTCGCTGAGCCTCCTCGGCAGCTTAAACCACCTGCCGGCCTGGCTAAGGTCAAGAGAAACAAGGGGCCGTTCCCACTAGTACCTCTCCACTACCTCCCCAGCCTCTGTGCATGTGGAGTTTTGGACTTGTTTGTCAAATGATGCATTTATTATAGTTTTAAATCTGCATTATGAATATGGGAAGAGAATTATAATCCATTAATTCTGAAACTTGGGGGATGGGAATTGACAAAATAAATACGAAAGCCATCAAAGGAAAAATAGTGAAACATGGAGGCCCTCCTATGCACAAATAGGATGCACTATTTTTAATTAATTGAGCTACTCAAATAGTTTTCTTCTTTCCCTCTTTGTCTGAAGTGTTTGGATATGTAGATATATCTTTAGCTAACCAAACTCAGGAAATTTTTCTCACAAAGTTGAGAAAAATCTGTATTAAAATAAAATTTAAATGAATTTTCAGTATGGATTGCATACAAAAACCCATAAAGATTTATTGCCCTTATTTCAAACGCCATTGAAATTAGATTGAATTATCTGTGCAATTTGCTGGAAATAGCAGTTTTGATCAAGTATATGTCGTTAATTTGAAAATAGAAATGTACCAAGCTGGGTATTTTGAAAATCCCTCCAAACATGATTTCTAAATTGCCTCTCTGGGAGTCCCTTCTCTTTTGCTCATCCCGAGCACTTTGCCCCGCTAACTCTTGAGTTGGCAGATAGATCCTCTGTGTTTGCTGGCTTGTTCTTGTTAGACCAGGGCGATTCTGAGTGGCCAGATGGGTTCAAGTGTGTGCCCAGAATCGTCATGTTGGAGGAGACAGCTGGGCTCCCCAGTGATTTTAGCCTTTGAAAGGACATAGGTTAGTGACCCTTTATTACTGGACTTTTCTGTGGGGGAAATGTATTGTTGCATGTTCTCAGGGGACGCTGCGTCTGGACCACGCGGAGGAAAGCTGAAATTTATCGAGTTAGTGAACTTGGATGTCCTCACTGAGCCCTCAGTGTGCACAGGAAGCTTTTCTAAGGCTCGTCTTCCACCACGGTGTGGATGCTGAGTGTATGCAGCCAGGCTCTTGGGGCTGTGGTTTGCTTCTTCATGGAAACCTGTTTCACGGAGCTGGAAGGCATCTGCAGCCGGTGAGTTCTTTTGTGAACCACATGACCCAGGCTTGTTCTAGAACCCATCCAAGGCTCCCCGTGGACATCGGCTGTGATGTTGTGGCCTCCAATCTGCCTGCTGCCCTGCACTTTTGTTCTGTTGCTCCAGGCCCCTGCTGCTCAGCGGGCACCTGTGCACCCACACAGCCCATAACGCCACATGTCCCTACCCTTCCCTCCTCTCTCAGCCCGACCGTCCCTGTTCTCTGGTAACCTGTGATGCTGGAGGTCACCGAAGGCTCTGGTGGCATTGCCCTCTTCACAGGGGGCTCAAAGGAGCAGTTCCTTGGAGGGGTGCGGGAGTGGCGCTGGTTCGCACAGAACAAACCGGCCCTTGAACTCAGACGTACAGGAGCACAGCGGGCCAATCCGGGACGGAGCGCTCCCCTGGGAAGAACTCGTCCTAAGGCAGGAGTCGGGGAGGAAGCTTGGTCAAAGTCAGAGCAGAAAAGGAGATTCATGGCGCTTATTGCTTGAGGTTGTCTCCTGACCAGGATTGTGTGGGCACATGTCTGGGTGTCTAGGTGTGTGTGTGTGTGTGTGTGTGTGTGTGTGTGTGTGTGTGTGCAAGCACGCATACAGAATGTATTAAAGTGAGCATGAGTGAGAGGGTGAAGTAAAACTAGATCCAGTTGGTGGATCGAAAAATATGTTCTCCAGCTATTCCCATCCAAGGGCAGCAGCCCCTTTGCAATGAGACTGTCTTCCTCCTGTGGGGATCTACGCCTGTCCCGCCTTCATGGCCCCCTGACTCTGGGCTGGCCTCAGGATGAGGTGCTTTGATCAACAGGACGTGAAGGAGGTGGCATTCGGTGGCTTCTGCTTTTCTCTTCTGGAATCCTGTCCCAAGGTGACCGTGGAAAGGCGCCAGCTAACCGGCTGGAGGCGAGCTGCGGTGTGGTGGGGCACAGAGGCTCCCTCCGTGCACAGGGTTCGCCGCCAGCGTGGCTCGGCCAGTTCTGGAGAGAGTCCAGTGCAAGCAGCAGGGAGGCTCCCGGCTCACCTGCAGAGTGCACAACAGACCATTGCCGACCTCAGCACTGTGTGGGGGGTTGCTTGTTATGCAGCAAGTGCTGGTTGTGACAAGCTAGTAAAATTGCTGGAAGGTATTTTAGGGCCTACCTTCTACTACTTTGAGGATCATTGCTTATCTCCAAAGTGCCCAGAGAAATTAAAATCCTAGCAGCTGGCAAGAGAATCTCTCAGTGTTCTTTTAGGAGTGGATTGGTGGAGGGACTGGCCAATGCTTTGTGAGCTGCTCTGGGATAGAAAGAGGGACCTTGGGTGCTGAGTAACCAGACTTTGACCCCTGGGAAATCACTCGAGTCCCGGTGAGGGGCAGGCCAGGACACAGTACCTCTTTGGGAGGTGGGTCTGGCTTGTGAGGATGTCTGAAGAAGCGCAACAGAGGTCCTCAGGTGATTTGCTGTGTGTACATTCCTGTGACACGAGGGTCCTGTGTGTTTATGTGGCCACCCAGGGACAAGTGGGTGGCATGGAGTTTCAGTGCTTTGAGGACCCCAGAAATTCCAAACCTGTTGCAGGTTTGAAATCTCTCCCAAACAGGGAGAAAACAGGCAGCATCCACCCCAAACAGGTGCCATGGATGGGTGGACCAGTGAGCAAGGAAACCGGGGGCCCCTGTCGAGCCCCCAGGCTCACTTGCTAATGTTGCTGCGGCACTTCTGGAGGGTACTGGAAATGAGTGGAGGTGGGGGCCACGCAGGGGCTGAGACCCGCCACCAGGAGCAGAAGACACGGTACAAGAACAGTCCCACTGACGTGACTGTGATTCTGCTTGGTGTTGGTGAGAAGCCAGGGAGACAAAGGCTGGCAGAGCCAACCAGAAATACAGAAGGTGCTCAATAAATGCCACTGGGCTGAGATGAGAGCTGTGAGGCTGGGGCGGGGCGCGTGGGGGAATGCTAGTTGTTCGTTTCTGGGCATGGGATTTACAAAGATTTTTCTGGCTGGCTCAGCGGGTCAGATCACATCCAAGTTAACCTTTCCTTTTTTAAGTAGCGTGCTTGAGTTCAGTGGCCACCCATCAACATTCCTCTGGATGCTTCCATGCGTCTGTGTTAGATCTCTGTTGCTGAGTCGTAAGTGACCACGAGTGCTCCAGCCTGAACCAGGTCTCGCCTTTCTTGAGGAAGGGGTCTCTGCAGGGTGAGTCCTTTACCTCTCAGTTCTGGAAGCGAGGAAGCCCAGGAGCCCGGGGCCAGTGTCCCTTGTCTGAGGAGGCCCGTCTTGCCGTGTCCTCACATGGAGGACAGAGGAAGGCAGCGAGAGTGTCTGGTTCCCCGAGCCCTTTACAAGGTACTGACCCATTCACAAGGTCCCGCCTCTAGTGTTCTCACACTGGTGATGGCGTTTCAACCCGTGAGTCTGAGGTAGGGCCCAGCCAGACCGCAGCAGGTGTCATCCCAGCTTACATTTTATTTCCTAGCCTCCTCGAGAGACCTCGGAAGGACCTGCCACTCCTGTGTGACTTAGTAGCCTGGGACGTTGACGATTTGGCCGGCTTCTCTGGCTTTGGGGTTGAGGAGCTGGAGCCTACTGTCCCCAGACAAAATGGATGAAATGCCGAACAATTTCCCGTCTTTCTTGGTTGTGCAGAATTTACTTCCAATTCCATAAAGTCGGAAGGGAAGATGTGGCGTAAACAAGAAGAACCAGAAAAAAATAACCTGCCAGCGCTCTGTATTCCGAAGCCATCCTTTAAGTGACAGGAAAGGACCATCCATCGTGGAGAGTGGTCACGGAGACCGTGCTCACCAGACACATGCCCATCTTTCATGCCGACCCAGCCTCACGGGGACATCGGTTTGGCACCCGTGTCGCACGGCAGACCTAGTCAGTGCCAGCTCGAGGAAACCAAGTGTTCGCAGGTTTACATCTTGTTAGATTCTCCCGAGGTCTCCGGATGACAGTTTTATCCTTTTCCCTTTTGTTCTGGAGTGTGCTGAGCTCCTCCCGAGCACAGCCAATTCAAAACCAACCTCTGCTGTATTCCTGCAGCGGAGCCCTGAGCACCGGGGTGATTCAACGAGGTAATTAACGCCCAGCGTGGAACAATGAGCGTGTGTGGGTGATCGAGTCTAAATAATTCAAGAAGAAATGCCCGCTGTGTTCGGCATGTTTAGATATAGAGTTTCACCTTGTTTGCCTCTACAACGGTCTCGCAGACTCCAGATTGGTTTGCGGATTATGAATAATGAGAATATTACTCAGGCCCTGAAAGCATGACATTTGCAAATCACATCATCGTTTCAGTCTGAAGAAAATACCGCATTATTCTACTTTGACACATTTTATTTTCAGGAAGGAGAGTGGTTATCTATGTTGGCTCACCTCAAAGAGCCTACAACTGATGGAGCATTATCATATTACATAAATAATTTAGGCACGGGTGTCATTATAGGTATAAATCAAAAGGACAACTTACGCTTCCAGATTTGCCCGTGTTTGTAAATTTATATTGTGTTTCGTAAGGAAGTACGTAACCTCCAGAACCATTCAAATGACTTAGATCTCTATAGCTATCGAGAGCCAGGCAGCAGAGCCAAGAAGCTGCGGCTTCATTGGCTGGTCTCAAGACCTGATGCTTACTGTGCAGATGGCAGCGGGGTCGGTGTTAAAAGCTGGGCTCTGCCCCAGAACACTGGTTCTCCACCACGTGGGCACCGGAACCACCTGGTGGCTGGGCTGCCCTCGGTGGGTGGCTGGGCCCCACCACCCAGGGTTTCTGGACCAGGTCCACACGGTGCTGACCACAGCTTCAGAATCACTTCCCTAGGGAGCAAAGGGTTCCTCGTGGAAAGGAGGCTGGGCTTCTCTTTTCTACACTTGGGGGGCGTCTTTCTGTGGACAAGTTTGGCTCCTGCTTCAGTCATTTCTGCTTCCAAAGGAGAAAGCGAAGTGCAGCCTGGGGGGGCGGGGGGCGTGCACATGGGCCGGGGAGCCGGGTGGGTGAACGGAAGCCGCCGGGCAGAGGGGACGCCGGGGATGCTGACAGAGGGTGGAAGGTGGTGGCCCCGCTACAGTGACACGGCCCAGACCTGGGGCAGACTGAGCTACGGCCATTTCCTGAGGTTGGGAAGGACCACGCATCCCCAGAAACAGTGGCTCTGAGGCTCAGCGGCAGTGTCCCTGAGCTGAGCCCACATCCCCCCGCTGACCTCGCTCCCGCCCCACCTGAGCCCCAGCGCTGGCCAGAGATCTCGCCTACCTGATGGCCTCGCTGAGCTTCTGCGATCTTGCCACTCAGGGGCGGGGCCGGGGACCTCACGTCAAGTCGGCGTCCCTGAGCCTCAGGCTCCACCACAGACCTCTGGATGCAGCCTGGACTTTGGCAAGGGCCCCAGTGCCAAGCTTGCACCTGAGAACTGGCCTCTCGCTGACAGCACCCGGGAGGGAGGGCCCGGCTCCCAGGAGGGTCCGCACATTGCAAGTCGAGGGAGAGGGTGGCCCGGGGGTTCCAGTGCCGGGCTAGCTGGGTTTGGCTGTGGACGTCAGCCGCTCTCAGAGTGGTCCCCACGGAGGGGGTCCCAGCAAAACGCCTCTTCTTGGGTCTGGAGGCACCTGCTGCCCAGGAGGCTCTTCCACCCTGCCCGGGCTGAGGAGTGACCCTGTGCCCTCCACTCAAATGAAGGTCACAGTTTCCTCTCTTCCCTTCTCTGGCTGCAGAAGATTTTTTTTTTCCTTTTCCATTTTAAAGCTACACTCGATACTCAATTTAACCTGATTTCATGGCTACGTCATGGTGGGTAGACATACCCTCGGGGCCAGCGTTCTGCCATTTTCCTGCACAGAGCCCACCGTGTTGGGGAGAAGTGCTTAGGGCCCAGCCGGGCTGCAGCTAAACATGTTTGCTTTAAGCTGGGCGAGTTCTTGCTCTTCTCCCCACCCCGCCCGACCAGAGAAGCCCCACTTGGTACCCGGGGGCGAACCGGGCTTCTGGGGGAGCTGCGTCTGGGGGGAGCTGCATCTGGGGGAGCTGCGTCTGGAGGGGGCTGCATCTGGGGGGGCTGCGTCTGGCTGCAGAAGGCGGGCACTCCCCAGCGTTTGCCACATACTGAGACAGGAGGAGGTGAGGGGCTTACCTTGGGCCAGGCTGTTGGCAGGCTGCAGGGGCGTGTTGGGCTCAAGGGCACCGGATCGGTACCTCCTGGCGGGACCAAGCACCCAGTACCTTCTTGGGGAAGCCACTAGGCCCTAACTTCACGGCGACACCCCCCGCCCCCTCGCCCTGTGGGAAGAGTGGTCGCCGGCTGTCCTGCAATGTCCCTGCAGCCCCTGTCCGCGAGCCAGGGAATCTGGGGTTTCCCCACCACCACTGACAGAGTGGGCTCTGAGCCCTCCGTGCCCAGCCCCCTTCCTTGTGCGTGTGCCCTGTGGGCACGCGCCACACGTCAGGCGCGGGCGGATCTTTGACTCCGTGTGGAGCCAGGGCCCACGGCGCGGCTTGTTGTGCGGGGTCACCTCCCTTCTAATGAACGAGGAGCTAGACTCGGAGGGAGGAGGTGACTGGCTGCGGTTGCCCACCCAAAGCTCAGCATGCCGCCGCACCTAGATGAGCCTAGTCCTCTTCCTGAACCGGCACAGCTTCAGACGTGAGCAGAGACGGGACCCCAACTGGCTGGGGTGGGAAGGAGCTTCTGCTTCAGCCCCATCAGGGCTGCGCGGCCCCCAGGCCTGATGGCATCCCTGGCAGTAAATGCTGACGCGTGTCTCCTACGGGCACAGCACTGGACCAACGCCGTGGAGGGCCAAAGAAGGTAGATCTCGAGAACGCTGAAGCAGGAGCCGCCACGGACGGACGACTCAGGTCTAGGCTGGTTATCAGACTTGCCTTGCTCAGCGGCTTAAGCTTTTAAACGTTTTCGGATGAGTCGCCCACGTTGGAAAGCCAGGAGTTCTCACATAACAATTTGGATTTTCTGCCTACGCGAGGTGGTCTGGCTGTTCTTCAGTGGCCACGTTGGAGGAGCTCCGCGGCTCCCGTTAGCCGTCCCGCCCGTCCACGCGGCTCTCAGGTGGAGCCGCTGGCGCTAGCGCACTTGAATTTCCACCTCTTATGCTATATGTGTGTGTGTGCACCTTATCGTTACTATCATTATCACCACATCATCAATATGGTAGCTGAGGATTTATCAAATGGTGCCCGCTTTAGAATAAATAAGAACTGGCCACGGATTCAGCCCCTGGGCCAGACGACAGCAGCTCTAGACGGCCAGCCGTCTCAGCATCACCAAGGGCGACGATCAGGGAGACCCCCACTTACCTGGCATTCTTTGGCTCTGGGCATGGCCTTCAGGGCCTTTTGCTGACCTCAGCCCAACAGCACAAGCCTTCGGCTTATAGGAGGGAATGAAATCTTTCTCACTGCTTGGGAAGCTGAAACCCACTTAGATGCCCTGTCCCTGTCTGTTTCTTCCATTGGTAACTGTCCTCAGTTTCTGCCTGGCCAGGGGGCAAGGCGTCACTGCTGACCTAATGCACGCTATCCTCAGGGGGCACGTGGGACACCAAGTTCTCTGACCTTCTAAGAAGGGTAACGGTGGGAGGCGCCCCTCGTCCCAGTGAGACCCACAGCCCTGAAAAGCCGAGCACCCTCTCGTGGAAGCGCGTGAGTGGCAGGGCCTCGCCTGAAAGGGTTAATACGCCTTCCTGAGCATGCACTGGCCCCGGAGGGCTGGCTTCGGCAGCCCGGTGGGAGAGAACAGCTTGCAAAGCAGTTAGAAGCCTGAGATGGGGGAGAAGAACAAAGTTTGAGAGACGGATCACGGAGGACAAGTTATGTTTAATTCAAAGGCCAGACCCGCCGTGGCTCCGCATCACCAAAGCTGGAAGGATCACACTTGCCACTTGGAATGTAGTTAGAGGCTTGATTTTGTGAAAATGAAGCCTCTCCCTGTGCAAGCAAAGGAAGCGGGATGGCGCGGGGGTGTATGGGGAGTCAGCTGAAGGGTTCCAGGCAATTTACCTCAATTCAGTTCAGTTCAAGAGATCAGTAGTCGTTTATTATTCTTCCTTGTTTTCATATCTAGGGGTTTCATATTCCTCATCATGGTTATGAATAAATAAGTTCCTTAGCAGGAAAAGACAAAACAATTCTTCTTGTTGCAGGAAACATTTAGGGGGTTTTATGTGCAGGAGGGACAGGATGTCAGGAGGAAGAGATTGAGGGTCATAGTAGATGGCCACTGCCCACCCACCATCCCCACAGATGAAACTAAAAGGCGAAGCACTAGGGGTATTCAAAGCAGGCTGACACAGCAAAGCCGCAGAGTAATCCTTCTTTTATGCTGCGCGCTGGGCAGTCTGTTGGAAGCACGCTTTGCACATAGAGGCTTTTCATGGAAGAGTCCATGATAGAGGTCAGAAGAAGGTCACAGAGTAGACTAAATGTGGAAAATAAGAGCCACGGAAAGAGGGCAGTTCTTCAAATGTTGTCCCCAGACAGCCGTGGCCACCCCGTGGGACTTGTTAGAAATGCTGATTCTTGGGCCCCGGCCGGATCTCCTGCCTCAGGACCCCGCCCTCTGCGTCGTTACAGGCTCCCTGGGGTTCAGAGGCGGCTGAAGGTGGAGAACGTTGGGTCAGAGAGGCCAGAGCTCGTTAGCGCCGAGAAGGCCGGGGGAGATTGGCTAGGTCTTCAGTGCCATCCTGCGGGGGGCAGCCGGCTTCCCTGTTTCTCCTGCGGGAAGCGCGTGGGCGCTGGGGGGAGGTGAGCCACAAGGTCCCAGCCTTGGCGTCTGCTCACACCTGCCGTCCTGACGTCACCGAAACGCCCCGGTGACGCTCGGGTGCAGCCAGGGTGGAGAACCAGCTGCCTCCGGAAGTCCCCTGACAGCGCACCTGCGTGGGTAGACTCACACGGGACAGGCACGTCCTGAGGGCCCTGTCGGGGTCACCAGCCTAGGAGCAGGGACCTGCTCTCCAGGTCTCTGAAAAATCCATGCCCCTGCCCCTGCCTCTGCCCCTGCCTCTGCACCGGCCCTCACCCGACATGGCGGTCACCTTCTTGTTGATCTTTTCTAGGTGACGACTGGAGGCCACCCCTGCCCTTTCCTCCCGCCCCAGGGAGGGCAGTGGTGTCGCCCGCCTGCCCAGCTACGGGGGCAGCTTGGCCTGCTCTGGAGCCTGCGGTGGGGCTGCCGGAGGCCGGGAGTTGCTGGCTGCGTCTGAGGGGAGCTCCTTGTTTGGATGTCTGTCTGCTCGGCTTTAGATGCAGGGATTCATTTCCACATGACTCAAGATTTTGGCAAAATTAAAGAAGAGCTCTTTTTAAGTCATCCATATCCTCCTTTCCTCAACAGCCCAGCCCAAACGATCGTAAAGGGGCTTTCTGTTTCCGAGCCACGAGGCTGAACGTGCTGGGGAGGCCGCCTTTGGTCTTCCCTACTGGCCTCCTAAGTCAGGGCCGTCGCGGGTGCGGCCTGCCTTGAGGGGGGAGCATGCCCCGCGCTGGCCGTTCCCTGTGCCGCCTCCCTGCTGCTGGAGCCGCTGATGCCTGGACAGGTCGCCGTGGCTTGTCGTTCTCAGAGCTCCCCTCTGCAGGGGACCCGCGAGGCTCTCTTCCAGGGGCGCTAAGGCAGCTGCTCCCCCGCAGCCTCGGCCTGCAGACTCGGTGCCCCGAGGGAGCTCCGCCCCGCGCTGGCCTGCACCTGGCCCTTCAGCGGTGGCTCCGCTGCCCTCTCTGGACAGACCCTTCTGCGTGGCACAGGGCACTGCGCTGCTGTGACAAGCGGGCCTGGCCTCGCGCCTCCTCTGCCGTGAGGGGGTTGGCGTTCCGACGGGCGCTGCAGCCCCCCGAGCGAGCGGGCAGCACTGCGGACCTTGCCAGTGCTTCTGCCTGCGGAGAGGTGGGCTGTGCTGGGAGCA
This sequence comes from Tamias sibiricus, assembly GCA_025594165.1. Lineage (NCBI taxonomy): Eukaryota > Metazoa > Chordata > Mammalia > Rodentia > Sciuridae > Tamias > Tamias sibiricus. Next base: position 146,757,875 of record CM046666.1, read on the forward strand.
CATTTATTTCTGAGACCTGACTACCGACCCTCCCAATGTGGCCGGTTTCCACTGGGCAGGAAGACCATTGGGGCCCAGGAGGGCGCTGGTCTGCTTGACGGAGACCATTGGGGCGCTGGTCTGCTTGACGGAGACCATTGGGGCGCTGGTCTGCTTGACGGAGACCAGTGGGGCGCTGGTCTGCTTGACGGAGACCATTGGGGCGTCCCCAGCTGACGCGTCCGTAGCAACCTCAGGCTTTCTTTCCTCCTGGTGACACAGTCGCACAGGGATGCCCGGGGGGACGGCGCAGATGCTCGCCGCTTGCTTGTCCTGCTCTCGTTGGACCCAGACGAATCATGCCATCCTGCAGGGGTTGCTGCTGTGTCTGCTCTGACTAAGGCTCGGTGGGACGGAAAGGTCCCAGCTCCTTCTGGGCAGTGCTGGTCACATGGTCAGCTGGGGTCCAGGGTCAGACCTTGTGTTTCTTCCAGGACTCTGTGGGACATCAGGAGATATTTTTCAAAAGACGTCTGATTCTCTGCTGCAGACGGCACACTCTTGCTCTAGACCCTCAGGGGAGCGCCTTGTGATTCTCCAATGGCCTCACCCCGACTCTGTTCCTACCACCAACATGCACAACATACGGGGTCTGCCAGACAGCAAGGCCCAGGGGTGGGGGTGCCTCTGTGGTGGATGCGGCTGGGACCCTTTTTTGTTCAGGTCCTGCGCAAAGCTGGAGGCTCTTCCCATGACCCAGCCTGTGGGCAGGAGCAGTATCCCAACTTGGCCACGTCAGAATGACTCAGCAAAGCATCTTAGGGTAGATGATATTTGGTGAGATGGCTAACTTTATGTGTTAACTTGGCAAAACCGTGGTTCCCAGTGTTTGGTCACACACGAGTCCACCTGTTGTTATAAAGGTCCCTTGTAGCTGTGACTAGCATTCACAGTCAGTAGGCTGCGAGCTACTCACCCTCCACGATGGTGGGCCCAACTGAATCAGCTGAAGGCCTTACCAGTTGATGGGCTTTCTTAGAAAAGGAGGAATTCTCCTCAAGACTGCAACCAAAGATCCTGTTTAATTTCTAGTCTGCTCTTCTGCTTTCCCTGTGGATTTCAGAATTGCTGGCCCTCACATTAGCATGAGATCTCAAAAATAATCATCTCACCTCTCTGAATCTTCATCTTTGTCTCTCTCTCTCTCTATATATATAATGTATCTCCTGTTGCTTCTTTGGAGAACCCTGACTAATTCATATGATGTGTGTATCTTTATGCTAAAGCATTTAAAAAAGGAAACCCTGGATGAAATGAATAACCTTCTAGAAAAGTAAATAAAGAATTGAATTATAAAATAATAAATTGAGCTGGGCGCAGCGGCGCACACCTGTAATCCCAGCACTTGGGAGGCTGAGGCAGGAGGATCGCAAGTTCAAAGCTAGCCTCAGCAATGGAGAGGCACTTAGCAACTCAGTGAGACCCTGTTTCTAATAAAATACAAAAAAGGGCTTGGGATGTGGCCCAGTGGTCGAGTGCCCCTGAGTTCAATCCCCAGTACCAAAAAACCAAAACAACCCAATAAAATAAATATAAAAGTAGACCAAACACCAAAGAAATAATGGAAATGTGACTAAAACAACTATCTTCCCAACTGCATACATAGCTTTGTGGGTCTATCCTATGATGCTATGATGCTATGGTAAGTTCAAATGGGCAACTCCTATCCTATTAAAGTGTTTCAGAGCACAAAGGGATAGAAAAATTCCAGTTTTATTTTACAAAGAAAGTATAATCTTGATATTAAAATGTGCCCAAATGGCACATTATAATCATTATCATCAACAAAAATATCTATAGGTGAATCTTGCTTATGAATAGAAATATATATAATATATGATCCTTTTAATAGTGCTATTCGATGCAAAATGAAATAAAGTTTGTTCCAAGAACGTGGAGTGGTTTGGCCTTAGATGATGATGTAGTAACATGATTTATTTTATTAACAAGTTAAAAGGAAAAACCATATAATTTTATTCTAATGGGATATTTTATAAAATTGAAAAGCCATTCTTGACATATTTTAAAAAATACTCCTAGTAAATCAGAAATTAGAACTTAATTGAATTATAAACCCAAATTCTCCATGGTGGCACTGTTACCACCTGAGTGATAACTGAGTTGGATGTGCAGGCAGGAGCAGGAGCCTGAGTACCGGAGCATCTATTTTTTTGTTTCTCTTCGTACAGACATTGTTCAGCTGGGGAATGTGTGATTGACAGCCCAGGAAACCCAATAGGGACATCCCTACCTTGTTTGTTGGTGGCTCTCACAGCTGATGCCCCTGCTGGTTTTCCCCACCCTGAAGGACTGCTCTCATGGCAGTGAGTCACTACCCTTGATGACAAGTCTGTCCTGGAGATGGGAGTGTGTTAGACAGCAAAGGCATAGCTTGGCTGTTATATTCAAATCCATAATAATGTTAAAAAAAATCTCATTGAGTACTTTGTCATGTTTATTTTAGAGATTTCTACTCAAGCTTATCTTCTTAGGTCACAAGAAGTTCCACCACAGCAGAAGAATAAAGTACAAGCAGAACATTCACACTTACAACACTGTGGCGCTTATTAACTCACAATGCATTGTCATAAAATGGATGCAACTTTAAAGAATGGAATTTCTGGAAATTTGCCTTTGAATATAAGTAAGGGGTCTTGATTTCATTTTTTTAACATTTAACATGTTACTAATTGGAATCATCCACACTAACCGGTAACATACTTCCTTTCTTAAAATTTTGTGGTGCTGAGCATTGGGGTGACTCTCTTTTCACCATGGTGCTGGACATTCAGTGGATCTTCCAATCTGTAAATACATGTTCCTCATTTTTTTGAGAAAATTTTCTTGAATTATTTTGTTAATTATTTCTTCTCCATTTTCTCAATTCTGTCTTTCTAGAACTCTTATTATTTGGATGTTATATCTTGCAGCCTCTCTTCTAATTTACTTATGTATATCTCTTTCTATTTTTCCTTTCCTTCCTTCTTCCTACCCCTCCCTCTTTTCCTCTCTCCTCCTTCCCTTCCTTTTGTGAAACTCAGTTTTTCTCTGCAGTGCTGTGTTACAGGAGAGGCTTGGCTGCTGAGGTAAAGACAGTGGCTCAGACTGTAGGTTACAGGCACAAGTGGCCCAGGATGAAGAGTAGAGCTCTGAGGTATAGGAACCCCGGTGTCTTCTGTTCTGCAGTTCTGCCATCTCTGGGTGTCACTCTCCTGGCAAGGCCCGAGGTGTCCCACCACATCCATGTTGAAGCTCTGGGGTAAGGGGGGACGCAACTTAGATGTCACACGTGCGCTGTTTCAGTTTGCATGCTCTTGGCGAGTGTCGAGTCACTTGGCCTCATCTCACCCTGGGGTGGGGGTCTGGAAAGTGAGGTCTTTATTCTTGGATCTTAAACATTTGGGGTCCTATTACTGTAGAAGAATAGATTTCATGGGATGACTTAAAAGTTTCTGAGACAAATCTCTCTTTTGACAGCTCAAGTATCTGCGTACCCCACCGGAACACATCAACCCTTTCCTAAGAAAGAGAGCCTTTAAATCCAGTCTACTTCCTTCGTCTAGCTTGAAGTTCCTCCCTGACTCCCACCTTCACTCCAGGTCCCCCATCAGCAGGACACATGCACAGAGTGACCTCGGGAATGCCCACCAGGTAGAAGGAGAGTGGAGCAGCCCACAGGAGTTACCAGTCCATCGTGGCGCTGGAATCCTGCTGGGCAGCCAGCTCAAGGCGCCTCCCGCCACCTGCCCTCTGGGCCTGACTAGCTGAACTAGCTCCCTTGCCCACTGAGCTCTGTGGGATGAGACTCTGCCCTTGGAGAAGTTCTTCTTGACCATCTTCCTCTCTGGCCATATGTGACATGGGCCCCCGAGACGGTGGCCTTCTGTGGGGCCCATGGCATTTGCGGCCTACTTCCTGCAAGCCCTGGGGAATCAAGGACTTCTTGTGGGTTCTACAGACCAGACTTTTGCAGGCTGGTTTGTGCTCCTTTGGAAACGCAGTGCACTCAGAACCACACGAGTCTTCCAGTCTGTCCTCTACCTGGCTCCGTATTGTAAGAGGACACCCAGGGCTCTCATCTGGACAGTGCTGAGCGGAGAGCTCTGCTGATGCTCCAGCGCTCTCTCACCAACCCGGCGTCCACGTCCTGCCCATCTTTCTCTCTCTCTCAGCGGAACAGTGGTTCCTTTGAGGCATCTGAAAAATGGGTTTGGGTGGAAGTCCAGTGACTTATTCTGATTTGGCCTGCTGGGCCTGCTCCCCTGGTCTACCCAAGAATTCTCAAGAAGAGGTAACTGAGACCAGGTCAGGGTCTGTTTTCTCCCTCTTTAGAGCCTCCTCTTATCACCATTTTATCTTGGGTCACAGAAACACGTGGTGCTTTCAGCTCCGCAAGGTTGCAGATGCGTGTACACCCAGCCGGCTGGAATGGCAGGCTGCAGGCCCAGGCGGCTCACCTAGCAGACCGCTGTGCCCGCCCCTCTTGGTTTCCTCTGCTGTCCCAGGCAGGGCCTTGCTGCGTGGGCCCAGGAGCAGGTGGCATCGGAGCCAGGCCTGTTCCTCTGGGGCCCAGGAGCAGGTGGCATCGGAGCCAGGCCTGTTCCTCTGGGAAGGAGAGAGGGGCTTGGAGGGCAGCGCAGGGGCCCCTGGAGTGGAGAAGCCCCAGCCACGGGAGCCCTGGAGCTCTGTTCAGGAGGGGCCACGGGTAGGAAGCCGTGGCGGACTTGTCTCGAGGCTGTGGCTCATGGGTCCACGTTTCCTTCAGGTGCAGTGTGTGTTTACTTGAGAGGTTTGGGGAGCTGGTAGAGCTCCCAGCTCTCCCAATCCACCGTTTGTGCTTCCTTTTGAGCTAAGGCAGGACTGGAGGAGTCCCTGGGAGGAAGCTGCATCGCAGGCCGACGTGAGGGCCACGCTGACATTTGTCCCTCACTGGGCACCAGCAAGAGAAGCTGTGCAGGCCCATTTTTGTCCTTGATAGTGGGTGAAGCTGGGGGGAGAAAACAAGATCCTTCCCAAATCTGCCAGTCTTCTCCTCATTGCTAACCTCGTTTCACCCAGAGTGGGCCAGCGTGGGCCCGGCTGACCCATAATGTGGCGGTGACTGGCCTAGAACAGAAAGGGCCCAGCTGGCAGGAATTCAAAGCTCATCTACTTTCCTCAGGCCTCTGACTTGCGTAATGAAAATTCAGCTGCTAAATCCAATTGCGATCCAGGTAAACAAGAGAGGGAAAGGTGAGCGGCAAAAGGTAAATTAAATCATGAAGCAAATGTCAAGTAGAGGTCAACAGAGGAGTCAGGCCCGAGACGAGGATGCTCTCCGCCGCGCAGCAACGTTTCTGGCTGTTTCTGATGGGCTCAAATTGAATCTGGTAAACGGAGGCAGCTACACTGCAGGGGTTTGTGGCATCAACCGCAGAACAAGGTCCTGCAGCCTCACCTGCTAACCAGGGAAGGGCGTTGCTTCACCGTGGACTTGTCTATGTGGGTGCTGCCTGTTGGCTGCTTGTAGCTGGTGTCTACGACCCGCATTGACTGAGGCCCTTCCATCACGCTGCGGACAACTGTAGCTCCTGGCCTTGGTCACTGCTGCTCAGGGGTCAGCCCTCAGCACGGACAGCCCAGCCGTCTTCCGCTGTGCTGCCTGGAGACACAGGACATGGGGATTTCATTTGCTGACCTCCAGCATCAGCTGCGCCGGGTGGGTTTTAGAATGAATCATGGCTAAATTTTTATTTGTGTGCAGGCTGATTTTTCTCCTAATCCAATGTTTCCCAGCCCCTAGCAATTCTCCTTTTTTTTTTTTTTTTTTTTTTAATTTATTTATTTGCTTTAGTTGTACGTGGTGCTGAGGATCGAACCCGGGCCACGCATGTGCAAGGCGAGCGCTCTGCCGCTGAGCCACAACCCCAGCCCCTGACGTATTAGTAATTTTAAAGGATGTCTATACTGGGTGGTAACTGTAGGCAGGTGGGATGTGGCTGGAGGAAGTGGGTCACTGGGGGTGTGCCCTTGGGGGTTATATCCTGCTCCCCTCTCTCTCTCCCTCCCCTCTGTCTCTCTCTCTCCCTCGCTCTCTCTCTCTCTCTCCCTTCCTCCCCCTCACTTTTCCCCTCTCCCTCTCCTCTTTCTCTGTGTCTCCCTCTCTCTCTCCCCCTCCTTCCCCTCCCTCCCTTCCTCTCTCTCTCCCTCCCTCCCTCTTCCCCTCTCTCCCCCTCCCCCTCTCTTCTTTCTCTCTGTCTCTCTCTCCCCCTCCCTCCCTCCCCCCCCTCCCCCTCTCTCTTCTTTCTCCCCTCTGTCTCTCTCTCTCCCTCGCTCTCTCTCTCTCTCCCTCCTCCCCCTCACTTTTCCCCTCCCCCTCTCTTCTTTCTCTCTGTCTCTCTCTCTCCCCCTCCCTCCCTCCCCCCTCTCTCCCTCTCCCCCCTCCTCTTTTCTCTCTCTCCCTCCCCTCTGTTTCTCTCTCTCTCTCTCTCTCTCTCTCTCTCTCTCTCTCTCTCTTCTCTCGGCTTCCTGGCTGCCGTGAGGAGGGCTCTCCTCCACCACACCCTTCAGCCACTGCTTTACCTCAGCCCAGAGCAATGGAGTCGCTGACTATGGACTGGACCTCTGAAATGGTATTCTTTAATCACAGCAATGAAAAGCTGACACAGTGGGTGACAACCTTCTGATGTGGCAGTGGGACGGTCCCTTAGGTAGACAGATTTTAGGTGAAATGCAGCTTCTCACACACTTTAGTGCCAGAGCTAAGTGGTGGTCTGTTCCGCAGAGTTGGCTAAAACAGGGATGTGTGCCAATCCACGGAGCCCAGAGCACAGCACACTGGGAGCCCGCAGGGCTGAGAACTTGCTCCCTTGGCCCAGACGAGTCAGTTGTTCACAGCACGCCAGAGCTGTCATCAGTGTCGGATTTTCTTGGGATTAAAAATAAATTAAGGAGTGGATTTTGGGTACCTGGTCTCTAATGCCCTGACTAATTCGTCTTGAAGGAGAGACACCATCCAATAGGAATGGAAATTGACCGGAGGCTGCATTGAAGCCACCAGTTAATCAACGGGGTTGTATTGGCAGGGCGATTAGCTCTAGTGGAGGACCGTGGCTCCAGAAAGTTCTGTTCACATCCAAGTAAAGGCATTTCCGAAGGTGCTTCCTGTTCAGTCCACCTGAAGTTTCGTAGCTGGTGCCCGGAGGGGGCATCTACTGAGTGTCTGCCATGTACAAGTCACCACTTCACAAACTGGAAAGCACACGCTCTATGCAATCACACACACACGCACACACACACACACACACACACACACACACAGGGACTTCATAGATACACACAGAGACACAGACAGGTGGACAGACTCAACAGATGCTCAGAGACCCTCATGCACATACAGTCACACACACACAGCTCCACTCACCTGGACACACACACAGGCACAGTCACACACAGACACACACACACAAACATGCACAGAAACACACACAGGCAGACACACAGACACACAGTCACATACCTACAATCACACATAGAGTCTCTCACACACAGATACACAGACAGGCACACACACACAGGCACATGAACACACACAGACACACAACAGAGGTACACACACACATATTCCACTTTTAAGAAATGCTACATGTATAGCATCAATTTGAAACACTTTGTTCCTAGTGACAGGAAAGTGACCTGTCCGTCTTTGGGGGACTGGCATAGGCAAGAAGGAAGTTGGTGCTGAGGGCACCCATTCCCACTCATCCATGCTCCTGGGCGATGTGCACTTGAGCTAATAACCAGCAGCCCTCTCCAAGCCCCGCCCCGCGGTCCTATTGGATTACATAATAGACCTCAATAACTCTAAATGAGCTATTATACTCTGCCATATAATTATATATTTGGGACACATGTATGGTTAAAAAAAGAAATCCACAGGAAAACACTGAAACAAATTGCAGAGCAATTTCAGCGACTGATTATATTTAAGCTTCAGTGCGTCAGCTGTTCTGTTTTTCCAAGTTCCCGAATCCGTCAGGCAATATTCTGCAACTATTGAACACTGGTTTTTATTTCTGAATCGAAGCCATTTTAGGGATGTGAAAAGCCCGCTTCCTGATCTTTTCTTTTTGAGGCTCCTAAAACGTAAAAGCAGCATCTCACTGGTTTTCTTGGACAAGTCTTTTATTTGCTTAGTTCTAAGCAAATAATAAAAATACTAACAATAAGAAAATAATAGCACTTGTCATTCATTGACTGCCTAGTTTTTACCAAGAAGTGCAAAATGTCTTTTGTTTCTCACTGTTTTAGTCTTCACAAAAAACTTAGGAATGAGCTATGAGCTGTTGGGTGTTCCTTGGGTTGAGGATGTTTAAGTGTCTTGTTCAGAGAAGTCGTGGTTAGACTGGGTTAGTCCTTTCTTAGCAGCAAAAATGATGGCTAGTCTATTTTCATCTCCTATGGTATTTTCTTGTGCGTTAGCACCTCGATTTTCGCAACAACTCTTGAGTACAGATTTTAGTCTTATCCTCATTTTACGGATGGGAAACCCAAGGTTCAAAGAGACTGGGATTGACCCCAATACAGCTCATGTCCCTAGAGGGCCACTGGGACCCCCTCTGTGAATGGAAGAGAAGAGTCATCAGGCAAAGTGCACAGTCTCACTCCACCTCCACCCTGGGAAGACAGAACTACAGCACAGAACAAAAGACACACACAGAAACACACTATGGCTTCAGGATGGTCCTTTCCCCAGGTGTGAGCCAGGCCAGAAAGTAGTCTTCTGAGAAGGTCAGCAAGAGCCTGGGCAACTTAGCCAGGCCCTGTCTCAAAAAAAAAAAAAAAAAAAAAAAAAAAAAAATAAAAATAAAAATAAAAATAAAATAAAAGGAAAAGAAAAAACAAAGCGTAGAGAAGCTGTGGGCTGGGGGGTGCACAGGGGAAGGCTCTGCGGGGTCACCGTGAGGCCTGACATCACGGGCTCCGTGCTGGCTTGGGAGCATTAAAGGAAGTCATTTTAATCTCCAGAATGAGCTCAGAGGTACAGAGGGTGAATGCATAACCTCTATTCATTCACCTAATATAGGATTCGATGTCAGTGTTGTTGGAGTTACATTTTAGGAAATGACTATTCATAATGGAAGTCCTGGCAAGGTTTCTTTCTAATCAGCAAAACAGGGGTTGGAGGGCTCCTCTGTGACACCCACGCCACAGGCTCTTAATTTATGAGAGATGTTAAATCACGCTGCCGCCAGAGAGGGGGATGCGGGAAGCGAGACGATAACTCACGGGGGACGTGCTAGTTTTTCTTTTTTCATTTGACGACCGCAGGAAGTGGCCATCAGCCAAGCCCTCTGAGAGGGCGTCTGGTGGCGGGGCTGCGCGCACGGCTGCTTGAGTAACGCTCAGACCTGACAGGAAAGGCCGCGGGGGGCGGGGTGGGGGAAGGCGTGTGCAGGGAGAATGGGTTCCTTTGGGGTTCCAGGAATGGGCTTCGGAGCACTGCGAGGGTTTGTTCTCTCAGGTGGGCCCTTCCAGGCTGGCCCAACCCAACTGAGGTTTGTCAAAGCCTTCTCAAAAATAGTCGGCGTGCACAATCTATCAATCTCTAATTTCTTACTTGGCTCTTTTCTAGAAAGGTCAATTCAATACAGTAAGGTGTCCAGTCTTATTTCTGAATGAGGGCAGGGGCAAGTTGAAGATCAGGGCAGGTCTTGGCAGCCAGGGCTACCTGCTGCCTGCAGAGGGTAGCCTGCAACTTCCTGAAGCCCAGGCTGGGACTCAGAACTGTGGAGGAGCTGGCAGTATCCCTGGATGGTGACCTACACCCAGGGTCTGGCTAGAGCCACAGGATATCTATCCATGCTTGATGCACAGGCAGCTCCTGAAAGCAATCGTGGTGCACAAAGTCACATGTGAATGAGTCCTTGAGAAAGATGTTGAAAAGGTGGCTGAGACGATATCAGGATATCAGGTAACTGAAGTGACAAAGAGTAGGTCCCCTAAAGTCTGTACTGAGCTGACATTGCAGGAGAGTTTGGACTGTGTCCTCTTCCTGTCTGACCTGTGTGGAGGCTCTGTGGATGGCCCTCTGAGTGACAGTGCTGTCATCCTGCTTCCTTTTTCTAGCATGCCCAGCTGCTGTTCCTTGACTTCCTTGGCATAAATATCTTTATGTTCATCAAAAAAGTACAATTTTTTAAAATTAGGAAATTAAAGACTTTGGCTTGTTGCCAAACTTTCTCATAACTTGGAATCACCTGGGGATTTTATAACATTCTGATGCCTGGATCTCACCCCGTACACTGATATAATTTGTGTAGGATTTGGGCTGTGGCGTCAGGACTTTTAGCAGCCCTCCAAGTGATCAGAATGTGCAGCAAAGTTAGAAAACCACTGCCCTTGCCCTTACTCTTCAACAGTGCTTCTTGGCCTATCTGATTAAATATTCGTGGCGAAGATTTTCAATCCTTTCTCCAACTTGATGTCCCTGCATTTCCTGGATCCTGTGTTTTAGCATGGCGTGGTAGTCAGTTAAGTCATGCTGCTGTAACAAGCAACCCTAATGTGTCATTGGAAGGAGCAGGAAGGCACAATCCTACCAGGTTGTTGGGGAGGGGAAGCGTGAAATATTGGGAATACTCTGACATGGGGGTTGTTGTCTTTGCATTCAAAATTCTTATAGTTGGGCTAGTTCATTCAGGACTATTTTCCCTTACGATTTTGAGAACCGAGAGATTACTTTTACTGCAAGAAAGTGGAAAAGTGTTCTTGGCCTGGAACCAGAAGAATGATACTTTTTTATTTTTCCTCCTATGGTTGTAGATGGACAGCGTGCCTTTATTTTATTTGTTTATTTATTTATTTATTTTTTTGCAGTGCTAAGGATTGAACCCAGCGTCTCACACATGCTGGGCAAGTGCTTTGCCACTGATCTATAGCCCCGGCTCGTACCTCTGGTTTTTTGACTCATTTTTTTTCTTGATTAATCCAGCAGTTAGAATATTTGCTTTTTTCTTTCTTCAGATAGCAGTAAGTCCCCTGGTGGGTCTGGAATAGCTGGAGATTTTCATGCCTCACTTATCAGGAGTCTGGGTGCAGCAGCCCCGGTTGTGCCATCCAGGCCTCAGACGCCTTCTGAATTTCTGCCCCATGATCTGCCTTTTTACTTGGGAAGGTGATCCCTCCTTCCTTGCTCTTCCACCTGGTGGGCCAGGCATATGCCTGTGGCCACCTGGAGTGCAAAGGAGCCTCCTTGTAGGGGAAGGAAACGAGAAGGGACTGTGGAGGTGGTTTTGGTGGACCCTGTGCCCAGCATGCACCATCAGGGGTGAACTGAACTTGAGCTGGAAAATACAAGTGTAGGCCTTGGGCGGTCAGCCCTGATCGGCCAATAAAACAAGCTAATTCCTAGTAACTTTGTGTTCTATGGAATGGGCCGCAGGCTCCTGGCTATGACAACAGTTAAACCACCTCACACCACCGTGGGGGCATCGGTAGGTAACTTGGTGGCTTCTTACAATTTACCCACACCTGGTGAGCTAAGCAGATTTGGATTGATATTGGATATTGGAACTAGAAACTGTCTCCACCAAAGTGATCCATCTGATGAAACTATAGGTCAGAGACTTGAGAATAGAGCTACAGAATATTGAGGCTGGATGGAAAATAGGCAGTGGAGCCAAACTGAGCATCCTCTGCAGAAGGAAGCAGGGAATTCATACCGGACCCAACGCTCAGACCAGGAGAGGAAGGGTTTGTCTTTCTGAGAACAATCTTCTGGTGTTGCTGCCTGAAGCGATGGCCGCTTGGAGCAACAAAGCCGCGGGAAAAAGTTCAGAGGCAAACTGGAGACAAACAGCTTTTTATTCTGATAATTTTTCTCTCTGGCTCTAACAACGACTAACACGCGCCGTACACACCACCAAAATGGCGCTGACCCGATCAGCAATCTCGGCCAAGTCACTCGAGATCCCGGGCCAAGTCCCGTGAGACTACGGAAGGCGACAATGCCCAAATCTCCGTGGCTCATAGTCAACCGCAATTCAAGCCATCTCCCCAAACAGGGCTCCTACATTCTGGAGTCCTGTAGCTTTCCCCAGGCTACCAAAGATAGGTCCCATATTTTCCCTGGACGACTGAGTTTTTTCATTTTGGAAGAAAGTGGCTCTCAGGAGTTAATGGCATGAAGATGCCGCCTGAGCTTTTGGCTGGTAGATCTTCAGTGAAAGCAGATGGCCACAGTGGTATCAAAACTAAAGACTGCAGTAAAGCTTTTAATTGAAAACAATTGGACCCTGCTGGCTGGTAATTACCTTGGCTGCTTGCAAATAGCATCCCACCCCTGATGCCACGGAAGGAAGGCAGAAAGCAAGCGCACAGGATTGGCTTGATGTGCATCTAATAAGGACCGAGCTCCCCAACTGCCTCCTCTAGGGGTCCTCCAGTAAGAAGAGTTCAAGACGAAGAGCAGAATTCTCTATTGCAAGAATTGTAAAGACAAAGCCTCCATTAATAAGACACCAAACGGGCCCATGTTTACTTGGAGGAAATTGAAATTCCGTCTACCTTGGCGCGGGGAGGAATGACACTTTAAATACTTCTTTGTTTTCTCAGTTAATGATGAGCCCTAACGAGGTCTCATTTGGATGATTTTCCTGAAGATGTTTGTGCTGTGAAAAGCCACCATGCCTGAGAAGTCACAGAATCACAGGTTACAGAGGCGTAAGCCCGATTTCCCTCTTATGGGAAAATGTGGCTCAGATAACAGTCAGCTGTGGACGGCAGGGACTCAGGATCAGTGACAGCACGAGGTTCTGATGGACTCTCTCAGGGACTCGATGCTTGTGCAAATTCTGACCACAGGCTTCTTCTGAAGTGAGACAACAGGCATCTTAGGATGGAGGACTTGGGGTGCGGGGCCAGGAAGGCCTAAGCTCAGGCGTTTCCTGAAGGGACACCTGGGATTCTGGCTCAGTGACCGCACTGGGGGTCTTGGGATCACTGTTCTGTAATGGTCTGCAGATGGTTCTGTTGATGGGCCAGGGCTGCAAGCCCTCATCTGTAGCCCCTTCTTGGATCCTTGCCAGTATCTAGAGTTGTGTTCCTGTGGCCACACACAAAAGGGGGACACTGCAGCACGAAGACCCTTGACAGATGCTGGCAGCTTGATCTTGGAATTCCCACTCTCCAGGACCGTGGGAAATGAATTTCTTTTCTTTATAAATTACCCAGTCAATGGCATTCTGGTATAGTAACAGAAAACATACTATGACACACTGTAAATTGTCCAATTTAGCTTTAAATATAATGTTTTAGTTTATGAAGCCAAATATAAAATGTACAAAAACCAAAATCTAAACAAAAAAGGGAGAGTGTGCATAAAAGATTCTTTTAAAAAAGCCTGTCTGAACAGTCCTTTGGCCGGGTCCCTCTGAGAGGATTCCCAGTCGCGTGCTGCTTTACTTACTTGCTGGACACTTTGCTGCTCCTTCGTCTAATAAGGTGCGATTCCTTGGAGCCCCCTAGCCTGACTCTTCTTGATTTTCAGAGCAGCCAGTTGTTCCTTTCCGGAAGCTTCTCCCTTGCAGTACAGCCAGGCTTCTTGTCGTCAGATGTGCCATTTCCTTTGATGGTCCTGGAACACGATACCATTCTGTCTCGAGGGGCAGGTGTGTGGAAGGGGCTGTGGAAACGTCACCCAGCTCTTCCTCCTCCGGAGGGAAGGGCTCTCCTCCGCTCTCGCACAGAGAGCTGGGCTAGGCTGTTGGCGACAGGCGCTTGCGGGCTGTGAGACAGCTTGTCCCTGAATCAGTGCCTGAGGTTCAGGAATTCTTACGTTACAGCGAGTTTCTACCAGTAGCCACAAGGGGTGGGTCCTTGAGCGTAGGTCTCACCCCCATGTGGCACCTGCCATCTGAAGTCAGTGTTCCTGTTCTCTGTGGTTGGCTCCCTGGTCCCCGCTCCCCCTCATTTCCCACTCATTATTTGTACAGTGAGGTGATGCCGTCTTGCAGTCACCCCTTCACTTTACTGTCCAGCCAGGGCCCTTGTCAAGGCCTGGCCTTCAGAACTTGAGCCTCAGCGATTTGCGGCCTCATCTGAAGGAAGCAGTGACCGTGACTCAGATGCTGTGGAAATGCTTCTACGAGGTGAGCCAGGGCCCTGGGGCAGATTTAAATGATTTTCAAATGGTGGGGGCATATCTGATCTCATTTCTTCTCATGTCTTTCTCTATTTTTTCCTTCCTGTCATGTCTTCTCTTCCCTTCCTTCCCCCCTCTGTTTCTTTCTCTTGTTCCCTCTTTGTGGTCACCCCAGCTGCCGTGTGGCACAGGTGCTGGGGCTGCTGCTCACCACAGGTGCTGGGGCTGCCCAGGGACTCTCCAACCACAGCAGGGCGGGGATGGAGGAAGGCCCTGGAGAAACAGCAGGGGGGAGCTGTCCCCTCACAAGTGCTACAGCAGGGACAAGGGGCATTCGGGTCCCAGGAAAGGGCCCAGCTCTATGGGCCCAGGGGGAGGAGAGGACGGGCTACTTCTGGGAGCACAGACACACAGTCCTTCTGCAGCCTTGACAGGCTACCACTTGGGACCAAAGGGAGCCCATGCTTTGAATAGTTTTCAAATAAGGCCTGTTTAGCACTGAGCATTTCAAAATTGGTGACAGTGCCAGGAAATGTGAATAAGAGACTATAAATATGCTTCTTGATATTGGATTTTGTTTGGGAAGGAGGTAATGGGAAGCAAGTTAGCTTGAAACGTCCCATAATTTTTCATGGGCAGTTAAGATAACTACTTGCTGTTTGTATCACGCTCTGTAATTGTACAGTGTAATTGCCTCTTGTGGACCTGCAGTATCTGTTCTATAGCTTTCTATTTTATAGATATTTTTAAGGTGTATTTTTTATCGATTTGGCAGATACATGGCAACAGACTGCTGCTGGATTGATTGGATGCTAGAGTAAAGCTGAAACGTTTAGTGCATCGATTCCTAATCTGCAAAGTGTTTTTCTGCAGTTCTGCATATATTTATTACTAGGGTGTAAGTAATGTTAACATTAAAAAGAATATTTGGGGGTGTGCGTGTGTTCTAATGATACATTAAAAGTTCTATGGTTTGCTCTTTTGAGACGCTGCCCCTGTGAGTCTAGCTCCACAGTAGAAAATGCAAAGCTGTGCCCCGCGGGGGTCTCAGATGCCTGTTGCACATTCTCCACGCCCAGCTCAGGGCTCGTAGCATTGAAGGATCATGAGTAATGTCAGGGGACTGGGTGAATCCAGGGAAGTCACCATTGAAGCTTCCAGAAGCTGGTAGTCAAATGGCCCTCTTCTCTACCATCATTGCCCTTGAGTACAAATAGGGATGGTTCTGGGCCTCTGTGACAATGTGCCTCACCCTCTAGAAAGCAGTGTTGATGGCCTTCTTACTGGGAGCTTGCTAGAGATCCTATGTAGCTAGCTTCCTCCTTCCTTCCTTCCTCTTTCCTTCCTTCCTTCCTTCCTCCTCCTTCCTTCCTTCCTTCCTTCCTTCCTTCCTTCCTTCCTTCCTTCCTTCCTTCCTTCCTTCCTTCCTTCCTTCCTTCCTTCCTTTCCTTCCTTCCTTCCTTCCTTCCTTCCTTCCTTCCTTCTTCCTTCTTCCTTCCTTCCTTCCTTTCTCTTAAGTGTTTTATTGCTATTTTTCTGGTGGCTACTACTACTATAATTACATACCTTTGTCTTTAGACATTATTTTACTTTGATGAATCCTGCTCCTTCTTTTCATTTTGTGTTTATTGGTGACCAATGGCAACACATGGGTTGGAAAATCAAACTTAATTGGGGGGGTGACTGGCAAGGGGGAGTTTTTAAGATGGAGTGCAGGCTTGTTCTTTGAGGTGACATTAACCTTTCAGAGTGACAGGCCACCGTTCAGTGCACTGGTTCTTTAGGTTTGGAAATGTCCTCACGTTGTCTCCACAGCTCGATTGGTGAGTGAGCTCAGTGGAGAGGGGAGAGGGCGCAGTGACGGGGGAGAGGGGAGAGGGGCGGAGACGCGGTGCTGGGTCCTGGCAGGCCGGCAGATGGGTGCTGGCCCACAAACGGCGGAGGAGCCTGCTTTAGCTCCTTCCTCGCTGTTAGAGGCAGTTGACTGAAGTAGCCAGAAAACATCATTCACAGCCCTCTGTAAAGTGAATAATTTACTCCCTTCCCTCCGATGGAGTGAAATCTGTAAAGCCTTCGGGACTCTTTGGATAAAGTGCTCTACAAACATGTCAGATGAATTTTGGTTTTATTACAGAGGAGCCTGGTTGGAATGGAAAGTGGGAGTTAAGTTAAACGTAAGGATTTATTACTGAAGGGAGCCCCTTTTAACATAATTATTTTAAGAAAACAAATGTGATAAAAGACCTGAAATCATCTGTGTGTTATAAATTCTATTTGATAGAGTTCTATGTTAAATGCAGGTGCAACTCATTTTTTTTTATAAATAATTAATATTGTGTCTGTAGACTTGCAGAATCCCACGTCATCCCTGGAAGGCAGTGATTTCCACACGCAGCCTCTTGCTAAACCTGCAATTCCTGGGTCTCACAGGTGTGCACAGCATGCGCACTGACCAAGACGCTGAGCTCCACTAAAAGCTGGAAGTGCAGGTGGTGTGTGTGTGCACACACACACACACGCAGGCACGCATGCTGTGTCAACTAGGGTAGGGGAGGAGAAGGAAGGGCAGGGATGGAGAGACGGAAAGGGACACAAGGGAGGGAGGAGAGGTGGGACTCTGTGCAGGAGCCCTGTTTGGGGAGATAGCTAAGATTGCGGTTGACTACGGGCCATAGACATTTTTGGGCATTGTCGCCTTCCGTAGTCTCACGGGGCTTGGCCCAGGATCTTGAGAGATTTGAGGAGTGACTCAGCAGATTGAGGGAGCGCCATTCCTGCTCAGGCGCATGGGATGAGACCAGAGAGAGAAAGGACAGGGTTATCGCTATTGTATAGCTATATTGTAGTTTCTTGTAAGAGTACGTGCCTTGGTTTCTTGTGAGAGTGTGTATGTAGTGTTAGAAATTACAAGAGACAGAGACAGAAAGATTAAAGAATTTTTTCGTCTCCATCCTGTCTCCGGACTCCTTCCCGTGGCACTGCCATTCCAGGCTGCAATCCCTTTCCGGTGGCGAACAACTCTGCAGAGGAATTTCATCTCCAGCTTCCCATGTCTTCCTTAGGACCTGGTGCTTGAATTGAAGGTGGTGTTGAGTATGACCATTGCTATGGGCAACCTGTCCTGGTCCTGGTGAAGTGCCCATTATGTCCTTGAAAGGCCTGGGGATGCGATATTGAGCTAACAAAGCATCTGTATTCCTGGGAGAATGGTGTTATGTTAATGCCATGCAGAGAAGTGGTCTTCAGAAGAAGGAAATGAGAAAAGGTGAAATGAAATTAATAACTGGAGATGCCTTTGAATGAGTTTAGCACTGTGGCCCTGGAGTGCAATTCTAAGTAGATAAGTAAGAATTCTTTTCCTCCTTCCTTTTTTTTTTTCCTGTTTGTACCAGGGATTAAACCCAGAGGCACTTAACCATTGAGCCAGTTCTCAGCCCTTTTTCATATTTTATTTAGAGACAGGGTCTCACTACATTGTTTAGGACCTCACTAAGTTGCTGAGGCTGGCTTCGAACTCATGATCCTCCTCCCTCAGCTTCCCCAGCTGCTGGGATTACAGGCATGCTCCAGCGTGCCTGGTTTAAGGTGTGTTTTGAATGCTCGCTGCAATTGTTAGTATATATTCTGGATGCTGGATCAGAGTCGTGACCGTGGGCTTCAGGTCTGGGCCAGTGACGGGCACACTCTGAATCAGAGTTGAGGGCCCTGGCTATGGAAATGGATCCCCCTCCTAGCTTCCTTCCTTCTGCTCACTTGTTATCAGAGTGGTTTCTGATCTCACAATACACTTGATATAATTATGTTACACTTTAATCTTTTTTATAGTTCACATCCTAAGTATATCATACAATGCATACATTATTTGTCACATATATATATAAAACCATCAGCAGGGCTGGAAAATGACAGCAACTGAAAATAGTTCACCTGCCTGGCAGTGACAGCTGATCCCTGGCCACCCTCCTTGGTGATGGACACTTGGACAAATATGAACCCACCCTCGCTTTCTTCTGCAGTATTAGTTGTTACTATGAAGTTTATTTTGTTTACTCAAAAAGCATGCAAGGCTGAGTGGCTCAAGAGTGGCTGCTTATTTTTGGAAAACACCTTGGATGGGCCCTTCCATCCCATCAACCCCTCATGTTATTGTCTCTGGGAGAAGCTGGCTGGGGCCTGTCCATCCGGTTTGGGCTTTGGGACTCACATGCCCTCCTCTGTGAGATATTAGGTGTGGGGACTTGGGGTTCAAATTCCATTAAATGGATTAAGAGTTACTGGGAAATTCCCCTCTTAAGCTTCTGAATCCCAGATGGCCATCTTCAGAAACGCCCTCAGGAGCTCAGAGGACGCCTGGCGCCACGTGCTGGGCTCAGAGTGCTGGTTTAGCAGTCACTCGACAGCCCTGGTTGAATGAGGGGTGGGAAAACTTGGTGTGGCGGGACACGCCTGTGGTTTGCTGGGTAGCACGTTTCTCCCGTCCTTGGTGATGTTCAGAGGAGGAAGGCTGTGAGTCCTTATTTAGGCAGTTGGTTTGAAACGGGTTATTATTCTTTTCACTAAACCAAGCAGGCGAGAATGGGCTCCCGAAGTCGTCTGGTTTAGACCATTAGCCTCAGGCACCAGCTTTCATGGGTCCTAATAAAACCAGGCTTATTCACCCTGGTACCCAGCACTTAGCACTGTAGCTAGTCTGTTGCAGCTAGTAGGAAAATGTTGGTTGAATGAAAAAAAAATCAGATCAGAACAATAGCATAACAGCATCCTTCGAGAGTCTGACTGCTCATTTCCATATTGAAATGTGACATTAGCTGTGAGCTGAAATGGGAAAATGCATGTGGCTTTCTTGCAGTTTTCCACATGACGGATATGACAGGCAGTATTCTAAGATGACTCCTTCTGGCCCAGCCCATGCATAGCTCCCTCCTCTTGCTTCTTACCAATGAAACTATGGCAGGGCTGGTGGGATTTTGCAGATGTAGTTAAGGTCTCTAATCAGTGAACTTTAAGTTCCTTACAGTTGATTATCCTCTTTGGGCATGACCTAATAGGAAAGAATTAAAAAAGAAATTCTAGTTGGGGCTGAATAAATCAGAGACCGACTCTCCCGACAGCCTTAAAGGAATGAGCCGTCCTGAGTTCCACAGCTGTAACAAAATAAGCTCTGCCAACAATCAAGTGCCCTTGGCAGAGCCACCTAAGCCTCAGGACAGACTCCACCCCCACGTGGTGTCCCAGCCCCTGAGATCCTGAGCAGAGGACTCCACCGAGCCATCCCTGACTCCTGACCTCAGGAACTGGAGGAAACCAGTGTGTGTTGTTTTAAGACAGACGTGTGTGTCAATCTTTACATTACAAGAAAAAACGATTACAGTGCTGGGTATCCAGCCCTGAAGCTGATAAGGACCTGCCTGCTGCGTTTCCCTTCACGTTAAAATGTCATCCTGTGGGTAGGACCTGGGACCGGATGAAGAGTTTGGGGGAGAGATTCAGCATTGCCGTTCTTGGGTCATTTGAACAACGAGGCAATTCATTGCCCTCTTCAAACGCTGGTGGCTGAACTTCACTGAAGTTCCATCAGCTTTCTAGAAATGTCCTTGCTCATAAAATGTTCATGAGCCTTACTTGCATTGTCTGTAGTTTCAGTGCTATTTGCCTGGTGATTGTCATTAAGGAAGCACACTTCAGTGTCCTGGGTCATACCGACTGACTCTCAGTTCAACATTTGGCTCTGGATCGGTTCTTCTGGACTTGCTGTGTTTTGTGTTTTGGACTTGCACCCACTGTCACGATTATCCTGAGTCCTTTTGTAGATCCTGACAGTCCCTGTCATAGGAAAGGGGCTAAGAAGTCATTTGGTTTATTTTATCTTTGTTAGTTACCTAATAAAAAAAAAAAAAAAACAGGCTCTTGTTTCAGAGGAAGGAATGTGGGGAAGTAAAAGAAGAGAGAAGAAATGTGCTAAGGCAGAATGTGGCTTGTGCCAACGGCAACTGGCCTTATCTGACAGCACCGTGGAGTCGAAGCAGATCATTCTGTCCTGAGGCGGAGGCAGCTTGAGGGGACCGCTCTTCTAATTGCAGGCATTTTCAGTGTTTGTGGAGGAAGCAATCACAGCTTGGTTGGAAGAAGTGGTGGAGGATGCACTGGGGAAGCGGTGCGCAGACGTGTTCTCCCGGCCTCCCTTCTGTTTGGAGCGGCAATTTAGTCTGCACTAATCAGGGTGTCAGTGAGGCGGAGGCGTTCTGCCCGTTTTGGCTGCTGGGACGCGTTTGTGTAGTGCCAGCTCTTGGTGGCACCCACATTCCCATGCCTCCACAGCAGTCACTGGAATGCCCTCTTGAACTTGCAGCACCAGTGGTGGCTTCAGAAGTGACTTCTTGCAGATAGTTCCAAATGGCTGTTGGAGCCTTTCTGACTTGGAAAGGCTCTTTCAGACTCTCCAGCGAGTTCTGGGCCCTGAGTCCACACGTGCAATCCTTTACAGCGTACACACCTGGCGTGACTTCTGCTGGCTCTCCATGTGCATGCCTGGTCTTGCGTATGCATTGGCATTTTGTTTTTTAATTTTAATTCTGCATCCTCTCTTCTTGATCAGGCCTGCAGGATAATTATCCATTGTTTTAAGGCCTTGTGAACAAAAACAGCTTCTGATTTTAACTTGATTTTTGTAGGTCTTTGTTTTGGGTTTCATTATTTTAGGGTCTTTGTTTTATTGTTCCTTTTCTTCAAATTTTTTAAAGTTGTATTCTATGGATCTTTATATTATTACCTAAGTTGTATCCTTGGTTGATTAATTTTCAGATTTTTAAGACACTTTTTCTAAAAAAAAACTAAATCCTATATATTTTTAAAAATGCAATACAGCTGCAACAGATGAGTTTCATTTGTAATAGATCTATAATTATTTAGCTCAGAATATTTTAAAAATTTCAATTATAATTTTCCTCTGAACTAAGAGCTATTTAACTTTTTTTTTTTTTTTTTTTTTTTTGTACCAGGGATTGAACCCAGGGGTACTTAACCACTGAGCCATATCCCCAGTTCTTTATAAAAAAATTTTATTTTGAAACAGGGTCTTGCTAAATTGCTGAGGGCCTCTCTAAGTTGCTGAGGCTGACTTTGAATTTTCGATCTTCTTGCCTCAGCCTCCTGAGCCGCTGGAATTATAGGTGTGCACCACCATGGCCAGCAACAAGATGTTTTAACTTTACTCATGTGGAAGGGGTATAAACAAATGTGTGTTTTTAAAATTTCTAACTTACTTGCACTGGGTCAGAGAATGTAGTTTGCATAATAATGATTTTTAAAGATGGACTGAAGCTTGGTTTATGGCCCATAACATTTTTATAAATGTTTCATGTGTGCTTGGGAAGAATTCTGTGGCTTTAAGAAGCAAGTCAGCATAACTGACTGCATTGTTCAAATATCCTACATTATTTCTTTTTTTTTTTTGTTTTTTTGATTGCTTGTCCTATCAATTATTTAGAAAAGAGTGTTACAAACTTCCTCTACTTTGGTAGGTTTGTCAATTTCTTTTGAAATTCTGCTGTTTAAAGTACACACACACACACACACACACACACACATAAATAAAACACTGTCAACTAGATTGGTTTAATTTTTTAATTTTAACTTTATTTGTAGATGGACACAATACCTTTATTTATTTTTATGTGGGGCTGAGGATGGAACTCAGTGCCTCACACTTGTGAGGTAAGAGCTCCACCACTGAGCTAAACCGAGCCCCTTAAAATATTTTTGCAGTTATATTAATAAGTGCATGCAAGTTTTAGTTTTTTTTAATTCTCCTGATACAAATGTTAACAAAATTGATAATTTTATTATAGTGTAGGACCTCATTTATCTCTAATAATGCTTATTACTTCAAAGAATATTTTTCCATTATTAATGCCAATTATATTGTTTAGTGTTTTATATTTATATTTTTTTATTTTCTACTTTTCTGAGTCTTTCTGTCTTACATGAGTCTTCAGTGTACCATATAATAATTATTAATAAAAGATCCAATCTAACAACCCGATTAATTGGTAAGTATAATCCATTTACATTGATAGTGATTATTGACATATTTTACTTCTGCTACCTTGTTTTTGTCCTATTTTTCTCATATTTTCTTAGTACTTTATTTTCTCTTATTTTTGGATTGACTGAGATTTTCTTATTTTTCTCTCTTTGCAATATTTTTCCCTCTACATGTTGGAAGAAATGTATTATAGTGATTTCCCTAAAAAATTAAAATACATTTAATTTACAAAAATATGAATATAATTAATATCTTTATTTTCTTCCTAAGATTCTAAAAATCTTAGAAAGCTTTAATTCCTTCCATGTCCTACCCGTTAATGTCCCAGTGTTCTCCAGTGTTTTCATGTTTATTTTCCTCCCTGGGATTTGTTTGGCTTCTTGAATCTGAAGATTTATGTCTGTCATTAATTAGGAAAAATTTTCAATCATTATATCCTTAAATATTTCTTCTTCCTCATTGTATTATCTTTAGCAACTTTGAACAGGTGCATGATAGGGCATCTTACTCTATCACTATTTCTTTTCTTTTTTTTTTTGGTACCGGGGATTGAACTCAGGGGCACTCGACCACTGGGCCACATCCCCAGCCCATTTTTGTATATTATTAGAGACAGGGTCTCACTGAGTTGCTAAGTGCCTCGCCATGGCTGAGGCTGGCTTTGAACTCGCGATCCTCCTGCCTCAGCCTCCCAAGTACTGGGATTACAGGCGTGCGCCACCGCGCCTGGCTTTATCACTATTTCTTAATTCCTTGTTAATATTTTCTTTTCTCTCTTAATATCTGTATGATTCATTCTGGGATATTTCTTCAAATCTATCTTTCACCTCATCAATTCTCTCTTCAGAGATATGTAATCTGTTTTAAATCATCCTTTGCTATTTTAACTTAATTATTTTAAAAACTTTAATTATTTTTTGCATTTTCCAATTTTAGAAAAATTTTCAAATCTCCATGATTATTTATTTTTTTTTCTATCACAAGTCAGAGATGGTTAATTTCTTCAAATGTACAAGTTATGCATTTAGGCAATTTGGAATTCTGTTTCTCTGTGGGCTTGGTTTTGGAGTTTTTTGCTTCCTTTTGTTCTCTTTCAGGGTAGCTTGTATCCTTGTGTGTGGCCTGATTTTCAATTGTGAAATGTCACTTAGATATTTATGAATAGAAATGCCTGGAGGCCTGGGCTTAAGGTCTTGTGCTGTGCCTATGGACACAAAGACCAGGGATTATAGGGGCCACACAGGCAGTGTAAATTTACTCCCCAAATACAGTGAGAACCGGTGTGTAGTTAGAAGTCCTCAGGGAATTTCCCCCTCCCTAAGAACCACTCTGAAGCAGTCTTCCCATATTCTCTCCCTCTGGTGTTTGTGATCTTCTGAGGATCCTGGTGTTCCTTACGTGGTGGCCTCTAACCTGCTCCAATGCCACATAGATCCTAGGTGAGCTCTTCCATTTTCCTTGCATAGCCCCAGGTGTTACCAGACCACTGAATCTGCCAGCCTCACCCCTTCTATTCAGGGTTTTCTATCATTTGTGGCATGTGAGAATGCCTTTAAATTCTTGCCAGGCTAGCTATAATTTTTTTAATGAATATTTTATGTAATAGTTTTGTATTTGGAGGGTTTTGAGCCTGTGCCGTTCGATATCTTAATAAAATGGAAAGTACTAGAGTTCTGTGGGAGGTTAGGTTCACCTGATTCAGATAGATGGGATGCTAAGATCCTACAGCATCTATCATGCAGAATTTCCAAAGGCACCTGCAAAGCCCAAAGCTAAGCTAGAGAACTCCAAGATTTCAGTCCTTCAAACACCCACATCAGGAGGCTTCCATTCTCTCTTGTGATGAACTTGGTCTCTTCAGTTGCAAATCTGCTTAGGGAAAATACAAGTCACTGTTAAAAAAATAATCCAGCACTTTGGGAGGCTGAGGCAGGAGGATCGCGAGTTCAAAGCCAGCCTCAGCAATGGCGAGGCACTTAGTAACTCAGTGAGACCCTGCTTCTAATAAAATACAAAAAAAGGGCTGGGGATGTGGCTCAGTGGTCAAGTGCCCCTGAGTTCAATCCCCGGTACCAAAAAAAAAAAAAAAATAATAATAATCCCAGCATAGCCCCAAAGAATGTCCAGTCCTCTTGGAAACTCCCTTTCTTTCTTATTATCTTTTCCATGATGTCAGACACTGCTACACAATTACATGGAGAACATTTATTAGGCAAAATCTCAAGTCTTCAACGGAGGCAGGATTATACAAGGTTGGTAAAATTGATATACAACTGTCCATATCTTACGCAAAGCCTCTGAAAAGCAAGCCCTGGAGAAGGTGAGGCTGCCAACCAGCGAGGAGTCGGAAATGGAGAGGGACAGTGACGTGACAAGTTTTAGCAGATCAAGAGGGACACTTGAAAGCATTTGGTAAGGGGGCTCATACATTTTGGAAAATGGATCCTCTTTTTGGTTGTGCTGTCTAGAACATGGTGTGTCCAGCTGTGAGGCCCTCCCCATTAATACTCAATGTGTGGTTTGTTTAATAATACCCTAAAATAATGTGTTAAATATGAACAAAATGATTTTTAAGTTTATTTTTAATTGACACGTAATTATTATCATGTTTATGGGAAAACAAATTTGATTTGACTTCTGGTTCAACATAAAACCCCAGTTGAATGGTTTTGGTTCTTGTGAAATATTGATTCTGTTTTAAGCGGATTCACTTGAGCTGGCTTTTCTTCTTGCACCAACTTAATGATCATGAGACCTCTGTCACAAGCGATGTAAGCATAAGTCTGCAGCAGCTCTGTTTCCTTTACACTAGGGGACTGGGGAAGCATATCCAGGGGTCATATCCAAAGGTCAGCACTGTGCTGGCCTTTTCTTTTTGGTGTGGTCCAAATTTAGATGATCCTTTTCTCTGCACTCCTTGAACATCTGCATTTGGAAGGTCATTTTGGTATACAAGGCCGTTTGTGACGCCTAAGGGAAGATTCAGAGTTCACAT
This sequence comes from Tamias sibiricus, assembly GCA_025594165.1. Lineage (NCBI taxonomy): Eukaryota > Metazoa > Chordata > Mammalia > Rodentia > Sciuridae > Tamias > Tamias sibiricus. Next base: position 146,783,075 of record CM046666.1, read on the forward strand.
TGGGGAATATTCAGTACCTCTTCAGAGTCTGGTGCTTTTGAGACTATTCTGCAAAAGGGACTGTGACTCGTCCCTGCCATTCTTTTAGTCCTGGCAGTGCCACCCTGCTCGGTGTGGGGAAGCAGACATCACTGGGTACTGCAGCGGTTCCTGCTCGAGTGTCTGTGTCTTGTCATTGGCGGGCTGTGGCGATGGAGGGCGTTTCTTCCTGAAGGATCGCTGCTCTTTGAGATTTGAGCTGAGAAGGGAGTCTCCAGATTGGGCAGAGACGCAGCCAGTGTCCAGACCATTTCCTGAGTAGCAGAGGGCTGAATCAGCCCTGGATGTCCATCTTCATGTCTTGATGACCACAGTGAGAGGCAGCTTCCTGGGGAAACTATTGACAGGGGGCCAGGGAGCCTGCATCTGGAGCCCAGCTCCACCCGTCCTGGGTGTGTGGCTTGGAGAAGTTGCTTGACCTCTCTGTGTTTTGTTACCTCATCTGCAAAAAGAGTGTTATTTTTGTTCTTATCTCATCGATTATTATGAAGACTACCATGAGCTACTGTTGGGGATCTTCTTCAGAAATGTGAACTAAATGTTTGTTAAAATAAATTGTATAGACCACAGGGCTCATCATATTGAGGAATAAATTAATTCTGAGATTTTAGAAATAAAGGTCCACAGAACAGCTGAAAGAGGCATGTGTGTGTGCATGCAGGTGTGTGTGTGTGTGTGTGTGTGTGTGTGTCTGTACGTGTGTGTTTAGATGCATGTGCATGTGTGTGCCTGAGCATATGTGCAGGCGTGTTTGAAGATGACTCTGAATTAAGGACATTCAGCACCATTAAACACTCTTCAAATGTCGGAGTCCAATACTGGTGCATGGGAAGTGAAGCAAATATTGGCTGGAACTGGAGGATTCTAAATTATTCATGAAGGCTTTGCAATCTTGAATCCTTTAATTCCAGTGCAACGCTAGTACAAAAGGCAGAGCCAATGTTTCCTGGTTATGGAATTTGTAAAATCAGATTCTTCAGCTGTGCCAACCTGGAGGAACTGCTTCTTAATAGGGGGTATCAGCTGCCTGTACCTATTGCTGCAATTAATGACACCACCGAGGAAGACCCCAGGAGAGACCAGCCTCAGTGAAAACACTCCCCAGCAGGCGCTTTTAGCCCCTGCACATGCCGTGGTGCTGGTGGCAGTGTCTGGTCTTCTCCATGAAGACTAAGGCTCGGATGGTAAGTGAGTGATTTCCCAAGTGCAGAGCACTCCCCTATTCCTGGAGTTGAAGACATCCATTTTGGGGTTTTCTTATTGGCCAAGTGCCATCTTCACGACCCTGGCTTTTGTGGCTTTGCTCCTGTGCAGCCATCCCCTCCCCTGCCTCCGTTCTCCTCTCACCTCTCCAGCTTGCCGCTCATTACTCCCAGAGCAGAGCTCACGCAGACGGAGGCAAGGGGAGTCACCTCTCCCCGTCTGCACTCTTTTCTGCTTTTGCTTTTTGAGCTTGTCCTTGCGGTGTTGCCCAGGCTCACCTTGAAAGCACCTGGGCTCGAGAGACCTTCCTGCCTCAGCCTCCAGAGCAGTGGTACTTGGGCCTGCAGCACTGTGCGCAGCCCCATCTGCACTCCAGAGAACCACTTTCTGTCCCCTTCCTTCAGCACTTAGAGGGCATTGCCTGTCTGTCTCACGTTCCCAGGTAGAAAGCAACTGCCACAAGCACGGGGATTCTATTTCCGCTTTTAGAACCCTCACACTGCCATGCATAACAGATTCTGAATCAATAGCTACCAAAGGATGGGAGCTTGTTGCCGCCTGAAGCGACGGCCGCTTGGAGCAACGAAGCTGCAGGAAGAAGTTCAGAGGCGAACTGGAAACAAACAGCCTTTTTATTCTGATAACTTTTCTCTCTGGCTCTAACAACGACTTTAACACGCACCACACACACCACCAAAAATGGCGCAGCCCCGATCAGCAATCTCGCTTAAGTCCCGCGAGATCTCAGGCCAAGTCCCGCGAGACTACGGAAGGTGGCAACAGCCAAACATCTCCTTGGCCCGTAGTCAACAGCAATCTTAGCCATCTCCCCAAACAGGGCTCCTGCAGGAGCTGGGGGCTTTCACTTCAGTCTGGTGAGGTAGCTTGAGACACCTTAGCCACAGCCACAGTGCTGCACAGATGCCTTAAGTAATGGAGGTCACAGTCACGGTCACAGTGACAGATGACACTCATTGGGTTCTGAGTGTATCTCGGTATCATTCACAACATCTTATGCCTCTGAACCAATTAGTCCTTCAGCACATCTAAACAGTAGGGGCCGTTTGCATGATTTTTGTCTCTTTTATTCTTTAATTTGTTGTGATTAGTCATGCGTGGCAGTAGAATGCACATCGACACACTGTGCACAAAAGGAGGAGCACAATTTCTCCTTCCCCTGGCTGCACATGTGCAGAGTCACACCAGTTGTGTAATCATGCATGCATGTAGGGTAATAATGTCCATCTCCCTCCACGCCCTTCCCGCCCCAGGCCCCCTCCCCTCGCTCTCCTCTGCACAAACCAAAGTTCCTTCATTCTTCCCTACTGACGTGTCACCCCATCATGGATCAGCATCTGCTTCTCAGAGAAAACATTCAGCCTTTGGGTTTTTGGGTTTGGCTTATTTCTCTTAGCATGATATACTCTAGCTCTACCATTACCTGCAAATGCCATAATTTCATTCTTCTTTAAGACTGAGTAATATTCCATTGTGTATATATACCACATTTTCTTGATTCATTCACCTGTTGAGGGACACCTAGGTTGCTTCCATAGCTTAGCTATCGTGAACTGAGCTGCTATAAACATTGATGTGGCTGTGTCACTACAGTATATATATCCTTGGGGTATGATAGATGGTAAACTGAGGTGCTAAGCAGTTGTGTGGCTTGCTCAAAGACGTGGAGCGAGTACTAGGTGACAGTACCCAAGTTCAGACCCAGGTGGTCTGGTGCCTCATTTCCTTGACTCCAATAACAATGATGACCTCCAGGGATGGCGCTTGAGGTATTGGTTTGGCAGGCTACCGTCCTACAGTCCCCGATGTGAGTCCGGGTGTTGCTGTGAGGTTTTTGGGGTGTAATTAAGCCCCTACTCAATGGAGCCCAGGGGAATATCCTGGGTGAGCTGGGCAGGGCTGAGGCTTCCCCAGTGAGAGGGGCTCTTCCTGCCTGTCCTAGAGCCCCTGCCCACCACCTCCTGCCCTGTGGTTCCCCCTGGCCTGGAACCACCGTCTCCATGGCTGTGTCTCCTGCTCCATCTCGCTTCCCCGCAGGCCCCTGAGTGTCACCATGATGCCACCTCACGCTCTGAATTTTTTTTTTTAAGAAAGTTTTTTTTTTTAAGAATATTTATTTATTTATTTGCTTTAGTTGTACACAATGCATTTTTTTTTTACATGGTGCTGAGGATGGAACCCGGGCCAAGCACGTGCTAGGCGAGCGCTCCACCGCTGAGCCACAACCCCAGCCCCCAAGCTCTGAAATCTGCCTGGAGCTGGTACGGGCCCTCTGCCCTGGGGCATGGCCTTCTCTCCAGGGACTCCCAGCCTCTCCCGCTCCCCTCCCAGTTCCGCTCAGAAGCCACACTGGACAGAAGGGGTGCCCCCTTTGCCAGAGCTTACAGCACTTCTTTGCATTCTGGGTTAATCCTGTCCCCTTCTTGCTGTGGACGGCAGTGGCCCATCGCTGGTGTCCACCCTCAGAGCCAGGTGTGACGCCGGCTCCGGGCGTTCTGTCTGTGGACGCACAGGGCTGGCAGTGTGCGGATCTCCTTCCCGATCCCGTGGTCAGGAACTCTGCCTTGCTTACTAATTGGAGACACATTTTTAAAACCAGGAGACAACAGAGCTAGGACACACTGGGATCTTGGTGACAGACTGGTGACACCCGTCACAGTGAGGGACTGTGAAGTCGCACCTCTTGAACCGTGTTGTGCTTAGGGTGCGGGGAGTCCCCAGGTTCCCAGGTGGTCTCCACGCAGCAGTGTGTGGGCGCGGGGCTCTTGGGCAGCGAGGGGGTCACGAGGGCCTGACTCCAGCAGCGGGTGCAGCCATTGAGGGGTGAATGCTGGGATGCTGTTACTGGCAGGGGGGACAGCTGTGGGAGGCGGCTCTCGTTGGAGGAAGCAGGTCACTGCGGTGCGCCCTGGCAGGGTGTGCCCGGGCCCTGGTGCTTTCCTCCCTCTCTCTGCTCCTCCTCCATGCCCTTCCACCGTGGTGACTGGCCTCACCTTAGCCCAGAGCTCTGCAGCTGGCCAATGACAGACTGACATCTCTGAAACCGCGAGCCAAAATAAATCTTTCCTCCTCTGAACTGTCCATGTCAGTGTTTTGATCACAGGGATGACAGTCAGACACAAACTGCAACGCTTGGCCCTTTTCCTCCCTAGTTGAATTTGCTCATTTCCCTAGTTCTGGGAAGAGTGGATGCAAGTGTCAGTGTGTCTTTTTCCCGGGCGCCATCACTTGTCAGTAGCCTTGAGTGTCATTCACAGAAACCGGAGATTAGGGCGCCTTGTAGGAATCCCTGAAGCAGGGGACGCCTTCTGCCCCATATCCAGGCCTTGAGTTGACCGAAATACCACAGGGTGTTTTAATTCTCTCTTGGTTCAGTCTTTTTCTCTTTTTGTGAAACAAACAAGCAAACGTGACTTCCTCAAGTTGGCATCTGTTCTCTGAAGTGGCAGGTGGTGGCCGAGGGTGTCCAGGAAGCAGCGAGCTCCTTCCCAGGCAGGGGCAGTGTGGACAGCGGTTTCCTTTGACGGTGTTCCAGCATGGGGCTGCCCGGCTTCGTGTCCTGCTCAGGGGGTGTGCACGCTGGGTGGGACCCCGTCATCGGTCTGCGTGTGCGCCCACTGCCTTCTCTGCAGCGGGTGACGATTTGCCTGGGGCACGTTGCTGCAAGTTGCAAGGTCAAGTCAAGCCTCTGCTGCAGGGTGGTACTGACTTGGGTGTCACATTTTTTCTTGCTGCAAAGGCTGGGCCTGTTTGAAGGAAACACAGCTCTAGGCAGCCCCTGGCATTGACTGTGACCTGCACATTCAACACGTGAACAATTCAGGTAGCACTTCCGGGTTAGCTGCCTTTTAGGAAACTGCTTGGATGGGGTTAAACACAAACTGGTTCTGCGTTTGAGGGAGAAGGCTGCGCTGGTGAAGTTTGAGGTGAAGTTGAATTCTGTCGTTCCTTATGAAGTAGAAGAGGTGAAGGGCCTCCGCTCTCCCGTCTGCCCTGCACATCCGGGTAGTCAGGTAGGTTTGTGTGTGCACGCGTGTGCAAGTTGAACAGCCAGAGCCGCCACAGCTTGATTTCAATATCAGTCCTTGTCATTTCTGAGGCCTCATTCATTTTCATCTTTCCCAAGGATAATATGTGTAATATGTGGCTTTTTTTTTTTAACTCATCAGAAAAAGAAATGGTTTTCCTTAATTATGTTCTAATAAGGTTTCACAAGCAGAGAAGGTTTCACAGGGAGGAATTCATCAATGTGCTCTCTCCACTCCCTTGATCTCACTTTCACATTTGCTTTGCAAGTTATAGTATACATAAAAATGCCCCCTCAGTTTTGAGGCCACCGACATTCAGAGATTAGTGGAGCTTGGGCTCTCTCCAGGCATCAGAACTCTTAAGAGTTTCTTATTTTCCCTTTTTGAGGCCTGCAGCATGGGGGGAGGTGGCTGGAGGGAGCCCACCACGCTCTGCTGCCTTTGCGTTAAGGTGTCCCCATGTCACAGATGGGGAAACCGAGGCCTAAGGAGCTGGAAGCTCCTTCTCTTACTTGATTGTCAGAGGTGAGAGCACGGTAACTCCCAGACAGGGTGGTCATGAAGGAAAATCCACAGCACTGCAGGAAGCCCCGTAGAAAGCTCTGGAGAAAGGCGCCTGCAAGAGAGACATAATCACTGTGACTGCAGCTCAGATTGGAGCAACCTGAAATGACTGAGGAGCTTCTAATTCACATTCCAGTTCACCTGGCATCTCGCTGAATTTCAGGAAGGAGGGATTTAGATGTCCCTCAAGGATTCCGCAGTTTCTCCTGGAGGAGAGCCCTGAAGAAGTTGCATTTAATTAGTGAGTGACAGAGCAGGGCCCCAGGGGCAGCCGGACCTGAGGGAGAGCACCAGCACGTGCCTGCCACTGCGGTGGCTTCCTCAGCGTGTGGTGCCTCAGTTTCCTTGTGAGCCTCCCAGACGTGGGACCGCCCTCCCTACTTGACTTGAGGCAGGCATTTGATAAGCATCGTCTTGCTCAATGGCTTCGAGAGCTAGAAGCCACCTCTGTGAAGACTGCACGTCTGATTCCTAATGGGGGTTGCTCTGTTCTGGGGGACAGTGGCTATTTTCATATTTAGATGGTTCTACTGGGAAAACATTAAATTGCTCAGAAGGCTTGGAGGATTTCACTGGAAGAACCTCGTGTAGTGTTAATCTGTCCCTTCAAATGAAAAGCTATATTCAATTCTATAAAATGTCAATCAAATCATTTATTTATTCAACCTATTAAGTGCACTGTGGAGCGCTCACAGTTTAGTTGGGGAAAGAGACTCATAGATGAAACTTACGATGATGCATGGTTAGCTGGAGCAAGCGACCTCGGGATGTGGTGGCAGTGGAGGGGGCCAGGAGAGGCTTTGGTGGTCAGCCTACTTCTGGCTGAGTTGTGGAAGAGCCCCAGGATTTGCTGGGAGAGTTGGGGTGCAGGCCACAGGAGGAGGAATGGTTTTCTTGTGCGCAAGAGGCCTTACATGTTGGTTTTCTGCAAAGGCCTGAAGACCAGAGTGTCAGGGGCTGCTCCTGAGGGTCAGGAGGCCAACCAGTGCTGTGCCCGGGGATCCAGGGGCTGGATTGAGCGGAGTTCTCTTCTTCTGGCCTAGTGACACCTCCAGGTGCAGACGTGCATGGCCCAGGAGGCCCAGAGAGCGAGCCTGCAGGGGCTCATCCTCCTCCGGGGAGTGCACAGGCCTGGCACACAAGCTGAGGGGCTGAGGCCACCTTCTCTTGACTCATCGGGGCCCTGTGTCTTGGCCCAGGGCCGTGCCCATTTGGAGAAAGGGGCCAGGTCCTGAGGCCTTGGAGCCTCAGGAGAACAGAGCCCGCTGAGCTGTCTCTCAGCACTTCCCAGGCCAAGCATCTATTTCCGGTGACTGTGGATGGCGTGTCGGGGTGTTGTTGGAGCCGGAGAGAGAAGCTGGCAGAATAAAGAGCCTGTTTGTTTCCAGTCTGCCTCTGAACTTATTCCCGCGGCTTTGTTGCTCCAAGCGGCCATCGCTTCAGGCGGCAACAGGTGACCTCATGACTCCAGATGTGCTTGAGAGGAAAAGATCTCATCTGATACGTCGCTACTGCTGGATTTCCTTCACGCTGCTGTGTTTGGGGTTTGTGGCGTGACTTGGGCCAAGCTGAACGCTTGGGAGGCCATTCCACGCAGTGTCCCACTAAGAGGGAAGCAAATGTCTTCACATTCCACAGACATTAGTTTTCAAATCCCAGGCTGCTGCTTCTCATTTCTTTTACCTTTATTAAATGATGTTTTGAAAAGAACACCTAAAACCCAAACATAATATCAGCACTGGCTCCTACAGCCAAAGCGGTGAGATGCCAATCACGGGCTTTGGTGAGGGGGGATGACATCCCCAAGCACAATGGAGACGAGTTCACCTTGTCTAACTTACTGAAGGTGAAACTCCAAAGTGCACTGGCCACCCTGATGAAACACGGATGTTACAGGTTGGAGCTTTGAAAGCCGGGGATCTGCACACGTGTGCGCTCACACGTATGTGCACGTGTCCGCCGTGACCCGTGCTCAGTCGCTGGCAGTGCGCTGGGCAACTGCCTCTCGCCATGTCCGGCTGAGGTTAGGGGAAGACGACACGAGGGTCGTGCTCTTGTGTGCTCGCTTGGCCCCTGAGCGCCTGTCAACATCACTGGTGTGTCCTCTGTGAGCGATTCTCCCATCCACGTCTCACAACCAGTGTACGGGCACGGCTGTTACTGTCACTCCCGTTTCCCTTGAGGGGCGGCGAGTAAAAGGCAGGCTGGGTGCCACCCTGGGCAGCTCATGGCATAAACCCCAGTTGTGCCGATAAGCTCTCCAGCCAGACCGACAGCTTCATACCTGTGACGGGGGGGACACGGACACCTGCGACTGCCGGTGAGTTGGATTGCACCACATCTGGGCCCAGATGATAAATGAGAATCAGTCATTCCCAGCTGGGGCCATTTTGCCCCTGGGGGAATTTGGCAATGTCTGGAGACATTTTTGCAGTTTTGGCTATTGCAGGTAGCCTTCGCCTCTGGTGGGTGAAGGCCAGGGAGACCCCCTCCACGCCTGCCAATGCATGGAGCTGCATATGAGAAATTCTCTGGTTGGTACTGGAAAGAATGCCGAGAGCAAGACTCCCGCTCTAGGTCATTTTGTCAATGTTCTGTGAAACGTGGAAGAAGACTGGCTCCAACACTTGCATCAGCAAAAGGTTCAAGTTTGTCACGTTTTCCGAGGAGGTTTGGAACAATTTCATTGTCAAGACCATTTTACAAGCAGTTGCCAGGTGTTGATAGAAACCAGGAGTCATCTTTGTCATTCTCCAAGAGTAGAGGAGCATGAGGAGCAGGCCACCTGCCATCCCGGAAATACCGCGCCAACCAGATGGGTGTGATCTTAACTAGGGCGTGTGCCTTATGAACTCTGTGCAAATTTTTCTCCATGTGTAGCTCAAAAACTAAAGAAAAGCACACGAGTATACTTCTATCGTGTCTGCTTCCTGGTAAACATCTTTAGAAACATGGGCCAACTGGATTAAATTAGCTACATGTTTATAGAGTCATAGTAGAGTCATAGTCAAATTGTCACTTAATTCTTCATGTACTATGTTCACTTGGAAATATACAAATAAATGCTACCGTTGTATGTTTATTGGTACCTGATTGGAATAAAATACAGTAAATGCAGGTGAGTTATTTTTTTTTTAAATTTTTGACACTTTCAGGGAGAAGCTTAAGTGCTGGTATTTAGTGTCATAATCACAATCTATCCATGTGCTCTCAAGTGACATTTTACACGATTTTAAATATCCCTGCAAATAACACCTTCTAACTGTGTTCTTGTGACAATAAACCAGGCTATCATTTCTTAATGAGAAAATCCAGCCCCAGATTCCCACATGGCTGTACTTGACAACCTTTAAGTTGAACAGGGTATTATATTTGCTGTCACTGTATGTGTTGGAGCTTCAGGGATGGCTCTGTGGACAGTGCTGTGTGGTCCCATTGGTCTTTGAGTCTACTTGATTTCTTAGGTCTGGGGTCCTGTGTAGTCTTTGCAGGCCTCAAGCGCACAGAAGAGTGATTCAAGCCGTGTTGGCCAACGAATTTCTGTAGTTAAGTGGATTAACTTCGGGCTTAATCATGTCAAGTACAGGAATTATGCATCAAAAGCTGAATAGGTAATATGTGTAGAAATAAATATGGTATTAGAATAATAACTTCATATTTTGTCAAAAATGGTTAATGTTTGAGTAGGTCTTAAAGGTTCGGGCTGTAGAGTCTCTAGGATAAATGTCAGATACCAAAAGGAGTGGAGACAAATATTTGTATGCAGAATTTACAGAAGGAAGATTTGCAAGTGGATTCGATGAGTCTTGGACTTCAAAACCAGACAGAAGATCTAGAAGGGGATTAAGGAAGGATCCATGGACATTTCCGCTAAGACGTATTTGGATAACGTTGCTGCTGTGCTGTGAACCCCCACGCCCTCTTAAGGGAGGAGGGTCTGGGGGAGCCACGGTCTTCATCTCTCACCTAGTGAGAGGACTTCCGTCAGCCTCAGGGGCCTGGAAATGAGTACCTTCAATGGGGCGGGGGATGCTGAGGGCCTGAGGAAAATCAAGGGATGCTTGGGAGTGTCCTGAGCTCCCGGATGTACCGATGTGTTCTGACCTACATGTGGGCCTCGTGAGAGCTGGTGAGGGTCCATCCCAGGTCCGGTCCAGAGGGGCCACCCACAAGGGTGGAGGCATGCCAGCTGCAAGGAACTGACAGGAATGGCACGTTTCTAGGCCCTGGAGAAGGATCTGAAGACCCCGCCTGCAGGAGCCCTGTTTGGGGAGATGGCTAAGATTGCGGTTGACTACGGGCCATGGAGATGTTTGGGCATTGCTGCCTTCTGTAGTCTCATGAGACTTGGCCCAGGATCTCGAGGGACTTGGGCCGAGATTGCTGATTGGGTCGGCGCCATTTGGGGTGTGGGTTTTTGGTGGTGTGTGGTGCGTGTTAAAGTCGTTGTTAGAACCAGAGAGAGAAGTTATCAAAATAAAAAGCCTGTTTGTTTCCAGTTTCCTGCGGCTTCGTTGCTCCAAGCGGCCATCGCTTCAGGCAGCAACACCCGCCCAGAGTCAAGCTGCACCTCCAGGCTGCAGGGTCCTGGAGTGGGGATCTCAGCATGGCCCCAGGAACACAGCCAGCCACTCAGCGTAGGTGAAGACTGCTGTCCTTCCCCAGACTCCCCTGGGTCTGAAATAATAATCAATACTGGGTGTGGAGGGGGGGGAGGGAGGGAAAGTGGAAGCTAATCATGCCCCATTAAGTAAGAGGTGGGAGAGGGAACTTCATCCTTGGAAATGAAGATTGGTTGTCATCCTCAAATAGACATTAAAATTTGTGATACAAATTTATGTTTGGGACTTAAAGTGGCCATAAGGTTTATTACCTGATAGGGAGCTACGTGGGCAGGTAGGTAAAATTCAGTCTCATGGAATGAGTTTTCAAATAAAGACATCTGCAGTTCACGTGTTGGTCAAAATGGTAAAACTCTTTGATCAACATACTTCACAGTGTTGCACTTAACGTATGCCGTCTCTGAAGAGTGTGCATTTAATTTTGGTTTTAAATGTAATGTGACATGTATTTGTGTGTTTTGCAGCTAGTATGACTTGCTCTACCAATTTGGAGTGACAATAGGGTCATATCCCTTCTACTTTTTACTTTTTAAAGAATTGCTAATTGTCCCATTTGCCTAGAAAGCAGGAATTCCATCATCTCCCTCCTGAGGCCTTTCTTCACCTCCCTCTGTGAAAATTCCCAAGAAATTCAGAGTCATCCACAGTTTGGAAGCCAGCTTTTAGGTGGCATTCTGAAGGGTCTGATTGGCCACCCAGGCTCAGGGCTGTGCTGATTGCACTCTTATAGCTGTGGAAGCCACTTGGGTCCTAGGCAAGCCCAAGGACACAGGGCCATTGCCGTGGGGATGTTCTTATTGCTCCAGACTCCTGTGGGCCCTGGTGCCGCACTCATAGGTGTCATGACCGAGGCCCTGAGTCAGTACACATGGCAGTCACACTTACTAAACCACTGTCAACATCACCTTAGGATGGTGGGGACTTGGGCTTCCAGACTATGCCTAGGCCCTGGAATTGTTGGCCCTCGTGTTGAGCAAGGGCACTGGGCCCTTCCGTCTTCCTCTCTTCTTCCTGGGTGCCCCCTTGTTTTGGCATCTCTTGCTGTCAGTGGGAACCTGGTTAGGGGCCACTCAGACCACCAGGGAGCTCAGGCTACCGCACCCTTGCAAAAGGGAGGGAGTAAGGGCCTATCTCATTTGCTTCCAGGGGAAACCAAATCCTTAGACAGAATTTATCATCTCCAGCTCTGCGCAATGTGGAGTAGTTGGGTAAGGATAGGCCCTCCGGTACAATGGCCACAGGTTTATATAATCCAGCCATTTCCGTATTTTGTGAAAGTAAGCTTCAAGATGAACTGTTGCCTCTGTAACTTTCAAGTGATGATATAGAAGGCAGGTATTATGCATTTATAAGATTAATTATATACATGTATATGCATAAGATAAATTGATATGTGGAAATTTGAATCTGGGAAGAAATGTATCAGTAAGTTGATCTAAAATTATAAAAGGTATATTCCAGTTGCAAAAGGCTTTCCCCCTCTTATACATGACAAATTTTAGGGCGAACCTTCAGCTTCTTCACCAGGGTTAGCCATGCCCCCCCCCCCCCACTCTCGCACCCTGCAAGCAACGGGGCAAACCCTGGACACTCCAGGCAGCTAGTCTGCCCCAGGGCCCAGCCACGGAGCCACCATCGGCCTGAATGGTGGCCGCTCAAAGCCCCCCCCCCCTTTTTTCTTCTGGTGGGCCTGGGGATTAGACCCAGGGATCCACACGCATTGGGCACATGAACACACCCCACCCCTTCAAACATTCTCTTTCTTAAGAGCTTACACTGGAAGCAAAGCGTACACTGACTTGCTGAGGTCACCAATGGGAAGAATTTCAGAAAGGATGGTGTTGTGAGAAGCATCAAATCCTGCCAAGCGGTGGGCAGGCCGATGCCTGGAGAGAAGACAGGTGCTGGCTCCCAAGGGCTGCCGTGATGAAAGACCACAAGCTAGGTGACTCGGCCTACAGGAACTTCTCGCACAGTTATGGAGGCTGGAAGACTGTAGTCAGGGGGTCAGCAGGGCTGTCCTCTCTCTGAAGGCTCCTGGGAAGGGCCCTTCCAATCCTCGTGTAGTTTCTGGTGGTGGCCATCCATTCTTGGTGCTCCTCGGTTTGTAGACACATCTCTCCCGCCTCTGCCTCCGTTGACAGGCTGTCTTCCTGTGTGCTTCTTTAGGTCTCTTCTTTTCTTAGAAGGCTATCCGTAATGTTTGATGAGGGCCCACTCCAGCAATCTCATCCCAACTTGAGGACCTCTGCAAAGACCCTATATCTACATTAAGTCACATTCACAGATTCTTCGTGGACATGAGTTTTCAGAGGATGGCATTCACCCCAGTGGGGGCCATCTTCGGAGATGGTGAGAGAGAGAGCAGTCTTGGTGACCGGCATGAGTGACTGCAGGTGGCATTGGGTAGAGAGGGAATCAGAGATGGAGCACGTGGTTCTTCACAGCAGCTGGTCAGTGGAAAACAGAGCAGTGACCACCGGACGGGGAGGCAGGTAAAGGTTTTTCCTCTGGACAGGAGTTACTAAGGGTCCGTTCATACGCAGGGGAAAGGATTGAGTCAACAGATGAGGGACCATGGATGGATGCAGGTGTGGCGGAGGAAGGATGAAATGGAATCTGGCACACTCTGCAGTCAGAAGAAAATGTAGGCTCAACACTCCAACATATTGCACAGGTACCAACTTCCTTAACAGGACTGTAAAGTTCAAGAAATAAAACCAAGAATCGATAAATGAGATGGCATAAAATCAAAAAACTTTTGCACAGCAAAGAAAACAAGTGTACCAACAGAGAATCTACACAAGGGGAGAAGATCTTTGCCACCTGCTTGTCAGACAGGGAAGCAATATCCAGAATATAGAAAGAACTCAAAATGCTTAACACTAAAAAACAAAACAAAACAAACAAAAACCCCTAACAAATAGGCAAAAGAACTAAAGAGGCATTTCTTAAAAGAAGACATATAAATGACCAACAAATATATGAAAATATGTTCAACATCACTAGCAATCAAAACTATGTTGAGATTTCATCTCACACCAGGCAGAATGACAATTATCAAGAATACAAATAATAATAAATGCTGGTGAGGATGTGGGGAAAAAGATATACATTGTTAATGGGACTACACATTAGTACAATCACTCTGGAAAGCAGTATGGAGATTCCTAAGAAAACTAGGAATGGAACCACCTGTGACCCAGTTATCCCACTCCAAAAGGTCTAACGTCAGTGTACTGTAGTGAGACAGCCGCCAACGGTCGTGGCCGCATGACTCACGACAGCCAATCCAGATGCCTGTGAACAGGTTAAGGAATAAAAAAATGTGGAGTTCTGCTCAGCCATAGCAAAGAAGGAAAAAGAATGAACGTATGGCATTTTCTGGTGAGTGGATGGAACTGGAGAACACTGTGCGATTTCACTTGAAATAGGCTAAACCCAGAAAGTCAAGGAAACTTGTGGAAACTAGAGCAAAATAAGAAAAAAAAAAAAAATGGGGGGAATCCCATGAAAATAAAAGAGAGATCTGTGGAGTAAAGCAAGGACAGGGGGTTAGGGAGAGGGAGGATGGGAAGAGGGAGAAATGGTGGAATGAAATTGACCAAACTATCCTGTGTACGTGTATGAAGATGCCACAGTGACTCTCGCCTTTATGTATGTCTATAAATCCCTAATTAAAAACTATAAATAAATAGAAGGAAGACCAGTAGAGTAGAGGAAGCAGAACAGAGGGAGGGAGGAGAGGAGAGAAAAGGGAAGTACTGGGGACTGAATTGGAGCAAATTATATTCCATGTTGTGTAATTATGTCAGAATAAACCCCCATATTATGCATAACTGTAATGCACTAATAAGAAAAGAGATGGGAGCTGGCTCAAGGATGGAGGTGTGACTCTGGAAGCTGAGAGTCAGCAGCTCTGGGTGTAGGTGTCAGCTGAGGCCTCGACTGCACAGCCCTCAGTGAGGTGCGGATGGGTGGCCAGGAGTGGCCAGGCAGGAGCTCCTCTGTGCTCTGTCCTCTGTGAGTCCGGTCCTGTCTTGTTGCTCTCTTATTTTATTTATTTATTTATTTTTGGCACTGGGGATTGAACTCAGGGGCACTCGACCACTGGGCCACATCCCCAGCCCTTTTTTGTATTTTATTAGAGACAGGGTCTCACGGAGTTGCTAAGTGCCTCGCCATTGCTGAGGCTGGCTTTGAACTCGCGATCCTCCTGCCTCAGCCTCCCAAGTGCTGGGATGACAGGCGTGCGCCACCGCGCCCGGCTTGCTCTCTTAGTTTTAAAGGTAACCATGAAGACACATTTCTGCCATCTGACTCCCGAAGCCACTGCAGCTGTTTCGGAAGCCACCATTAGGCCGGTGGGTGCCATTTCCAGCACTGGCGTCAGCTCTGCTGACAATAGGCACCCCCCACAGAGAAGAAGTGGGGAGAGAGCAGGGTGAGGGCAAGGCCCGGCCTGGAGCACCAGGAGCAACTCGACTGATGTCAAGCCCAGAGCTTGATTTATTTGGGGGTGGGGTGGGGGTTCAGAGCCTGCTCCGAGGAAGTCAGGGAGAGAACATGAGTCACTGCTGGCGTGCACCCCGCCGTCCTGGACTTGAGCTGAGGGGGCTGACGGTTCCCACGCAGCACAATTTCTGCTGATTTTTATTTCAGGATGACAGTGATGGAGGATTCCGAGGGAGTCAGTTTCCTTACCGCCTCTGAATTCTGAGCTCGTGGAGAAAGACATAGTGAATTCAGTTGGAGGTAATTCTCTCTATGCTGGAAAATCGGGTAGAATGGAACTTACCCACGAAGCCAAAATGAGCTTCCGACTCCCTTCCTTCTCTAGTGAACTTTCTGGCTGAGTTATGAGCCCAGCAGGTGGACGGGGCCTGCTGTGGCAGTCTCGTGGCCTGAGAGGACAGGCAGCGCCAAAGGACAGTTTCTTTAAGCTCTCTGACCCGACTTTCAGAGAAAGGAGGACGGACCAGTGACAGTTGCCAGACCCCAACTATCTTACAATATCCTTGTATTTGCTGTCCCTCTTTAGGAGATGGCCACATCCCGAGAGGGTGGAAATGTTGGTGCAAGTCCTAGTGTTAGGTGTTGGCAGGAAGGTAGGAGGAGGGGCGATTCCTGTTGCAAACATCTTATCACCAAATATACATTGCAAGATGCATTTCCATTCCACTGCACAGCTTAATTTTCTGAGTCATATCCACAATGTCATTTTCCTGGAAGAAGACAGAACAGAAGTGACAAACTTCTGGGACTCAGAATCAGACAGTTCATGTCAGGTCCTGGATTTGCCCTAGGTGTTGCACTAGGATCTAAGTGACTCAAACCTCTCCAAGCCCCAGATCCATAATCTCTAAAATGAAGAAAGTAGTTTGTTTAGGAAATGAATGTAATTAGAATGTAATTAATACTTTCTGAATCAGTCAGGACAGGCAACGTCATGCTGCAACAACAACTCCAAATCTCAGCGGACAGACAAATGCTCCTTTCTCTCCCACATAGTCCACTTTAGGTGTGGGTAACTTTCCGGGGGGGGGGGCTGTCTTCTGGGAGGAGGCTCCGGGGAAAAGGCTGCCTATCTCGAGACACTTCGTCACGCCACCTGCTTCTCCTTGTTGTGGCAGGATTACAGGAGAGACCCACCAGCTGACCCAGGTCCCTGCTCCATACAGGAATGGGCTGGGAAACTCTGTGTCCCTGCTGTTGGCATAACCCTGGGTGGATGTGTGCCAGGCCCTCCACTGCACAGACCCATCCTTCTCCGGGTGCCCTTGTGCACTTAGCAAATGACACTGGCTCCACAGACTGACCAGAGATCGGGGGCTGAGGGTCCGTGGCACAGTATGGTTGGTGAGGGACATAGCTGTGGGCCGATCTCCTGCATGAGATCTCCACACGTGAAGGGAACACTGGCCAGGGCCTGCGGATGCAAAGTAAAAACATCTCTCTGCTTTTCCAGGATGGGGCTGTCCTTGCCTGCCCAGGTTTCTGTCTGGGAAATACTTATGATTTTTATAGCCAAAGGTAAGGTGGTCTTATGACTCTGACTAGGACGAGAATAAGTATCTCTCTCTTTAGGAGGTTGGGCTGGCCTTGGAGAGCCTCCTGATTCCCTGGAGAATTCATGCCCTGAAGCCCCTCTCCTCCCTCTGTGGTGAACAGAGCACATTTGCTCTCACCTCCCTTTTGGCCTGTGCTGATTTCTTTTTCTACCAGGGCTTCCTTCCCTACTTCCTCCCCAACTGAAGTCTCAGTCTCACGTCCCGCCTCATCCCAGGTTTTGCTTGCTCATTCCAGCACTCGACCATCTCTCCCTCCTCTTCTGCAGCCTCCTGAAGCAGCTGGGATCTGCACCATGGAATCTGGAAGTGAATTACATCCTGTCTGATTTTGTTCTCCCGTTGCTCTCTGTGTCGCTCTCGCCTTTGTTGGTTGCAACAGGTGCTGAGAGCAAGGTCCGTCTTCGCCAGTGCATCCAGCTGATGTTTGGTGTGTCCAAGGCTGGGATCTCATCCCAACCCTGTGCACCACACGGTCTGGTAGAGGACAAGCCTATGAGCCCATCGCTTGGCTGAGCCCGAGCAGTTGTGATCCAGTGACCGTGGGGCTGAGGAGGACACCAACACCAGGCTGGGTGTTGAGCCCACCGCTTCTCGGAGGGAACGCGGCGCTGTAACAGCAGCTCGGGGATCCAAAGGAGTGATGTTGATTTTCAAAGGCTAGGATGAATGTTGCATGAGGAAAGGGGTTATTCTAGAAAGAAGGAAGGGCATGTGTAAAGATTCAGGGGATAGCTATTTAGGGTATGGTGAGTAGTATATATTTTAAATACATTTTTTTTTTTTTTGTACTGGGGATTGAACCCAGGAGTGCTTAACTACTGGGCCACATTCCCAGCCCTTAAAAAAATACTTTTCTTGAGAAATCTGGTAAGAGTCAGGCTGGATATGATCAGAGTTGCACTTGGAGAAGATTAACCTGGCCAGGGGTTTAGAACATTCTGGAACTAGAGATGCTAGTTAGAAAGCAATTGCGACAGCCCAGATAAGAGATAGAAAAGCTTCAATGAGGGTGGCAGATGTAAAAGTGAAGAGGGACAAATGGTAGCCATTAACAAAAGGGACTTAAGAGAATGGTTCAGTGCCGCACGCGGTGGACACAGGAGAGGAAGCTCTGGAGGCGATGAGGTCAGCCGTGTCCATTGCTGCGGAAAGTGTCAGAAACTCTTGGATCTGCTTGGTAGGTGGCTAGTAGCAGGCTGTACTTGGTGGAACCTAGTGCAGTTATGAGCATAAAGTGGTAGAGATTTCCCTTTGACTTTGGTAATGCTTATCTCATTCTCTGTGAAATTTTTTGCCATAGTTGTGGTTCTGATTTGATGCATAGATGACTTTCAAAATGTTAATCATCCTATCATGTTTCACAAATCTGTGGGCCAGGGCTTGGGGCAAGCACAGGCATTGCAATTCTTGTGTTTTGCAGAGAGCTGGCTGGGATTGGCATGCTGGTCACAGGGCAAGTGGGCTGGTCTGGTCCACAGGGTGGGAAATACCCAAGGACTAACAAGGGTCTCTGGAAGACGGGGCTTGCGTGGGCCCTTTTCTTCTCACATATGTCCTTGAGTCACACAGGCCCCTCTTTATCTTGAGCTCTGGGTAAGGCTGCTCTGCAGTGGTGACCTCGACTCTCTTGGAAGCCATCTTTGAATAGGATGGTCTTTGAGGCATGCCTTGGACATCCTTAGCAGGACTTTCATCTCGCTGAAGTGATCTCTGAGACACTACCTTAGATCTTCTGAGGACTTAACAAAGAATATTGCAATAACATCCTGGATTTGATCTTTGCCCTGAAGCCATTTTTTTTCCTTCCCTTGGAGAAGTGTTGCTGGGAGAGAATAACTGAGAAGAAAGAGTTTTATTTTCAAACCTAGCGAGTGCTGGTTCTTTATATTTTTCGTCTACACTCTGCTTAAAACATGAACAGTTCCTTTTGTAGTTCATCTTTTTCTTCTTGAATGTTTTCATTGGCAATCAGAAGAAGAGTTCTACATACTACTTGGAAAAATGCAGCCAAACCCATGAATTCACAGCATGCCCTTTAGTCTCCCTGTTTCTTTAAGGAACAGTTTACTTAACACTCTTTGCCCACATCCCTTCTCCAGTCTCCATAGGACTTGTCACTGACCTCCCCTCCACCCACCAGACACTTTGAGGCCTTTCAGACCTCTATCCACCTCCACCTTAGGTCCCCAATACAATGCCACATGTTGTCATATCAGTACCCATCCCACTTCCAGCTGATAAGTTGTTTTTTTTCTGATAACCAACTGCAGCACGACAAGCTACCCCAGAACTTGGGGACTGAAAACCTGTACGATCCCACCACATTCCATCACGTGGGAAGAGAGGAGTTCTAGCAGCTGAATGAAGCTTCTATTCATGTTGCACTGACTGGGGTCACCTGGCGTGTGGAGCGAATGTGTGTGTGTGTGTCCCCTCAGGATTCACAATGAAGTCCGCATCTCCAGAGTGATGGCATTAGGAGGCGGGACCTCTGGGAGGTAACTGGGTTATGAGTACCACTAGTGTCCCGAGACCCAAGAGCTTGTCTTGCTCAAGAAGGTGGCCATCTGCAAACCAGGAAGTGAATCTTCACGGGATGCGGATCTGTATGACTTGAACTTGGCCTTCCCGGCCTCCAGAACCCCGAGAAGTCAATGTTTGTGTTTAAGCCACCCAGTCTATGGCAGCCTAAGCTGACAAGACTCTTGGTATTATTTGGCTAGCAGCCAGGCTGGCCTGGGGAGTTCACGAAGGCATCAGACACCTGGCTCAATCACAGGCTATCTCAGAACCCTTGGGATATTGGGAGGAGCATCAAAGACCAAGTGGCTACCATGATAACTAAGTGGACCAATCATCAACATCACCAGCAAATATATCCTGTCAATGGTCAGCACATGGCAGGCTTTTTGAAACCATCTTGCGACTGGCCGAGTGAAGAAGACTCATCAGTTATGCAGGAGCATTTCAGAGTTCAGAGGGGCTTCCTAGTAGAGAGTCTTGGCTTCCCATAGACTTGCTCTGTAAACGTGTGCAAGTCTCTCACCCTCGCTGAACCTCAGCTCTTTCATCTGTAAAATGTAACCAGTATTCGAGTATGTACCACATAAAAAAAAAAAATCATTAACAAAATATGTTAAAGATCTTGTAAACTCCAACTTGTCCGATATTCAATACATCTTTAGTGATTAAGTGGAGCGCTTGGGGGTCAGACACCCCGAGTTTGACCTTAGCTCCATCATTGACTGGTATGTGCGGCCTTGGTCAGCTCCTTAATCCCCAAGGGGAACCTATTTCCATTGACTGCAGAAGGAGGTTGGAGGGTTGCCATCCCCTTCTCGCCAGGTACATGAAACATGGTAGACGTGCTGATGCTCTTGTTCTTGCGGTCGTTACTGGAAGCTGGAATCTGAGAGCCCTTCCCCTTCAGGTCTGAGTGGGCCAGTCCTCCCCCTCCACAGCACCAATGTGGCCTGAGCTACAGAGCAAGTCAGGCAAAGGACAATAGTTTAAAAAGTCTGTCCCAAATAAATTCCGGGTGCTGCCATGTATCATTGAACCTGATACAAAAGACTCACACTTCAAAATTAAGTTTCTTCCCTTCACTCCATGTCCAAGGAGACAGCCCCTTAGTCCCTGTTAAGTACCAGATGTAGCGGTCCTGTCAGCAGCCCACGTCTCCCCGTGGTTAATCCAGGGGTACGCCTTTGGCAATCAATTGGTGTTTAATTAGCTTGTGAAAACTCGCCTGTTCAACCTAAATTAAATTTGTAGTAAGTCTACTTGAGATGATTTAGCAACATCAGGACCACAGCTCCCTGGCCACGTGCTCTCGTTAAGTGCAGTTCTAGTCTCTAACATTGGCACGAAGAAGAAGTCGGGTGAGGACGTGCCCAGGAAGGCCTGAGGCAGAGAGTGGTTGTCCCCATGGGGTCTCCTCTCCCTGTCATCCTTTCCTTTGTGGAATTTTAAAGCACTTGGCCATGCAGCAGGCTCTCAGACCTGGTCCCCAAGCCAGCGGCACCTGCGGCCCCTGTTTAAATGCAGGTTCTCGGGCGCAGCCCCAGACCCTCTGAATCGGAGGCTCTGTGGGTGGGGCCTGCAATGGGGGTATTTAGTGCCCTCCAGGTGACTCTGATCTCTGCTGATTCAAACTACTAAGCTAGGTCCTTGTCAGATCAGGAGGTTCCATGAGCAACCCATCCCTAAAAGCTTAAGCTCCCGTTGGGGGCTAGGGGCATGGCACAGTGGTAGAGCGGTGACCTGGCAGGTGTGAGGTGGCCCTGGGTTCCATCCCCAGCACCACATACACACTCACTCATCATCTGGAAGGACGGCTACACCCAAAGAAGGTCTGCATCTGGGGCTCTTTTCCTTCTCTTGTATCTTTATTATAAATATTCAAAGTATCAATCAAAAATACCTGGTTCCCATAGTGATAGGTAACTGGGATATGAATCTTACATGTGAATATAAGTGCCAAAATCCTTGAGGGAGTTTAATGTTTGCCTTACAAGAATGCTGTCGCCGGCTGCTGGGCTTGCGTGTCCCCTGCCTATAAACTGGTTTAGCCACATCTTTTACTTTAGTTTCTCTTCTTGCTGATAACTCTAGAATTCTGGTACATTAGAAGCTACCCGTGTGATAAATTTAAGCTGGAGCTCTTAAGATGAGCTCCCAACGAATAGAGAGAAAAGTGAAAGCCGTGGCTTGGGATGGGGTGGTAGTGTTCAGACCAGGTGCGCAGTGGGTGGGAGTAAGTGCCGGGAAGAGAAGGTGCTTCTCTCTGAGCTGCTCACAGAGCACCCTGCCACAGGTGGTCCTCGGGAAAAGTGGGTCTTCACCAATGAGCTCAGGCCAGCACACCTGCCGTGGGAGACAGGCTGCCAGGCAGCAGCCCCCACAGGCGGAGGTTCCTGGGAGGAATCTACAGAAGTTTTTCTCTGGTAAACAGGACGGAGAAGGCAGGAACACAAGCTGTCTCTCCCACCAGGTCCCCGTGAACACACGCACCAAGAAGGGCCGGACAGGAAGAAGCCAAGCCCTGACATTGCCGGGAGACCAGAGGTAGCTGAGGGGACTGCATTACTTACGTTTAGATTTGGCAAACGACACGCATCGTTGGAAACACATGGGACTTCCAACCACTGGGCTGGGACTTCCACTAGTGACATAGTGGTTTTATTTCAAAAAGAAGCAAGACACATCTGCTTTCCGATTCTTTGTTTGGAGGCGTTCCCCCAGGGCGAGCCTCCCCTCGCTCCTTCTTCTTGTACCTCTAAGGGGTGGACACTTTTCAGAAAGGAGAGCACCTTGGGTGAACCGTGAGATCACGGCTGGGGACGCTCACGTGCTGTGTTTATAGTATTGAGGGATTCAGTCAGGGTCTAAAACCCCTGTTTCCTCCAACAGTGTCATTGCAGATGGCTGGCCACCCCAGGGAGGCCATGTTTGGGGGGTCAGAGTGTTTGGCCCCATCGACGGAGCTGTGACCTTTCCCGAATGCTGCGTGAGGAACGTGGCCGGGCCTGAGCTGCTCTGCGGGGAGAATGACAACCTGGATCCAGGTTATCCGAGTGACTGAGCTCGGACCACAGGGCACGTTCCCATAGAGACCGAAAGGTCTGTTTCGTACGCCACAACCAATGGAGAGCAAGGCCCCGCCAACCACGCTGGACCGCTGACAGGACACTTGAGAAGCCAGGGGGTTCAGGGTGGGAGAGAAGATGGGTCTTCGGCCTTGCTCAGCTGACATCGGTTCTACTTAAGTGTGGGGCCCGGTCTGTGTGGTTGGAAGGGCTTTTCAGAGAGGTCATATTCTTCGTGTGGTGAGAGCTGCCAGGGCTGTAGGAGCCTCCCCTCTGACATGGCCAGGTGGGGCTGTGGGTGTTGCGGGCCTTGCTCTTGGGCGGCATGTGACATGCCTGCCGGTCCTCATGTGGTTTTGAGAGCTCATTGGACCGGGAGCTGTAAACCCAGATCGCTCAGTATTCACTTAGACATGGTATTCTTTTTTTTTCATATCTACAAAATGAGAATGTTGGGCTTTCATTATATTAGGGATTGAAAAATGATAATAAAATACAAAGAAACTTCATGCTGTTTAAATACAATGCTTACTGAGTTTTATTTGAGATTCATTTTATGTGTGATAACAGGTCACAAATAGTCTGGAAGATTTTAATACAGTGCTTTCTCTTTATACTCAGATCTTGAAAGAAGATGACCCCCTGCAGCTAATTTGTCTCAGAATTAGCTTAATTGTTTAGTGGCCTACCAGACGCAGGCCTCTTCTTGGAACCGTAATGGAGCTGGACGTGCACCATCTGTGGACGCGACGGGCTCCCTTCCTGAGATGTTCCAAAGTGAACAACGTGTGCACAGGAGCTCAGGCACCAAGGCCCAGCCGGCTGTCCCTGCTGCCGCCTCTGCACCAGCAGCAGCAGAGGCGACCGGCCTAGCAGCCTGAGCGTGCATTCCCCTCAGTCCGGTGAGGAGCCCGCCTCACAGCCCCGAGGGCCTGCCCGGGCCCTGTCCCTGCTCCAGCCATTGTCTCCAGGAGATGTCTGTGTGCTCCCGGGGGGGGGGGGCAGCTGAGAGGGAAGAAGTGTTCTCCCCGGCTGCCCAAGAGGTGACCTTAAGTGGGAGACACCTCAGAGGTGCTCCGGTGGCTGGCGGGGTGGGGAGTTCCTCCAGGCCTGACTCCACCCCCCGCCAGGCCCTCAGGAATGTGTGGGAAGAGCGGCAGGTTTGGAAGTCCTGTCCTTTGAAATGTTTAGCTAAACAGGAACCTTGGAAGGAAGCTTGGGACTGTTAGTCACATCCTGACTCGCTCTCCCCTTTGTGTCTGGTCCCTCCTGATCCCACATCCTTCATAAGGTGCCACATGGCCTCCTTCCTGTAGGAGAGGAAGCCAGGGCCGTGGCCCCTGCAGGAGGGGGAGAAGACCACACTCTCCCTCTGCTCAGGGCGACCCATCCCAGCCCGGCTCTGAGAACCACTGGGCAGCGAAGGATGTGGGTGCAGGGCAGGAGGAGGTGTGTGATCCGCTTGGCGTAGCGACCCCATAATCTCCTCATCCCTGCTCACCCTGGGCTCTTCCCCAGTGCCCTGAGCCACTAGGGGCAGAACCGAGTCCAGGACCCTTGCAGGACCCCAGTGCCCAGCCCTGCTCTTCACTGTGCATGACGGACAGGTGTTAGCCCTCCCCTGAGTGTCCCTCTAGGAGTGCAGGTGCTTTCTGGCTCCTCTACACACGGAGCAGACAGACAGTTACTGGAGGGCAGGGAGGGACTGTGTTATTTTCAGCCATTTGTTGAAATTTAGCAGCATTTTGGACGTGAGACGGAAACAGTGGTTCCTGTGCTTCATTATCTAGTAATAAATAAAGCTGATTTCAAGTCAAATTAGCTATAGGGGGCTCTCTCCCTTCAGTATTTGACTGAACATAAAACACCGTCTTAAAATCTTACGTTGAGAGCCGGATCTGACACAAAATGAATGTCAAAATAATGCTCACAGTAAACGTTGTATTTAAGTAGCCTGGGCACCGCCCCCCCCCAGTCTTTGATTTTATACCCCTGTTTAAATCATTTTTTGTAATAACCTGGCATTTAGGTTTCATGGATATGGAAAGACAATCAGCAGGACTGAGCTCTGGAGGTTGGTCGAACCTGGCTGTGTATTTGGGTCACGTGGAAATTAGCAGACGGACAAGGTCCTGGCTACACCTCAGGTCTGCCGCATAAGACTTGAGGGCCGGAATCGGCCTGTTGGACAGATCCCTGTGTGACTCACCAGCCTGCTTCTGGGCATGGTGGGGGAGGACTGGAGACTGCACCCTCTGGAGTGCGGGGAGATCTCAGGGAAGTAAAAGCCCGTGCTTCCCGGTTCTTGCTGGCTTTTGTTGCCTCATCTCTCAGCTCCTGGGTATGTTCTTGGACTTCCTGCTCCATTTCCTGCTTTCACAAAAGCCTAATTTGATGATGATGATGATGATGACAAATCAGCAACGTCTCTTTCCCCTCCGTACAGCTTATTTCTCAAAGGAGCCCAGTGTGTGGCTCTAATCCCTGACCCCGGTGTCTGAGAGCAGAAGTTGAGTTTGGGCTCCTTAGTCTGAACGCTACTGGAGACCAACAGGCACCCACCAACAGCTCAGAGTAAGGAGTGGCAGATGACATGGGGCTGGGCGTGCCGCGGGCATGGGGACAGCACGGGTGCAGGAATTCTTTTCGGCCTTGCTAATCAACAGGGCCTGGGGGACCGAGTCCCCTCTCACCCTTACCTCCCTGGCTGGAATGTCTCTGTGCTCTTGAAGAAGACGACCCCCCCCCCCCCCCCCCCACGCTGCACACAAAGCATGAGTGCTTGGGTGGCGTTGGACTTGGTGTGGATACTCAGGATTTTAAAAAACGCTCTCGCGGGCTGGAATGGACAGGATCAAGAGAAGGGCCGCGGTCGCCACACCCCTCGGCCAGGACCAGCTCATCTGCTTGGGCAGGAGCCTCCAGCCCGCTAGGACTCTCTGTCCTCCCTTCCAGAGTCTTCCAGGGCACGCCGTGTTTTGAACTCCAGATGAGGAAGGCAGATGTTTTTCTCATCTCCACCCACTCTGCAGCTCCTTGCCAAGCGAGCCGAGTTGGAACACAGTTTACTGCTAAGTGGCTGCGGCCGCGAGGCCTCCAGCCCGTCAGCCCCGCCACCAGGCAGCTGCCGCACCTTTTATCAATTAACCATCCACGGAGAACGTGGGAGGGAGGACAGGAACAGGCGTGGGAGAGAGGGCCGCCCAGCTGAACTCTGACTCCGAGGCCAAGGGTGGGAAGGAAATGTGGCACAGTGGCTGAGAGAACGATATTGGCTAAATTTAGAGTCGTTTTTTTGGCTCGCCAGTTCTGAGTTTTATAGTAGTTTTTGAAGCAAAATAACTCATTTTCCAGCAGGGAAGTGATGCCTAGAAGGAAAGAAACAAGGAGGGAAGGGAGGGAGGGAGGAAGGGAGGGGTGGGCATTCAGTCCCTTGCCGAGGGGCGGGTGTCAAGCGGTCTCATCTGCTGTCCTTTAATGCACATCGTGAGCCTGTGAATGAAAGGAATTGCACGGTGACAACACTGGACGGATTGTGTGCTGCTCCAGAGGACGGGACACAGCTGCCATCTGCCTCCGCCCTCCTCCGCAACCGGGATTGGCGGCAGCTGAACGGCAGCAGCAGCGTTTCCTTCCCTCTTTTCAGCTGTGTACAAATATAGACCCTTGAGGGGTGTCATCAAGCCCAGGGCTCTGGCCCGAGTGCTGTGGTGGCCTCATTTCCCCCAGGAGTACTGGAAAGAGGGAAAGGGCTGATTCCAGCTCCAGCCTCCCTGGGAGGGGAGCTTGGGGCAAGGCTGGGCTGGCTGCCCGTGGGGTGGGCTTCTTTCTTCAGCAGCCTAGAGGGTGATGCGATCAAGATTCAATCCAGTTCAATTCAGCTGACTTCAGTCCAGTCCAAGGATTCCTTGAGCTCTCACTATGCACAGGAGGACTACTATTGTGGAGGAACAAAAGAGTTACACCAGGGGTGGTGGCGCATCCCCGCATTCACAGTGGCTCAGGAGACCGAGGGAGGAGGACCTCAGGTTTGAGGCCAGCCTCAGTAACTTAGTGAAACCCTGATCAAAATAAAATAAATAAATAAATAAAAAGGGCTGGGGATGTAGCTCAGAGGCCAAGCACCTCTGGATTCAACCCTCAGTACCCAAAACAGCAACAACAAAAGAGCCCGACTCTTTGTCACCAAGGCAAGGAGACCCGTTGACACAAATATAAATGCAGACACGAGATGGCTGTGAGAAGTTCTCCTCAGAGACACGCAGACAGCAGCGCACGGTGCAGGAGAGGAGGGAAGCTGCTGCCCGTTTCTGTCACAGGAGGACGCAGGCTCCTGGGGGTGCCCCCACCCCCACCCCCCGTGGCCTTCCTGACCCCCTTGGTTCAGGTCTGGTGTGAATGAGCGCGTGAGCCTGCTCTGCCGCGGGGGCTGCGTGGTGTCCGCTGGCCGGGTGGGGCCGTGCTGGGACAGGGAAGGGGATCTGAACGATCCGATCCCGGGCGCAGTGAGCCCAGGCTGGTGGCAAGACCCCTCCTCCGCTTTTGCTTTTCTCAACATGCTTATTCCGGGCCGGGTCCTGGCTGCGTCGGGCCGCGGTGCTGCGGGCCTCTGCAGCTTGTCCTCCGTTGCCGGGGCTCAGGGCTCTCCCCAGGGGCTCCCACCCACATCTCGTGCACGCACACGCTGGGTGCCCTGGGGGTCCGGCCTCCCTCGTTTATGGCTGAGCGGGGAGACAGCCGGATTCCTTGGTCAGGCTCTGTTGGTGCTTTGATGTGGCCACTCCCGTTCAGGCCACCCCTCCATCTAATCACGGGACTTAGGAGTGACCTACCTTCCCCCAAGGGACCCAAGCTCCTCTCTCCAGATCCCTCCCTTCCTGCCGCGCCCTTCCTTCTCTCCTCCAGTCCTGGCCTTCCACTGCCCCTCCGGCTGGCCCTGCCCTCCTCCTCTCCCTCCCTCAGCTCCACTCCTGCACGAGGTCGGTGCCTGGGGGAGGCTCCTAGGGCCAGGCCTGCAGGGAAGCCTAGCAGAGCAGCGCCTCAGCTCGGCCTGCAGCTGACCCCAGCTCCCCGATAGGGAAGCCCATGTTTAGGGGTGTAGCCACAAAGTCCAGGAGGAAGGAATCAAAGGGCGACACTGATTGGGTGACAGGAAGGCCAGTGGTGGTCATCAGGACTGACTCTGGGGAAGGTGGGGTGGGGCCGGGACCCAGGCTTCAGGAGGATGTGGAGGGAAGAGGGGGCCCTGCTGATTCAGGGGCCAGGGGTGGGGAGATGCAAGGAGCAGGCGGGACGAGAGGGCACAGAGGGGTGCTGAACCCCAGGGGCCGCCTGTTTCCAGGCTCTGTGCTCACACGAAATGAGGTCCTGCTGAAGAGGACTCAGGAGATTCAGCTCCAGAGAGTGACAAGTCCCAGAAGGGACAATGGCAGCTGGGGACCACAGCTTCAAGGACCAGAAAGACACTGATTCAGACCAGCCCGTGTGTTAGGAATCGGGTCAGTGGCTGCTGGTCTGAATGTCTGTGTCCTCCCAGGAGTCCTAACCCCCAAGGGGACAGTCTGAGCCCTTGGGAGGTGATCAGGTTGTGAGGGTGGAGCCTCAGGAAAGGGTCTGGTGTCCTTATAGAAGAGGCCCCGGAGAGGTGCCACCTCTTGTGCCGCGTGAGGACTGCATGAGGTGGGCTCTGCTGCCCTCCTGATCTTGGACTTCCAACCTCCAGACGGTGAGAAATAGATTGTTGTAGTCCGTAAGCCGCCTGGACTGTGGCATCTTGCTGTAGTTGCCTGAGACAGTGCCCCGCTTCTCCCAGTGACACCCCAGTTGCTGGTGACGAGTTCTGCTCCCCCAAATGTTGAAGTCTGAACATTAGAGAAGCACGCCGAGGCAAGCATGTAAAGCAGGGTTTATTTAAAAGGGGTCACGTAGACTTCTCCCGGGAGGGAGCAGGGGGCCAGAGCTGGTGTCCTGGTATCCCAAGAAGCGAGGCAGCTCTGCCTCTTTATATGCCCCAGGCTTCCCTTGTTCTCCTGCTCTTCCCTCATCTCCCTCCTTCTGTGTACTGACCAGGCCCAGGAATGCTGGTGGGCTGGCCAAAGGTGGGAAACAGGTGGGCTGAAGGGGGAGGGTAGGATGGAGCAGCCCAGGGCACACGAATGAATCAACTTTACAGCTCCCTGCAGGGAGGGCAGCTCCTGGACAGGTTACCTTGGCAACAGGTTGGGGCAGGGGCCGGTTCTTGATAAGGGTGGAGGAAGGGCTCTGAAGGAATCAACATGTCAGTCCTTCAGGGGACAGCCTCTGACTTCCCAGACTCACTCAGAATCGGCCTCCTTGATTCGACCTGACTGATTTACCGATCTATACTGACTGCCTGTCAGATTCTGGCTTCAGCAGGACACCCTCTTGCTCTACTGCCAGGGAGCCGCATGCCCCAAGTCTGCGGTGGCCCTGGTCCCGGAGAATCAGGAGAGGACTTGGTGGGAGACCAGCAAAGCCAGGGCCCCCTACAAATTCTCTCCCCTGCTAACCACAGCATTTACAGAGCCACCAGGGACATTTAAGGTCCATAAAACCCTGTGTTTACAAGAAATATCTTCTTGAGGAGTTAGTGTTTGCCGAAGGTCAAGGTGGCATTTATTATCACTTTATAGGTTTGGGTTTGCAAACCACAGACTATGCTTCTCCTTGGTTTCCAGGCTTTCCAGGAACCAAGGTGCCCGGGATCCCACGGCACTCTGAATTGAGTCATATATTTCTAATGATGCTGCAAATATTAAGGAGATCAACATCATCTTTAATTTATTATGTTTACTTACGAAACAGATGTGCAATTCAGAGCAAAAAGAAAAAGTGCTCGCACACCTATCTTGGGGACAATCAGTGGCTTTGTCACAGGCGCTTCCTGTCCTGTGCCTCGCCAGCCCTTGTGCATGTGCACGTTGTTAGCTCCTCCACAGTGGACGTGGGCCTTCCAGGAGTTCACGTCTCCTGCGGGACGGAGGCACAGCGATCACGGAGCGTCTGTGGTTCAGGACCGCTCCGTGGATGCCAAGGCCTTCCCGGCAGGCAGTGAGCGTCCGGTTTGGATCTCTTCAGTGGAAGGTTTAATCGTCACCCAGATGGCATTTTATCCATTGCAAATTTGCATTTGTCATTCTTTCTTCCCATCTCCTGTCTCTGCCTTTTCCCTCCTTCCAGGCAAAATTGATGAATGAAGAAGGAAACCGAGGCTCCGCCCACCGCAGCACGTGCCTGTCCCTGGGTGGAAGGCCTTCGCTGCTCCCCTGACCCCGCCTCAGCAGAGCCCCCGCATGCTCAGGATGGGGTCCTGCTCACTAGGGGGCTTCCTTGTGTCTGCTAAATTGACTTCTGGTTTTCCAAAGGAGGCCGAGTCCCCGTTTCTGGGCCTACCTTGAAGGCACGTGGAAGCAGAGGTCAGACGGGCGCAGAGCTTGGAGAGGAGCTGCCCGGAGCCAGGGCGGTGCCGAGAAGCAGGTGGCAGTCCTGGCGAGGGGCTGGAGTGTGGCTCCTGTCACGAGAGGTGACGTGGCGGTGCTTGGGAGTGTTATTAACCGTCATGTGAAGAGGAGTCGAGCCTGGTACAGAGGTGACCTCTCCAGGTCCCAGGGCTTGAGTAGCATCCTAGAGGTCACGGCTCCGGGTCATGCTCGGAGGCTCGGCTTCCTCGCCTTCTAGCTGATGGGTGCTCGTGCAGACGGTGCCCTGCCGGAAACCCCCAAGGCTTCTCCTAGCCATCAGGGGAGAGCCAGCAGGTCCTGCCAGCCTCCTGGCCCTCTCTTCTCACCACTGCCCCCAACCTTCTAGATCCTTCCTTCTCTCCCCAAAGCATGGTCAGAGTCCTAGTAATTAGGTTGTGCCCCCAACAGCAGTGGTTTGTAATGACAAAGATGTGCTTTCTACTGGAGCTAGAACTCAGGCCCATCTACTGCTGGCCTTGTGTGGACCAGCCAGAAGGGTCTGCCTGCACCAGGCCCTGGCGACCACTGACCTCAGCTGATCTCCACAGAAGCTCCCATGACTTGGCAGAAGTGGGAAGGATGTGCCAAGCTTGTACCCATTAAGTTTGTTTCTCCTTGTCCCAAGCAAGTCACACCCACTTTCAAGGGGCCAACTTCAAGGGGACAGCTGTGCAGGCCAATGTTCACCCGGGAGTGGGAGAGCCGGGGACGCCTAGTGAAGGCCACCGCTGTCTACTGGAGCCGGCAGGTCTCCCCTAGGGCCCATGCTCCAGTTATCCATCCAGAGGGCTGCTTGAGTCACCCCCTCAGTGACATTCCTGACCAGACACAATGAAACGACCACCTGGCAGGCCACTATCATGTCTCTGAGTCTCTTCTGCTTGGCACTTATGACCTCTTGGCAGTTTTTTTTTTTTCTATCTATCTATCTATCTATCTATCTATCTATCTATCACCTGTCTTCACCCATCTCTCTGACTCTATCCATATCTATTTCCATCCTTGTCTATCCATCTGTCCACCTCTATCTCTAGCTCCATCTCTATCTACCTACGGATCTCCATTCACATCTCTCCATCCACATTTCTATGTCTGTCCATCCATCCGTTTGTCATTCCCTCCCTCCCTCCCTCCATTATGTGTACTTCAAATACACATATGCTCTCTGGGAAGCCTGTGGACTGCTCCCTGCAGCAGTAGTACAGACTCTAGTCACACCTGCCGGGCAATCCCTGCTGAATCGCTGACCGAGTGGCCTGAGTGTGGCTGTGACACAGGAGGCAGTGGTGTGGCGCAGCCGGCACTATCGTGTCCTGCGCTCTCCCTCTCTCAGTGAAGAACCTGGGGAACCTTTGTCCTGGGGTGGAGGAGGGGCAGCCCTGAAGGGTGGAGGGGTGTAGACAGGCGTTGGGAGGAATGTGGGTGTCTAAGGGAGAGGCCTGGCAGCTGTCTTCAATTAGTTCATGTTTGCAGGATACTTTCAAATACCAGACATTGTTGGCGGGCCCTTGAAGAGTTTAAAAGGCTAAAGTCACCGCTAGACAAGCACTGAGTAAAAGCATTTGTCACCTGTGTGACCTTCTCAAGGCTGCCGTAGCCCAGTGCTCTTGTCCCTTGGTGTCTGTGGGGGATTGGATCCAGGGCTCCACTGATATCAGAATCCGTAGACTTCAGGTCCCTTATGTAAAGTGGCATGCTCTTTGTATATCCGCCTGTAGGGTTGGAATCATCTTTAAAGGATGTGTTGCTAATACCCTGTAAACGCCATGTGAACACTTGTTATGCCCTGTGGTTTAGGGAATAATGACAGGAAAATTCTGTAGTGTTCAGTACAGACATAATTTTTTTGGCAATAATTTAGGTCCCTGTTGGGTTGAATCAATGGATATGGAGCCTCTGTAATTTCACTTTCTTCAGTTTCAGTAACTTGTGGCCCACCTCAGGCTGAAAATATTAAATGGAAAATTCCAGACAACTTTCATCATAGTATATTGTTATCTTTGTTCTACCCTGCTATTAGTGTTAATCTCTTGCTGTGCCTACTATAAACTTACGATGGTGGGCATGAATGCATAGGTCAGAGCCTTGTATACACAGGGTCTGGTACTGCCCGGGGCTTTAGGTACATGCTGAAGGTCTTGGAATGTATCCGCTGCAGACAATGGGGACCCCCATACTACAGCGCATGGCTTCAAAGAGCAGAAATTGATTTTTCACAGTCCAGCAGGCCAGAGGTCTAAGAGGCAGGTTCAGCAGGCCAAGGTCCCCCTTCCTGGCCACTCCTGGGTCAGGTGCTGTCAGTGGGCCTTGGAGTCCCTTGGCTTAGAGACACACCTCTGGCTCCTTGGCCTCTTCCTCCCATGGCCTCTCCCGTGTGGCTACATGAGTGTGGCTGTCCCCGTGTCTCCTCTTCTTCTCAGGACGCAGTCTCACTGGATCAAGACCCACCTGCCATCTCATCCCATCAGGACCCCCTCTTAGCAGATTAGACATGATTACGTTCACAGGTATGAGGGGCTGGGACTTCAGCGTGACTCGGGGGACACAGTTCCAACCACAGCCACTTCCCGTCCATCCTGATGTTCGCAGGATGCGCGTCCACGAACGCGCTGTCTCTCAGCTGACGCTGGACTGTGCCCCAAGTGGGTCTCCAGGGCTCTGCTGCTGCCCCGCTGGGCTCTCTCTCTGGCTGACGCTGCCAGGACGCAAGTTGAAAGGGCATCGAGGACACGGAACCTCCTGAACATCGTATCCCAGCCTCACGGGGCAGTGGCCACGGCTGCCTCCCCGGTGACCGTGGGGCTGACTGGGAGCCGTGCTCCTCACCAGAGAACACCGTACCACGTCACGCATTGCCAGAGTGGGAATCAGTCAAAATTCAAACCTCCAAGTACACTGTCTCTTGACTGTGTATTTATTTTAGAAAAAAATCATAACTGTGGGTAGCAGGTTTGCTGATTGAACTGATCATCCACAATTAGGAGCAGGTGAAGATTCCGTCCCTGGGGACCTCTGGGCCGTGGAGGGGAAGTTAAACAGAACGGTCTGTTTTATTTCCTGCAAGTTAGGAGAGAGCCCTGAAATTACAAGACCTGGCTCCAGCCTGGTTTCCGGGGCTTATTAGCTACGTGGCCTTGGACAAGTTCCTCTCCCTCTCAGCACCTTCAGTGAGGCGGGGAGAGAACCAGAGGCTCCAAGGTCAATCCCAACTGCACAGTGGCAACTACATGGTAAATTTGGGAAAAGAGCCAGTTCCTAAAATTTCTTTGTTAAGGAATGGTAGCTTTTTTTTTTTTTTTTAACTCATATGTTGGTTCATGGAACCAGATAATCAAATCTGAATGCTATTTTCAGTTCCTCACCTTGAATAATATATTCTCTGCAAGAATCCAAGATGACTCGGTTTCTAAGCAGGGTTTCCAAATCATTAATTAATTCATTAAATAGCTCAGTCAAGGTCCAAATGCCAATCAAAAAGAACACGACTTCCCCGGATCTTAGCGGCAAACCCAGGCAAGCCAAGCGAAGCCGTGGTGAAGGAGCCGGCGGGGCGCAGCGGGGTCTGGGGAGGGAGACTGGGGTCCAGAGAAAGCCACTGACCCCTGGGTGTGGGGTCGGATGCTCCGCACCAGCCCGGGCAGCTCTGCAGCCCACAGGAGCTCAGTCAGCGTGGGCCCTGTGGGGCTTTGTCCGGGGTCCGGGATGCCCATGTCACCGCGGCAGCAGCAGGTGGAGGCCGCGTTCCCAGCAGTGGCCTTGCGCTCCCTAGGGAGGCTCCTGTGTGCCCGGCCCTTCCTTCCCTGGATTCCTGGTGCCTCCTGTCCAGCATGTTCTCTGTCCACCTCCTCTGCCGTGGCCATGTGTGGGCTCTGCAGGAGCGTTGAGAAACCAGCACCAGGGACCTCAAGCCTCCGCCTGCAGGGCCGCCAAGCAGAGGTTCTCTCTGGCTTGCAATGATTCCCTCTGGCATGCAGAGTATTTTAGGAGTGTTGTCAGAAAGACAGAGACAACTGTATGCTTGCATAGTTTGAGCCAATGTTTCTCAACATTAAAAAAATGTATAAACCTCCTTTGAAAGGCCTTCTGTTTTGACTTGATTATACTTATTTTTCTGTTATATCAACATGTACAAATAGGAAACTAAGAGAAGCTTCTTATGCATCTATTTCTTATGCAACTATAAAACTAAAACAAATTTACAAGTTTAATGAAGAGAAAATCTTAACAAATAAAATTCATGGTACCACTATTTATTGTGATAACTGGTGTTTTGCTGAAAAGGAGAGCCAATGAATTTGCTTTTAACTGCCACTTATTATCTTGATAGATGAACTAATCTGTGTGCTCTAAACGTGATCTTGAACACTTCAGAAAAGCATTTGCCAAAAGTCCTTCCTTGAATGTTGACTGTTACACTCACTACAAATGAACTATTACCAGCTGGTATGTACAATGATTAGATCCAAATAACACATCTGCTCCAAAAATAACTATGGTCACTAATTCAAAGTTCAGCATGTGTTGCTACTGTCTTTTAGACGACAACTCGGTTCTCTCTCACTTTCCTCTGCTTAAACGATTGCAAAACCTTTGTTTATACCATGAAGTGGGAATCAAGGCCTTGTGCATGAAGACTGTGGTCTCTGTTCTTCACTCTCTAACCCCTAAAATAAAACAACAAAACTTTATCTCATTGTGTCTAAGGTGCATGACGAGTTTATGGACTGTGAAGAAACAAACACGGCTGTCAATTAAAATATGAAACACCATCAATTATAAGATGCAAAAATGTGAAAAAACACATGTTAGGATAAATTCAATAGAGTAATTTTAGCAAATATTTGCAGAGCTTTTATGTGTTGGCATTTCTTAAGTGTTTATGTACACTAATTCACTTAATCCTCTCAGGGCCTTGTGAGGAAGTACCTCAGCCAGAACAGGCCAGCTTCTTCCACAGTGACAAACAACACCCAAATCTCTGTGGCTCAGCTTAACAAATGTTTATTCCTTGTGCATATCAAGTCATTTGTGGGTCTGGGTGACTGTCCAGGACCGTCTAAGTGCAGGCTCAGTTTTCTAGGCGGTTTCTATCTTCCTTCACCTCCAAATTGACTTCGGTTCCTGGGGATTTTTGGTGGGAAAGACGTGGGAATTGTGTATACTTTCTTAAACATTTCTCCCCAAAGTAATTCCTATCACATTCACTGCATTTCATTGGCCAAAGCCTTTCATATTGGCCACAGATGAAATTAAGGAGACAGGTACCCAGACATGGAAGAGACTAGAAATCTTGTTGAGACTAGTGCTTGCCACAAGCAGGTTACACTCATTTTACAGTTAAGAAAACTCAAGTGCAGACAGACAAAGTAACTTACGGGAAGTCACGGCTACTATGTGGCAGCATGTAGTAGGGCTTTGAACGCAGCCTCTGTCATTCCAGAGTTGCACTGTCAGCTGCAGGAGCCCTGTTTGGGGAGATGGCTGAAATTGAGGTTGACTACGAGCTTTGGACATGTTTGGGCATTGGCGCCTTCCGTAGTCTCACGGGACTTGGCCCGGGATCTTGCGAGACTTGGCTGGAGATCTCGAGGGACTTGAGCGAGATTGCGGAGGAGGTCTGCGCCATTTTTGGAGGTTAGAGGAGCGTGGACGGCGTGTCGGGGTGTAGTTAGAGCCAGAGAGAAAAGTTTATCAGAATAAAAGGCTGTTTGTTTCTAGTTCGTCTCTAAACTTCTTCCCGCGGCTTCTTTGCTCCAAGCGGCCATCGCTTCAGGCGACTACAGTCAGCCACGGGCCCCTGTCTTCCCTCTCAAAGTTTTGAAAGCACCTGCCAAACAACAAACTTTTAGTATTTGGAAATGCTCCTCAATAGAGAATTATCACATCAAAACAGAAATTTTACTCTAAAAACTGATCAGTGAAAAGAAGACTCCTCTTAGTTCCGCCGTGGATGCTGGGTTTGTGTGGGATTTTGACGTGAGGACATGGCAGCTGGAGATGTGACAGTACCCCAAGGTTAGGCGGAGTTTGGTGCTCACAGGGCTTGTGGACACAGTCATTAGCTCAGGCTGTGGAACAGCTCAGCAGAATTCATCATCTGTCATTTATATTATCTCATCCAGATGATGTGGTATTTTTTAAGATTTCCGCAATGAAGATACAAACCATGGAAATGTTCTTGGAGCTGACATTCACGTGCCTAAGACTGTTTGTGTGCTTCAGTTTGGAACACTTGGCTTAGGAGATTTTAAACAAAATGAGGAAGAGAGGGTCCGGAAACTTCCCCGAGTTGTGAGTTGTTCATGTGCCCGTTAGTGTTGTCCTTGCAATTAGTTCATTGCTAGTGTTTGCTGTGGTCAGGGAACTCTGATGGCCTGTGACTGTCAAAATGCTGAGCACCCAAAACACCTGTGGCTTGCTGCAAACTTGTCCTCCCTGTATCAATGCTGTCTGTACAGAGCTGTCAGGTTGGGGTTCCATTTCTCTAGAAAGTCTGACTTTCAACTCATGGCCCAGCAAAAAAAAAAGTGTGGTAGTTATTCTCAGCTGTAAGCCTTTTGCTATTGAACTTCAGTTCTATTCTATTAATATCTCTCACACACCCCAATCTCTTAGGTAGGAGTTTTTAAAAATAACCAGTGCATGGGGAAAGACTGGGTGGGTGGGTGGGAGAGGGTGGGAGGCGGGTGCAGGGAGACCCAACAGGAGGCCTCTGCAGTGGGGGAGGCTGGGGACAATGAGGCTGGGAGTGTGACCATGGAGACGGGAACACAGTACTTCTCGTGTGCGGCATGTCTGTGTTCGGGGAGTGCTGGACCATCCTGGGACCCTTCTGTGTCCTTGTAAGATGAACAGTTTCATGTACTGGGCGTATAATAGGCCAGCTGCCTCTAGTTTTACCCTTACAAACACACCCAGTCCAACCAAACCATCAGAGCGGTTCGCAGGACCAAAGTGTGCCGCCCGGCGGACGATTCCGGGCTGGAGGAGGGGCGTGCAGGCTAGATAAAGCCTGGCAGATCCACGGGCGAGCTCTTCGGTGACAGAGAACGTGGCAGGGAGAGCCCGGCTCCAGGGAAGGAGAATCGTGAGGGCATTGCGCTTCCCTGGAGGCGGAGGCTTGGCAGCTGTTGACGTGTGGACACAGTGGCTCTCACGTAGGCAGCTCCTCGGTGAGCCCAGCTGGGGTGGTTGGGCTGTGTGTGAAGACGGGCTACGGCGCGGCTCCCCAGGCAGAAGCTTCCAGCAACGGAGCTGGCATGGCCAGACTTCCTAAGCACTGCCCTTTCTGGACCGTCTTATTCCCTGGAGTTTGTTTGATCTATTCCTGCAGGTAGGAGGCGGAGGATAGAAAGAATGCCTTCCCTGTGACCCAGGCCAGAATGGCCAGCTTGTGTTTTTTTTTTTGTGGGTGCCCACTGTGTGCCAGGTACCCAACAACCTGGGTAGGCTCATAGAGAGACCAGGAGGCAGGTTCCATCCTACCCCATTCCACTGCTGAGAGAGACGAAGGCCCCCAAAAGTGACTGCATTGCCCAAGGGCACAGAGACACCTCTAGGTGGCCAATGGCTTTTTCACAAGAACAAATCTGGCTACCAGTGAATTCTAAAAATTGGAATGTTCAATAAAAAGTACTTTAAGGCATTCTGTGCACAAATGTACTCAGTTATTTATCAGCAGGCCTCACACGGAGCTCGGGGACGGTGAGGCACACAAGCGGGAAACTTGCCTGAGAGAAGATGGCGATCTCGAGAGGACAGGCCAGCTGTGCTGGTCTGTGTGACTGTGACAGGAATTGCCATGCGGTGGTGTGAGTGCCACAAGACTTCAGGACAGGAGTGGCGTCTGCCCACGGAGGTGACCTGGTGGTCTGTACATACCGGTGGGCCTGGAAGACCAGGTGCGTGGGTGGAGATGGGACGGAGGCGAGGGTTGGTCCCAGGGCATGAGGGCAGCGAGGCTCTGGGGAGGCAGGATGGTGAGGCCATTTTCAGCCACCACCCTCCCCTCTTGGGTAAATGCAGTGAGATCTATGGCAGGGATTTCTGGACAAGTCCACTGTTGTCCAACTGGAGCTGTGCAGATCCTGAGTGAGGGGGTGGAGGGTGCAGAGAAAGTATTATGGTCTGTATCTGGAGCATCCCCCTATGTTGTCGCCGGAAAGGGACTGCAGCCCAGCACGGCGGCGCCGCGGGAAGGAGCCCGGAGACAGGATGGAGACGAAAAAATTCTTTAATCTTTCTCTCTCTGTCTCTTGTAATTTCTAACACCACATACACACTCTCACAAGAATCCAAGACACCTACTCTTACAAGAAACTACAATATATCCATACAATAGCGATAACCCTGTCCTTTCTCTCTCTGGTCTCATCCCTTGCGCCCGAGCAGGAATGGCGCTAGCCCGATCTGCTGAGTCACAGCTCAAATCTCTCGAGATCCTGGGCCAAGTCCCGCGAGATCCCAGGCCAAGTCCCGTGAGACTACGGAAGGCGGA
Organism: Tamias sibiricus; assembly: GCA_025594165.1. NCBI lineage: Eukaryota > Metazoa > Chordata > Mammalia > Rodentia > Sciuridae > Tamias > Tamias sibiricus. The sequence continues at coordinate 146,821,186 of CM046666.1, forward strand.
AATGCCCAAAAATGTCTATGGCCCGTAGTCAACCGCAATCTTAGCTATCTCCCCAAACAGGGCTCCTGCACCCCCAAAGCTCATGGAACCCAGTGCATCGAGGCTCAGAGGGGGGCTTTTAGGCAAGAGGAGGGCTGCGGATGTGTCAGAGAATTAGTGCATCTGATGGGTGACTCCTCTGACAGCTGAATGGACCACTGGGAGGTGGGAGGAGGGGGTCACTGGGTGTGCCCTGGAGGGTCTGTCTTAGCCCTGGCTCCCCCCCACCCTTTCTCCCTCTTTCTCTCTCTCTCCCCCTCACCCTGGTTTCTGGCTGTCACATGCTGAGCAGCTGTCTTCTGCCGTGTCCTTCTGCCATGATGTCTCCGCCTCGAGCTCGCAGACCATGAACTGGATCTCGTGAAACTGTGAGCCAGACGGTCCTTCCCTCCTCTAAGTTGTTCTCGTCAGGTGTTCTGTTCACCGCCATGAAGAGCTGAGTACCACGCAGGCGAAGTGGTCCTGGCAGGGTGGGTGGGCTGCAGGTGGAGAGAGGCGCCAAGGGCCGGAGGTTGGTGAGCATGCCCGGAAGGAGCACAAGGGTGTGAGCGCCGCCCCGTGGATACACCCTCGCACTGCAAGCACGAGCCACCGAGGGCTGACACGCTGACCAGGGCACAGACCAAACACGAGTCCCGCGATGGTTCCCCTGGCCTTCTAGAACTTAGAAGGGCTCTTGAGAGATCATTCAGATGATCTGGTTCACTTAACAAAAACTGCAGGTGAGTTTCAACTAGACTTTCTTCCCTGGATCTAGCAGGTGGACAAAATCTTCTGATGATTTCAACCATTGACAAAGTTGTCGTCCTTGAAAAATGTGGGCAGAGCAGCATCTTCGTCCCGGAGAGACACACACAGGTGGATTTGCCAGAAGATACCTAAGAAGACAGGCAACTAACTGCATGTGCCCCGTGAGCGTGGGGGACACTGGGGTGTGGAGGGCTGTGGGAGGGGGGGAGCCAGGTGACGATCGGCAAGCCTTCTGAAGAGCATGAGGGGCCAGTTGGCTAAGGTAGCACAGGAAGGGCCTCCAGGTTCCACGTCTCCAGTGACGTGCTGCTGTTTCTTCCTCATTTTAAATAAATATCCATATTTGTGCCCAATTTTGCATCCATCACTTTGTGACCTTTTTATTCAAGAGGCTCCAAGTTATATAAGATCCAGACCCCACCAAATTTGGACAAGTCCCTGCTAAGAGTGTTTGCTGGGGGCTGGGCTAGGGGACAGCTCCTGGATTAGATGTTTTGTCTTTTTTTTTTTTTTTTTTTTCCAATTTCCACATCTTCTTTCTACTGCAGCCTTGAAGGAGGGATTGGGGCCACACAGCTGCACCTGGGCAGCGGTGCAGGAGAGCAGAGGCTGTGGCCTCCTGGGCCCCAGGCAGGGCTCCTACAGCGGGGCTGAGCTCAGGAGGGCCAGCAGGCTGCTCCTCTGTGGTTTCCAGGTGGAGGGTGCCTGCTCCCCCTCCCCACTCTGCTGCCCAGAATCTTCTGCTCTTTCTTGGTATCAGTGCAAAATGAGACTGAAACCTCCACGTGAAGAGTGAAGACAGGACAAGTTGAGGAGTGCCCATGGCTTGGGGGCTGACCCTCTGTGTTGTGATGAAGGAGCCCTGTGATCCGTCTGCTGCGCACAGTGACGCATCTGTCACCATGACGAATTGCTTCTTAGGCCACAGCCTGGCCCCCTGCCTTGGTTTCTTTTGTATCCCAGCACCTGGCACAGCACTGACGATGCCACCTTACCACGGGGGAGGCATCGGGAGCCACCGTGAGTTCAGCTGCAGACACAAGTGTTAGTGCATGCTGGCCAGCCACATGCTTGGGGCCCACACCGGCCCCGTGAGGGGCCTGTTGCCTTCCTTGTTTACAGATGGAGAAACTGAAGGGCAGAGACCGGCCAAGTTGTGTGCAGCTAGATCAAGTCATTCATCCAACACATTTTAAACTTCACAGGGGGTAAAAATCAGGGAGTCTCAGTGCTTGGAACAAGGCCCAGTCATACCTGATGGTCACAGGCAATCAACACCCGCTTGTCTGGACCAAAGGCCACTCCTGCAGGGCCTGCCTGGACAAGGCCAGTCTTCCAGTGGGGTTTAGTGTCAGGTTAATTCAGTTTGGATGGATGTGTGGACTTACCAGGCCTGATTTAGAATAGAGAGCAAAAGTGTGTGTGCGTGTGCACGTGAGCATGTGTGACTGCATGCGTGTGTGTGCTCCATGTATGCAAGTGTGCCTGGCGGTGCCCGTGTGTCTGCATGGGAGTGTGTGTGCGGGAGGGGAATGACTGGAGTGTCAGCGTAGGGAGACGCAAGGCCACACTACCGCCTGCACCCAGGGTGACAGCCGTGTGAGAGTCCGTTGCTTCCAGCCATCACTGTGTCCCTCAGATCTGTGGGGGGACCGGAAAAACCAGGGCCCAGGCAGGATGGTGACGGAGATGTTTTGGCGTTGACAGCCTGAACGTGACAGATAAGATGGGTGAGACTCTGGCCAGGTGAGAGTGAAGTGAACCAAGAAAAGCAATCAGGGTGGGCGACGCGCCCTGGCGCCTCCTGGGAGACCAGGGTCTGGCCGCATGTGTCGGGAGGGGGTTTCTCAAAATCCCGCAATCAATTGGAGGAATGGGGCCTGCAGAGAGGTCTGCCGTGATTCAGCGCCTTGCCGCTCTGCACGTTGCTGAGCAGATGGAACGGCGGTCCTTGGCTGGGTCCCAGGCCTCCGGAAGCCGAGTCCATGGGTCCTGCCCGGAGGGGTGCCAGCTAACGGGAAATGTAAAGGATGGGGCCGCTTTGTCTTCCCTCGCTCCCTTTTCTTCCCAGGCCGGCCCGGCTCCCCAGGCCTCCTGTCCTTCCCTCTGGGGATGCCCCTGCCAACCTGCAAGCTGTTCTGTGGCTCCGGCCCCGGGGCTCGTCAGTTTATCCAGCTGAGTTTTAAAATGGCCTCATTTTTCCTGACACGAGGTGAGGAGGCAACAGTGTCACTGTAGGAAAATGACTGGCATCGCTGCCACCGGAGGGCATCGGGAGCCCTGCTGGCCCGCACCACAGCGGTGGGCCCTGGGACACGGCTCTGCGCCACCTCTGCCTATGCTGCGTGCTGAAATGTTGGTGGGAAACGTGGGGTCTGGCGGCTCACGGGGTCTCCTCACCCCAGGCCTTTGCCAGGGGAGGCCGTCGTCCATGCAGAGCGCTGGGCTCCCCTGAGCCTCTGCAGGGGCTAAGCGTGGGCAAGGAGCCAGGCCGCTGTGGCTGGCCGCTGTGCCCGTCTACCTGCTTGGGCTCTCCTCCCTTCCTCGCTGACCCTGCCGTCAGGGCAGGCCAGTGAGGAGGGACTGAGCAGCTTGGGCAAGTGGGTGCTGTGGCGCTGAAACAGCGCCAGGATCCTCAGCCCCAGAGCTGCTGGGAAGGGGGCGGGTGAAGACCCCTCCCCTGCCCTCCAGTGAGGCTTCCTGCCCGAGCTCAGCCTGTCTTCTCCAAGTGTGGAGGGGGCGACAGGGGGCATGTGGGCCCCACCAGTCCTGGGCTGAGACCTGGCCTTGGCAACCTGCTCTGCACGCAATTTGGAACTTCTGTTTCCTCATCTAAATGGCAGTGATAATAATGCCCTAATTTAAAGGCTGATGAAAGAACCGCAGATACGCCCAGTTTCGAGTGCACGCTTGACATATGTTTTTGCCCCATGCTTAGTGTTTCTGAGCAGCTAGGCACGGATAGAATAACTCTTAGAGCATTCATCGAGGTCAAATGTCCATGCACAGGCATAAACACTCAAATTTTCTGTAAGGCAGCCAGATGAGTTCGCTGCAAAGATCCCCCTCTTCCTCGAAGAAGACAGCATCGAGGAGACACAGATGAGCCTCCTGCACTCAGGCAGTTACAGACACATTCAAAAGACAGCACAGATTCTAAGGCAGAAGCCCCCACATCCCCTTTTCAAAATAAATTATCATTTTCTGTTATAAAGATCTTTAAGCACACTTTTAAAATATGTGACTTTAGGTTCAAAAAGCTATTCATTTTGATAAATTTGGTGACTTTCTATTTTTACCTTACATCAAAAAACTTATCAAATATGTAACAAATTGTCCAGTTTTATCTCTTTAGAAATAGCCTTATTTCTTACTTATTTCCACTCTCTCTTACTTAATTGAAAATAAATCTGTATCTTCCTAGCTTCAGACCCATCAAGGTCACACCAGTGTGAAGGGTTGGGTTTAGACTTGGAAAATAACACTTGCGGTACACAGAGAGATCTCCATCTCTATACTTTGGAAGGCATTGAGATTGGATCAGCCAGGACTGCTGCTAGTTAAAAAACTATGCTACCCACCCCCCCACTCCCCCCTGCCCTCACCAAAATAAACAACTGATTGTTGTCATCTTTTGACTTATCAGTCCTGTGATTAGCTAATCTTATCATGTTCATTTTTTAGACCTGCCTCCAGCAAACGGGGAGGTCTTGGTGTTGGTGGAAATTACTCGGTCTGAGGATATTAGCAGATTTTCCGAGTTTATTGTGTCATTGTAGGTTAATCCTGAATAAGCATTCATGATAATATAGTAGTCACATAAAGCTCACCAACTGTTTCAACTTTGTTTATCAAGAATTAGTGTGCGCCAAGGACTTCAGGAGCGTGTTAAATTTAAACGCATGAGACCTCAGGCCGAGCCAACTGAGCTTGGTTGCCAACTACTTTCAGCAAACTTGCCTTTGCTGGGGTCACCTTGCAGCATTTTCTTTTTAAAGATGGTCTGCATTTGTTTCCCGTTTTGTCAGTGTACTTACTTAAACAGAAAGATTCAGGTTAGCACGATGATGAGGGGAAACTCAGAAAAGCTCTGCACCTTCCAGCACTTTAATCCACGTTTTAATTGCGTAGAAACAGAAGCACACCACAGACCCGGCCTTGCTGTTCTCTTTTGAGGCATAGGTCTGGGGCCCAGAGCACCTCAGTGTATGCGTACTCGCTGCATTTTTAAATGGCTTTGTAAGATCTCACTGGGTGTGCGTGGTTTATTTTAACCAGTGTCTTTGGACGGGCGGGCAAGCGCACGTGTGTCCTGAGAAAGCCCCTTTCCCTGGATTCGGTCAGGACTGTGGCCTCGGCTGGAGAGGACTTCCAGTTAAGCCAGTGTTAGGTGGTGACTCCTGGGAGTCCCTGCTCCACACTGTGGGTACCTTTCTTCCCTCGCTCCCCCACTGGGCTGCAGGAGTGCGGGGCCCAGGACAGAAGGTCACCAACAGCCCAGGCCTAACATCCTTGTGCTCTAAACGCGGTTGTCTGGCTTATGGTCCCGTAGGGCATCATTTCCCATTCTCTCCCCTAAATAGTGGTTCTTCACTGGGGTGAATTTGCCCTCAGGGGACATTTGGCAGTATCTGGAGGCAGTTTTGATTGTCACTTATTGGGGGAAGGGGCAGTGCTGGCCTTCGGTGCATCGACGCCGAGCATGCTGTGAAGACCTGTGGTAGCCGAGCTGTGGTCTCCTCAACACCCAGGTCGACAGTTGACCCCCAAGGCCTATGTGAATGGTATTTGAAGGTCATCCCTTTGAGAAGTCACTAGGACCAGATGAGGTCATGAGAATGGGGTCCCCAGGAGTACATTAATGACTTTGTAAGAAGACCAAGGGAGATCTGAGCTGGCAGGCTGTCCCGGCTAGCCGTGCAGCACCTCTGCCAGGCCATGGCGTGGGAAGAAGCCCCCACCGGGTGCCAGAAACTTTCCAATCTTCAAAACCATGAGCTGCATCAACCTCTATTCTCTATAAATCCCCCAGCCTGAGGTGTTCAATTATAGAGACAGAAAAGGGACTAAGTCCCATCTTACAAGAACCTGGTCCCAAACGTCACTGGAGCTATTTTGGAGAAAACTTGCTGTAAACTTTCTTTTCAAGTGGTGGATGACGATCTGCTTGCTGGTCTGGAGATGTGGAGGACACCTGGGAATCCAGTCTGGGATGCAGGTTAGGTTTAAGTTGAGATGGGTGTGGCAGACCAGAGTCAGTCCTGGTGGGTGGCCCCGCGCAGACAAGAGCCTGCACTTGTTCCCAAGGGAATGAGCTGATGGTCCCCAGTCAGTGCACGAGCAGCTGGTCACTGCCAGTTCCAACAGCGGCTCCCAGGGACACTTGCAAAGTGACTGATGGCCAGTGTTCCCTGTGGATGGGGCTTAGGTGGAAGTTTCACAGGCTGTCAACTTTTGTCCCAAGACCTGGATTAAGGTTAGGAACAGTGGCTTACTGACCCTGTGGCTGCCGCAGCCAGGGGTGTCTGGGTATTTAAATGGTCGGGGAAAGAGGGGAGAAGCTGGGCAGGAACAGGCAGTGACAAGGGACAGGCGAGACTGTGCTTGTCACCTTTCCGGAAGCACTGTAATTGCCAGAGAAGGGAGATCTAATCTTTGGGTTACTGTGTTGACAGGCTGTGGGCAAGTCTGAGCGGAGAGTTCAGGACCAGGTGGCAAAAGGGGCAGGAGAAATCACAAAGGGCCTCCTTCCTCCCCTTGGCCTCTGAGAGGAGGAAGGACTATGATCGCAGATTGGAGGCAAGTATTCAGGATCTTTCTGCTCCCAGAGGGAAAAAGACTCTTCTATTCCCTCTTCATTTTTCTTATCAGAGGCGATTTTCTTATGAGGTGCTGGGGAGACCCCCGCCCCCAGGCTATATCCTACTTAAGGTAGTTGAGGTTCCATTGATTACTTCACTAGAATCCAGACCAAATCCCTGCTACATTTCTGGCTTTGTTTATAATGACACAGGAAAAGCTCTTCTTTGGCATAATTGGGGTCCATTAGAAGAACATCCAGGGGTACGCTTTTGGTGGGAAGGACTAAACCACTGGGTGGAGGAAATGCGTTTCTAAGGATGAATCATCTGCACTCTTCAGAACTGCAGGTGCAGCTTGCCACTCAAAGTCTGTCACGGACAGGGACCAGCCGTTCCCTCCCAGCGGCAGGGAAGGATGGTTTGACCCTTTGGCTGCAGTACATGCTGGAGATTACTCAAAGATGGAAGATGCATTAATTGTGCTTCAGGAGTATTCTTGCCTTCTCTTCCGCGTTCTCCTTTGGAAGCAGCATTTGGTAAAATATACCCCGCGTGAGATCAACCTGTTCCCTGAGTTCAGGACTAAGGATCCTCAGGGACTTGGTGGGCCGAGTAGTGAGATGAGGTATAGATAGGACAGGAGATGCATGGATCACTCTGGTCATTTTGTGACCCAGGGGCATGGGGCGTAGGGACTCAGGGAGGGCCTTGGCAGGGTTGGCAGGGTCTGGGTCAGACAGGAAATGAGTGAGGGCATGAGAAAACGCGACCCCCCCACCTCCCCTGCTCCTGTGGTGACTTGTAAATGACTTCCGATTTGCTGATTCACGACCTGTGGGCTTTGGGGCTGACTGAGCCGGCGCCCCATGGACCACGAGCTTGGGGCTTGGGGTCTTGTTCACGGGGATGTGGGAGGATCTGCCTGCTTTCTCTGCCTCTCCCCTGGCCTCTCTCTCTTCCTCGCCACCGTCTCTGGAGTCTGTTCCCAGCGTGATCCCCAAGGAGCAGGCGGGCCTCACCGCTCTTCCCTCACTGCCTCCTGTGGCTCCATTTCCTTCCACAAGCCCGGGCCCCCCAGCTCCTCCTGCACCCCAAGCCCTGCCTCACCTTCAGCCCCGCGCCGACACAGGCTTCCTCACTGGCCCCTGAGTGGGGCGGGGTCTTCGCAGGAGCTACCCGGGGACATCTGTGTGTGATCTCTCCTGAACCTCGGGGTTCTCTCCAAGGGCACCTTGTCAGAGGGTTCCCCAGACACTTGTTAAAGGTGGCCAACACCCCCTCCCCCGCGCATTGTTTCTCTCTTTCCACTTGTGGTGGACAGGAGGGTCCCTCAAGTGTCCCAAGCCCTGAGAAGGTGCCACCGCACACTGCAGAGGTGACCACTTACCGGTCGGAGGTAGGGTTTACCCTGGTTCTCTCCACCAAGGTCATCACCAGGGCTGCAGAGAAAGGAGGGTCAGAGTCTGGAGGAGGAGGCAGGAAGGAGGCAGAGGGCCAGAGAGGCTGGGAAAGGGGCTCTGGCCCAGGAACACGGGTGGCCTCTAGAAGCTGCAAGAGTCCAAAGCAAATGCCTGTCCTCGGGAGCCGCAGAGAGACCAGCCCTGCCAGCGCCACCTTGGTCTCAGCCCAGTGAGATCCGTGTTGGGTTTCTGATCTCTAGAACGGCAAGATGATAGATTGGCACCGTGTAAGTGCACGGTAACTTGTTACAGCAGCAATAGGAACCCGATACACTGTTTCACTTGTCCCCTTACCACTTGCCATCACCCACACCTCCTGATGGCTTCTTCGTGCATCCTGCTCCTCTGTCCCAGCCACCCAGGATGCATGATCTGTGTCCCTGTGTCCCCAACACACCCACTACCTTTGCGACACAGCGTCTCGCACATAGTTGGTGCTTGGTAATGGACACTTGTCTGGTGTGGGCATTTTTTCTCACCTACTGTGTGCTAGAGGTTGTGCTCAGTATGGGAGAGTGAAAGTGAATGAGTCAGCCACACGGCCTGTGAGGAGCTCAGGGTCTGAGGGGACAGTCGTGGACAGCCCCCAAGGGTGGGCCATCTGGGGTGCAAGGGAAGCAGCTCCACTCCCTGGGCAGGGAGTGATGGAGGCCCAGGTGGCTGGGGTCTCGGGCAGGGCTGTGGGACATCTCTGTGTGTGCCTGGCAGAGGAGCGTGGGGGTGGGAAGCATCCCAGGTGACAGACAGGCGGAGCCTCGCAGCACGGGGCAGGGAGGGCGGCGATGGAGGCCTGGGGGGTGCTCAGGGTTTGGACCTGGCCAGCAGTGGAGGCCCCTTCCAGGGGATCCGGAGAGGGAAAGCAGGCCTCGGGGGCAGCTGCAGCCACCTGCGAGGTGCCTACCATGAGCTCTGGGTGGGCATCTCAGAGAGCTGAATGGGAGCACCTGGCACTGCCTGTGAGGCGGTGGGCACCGGCACCATCACCTCCAGCTAGCAGATGAGGAAACCGAGGCCTGGAGAGTTCGAGGTGGTCGTCCAGGGCTGCCCGCCAGCAACTCCTGGGTCCAGGGTAAGTCAGACGCTGTGGGACAATGGAGGCTGAGGCAGGGCCGCAGCTGCAGAGGAGAGGAAGAGGCCAGCGATTAGACGAAGCAGGACAGAGGTGAGCGGTGAGGGCCACCGACGCTGCCCCTCAGCTCCTGGCCTGAGCAGGACGAACTGGGCCTTTCAAGCATAAGCAAATGGCCTGAGCTCCCGAGCAAGGGCTTTAGGATCACTTATTTACAGATTTATTTATTTACGCACGGTTTATGCGGGAGTGAACCAATTTCCTTCCTACCCCATGAAGTGGGTGGTGAGAGTTGGGTTCTCCGTCAGAGCCCAGGTTTCAGCCCTGTGTCCGCCACTGGCCACGAGACCTCAGTGTTCTGATATCATTGTGTCGTTGTCAGGATGAAGTCAAATGTCCTCGTGATGGTTGTGGGGCTAATGCTGAGCTGGGCACACAGTAGGTGCTCAATTTGCCAGCTGCCCTCCCTTTCTTTGCCCCTGAACACTGGCTGAGTTAATTTAAGAAACGCCATCTCTGTTAGCACAAAGCCAAGTGCCCTCCACGGCTGGCGCTAGATGAGGACACTTGTGCTGTTCCTCGTTTGCTTGAGCTCTTTGCACGCTCGGGGTTGAGCTCAGTGCTCAGAAGTTGAACTTGACTTCCCACGGTTCGTTACACTGCCTCCGCGCCCCGTCTTCTGTTATCCCTTGTCTCTGGCTTTGCCCTGTCCTAATTACTTTGACCCAAGCACCTGAGTACTAACTGCTGTCTCAAGTCCTTTTCGTAGAAGTAGAAAGAATACCAATATAACCAAGTTAAATATAGGGCCAACAAACCAGCCCTCTGTCATGCATTCGGCAACCACACAAGGTTAGGAAGAAAGGACGGTGGAGATCCTTGCTGATTTCTCTCCCTTTCCTCGCACTGAAACGCTTTCCTCTCATCTGCGCGTGTTGGGAGTGACGTGGGAGAGGGTGAAGGGGTGAGGACAGTGGCCTGAGCTGCAGCTGGACCCCGTGGGTGGGACCCTCCGATTCTTTTCCGTCTCTCTTTCTCTTCCAGCCACCACTGGCCTCACTTTGATCTTGGTTTCCTCTCGCGAAAGACGGAGGAGTGGCTCTCAACCGTCCCTCGTCCCACCAGTTTGAAGCCCGTGGACGGCGTTTCGGGGTTACAACTGCTGAGTGATTCATTCCATGGACTCCAGGTTGGAGTCCCTCTTCCCGTAGTCCCCCCCGCCCCCCGGGGGATCCGCAGAATCCAACCGGAACTGCTGGGAAAGACCCCCACACCCATTCCTGCTCAGCAAGATGTGGTCCTCGCTGTAGAAATGTGGAAACTTTGGTCTGACGACTCAAATGTGCGTGGCGGCCTGCTTGGTGGCCCAGGAACAGGGTGCTCGTGGGACTCCAGACCCCCGGCTCTCCGTCGCTCTCTTAGTGCGTCCAGTCCTGGGGGGCCCCAGTGAGGGAGACTGTAGGAGCCCTGTTTGGGGAGATGGCTTAAATTGCGGTTGACTATGGGCCACGGAGATTTGGACATTGTCGCCTTCCGTAGTCTCACGGAACTTGTCCCGGGATCTCGAGTGACTTGGCCGAGATTGCTGATCGGGTCAGCGCCATTTTGGTGGTGTGTGCGGCGCGTGTTAGTCGTTGTTAGAGCCAGAGAGAAAAGTTATCAGAATAAAAAGCTGTTTGTCTCCAGTTTGCCTCTGAACTTCTTCCCACGGCTTCGTTGCTCCAAGCGGCCATCGCTTCAGGCGGCAACAGGAGACATAGAAGGGTTTAGGCAGCCAGGGCAAGATGGCCAGTGAGAGGTCAGGGCAGGGCCAGAACAGAGGAGCCTGCAGAGGGTCTCCTGAGGAGGTCCACTTCCTGGCTGACCAAAGTGCTGGTGGACAGGAGGGGGGACCCAAGCAGACAGACACTTCTGTGCTCGTGCTCCTAAGTGGGGATCCAACAGAAGAACTAAGACAGCGCGTGCACAGAGGGGGCGTGCAGGAGCCCTGATTGGGGAGATGGCTGAGACTGCGGTTGGCTGCGGGCCATGGAGATGTTTGGGCATTGCCGCCTTCTGTGGTCTCACGGGACTTGCCCGGGATCTCGCGAGACTTGAGCCGGGACTTGGCGGATCCGGTGGGCGCCATTGGTTGTTGGTTGGTTGGACGAGTGTGGTTTTGGTGTGCGGGAGTTGTTGTTGGAGCTGGAGAGAGAAGCTACCAGAATAAAGAGCCTGTTCCTTTCCAGTCTGCCTCTGAACTTATTCCCACGGCTTCGTTGCTCCAAGCGGCCATTGCTTCGGGCAGCAACAGGGGCGCCCATCAGGAATAGTGGGGAGCGTGAGGACGGGGGGGGGGAGAAGAGGAAAGGAGATTCCAGAGACCATAAAAAGAACAGGCCAAGCCCCTCCCATGGGATTCCCAGCTCTGGGCCCCTTCTCTTCAGAGAAGTCTCTCCGCATCTCGGTCACCTTGTAATCAACCTCCTTCCCGCTTGCTGTCTCCGTGTCCTGCTCTTCAGTTCCATGCTGAACAGAGACCCCGAACCAGGCACCCTAGACAGCAGCACCAGGTCCCACAGATGTGCCTCCGGGTCCCACCAGGTGTCTCTCTCTGTTCTGCGGGCTGGGGTTTCTGAAGGAGGTTTTCTTTCCACAGTTTGAAAAGGATCGGGCCACATGTTGGTGGCACCCTGTGGTCACTGTTGCTGGAATCACGTTAAAACTCACAGTGCTTGCTCGTGCCCACCTTTCTCCAGGCTCACCAGTGGCTGTGGCTTGGCACAGCCCCTCTGCTTCTGGAGCAGCCTCTGCCTCCTCAGCCAGACACTTTGCCCTCTCCACCTGTCCGGGGCCTGCCATGCCTGGAGTGCCACGTGCCTGTCCCCAGACCCTGTTGTGATTCCTATGCTGTGAGCTCACTGTGTGAGCCTCAACATTCAGGTAGCTCTGTGGCGAGGGCAAGAGCCCTTTCACTGTAGGAACACACAGTACTTTTGCTTATAAATTGACAGAGTTAACAAGAAATATCTTCAAAAAATAATAATTCTGATGCTTGATTTTTTAAAAAATTTGATATAATTACAGAATCTTATGTAGTGATAAGAAATCAGATGGATAGACACACACCCCCTTCACCCAGTGTTGCCGCCTGAAGCGATGGCCGCTTGGAGCAACAAAGCCGCGGGAAGAAGTTCAGAGGCGAACTGGAAACAAACAGCTTTTTATTCTGATAACTTTTCTCTCTGGCTCTAACAATGACTAACACGCACCACACACCACCACAAAATGGCGCTGACCCGATCAGCAATCTCGGCTCAAGTCACTCGAGATCCCGGGCCAAGTCCCATGAGACTATGGAAGGCAGCAATGCCCAAAACTCCATGGCCCATAGTCAACCGCAATTTAAGCCATCTCCCCAAACAGGGCTCCTGCAACCCAGGTCCCCCAGTGTTATGGAGTTGTAGCAACATGCACGATTACATTTCAGCTAGGATGGTGCCAGGCATGGTGGCACATGCCTATAATCCCAGAGATTCAGGAGGCTGAAGCAGGAGGATTGCAAGTTCAAAATCAGTCTTAACAACTTAGCAAGAGCCTGAGCAACTTAGCGAGACCCTGTCTCAAAATAAATAAATAAATAGGGCTGGTGATGTGGCTCAGTGACTCAGTGCCTCTGGGTTCAGTCCCTGTACCAAAAACAAAGAAAAACACCCCCCCCCCCCCCCCGAACTAGGAGATTGTACTGGTAGAACCCATTCATTCACCTTATTCAGATCTCACCAGTTTACACGTACAGGGGAATGTGTGTGTGTGCATGTGTGTGTGCGTGTGTGTGTGTGTTTATTGATATGGAGAATACACAATGCATCCTTGCATGAACTGTTCTGCATCTTGTCACCATTATATAAATCTACATGTGATAAGAGCACATATGTAATATTTCTATATTTCTCATAATTTTGTCTTCCTCATGATATCTGGGGAAGCATCCTAATTGCTTAATAAATATGTGATATCAATAGGTGGCAATGAGCAGGCTTGAGGAGCCACCATGACTCAGGAAACATAACTTCTCAGCTCCAAAGTTGCATTTCTCCTGAGAGAACCGTGAGTGTGTAGAGGTGACCTTCGACTTGCAGCCCAAGATGTGTGTTCAAGGACTGCTGCTGCTTTTCAGCTGAGAGAATATCATGTATCAGACGTTGTTGTCCTTGATCCATAAAACAAGCAAGCCAGGTTAATATTCTCCAGGGTCCCTTCCAACTAGAAGGGCCTTGTAATTCTGGAAACTGCCATGTCCTTCAACATTTCAAATCTGATTTTCCTCTCTTGCACATTTTTGTACTGTTGTGTAAATTCATCAGCTCAGAGTTTGTTTAATTTTCATGCTTTGAACCATGGAAGAAAAATAATCTTCTACTTGATTTCTTACTGCCTTGAGACAACACGAGAGATCTCATTTGCATGAAGGTTCAAGATCGGGAGACACAGAAACAGAAGCATTTGGAAAGCTTTGGGACTTGTGGGTCTGTGGGCTAGCCTCACAGTCGTGAGACAGCTCTTGCTGAGCTGAGTTGCTGGATTTTTGTTCTTTCCAGGCTTTCACCATGCAGGTTCCATGAGCAGGAGAGCTCAGGTGAGCAGGGACTCTGCGGCCCCGGGAGGGCACCGTGGAAAGCCTTTCCTCTCTCCTCCCCGCCTGGGGCCTGGGCAGCCCTCTAGGCCTGCTACCCTCCACTCCTGGCTCTGCGACAGTGAGGTCGTTCACCTCTGCATGTGCTTTCGGGGTGCCTGAGGCAGGAGTGGAGACGGCCCCCACGTCCGCCCTTGGCCGTTCAGTGCTCGGGCCTCATTTTTTACATATGGCTTTTGCTTAAGCTTTACCAGCCGAGCCAGGCCACAGGGCCACGTCTAATTTCTAGGGAGCAGGGATAAGTTGACCACCTCTGGTAAAGTCTCCCAGGGCATTCTTTCTGTGCAAAAGAACAGAAGTCTCTGAAACATGGACCCACCACACCTGGACTTGCTGCTACACTTGACACTTCTAGAGGCAGCAGGTGGCCTACCTATCAGAAGCTGTCCTCCACTAGCAGAGAGGAAGCAGAAGTGACCAGAGGCAAAGGGAGAGGAGCCAGGCACCCTGGAGGCACGCTCAGCTGGCCTGGCTCTCTGCAGGTGGTGTGGAAGTCGAGGGTGGGGATCCTACCCCAGCTGCACTCTGCTCAGTCCCCAGCCTCCTTTGTCTCAGTTTCCCACCCTGTAGAATGGGCGGGGCAGCCTTTCCTACTGCAAAGGCTGAGGGATGGTTGATTGAATGGATGTGGGTAAAGAGTGAGGCCTGAGGTAGTTGGTAAACGTTACCTAGAGTTATTTTGCTTTGGGCTTTACCATCTAGCTTGGCCGTTAATCTCCAGAAACACAAGGACCCCCCTCCCCCTCCATCCCAGCCTCTGTGTGGAAGTGTGAGTCTCCAGGGAGAGCTCTCAGGGGAAAGTGTGGGATCTGGAAGCTGACACAGTCGATTCTGATCCACTTTAGACTTTGATGCAACATTGAGACCTGCTGGAATGGCTGGACTCACAGAGAGAGAGAGAGAGAGAGAGAGAGAGCACCCGAGAGAGTGCCCGTGCAGATTTTCCACAAAGCTATGAGTGGAAATCTTCCCCTCTAGGCTTTGACCTGGGAGAGCTCTCTCACAGGCCTGGAGCCTCAGAAGAACTTTGAAAGATCAGAACCCCATGCAAAGGGCTCTCCTGAGAGCCCTGGAAATGGGCCTGAGCCATCCAGAGAGGGATCTTGCTGTCTATTCCTTTAGGCAGGAAAATTAATGGGATTTTGAAAGCTACCTTGCAGCAATTTGAGCACCCCGGACTCTCCAGACGAGCCCTGCAGATATTCAGGTTGCACTCATACATTAGAATTCTCTAAACAGGGCTGCTTATAATGTGTGCATTCATATGTTGCTGCCACAAAGCTATGAATTTTCTGATTTTGTCACACTCTGATAAGATTAAAAAAACGCAGTTATATGCACTCTTGCTGGCTGAATTGCAGAAGTAATTTTTCATACAATTGAAATCTAAAACTTGGTAGATGCCTTGCCTCGTGGGAGAGGAAGTTGTTTATCAATTCCCATTAGCTTTGGGCACCTCAAGAGAGGGCTTCGGCCGGAGTCCTTCCTGTTAGCATGGAAAACGTCCAGCTCCCGATTCCTCAGGAGGAATGGAATTTCACAGAGCAGCGCCTCCCTCCGTGCTGAGCCCAGAGCCTCGTCAGCAAGAGACATCTTGGATCCAGGGGAAACACAAAGTTAGTCCTGCAAACACACGGCCTGCCCGCAGGTCCCACACTAGGAAGACCTTTTGGGACATGAACTTCTAAGTGCAGAATCTGGTGACCTTCACCTTTTGTCTGAGTTCAGAAACATCCAAGAGAATCTTTCTTGTGCTTTTGGGTTTTTGGTATGGAAACCTTTGCTAAAAGTCCTTGTGTACATTTCAGTTTGTCACCTCAGACTCAGACCCACCCAGCTTCCACCCAGCTAGGGACCCGCCTGGCTTCCTTCCTTGCATGTTCTGGTTCCTTTTCTCCCTTCATATTCTCCCTTTGAAATAAACCACTGCAGCTCCCAGGTCTTCTGGTTAGCTGTGGTGCCCAGGTTGATCTGAGCATCATTCCTGAAGGAAGCTGGAGCTGCGGGGCACCCGGGCGGCGGGGCTGCTCAGGTGAGCAGTCCTTTGTAGCTCAAGCAGCATTGACTTCCGCCTCTAAGGAGACAGAGGAAAAACACATCTTTATTAAAACACCCAGGCCCTAAGAGTACCGAGATTGGAATATTTTTTTTTTTCCTTTAGTTCTTGTCTACTTCTTTCAGAAAGGGAGACCAAAGTCTGCTTTAAGGGAGGATTTTGATGGAGAAGGCCTCTCTGTCAGGTTTCAGTGAGCATCAGCCTGCTTTCTATGAAGGCGTGTGTGTGTGTGTGTGTGTGTGTGTGTGTGTGTGTGTGTGTGTGACACGGTCATGGGTGTGTGGGACCCTGTAGGGGCACTAGCATAGCTGTCTTGCTGTGAAAGGCTTCTGGTCCCTGGACAGGTGGACAGGTCCCTGTGCTTCTTAGTACCTTCTACCCAGGTTTGCAATACTCTGAAAATGACGTCCTCTGATACGCTCAGGGCTGTGACAGTGACACGTCAGCCATAGGCTGCTTGATGCGGGGGTAGATGGAGGCAGAGAGTCCTCATCTGGATGAATTTATCTAGATCTCAACAGGTGTCCTCGGGCATGATCTCTCTGGGGACCGTGGGCATCACGTGACGTGTGGAGAAAGACGTGGCACTTCAGACCTGGAGCCACGGGGAGCCGCCCCTCCCTCTGTCACTGCTCTGTGCTGGCTGCAAGTGCTCCCCACGCGTGGACCATCGCCCCGTCTGTGGAATGTGGGGGTTTCTAGATGCTGACGTCAGAGCTCCCCGAGTCCTGAGGGACAGCCATGCACGCAGGTGTGGGGGCGACTCTACCACACCCCGAGGGTTTGGGCCAGGCCCAGGCCCCTGAGGAGGGAAGGTGAGGTATCTGAGGGACTTTGGGACCCAGGGGTTGGTCAGCATGGAGGAGAGTCCAGGGGCAGCCGCAGAGTGGTGCTGCCACCTGCCCAGGGGCAGGTGTGTCCGGAGAGGTGGGTAGACCAGCTCCTCCCACACCAGGACACGAGGGCAGGGTCATCCGCAGCAGCCCTTAGCACCTCAGGCCGAGACCTCACAAACAGGAGCAGCCTCACTTTCTGGGCCGTGTCACGGTAAGGAGGTAGGAGGTGACCCAGAACCATCCGCAGTGTCGTGGTGCCGACCACGCTGGTTCTCTTGCTGCAGATGTGATGCCGTTGGGTAGCAGTTAGATTTCGCAGAGGGTCAGAGGTTCAGAACATACCTGGTACAGGACACACCAGTCAGCCAACAGCTCTGCCTCAGTGGCACCTCACGCTCTGACGAGGTGGCTCTTTCAGACCCTTGCTTGGTCTCATTCCTCTTACGCCAGGAGGAAGATGGCTACGCTCAGGGGTGAGAACCCAAGGGCAAGCATCTGTTTGCTCAGAAGGGTCTAGCTCTCAGGCATCTTCAGCAGACCCTGCAAACAGCACAGACCACAGCTCCCCAGGCCTGGGAAGTCAGGTGTGGGGGTGACTCTACCACACCCCGAGGGCTCGGTCTCCTTCCTTGCCCTGAGCCTAGTGCCTAACACGCGACAGGCTCAGTAATTACTTCTTGTGTGCAGTAGGACCAGAGCCCACCCACCACAAATCCTGCAAACCCAGGTCCATAGGACTGACAGCCTGGCCAAGATGGCCAAGAGCTGCCCTAGGCTGTCTGCTAATGTCGTCTGCCAGAGAACCAGCAATTTCCCTCCTTCCCCAATAAAAGCCGGGACACGGGGAGGTGAGCGGCGGTGCCCCTCTCTGAGAGGACGCACTCTTCCCTTGAGGGGGATTCTCCCCCTGCTTTCCCGAGACTTTGCTGTGCTTTTACTCAGTCTTTCTTGCACCTCTCACGCAGGCGGGGAACACAAGGCAGACTCCCAGGATCTGATCTTAGGTGAGGTCCCCCTCCATCTTCAAGGCTCTCCCCCTTCCTGCTGCTTTGTTCTGGACCCTCCCAAGCACAGCTGAGCCCCAGGCCTTTGTCTTTGCAGGTGAGGCTTCTTCTGGTCTCCCTGGTCACTGTGTCACTGTTGGTGGTCTCTGCAGGCACCTGGTGTCCTTGCCTACGTTTCAGATTACATTTGATACGGAAGCATGGATGCAGGGCCTGCAAGGCTCCTTCCTTGCCCTGCCAGTTTTCTCTTTAAAACAAATTAAAGTGGGCACCACGTTGATGTCAGTGGTGACAGGACAGGCAAAGGAAGTGCTTCTGAGCTAGACTGAAGGGGGACAGATGAACTTGTTTGTCATCTGTGAAATTCCAGATGTCTCAGGATTCTATTGAAGTCCCTTCCAATAACCCTAACTTGCTGTGAGGACCAACTTCCCTGCAGCCTGGACCCGGGGGACACTCTCACCTAGCCTTACAGCCCCCTCCAGTTGCAGGGCCTTTCCTGTCTTGTGAGGGAGTCTGCAGACAGCCAGGTGGGCAGCGAGGCAGGAGCCACATATCCTGGGCTGTTGTATTTGTACCTCCTTCTTGTCCCCAATCACTCTGCCACTCTTCCATGGTGAGACTCATCTTTTCCATCCCCGGGTCTCAGCCTAGTGCCCAACACGCGACAGGCTGGGTAGTTACTTCTTATGTGCAACAAGTAATAAGCTTTATGGAAGCACGGCACAGGCCTTCACCAGTGAGGCCGTCATTAATCCACCTTTGCTCAATTTATACCTTGATTAGAAAATAGAGGTCAGAAAGAATGCTGCGTGGGGTCCCCCTGACTTTAGAACTTTCCATGTGGCTCATATTTGCTTGACCTCAGGCTTGGGTGGGAATTCTTGGAGGTGGGTTAGATAGTGTGGCTCCCAACTGCCTCTCCTGTCCAGTGATGGGCCCGCTAGGGGTCACTTCCAGGTGGCTCTTTGATGCATCAGGCAAGGTGCTTCCCAGTAGTAGGGCAGGCTCTGCAGAGCCCGACACCCCCGTGTATCCCAGTTCTAGTGCGAGGTCACAGGTAGGGATTTTATATCCCAGTTCTAGTGCGAGGTCACAGGTAGGAAAGGTGATAGATACTTAGTATCTTAGAGCCTGCATTGTGTCTGAGCTGGGGAGAGGCAGCAGGGCCACCGTAGGGGAAGAAAGGAGGGTGTTCACATGTAGATTGGTGTTAAACTCAGTGCTATCAAACATCTTTATTAATGATATGGAAGTGAGGTGTAAACAAAACATTAATTAAGTGCCTGAATACAAAATTGGGAGGTGTTGCTAAAGATGGACTAATCTCTTTATCATTTACATAGTATACAGAACCTGTGTAATTCTGTGTATCTACAGAAAAAACGTGGGACAGCCGTATCTCTGTTGACAACACGATCTGCTCAGTTTGTAGCTGGCATTTTGGTTGGCTTTCTTCGCATGTATATTCTTATACTTGAAGCCTTTCTATTTATGTTCATTTCAGAATGATGAGTCACCCTATTTGTATATGCAGGACCCACACAGGGAGAAAATATGTTTTGAAAGAATGAGGTGGCACAAACAGAGGAAGGGGAGAGGATGACATAAAGACATTGACACCACTGGCTCAACGGCTTCGAGAGCCGAGTCTTCTCTCCTGATCCTTGTAGGGTCTGTTCTAGTTTCTCACCTTGCACCCATTTTTGCGACTGTCTCACAGAGATGGATGAGTTTTGGCAGAGCTTGAGAATAGGCTTAGAACCCGGCACGTTCTTTGTACCTAAGTATGGTTTAGATTTGGGATCAGGAGACCTGGATTTTAATATTTGCTCCATCTTTTTCTGGCAATGTAGCTTTTTCGGGGGGCAGGGTGGGGATTGAAACCAAGAGCTCTCTACCACTGAACTACAGCCTAATCCCCCCTTATTTTTTTGAGACAGGGTCTCACTAAGTTGTCCAGGCTGGCCTTGAACTTATGATTTTACTGCCTCAGCCTCCTGATTCTCCTGCTTAAGCCTCACTGGGGTGCACCAGTATAGTTTTGATGAAGCTGTTTAATCTCTCTGAGCCTTCTTCTCTGCATCCATGGAAGGGGCTGACGTGATCTCTCCCAGGATAATGTTGAGAATACGAAACAGGGATATACTTGCAAAAATATCACGAAGTGTTAAACTCTGCAAAAGTAGTACGACATTGGATTAATTTGCAAAGAATGAAGAGTACCATCTCTGTGCCTGTGAAGCACTCCAAATAATTATCAGCACAATTGCCAAGAACATTTAGAAATATGGATGGGAAATTCAATCTGGAAAATTGCTAGTAAATACTTAGGGACAGTAGAATATTGGCAGGCTTTTGAATTGGCAAAATTAATCAAACTATTTTTTGAATGCTTGGGTTCAACAAACTAAAAAGAGTTTGCCAAGCACCTTTTCTTATAAATTTTGGATCCTTTGTTTGTTTCAACTAGAACATGATCCATAAGCTTCTGATTCATTTATACTTAATTCACTAAAAGGCTATTTTTTTTTTTTTTTTTTTTTTTAGCAGCAGTCAGATGTCTCAGAAGCCTGCCGGGCCCATTGCTATCCAGATTTTATTCTTTAGAGTCTTCATTGGCTCTGCGTACCAAGAATATCTCGGTAAACTTGAAGATCATTTCATTAAAATCATCTCTTTTGAAACTTTTGATTATACATCTTGTCTGCTATACAGATTATCATTAACAATACCTGTGGAGAGGAATATTGTATAGGCAAATATCTAATAGAAATATCTACAACGTAGTATATTTGATGTCTATCAGATTGTGCAGTCTGGGTATTCAGGATGTAATTTGTGGCTTGGTTCTTACAACCCATCCTCCCTCCCTCCTAGCAGTTCTGACCAGTAGGATGAAACACAAGCCCTGAGCTAGCTGTAGGTCAGACCGTGAGCTTTGTTGGTGGGAACCAGGGTGGAGAAGACAGATTGGACGTGGGGCCCACCAGGAGCTCGTTGCGCCTTACCCTCTGTGGGAGGACTTCGTCAACCTGTTGGGTAAAATCCAAGCACCTTGAAAGGCTGGAGCAGAGAGCCCTGGCCGGGCTGGGCCCACAGACCTCGCACATGGGCCTGTGCAGCTGGGGTTGATGGGGATGCAGTTTGGGCCTTCACTGGCCATGTTAACTCATCATCTCTCTTCTTCCAAAAGAACGGGAAAATTCAGGTAGAGAGAGGAGCCAGAGGTCTTTCAGCCCTGCTCATTTATGGGAAGTCGCATGGAGTCCCTTGTCCTCTGTGGAGCAGGGTGGGCTGAGCACCCTGCTAGGCCGTCGGGGGAGACCATGTGGGAGACACCAGGGGACATCTGTGAGCGTGAGAGTCCTCCTCCACCCTGTGCCTGAGTCCTGCCGCGTGGGAGGATGCTGGTGTCTGGGGACCAGAGCGTCCTCAAACCCTCTCCTCCTTCCCAGTTGGCTGGCGAGAGGAAGGGAATTGTGACCCTTCCCCAGGAGGGCTGCCGAAAGAGCGCTTCCACTTTTCCCTTGTCAATGAGGAATTCTTCACAAAACAGAACAGCACCAACTTCAGGAAACGGATCCAAACCAATCAAATTGTGCAAATATCTGTCTACACATGTGGAAACTAGATACAGAATATATTTACACATAATGTGCATAAACACACACGTTTACACAAGGAAATGGCTCACAGTAAAGCCTGTGATGGAAAATTCTCGTCTCTCACCACTTGCATGCAATGGCTTCATTTTAAAAAATACGTTTTTATTTTATTTATTTTTTTTTTATGTGGTTAAGGATGGAATCCAGGGCCTCACAAATGCTAGGCCAGTGCTCCGCCTCTGAGCTGCAGTCCCAGCCCTCAATGGCTTCGTGTTAATATGCTGCTCCCTCTCAAGGTCACGTTGCCCCTTTGAGCTGCACACCCTCCAGCCCTGCCGTGGGCAGGGTGGACCCCCCACTTCCCTGCTCTCTCTGAGGGATTCTCCTCCAGCCTTCTGACCACACGATGGTCCTTGCTGTCTATGCCATGCAGAGAAATCTGCCTCTGTGACCTTGAGCATCGGGGCCTAGCTCCTTCAGCCCTCAGATTCCAAACCCCCACACCCCTTCTCTCTTCATCTTGCTTTCTCTCTTGGCCCCCACTGCTGGGGACTGGAGGGGGACAGGAAGACATATGAATTTTTTCTCCCTTTTCTTTGCTTCTGAACATCTGTGCACAGAATACAATTTGACACCTTTCCCAAACCTCTGCGTCCTCAGGGTATGGAGGAGAGCACTGGGCCCTTTTATCTTCCTGACTCCGCATGAATTATGTATTTGGCAACCTTTCTATTTAAACTGTCCCATTCCAATTGCCCAGTGGGAAAATATTTCTAGGACCCCAAACTAGAAAAGTAGTTTGGGAGGATATTACTGAGAAATATGTAACTTCCAGATAAGTGAAAATTATATTTGTGGTATCTCAAGCCCAAGGGGATGCGTGAAACCCCTTGATCTGTCTTGGCCTGTGTTATGGCCTCAGTGCTAACAGGCTGAGGCCACAGATTCTGGACTAGAAGGGTGGGGATGTTCCCAGCTACCCTGACCCATCTCAGCAGGCCCTTGGGCTCCATTGACTGGAACTCCTTACAGTTGGAGCTTATCTTCAATAGACAGAACCTAAGACTGGAGGAGCAGCCCTCAGAGGGCTTGATAGTTCTTAAGGGAAAGCAAGAAGGCCATTTCCCAAATGTGCCGGGCGCGGTGGAACACCCCTGTAATCCCAGCACTTGGGAGGCGGAGGCAGGAGGATTGAGAGTTCAAAGCCAGCCTCAGCAATGGCGAGGCACTTAGCAACTCAGTGAGACCCTGTCTCTAATAAAATACAAAAAAAGGGCTGGGGATGTGGCCCAGTGATCAAGCACCCCTGAGTTCAATCCCCGGTACCAAAAAAAAAAAAAAAAAAAAAAAAATCAGGTAAATGGAACTCTATCGAAGTAAAGTGTATCTTCATTAGATTGTGCATGTTGAAGTTTACTTCTTATTGTTAAAAAATTTATATGTAGCATAACAATTCCCACTGTAGCTATTTTAGGCGCATGTCTCAGGCACATACCTTTGTTGTACGTGCCGTTTGCACATTTGTGTTGTACAAACATCTCCACCATCCACCTCCTGAATGTTTTAATGATCCCAAACTGACGTTCTGTCCCCAGGAAGCAATGTCTCCTGTCCCATCTGCCCCAGCCCCTGGCAACCACTCTGTGTTTTCATTCTGTGGCTTCTTTGAAGGCAGTGTGAACACCGGAGGTGTCGCCCCCTCTGAAGCAGCCTGGCATGGCAACGCCAGACCACCCTGCTTGGGCTGCCTCACCGAGGAAGCTGGAAACTGCTGTTAGGGATTGTGATGGACGAGCCGCCGTGACCCAGCCACCGTCAGTCTACGCTGTGAGGTCTGGCTGTGGAGCGCGGGTGGGACAGCAGGGTCTTCTTTTTTACGAATTTGGAGACTGAGAGCCTCAGCCAGTTGCCGAGGCTCTGAAATCTCTGGAGGGAGAGTCTGTCACCTGGACTTCCATCACAAGTACCACAGACTGGTTGGCTGATGTCATTTCCTTACTGTTCTGGAGGCTGGGATGGGAGGTCAGGGAGTGGGCAGGCTGGTTTCTCAGGAGGCCTGTCTCCTCGATGTGTAGGTAGCTGCCTTCTGCGTCCTCACTGACATTTTCCTGGTGTGAGTGTTTGGGTCCCAATCTTCTCTTCTTCTTCTTCTTCTTCTTTTTCTTTTTTGGTAACAGGGATTGCACTCAGGGGTGTTTAACTTTTGAGGCACATCCACAGCCCTTTTTATTTTTTTATTTTGAGACAGGGTCTTGCTAAGTTGTTCAGGACCTCGCTGAGTTGCTGAGGCTGGCTTTGAACTTGTGATCCTCCTACCTCAGCTTCTAGAGCAGCTGGATTACAGGCGAGTGCCACCATGACTTGCCCCATCTTCTCCTTGTAAGGACACCTCCAGTTGTATGAGAATGCTATTATTTGAACTTAATTCCTTCTTAAAGACCCTGTCTCCAAATAAGGTAATATTCTGAGGTACGTAGAAGATCACCGTGTGAATTTGGGGGGCACCCTTCTCCCCAGCATGGAGCCTGGCTTATGGTGCCGTGGTGGGCCCTTCAAAATCCAAGGTCACCAGTCAGGTGAGGGCGGAGGATGGAGCTGACACCGAACGAGACCAGAGATGGTGCCTGCAACTGCGCGGCCCCTGGGGACACAGGGCGAAGGAGGCGTGTTCCTGAGAGGTCTCAGGCACTGGCGCCAGTGGTCTCCATTTCCTTGAAGCAACCTGGGGAGTTGTGTCTGTGCTGCCCACAGGGGCCCTGTCCTGCGGGGAGCTGTGACTGGGGATTTGGAACCTGATCACATTTGGTCCCGAGATCCGAGCCTCCTGGGCTGTTTCCCCATGCAGCTGGCCGTGTCTGGAGGAGGAGTGAGGTGAGTCCAGAGGCTCTGAGCTTCCCCAGGTCCCCAGGTCTAATTTGCCTTCGTTATGCATTTGGATCAGGGTGATTAGCGCTGTTTGCCGAAGGCTCTAAAATAACTCCCCTCGCATCCATTTTCCCTGAAATCCAGTTTTTCAGTGAAGCTGTGTGGCGCTCGTCCTCATGTTTGTTAAAAAGGTCAGGGAAAATGTCATCCAACCTACAGCTTGGACAGGCGCTCTGAGCAGCTGGTGGACGCTCAGTGGGTCTTTCCCAACAGTCTAGAGCAAACAGAGGCTGCGTCCTCGCATGTGCTGAGAGTGCCACAGCGCTGTCCCTGAGGTCCCACGATTAGGCCTCAGGCTCGGAGCCCCAGCCCACACGCTGCTGCTCACTGTCCCCACCTGGCCAGGACCAGGGTCTCTATCTCGGTTCCTACCTGGTTGCCTTTCTTTGTCCCATTTCATCTTCCTTTTTGAGATCCTCTCTTGGATTTTGAAAACAAACAGCCAGTGAAGAGAATCTACATTCAAAATTCTATATACAAAGTCACATTTTGTGTCATTTTAAAGGATACGTGGCGCCAGGTGTGGTGGCCCACGCCTGTGATCCCAGAAGCTCCAGAGGCTGAGGCAGGAGGATCGCAAGTTCAAAGCCAGCCTCAGCAACCACAAGGCACGAAGCGACTCAGCGAGACCCTGTCTCTAAATAAAATACAAAATGGGGCTGGGGATGTGGCTCAGTGATTGAGTGCCCCTGAGTTCAATCCTCAGTTCACTCCCCCACCCCCCAAAAAAGAATACATAACATTGTGATCCCGGAGTAAGAAGGCACTAAGAAATAGATATCTTTAGACAGCTATTTACTTGATAAATTAGAATGATTGAACCTCAGCATTTAAATGAGCATTTCCTGTGCAATATTAATTATATTGCATGCTTAGTGGATTCCTTTTTCAAAGATAGTTCAAAGGCAAATGTCAATCTGGTTCTACTCAAATTAAGTGTATACATACATAAACAGCTTCCAAATGCAAAGAGTGTGCATTAATAAGGTTGTACTAATATCAACTATAGGCAGTATTTAAATCAATTGTGTTTGACCTCAACAACACTGGACACATTTAAAAGTGGTGTGTCTAAAAACAATTGTTTAACTGAATCACATTGTACAGGCATTTCAAATGCACCTCATTTTAAAACAGGAGCTTCGTCATAGGGCTGGAGAATCTTGAGGTTAAACTTTGAAGGGTGCTTCCTTATGCCACTTGCAAAATTAATGCTGCTGGGCAATGGGCATCTCCCATGCTTTGTGCAGAGAATGAGTTACGATGGCTTCTGTGGGTGATCTATGTGCACAGCTATGTGTGAGCTGTCACCGGCCACAGGGACACTTGCCATGTCTACTGTGTCTATCTCCTAGTTTCGTTCTGGCAAGCTGTCATGGGGCAAGAATGCTGTCTTTCCTGATTAAACCGTGCATGTGCCTGGAGGTGTTGAAAGGCAAGAAGCCACATAGAAGCCGTTTCGTCACCCACTAGGCTCAAGGCCTAGAGACGACTCAAATATGGACTAGACGGCCTGGACTAGAACTCTGGTTCCGCCTGCCCATCTATGTAGAACTTTGGGCCACTCATGTGATCTCACTGAGTCTCGCTGTCATCATTCGCACACTGTAGAGCAAGCAGATGGAGAGCCTGGCGTGGATTTCTTTACACAGTGCCCCTACGTCCCCGCCCCGGGGTCTGACACATGGGAGGGGCTCAGGGGACAACAGCCATTCTCCTCATCCTCTGTGCCGTGTGATTCTATTTCCTGTGAGTCTCAGGTGTGGGCTCCTCCCCAATGGCACAGTAGGCCTGGCCTGGCTGGAGACCACCCTGGAGAGTGAGAGAGGAGGGGTTCTTGCGCCTGCACTGGTGGCAGAGTCCTGGGCAGACAGCTGTGATTCCTGGCACATCGGGTGTAGGCGAGGCCACTAAGGTTAAGCGGGCACCAGTGTCACTTCTACCGAGGTGGGAGGAACACCAGACCTGAACCCCAGCCTTCCCTTCACTGCTACCAGCTGTCACTGTGGGCAGATCTCGCAACTTCTCAGCCTTGTCATCTGTCAAAGCAGAACAGGGGAGCCACTTGAGCTTCCCTGGACCACTGTGGGAACTGAATGTGGCCGTGGGGGTGCAGTGTGTCCTATGGCTGCTACTGTGAACGCATCTGGGCTGGGGAGGGGTCCCAGTGTGAACCCAAGTGGTGTTTCCTTGAGGACTCAGATCTCCCAGGAGGTCCCGAGGGTGGCTCCTTGGAGTTCTTGGGGCTTGAGGGCCCGCAGAGTGCTCTGCAGACAGACTTGTGGTACGGCCAGGAAGTGGGAGCTGGAGGAAGGTCAGAACAAGGTAATGGGGGAGGAAGAAGGGCGTTCCCAGCGTGGGGCTCGTCCGTCTCTTCCCACGGCCTCCTCCGTGCCCCACTCCTGCAGCACACGTGGAGAAGGCCACCACGGCGCTGAGGAAGCAGAGAGCAGCCGCCAGCGATCTCCACGGGGCAGCGGCCGGCGGGCAGCTTTGCATGGCCCAGAGCGACGAGCGGGGCCACGGCCATGGCTCCCGCAGAGCAGCATCCGGAAGGCACCAGCAGGGCTGGCACCTGCCCCTGCGGCTCCCACAGCCAGCACGGTGCGTGCGAGGCAGTGGTGGAGGTGTCAGCCTCCAGCAGAGGAAATGGGGACAGAGACCTGGCTGCTGCGAGGCCTGGGGAGGGCAGGGCCAAGGCTGTCACCGTAGCTCGCCACCCCAAGGAGGCCGGAAGGCCGAGGCCGATGGTGCTGCCTCGTGGGCACCAGCAGAGCTTGCTTAGGAATCTGTCATCACGGGGGCTCCAAGAATTTTCAGGGGAGGGTGGAAGCCCTGCCGTCCTGGAGGAGGGCTCGGGAGACAGAATGAATACGTCCATTTCTTTTGACAGCGGCCCCTCTGCCTGGAATGGCCTTGGAAACAAGGCGGTGCACCTGTCACGGGTGACGAATATCCAGGGCTCAAAACATGTCTGCCTTTCCAAAAGAGGTACCTGTGCATTCTTGTCACCAATCGGAACCGATGACTCAGACTCTAAATGGGTTTTCTTTCCTGTCCTTCCCGCTCTCCCTCCCTCCCCTCCCCTCCCCTCCCCTTCCCTTCCCTTCCTTTGCCTTTCCTTTCTTTCTTTCTTTCCTCCTTTCTTGCAGTAGGGATTTAGCTCAGGGCCTTGCACATGCTAGACAAGCACTCTAGTACTAAGCTACACTCTAGCCCTTTAAAAAAATTTTATTTTCAGACAAGGTGTCACTAAGTTGCCCAGGCTAGTCTCAAACTTGAGATCCTCCTGCCTCATCCTCCTGAAAAATGATCTTCTCTTAACTGTCAGACTGGAAATCGTCCAGGGGTCACATTGCCACCACGGTTCATGTCAACCCACTAGAGCCAAGCTGTGGCTGGTTTCATTAGCAAAGGAAGTAGGAGGACCTTAGGAGGTACAGGATTCTCCTCTTCTAAAGGGCTTGCAATCCCATCCAGAAAACAAACACTACAGGTGCTAACGGCTTTGAAACTCAGAGGTGGCTTCACTGCAGAAGTGACAGCCTTAGTGGCATTTGGCTAACTGCACAGAAGTTGCCCTTAGTGGGGAGAGTGGAGCCTTCCTGGAAAAAGAAATCTTGCTCCTGTCATTGCCTTGGCACAGAGGTGTGGTTTCCCTGGAATTTTAACAGAGTTGCAGAAAGGTTTCATGTACCCTTTACTAAAAAAAAAAAAAAAAAAAAAAAAAAAAAAAAAAAAAAATTATCATTTGTCGGTTGCAAAGCAAACCTGAGAATTAGCTGCATGTAAATGCGTTTGCGGCAATATTTCTAATAACCACATTTGTTTCCCCTACGGTTTCCCTCGTTCTCTCCCCCCGCCCCTCTTTGGTATATATTTAACACTCACGTTTTTGCAGAGCAGCCTGGGATGAGCCACTTAAGAACGTCTCTGTTCTCATTACACTTATGTCTCTTATTTAAAGATGCTAATTCTCCTAGCAACTCCTCATCCGCCTCTTTGCTCCTCTGGATTCTGAAGGCGATGCTAATCAGCACTCTCTCCCAGCAGCTGTCTCGGCATCCCACGTGGTGGCGAGGACGTACCTGCGCTGACAGACTCCCTCGCGCTTGTCCCCTCTCTGTCCTGCCAGGCCTTTGGCTTCTATTCAGTTAGGACCTCTCCCTGCTGTCCTGCTGTCCGGCGTCCCTTGGCCTACTCCCTTGCCAAGGCTCTACTCCAGGTTGTCCATGCTGGGTATTTTGTGAGCCTGAGACTTTGGATAATGAGTGGGGGAAGGATCTGAGCAGATGTTCAGGGCAGAGCTGCCTCAGGCGCTCCTGAGCGGGAGCGAGAAGAGGCCTGTGGAAAAGCCACAAGGCCCTCCTGGCCTCCTGCCTCCCTTCCTGTGACAAAGCTCGGCGCCCCCACGCCCAGTGTCTGGCCAGGCACGCGTTGCTGGGAACACGGTTGGTGTCCTTAGGAGGGATCCCTCCTCCTCTTGCTTCTTGTCCCGCGCCCTCTGTGTTTGATTTGTCGCCACACTGCCCACTCTCCCAAGGCACCAGCAAGCTGGCTGCGATTGTTCCAGCCTCCTGTCCTCCTCCAGGCCACGACTGCAGGAAAAGAAAAGGAAAAAAAAAGTGAGATTGTTTCAGAGGAACCTGAAGCTTCATAGGCGGGTGACAGAACAATAACTGAGTTTTTTTTTTTTTTTTTTTTTTTTTTTTTTTTTTTTTTTTTTTTTGTGGCTAAGTATTTCGTCCTCTGCAGATAGCCAGGAGGTGCGCCTGCCTGAGTCTCACACCCAGGTGGACACCTGCCCGGCAGCCTGCACTCGTAACCTGGCGACTTCTCTTGAACATTGGCAGGATTTTCTCTCCTTGAGTTCCCATTAATTTAAATCAAAACTAAAGTTCACGGTGTCTTTCCTCTGCTGGTGACATTTTCCACTTCACACACTGTCAACCTCATTTAACACGTTGCTCCTCGCTGCGGTCACCTCGGTGGGAAACCGCACACCCAGGCTGCTGCCGCTTCCTCCAGCTGCTGGCTCCGCTCCCGCCCCCCTGAGCCACGCCCCGCCCACAGCCAGGACGGGGCAGGGCCAAGGCTGTGGCCCTGTCGCCCCAGGAGGTGCTCCTTAGGCGCTGCCCACTGTGCCTCGCCATTCTTCTTCATTCTTTCCCGTGGGCTTGGGTGGGGAGACCTCGAGATGGAATGGACTAGAGCAGCACCCCTAGGCCACAGGGAGCTCCCTGCAAGAGAGGAGAGGAAGGAGAGGAGGTCACAGTCCACCCAGCAGACCCAGAGCTCAGGGGCCACATTAGAGCCAGAATCACATTCTGTTGTGCGGGAATTTGTGGTCAGCATCGCAACATGGTGATTTCTGGCTTCTCTCTAAAGATCTACCCGCCACCTTGAGCCCTGTCTCCCCGTGGACATGAGCAGGCTGGCCTTCTCTGGGCTGCACCCTCAGACACTGCGTTCGCCCTCCTGTAGGCACCCAAGCCATCCCTTTCTGCATTCAGGTTTTGGGCTCCTGACACCAGATTTGGTGCCACTGAAGACCAACGCCCCATGTGACCTTTGAATTGAATGCAGAGGAAAACCTACATGCCGTGTGCATTTGTTCATTTCATGGCACACCTGAAAGTTAATACGGTCTTTGAATGTTTCTCATAACAAGTAATTCCCTGGTCACATCTTTCCAAATAGGAGAAAGCCAGCTTTGGAAAGAGCCCCGGTTTCTTTAGAAAATCCTGCCGAGAGCAAGATTCACTGAACTCAGGGAAGATGCCCTGACACAGCTACCTCCCGCTCTGTGGCAGGTACTTGGCCTCTCCCCGCCCACCAGGACACTGGTTCCACTTCCTAGAGCCTGACCAGGGTGACGGACACATGCAGAGACATCGTGGAGACTATGGGAGAGCCCCTCCTGCGAGGTGGCCATCTGAACTCATCAGGAGACCTGGGGGTCTACTTCCAGCACAGGTGAGAATGAGGAGCAGGTGACGGCACCTGCGTGTTGAGGGCAGCAAGTGTTGAGAGCGGTGGAGGAAGAGCAGGGTGGTCGGTGGGCTGCAGGGAAGAGCCACAGACAGGAAGTAGGCCAAAGCCGGATACCAGGGCTGCTCAGCTGCCCCAGGATATGGAATGTCTCCCAGGAAGGTGGTGGCGTGAGGAGGCACAGAGGGGAGAAGCAAGCCCCAAGCACAAGGACAAAACAGAGGAAGGAAGACCTGCTTCAGCTTTCCGGGGACTGAGGAGGCCCTGCCCCTGGGCGGACTCGGCAGCAGTCTGCACTGGAAGGAGGAAGAAGCACAAGCTTGGGCCTCAGACAGCCTGGATTTAAATGCCAGCTCTGATACTTGTCTGGACCTAGGAAAACCCTCAGCTTTTCTGAGCCTGTGTGACCCCTAGCCTCTTTCTCTCTCTCTCTGGGCCTACTTAACCTTACATGGTGGTTATGAGGATTTTATAAAATAATGCATATAAATTCCTGGGCAGTAGTGATGAGAAGAGTAAGAAGTAAGAGCCAGTTTTCATGACTGACATCTTCTACCATCTTGCAATGGCCTTTCCAGAAGATAAGAAAACTTCTGGAGGTCTTTTGTCCTTTAGACTCAACGAAGGTACCTGATAAACAGAAAAGGAGCAAACTGCACTAAGGAAAATGTATTAATTTGGGGGAGCTGCAATAACAAAGTGACCACAAGCTGGTCAGCCAAGACAACAGACATTTAGTGTCTCAGGGTTTTGGAAGCTGGGAGTGAGATCAAGGTGTTCTCTGGGCTGGTTCCCCGCCCCCCCCAGCACTGTGAAGTGGGCTTTGCCCCTCTCCCTGCCTCTCCCCAGCCTCTGGAGGTTTGCAGGTGGCCTTGGCACCCCTTGGTTCGCAGACTCATCACCCCATCTCTGCCTCCACCTTCGTCTGGCATTCTCCCGGTGAGCACAGTTTCCAAGTGTTCCCTTTTTACAGGGACACCTACTGGAATTCCAGACGCTTGTTTTCCAGCTGCCCACCTGACAGCCCTGCTTGCACACCTGTGTTCAGAGTGGCCTCCGCGTTCGCTCCTCTCCCTGATTCCCTGCCGCGGCACACGGCACTGTTACCTGTCTGGCCCCCTCATGCTCTGGGCTCGGTGGCACTGCACTCCATCGGCTGACTGTGGCGTGGGCACACCTCTCTCTCCTTCCTTCCTCCCCACGTCCTGATGCTTTCGGCTCCTGAATATACGAAGTGCCCCACGTGTCCCTCGTGACAACCTCCCTCCCCACCTCCCCACCTCCACTCCTAACTCTACTCCTACCTTCGACACGCAGTGTGACCTCTGTAAGCACACACTGGGTCCTCTCAGCCCTAGAATCCTGTGTCTATGGGCTTGCTACCGCCTTGACAGCCCAGTGACGCGTCCACACTGGGTGTGGGTGGAGAGGACCGAGGATGGGACCCCAGCCCTCCAGCCCGGGAGGTCTGAAGTGGGAAGACTCAGGAGGATTCAGGGTGAAGGAGGGGGAAACCAAGAGAGGGAGGGAAACCAGAGCTCCCAGCAGCAGAGGAGCCAGGACAGGCCCAGGCCGCAGGGAGCTGGGGAAAGCCCGGCGGGGGGCCGAGTTCTGGTCCAAGGAGAGTGGGGAGAGTGGGGCCCGGGCGTGGAGGCAGCCTCCCCTCAGTGGCAAGGTCTGGGTCAGGCCGTGGGCACCCTGCCACACCGCTCGCCTTCCTTCACGCCAGCCCTGCTTCCTGTGGCCAGCGGGCTGTCGGCCTTCAGGTCACGTCCCTGACCCGGGAGCCGGTGCCCTCGCCCCGCTGTGGCGGTCAGTGCTGGAGCTTCCTCTGGCTTCTAGCCTGACCTCTGGGCTTTGATGAGCAGTGGCCTCTCCTCGCTGGACTGTGGCGACTCAAAGGACCAGGGCACCTCGCCTGGCTTGCTTACCGCCATCTCCCAGGGATTCAGCGGAGATCCTGGCACGTGGTGGGTGCGTGTGAACAAATATTAGTTAAATAAATGATTTATTGAAGGGATAAACCAACATCTTCCACGGTAAACATTTACTTTAATTTTGCCAACTTCTAGAGGTGTGTTCCAGAGGTTCAGAGACTCCTGCAAATAACTGGGAGAAAGTGCATTTAGGGTGGAGATGAGGCTCACTGCCCGGAGGAGCTGGGCATGGCGCTGTGGTTGGTGACCTCCAGATCACACAGTGCTCCACACCCTCTGACCCAGCGTCCTATGCGGGGTTGGTTTTTCTTTTTTTTTTTTTAACCATTTATGGATTGAAAAGTTATCAATTTTGTTCTTCTCCAACATATTCTATAAACATACGCTAGGTGAACTGCAAGAAAGTTAGATATTTGAGGTTATATCCAGGTTTCATTTTCTCAAAACACTTTCTCCACCACAGCATTTGAAATCAGATGCAGACTCCTCACTGATGCTGTTGCGTGGCCCTCCTTCCTTCTCTGAGGCCCTAGCTGTGTTGTGTGCTGCTCCTGCTTCCTGATCCCGGGGACCTTGAACTTGTCGGGTCTTGAACACAGGGTGCTTCCCTCCATTCTTAAATGGCCTCAGTGCAGCCGGGCTCGGTGGAAATGCACTTCTTTGGCTAACGCGTAGGGGCAGCCTCCCTGTTAGACTCACTACCTAAACTCTCTGTTACCACTCTCACAGCCTGTCAGTGGGGCATTTATGTCTCTGCTCGGTTCTGTCGCCCGTGTTCTCTGCACAAACACAGGCTCCGTGAGGATGCGGTTGTCGACTCTGGAGTCCTCAGTGGCAGGAGGAGCACCTGGACGGACCATTGTGTGACAAATATTTGGTGGCAAATGGAAATATATTTAAGTGAGCATTTAATCCCCTCAGGGAATTTAAAGTACTAGGGGATTAAAAGTAATTTGTAGAAAGCAAAAGGAACACGACGGACCTTAATTTTAGATGGAGTGAGATTCAGGCGAATGGTGAAGACGTGTTGCGAAAACACGAGGGTAGGACCAACAAAACTACTGTGGGCGGAGGGCAGCGGAGCTGAGGCCTTAGCGCCACGGTGAGGCAGCGTGCCAGGGGTCCTTGGGCACAGACCTGAGCAGCGCCACGGCCAGGGCTGCTTCCCCCCATTGGTATGTCGAAGCCCAACTTGGATGTGGTGGTGTTAGGAGGTCAGGCCTCCGGGAGGCGGTTAGGTTGGGTGAGGTCCACAAGGTGGGCAGCCACATGGTGTGATTAGGGACACAGAGACAGAGTGAGGAGAGGGAGAAGGGGCCATCTGCAAGCAGGCAGGGAGCCCTCACTGACACCTGACCATACTGACACCCTGACCTCGGACTTCTGGCCTCCAGAGCTGTGAGGAAATAAGCTTGTGTCGTAAGACCCCTTATTTATGGTGTTTTGTTATGGCGGCCGAGCTGCCTGACACAACGTGTCTTCTGGAGGTGGAGATTTTACCTGCTGGTAACTAACTAAAGATGCGGCAGTGCTCACCCTCCAACCCCCTGGGGTTCTCTGCCCAGTGGCTCAGCCTCTACCAGGTCAATCAAATCTAAAAACGGCAGTAAAAAGCAGCCAGGATCTTTTTCAGTCTCTCAAGGAAACAGGAGCGGAGCGCAATCCTGTTTCATTATAAAAGTTAAAAAAAAAAAATATGATTTCTTTCACCTCCCTCCACGCGGCAGCAGCTGCCCCTTCAGTGGAGAGTTCAGCTACGCCCTGCTGCCTGCCACCCCGTCGCTGTCGCCTGGCTCCCACGGGAGTGTGTCCAGGACGTACACTGCCAGGCGCCACCCCACCGGCCCTGACCTTCTCTGGTGTGGCAAGGTGCTAGGCCACAGCAAGCAGGTTCCGCTCTGTGAGTCCCTGATGTGCCCCAAGGGGACACTTCCCGGAGTCTTAAGCCAGCAGCATCGCCCAGATGCCAGGGTTTTCCACGCCCGCACCGCTCCTGCGCAAGCTGGCCATGTCTCCACGTCTTCCGGTCTCGGGTCACGTCTTGGCACGTCCTGCGATTTCTCTGGCTTGTCGCAGAAACCACGCCGTGGAAGCATCTCTGAAATCGCCTCACGCTGTTTTAAGTCCTCCAGTAGCTGCCATGCTCCCGAGGGACCTGGAAGGTGGCTGTTCCAGGGGCTTGGGGGAATCCAAGTGCATTTCCCATCCTTGTCCCTTAACTTCCCAGAAGACTCTTATTTCTTACGGAAATGGTGTCCGCTGAAGTTGGGGTGAAGGGTGACGTCTGGCTTGCAGCATCGTGAGGGAGGATTTGGCTTCCCTGTTGAATGAACTTGCACGTCACCCCGTGTGACAGACCCTGTGCAGAACAGGGAGCCTCAGTCAGGAAACTGTCCTTCCAGTTGGAAACCTCTCCTTTCTGTGGTCCCTACTTTGTTCCTGGAAGACACAACTAGTTCCCAGTAGCTTCTTTCTAGAAGCAGGAAAGCTCCGCCCCCCTCTGCTGGGGGCAGGCCCCTGCTGGGCTCCTAAGAGCGGGCGTGTGACTCAGCGGCCTCCTTCCTGACCCGGCCGGCCTCCATGCACGGCGTTGCCCTGGAGCGGCGGCGCGGCTGGATCAGCCCAGGATCCTGTGCCACTTGGGCAGCAGGATGTCCCCTGTCACACTTTCACTGCCTCAGATGCCATGAGTGAGACCTTAAGCCCACCGCAGACTCTGGTCATTGGCTACGGTCATAACCTGAGCTCTCCCGACTGGAGCAACCTCCTCCCACAGTCTGGACGCCTTGCAGAACATCAGTGGGCCTTGCGCCTGGTCCCTCTGTCCCTTCCTCCAAGGATCTTCTGCTGACAGACTGCACTCATGGTCATGTCCAGACCGACCAACTGAAGACACGGTGGCTAAGGACTTGCTCTTAGAACCACACACCCTGAAAACAGCACCCAAGAATATCAGGCACCACGTGGCCAATACTTTCTCATTATCAGCTTCAATACAGACGGCAGAGAGTAAAATCTCATTAGAGTAATTAAAATATTTAGCTTCATTTACCAAGGAAATATTGGAGGTAAAGAGTACATTCTCAATACTCATTAAAAAAAAAAAAAAATTCCCTTCATTTCTTCCACTCGGATCTTCCACACAGAGACAGCTGCTCCCGGAAAGCCCTCTCTGCTCCTCGCCTGCTCCTGCTCACCCCTTGACACCCCGGGACTGGCCTGTGCAGGCAGCAGTATGGCAGCTACACCTTCCTTCCCTCTGCCTTCTTTCCTGTTCATTTGTTTTTCTATTCTCCTGCCAGATTTTGTATGTCTTTTCAATAGAAAAAGAAAAGGATGTATACAGTCACATCCACTAGTAACTCCACTCGGCTCGATAGGAACATAAATATCAAGTACTATGCAAAACCGGCATGGCTTTATTAGCTAGACTAGGAAAGTTCAAACCTTGGGACCCATAGCAGTTGGATCCTAGAGCTTCTCCACCCCTCCCTGACATTGCTAGAAAGATCTATTACTTCCCAGCAATGTGAATTGGACAGTAGATTAACCTTTCGGAAATGTTAGTAAATGCATTTGTAAAATGGAGTCAGTAACACCACTACCCACCCCACCGCATCACACAATTTTAATGAGAGAATCCATGGGAAATATTTAGGGCCGGATTCAGTGTGTGTCAGGAGGTCTGTGAAGGTCGTTCCCTGCCCCTTCTGCACCCCACCTCCCCTTCCTCTTCTCTTAGACCCCCAGCCACTGCACTTAGTTCTCCTTTGTCCCTTGAGAAGGAACGTCACGCAGCTGCAGGAGTTGAACTAGGATTGGCAACATCCCTTGTTCAGATGAGAACAGAGAGGGAGCAAGGAGAGGAGACCCAGGGACCGGAGGAATGAACTGCCCCTGAGACCCGTCCCCCTCGTTTCCTTTCTTCTCCGAGTTGAGAGAGTAAATTAGCTTCTGGTGCCAACTTTCCTTGAAAATCCCAACGAACTACCCTCTTCTCTGTTTCCAGGCTCAGATCAGGTGCCGGGCTGGGTGGGTCTCCATCCTCAGGAGCCAATGCGAACCAGGCTGGCGGGGTGAAATATGGATTGATGTGGGCCAACCACGCCGTTGAGGGTGACTGACGGAATCAGAGGGGGCTGATGGCTGATCGTCTCCAGACATTTGCTTTGTGTGTAGGAGATGACTAGTGCATTAGCTTCCCAGGCTGCCATCGCAAAACGCCACAGACCTCGCGGCCCAAGCAACAGAAATAAGGTTTCTCACAGTTCTTGAGAGGCCCAAGACCAAGGGACGGTTTCTATCGTGAGGTGACCAGCACCCCACCAGAGCAATTCTTCCTGCACAGGAGGGGATAAGCCACCTGAGAAAATCAGGCCTGAAGTATTTAGTGAAGAAATAAACGACAAAGTCAGAATTATAGTTTCAAAGGAGTGCCTGATAGAGTCTTCCAGTCCTGGTAGGAGCTAGAACAGAACAATTAAAAAATGGCTCTCAGAGCATCAAATGCAGGGATGAGGTTTCAGGGGTGGAGTCTTGCCTCACGATGTCTTGCCGTCAGCAGGTTGATTGGCATCTTGGCAGGCCACACCCATTGCTGAGAGGCTATATGGCTACAGCAGGTCACCCCTCTCTAGTGCCGTGTGGGACCTTTGGCAGAGCTGGGTCAGAGTTCACATGTACTTGGGCCATCTCACACCAGGAGTGCCACTGTGAGTTCCCAGACACCAGACTTTCCCACTCAGGGGGCTTCCAGGGGGCTTCCAGGCCCGGCTGGGCTATGCACGGTTCACGGGTGCCCCTCCACAGCTCCCCTCTGCCGACTCGGGCTTTCAGAGGGCTGCCTCTGGCCGCCACTCACGTGGTCCCACATCTGTGCGCAGGGCTCTGGGATCCCGCTCTCTCTGTGTCCTCATCTCCTCCAGCCAGCTGGGATGAGAGCCCACACATAGGACCTCATTTTAACTTAATCATCTCTTCAAGCTTCTGTGTCCCCAAACAGTCACATTCTGAGCTCCTGGGGGCCAGGGCTTCAGAATATAAATTTTGGAAGTGCAAACTTTAGCCCACAGCAACTACAAAGCCAAAATTTACTTTTTCAAGTTACTCATCATTTTTGAGTGTAAGGAAATTTATTGTTTTCACGCAGTAGGCTCTGCAGAAGTTCAGTAACGCTAGTGTGACCTTGAGTCAGACCCCGGGAATGAGAAGTCACTGTCCATGTGCACTGTCTTAGGAAGCAAGCGGTGGGCAGCGAACCTCCCTGCAGTTCCTTTGGGTTATGATTTAATGATGAACCAATGTTTTATTATTAACCCATAAAATCAACTCAGGAGGTTGAACTTAGGATGATTTATTTATTTTTTTAAATTTTTGAGCTGGACTATTGAGAGGGAAACTAATAATGCTTTAAGGGGAACAAACACCATCCTCTGAACCCAGTTTAAAGAAGAGGAAGCAGCGCGGTGTTTAAGGCAGAGAGACTCTGGTTACAGCGCGTGCTAAGGCTGGAGTGTTGACAAGTGCTTTGGGTTCAATATATCCAGGGGTCGTTTGACACCATCTTTGTAAGAACCTACTGGATATGACCAGGAGATCCTCGAGCTGTTTTATTCCTGCAGAACCTATTTCATGGTGGCATCAGCTATTTGGGATTGGATATTTTCTGCTTCTGGTTTTCTCTTTGAAAGCTAAAAGCAAAAGCTTAAGAGTTCAGATTGCTGTGAAGAGCAGAGGGACCCAGGTGGGGTGGGCAGGGCTGACTGTGGACACGGCTTCCTTAGTGCTCTGTTGGCTGGCTGGGCCAGAACGGAGGCCAAGGGTGGAGAAGGGTGCTGTGCTGTCTCTCAGCACACTCCAGTGGTGTGGTGCAAGGGGCCGGGGCGAGGTGAACGGGAGGGGGATGCTCTGCCCGTGGACAGCAGGATGGAGCAGACATGGGCAGACACGGCCACGGGCCAGGTTCTTCTGGGCCCCAGGAAATACCAGTTGAACTCTTGGCTACTTAAGAAATGACCTGTTGCCGCCTGAAGCAATGGCCACTTGGAGCAACGAAGCCGCGGGAAGAAGTTCAGAGGCGAACTGGAAACAAACAGCTTTTTTATTCTGATAACTTTTCTCTCTGGCTCTAACAACGACTCTAACATGCACCACACACACCACCAAAATGGCGCAGACCCGATCAGCAATCTTGCTCAAGTCCCGCGAGATCTCGGGCCAAGTCCCGTGAGACTACGGAAGGCGGCAACAGCCAAACATCTCCGTGGCCCGTAGTCAACCGCAATCTTAGCCATCTCCCCAAACAGGGCTCCTGCAATGACCCATCCCAGATAAGGTCTTTGGAGTTATTTAGTACTATCAAAAGTCATCTTTGGTTCTGGTGGGTAAAGTTTTTCCCTTTAAAAATCATAGCCAACTAGTGCAGTTGTGGAGTTTTGCATTTATTTTGAGCTTTTCCATAATAGTTTTCTAACAAATAGCTTTGATAGAAGCAAAGGACTCTGAAAATAAGACCTCCTGTGAATCTGTGGACTTTTCCTAGCTGGTGCCTTCACGGCTCGGCAGCTGGTCCAAGCTCTCTCCTCTTCACCTGACGCCTGGTGGACCCTCCCTGTTTTACCTCCTGCCTGTCGTGGGAAACACGGACCCTGGCTTCTCAGGCACTTAGGCTCACGCAGGGTAGAGTGGGCAGAGAGCACCAGAGAGCACCAGAGAGCACAGGGTGGCTTAACCTAGATGACCTGTGCCCAACACACAATCAAGACAGAGAGCCTACGAGGCCACCCAGGTGCTGCTTAAGGCATCCTTAGCTCTAAAATCCCCATAACTCACTGTCTCACTGTGTCTGTTAGCTTTCTGTTACTGTAACACACACCGAGACGATCAACTTGCAAAGAGAAAAGTTTCACCTTGACTCACAGTTTGGGAGGTTCCAGTCCCTCGCCCACTGGCTGGGATGTGACAGAGAGAAGAGGAAGAGCCTGGGGTCTTACAATCTCCTTCAAGGGCACATCCTGAGTGACCAGAAAACCTCTGACTAGACCCCACCTAGTAAAGGTTCCACCTTCCCTCAATAGCGCCAAGCTGGGAACCCCGCCCTTAACATGGGGGACTTGGGGCCAAACTATAGTGCAGATTTTCATAGCGCACTCCAGTTTGATCCACAGGGCAACGTAGACCTTTTGCCACTCTTCAATCCAGGAAGCACAGTGTTCTGTGACTAGCTCTTTTCTTTCCTTTTTTTTTTTTTTTTTTTGGTGGTACCAGGGATTGAACTCAGGGGCACTTGTCCACTGGGTCACATCCCCAGCCCTTATTTTGTATTTTATTTAGAGACAGGGTCTCACTGAGTTGCTAAGTGCCTTGCCATTGCTGAGGCTGGCTTTGAACTCGCGATCCTCCTGCCTCAGCCTCCCAAAGTGCTGGGATTACAGGCGTGCGCCACCACGCCCGGCTCTGTGACTATTTCTTGGACTTCTTTATCCCTTATTTTTGCCAAAAGCTGCCAGGATTGTTTTATATAGCATTTTTTTCCCTTTAGTTTTAAGGCAATGGAAGTTTTACAACATTTCCAAGCTTAGTCAGTCTCCAATATCTCCATGGGCA
This sequence comes from Tamias sibiricus, assembly GCA_025594165.1. Lineage (NCBI taxonomy): Eukaryota > Metazoa > Chordata > Mammalia > Rodentia > Sciuridae > Tamias > Tamias sibiricus. The sequence continues at coordinate 146,860,942 of CM046666.1, forward strand.
AAGCATTCAGCAAGTTCCAAACTTAAGAGAGTTTGTGAAGTGTGTTCTAGATTTTTCCTTGTTTCCCTTTTGCCCTGGACTGCAGGAGCCCTGTTTGTGGAGATAGCTAAGATTGCGGTTGACTATTGGGCCATAGACATTTTTGGGCATTTCCGCTTTCCGTAGTCTGACGGGATCTCGCGGGACTTGGTCGAGGCTCTCGAGAGATTTGAAGGGTGACTCAGCAGATCGAGCGAGCGCCATTGCTGCTCGGGCGCATGGGAAGAGACCAGAGGGAGAAAAGACAGGGTTATCGCTATTGTGTAGATATATTGTAGTTTCTTGTAAGATTAAAGAATATTTTCGTCTCCATCCTGTCTCCGGACTCCTTCCCGCGGCGCTGCCGTTCCAGGCTGCAATCCTTTTCCGGCGGCAACAGTTGGTGGCCTGTACGGGGAATTCAGCACGGCCGGTAAGAACTGAGAAACCTCGCAGGAGTCTCTAGTCAGAGCGGTTAAAAATGGGTTCGAAAATATCTAAGACCCAAGTGTACGAGGCTCTTGATGAATTCTTTGATATAGATGAGTCTGTCGTTAGTGAGGAGGATTTAGAAAACAGTGAAGGCGATCATGAAAGCGTAGATTCCGCTGAGTCAACTAAGACCAGTAAGGAGAGTATTAGAAGCGTCCCCAAAATGACAAAGATCCGAGCTGCTAAAGCTATTCAAGATTTATTAGAGATACTTCAAGGATACATGGTCTCAATTGAACCTGGGACTCAGGATGTTACTGAGTCAATTAGGACCAATGAGAGTAGTAGTAGTGAGGAGGAATTAACTAAAGGTGATTTTGAGAAAATGAACAAAAGGAAATTAAGGAAGACCAAGATAAGGGATCATCAAGTAGAGGAACTTGTGTCCTCTACTCCCCCATGGGTGAAATCAATTACAGAAAATATGAAGGGTATCACTAGGCGTTTGCATACCCTAGAAACAGAAATAAAAAGTCTTTCTGAGCGCTTATGTGCTCTCGAGGGTAACTCACAGATACGTTGGGAACTGCCAGTATTTGAATATGGAAATGGACGGAGGGGACCACCAGCCAGTAGATTTCAAAACAATAAAAAATCTCAAAGAGGCAGTAATGACTTATGGACCCCAAGCTCCTTTCACGTTGAGTATACTGGAGTCCCTTAACACCTTTAGCTTAACCCCCGCAGACTGGAAACGTCTATGTAAAGCAACATTAAGTGGGGGACAATACTTGGTTTTGGCGATCGCAATTTCAAGAACTTTGTATAGAAACAGCTAAAAGAAATGCAGATGCGGGGTTTGGAGACCATAATATAGAAATGCTCACAGGAGAAGGGCAATTTGCAGATGTACAGGATCAAAAATATTATACCCCAGGAGTATATGCTCAGATAAACGCAGCTGCCTTAAAGGCATGGAAAACTGTACAAGGACCTGGGGATCTACAAGGTAGCTTGTCCAAAGTAATTCAAGGACCTAATGAACCATATGCTGAATTTGCTGATCGACTTTTGAGAACTGCAGGTAGAGTTTTTGGAGACATTGATCAAGTTATGCCATTAGTTGTCCAATTAGCGTACGAAAATGCTAATAAGTATTGCCAGGAAGCCATCAGGCCATGGAGAAATAAAAAGGATCTTTCCATATATATACAATTATGTAAAGATATAAATGATGCCTTTGTCACAGGGAATATGATTGCAGCAGCTGTGAGAGATGCTGCCCTCAAAATTTTACAAGAGCTCAACATAGACATTATAATCAATCAGGATATTCTAGGCAAAATTATCATAATCAATCAGGCTATTCTAGGCAAAATCCTAAAAGAGAAATAAGACCAAATTCATACCGTGCTCCAGGTTGCTGCCCCAGGTGTAAGAAAGGAAATCATTGGGCCAATAAATGCTATTCAAAATTTGACATCCATGGAAATCCTTTATTCAGGAATTCAAAAAACGGGGCAAGGGGCCCAATGCCCCGGGGCCCACAAATGTACGAGGCATTGGAGGAGGAGTATCCTCAAGCATCCGCTCAGATGCTTCCCCGACACAATCCCTATTACCCATCCACTCCCTCGCCAGAGGAACAGGAGGAAATGCAGGATTAGACCTCTGTTCCACCGCCCGAATAGTGTTAACACCTGAAATGGGGGTTCAACTGATTCCCACAGGAGTCAGGGGACCTCTTCCCTCAGGGACTGTAGGACTTATTATCGGGCGAAGTCCTGAGAGCTTATTAGGTTTGCAAGTGACCCAGGCGTAATAAACTCAGACTATAAAGGGGAAATAAAAATAATGCTTAGCTCACCCCAAAGTATAAGTTCTATTAATCAGGGAGATAGAATTGCTCAGCTGCTCCTCCTTCCAAATTTACATAAGTCATTTAAAATGAATATGCCTCTAAATAGGAACAATAGAGGATTTTGTTCCACTGATTTGAAACCCATGGTTTGCTGGGTTCGGGACTGTACAAGGAGGCCTATGTGTAAAATAAGAATCCAAGGAATAGAAATGGAGGGTCTTATAGATACTGGAGCTGATTCTTCCATCATTAATTTACGTCAATGGCCCAAACACTGGCCTCTGCAAAAAGCTTCAACCAGTTTAAGAGGCTTGGGATATAATAACCTCCCAGAAAAAAGTGTGGTAATTTTAAAATGGGAGGATGATGAAGGACATAAAGGCACGTTTCAGCCTTATGTTTTACCTAATCTACCGGTTTACTTTATGGGGAAGAGATATTTTACAACAAATGGGAGTACACCTTGCAACCAAACCTGCAGGTGTTAAATGTAAAAATCTACAGAGTAATCTTAACCCTATAAGAAATCATCAAAAAGTACAGGGTAAGCTTAACCCTAAAAGAAATCATTATCATATAGGAAAAAGACATTTTTCTTCGGGGCCACTGAGAAAATAATTTTGAAAATACCATGGCTTTCTGATAAGCCAGTGTGGGTCCCTCAGTGGCCCCTATCTAAAGAGAAATTACAAGCGGCCCACCTACTAGTTCAGGAACAATTAGAAGCAGGACATATAGAACCTTCCACCTCTCCCTGGAATTCCCCCATATTTGTGATCAAGAAAAAATCAGGAAAATGGCGATTATTACATGATCTTAGACAAATTAATAAAACCATGCAAGTCATGGGCCCTACTCAACCTGGACTTCCGAATCCTATAGCTATTCCAAAAAATTTCCATGTTATTAGTCTTGATATAAAGGATTGCTTCTTTTCTATTCCCCTACATCCTCTGGATGCCCCCAGGTTTGCCTTTTCAGTTCCTTCTATTAACAATAATGGCCCTGATCAGAGATATCAATGGAAGGTTTTGCCACAGGGAATGGCTAATAGCCCCACCATATGCCAAATATATGTGGACAAGGCCATCCAATCCATTAAAAATAAATATCCAAACCTCATGTGTCTACATTACATGGATGATATTTTACTGGCCCACCCTAATCAAAAAATCTTATTTAATATATTCAGTGATGTGGTAGAAAATTTAAAAAAATACGGATTATATATAGCAGAAGAAAAAGTTCAAACCAGATCTCCCATATTATATTTAGGATTTAAAATCATGGATACTTTTGTTAGACCCCAAAAAATTTTAATAAATAAAGAACATTTAACCACCCTCAATGATTTCCAAAAACTACTGGGAGACATTAATTGGCTTCGCCCTACACTAAACCTCACTACTGGCCAATTAAAACCTTTATTTGATATCCTTCGAGGGGACCCTGATCCATCCTCACCGCGAACATTGACTCCTGATGCTAGGAAAGCTTTAAAGGTAGTAGAAAAAGCCATCGAAGGAACTCATTGTGACAGATTTGATTTAACTCAACCGCTGATATTGATTATTATTTCTTCACAATATACACCCACAGGAGTATTTTGGCAACAAGGGCCTTTATTATGGATACATTTGCCTGTCTCTCCTAAAAGCATAATTGAGTCTTATACCTCCATGGTGGCTAAACTTATTCTTCAAGGACTTAAAACTTCTACTAAAATATTTGGCATTCACCCTGCTACTATTATTACTCCCTATTCATCGTCACAGATTGAATATTTATGCTTCAACGATAATGACTGGGCTATAGCTAGATGCTCTACCTCTGCAAATTTTGATAATCACCTTCCTAAGTCTCCTATATTATCTTTTTGTATTAATCATCCTATTATATTTCCACAGGTAATAAAAAATCAACCTATTCCTAAGGCATTTAATGTATTTACAGATGGGTCCTCAAATGGTACTGCTGCAGTAGTCACTACAAAGGAAAGTATGACTTACATAACTGCACACAAATCAGCTCAACTTGTGGAATTGGAAGCTGTGGTAAGAGCTCTGGGACATTTTAGAGACCAGCCCATAAACATTTTTTCAGATAGCCACTATATTGTACAAGCCGTCCCAAAATTAGAGTTAGCAGGACCAATAGCACCTCATACTCTAGCCTTTAAATTGTTTTATCAAATACAAAAACTTTTGTGGGCAAGAAAAGAACCTCTATTCATAGGCCATATTAGAGCACATACTAATTTGCCTGGCCCCCTCCATGAAAGTAATCAAAAGGCTGATGAACTTACAAAAACTATATTTATACTTTCAGCGCTACAACAAGCTACTTTATTTCATTCCCAGTTTCACGTCAACAGCACCACCTTGCAACGTAGGTTTAAAATCACAAAGGAGCAAGCCAGAACAATTGTAAAAGATTGTAAATCTTGTATGACACATTTGCCCAATCCTCATTTTGGTGTTAACCCTAGAGGATTAATGCCCAATCATTTGTGGCAGATGGATGTTACTCATGAGCCAAGTTTTGGAAAATTGCGATTTATTCATGTAACCATAGATACATGCTCAGGCATGATTTTTCCTTCCTTACATTCTGGAGAAAAAGTTAAAGATGTCACATCTCATTGTTTACAAGCTTTTGCTGCATTGGGCATCCCCAAAATGCTTAAAACAGATAATGGCCCTGCATATACGTCCTCATCTTTCAAAGAGTTTTGCGCAAAATTCAACATATCCCATAAAACAGGCATCCCATACAATCCTCAGGGTCAGGGCATTATTGAAAGAGCAAACCGCACACTAAAAGTTATGTTGTTAAAACAGAAAGAAGGAAACTGGAAAAATCCTAAGGACAGATTGGCAGTTGCCCTGTTTACCTTAAATTTTTTAACTTTAGACTCTGATGGTTATTCTGCTGGAGACAGACATTGGAACCCACATCAACAACATAAACCTTTGGTTTACTGGAAGGATGTTCTTTCAGGTACATGGAAGGGTCCAGATCCAGTGTTAATTTGGGGGAGAGGATCTGTTTGTGTTTTTCCAAAGCATGAATCCTCTCCAATATGGATACCATCTAGATTAATAAAGCAAGTACCAAATCAAAAGGATCAAGATGAAGTTGTTGAGGAATCAAGATTAATAAAAAAGGTACAAAATCAAGAGGACCATGATGAAGATATGGAATGATTCCCTTAAAAGAGTCCTTCAAAATACATCACAACTTAAGTGTCATTCCTCCCAGCTGGGACGAAGAGATCTCTCTTTAGTGTGCACACAATTGTATTTTTTTTTTCTTTTTATATATGTGTTTATGTCTGTGTATTTGTCTAAATTTCATGTTAATGTGACGTCACAAATATATGTTTGTATGTGCGTCTGTCTGTCCAGTCTGACATCAAAAATAACAAAGCGCTTGTGAATATAATATATATATATGTATATATGTATATATATATATATATATATATATATATATATATATATGGATCCAAATAACTCTAATTCATTTAAGTTTAAGAGTATTCTAATTGGGTAAATAATTTAATAAGTGAAGGTACCTTCAATTTTGTTTTATAGGTGTCCCAGGGATTTCTCTTAAGTGAAAAATATGACTAGGGCTGTATAACCTGATATTTTGGTGTTTTGACATAAGGTTGCTTATTTGTTATTAACTTTATTTGTTTAATAAATGATTAATTTCAATCATTTCAACAGGTAAAGGACTGCTGTGTATGCAGAAACTCGAGAGTTCCAGCTAACAAATTATTTCTCCAAAGTGCTTTTAGTTTTTCTTTAATCTATCTTTAATACAGTAAATACCCTCAGTCTTTCTTTGTTTTGTTCTAAATATGATGTTTTGCCAGGCCAGCTTATGTTTGTGGGAGCTCAGGCTGCAATGTGTGTGAGCAGAAATCAACTTTAATTTTCTAATCTAATAATTCTATTTTTTAGTTTGACAACTCGCCTCTTGACTCAGTGCTGGAATAGCACTGCCTTTCCTTTAATAATTGATGCTTGAGTCTCTAGGGAGCGGGCCCTGAAGATTTGCCGGTGGCATTGTCTAGACATAAAAAAGACGGCTGCTGCTACAGATGCAGGGATCGCGGTCGCTGCAAGCATCCCTGCTGCTCAAATGTCAAACAACCTCACCAGCGGTGTGGCCTCTGCTCTGCATGCATGGGGCCTCCTAGATCTACGTGTTATAACAAGTGGACATTTTGATCTTTCATTGTTTGGGACTTCATGGGACAGTACCTTGGGGGTATTTGTTTAGAGAACTCAGTGTGTTACTTGATAGAACTTAAGGCAGCTGATTTGTTTAAAGAATTTGATATGCGCCGGGCGCGGTGGCGCATGCCTGTAATCCCAGCACTTTGGGAGTCTGAGGCAGGAGGATCGCGAGTTCAAAGCCAGCCTCAGCAATGGCGAGGCACTCAGCAACTCATTGAGACCCTGTCTCTAAATAAAATACAAAAAAAAAAAAAAAAAGGGCTGGGGATGTGACCCAGTGGTCGAGTGCCCCTGAGTTCAATCCCTGGTACCACAAAAAAAAAAAAAAAAAAAAAAAAAAAAAGAATTTGATATGCTACGCAATTTGGCTCATCACCAAAAGGCTTGTTGCCTTAAAGCCGCAGCATCTCCCCACAATTGGACGGCTGTTAGTCAACTTACACAGTCGATCCTAAAGGGCTCCATTGGATGGCTGGTTAGCCAATGACGGGTAAGATCCCCAGAGGGGGACAACCTAAGACAGGCACAGTCGCACGGGATAGTCTCATGTGGCCGACATATCAACCTAAGACAGGAGTCAAGGGCACAGCCTTGATCCGATGACAGGTAAGAATGTTGGTTGCACATAGACGTCCTAGAGCATCCCCTCTTTTAAAACAAAAGGGGGAAATGCAGGAGCCCTGTTTGTGGAGATAGCTAAGATTGCGGTTGACTATTGGGCCATAGACATTTTTGGGCATTTCCGCTTTCCGTAGTCTGACGGGATCTCGCGGGACTTGGTCGAGGCTCTCGAGAGATTTGAAGGGTGACTCAGCAGATCGAGCGAGCGCCATTGCTGCTCGGGCGCATGGGAAGAGACCAGAGGGAGAAAAGACAGGGTTATCGCTATTGTGTAGATATATTGTAGTTTCTTGTAAGATTAAAGAATATTTTCGTCTCCATCCTGTCTCCGGACTCCTTCCCGCGGCGCTGCCGTTCCAGGCTGCAATCCTTTTCCGGCGGCAACACTGGACTAGGTGAGCCGGCCCCCTGGGGCTTGTGGCCAGACATTACGGAGGTCCTCTCTCGGAGTGATGGCCTGTCCACCGTCAGTGTTTCCCTGGGAGGGGCTGTGTTCAGGTCATCACAACCAACGCCAGCATAAAATCTCAGCAACGTTCTGGCTATCAACGGCAGCGTGCCTTCTTTGGTTCACTTCCTGACCCCTCCCCAGGCTGTTTGGGTTTTTGCAAACATCCTTGCTGGCTTCAGGAAGGGTGGGGTGGGATTGTTTAGTAGCTCCAGGAGTTCTGAGGTCTCTCTCATCAGTCAGCAGGTTTTTAAAGAAACAGGGCCAGAAAGAACAGGAACTCCAGAGGGAGCAAGTTAAGACGAGAGGGCAACCAAGATGGCAGCAGGGATGAGATCCACACCCACATGCAGACCTGGAAGGGTCTTTTCTAACAGGTGTGTCCACATAGAGACCTCAGGAGCCGCCCAGAAGCAGGCTCGCAGCTACGGGGCCACCTGCCCTTCGGTGTTCAGCCCAGCAGCGTGTAGGAGCATCACTTGAAGGAGCATGACCCGAACAGGGAAAGGAGACCCTCAGCTTAGGCCACTCCGTGGGGCTTCCAGGAGAGCACAGCACCCCCCGCAAGAGCCCATGAATACCCCTGCCCGGAGAAACAGGTCCCCTTTTCCTCTTTCCTTTCTAGTTTTTTCCCCCTCAACTTTTTAAAGGGAAGGGCAAGGAACAAAGACTAAATGGGCTGTCTTTCTGTTCTTTGTCCTTTTTTTGTGACAAGAACAGCTGTGGCCTTCTGAATGACAAAGAAGGAACAATTTGCAGCGAAGTTGGGCCAAATTATCAAAATTGGGTTCCTAATTTACACATGGAAAAGACGTGGCTTTGAGGAGGATTCTTGGAACAAATGCAGATTGGCCAGCGTGGAGTTGGAAATCTGTGTCCCCTGCATGCCTGCCCCACAGCCCTGCCCTGTTCCGAGGCGTCCATGCTGAAGGCCACTGGGCAGGAGCCGTGACTGGCTGTGCATGCTCCTCCAGACTGCTAATAGCTCAGTGCTGAACCTTTCTGTATTGATAGTAAATTTCCCAAGCACCAAGTAGATTGTAAAGCCAGACACATGGAAATTCTGCTGCTTCAATGTGTGTTTGTAGTATGGCTTCAATGTGGTAGTGCTGTGCAATAATGTTTGGCAAACTTGTTTAATATGTTTCCAGGAGCTTATAGTGAAGGTGCCTTTAGCATTCATTGAGCTGCAGAGGCCTAAACGGGAGCTTAGCGAACAGCTCAGAACAATTGCACAATGGCCAGGCAGAGCAGGAATGTTCTCTCCCCATTTTTCGAGCTGCTCTGACATAGGTAGCACTATGCAGCCCTTGTTCCATCGGAGCAGCTCCTACGACTCATGCTGAAACCTTAGGGTGGTCTTTTGTTTTTCTGCTACTCACACTCTGAGGAGGAGATTCTCTGAGTGGCAATTGTCAGGTAACTAATGCCAGAGAATACTCCGGGGGCGTGGGAAGCTCCAAACCTAAGGTGTAAGCAGTCCCTTCACGAAAGCAATCCCAGGTCCCCCGGATGGCGAGGACTTTGTACAAAGAGGCAAGCTGTAAAGTGTGGTGTTTTGATGCTGGTCACATTAGGTTTTCCTCGTGGAACTATCAGTTAGTTCTTTTTATTTTGTTTTATTTTCCCTAGAAAATGATGGTGGAATGGTGGTCCCTGCCCATTGTTCACAGGACAGTCCAGGAGACTTGGCGGGATATCCATCACTTGGCATCCCCGAGCCTCAGAGTTACTTAGAGGCTCATGGGACGAGAACATGCCTCACTGGGAAATCTTATCTGGGCCTGGTGATGAGCAGGGCAACTAGAGAGCAGACTGGACTCAGCCCAGCTGGGTGCTGTGTCCTCAGAGGGACTGACACGGTCCAGGCCAGGGTCCTCACCAGGCCAGGGTCCTCACCTTCCCCCAGGGTTTGGGACAGGAGGTGAATCAACTATCTTTTAACTCTCAAGCAGACTGGTGGTTCGGGATTTGGTACCCTCCATCTTTAGCCTCCTGACTGAGGAGACCACGTGCAGGTGAGTCATCTACCAGCATCTCACCAGAATGAGAAATGCAGCCTGCTAAAGGGACCATACAGGCTAAGGATGGCGTTGGGTTTTGCTGGTTTACAAATATTTTACTGTCACCCTCGAATACACCTCATCCTCTCCAGTTCCAAAGATTTGCTTCTGGTTAGAGCACAAATAAAAAGTGATGCCAAGCCCCTGCAATTTCTGTTCTTGACAAATTTCTCTACAGTTTCCCTTGCTGTGTAGGTAATTCTGTCTTCCTGTACTGTTTGGATACTTTCTCGATTGTCACTTCTTTCATCCTGAGTTTCCTGAGGATTGAACATCTTTTCATCTGGGTTAATTCAATCAGCATTTTGAAATCGTCTTAACACAGTGTCAGGGAAGAGCGCAGGTCGTGCTGCCAGTTTCTCGGCTTCACATCCCGACACTTTCGCCTTGTGCCAGTTGGGGAACCACTGAGCTCTCACAGGGTCTCAATTTTTCATCCATGAGCTGAGGATAGCTCCTTCAAAAAGTCGTGATGATTAAGGGGATAATGGATATCAAGCACTTTTTGACATGCTAGCGTCAATAACTTTGCTTGAACGATTTAAATCTCAGAACTATTGATGTAGATGTTTTTAATAAGAATGCTGTATAAACCTGTGGGTTTTGTAGGGATCACACTCGTCTCCAGGTTTTACCTATGGAACACACTGGGCAACACCACGTTCCTGGTTAGCAAACATTTCTCTTCCGTGGTGTGTTCTCCTCTGCATCAGCTCTGAGAATTAAACAAAAATAGATTGAAATGAAATAGTACCAAAGTAGCATCATTTTGTTTTGACCTGACTCCATTGTATGCGTGCTTAAAACGATTTCTTTTCAGCCTCCTGACAGCTGTGTCTTTGTTGACAGTACAGTAGGACCTTTCCGCGTCGCTGACTGTGGCCCTGATGTATAAAAAAATTACTCTGAAATGTGTAATTAAAATAATTCTCTCATGTAATCAAAATATCTGTCTCAACAGGGTCTTTCTGACCTTCATGTGCCTCAGTTGTTCTTGTGATTTTTGGCTTTATATATTCTGTATTTCCAAACTTCAAGTGCTGTGAAGTCTTTGAGGCCTTAGCCTGCTCCCAGTTGCTTGCTTGGCTTGTCCATTAAAGGACTTTTTTTCCCCTTCCAATTTGGCTCCATAAGTGTGGTGGTCTGTAACTCTCTTGTACTTCATAACATAAATCAAAAGAAACTACTTTCTTCTTCTTCCTCCTCCCCCTTCTCCTCCTCCTTCTTCTTCTTCCCCTCTTCCTCCTCCTCCTACTTCTTCTTTTAATGTGAACATATTTTCTTCTTGTCATTTCAATTATTTGTATTCTTTTGCACAAATCTAAGTGGAGGAATCTGAACTTTTGATACTTTTTCAACAATTTTTTTTTTTTGTGTTAAAAATCTCTTTTTGTAAGTTGTGTCTTCTGTCTCAGAACAGACCTCTGAAGGGACACATGACAAAAGCAATGGGTCCCTGATATTCATTGTCACCATATCTTTTCCTCCTTCCCTGAGCTCATCAGAAAGTAAGGTGAATATATGAGTCAAAACAAAAGACCAAAACCAAAGGACAGGGACCCAAGTCCACAGGAGGGAGCCATGAGCAGCACACAGGAAGCAACACCTGAGCTGTGGTCTTGGAATCCGCTGCGTGGATTAGTCTCACTGGGCAAAGGGCTTAGAGACTATTAAAGGTGGAGAAATAAAACCTAAAACTCCCACATCAGCCTCCTTCTCTTGACAGGGACTGGAATGGAAGGTACTTCTGGCTCTGTAAAGGGACAGGCAAGTCTCCTGCAGAGGAGAGATTAGGAGAAGGTGCTGAAGTCACTACAGACTAAGTGAAAATATGGTTCATAAGTGCACCTTTGTCCACAGGAAAGATGTAAACCACTATAAAAGAAAACAAGCCAAAACAACAAATGTCCTATGCAAAATCTCATTCAAAACTATTAGAAAGATCAGATACAGACTATAAAACAATTGCAAATGAAATATTTAAAGCAAAATAAAGGATATAATAACAATGAACATAAAATAAAAGTCACAGAACTGACCAGGCATATCTGAAAGGCAAAATGAGTCATACAGAAATTTTAGGAATGGAAAACACAAGGTTTAACATAAAAAAACACTGTATATGGGTTAAAGAACCCATATACATATAAAAAAACTGTATATGGGTTAAAGAACAGTTAGATACAGCTGAAGAAAGAATTCAGAAAGTAGAAGAAAAGTCTGAAGAAATTATCCAGGCTGTAGTCTGAATACCAAGGATACAGAAAACATGGAGGATAGCATGAGAAGACCTGATGTATGTCTAATTAGTTTGAAGGAGAAAACAGAATTGAAGAAGGGAAATATTAAAAAGACAATGACTAAGACATTTTCAGAACTAATAAAATATACAAGTCCATGGATGTTCAAGACTCGCACCATGGAACACCAAAGACGAAGCATATTTTAAAAGAGATTTCGAATTTCAGTTAAAAAAAAAAACCAAAAAGCAAGAACCAAGGAAAAGAGGCATAAAAAATAGAAAGCAGAGAGAAAGCCTGAAACTAGGTAGTAGAAACCAGTTCTGATTTGAAAATAACTACAATTAAGTTAATTTTTTTAAACTCACCAGTTTTATGAGCGATAATAAGGAAAAGCAAGCTCAAACTACAAACACATAATCTTTAGAAAAGATACTCCTAGAATATAAGAACATGGAAAATTCAAAAATAAAAGATGAAAAAATTATTTAAGGCAAATGCTAACTAAAAGAAATACGTCATAGTGAAATTATTATCAGATAAGAATAAATCATCAAAAAATGAGGATCACTGTATTGTAAAATTTCTAATTAAGCAGGAAGATCAAACAGTTTTAAACTTGTATGGCTTTAATAAAAATAAAAAGGACATAAAAATATACAAATCCAAGTGTGGCAAATCTATGAGAAGCAATTGATACATTTGACCTTTTTTATGTGAATTTATAATATACATTTCTCAAACAGTGTTAGGGTAAATAGACTAAAATTAGTAAAGTTAAAGAAAATTTAAGTGACACAATTAGCAAATTTGATTTAATGGACATATATAGAACCCTGTGCTTGAAAATGAGAGAATACACATTCTTAAAGCGTACATGGCATATTTATTGCATTGCATACTATGCCAGAAAGACATTCTTTATCATATTTCAAATAGTTGTTATCATCAGGCCATGATTGTAGTCGCCTGAAGCGATGGCCGCTTGGAGCAAAGAAGCCGCGGGAAGAAGTTTAGAGACGAACTGGAAACAAACAGCTCTTTATTCTGATAACTTTTCACTCTGGCTCTAACTACACCCCGACACGCCGTCCACGCTCCTCTAACCTCCAAAATGGCGCAGACCTCCTCCGCAATCTCGCTCAAGTCCCTCGAGATCTCCGGCCAAGTCTCGCAAGATCCCGGGCCAAGTACGGAAGGCGCCAATGCCCAAACATGTCCAAAGCCAAAGCCCGTAGTCCACCGCAATTTAAGCCATCTCCCCAAACAGGGCTCCTGCATTTCCCCCCTTTTGTTTTAAAAGAGGTAATGCTCTAGGACGTCTATGTGCAACCAACATTCTTACCCGTCATCGGATAATCAAGGCTGTGCCCTTGACTCCTGTCTTAGGTTGATATGTCGGCCACATGAGACTGTCCCGTGCGACTGTGCCTGTCTTAGGTTGTCCCCCACTGGGGATCTTACCCGTCATTGGCTAACCAGCCATCCAATGGAGCCCTTTAGGATTGACTGTGTATGATGACTAACAGCCGTCCAATTGTGAGGAGATGTTGCGGCTTTAAGGCAACAAGCCTTTTGGTGACGAGCCAAATTGTATAGCATATCAAATTGTTTAAACAAATTAGTTGCCCTAAGTTTCATCAAGTAACACACTGAATTCTCTGGACAAATGTCCACAAGGCATTGTCCCGTAAAGTCCCAAACAATGAAAGATCAAAATGTCCATTTGTTATAACACGTTGATGTAGGAGGTCCCATGTATGTAGAGCAGAGGCCACACTGTTGGTGAGGTTGTTTGATGCTTGAGCAGCAGGGATGCTTGTGGTGACCGCGTTCCCTGCAGCTGTAGCAGCAGCCGTCTTTTTTATGTCTAGATAATGCCACAGGCAAATCTTCAGGGCCCGCTACCTAGAAACTCAAGCATCAATTATTAAAGGAAAGGCAGTGTTATTTCAGCACTGAGTGAAGAGTAGAGTTGTCAAACTAAAAAAACAGAATTATTAGATTAGAAAATTAAAGTCGATTTCTGCTCACACACATTGTTGTTTGAGTTCACACAAACATAACTTGGCAAAATATCATATTGAGAACAAAAGAAAGAAAGACTGAGGGTATTTACTGTATTATTAATTATCTGTATTATTACTGTATTATTAATTTATTATTATTAATTTATTATTATTAATTTATTACTGTATTAATTATCTGTATTAATTACTGTATTATTAATTTACTGTATTATTATTAATCTATCTATTAAAGATAGATTAAAGAAAAGCTAAAGGCACTTTGGAGAAATAATTTGTTAGCCGGAACCCTCAAGTCTCTGTATACACAGCAATTTTTTACCTGTTGAGATAATTGAAATTAATCAGCTATTAAACAAATTAAGTTAATAACAAATAAACAATCTTATGTTAAAACACCAAAATATTAGGTTATATAGCACTAGTCATATTGTTTGCTAAAGAGAAGTCCCAGGGATACCTATAATCAAAATTGGAAGTACCTTCATTTGTAAAATTATTTACCTAAATTGAATACTCTTAACCTAAAATGAATTAAAATTATTTGGATCCATATATATATATATTCTTTTTCATAAGCACTTTGTTCTTTGTGACGTCACACTGGACGACGAACAAACATACAAACATATATTTGTGACGTCACATTAACATGAAATGTAGACAAATGTACAGACATAAAGACATGTATAAAAAGAAAAAAAATACAATTGTGTGCACACTAAAGAGAGATCTCCTCGTCCCGGCCGGGAGGAATGACTCTTGAGTTGTGAAACATTTTGAAGGATACTTTTGAGGGAGTCATTCTATATCTTCATCTTGGTCTTCTTGATTTTGTACCTTTTTTATTAATCTTGATTCCTCAACAACTACATCTTGATCATTTTGATGTGGTACCTGCTTTATTAATCTAGATGGTATCCATATTGGAGAGGATTCGTGTTTTGGAAAAAACACAAACAGATCCTCTCCCCCAAATTAATACTGGATCTGGACCCTTCCATGTACCTGAAAGAACATCCTTCCAGTAAACCAAGGGTTTATGTTGTTGGTGTGGATTCCAATGTCTGTCTCCAGCAGAATAACCATTAGAGTCTAAAGTTAAAAAATTTAAGGTAAACAGGGCAACTGCCAATCTGTCCTTAGGATTTTTCCAGTTTCCTTCTTTCTGTTTTAACAACATAACTTTTAGTGTGCGGTTTGCTCTTTCAATAATGCCCTGACCCTGAGGATTGTATGGGATGCCTGTTTTATGGGATATGTTGAATTTTGCACAAAACCGTTTGAAAGATGAGGACGTATATGCGGGGCCATTATCTGTTTTAAGCATTTTGGGGATGCCCAATGCAGCAAAAGCTTGTAAACAATGAGATGTGACGTCTTTAACTTTTTCTCCGGAATGTAAGGAAGCAAAAATCATGCCTGAGCATGTATCTATGGTTACATGAATAAATCGCAATTTTCCAAAGCTTGGCTCATGAGTAACATCCATCTGCCACAAATGATTGGGCATTAATCCTCTAGGGTTAACACCAAAATGAGGATTGGGCAAATGTGTCATACAAGATTTACAATCTTTTACAATTGTTCTGGCTTGCTCTTTTGTGATTTTAAACCTACGTTGCAAGGTGGTGCTGTTGACGTGAAACTGGGAATGAAATAAAGTAGCTTGTTGTAGCACTGAAAGTATAAATATTGTTTTTGTTAAGTTCATCAGCCTTTTGATTACCTTCATGGAGGGGGCCAGGCAAATTAGTATGTGCTTTAATATGGCCTACGAATAGAGGTTCTTTTCTTGCCCACAAAAGTTTTTGTATTTGATAAAACAATTTAAAAGCTGGAGTATGAGGTGCTATTGGTCCTGCTAACTCTAATTTTGGGATGGCTTGTACAATATAGTGGCTATCTGAAAAAATGTTTATGGGCTGGTCTCTAAAATTTTCCAGAGCTCTTACCACAGCTTCCAATTCCACTAGTTGAGCTGATTTGTGTGCAGTTATGTAAGTCATATTTTCTTTTGTAGTGACTATTGCAGCAGTACCATTTGAGGACCCATCTGTAAATACATTAAATGCCTTAGGAATAGGTTGATATTTTATTACCTGTGGAAATATAATAGGATGATTAATACAAAAAGATAATATAGGAGACTTAGGAAGGTGATTATCAAAATTTGCAGAGGTAGAGCATCTAGCTATAGCCCAGTCATTATCGTTGAAGCATAAATATTCAATCTGTGACGATGAATAGGGAGTAATAATAGTAGCAGGGTGAATGCCAAATATTTTAGTAGAAGTTTTAAGTCCTTGAAGAATAAGTTTAGCCACCATGGAGGTATAAGACTCAATTATGCTTTTAGGAGAGACAGGCAAATGTATCCATAATAAAGGCCCTTGTTGCCAAAATACTCCTGTGGGTGTATATTGTGAAGAAATAATAATCAATATCAGCGGTTGAGTTAAATCAAATCTGTCACAATGAGCTCCTTTGATGGCTTTTTCTACTACCTTTAAAGCTTTCCTAGCATCAGGAGTCAATGTTCGCGGTGAGGATGGATCAGGGTCCCCTCGAAGGATATCAAATAAAGGTTTTAATTGGCCAGTAGTGAGGTTTAGTGTAGGGCGAAGCCAATTAATGTCTCCCAGTAGTTTTTGGAAATCATTGAGGGTGGTTAAATGTTCTTTATTTATTAAAATTTTGGGGGGTCTAACAAAAGTACCCATGATTTTAAATCCTAAATATAATATGGGAGATCTGGTTTGAACTTTTTCTTCTGCTATATATAATCAGTATTTTTTAAATTTTCTACCATGTCACTGAATATATTAAGTAAGATTTTTTGATTAGGGTGGGCCAGTAAAATATCATCCATGTAATGTAGACACATGAGGTTTGGATATTTATTTTTAATGGGTTGGATGGCCTTGTCCACATATATTTGGCATATGGTGGGGCTATTAGCCATTCCCTGTGGCAAAACCTTCCATTGATATCTCTGATCAGGGCCATTATTGTTAATAGAAGGAACTGAAAAAGCAAACCTGGGGGCATCCAGAGGATGTAGGGGAATAGAAAAGAAGCAATCCTTTATATCAAGACTAATAACATGGAAATTTTTTGGAATAGCTATAGGATTCGGAAGTCCAGGTTGAGTAGGGCCCATGACTTGCATGGTTTTATTAATTTGTCTAAGATCATGTAATAATCGCCATTTTCCTAATTTTTTCTTGATCACAAATATGGGGGAATTCCAGGGAGAGGTGGAAGGTTCTATATGTCCTGCTTCTAATTGTTCCTGAACTAGTAGGTGGGCCGCTTGTAATTTCTCTTTAGATAGGGGCCACTGAGGGACCCACACTGGCTTATCAGAAAGCCATGGTATTTTCAAAATTATTTTCTCAGTGGCCCCGAAGAAAAATGTCTTTTTCCTATATGATAATGATTTCTTTTAGGGTTAAGCTTACCCTGTACTTTTTGATAATGATTTCTTTTAGGGTTAAGATTACCCTGTATATTTTCACATTTAACACCTGCAGGTTTGGTTGCAAGGTGTACTCCCATTTGTTGTAAAATATCTCTTCCCCATAAAGTAACTGGTAGGTTAGGTAAAACATAAGGCTGAAACATTCCTTTATGTCCTTCATCATCCTCCCATTTTAAAATTACTGCACTTTTTTCTGGGAGGTTATTATATCCCAAGCCTCTTAAACTGGTTGAAGCTTTTTGCAGAGGCCAGTGTTTGGGCCATTGTCGTAAATTAATGATGGAAGAATCAGCTCCAGTATCTATAAGTCCCTCCATTTCTATTCCTTGGATTCTTATTTTACACATAGGCCTCCTAGTACAGTCTCGAACCCAGCAAGCCATGGGTCTCGAATCAGTGGAACAAAATCTTCTATTGTTCCCTTTTTGAGGCATACTCATTTTAAATGAATTATGTAAATTTGGAAGGAGAAGCAGCTGAGCAATTTTATCTCCTTGATTAACAGAACTTATACTTTGGGGTGAGCTAAGCATTATTTTTATTTCCCCTTTGTAGTCTGAGTTTATTACACCTGGGGTCACTTGCAAACCTACTAAGCTTTGAGGACTTCGCCCGATAATAAGTCCTACAGTCCCTGAAGGAAGAGGTCCCCTGACTCCTGTGGGAATCAGTTGAACCCCCATTTCAGGCGTTAACACTATTCGGGCGGTGGAACAGAGGTCTAATCCTGCATTTCTTCCTGTTCCTCTGGAGAGGGAGTGGATGGGTAATAGGGGTTGTGTCGGGGAAGCATCTGAATGGATGCTTGAGGATACTCCTCCTCCAATGGGTCGTACATTTGTGGGCCCGGGGCATTGGGCCCCTTGCCCCGTTTTTTGAATTCCTGAACAAAGGATTTCCATGGACGTCAAATTTTGAATAGCATTTATTGGCCCAATGATTTCCCATTTTACACCTGGGGCAGCAACCTGGAGCACGGTATGAATTTGGTCTTATTTCTCTTTTGGGATTTTGCCTAGAATAGCCTGATTGATTATGATAATTTTTCCTGGAATATCCTGATTGATTATAGTGTCGAGGTTGAGTCCTTGTGAAATTCTGAGGGGCAGCATCTCTAACAGCTGCTGCAATCATATTCCCTGTGACAAAGGCATCATTTATATCTTTACATAGTTGTATATATATGGAAAGATCCTTTTTATTTCTCCATGGCCTGATGGCTTCCTGGCAATATTTATTAGCGTTTTCATATGCTAATTGAACAACTAATGGCATAACTTGATCAACGTCTCCAAAAACTCTACCTGCAGTTCTCAAAAGTCGATCAGCAAATTCAGCATATGGTTCATTAGGTCCTTGAATTACTTTGGACAAGCTACCTTGTAGATCCCCAGGTCCTTGTACAGTTTTCCATGCCTTTAAGGCAGCTGCGTTTATCTGAGCATATACTCCTGGGGTATAATATTTTTGATCCTGTACATCTGCAAATTGCCCTTCTCCTGTGAGCATTTCTATATTATGGTCTCCAAACCCTGCATCTGCATTTATTTTAGCTGTTTCTATACAAAGTTCTTGAAATTGCAATCGCCAAACCAAGTATTGTCCCCCACTTAATGTTGCTTTACATAGACGTTTCCAGTCTGAGGGGGTTAAGCTAAAGGTGTTAAGGGACTCCAGTATACTCAACGTGAAAGGAGCTTGGGGGTCCATATGTCATTACTGCCTCTTTGAGAATTTTTATTGTTTTGAAATCTACTGACTGGTGGCCCCTCTCTCCATTTTCATATTCAAATACTGGCAGTTCCCAACGTATCTGTGAGTTACCCTCGAGAGCGCATAAGCGCTCAGAAAGACTTTTTATTTCTGTTTCTAGGGTATGCAAATGCCTAGTGATACCCTTCATATTTTCTGTAATAGATTTCACCCATGGGGGAGTGGAGGACATAGGTTCCTCCACTTGATGGTCCCTTATCTTGGTCTTCCTTAATTTCCTTTTGTTCATTTTCTCAGAATCACTTTTACTTAATTCCTCCTCACTACTACTACTCTCATTGGTCCTAACTGACTCAGTAACATCCTGAGTCCCAGATTCAATTGAGAGCATGTATCCTTGAACTATCTCTAATAAATCTTGAATAGCTTTAGCAGCTCGGATCTTTGTCATTTTTGAGCCCGCACTGATACTATCCTTACTGGCCCTAACTGACTCAGCCGAGGCCAAGCTTTCATGGTCACTTTCACTTTTTTTCCAAATTCTCCTCACTAATAACTGACTCAGCTATATCAAAGAATCCATCAAGAGCCTTGTACACTTGGGTCTTAGTTATTTTCGAACCCATTTTAACCGCTCTGACTAGAGACTCCTGCGAGGTTCCTCAGTTCTTACCTGCCGTGTCGATTCCCCGTCTGGGCCACCACCTGTAGTCTCCTGAAGCGATGGCCGCTTGGAGCAAAGAAGCCGCGGGAAGAAGTTTAGAGACGAACTGGAAACAAACAGCTCTTTATTCTGATAACTTTTCTCTCTGGCTCTAACTACACCCCGACACGCCGTCCACGCTCCTCTAACCTCCAAAATGGCGCAGACCTCCTCCGCAATCTCGCTCAAGTCCCTCGAGATCTCCGGCCAAGTCTCGCAAGATCCCGGGCCAAGTACGGAAGGCGCCAATGCCCAAACATGTCCAAAGCCAAAGCCTGTAGTCCACCGCAATTTAAGCCATCTCCCCAAACAGGGCTCCTGCACGTGATTACTTACTACAATAAAATTATATAAAAAGCAATGATAAAAGATAGAAAATAATTCTGTATGTTTAGAAATTTAAAAATACTGCTACTTCATGAGTCCAAAAGGAAATAAAGTAGAAATTTAAAAATTTCTAGAAGTAAACAATAAATTATGATATTTCGGGAGAAGCTTACAGTCTTAAAAGGAAGATAGGCTGAAATTTAGAGTGCTAATCATTTGATTAAATCAGGAACAGTGAAGTAAATTCGAGGAGAGTAGAATGAAGTCAATGACACAGAAGGTCAAGATGCAATAAATAGAAAGGGTCATCAAAGTGAAAAGTAGACCCATGTCTGATGAAGGAAGTGTGAAGGAGGAAATGGGCACAGATAAGCAGTACTAGGAATAAAAGAGCATAATGAACAGAAAAATGCATAATATGGTAAAATCATGCATAATAATTTCATACTAATCATTTTGGAAATCTTGGTGAAATGGACACATTTGAAAAAAACGTAACCTATCCAAAATGACTAAAGATAAACAAAAAAAAAATTTCTGTAGTTATGACAGACATGGAGTCAATAAGTGAATGTATTTCCATAAAGAAAATACCTTGAAAGATGGTTTTACAAGTGATTACATAAACGTTTTCAAATGTACCTAATTTTATCAAACCATTTTGGAAACATAATCCTGAGGGAAGGAAGGTACAGAAACGTACGCTATATGATGACCTTGAAGCTGAGAGGAGCCACGCTGAACCACTGGGGAGGCAACGCCACAGGAGCACATTCGCAGGAGCACACTCGCAGGAGCACGCTCTAGGAGCACACTCGCAGGAGCACACTCACAGGAGCACGCTCTAGGAGCACGCTCGCAGGAGCACACTCGCAGGAGCATGTTCACAGGTTCACAGGAGCACGTACACAGGAGCACTTGGGCCCCGTCACCCTAAGCGAGGTCTGAGACCCACCATTCTGGGTGGCATTCCTGTGGTCAGGACCTCCTGCAAGTTTATTATAGGTCTTCCTCTCACCGAGTGGCTCACACCCTGGGCCCCCAATGCAAAGTGTCCTATGAGTCATTAGAAGCTGGTCTCTGACCCACCGGTTTCATGTTTTCTGTGGGAATGAAGAATTAAATAAATATATACCCAAGAAAAAATAGGTACAAAAGTTAACAAACTACACATTAATACATTTCTTAGAGATACACATGTGAGATAAGACCATATAAAGCTATAGATGCATTAAATCATCTTTATTTACAGAAATTCAACACATGTTTTACAAAAAGTGTCTTCATTAGACTTTTGAATGTATCTTCTTATTTACATTTGACTCTGGAAATGCAAATATTTTACACAATTAAGACAAGAAAATTAAATGTCACGAAGGCACTGAAAATCAGAAATAAAAGTTATATTAGTCTCCATTTGTTGGAATAATAACATAATAAAAGTTATTTCATGTGATCTAAAATATAGTCATATGACTCCACTTCTCCAATGTAAATATGAACACAGAAGACAAACTTTTTATAGTCTCATTAGTGGCAATGCTAGTATTGTAATTCAGACTGTTCTGCATGATATGGATAAAGTAGATGAACAATTAGGTGATAGTTTATTATTCCAAGTGTGACTGAGAACAATTCTGAGTGGGGGTAGGAAGATTTGACATATGTCAGGAAGAAATCAAGGAAATCTCTGGAGCTCTGAATGACATGGAGATAGAGTGATGGCGGGTCTGATGTGACCAAGTGAAGGGACCCAGGCACTGACCCACCACAGCTGCTACGTCACAGGGGGAGGAGACACTGCTGCCTCTGATGGAAGGACACGCCACTGGTCGTAAAGTAGCCTTACACCCTCAAAACAAGTGAACAAACACACAACCAAAATACAAACCTGAATTTCCTTAATCTTCTGGTTCTAAGTTGCACTTCCAGGAAGTTCTGAGGGGAGAGGGACCCCGAGCAGCTGTCACTAGAGTACAGTGCACACCACTCAGTGCTTGATCGCTCCCCGGGGGTTGGGCTGGTTCCTTCCGCTGTGCGGCAGCCCGTGTGTGTGTGTGTGTGTGTGTGTGTGTGTGTGTGTGCGCGCACACTCATGTGCAGGTGTGCGCAGAGGCTCGGGTCAGGAACACTGGGACCTGGGCACCATCCATGCACCAAGAGCAGGTCCCGTCGACCCCGCTTTAGATACACTGTAAATAAAGAAACCTGGGCAGTGACAGAAATTCGAGACTGTATTAATATTCAATAAATAATGGCTGAGGCACATTTCAATGTAACATGGACAAGGAATCATTAACTATGTGGTGGTACTGTAGTTACATTAGAAGTGATGGCAGCTGGTGGCCTGCTGATCAAGGATGGCCTGATGGGACAACTAGGGTGACCACGTCTCATTGCTCCTCTAGCTGAGCTGACTCAGACGTGTCCTCAGCACTGATCAGAAGCAGGTCTGATTGCACAGGCAGTCTTCAGGCAGACCTCTGCCTGTGTCTGGTTCACTAAATCCCACCGGCCACAGCGAGGCCCAGGGCGAAGCCAGCCTCTGGAGGAAGGAGGCTGGGAGGTGTCGCTGCAGGTAAGCTGGGCAGTGAGCGTGGGTGCCCTCTCAGTGGCCTGCTGAATGTTATAGCAGGTCCTGGAGGAAGCCAGGTCCTCTGTACACTGCTTATTGTTGAACCGGGACAACAGGCCCAGTGGGTCTTGTTATACTCTTCTGTTTGCTTTTGTAGGAGTTTGAAGTTTTCCATAATAGAAGGGTGAATTAAAAATCCTTCCTTCCTCCCTCCCTCCCTTCCTCCCCTCCCTCCTTCCCTTCTTTCATTCTCCCTCTCTCCCCTCCCCTCCCTCCCTCCCTCCCTTCATTCCTTCCTCCTTCCCTTCTTTCCTTCTCCCTCTCTCCCCTACCCTCTTTCCCTCCCTCCCTTCCTCCCTTACTCCCTACCTCCCTTTCTCCTTGTCTCTCCTTCCTTCTTTCTTTTCATGCACTTATTTTAAAAATATTTATTAAACTTCTACTGGGGCAAGGCACTGTGCTACGTACTGGGGACAAATGAGTGAGCAGAAAATCAGATCTAATTGAGTCTAAAATTTATTATTTCAGCTCAAATCCAAAATGCGTGAAAAACCTCTATGGTGGTTTAGATCCATCAGAATGCTTTTTCATGATATTTAAATGGAAATTTCCCCCCCCCCCTTTTTTTTTTTTTTTTTTTGTGGTACCGGGGATTGAACTCAGGGGCACTCGACCACTGGGTCACATCCCCAGACCTTTTTTTGTATTTTATTTAGAGACAGGGTCTCACTGAGTTGCTGAGTGCCTCGCCATTGCTGAGGCTGGCTTTGAACTCGCGATCCTCCTGCCTCAGCCTCCCAAAGTGCTGGGATTACAGGCGTGCGCCACCGCGCCCGGCTATTTCCCCCTCTTTAACAACAGAATTCAGTGCAAAGTCTTCTAAGACAAAGCGACCACCCCCTTATAATTCAAAGCTTCAATTATTCTGTACTTCCAAATCTATATTTTGAATCGTAAATCTGAAATTTTTTGAAAAAAATTTTATAGCCAAGTCTCTGCAAATTGCCCATTGAAGCCACGTTGAGCAATTTATCTACAGTGGGTAATTTATACTCAAAACTGAGAGAGGTGGGGGCAGGTAATGCTGATTTTTCTGAGAGCACGTGAAATCAATTAACTATATTGCTTCCTCAATACAGTTTCATTCTGAATTGTTCCACATTTTCTGCATGGTCTGCCCAGAAAATCCTATGTGAGGCATCTCCCCATCTTCACTATGGGGCCTTCAGCAAGTAGATCTGTCATGCGGAGAAGTGAGGGTGTGCCGGAAGGAAGTAACAGGCCTTTATATTCCTGAAAGATCACACCCAGAGTGATAGGATGGTGTTATGGTTTGGATGTGAGGTGTGCCCCAAAAGCTTGTGGGTGAGACAATGCAAGAAAACTCAGAAGAAATGATGCGGTTATCAGAGCCACAGCCCAATCAGTGAATTAATCACCTGATGGGATTAATTGAGTGGTAACTGAAGGCAGGTGGGCTGTGGCTGGAGGAGGTGGGGCATTGGGGGCGTGGCTTTGGGGTATAATTTGTATTTGGCAAGCAGAGTCTCTCTCTCTGGTTTCTGATCACCATGTGAGCTGCTTCCCTCCACCACACTCTTTCACCATGATGTTCAGCTTCACCTTGAGCCCCAAAGAATGGAACCTGCTGCCCATGAACCGATGCTGCTGAAACTGTGAGCCCCTGTTGCCGCCTGAAGCGATGGCCGCTTGGAGCAACGAAGCCGCGGGAAGAAGTTTAGAGGCAAACTGGAAACAAACAGCTTTTTATTCTGATAACTTTTCTCTCTGGCTCTAACAACGACTCTAACATGCACCACACACACCACCAAAATGGCGCTGACCCGATCGGCAATCTCGGCCAAGTCACTCGAGATCCCGGGCCAAGTCCCGTGAGACTACAGAAGGCAGCAATGCCCAAATCTCCATGGCCCATAGTCAACCGCAATTTAAGCCATCTCCCCAAACAGGGCTCCTACAAGCCCCCAAATAAACCTCCTCCTCTGCAGTTGTTCTGGTTGGGCCTTTTAAGTCACAGGAGCGTAAAAGCTAACTCAAACAGATGGGCAGCCTAGAAGACATTCATTCATCTTGGAAATGTAGCCATGACCCTGCTAATTCCCAAAGGCATCACATTAGAATAAAAACCCCCTTTTGACCAACAAAGGTGTGTTTCTGTTTGCTCCCCCCCACTATCTATTTGTAAATGCAGCTGACTGCTGGGAAGATCAGTGACACCTGACGTGGTCTGTGTGGCTGAGGAAATGCAGCCCATTGTACATTCCAGGGAATGCATAGTCTTTTTGCAAGTTTTGTTTCAAGTTCAATTTTGCTTCTGGTGGTAGGTGAAGAACTCAGCCTTTATTGTCTTAGGAGCAGATTCTGTTTTGTAGTGGGGCTATTTTCAAGAAGAAAGACAGTTCCAGGCTAGAGCCTGTGAGCCCTCTGGCTGGCTTCTTCCACAGTCTCCTTGCAGAGAGAGAGAGAGAGGGGAATAAAAGTGCACAAAAACAAACGTGCGAGGCTAGCGAGGTGATGCTATCCATATGCATTAAGAGTGCAGGGGCAGCAGGTCCTCCCAGATGTTCACTAAAAGCTTCAGCTCTGGGCACAATGGGTGAGCTTGTTAACCCTTCACCTCTGCAGAGGGAATTGGCAAGGGTGAAGTTGCTGGTGTCCGTTCCAATCATCAGCTATTTGTGGTACCAATAAAACCCTCATGATGAGCCCAGATGGTGATAAGGTTTTTGGTCATGAGCTTCTTTGAGCAGCATTCATAATGCCATATTGCAAATTAAGAAGCATCATTTTAGTTTTGCTGGTTATGAGAACAGACTTTGGGTGAAAGGCCTGAACGAGAACCTGGACGTGAGTTTCCGGCCTTGTGGCCATTGTCAGAGTATTAACTCACTGAGTCTCAGCTTCCTGGTCTGCAGCACCTCCCCACCTCTCAGGGATGTTGTGAGCGAGTCAAAGCCAACACGTGAAGTGCGGAGCGTGGGCTTTGACACAGAAGCTTTAACATGCCCATGATGAGGAAGTCAAGAGTTGGGGGGCGCATGGTGTTCCAGAGGCACCTGTTCCCCAGCACCACGATTCCTCTGGTCTGCTCTTCAGCTGCTGGCTCTGCGCCTGTCGAGGGCTGGCTTCCATGTCTCTTCCTGCACGGCCCTTTCACCAGGCGTCCCACGGTCAGCAGGCAGTGCCCACGGTCAGCAGGCAGTGCCTACGGTCAGCAGGCAGTGCCCATGGTCAGCAGGCAGTGCACACAGTGAGCAGGCAGTGCCCACGGCCAGCAGGCAGTGCGCACGGTCAGCAGGCAGTGCCCACGGTCAGCAGGCAGTGCCCACGGTCAGCAGGCAGTGCCCACGGTGAGCAGGCAGTGCGCACAGTGAGCAGGCAGTGCCCACAGTCAGTAGGCAGTGCGCACAGTGAGCAGGCAGTGCCCATGGTCAGCAGGCAGTGCCCAAGGTCAGCAGGCAGTGCACACAGTGAGCAGGCAGTGCCCACGGTCAGCAGGCAGTGCCCACGGTCAGCAGGCAGTGCCCACGGCCAGCGCAGTGCGCACAGTAGCAGGCAGTGCCCACGGTGAGCAGGCAGTGCGCACAGTGAGCAGGAGTGCCCAGGCAGGCAGTGCCCCAGCAGGCAGTGCGCACAGTGAGCAGGCAGTGTGCAGTGCACAGTGAGCAGTGCCCACGGTCAGCAGGCAGTGCGGCAGGCAGTGCCCACGGTCAGTAGGCACAGTGCCCAAGGTCAGCAGGCAGTGCCCAAGGTCACAGGCAGTGAGCAGTGAGCAGGCAGTGCCCACGGTCAGTAGGCAGTGCCCAAGGTCAGCAGGCAGTGCACACAGTGAGCAGGCAGTGCCCACGGCAGTAGTGCCCCACAGTGCACACAGTAGGCAGTGCCCACGGTCAGCAGGCAGCAGGCAGTGTGCAGAGCTGTGGCGTGTCTTCTGCTCTGCAGCCTTCTCTTGGCCAGGGTTACCCCCAGTGTTCTCTTCTATCCTTTTACCTTTTGTTATTTATTTATTCGTTTATCTTTTCAGTGCTGCAGATGGAACCCAGGGCCTCACACATGCCAGGCAAACGCTGTACCACTGAGCTCCATTCTCTGGCCCAAGCTTCTTTTAAAACTTAATCTCCAAGAACTTTATCCTTGAGATTTGAAACTGCACGTGAATATGTGGGTAAATGTGTTCTTCGTGTCTATGGAGCACTGCTTTGCAGATCCCTGGTTTTCTACCCAAGTGTGGTTCCTCCTGACCACGGTGCCATGTTGGTTTAGAGCAGGGGTGTGCAACCGGGGCTAAGTCTGGCCTCTGCTTGTTTTTGCAAATGACATTTGTCCGAACTCGCCGGGCCTGTTTTCTGCATTGTCTGTGACTGTCTCCGCCTACCACAGCACAGTAGTTGCAACAGAGACTATGTGGCCCCACGGTCAACAACATTTACCATGTGACCTTTACAAAGTTTTCTAGCCCCCAGTTTAGAAAGCAGAGGGGGTAGCTCCTCTGTCACAGCTCTGGGGACTTAGTATGTAATGTATAGAAAGGTCTTTTCAGGAATGAAAAAGTTTCTTTCATCAATTTTCAAGTCAGGAAGCAAAAAGACTCCCCATCACCCCCCACCTGCCCCCCGCACCCCATATTGAAATGCATAATAAACCTGCTCAACTCGGTATCTTAGCAGAAGATTTATATCCAATTTTTGTTTATGCTTTTGTGACACCAAGTTTTTCAGCTAATTTGGCTGACTCCCCCTGGGCTGTTAGGGTGAGTTGATAAAACTCCAGAAGGAATCGTGTGGCTGCTACTATGTTCAGCTGTCCCTGGAGCCAAATGCTGCAGCGGCGGGCAAGTGACAGGACAGGGACAAGCTAGGCGTGGAGTTGGGCCTGGGAATGTGCAAGGAAAGGGAGGTCAGTGAGACCAGACAAAGGGCGTAGGGATAAAAGGAAGGATCAGAAGAGACATCTCGAAACACAGACAGAAGCCTGGTGAATCTTGGCAAGATGTCTCGTGGTCTCTGCTGTAATGACGACGTCCGGGCGCCTCAGGTGCTGTAAGAATATCTGCAAACAATACTTGGGATGGCCACAGGGGGCTCTGAAGGACGGGCGAGACCAGCTGTGACCCAGGAGAGGAGACGCTCAGCCCTACGAGGGGGGTGGGGGACACTGTGCAAAGACCGCACCCTCGTCCCTCTCTGTTTCAAGTCCCTGTTGGAATGGAGAGTCAGTCAGGGCCGCCAGAGGCCCCCAGGTCCACTCTGAGGAACAGTGGCCTGTGGCCCACAGAAGGAACCAGCCACTGAGAGGGACCAGTGGGTCAAAATTGTAGAAGTTAGTTTTGTGGCTGGAGGAGTAGATGGTCGGGAAGCATGAGAGGGCTTGGACAGTAAGAGGAACTCGAAGCAGGAGCAAAGCGTTGCAAGGACGAGGTCCACACTTGCTCGTGGACCCCAGGTTACCCAGGGAGGGAGGGAGACAGAGGGGGTGCATGTGGTGTGGTGGGAAGGAGCCCGGCGGGGAGCAGGATGGGTCTCGGTGCCATCTGTCCCCAACGGCTCGTTGAACAGGACAGTCACTCAGTTTCCCATAGGCTCAGCTTTCTGTGAAATTGGGTCAGGTGGGATGGGGCAGAGAGGCGATGAGATCCAGTGGTCCTTCTAGGTCGCAAAACCGTATTGCTTTATGCAGAGCTCGGTGTGTTTGCATGTAAATGTTGGTGGCTCAAACCGATCATTTATCTATCTATCTCATATCTGTTTACCATCTATCATTTCTTTATAATCTGTCTAGAAAAATAATTCCATTTTAATTTTCTTAATGAGAATAAAATGCAATTTTTCTGTGATTTGAAAATGCCTTTTTTTTCCTTTAAAAATTAAAAAAAAAATTTAAAAAAAAATTTAGTACTAGGAATTGAACCCAGGAATGCTTTACTACTGAACCCCATTCCTTTCTCTTTTCCTTTTTTAATCTGAGACAGGGTCTAAGTTGCTGAGGGTCTCACTAAATGTCTGAGGCTGGTCTTGAGTTTGCTATCCCCTTACCTCAGCCTGTGAAGTCACTGGGATTACAGCGTGTGCCACCACGTCCAGTTGCCCATTGCTTTTAAGAGTCCAAATCAATCCACAGAGCTTGGTGGTTTGAAAAATTCTGAGTGTACGAATTGTGTTTTGACTCACTGTAGAGATTGATTACAATAAGAAGGGAAAGAAACCTACTTTCTAGCAAGTCACAAATAAAAACCAATAAAACATTGGGCATGTTTCTCAACAACATTCATGCTTGGAAAGTGACAGAATGTGTGTGTTTTGGCAAGGTGGTTGCTGACGGGTGGGATGGGATGGTAGCACCAAGACGGAGGGAGAATGCTGCCCTCTGGGGTGCCACGGGCTGTGTCTGCGTCCATCTTCACAGTGGCCCCTGTGCTGGCACCGTCCCCAGGCACATGGAGAGCAGAACTCGGCTTAGGGGGATCGACTGACAGGCCAGAGGAAGAGGAAGGTGAGATCTGGACCCAGGCAGGAAGCCCCCACTGAGCCGCTGTTGCCACTGGGGCTCCTACCTCCCGCCGCTCATCACTGGAAAGTCCCCTGGTTGGACTGGTGTGACATCCTCAAACCCGGGGTAGTTTTGGTGTGGCATGTGTAAAGAGCCCAGACTTGGCTTCCCACAGCCCTGTACTTGGAGTCCTGCTCTGCCACCTCCGGAGGGGGGTCAACGTGGACAACTTAACTCGCCTCATCTTCCCACTTGTTCAATGGAGACACCAATCTGGACCTTAAGGGACTGAGGTGAAAGTTACAGAAGTCGCACTCATTAATTGTGTGGCGCCGACCGAGGGCCAAGGTGATGACACGTTTCTTCTGGTCTCCCTGTTGAATGTCCAGAGCGTGCCCAGTTTTGTGCCAGGGAATATGGTGGAAATGGAAGAGAGCCGGACTGCTGGTGGAGGCAGTTCTCAGTCTAGTTGAAAGGAGAAGAGACTCATGGGTAGCAACGTGTGGTACTGATCTGTGGTGTGGTATTTGCTTGGAACCTCAGGTCCTCAGCTGACTTGGCTTTAGTGCTAAGTGTCATGGGTAACTTTGAGGACCGTTGGAGTCCCTCGTCCTTTCTGTCGCACACATTGGTATTTGCTTTGTTTTGGTGTTGTGTACTTGGTTGCATCTTAGCGACTGTTTTCGTTTCAAACAGAGGCATTGGACTTGGGCATCTGATTCACATTGGTTTAACCTTTAAGAGGCTAGAGATCAAGTCGATGATACTTGAAAAATAATACCTCTTAAGAATCTGGAAGAAAACCCCACATGTGAGAAAAGAAAAAAATGTATATTACTACATGGTTCGTAGGAAATTTAACTTAAGTCAAAATAATGTTCCTAATTTACAGAGGCTCTTAACGAGTCCTGTTTTGCTTACCGTGCATCCTCTTCAGGAGAGACAACTTCTCATCATTAACTAGTGGATACACGGAATAAACTTCCCTCCATGAAGGTCACCCTTCTAATCAAGAACCTCTCTCCCCTGTGTGTTAGTAGTGATTGTCCAAAACACTCACATAATACCTTTGCCATGCTCTTTTCCCAACAGTGAGGTAATCAATCATGCTGCTTTTTTTTTTTTTTTTTTTGGGGGGGGGGGAATATTTGTATCTTGTGAGGACACAACTACAGTGCGATTTTGGGGTAGAAGAACAACCCCAGCAAAACTCTTTTCTATGCACCTTCCATGACCCCGTACGTAACCAGGGCTTTTTCTAAGAGCATGGTCTTATGAAAGCACTTGCATAGACCATTTGGACTCTGAGTTGATCTCCCTGCTCTTAGAGCTACAAGAAAGCAAAGGGACTAGTGTGGATTCCCACCACATCAGAGAAAGAAGGATGCCTTCCACACACAGGGGATTTGCTGAGCCCCGGCTGTGGGGAAGGACAGCTGCAAGAAAGTTGACACGGTGGCCGGCCTCCCATGCGCTGCCCTGGCTGGCAGCTGACCCAGCTGTGGTCAGGAGGAGCAGACTGTCTCTAGCCATGGCGGCCCTCAGCCCTGGAAACCCTGGGCAGGCAGGACAAATGCTTTAGGGAACAACTGCTTTGAAAGAATAGACTGTGTGACACTCCCAGCTGCGGGGCCACTGGTGGGGCTCAGTCAGCTGTCGCCTGCAGCTTGGGTTTCCAACCAGAGTGAACGGCTGGCTCTGGGACGGAATTTTGATCATCTGTGGGTTTGTTGGAATTCAGCTGTTGACGTGCACAGGGTGCGAGTTAGAACACCAGGCCAAGAGCCGCTTGCCCTTCAGGCTTTGTCTGCGAGAGCAGACCCTCCCCTCCAGTAGCCATTTAGTCCCGCGTGAGGCGCAGAGAGCACAGTTCTCAAATTGTTACCCCTTCAAAGAATCCCAACATCTACGCTTCCAGGCAGGTAACCACAGCACCCAACACAACACCTAACACTCAATAGTCACTATAGGTTCGTTACATGAAAGAGTAATTGCCTAAGGCAGACATTGGTTTTTTTTTTTTTTTTTTTGAGATGGTGTTTTGCAATTTTGTCCAGGCTGGTCTTGAACTTGAAGGCTCCGGGGATGCTCCTGCCTCAGCCTCCCAAGTAGCTGGCACAGGAGGCTCATATCACACGGTCAGCTTTTCAGAGAGACCTCTGTAGGATGGCAGGGGGCTTCCTGAATCAGCTGCCTCCTCTGGTTGGACAAGCAACACAAGGACAGTGGGGACAACGTGAACACACCACCAGGGAGGACTTGGTGAAGTGGTGGAGGGGCGCAGGGAGGAGCGCAGGTCGGGTCAAGGGAGGAGAGGGGGAGAGGACCCTCGTGCACAGCTCCCCGAGCGCGAGGAGCACCCAGCGAGCCCATCCTGCTGTCCTGTCTCGGGGAAAAGGAAACGACTTTAGTGATTTTTGCACAGGAAAATCAAGAATGATGGGAATGAATGAGAAGTCGCCAGTGCCGGCTCTATTTTCAGGGAACGATGTGGAGCAGGTCTCTGGTGTTGGAGGCTCAAAAGCTAAAAGAACTCGGGATGGGTGGCAGAGAGAGCGCCAACCAGCCTCGTGCCTGCTCTGCGGAGCTGGGGTGGGGCAGGTGGGCAGGAATTCATGAATTAGAACAATACACGCTCCCGTGCAAAGGTGCCCCAGGAGCAAAGGACAGAGGTCACGGCAGACAGAGGATAAAACGCTGTAAGGAAAACTTGAATTATGTGTCTTCTAACAGATTTGAACATAAGAGCAAACCGAGAATAACATACTCTACACAACCCCCTCGACAGAACCAGAGCGGAAAGCAGGGACCTGAGAACCGAGGCGAGCCACGGAAGGGGTGACCATCAGGAATGGCCAGGGCCGTAGGAAAGGAAGGAAAAGAAAGCGGACACTGCCTCCAAGGTGAGGGCGCGGAGGGTGCGCACAGCAGGACGGGAGCCCGGAATGGAGACTCAGCCACGCAAAACGGAAACCAACAGGCTCTCAGGAAAGTTCCGATAAAGAGTAACCCAAGGAATAAAGGGGAAAGCAAAAATATGTGAGCAAAGTTCTAGGAAACACAAAATAAATCCGGAGTCATAAATCCACATCAGACTTTGGGGAAAAAGCATTAAATGAGACAAATAAGGGTACACAAAACAGAAAGAATGTGGTCAGGGAGGAAGATGTCAGCGAGTCCTCCACCAGACACGTGGCGTCACACGAGGACACAGGAGCAAGTCAAAGTCACTGTGAATCATCATACACAGAGGCAGGCCATTGGCAAAGGAAAACTGGTTCTCTCAATCCACAGATCCACCAGACAACACATCCACCAAAGAAGCTGACGTTAATTTCCAAAAAAAGGTAGAAATAGGATGGAATATTCTTTGATCAGAACGAAACAAACTAGAAATTAAAAGCAAAAAATTCCTTGCTGCTTGTAAATGGAGAATAAAGCATGATAAAAACAATAACGACAATGACGAAATATAGGTTCGAAGCTACTTTTGAACAAAGGAAATATTAAGATCCCAAACTGGGTGGTGTCTGAAAAGCAGGGGCAGTAAGCGCTCCGAGAGGTGACCGAGGGAGCTCTGCCCGCAGGCCTGAGCGGCAGCCACTGTCTCCAGGGCACGCGTTAGAATGGAAGGGAGAGGGAAACAGCGAGTGCCCAGCTAAGAGCACAGGACAGGGGGACAGACCAGGGGAGGAAAGCAGGGGCCGCGCTCCCAGTGTAGAAGGGGAGCTGCTGGCTGCTGGCAAAGCCAGGCAAGCTGAAGAGCGGAACATCAAAGTGAATGATCACAGGCTGCGAGAAACCCAAGAATCATGGCAATTCGCTCCTCTTACGCCCCAGCGAGGAACTTGAGACTGGAGAAGAGATGATTTCCCCAAACTAACGGGAAAGGTGACGGCGCCAGGCATTGAAGGGGAAATGCAGGAAGCTGGCAAGAGCTGCCTTTTAAAACAGCGGTGGCCCCGATGACACTGCAGGGAGATTCTGCCCAGCATTATCAGCCTGTGCACACGGGAAAGGGGAAGGGGGCGGTTCCTAAATTCTTTCTATGAATTTAGCATTATCTTTCCAGCCTTGACTAAAAGACCATTCCAGAAAAAAGTGACAGAGACAGTTTTATATAAAGTGTTAGCAATAAAATCCAGTTGCACCATAAAAAAAAAAAAAATAAAAATAGTAAAATGGAGTTTATTTCAGGAATTCAAGAGTCATTTAATATTAAGAAAACTACTATGATTCATAAAGGAGAAAAATGGCAAGATTATCTCCAAAGTTACCAAAAGCACCTGTTAAGATTCAGTGTACATTCTTGATTGAAGGAGCGATAAGGGATAAATACACATCCTATCATGTGCATCTCACCTAACAGGCAGCAGCTCACTCACTTGTCAGAGAAACTCCAGGGATATTTATATTAAAGTGAGGAAAAATAAAATCATATATTTACCTATCATCACTGTTATTTAGAATTATTTCAAATGTGCTAGACAAAATGATTTCACAAAAGAAAATTTTAAAATGTAGGAACTGGGAAGGAGAGAAAAAAATTTAAAAACAATTGCTAATTAAATATGTAGTTTGTGAAAAGCATAGGTAAGATGCTGATTCCAAAATTAATATGCAGGTATCAAAAATCTCTGTTTATGAACACAGCCAGAGAGGAGGAGGAGGACTCACTTTCAGTAGGAATCAAGAAGATTAAATACATGCGCATAACTTTAACAAGAGTGGTCTGTGAGCTACAGGAAGAGCACTTGAAAACTGTGCTGAGACACAGTATCAGTTTTGTATGAATGAAAGTTCATTGTTTTAGACAGGAAGACCCAATATCATAACATTCTAGTTGCCTCTAGGTCCAACTATACATTTAATGAAACTTCAATAAAATTACTGAGGGACACTTTCTTCTGGAGTCAGATAAGTTGATTTTAAAATTTCCATGGGAAAATAAACACACACGTTTAGCCGAGAAATTCTGAATTAGCAGAATAAAGCAATTTAAAATAATGTGGCTTGAAATAAAAATAGGAAAATAAATAGAACCAAAATAGGCTCAAATACTCTTGGTATTCTGTGTATTACAAAGATAAGATTTCAAATCAGGGGAAGACATGTTGATATTCAATATAATGGTATTGGAACAATTACAGTCCAACCTTCTTTGCAATAAGGTAAGTTTCTGATGTTAAGAAGTTAAATGTACAATAATGAAATTATTAAGAGACTTGAAATTATTTAAAAAAATATAGTCTTGGCACAGAAGAGCTTTATGATTTGGCCCAGGTCCATATGATGTAGATACAAAGATTTGGTTGCATAAAACTAAAGAAAAATGTGCGTGGCAAAAGTATCACATATGAAGTAAAAAAAAAAAAAAAAAATTCAAAACAGCAAAATGTAATTGTAATCCATTTTACAAAGAACTTCATTTCTCTAATATATAAACAGCTCCAATGAATGGATAAGAAAGTTATCAACAACCCCTTGGACATGAACAAAAGATACCATCTGTCGTGACCACTGTCAGCTGGCTCTTAACCATGGGAGCGAGGTTCACCCTCCTCACTCACAGGGAGAAACAGTCAATCAGAGGTGAGATGACATGGCATTTGCTCCATGGACTTGGCAATGCTCTGGAGGTTTGTATCATTTGATGAGAGAGCATCTATTTTTCTTTTTCTTTTCTTTTCTTTCTTTTTTTTTTTTTTTTTTTTGTGGTACTGGGGATTGAACTCAGGGGCACTTGACCACTGGGCCACATCCCCAGCCCTTTTTGGTATTTTATTTAGAGACAGGGTCTTACTGAGTTGCTAAGTGCCTCGCCATTGCTGAGGCTGGCTTTGAACTCGCGATCCTCCTGCCTCAGCCTCCCAAAGTGCTGGGATTACAGGCGTGCGCCACCGCGCCCTGCAAGCATCTATTTTTCTAGCTTTTATGGCGAGCAAGAAGGCAGCATTCTGTCAGAATTAGGAATATGCATACGCCTCTATGCATGGCCCCCTCTGCCCTCCCACCACCCAGGGCCTTGCCCTGCGTTCTCACACTCCGCAGGGCAGCAGAGACTCGGGGCAGCTGTTCCTTACCCGAGCAGAAGAGGGCGTCAGACCGCGGCCCTGAGTGGGGCACAGGGCGCGGGTTCCTGAACCACTGCGCACGCGCGCCCAGGGAACGCCAGCATCTGCTGGAGAAAGCAAAGGCGCTGTAGGAGCCTGCAGGGAGACCTCGGGAAGTGGCGAGTGGAGAGACAGCCAGGCCGGGGAGCGGACAGGTGTGCGTGTGTGGACGGGCTGTTTGTTTGAAATGACCCAAGGAACTGGAAGCGACAGAGGCCTGGCTGCGGAAGGAGGGCTGCTCTTTCCCTGGCTGGGCCCGCACCTTCTGCGGTTGAAACACGCGCTCGCGTGGCCCGTCGCTATGGTTTGGGTGTGGTTCCACTTGTCGCCGGGGATTCCGTGTGGGAAGCGTGGTCCTCAGTGTGGTGAGGAGAGGTGGTGGGGCCTTTAAGAGGCGGGGTCTAGCGGGAGGCTGTTAGGTGGTTGGAAGAGTGTCCTTGTAAAGGACCGAGGAAGCTCTGCTGGGATCCCAGCCCCTCCCTCTTGGGCCTCCTAGCTGGAGATGTGATTTACCCCTTCGCGCATGCTCCTGCCATTGTGGTACCGGCCACCAGCACGAGGTGACTCAGCCCAAGGGCCCTCACCAGAGCTGGCGCTGTGCCGCTGGGCTTTCAGCCTGGAGACTGTGAGCTGCGTGAGCCTCTTTGCTTTCTACGTGTCCAGGCTCCGATTGTTGTGTTAGTGTTAAAGGGAGAGAGAGAAAGAGACTGATACATGCTTTGACGCTAATTACAAAATCAAGTTCTAGGAATAGTTATTTTATACCATCTCCTGATGACCATTCCTAGAATCAAGAGGGCCTTTTTCACATTTTAAAAGCACGCTGGAGCTATACCAGTATCTTTATGTTTGACCATTGATGGAAAATGGTGACCTCTGAAAGACGTGCATCTGAATATTGCTTCTATGCTTTCAAACTCTTTCAGTTTCTCCCTAACACAGATTAGGGGTCCAAACAACCTAGCGTGGCACCCTAGGACTTCTGTGCCTAGGCGTCACCCAGCCCTCCTCTGTTATCATCTCCGAAAGCTCTGTGCTCCTCCAAGGTGGCACCTCCTGGTCTGCACCAACACTTCCAGGGGCTCTGCACCTTTTGCTTAGGAACTCTCCTGCCCGCCAGGTAGCTACTGTCTAAGCTGACCAGGAGGATCTGGCCGGGCCTCTAGTCCTGGAACCTTTGCTGTATCTGATCCCAGGCTTTGTGCCCCAGGGTCCCTGTGCTGTGTTGACCGTCACACTCTAAATGCCACCCCAGTTGCTGCCTCTCGCTTGCGCCTCTTCCCAGTCAGGGACTCCTGCACGACAGAGACTGTGTCCCCTCTGTATCTCTGTTCCTTTGCACACATGGGACACTGAATACACATGTGACTAGATGGACAGTGGGTCTGATGATGTGGTGGGAACATTTTAAGGGTCACTGCTAGGATGTGTGAGTGTTGGTAGAGGACAGACCACTGTACCTACAAGCCACCCTCTGAGGCCGTGACCTGGTGTCATTGATCTTGCTCCTGGGCCCCTTCCTTTTCCTTCACGAGGCCAGGGTGGCCTGGCAAGTCGACCCTCCTTGCAGTAGCCCCGAGGACAGGTCTGGAGTTTGCCACAGAAGAGCGTGAGTGTCAGCTCCTCACTGCCCACTGCCACATGGCCCCATTCAAACTTGCAGCCCCTTGAACCCACACCGCCTGACCCAGGATTGTAAGGTGCCCTCACTGCCACCAAGAAACTAGCTGTCCTGGGCTCTTCCTGAACTTCAGCACCACTGACCCTCCTCTCCAGTTCTCCTGGCCTGTTTGATAAAACCACATGGGCTTCCCCGGCCCCACTGCTGCCCCTCAGCCGCCAGCCATCTCCGGCTGGCTCTCTGGCCCGCAGGTGGCTCTTCCCTTGCTCCTTTCATTCCAGCTCTGCTGAGAAGGCCGTCTCTGCGGCATTCGTGGGGTCCCCATCTTGCCCCTCCTGTCTGTTCTCCACTGACTCCATCCACCCCAGCAGCACCGCACCTCTTGCCACCTCACTCTCCCATGTGCAGCCGCCACGACTGGTTAAGGACAAGCGTCCAACTCATTAGCGGGGCTTGCAGTGTCCTGCACAGTCGGGCACTGTCCCCCTCCAGGCTTATCTCTTGTCTCCTCCATTTCAGCTTGAGCCCCTTGAACACTCCAGCTGTCCTTCCACCTGTCCTGGCCTCTGAGCGTGTCCTCGTGCCCAGCCTCAAAGTCGACTCCACCCAAAAGCCCTGCTTAATCCCAGATTTGGGCTCAGTCTCCTAATGTCTCCTGCTCTGTCGTCGTCTGCTGCCGTCTCTGTACTCAACCATGCTTGAGCCTCAACATTTCTTTAAATGCAGTGATCACAGGGAGACGGGACTGTGCTCGGGGCTAGGGTTTTGCTCTGATTGCATTCCTAAGTCACTAGCACTGCCTGGCACGTAGAAGGTGGTCAGCTAATCTCGATTGCATCAATTAATAAATGAAAGTGCATAATGTCCCCAGCTAACTTGGGGGGCAAATAACACCAGACCCTTGAGGACAGCAGAGGTGGAGGCAGCAGCAAAGAGGACTCAGGCAGGAGATGACCTGGAAGGAGAAGGGAGGATCTTTTCCCTTTCCTGTTAACTATCTTGCGGATGGATGCCTGTGAGTACTTATTTAAGCTGAGTACTTTTTCTCTCTCGAAATTTCACACATTACATATGACATCATATTTTTCTATTACATCAATTCATAATTATATTGTACTTTTATATTTTGCATTGTAATTCTGTGGTAGCATTAAAGGACGTTTTAAGCAGAAGCACGTTTTTATCCAGAGTCTCTCCGATGTGTCCCTTGCTGTCGTCCCTGCCCTCTCTTTGCATTCTTGGTTCATGTCTCAGCTTGTTCTTACGTAGCTGGATCTCATTTATGTTCTCTTTGTTTACTTCCTGCTTTAGTGCAAACCTTTTCCTCAAACAGCACATTTTGAAGACGGTGAACAAGTTAGACCTTAGCTTTCTCTGCTTCAAGTTAAATATGCTTAAATCCTCTAACATTTTCTCATGGGTCTGAGTTTTCATTAACTCAATCATGGTCGCTGCTCATGCCTGGATACCTTCCAGCCCCAGCACACTCCTCAAAATGCAGAAACCAAAGCTCCACCCCAGTGCATGCTGTTCCCTTGTTTTCCATCTTTGCAGAATAGCCTGGATTGTCCGACCGTCAATTCATTGCAAGGTTGGCCTATTTTAAGAAAATAGGGTATTTGAAAATCTGAATACACAGTACATATTAGTTAGAGAGAAATTATTGTTCACAAAGAGTTTTTTTTTTTTGAAAGGATTTACTGTAATACATCTTTAAATAGCTAAATTTCTGATATACATAAGAAGGATCTATTAAGGACAAATTAATTTATTATGTCTGACGTTTGGGGAACAAAGGCTCTCTGTGAAGTGAAGTGATTTATACCAGCCAGAGGCAAATGTCCAGTCTTTCGACCAGCGCCCAAGTACCCTGCATTTCTCATCTCCGAGTTAAGTCCAGTTGTAACCATTGATCGTCCTTAGTTCAGACCAAGCGAGGAACAAAGTTTAGTACCTGATGCAGGGCTTGGCTGGCTTTATGCTGTTGCTCATTAGACACAAAAATAATTGCTTCTGAAATTTTCATTTAGCATCAGGGAAAGTTACCAGACTCTGTTAGACTCTCATATGGCTATTTAATGAACTGAACTGCAAGGTCTATTGTGTTTGTTATAGCTATATTGGCTAATAATGCGCCTTCTATTTGTTCTGTGTGCAAATGGTTATTTATTATAAATTGTCCCCTCTTTTCTCCTTTCTTTTCATTGCAGTGCTTAGATAGCAATAGACATTTCACACGGAAACATTACTGTTGCTTTGATTAATGAATATTAGAATACCATTTCATAGGAAATGCAGCTTCTAGAATTTTTGAAAACTCAAAACTTGCATCAGGGGGGAATAAATTACAGACTCTGGATAGTTTATTTTTGTGGATTTGATTTGAGAGATAGGGAAAACACAATTCATAGGCTGAGAAAAGAATTAAATCTTACACCTGATAAGCATCTAGCATCCAGAACATATGAAGGATCCTTAAAGCACATCTATAAAAGAAGAACACACTTAAATAGTAGGCTTGAAAAGCCTTTTTTAAGTGTGTTTTAAGTGTTTCTCCAAGGACAACATGAAAATAGCCGGTAAGCGTAAGGATAGATGCTCTGTCATAAGTCACTAGAGAAAAAACACTGAAGCCACAGAGAGGTGCTACTCCACACCCAATAGGATGACAACAGCTACAACATCAGACAGTGACAAATGGTGGTGAGGACGTGGAGAAACTGGAACTCTCATACAGCCCTGCAGGAATGCAAAGTATCTCAGTCACTGTGGAGAAGTTTGGTAGCCCCTCAAAAAGATAAATATAGAATTACCTTATGACCCCTCAATTCCTTTCCTAAATCTACTTAAAGAGATTTAAAAGCATGTTCACACAAACCTTGCACACTTCTTTTTATAGCAGCATTATTCATAATAGCAAAAAAGAAGAAACAACCCAAATGACCATCATCTGATGGATGGATAAAAACAATGTGCTATATTTATATGATGGGATATTATTCAGCCCTAAAAAGGAGTGAAGTCCTGATATGTGTACATACAGATGAAGACACTAAGCTGTATTAGCTTTGTATGCAAAGCTAATAACAATGACTGCATCTCATATTATTCCATTTTTGTGATAGGCACAGACCAGGAAAATCTATAAGGACCTCAAGCAGATTAGTAGCTATCTGTGAATGGTAGGGAAGAGGCATTTGAACTGACTGCACGTAGGTGTGGAAGTTGTCCTTGGCATCATGGAGATATGGAGTTAGGTGGTGGTAATCCCGCGGCGTAGTGAGTGAACCAAACCACCAAACTGTACCCTTTAAAATGATGAGTTTTACATTATGTCTCAACTTTACAGAAAGCTGATGTTAGTAAGACTCCTGTTTAAGATATCCACAAATACTATAAATAGAAAGGGTGTTGGAAGAAGAATTTCTCTGCAAGAGTTAAGACACTGAATTTTAAAAAGAAAAAAATGAAGTGATTCTCTGCCCAAACTATAATATCCTCTTAAACCAGTGGTGAAGTGAAGACCAGAGGCAGGAATGAAAAGTTGAACAGGAGAGACATGTCCTGTGCCAGTTCTTGTGACCCTTCCATCCTCATACAACATCCCAGAGCAACACAGGAACAAAACCAGATGAATGAACAAGAGAAACCAGTACAGGCAGCCCCAGCTTAGCCTGGTTCAACTTACAACCTTTTTTTTTTTTTTTATTTTCACTTTACAATGCGTGAAAGCAATAGCATTCAGTAGAAAATATATTTGGAAATTAGAATTTTGACCTCTTTTTGGGGTAGTAGTGGGAACCTAACTGATGATCGAAACTGAAACAAATTTTACCTCACCTCTAAAGCAAGACTCCTTACCATAGCAACACCTGCCCCGATCTGCAAAACAGGTTAAAGTGCATGCTGGGAGTAGCTATGTTTGGGGGCAAGGCAAGTCCATGGTCTTGGGATGCCTGGAAACACAACCAGCTCTTGACCATCCCCAGTGATGGATGATCAGATCAGCCATTTAAAGAATGCTAAGCTGCTCTGAACATCTTATAGACTAGACACTCAGACAGCAGGAATAACATGGAAACTCAAGGAAAGGCGCTGGCTGATTATTATGTGAGACAGGCCATTCCCATCAAGATCCTAAACCTCAAAAGTACGCCAAGACATGGGGTCTTCAGAAAGGCTCTAAGAGGCTATTATAAAATGCTAGACATCAGCTCCAAAGTGACACCCCGACAAAGGAAGGTCCAAAACCGATCACATAAAATTACCCACCAGACCACCGAGAAAGTGGTCAATGACTCAGTTACCACCTGCTGAAATTGTTAAGGTTGTGTGTGTGTGTGTGTGTGTGTGTAGTCTCTGGTACATGTGTCTATTGTCACCAGCAGAATGTGGTTAAAACAGTGAACACAGACAAATGTGGG
Organism: Tamias sibiricus; assembly: GCA_025594165.1. Taxonomy (NCBI): domain Eukaryota; kingdom Metazoa; phylum Chordata; class Mammalia; order Rodentia; family Sciuridae; genus Tamias; species Tamias sibiricus. The sequence continues at coordinate 146,902,369 of CM046666.1, forward strand.
GCATGCACCAGAGCCAAAGCCTCAGGACCACTTTGCCAAACTGTGCATGGATTTTAGGTGACTGCCCTCTGCCGTGGGTTTTGAATATGTCTTGAACAGTGCTGGATTATTTTAGGATGGACTGAAGCCTTTCCTTGATAAAATGCTATAAATCTCAGAGTAGAAAAAGTTATTTGATTTTGTGTTCCCAAATTGGAGGATTATGACCTATCTTTCAAGGAACAGGGAATTCCCTTTTGCTGGCACTATTACTGAAGTCTCTTGCAAAGTCCTGCCACTTACTCAGGAACTTCTCTGTTCACATCATTTCCATTTTTCAGGAAAGAAAGAAGAAACAAAACACCCAGAATTCAAGTTAGCAATCTCCCAGGGATTCTGGACTGCACGCCATTGCAGGGAGATGTGGTGGAGTAAGATAGCAGTGTGTTCCACTATTATGTCAACAAGTGCTAGCAGCCTTCCCTCAACACACTTTTAAACAACCTTTGTGACTCAGAACCTAGATACCCAGTCTTCTGGAAGAGGCATCAGAGAAGGACAGCCCCTAACTCCCAGTGGGAAGGATATTATCAAGTACTATTAACAACTAGCACAGGAGTGCAATTCCAAGAAATTGATTTCTGGAATCAGGTTTCTCAATTAAAGAGGCAAAAACTATCCTCAACTCTTACAAGACTTTTTTTTTTTTTATGGTCTTGGGATGCCTGGAAACACAACCAGCTCTTGACCATCCCCAGTGATGGATGATCAGATCAGCCATTTAAAGAATGCTAAGCTGCTCTGAACATCTTATAGACTAGACACTCAGACAGCAGGAATAACATGGAAACTCAAGGAAAGGCGCTGGCTGATTATTATGTGAGACAGGCCATTCCCATCAAGATCCTAAACCTCAAAAGTACGCCAAGATATGGGGTCTTCAGAAAGGCTCTAAGAGGCTATTATAAAATGCTAGACATCAGCTCCAAAGTGACACCCCCACAAAGGAAGGTCCAAAACCGATCACATAAAATTACCCACCAGACCACCGAGAAAGTGGTCAATGACTCAGTTACCACCTGCTGAAATTGTTAAGGTTGTGTGTGTGTGTGTGTGTGTGTGTAGTCTCTGGTACATGTGTCTATTGTCACCAGCAGAATGTGGTTAAAACAGTGAACACAGACAAATGTGGGGCATGCACCAGAGCCAAAGCCTCAGGACCACTTTGCCAAACTGTGCATGGATTTTAGGTGACTGCCCTCTGCCGTGGGTTTTGAATATGTCTTGAACAGTGCTGGATTATTTTAGGATGGACTGAAGCCTTTCCTTGATAAAATGCTATAAATCTCAGAGTAGAAAAAGTTATTTGATTTTGTGTTCCCAAATTGGAGGATTATGACCTATCTTTCAAGGAACAGGGAATTCCCTTTTGCTGGCACTATTACTGAAGTCTCTTGCAAAGTCCTGCCACTTACTCAGGAACTTCTCTGTTCACATCATTTCCATTTTTCAGGAAAGAAAGAAGAAACAAAACACCCAGAATTCAAGTTAGCAATCTCCCAGGGATTCTGGACTGCACGCCATTGCAGGGAGATGTGGTGGAGTAAGATAGCAGTGTGTTCCACTATTATGTCAACAAGTGCTAGCAGCCTTCCCTCAACACACTTTTAAACAACCTTTGTGACTCAGAACCTAGATACCCAGTCTTCTGGAAGAGGCATCAGAGAAGGACAGCCCCTAACTCCCAGTGGGAAGGATATTATCAAGCACTATTAACAACTAGCACAGGAGTGCAATTCCAAGAAATTGATTTCTGGAATCAGGTTTCTCAATTAAAGAGGCAAAAACTATCCTCAACTCTTACAAGACTTTTTTTTTTTTTTTTAAAGGTCTCAAGCCAAAGTTTCTTAGAAACCCCTCAGCAGCAGATGAGCTTCATAAGGAAAGAGCTTGTACCCAGTGACTGGGGTAATTAATGACTGGAGAAGGTGTTGATATTTTCCACTGAAGACCCATGGAAGATGACTGCAGGCCCCTAGGCTTTAGTCTGCACTCTTGTTCTTTAATCAAGCTGTGGTCTTGCCTCTCTTCCTAGTTTAAGGCAACTTTGACCTACATTACATGTGAGGCCCAGTTCTTGATTTTCTCCTTCCACCCTTATTCACCAATATCTGGCTTGTGAGCTAGCTAAAGGGTACAACTAAACTGACTGTTGATTTTTACACATTTTTAAAAGCTCTTTAGTTTCCTTAGTTTTGCTTCTTGTAATTTATCATCAGCTGGCTTTAAGGGTTCAAATGATTAATGGACTAATTGAAATTAACCATTAGGTGACTTTTTATGTGGCAAACACCATGATAACTAGAAATCTAAAACAACCTTACCTTGTCCTACTAGGAAAGGATTCGTATCACCATTACAATATTGGAGACCTTTCATGGGAATAGTTTAGTGCTTTTGAGAACATTGTAATAGAAACTACAGGAAACAGAACACAAAAAGAGATATTAAAATAAAAAGAAGACCTGTGTAAGCTTCAAGCCATAATAGATACTTAATTGGAGTCCCAGAGGAATGAGAGCACAGATAAAACTATTTAAAGGAACAGTAGTCCATCATGATGAAAACTATGATCACACAGATTCAAGAATCATAACAACACCCAAGCAAGAAAATCTTACCAATACACATCATCATCAAATTCCTGAAATTCCATGACAAAAATAAAATCTTAGAAACAGCCAAAAAAAAAAAAAAAAAAAAGGTATGAGAAAAACAAGAATAGGATGGCAGCAGATTTCTCACTGGAAATGATGAAAACAGTGAAACAGTGGAGCAGCTCCTTCCAAGTCCCAATAACTTAGAAGTCTACACCCAATTAAAAATGGCTTCCAAAAAACAAACTGAAATGAAGGCATTTTTAAAACATATGATTTAAAATAAATAAATTTAAAACACAAATCATTCACCACTAGCAGACCTGTTGTACAATATAATGGAGAAAGTCCTTCAAAGTAGAAGGAAAATGAAAGCAGATGGCATCTGGATCTGCACAAAAGGAGAACGAAGAGCACAGGAGATGGAACAGCACGGATGAATACGTGCTGATTTTCATTAACATCTCTTCAAAAGATACTTAACAAAAATTATAATGTATTGTGGGGTTCACAACATAAAAAAGTAAAAATATATTAAAACAATAGCATAAAGTCAGGGGGGAGAAAAATGGAAGTGTATTACTCATAAGTGTTTTAAATATGATATATGAAATTGTATAACATTACTTTGAAAATAGGTGAAGATAAACAGGTTTACTATAAGCCCTAAAATAACCATTAAAATATTATAATGAATAGCTAAAGAGTCAATAAAAGAGATAAAATAGAGTCTCAAAAAAGACTCAATCCAAAAAAAGGTAGAAAAGGAGGAAAAGGGTAATAAAGAACAGATGTAGCAATAGTGAGCAAGTGGCAAAATGAGAGATGAAATGCTGATCATACAATATTTACATTAAATGTGAATGGCTTAATAACTTCAATTAAAGTGCAGAGATTATCAATTAGAATGCAAAAGCAAGGCCCATTTAAAGCTGTCCACAAGAAACACACTTTGAAGACTCAAATAGATTCACTACATAAGCATGAAAAAGATAACCCAAATTAAGTCTAGTCAAAAGAAATTGATAAAGGAAATAATTAGTGAAATATAAAATGATACAACTTTGGAAAACATTTGGGTGGTTTCTTCAGAAGACAAATATCAACTATATTATCCAAACAATAGAAAGCATATACCCTTACAAAGACTTGTACAGAAATATTCAATATCAGTATCATTAATAAAAGCCAGAACTGGAAACAACTTAAATGTCCATCAGGATATGAATGGATAGATAGTGGTGGTGCACTCACACAATGGAAATCTTTTCAACAATAAAGGGTATGAATTACAAAATATATGAAATGTAAATGAATCTCAAACTAATTATGCTTTTTGTCAAGATAATGGATAAAATGAATGCATATCATGTGGGTCTATTTATGTAAAATTCTAGAATCTTTCATACAGGAAGCAGCTTAGTGGTTGTCTTGGGTGGAGTGAAGGGGAGGAACAGGAGAGAAGGATTCCGAGGACCATGAGGAAACTTTCAGGGATGACTGTGGTGTTGGTTTCCTGGGTATATACAAAGGCAAAAAATTATAAGATTATCCACTTTAAATCTGTGTAGTTTATTGTATGTCAAGTTTATCCCAATAAAATGGATACAAATATGCTATTTTACAAGGCTTAAAAGTAGAAAAATTTTATTTTGGGGTTCTTAAACCTAACCAAGTCCCCAAAGTGAAAGACTCACTTTGAACCAGACTTCAACATCTCAGGAGATGTCCTGCATCTGCCTGTCCCACTCTGAGATGCTCCCAGGATGGGTAAATGTGGTACCCTCCCTTACCCCTCTCAGCAACAATGGGCTGGCTTGGTGATCCTCTGGGCAGCTGGCACTGCACAATACCTCAGCACCAAAGAACATCACACAGGTATTAAAAATGAGCATTATATCAACAAGCATAGAGATTCAAGGATGTGCTGTTACGTGAGAGAAGTCAGGGATGGAGGGAAATGTTCAATTTTTATAAAGAACTGGTTACATAAGACAATATTTTACATGAATATATGTGCATGTGCCATGATTATAGAGCCTGTGGAAAGACTGTGAACTGAACTATGGCAGTTGGTGACACCGGTTCTTTGGGGGAAATGCGGTATATTGTAAGGTAGGCCAGTGGGAGGTCAGATAACAAGGAGGGAACAAGCGAAAACCAGGAGAACAAGCAAGCAGACAAAAACCACCTATTTCAAGGCAAAGTGTCCATAATCGAAGCAGTGAGGTAAGAACTTGAAAGCATTAATGGTAATAATGCCAAGTTTCCTTACATTTTCCTGAATCAACGAAAAAGGTATTTTTTATTTTTTCACACTCTGTCACCAAAGTGTTTGACCTTACAGGTCTAATGCTTGCTGACTCCAATAATGCTCATGGAGCAAACAGTAAATTTTGGAATAATTAGATCTCTTTAATACGGGTCTTTTTTTCCTCCTACGAGCAGCCATTACTTCTGCTTTATCATGTGTTTTACAAAGTCTCATTAAAACATTACCGCTTGATCAATGTCTCATGAATCTTTAAAGATATAAATCTACCATAGGTTTTTTTTTTTTTTTTTTTTTTTTTTTTTTAAAAGAAAACTGGTCTAGTGCTCATGTTTTCACTTCTACAAAACCAGCCCACTTCCATACAAATTGAAAAGACCTTGGTGCCGCCTTTGTCTCCAGTGAAAAATGAGCCCCATTTGATGGCTGACCTTCCACACAACTGTAGCTTCCACAGAAGTGCACAGGCTTCGGGCGGCCCACAGCTGCTGCCTTGCAAGAATCATTACTCCGGTGCTCAGGGGAAAAACTCGTTCTACTGGTGAGGCTGAGTCGATGGAACTCTCAAAAATACAATAAAACAAAATGGATGCATATAAACCATGAGTGAGGGTTCTGATTAGAAGCAAAGATGGGGCTGTCCCCTCGCTGAAGTCAGGCTGAGTTGGTGTCAGCATTTGAGAAATTGGCTGTTAACATTCTCGATTATGGGAGAGACTTAAAATGGATTCTTTTCATGGACTTCTCTCCCAAGGGCTGTGAGTGAAAATTTCAAAAAATAATGAAGTTGATAAAACAGAAGTAGCTGAGAGTGTGTTTGGTGGTCTGAGCAGGTGAATTAGCATCTTGTGTCTCCTTGTGGGCTCCTGAGCGTGGTCAGGAGGGTGGAATTGAGGTTCCTGAACAATCACTCTTTTGTGCTGTGGTCCCCCTCAGCCTTAGCATTTCCGAGTAGCTCTGTACCACCCAGATGACCAAAACAGGGCTCCCCTCCTTATTTCCTCAGAGGGACACACTTGGAGTTTGATGGAAGATGTAGGCAGCTGCATTCATAGCCCTCCAATCTCTCATGTCTGAGCTCTGATCACACCACAGTGATCACCTTGGGAAGTCTGGGTAAGCTCTCTATGTGTCAGGATGAGAAATTTAACTAATGCCTTGGTAATCTGAAATGAATCTGCCGCCTCCTGGGTGTCATCTGTACAGTGCATGTTTTTGTCCCCTCTTCTTCCTTATTACTAGCTTCCTCCTTGCTCCCCAATGGACCATTCAGGTGCTGTTTAGAGATTTGTTTTATTGTTCAACATCAAAGGGAGAGCATATGATGCAGGAAATCCAGATTATATTGCTGGTACAATGGCAATCAGCCCTCGTAGATAAGCATAGGGAAAAAATTTTTAATTAAAACCAATTAACATGAAATTGGAGTTTCTGGTCATTAATTGTGCACAGTCTGATTTAAACTTCTGAAGCTCCTTGGGTTTTGCACTAGTGATTGGATCTGTGGGAGCAAGGATATGTCTTTGCAAGTGACTTTGCTCAGAATTTCTTTGCAACTTTCACTTCCGCTCTGGAATTAGATGGGGGTAATATGCCTGAGAACTCAACCACGCCTCCCGGAACCACATGAACCAAATCTTTCCAGGTGCCCAGGGTTCTCTCCTCCCTGGTGAAGACCTTCCTTGAAGTATTGATGGTCTTTGTGAACAATTCCCAAGTAGTAATACTGAAGCCATTTTAAAAGAGCACATGTTTTCCCTGTGGGATCCCCAAACTCTGGTGGACAACTGAGCTGGTGGGGAGGCCGGTAGGGTGGGGGCAGGGCAGCCTCAGGAGGTCGCCAGCTGAGTGCAGGGAGGGGGGACCTCCTTGCTTCCAATGTCTGGACCTGGTAGATGTGGGGGTGGCCAGAGCCTCGGGCTCTGTGGAGAAGCTGGACCTCAGCCTCCCACACCCTATAAAACCCGCCTTTTATCACCCACGGAAGAGGTGACAGCATTTGTGAAGTCTGTCCCAAGCAAGTCCACTGACTCTGCTGGTGGGTGGGAACTGGGCCAGGGCGGCTTGAGAAGGACAAAGGAGCGGCCGGAGAGCCTGCCACTGATGGATTTGTAGGCCGAGAGGATTTGTAGGGCGCGGAGGTGGTACTCCACAAGTCCCGTGGGGGGACAGGGGCTCCGGCTGAGGAATGGCCTCCCGGGAAGTGGGGGTTGGCAGCTTCCAACCCTGCAGCTGCGGGGCGGGCAGCCGGCTACGTCCAGGTGGGAGGCGAGGTTTCAGGGGAGGCCAGAGGCTGCCCAGGCAAGGTTCTCTCCAGCTCAGGGAGAGCGCCCTTGCGCTGAGAGGAGGAGTCGCCCACACTGCCCCGCGGGATTCTCCACGCAGCCAATCAAGGCGGCGCTGCTTCTGGGCCAGCCAATCACAGCAGGGCTCGCCCTCTTCCCAGGGGAAGGCATCTCTGAGCCGGCTGGGGGAGAACCCAGCGAGGTCCAGAGCCGGACCTGCCTCACCCACAGGGTGCCTGGGGGACGTCCTGCCGCTGCTTGTCCATCGCGGAACGAGACCCAGGAGGTGCCCAGGACTGGTCTTCAGACCCAGTGCCTTCTGAGGGCGTGTCCCAGGCGTTACTCCACATGCCCTTTCCTTAGCGGGAAGGGTGCACACTCGGGGATAAGGAACAACATCCTCTCTGTCAGAAAAGGGCCCCTGCGGGCTCTGGCTCCTCCCAGGGTTTCCCACGCAGGGCTGGGGAAGGCCCTTCTTAGTGCAGAGCCTGTGGAGGGAGCGGACTCGAATAGCCAGAAAGGTTTGCTATTTTTAAAAGAAAGAAACTCACCTCCGCATACCCCAGCCTTCTAGTTATGGATGATATTATAGCTTAAAACTGACTTTAATTTTCATGATTTAAAAATTATATCTTCCTGTAATCCCAGTGGCTCGGGGAGGCTGAGACAGGAGGATTGCAAGTTCAAACCTAGCCTCAGCAACAGTGAGGCACTAAGCAACTCAGTGAGATCCTGTCTCTAAATAAAATACAAAATAAGGGCGGGGACTTAGCTCAGTGGTCGAGTGCTCCTGAGCTCAATCCCTGGTTACCCGCCCCCTCTCCCACCCCCCCCCCCAATAAAAACCCAAGAATTATATTTTACCACATTTGGTCACAGACATTGTATGGTACAAGTTAACTATTCTCTGTTTCATTTTATCTGTTAGAAGTTTTTCTTTGATGGACATAACTGGCCACATTTTCAAGTTTAAAACCATGAGATATGAAATTGGTAACAATAGTCTTCCAGTAGTACTTGTATGTATAGAGCCATTTATATGACATCGTGATAAATATTTCATCTGTGCTGGAAGAAAATATACCACAACATAAAAGGTGGGCATTCCCGAGTGGAGGGACTGTGGATGATTTTATTTTATTTTTATTCTTTTTTTTTTTTTTTTTTTTTTGTATTTGACTAATATCGTACGGTAGCAAGAGTTACATTTATAATCAGAAGACTCTCACCATTCCAGTCTGAAACATCAGACTCTTCATTTTTAAGCTCAATTGAAAAGAGTGTTCAATTTAGAGATTAAAATGGATTCCAGCCATAAGGGACCTGTTAAGTCTTTTAAATAAATTATCTACAAGGTCCAAGCCAGGGAGAGGAAAAGCAGTGTGGGATTGAAAAACGACATGTAGAAGTGAGACTTGCCTTCCTCACTGTTAAGGAGGCCCGGGCTCTGTTTCAGGCAGGCAGGCTGGGCCTTCTCCAGAAGGCAGGGCAGGACAGAACGATGACTGTGCTAATGACAACAGTCAGCCTTTCCCGATGAACCTGCTTCCTGCTGGTGTCTCCCTTCCACAGACAACTTTTCTTTCTTTACATTTACATCCTGGCCAGCAGTCACGGGGCTTCCTTGGGTTTTTATGAAGATTTGATTTTCTCAGACGTGATGTCCAGGCATTAAAGCTTCTCCAAGGAGCACAGGTGTTGGTCTCACATCCAGTGTACCTGATAGGAGCGTCAGGTTATGTTTGTACATTAGCAGACGTGCAGAAATGGGACTTTTTCGTTATGCTGGGCTGCGGAGGTATTTCTGAAAGACGGACAGATTCCTTGTGAAGATGAAAGATGGGAAGGCAAGAATGGAACTGTCGCCCACAATTAGAAAAAGGGTGCTGAAAACCAGAGATGAGTCTTTTAAAGACTGTTTAGTTTTGTGGGTCGTAGGAAGAAAGAGTCACCCAAGGTCTCTGGCCCTTTAGGCTTTTAAAGGCTTTTCAGGTAGGCAAAGCAAGAGTGGGCTGGGGACTGTGAAGTCCACTGGCAAGGAGGGACAGCTCCTCTTTGTCTGGATTTTGAGAATTGTGCCCAAGAGCAGTGCGCAGGCACGGAATGCTGTTCAGCTATGAATGTTCTGGAAATTCATTTGTTTTTATACAAACTTCTCTCTCTCTTTCTCTCTCTCTCTCTCTCTCTCAAGGTGCCAACAAAGCACCATTCCACCAGGAGGGGACACAGTGTAGCATCAGGTGGCTCCTGTCCCAGGGAATGGGGAGGGCTGTGGTCGGAGATACCGGTCCCTTCCTTTCTCCTCTGATAGGAACAGATTCCAGAAAAATGCAGCTGCGGAAGGATAACGCATCCCCCAGACTCTTCGGGAGGCTTGCGCGCACTTCTTTTATAAACAGAGGACTCTTCAAGCCCAACTTTGGTAGTGTTGGCAGCAAAGCCTGAAATTTCTTGAATTATTCTTGGGATGGTACATCCTGGCTATAAATGTTCTCAAGTGCAGTCCTCAGTAGAGCTATGAACAAGTCAAACACTTTTTGGACATGTAGATTATATAAATATAGTCGTCCCTCGATATCTGCAAGAGATTTGGTTCCAGGACCCCCAGGGACACCAAAATCTGTAGATGCTCAAGTCCCTTGTACAAAATGGTGTGGCATTTGCATATAGCCTCTCCACACTCCCCTCTGCATGTCAAATCACCTCTCGATTACTTACAATACCTAATACAAGGTGAATCGCAATGTTTTTCAAGTATGTTTGATCTGAGGTTGGTTAAATCTGCAGGTGAAGACCTCACAGATATGGAGGGCCAACTGTAGTTAAAAATACATGAGTTGAGATTTATTCAGTCAGATAACATTCCTTTCAAGCACCAAGTACATGGAGAAAAAAACAGCACTTAATATCGTGGTTTATGAAGACTTGTTTCCCTAATGGAGTTAGAAGGAAATGTTTGTGTACAGACCCTGTAGGGCACGGACAAACTGCATTGGGTGTCCCATGATGATTTTGGTACAGATGGCATGTGGCTAAAATTGGAATGGCAGTTAACATCTAGTGGGGCCTGGGAGAATGTGTGTGTGTGTGTGTGTGTGTGTGTGTGTGTGTGTGTGTGCATGCATGTGCATGTGTGCATGTGTGCGTGAGAGAGAGAGAGAGAAGGAGAGAGAGAAAGAGGGGGGAGAAGAAGAGAATTTTAATGGAGGTTAAGAGGTTTTATGCTCCAACCACTGGTTAGTTCTGGTCTTTGAAGGTGGAAGAGGATTTCATATGAAGGTGTGTGTGTGTGTGCCTGCCTGTGCATATCTCACACGCACACACACCAAGTGATTTGTTATTGCTACACCAGTGGGAAGCACTAGCTGTTGCTACCCTGGGAGGTATAACCCTCTCCAAATCGCGAAGCCCAGAGCTGATGCTGTCACTGGGGTTAGCACTTGCCAGCAGGAGGAGGGTTCTGTCTTTGCTGCCACCTTTCCCACACGTGCAGCCGCAGCATTGTTCTTGAGGCCCAACCCGAGTCCAGGCTCCAGAGTGGGGCGCGCTCCCGGACGGGTCATTTAAATCGCAGCAGACCCGCGTTGCCTATCCTTAGTTGTTGGAGTTTGAACAAGAGTAAGGGTTTTAAATGAAAAGGCTAAGGGCTTTGACACACTTTAAGAGAATGGGGTTTCTGACATTTAGGTTCCTGTATAAATTTAACTTTCTCAATTATTGCTCTAGGGAAATGAAAATTAATGTAATTGGGGGTAATAGATGCAATAAAGTGTGAAAATCTCACCCAATCTCTAAGTGAGGGCGTTATGGTATTTATAATCTACATTCCCTTTCTTCTATTCTGGGTGTTCCCTGAAAAAAACAAAAACTTGCCTCTTGGCTTTGACATTTAATATTAGGCTGCTTTTCTGAGGCCATTCTCTATCTCATATGTACACACACACACACACACACACACGCACACACACATGCACACGTGTGCACACACACTTTTTTATTATTATTCTGCATTCCCTCACAGCTGCGGTTAAAGGTCTGGAATGAGGTTCAGGAGGTGTGCTAGTTCAAGGCCCTCCCTCAGGCAATGCTAGCCAGCCACACAGCAAAAATGGCAGCACTTGATATCGGTAGAGTTCAAGGACTGTAACTTCTTTTGGTAGCCTGTGTGCTAGCATTTAATCATTTAGACAAGAAAATTTTCCTTACCATTGAACAAATTTCTTTTGTACTTGATGCAAATTGACATGATTTAAGGTCCTTATTTAAAGGTAATTAAAATGAATTTTATTTTGAAGGTTAAGGGTTCTCAAAATTCTTCAGCCTGCGGTAGATAAATTAATGGGCTGCAGATTGCCGCTGGACTTGGCCTGGCCACAACAGAGCATGACTTTACAATATTTGCAAAGCATATTTCTGCCACATTTTCCATGTTCTTATGAAAGTAAGTCTGCATTGCTTACTTTATTGGTTGATTCTTTTAACTTTGTGTCACTTGAATCTTTATTTTTCTATTATTTTCTCTGTCTCTCCTTTTTTTAAAAAATATTTTCTTAGTTCAATGCTTGTCAGAAGAACACACTCAATGAATATGTGGAATGGAAAAATGAATCTACTACAGTATTTCAGAAAACTGTTGTTAATAGAGGCTGTGCAGGAATAAAGTTCCATTATCAAATTAATTTAGACTGTATCAGGTTACACAAAGGTAAATAGGTTCCTTTCTATGGAACTGAATAAAAGGGAGATGCAACTGCATGATGTTTGTTTTTCCTGAATGCATTTCGTTCTTAGAACAGCCTGTGAATACTGATTTTGTGTCAAGGTAACTTGGCTAAGGGATACCCAGGTCAATTTATTTTTTTCTGGGTGGACCTGCAAGGGTGTTTCCAGAAGACATCAGCATTCATGTCAGTAGGCTAAGTAAAGAAGGTCTGCCCCCACCAGTGTGGAGGGCCTCATCCAGTCCACGGAGGGCCTGGCTGGAACAGGACCAGACCTGCAGACTGGGTCTCCAGTGTGCAGATGGCAGAGCGTGGGACTTTACTGCCACGGTAATGATAACCTGAGAAGTTCCCATAATAAAGTCCCTCTTATTACCTTCCCTTTGTCTCTCACTGTATGTGAATATGTACATTCTATTGGTTACCTTTCCCTGGATAACTGTGATTAATATACAGTGCTTGGCATAGAGTTGTGTGTGTGTGTGTGTGTGTGTGTGTGTGTGGTATTGCCATAGTTGATTTTATTGTTGTTGTTGTTGTTGTTGCATTGGTCTTTGAATCCTTTTTCAAAGGATGTCTTAGGACTAGAGTTCCACTAGAACACATGGTTTATGTGAAGGAGTCCTTCCTTTGTATCACATTAGTTAGGGTTAGTAACAGTTCAGAGGTTAGTCTGCAGTCCACCTTTGCACTACCCATAACTAGCCAGAGAGTGGGGAGGCCAATAAGGAGAAGCAAACCTGGGTGGGGGCGCTGATTTCAAGTGAGTGAAGTCTCCCCATCCCCGCCCACTGGGGAAGCCGCTGTATTTCCTTAGGTGCCGACGGCCGGGCACGGCTCAGAAGGTCACCTCAGGCCCTGTTCTGGCAACACCTCATTGTTTTTGCTTATGTTATGGGAAAAGAGAGCTGCTGTGTGTAGTCTCCCCCTGTTAGTTGAACTTGAGGTGCAGCCTCTTTCTACACTAGGCTGTCAGTGGTACCTTCCTTCCTGGTTTGAGGGCTGATCTTCCCTCTTTACCAAGGTCACTCTGGCTGTCTTCTGGGTTCTGACCCAGTGCCCTCCTCCCTCTGCTCCGTGGAGCATCACTGCCCCAGGCCCACGAGAGTCGTGGTTTCATAGACTGTTGCCTTTTTCCTTTGCCTCAGAGCCACCACACTTTTGGGAGCTGGGTAGATGGTGCCATTGCTCTTTCTGCATCTCTAAGGCCTGTCATCATCGAGAAGGAGTTGGAGGGGAACTGATGGAATTTTGCTTCTTGTTTACAATCATGTTTCTCAGAATGCATTTGCAAAGAAATCCTTACTTGGAATAAATTGTAATATTTTAGGCTTGACTGGCCTGTAATTACTGAGGTAGGTCTCTCCCCGCTTTCCCCTCCTCTTCTCTCTTCTTTTCATTCTTTCTCTCCCCCCTTCCTCCTCTCTTCTTTTTTTTCCTTCTTACTTTCCACCTTTTCCCCATGAGCCCTAATTGGTCCTTCTGCAGGTCTCAGGAGATTGATTCCCCATCTTCTCTGTCAAGCACAGTAACTGGTGGCTCTCAGGAGCACTGGCTGACCGGCCAGCACAGTGTACAACTTTCCAGACCACTCTGGTGTTCTCATTAATCTGAGCAGAAAGAAAGACCTTTTGTACTCTGGGTTTATATCTAATAGCCCCAAGAAAAGTTTATATATTCATTAACACAGTTTTGTAAGTAGGGTTTTAGCACTTCCTGTTGTCAAATGAAAACAAAACAAAACAGACTTAAAGTTCAGTTTATTACAGCTTCAGAGGAGCTGGGAAATCGTTCAAGACGAGTATTTCTGGGCTTGGGATATGTGTGAGGTCACTCTGCCCTCTCAGAATTCTCCTAGTGGCGATGGCGACTGGTAACAGGAGGCGGAAATCTGGAGTCTATTCCTGGAAGCTCCTCGGCTCTGACTCATCCCGTTATCCCGGGGACAGCGCATCTCATTATTTCTGCGCTCCTCCTCCCTCCATGAAACACGGATGCATGTGCAGGCTCTGACCTTCAGGCACCCTTGACTCTCCGGTCATCTGAGGGAGTCTGTCCTTCAGTGCCTTCCTGGAAGACATACAAGGAGACGGGCCAGTGGGCCTGAGGCGTGCATGGGCTGGCAGGGGCAGGATCTTGGCAGCAGAGCCTGGGGTCACTGCAGAAGCCTGAAGGTGTAGCTGGGATAGGAAGCTCTGAAATGTTTCCCGGGTTGGGTTCTGGGGCATATGCCAAGGGATTAATTGTATGATTTTTATAACAGCTTAGAGATGCTAAGCACACATGCAGTTTAAAGCCTTTCTAGGGTAACTTTTTTTTTTTTTTTTTTCCTTTTTTACTTAAAAGGAATTGGACAGGGAAGGAAAGGGAAGAGGAGGCAGGGAGGGAGAGACCCTGCAGGACCTTTCCAGACGGGTCATCAGTGACAGAAGTCCAGGTGCTTGTGCATAGAGATTTGAGAACAGCCAAGTAGAGCATGACTAGATTTCGTTAGGCAAGGCCTGACTGCTGAGGCTCTTTCTGTGGTCGTTAGAACTGTGGCTCTGTTTAAAACTGCAGATAAGTGTGCTGGAAGACACATTGCAGAAGCCATGATGGGCACATTGCATTAGATTGAAAGGGGCAGGGCGTTCATGTGGCCCTTTGTGCTGTGACAAGCGATTGAAGGCCCTTTGCTGAGTGGCTTCCATGACAGGCAACACATTTACCATCAAACATCAACAGATGCTGGTCAAAGATACCAGAGGATACTGTAAGATCACAGTGTGTGACGGGACCACACACAACCTCTGCTCCATGAAGGGAACCATCTCCTAATGCTAAAAAAAAGAAAAAGAAATCATGATTTTAAATGGCTTTTCATTTTTCTATTTAATCCATTTGATTAACAAATGATGGAGATAAAAATCACCATTTGCTATTTTTCTTATATTGCAAGAAGGAGTCGTGGAGCACAGGTCTGGGGCAGAATAGTTATTAAGGGACGAGGAGGGAGGATTCATCCCCAGGGTCCAAGCACTTGTTCTGAGCAAATGATGTGTTGTAATTAAGCACTAATATGCAGAGGATCTAGAGTTCAAAATGATTTCCACCAACTGTTTCTAATTAGCACGTGAAGACAATCAGGGCAGGAATCATTATCTCACTCAAGGAGCCCAGAGAGGCTGTGCCATGCCCACGTCACCTAGTGTCACCTCTCACACTTCCCTGGACTCTGGGGCCTCCCAGCTGCCATCAGGGCTTGAGAAGCGTGAAGACGCGCATGTTCCCCTGGGAGGAGCGGATCAGCTGCCACCTTGCAGGAGCTGACATCATGGTAGGACTAAAGAAGGGGCAGTCCCAGGTGTCCCTGGGATGGGGGATGGTGGAGCCCCTTCTCTCTTCCCGATGCTCTGTCATGGAGTTTTGGACGGCAATGGCTGACTTGGTGGTTGTTGGAAGCTCTCTGAGCAGGTATCAGGAAAGGCATGCCACACAGTGTGGTCACTCTGTTCTAGGACACGGGCGGTGTGGTGTAAACTGTGGCAGGATGCGGGGTATTTGGAACTGCACCACTTGGGTTCAAATCCCAGCTCCAGCCCCTCTCAGCTGTGTGCATGTTTCTTATTTCTGAGTTCCAGTTCCTCACCTATACAATGGGGGCATTAGGAATTCCCTGCTCATAGGCCCGTTAGATGCAATCTGTAATAAATATCAAGCGTTTAGCTTACTACTTGACATTCAGTAACTATTTTTAACATGGACGGATAGTACGCCTCTTGTTGAGCTTATAAATATGAGTTCAGAGAAGACCAAACTTGTGCAATCCTGGCCTTGAGCCAGCTCACCAAGGACTGGTTAAGGCGGGCATAGACAGACTTTTGTTGATCTAAGATTGTGCTTCTGGACTCTTGGTAGGCCAAGGTAGTTCTAAGCACAATTTGCAGCTGTTGGAAGTGTCTGCGACTCCTCTGGGCACCCAGGCTTCCTAGCGGTTCCCATGGTTTAGGATGAGTTGGGAGATACTGTAGGCTGATTGACATTGGTCGAACTTGTTCAGGAGCTGGGGAAAGGCAGACACGGTGCCTTTCTACAGATGCTGGCTGGCATTGTGTGGGTTCCTTGGTTCCACATGTGTGCATGTGATTTGAGTCTTCGATGCAACCGGCGTTGATGAGTAAACAGTACCCATTCCAAACTCTGCCGGGGACCAGCCTTCTGTTGTTCTAACAGATGCTGCCTCAGTGCGGGCTCCTATGGCCACCGGGTAGCAGGGAGGTGCTTGGGGCTTCCTGATCTCCCGGGCCTGCCTGCGTGGAGGAGGTGAGCGGGAACGTGAAGCGGGAAGCAGCGAATGCCTGCGAAGCAACCTCCTCACTGAAGCAATGTCACTCCAATATCTTCAAGTTGAGCAAAAACACATAATCCAATGAGCTTTGGGATGAACGGGCACACTGATTTAACACTTCTCCTTTTACTAAAATATTCTAATTAGAAAAGGAATGTGTACTCACTGAAGAACATTTAGGGAAAATAGAGTTAGAGAAAGAATAAGTTATACAAATTCTAATTTTGCTACCAAGAGGTAATCGCTGTTAATTTATTGGATGAGTTTCTTCAAGTATTACTTTTAGTGGCTGAATACACACTTTATTTGGGTGTGTAAAACAGGGATTATGCACTGTGAAGAAATTTGGTCTTGCTTTTATACTAAGCAGAATTGTAAATGTTTTCCCCATCAGACTTCCCCAGCAATATGCAAAAAAGTTATTTTTGACGCTGGCTTACATTCCATGGAATATTTGTGAGTCTAAGATTAAAGAATAAGTTCATTTTTCATGTGGTCATGAGCACCTGCTTCTGTAAATCTTGACCAGTCCCCTAGGATAGGCTCTTAGGAGTCCGTGTGGTGTCTCTGGGGTGTAGACACTTCTAAGAAGTCACGCGTGATGTTGTGGTTGGGATCTGGAAAGTTTGGGATCTGGAAAGTTCCTCAGGCCCGTTTGTTGCCGGCTGGGCCCTCAATGCAGCGTGTCCAGAGGCGGGGCTCTTGGGAAGTGCTAGGATCCCGAGGGCTCTGACCTCATCAGTGGGCTCTTCCATGATGGCCTCATTAGGAGATGGTGGAACTGTAGAAGGCGGGCCTCGGTGGTGAGGGAAGGTCACTGGGGCTGTGCCCCAGGAGGGTACATCTTGTCCCCAGCACCCCCACCCCTCCATCCCTCTCTTTACTTCCTGACTGCTAGGAGGTGAGCAGCTCGGCTCCGACACACCCTCCCCGCCAGCACAGGCCCAGAATCGATGGAGCCAAGTGACCGTGTCTGAAACCTCAGAAATTGTGAGCCCCAACAAACCTTCCCTCCTCTGCGCCGATTTCCTCAGGTACTTTGTCACAGTGATGAAAAGGTAACAGGCATCACCAAGGTTGCGCTCCAGAAAGCCCTGACTGCTTTCAATCTGCGGGTGAGGCCAGCTGTCTCACCACACCCACCAGCACCAGGATTTGGTTTTGTCCTGTCTCAATCTCTGATATTGATATGAAGTTTCTAGTCTTAATCTTTGAAAGTGATGTTGCTCCTTTAGAGATTTAAGCCACACACACGGCTGTCCACAAAGTGGAAGGGAAGGCTCCCTTCCCCAGCCTCGCTCCCCGAGATGACTTTCCATTTTTGTCACCTTTGTAAAACCGTACATGTGTTTATGCAAATGTAAATATTTATAATAAAATGAGAATCTTCTGTAGCACTATCATGCCATATGACATTTTTTCACTTAAGATACAGCTTAAGATGTAAACATCTTTCCATATCAGTATGTTTAGAGAGATTTTTTTTGTGTGTGTGGTGCTGGGGATTGAACCCAGGGCCTTGTGCATGCAAGGCAAGCACTGTACCAACTGAGCTGTATCCCCAGCCCTTAGGGAGTATTTATAATGAGGCAAAATGATTTACTCTATGACTCCTTTACCAAAAATAAGATAACAACAGCCTTCCTCATCTAGTCATTTTTTGCCATTTATGCACACATTTCTGTGGAGTAAATTTCTAATGGAATTATTTCACTTAATTGCTTTAATAACTATCTCCAAACTGACTCCAAACAAGACCGTGCTATTCACAATTCTATCAAAAGTGCATGAGTGCTTATTTTCCCACATCTGTATCGACACTGGGTGTTATTGATATTTTTCATTGTTTTCCACTGTGTTGGTTAAAAAAATATTATCTCATTCTTGTTTTAATGTGCCTTTTTTGGTTTCCTCCAGTAATGGTTCTTCATCTCTCTTCTATTAGAAGTGATTTTAATTGTGGCATATTTGAGGTTTAACCATTGCCTTTGAATTGAGAAAAGCATATACACATGTTCATTATGCTGCTCTACAGGACGTAAAACTCACTTAACAGCCTTTCCCAGTTACTTTATAGCTACTTTTCTGTTTTTTCAAAACTAAGTGTGAGTGTGTGTGTTCGCGTTTATGATAAACCCCCAGCCACACTAATGAAGAGATGGAGAGAGAAAACTCAAATTACTAAAATGTGTGGTAAAAAATGAAATATCATGCTGGACACTATTGAAATACAGAAGATAATTAGAAACTATTTTGAAAATTTATACTCCAATAAAATAGAAAGTTTTGATGACATCAACAAATTTTGTGGAAACATATGATCTACCCAAACTGAATCAGGGGGACATACACAATTTAAACAGATTGATTTCAAGCAAGGAAATAGAAGATGTCATCAAAAGCCTACTAATCAAAAAAGGCCTAGCACCAGACGGATTCTCAGCTGAGTTCTACAAGACCTTCTAAGAAGAACTAATACTTTAAAAAAATATTTATTTATTTGTTTTAGTTGTACACAATGCCTTTATTTTTATGTGGTGCTGAGGATCGAACCTGGGCCGTGCATGTGCTAGGTGAACGCTCCACCGCTGAGCCACAACCCCAGACCAAGAAGAACTAATATTAATACTCCTCAAATTATTCATTGAAATAGAAAAGGAGGGAACCCTTCCAAACTCATTCTATGAGGCTAGCATCACCTTGATACCAAAACCAGGCAAAGACACATCAAGGAAAGAAAACTTCAGACCAATATCCCTGATGAACATAGATGCAAAAATTCTCAATAAAATCCTAGCCAATCACGTACAAAAACATATTAACAAGATAGTACACCACGATCAAGTGGGGTTCATCTCAGGGATGCAAGCTTGGTTCAATATATGGAAATCAATAAATGAAATACATTACATTAATAGACTTAAACACAAGAATCATATGATTATCTCAATAGATGCTGAAAAAGCATTCAATAAAATACAGCACCTCTTCATGTTCAAAACACTAGAAAAACTAGGGATAGTAGGATCATACCTCAATGTTGTAAAAGCTATCTATGCTAAGCCCAAGGCCAACATCATTCTAAAAGGAAAAAAGTTGGAAGCATTCCCTCTAAAAACTGGAACAAGACAGGGATGCCCTCTTTCACCACTTCTATTCAACGTAGTCCTTGAAATTCTAGCCAGAGCAATCAGACAAACAAAAGAAATTAAAGGGATACGCATAGGAAACGAACTCAAACTCAAACTATCACTATTTGCCGACAACATGATTCTATATTTAGAAGATCCAAAAATTTCCACCAGAAAACTCCTAGAACTAATAAATGAATTCAGCAAAGTAGCAGGAAATCAAATGCATTTCTATGCATAAGTGATGAAATCCACTGAAAGAGAAAATTAGGAAAACTACCCCATTCAAAATAGCCTCAAAAATATAAAATGCTTGGGAATCAATCTAACAAAAGAGGTAAAGTACCTCTACAATGAAAACTACAGAACACTAAAGAAGGAAATTGAAGACCTTAGAAGATGGAAAGATCTCCCATGCTCTTGGATAGGCAGGATTAATATTGTCAAAATGGCCATACTACCAAAACTGTTATACAGATTTAATGCAATTCCTATTAAAAATCAAATGACATTCTTTATAGAACTAGAAAAAGCATCATGAAATTCATTTGGAAAAACAAGAGACCCAGAGTAGCCAAAGGAAACTTTAGCAAGAAGGGTAAAGCAGGTGACATCACTATACCAGATGTTAAACTATACTACAGAGCAACAGTAATAAAAACAGCATGGTATTGGTACCAAAATAGACATGTAGACCAATGGTACAGAATAGAAGACACAAAGAACAACCCACATATCTACACTTATCTTACACTAGACAAAGGCACCAAAAACATACATTGGAGAAAAGATAGCCTTTCCAACAAATGGTGCTGGGAAAACTGGAAGTCCATATGTAGCAAAATGAAATTAAACCTCTAACTCTCCCCATGCACCAAACTCAACTCAAAGTGGGAATTAGTGCAGAGACCCTACACCTAGTAGAAGAAAAAGTAGGCCCAAATCTTCATCATGTCAGATTAGGCCCTGACTTCCTTAACAAGACTCCTAAAGCACAAGAATAAAATCAAGAATCAATAAATGGAATGGATTCAAACTAAAAGCTTCTTCTCAGCAAAAGAAACAATCATTAAGGTGAAGAGAGAACCTACAGTATGGGAGCAAATTTTTACCACACGCATATCAGAGCACTAATCTCCAGGACATCTTATCTCTAATACTGACAGCAATTGCTAACATAATTTTGTCAAAATAGAATTTTCTACCTAAACTTGTTTTGTACAGAAATCCTTACTTTAGAAACAAAACCTTCAGTTGCATAAAGCAAACATCTTGGTGATCTCTTCTCTACCTCCCTCTTCTTTGGGGTGCTCTCAAGACCATCGGTGACTGCCTTCCTCAGTCCCTTTACTTCTCATTCCCGACACTTTGCCTGTGCAAGCCATTGTCCTTTCTTGCCCCAACAATGGAGAAGTCTTCTCTGGAGTGCCTGCTTCTGTCCTGACTGTTAACCACCCAGCCCCCAGTATCACCTTTCAAAAAACCAAGTCAGTGCTCACCACCTTCTCCTGCCACAGAACTTCCACAGGTCTCACCTCCCTGCAATGAAATCTGCGCTTGGGCACCTGCCTTGCCCCTGCTCTCAGGTCGAGCTGCTCTCCTCTGCCCTCTTGTGTTCCAGCTGCACTGACCTTCAGCAACCATGCAAGGTCATTCCCATCTGGGGCCCTGGCTGCTCTTCCCCACCAGGGGTCCTACCCACACACCCTACCTCCTCTGCACAGAGGCTCATCTTAGCTGTTTCCCTATCCTGTCGCCCCTTTGGGAGCAAGATCCCCTGAGCCCTTAGGACCTAGAGCCTGTCTTTAAACTCTGGCTGTGTTTTATGCAAGGTTCTCCTCCAGTGCCTAGTGCAGCTCCCGCACATGCCAGTCTCAGGAACACGCTGGCCTAGGTCCAGAGGGTGTGGCACCTGCACTTGACCAGCCAGGCCTTTGTGCTTCCCCCAGTCTGGGAATCCCCAGCCTGCCACCAGCTCTGCTGCGGAACGATTTCTGCACTCTGCCTGCAGGCCCACACTGAAAGTCTGTCTCGGTCCCCTTGCCCTGATGCGACTGCTCCCTTCTTTGAACCCCATGACTTCTCCCCGACCCTTACCCTCTGTCCCATGGTCCAGAGTGTCTGTCTTTGTCTAATTACTCCTATTTCTTCAATGTAGGAGTTGGCAGGGTACAAATGATGTGTTTCTTAACCTGATTTCTTCCACAGCTCCCAGCTGGGCATCACGGGCGGGCAGGGTGGTCTACAATTTGCTTCACTGAACCCATTCTTGCTTTGTGAGCTGCAAAGCATGATACTTTATGAGCGGGGTTCATAATACTTTAGGAAATACGCTCTGATCCAGTTCCTCTTTTTAAAAAAATCATTCCAACCTCTCTATCGGTTAGAGTGTCATCGATTCCCGGCTGGAGTGACCTGGGGAAGTGAGGTAGTCAGGAGTGGCTGCCAGTTAGATCTGGGGACTTTCGGCAGCAGTTCTATCTAAAACCAGGCCTACTCTTTCTTCCCAACTCAAAATTCACTAGATCATCTATGGAGATGGTCCTCTGGCCTTCCTTTTTAATTTGACAAATGCGTGCGGGCTCTGCCTGTCTCTGGATGTGCATCTAAGGACTGTCATATTCCTACTTTCCTGATGAATTGGGCTGCTGGTATCTGACATCCTGGAGCTGCTGTGGCTGGTGACATCACCGCAGGGTGTCTGCGCTGTCTGAAATGACAGGCCTGACACTCAGCCAGCCTCCTCCTGCCTGAAGGGACCTGGAGGGAGAGAATGCCTCCGGCGTCGGTGGCTGGAGCCTGTGTGTGGAGGGGCGCGCCGGGGGGATGGCTCACTCCTCAGGGCTGGGGGGTGTCTGGCAGCGCAGGGGCAGGCAGAGGGACGCTGCCATTTTCCAGTGCTTCCCTGAAATCCTTGCATGAAACAGTATACCGCAGACCCCAGGTGCTTTGACGTGACTGGCACTTTTCTGCAGTGGCCTTGGACTTCGCAAGTCTCAGGTCCCCTCAAGGCAGCTGATCCTAAGAACATGCTTTGAAGGAGGCGGCATAGATTAGGAACAGGGTTATTTTTTCGTCCTCTCCTAATTTCCTTTGTACTACTCAATTGTCAAGCTTCAAACTATATAATTTTATCTGCTATCAAGATGCCAACAGTAAAGCCATTTTCTCTGACCCAGTCATTATTTGGGGGCTTCCTCTAGGACGTGCTCGGTTTCCATGGGTCCTAGGGTTGGATTGCACCTTCTTAATGCCTTGTGCTGTTTGCCTGCAGCTTATTTCTTAAAGGAGCTGAGACGAGACTCCCTGTTTCCTTGGCTTGGTAGTGGGGGTTTGCCCCATGCTGTGCAGTGATTGACAGCTGCGGGCACAGGAGGACAGGTGGCGGTGGGGGACTGCGGTGCTTCTGATGTCTAAGACATTGATGGGCAACGACTGATGAATGTCACCAAAGCACTGGGAGAGGATACAAATTTTGATTCTCTGTTACCCATCTGCTCTTAGATCTTTCACCTCTTCTAAAGCATCTATTTCGTAATTTTTTTTTTGTCTTTTCTAAGAAAACCAAGGAGCCTTCAGATACTGCAGGTGACCGTGGCTGCCGCTGTCTTGTTGCTGATACAACTTGCACACACGTGTAGCAGTCACAGGAACTACTCCAGATGACTTCAGGACAGATAATTACATGCACGAGGGCAGGAGGGTCATGGGATAGGACAGGGCTGAGCTCTTTGTTTTGTATGTTGGTGTGTCTGCATGGGACAGACTGACTGGGAGAAAATGCTGTGTGACACACAGGCTAAAACGGACAAGGTTGGCTAACAAGCCCAGAATGGCGAGTGCAGAACTCTCTAGGACCTTGGGTCTCGGGAGCAGAAGGCAAGGCGGGGAAACACACTTGGGGGAAGATGATACCTGGAGGTGCAGTCCTAGTCCAATGACCCTGCATTTTCCCACTGGGTTGTGTCATACTGTTGGAGACCCTCAAGCTTGCAAACTGTTGGATTTTTTCAGTTAACATGGACCCTAAAAAGCTACCAGATGCTTTTTGAAGGGTTAATGACTTATTCATCAGAAACACATTAATATAAATTTGTTCAATCAAAAGACTTTCCCCCCTAAGACTTAGTCAAAATTAACTTCACTAAGAAAATGGCAGTACTATTTAGGTAGAGATAAAAGGCAACTCTCCAGCACAGAGAAGGCCATTTAACAACGCCGACCACGTGCCGGATCCTGACAGAAGGAGCGTGTGGAGGAGTAAATGTTGTCTTCCATTTGATGGATGAGGAAACTGAGGCCCCAGGAGGGAGAGCTGTGAGGGATGGAGCCTGAAGCGCAGCTGCTTGGAGGTGGCCCGCCAGGAGAGCCAGATGCAGAGGGTTCTAGAAGGTGATTCCTAGTGTCTAGTCGACTAGGTTCTGGTTGACGGTGACGACTCCCTCTCTGCGTCCATGACTCCCACCTCCTCTGCTGAGGGAGTCCATCAGGCAAGACTCAGTAACACACATCCTTGATGCCCGGGCTTGGGTGGTCCAATATCTCCTCGCCAACTCTCACTTACAAAACCTGTCTTGGCTTCTTTTTAGATGGTTGGCTTTATCCCGTCCATATTGATTCCTCTGGGTTCCAGTCTCCTGGGCTTGTGTGTTTTTTTCACGCTCTTGTGAACACGTCACTTTCTCCCTGAGTAGTAATGGTACAGTTCTTTAGAGGAAGGGCCTGTTGGCAATTGGAGTAAGCTGAAAGAAAAGGGCAGGGCCAGCATGAGTGGCTGTGACTTTCAAGTACTGCAAAGAGACCTCTGCCATGCAGTAAGAGCCTGTCACCTCAGCTCTACCACCTGTCCCTGCAGCTGCTCAGCAGGGACAAGACGCTGTGAGGACTGGCTTTCCTCGTGAGCAGAGGCACTGCTGTTGTACCAGGTGTCAATAGTGGCAGCAGTAGCTCAGGGGAGTGTCAGTCATCCCTGCAGCGTAGCCTGGACTGTGATCTCCCAGGTCCAGGTCAAGGCCACTATGGTCCGTAGCATTCTGTGATCCCTGGCTCCAGGTTTGATCAGATCAAAATATGGTGTGATCTTCCCTACTAAGGCCTGAATATTGTGTTTGAGAACAACTACAAGAGATCAGAATGCTTCCTTTTAGCTTAATCTAGCCACTCAGTGTGCAAGGGTCTTGAACGGTAAGTGGAGACCTAAGGAACGTGATATGGACAATTGCAACTGGAGCTCAGACCTTTGACTGGCGCGGGAGTGTCAGCAGCTGCATGAGGAAATGCTTCCTCTGCTCACTCAGTTGCTTCACCATGGTGTGTTGGGAGCTCTGAGAGTTGGTGGTTGGCAGCGCCGACCACGCAGGCTCCACTGGGAGGAGCAGGTGTGTAAAGGCAGGGTGCTGCCCACGCTCCCTGCAGGGGGAAAGGCTTCTCAGCGGAGGAGCCGTACTTCCCCTGGGGGCCAGATGGTCCTCAGATGTGAGGCCATCCTCGATACTCAGCGGCACCGCTGCCTCCCCACTAAGAGCTATCAGCAGTATCCCAGTGTGCCCAGCAAAAGTGTCTTCAGGTGTTGCTGAATGTGGCCTGGCTCCCGGAGAGCAGAGGGAGAGGCCTGAGGGTGCTGCTGGCCTCCTGCGGGACGTGGCGGGGGCACCGACGCTGTTGCTTCGAAGCCTTTTCCGGGGAGCAGGAAAGCTCGAGAACACAGCTGGAGGTGGAAATTGTATTCTGAAATAATAACTCATTTGAAAAGCAAAACCAGCTACCATTTAGCGCACCGAGCTTCCGTCAGGCGTTTGGAATGCGCCAGCTCCCGTAGTCTTCACGATCACTCCTCTTTCTGATGCAAAAGCTGAGGGCTGGAACCAGGCCGACCGCGAAGCTCCGCTCGTGCCCGTGGACACGGGCGCTTCCAGCTGGGTTCCAGAAATGGATCTCGGTCTCGTGCCTGGTGGCTGCCCATCAGCTCCTGCCTGTCCCGGACCCCAAACCATGCAGGTCCGCGGGAAACGGGGATGAAGGCAAAAGCGTCATTTTGTACTTCAGGGAGCAGAGAGGGCAAAGCTAACTGCAGGGATGATCATTTCTAAAACTGGCGTGCGTCGCTCTCTACCACCGAGTTCCGTGTCCTTTTTGACTGGGGACTTCCCTGTCCAGAGCTTCCCCAGGGCTCCTGCCTCCCTCAGGAAAGAGCCTCTGTCCTTAAGGTGACTGCCCAGCCACGCCCACCCAACCACGCCCACCCAGCCACGCCCACCTCAGCCACGCCCACAAGGCCACGCCCACCTCAGCCACGCCCCAAACCGCCCTTAGCCCCGCCCTAGCCCCGCCTCCCAGCGCCCATGCCCTAAGGGCACCTCTTCTCCTGGAAGGTCCTGGAAGGCCTGGGCCGCCTCAGGGCCTTGGTGCGTGCCGATCTCCCGCAGCTCAGGAGCTCCCTCCTCTCCCCAAACGCTTACCAGAACAGCGCCTCTCAGTACGAGCCCCCCTTTCCCCTTCACCGTGATTTCTCGGCTTCCTAATGCATTCTACTTCATTTGTCGTCTGGTTTTGCTTCTAGAGTGTGAATTCGTGAAGGGGAGATGTTTGGCCTGTTAGTCCCACTGCTTGGTGTAGTTTGGATCTCAAATGCCCCCAAGGCCATGCGTGAAAGGCTTAGTGGCCACCTAGGGTAATACTGGGGTAGTAGTAAGAGGTAGAGCCTAGGGGAGTAAGTTACATCATCAGGGATGTGCCCTAGAAGGGGATTGTGGGACCCCGCCCCTTCCTCGCTCTCCTTTCTACTTCCTAGCTGCCGTAAGTAGGTTGTTTTGCTCTGTTGCTTGCTTCCCACCATGGTGCATACCCTTGCCACAGGCCCAAGCAATAGGGTCAATCCATCACGGATGAATATTCTAAAACCGTGAGTCAAAATAAACCTTTCTTCTATTAAGCTGATTATCTCAAGTATTTTGTTACAGTAGTGGAAAGCTGAATAACAAGATGTTCAGAGATCTCATAAAGTGTACGGCCACGCAGTATGTCTTGAATTAATGGGCAAATTTCCTACTTGGACAGGTTGGTTGAGTAAAACAAAAAGTGTGGAAGGGCCCCTACACACACACACACACACACACACACACACACACTCAGAAAGCTGACCCGCATTGAGAACCAGATTCTTAAGCTTCTCTGCTTGAGCTGCTGCTACCTCTCCCACCTGCCCCTTGAGCAAGGTGGCCTGGCAGGACTGTAATGTTAGAGCGGGTGCCTTTCTGAGCAGTCATGGTCTACTGAATTTTTGTGAGATTGAGCTTGTCTTGGCGTGAAAAGAATAATCACATTTGGGGGAATAAAAGTAATTACTCCATATTGCTTAATATACCTAATAACTGTTTAATAAAGGATATAAAAATTTCCTTGCTTTTCACCTTTGTAAATGTCACTCAATCTATAACCTAATTACTTCAATTTTCCATTTAGAAAATTAATTCATTTTGAAGGCATGAAAAAGCAGCTGAGAAATTTTCCATTCTGGCCAAAGACTTAGCCACTCAGAGAAGTTCACAGACCTCTCCGTTCTCGGAGGTCAAGAGCAGAGCTTTCCAAGTCAGCTAAACGGACTTCCACTTACGTCTCTGCTCCTCGAGTTTGACCTGAAGTAAATCAATTAAAGCAGACATAAGATTCTCAGGTTTCCCTCCCTCCCTTTCTCTCCTCCTGCTTCTTCTTGCTTCAGAGAGACTGCAGCAGCAACATTCAACAGGAGAGGAGGCCCCTCGGTGTTTGAGAAGGAGAGGGAAAATGGAATAAATTGCATGAAGTACCTACTGTGTGCTAGGTGTTTAGCTGGACATTCTGCATCTTCTTTGATTCTCTTCCCTTTGTTAAGAGAACAGAGGGCTGGATGAACAACACACACACTGGTATTGTCTAATGTCTAATGCATGCCTCATATATTCTGAAGGCTATGCTAAATATTTTACATGAATCGTTTCAATTAATCTACCTAGTAGCTCTATAAGGTAAGGATTGTAGTTATATTATTAAACCCATCTTCTAGGTAAGAAATAATAATAATTTCCCCAAATCTTATGTTTTATATAGTCGAACCTGATGCTGAAATAAGTATCGTTTGTTTCTAGTTTAAGTAAAGCTCCAAACTTCTTAATCCCTTTGGCAAGGTCACTGCACGCGTGGCAGGTGGGACCACAGACGACTCCTTCAGTGCATGGCAAGCTCAACCTCTTTGGAGTGGATCCTGCCGCCTTCCCGAAGCTCCGTGCACACCGAGGTGACCCAGGAGGCAGGGCTGGGATCGACTGGGAAGGGGTCTGCTCAGTGTGGAGTGCAGGCCCTGTGAGCAGCTCTGGGATTCTGCAGCGGGGCTGTGCGGCCAGCACGCTCTGCATCCCTGCCGGGACCGACTGGCTTCCCCCAATTCCCCACTGCAGACTCTGCCCTTCACCTGAGAGGCCTAGCAAGCCCACCACCGAGGGAGGCCGGAGCATGCTGGCCTTTGGCTCCTGCTCTGGAGTCGGTGGCTGTGGGGACGGCCTTTGGAGGGAGCCAAGGCCCCTACTGTGCATGTGGCTCTTGGGGGTCTGGGAAAGTGAGATGAAGCCACAGCCCTGCAGGGACCAGCGTGTGAGAGGTGTTTTTCCTTGAAAAGAAGCATCTGCCCTCTATACGGGACCTGTCTCTACTGAACTCAGAGTTCAAGCCTGGTCCCATGATTTCACTGATGACTGCAGTTAAGCTCCTTGAAGCAGGGATTTTAATGGGAAGCTGCACACTGTGGGCTGGGGCAGCATTATCAGGCCGCCGCAGTCTCTTTATAGAAACTGGCGCACCAATGCTAATTACAAGTTTTCTTTGAGTAAGGACATTTCAATAGATCCTTGGCTTTTGTTCTTTCTCACCCAGTGATAAAAATTGATTGTGACTAAATCTGAATAATTCTAACTTTTCTCGTTTCTCTTGTTCCCTCCGGACAGTAAGGGCACAGTCATTAAAATCAGGGACCTTCCTGCAAGTTGACCTTATTCTAAGCTGGCACCCATTCTCAGGACCTGGGGTGGTCTGAATACCGTGGGTCCTCAATCCAGAGCCTCCTGGCCTGATGGGACATCGGGGTGACGCCTGCGGGTGCTGGGAAGAAGGGCGCTGGCAGGACCTGTAGTGACGGGAGGGGCTGTGGGTGCAGGATCCGGTATCACAGGCGCAGGGTGCAGCTGGATGGGGAGCCCTTCAGTGCAACTTGAGTCAAAGGACTTGGACATTCAGGTCTCCAGGGTGATTGGGTGTGATCACGTGACCCCCTCATGGATGGAAATTCAAGTTCTCCTTCGCTCTCTCGCTCCGGAGCTGCCAATGTTAAACCCCGGCGCATCAGTGGACTGTTATGAGAAAGAATGTTTATGATGGTTTCCTTCCAAGCAGAGCTTTTTCCAAAGTATGATGGATCATTCACTTCTAAAATCTCAAAGGCAGATAATGGCTTTCCCCTTAATTATTCAGCTATGAGGTTCAAACTTGGCGTAAGGCTGGATGGGAGGGGAAGGTCGGATTGCTACGAGGACCCTGGCGTGGCCCAGTCTGTACTGCCGAGAGCAAGCACCTTTTTTTGTTGTTGTTGTTCTTGGCTGGTTTTCTAAGGTTCTCTAGATGGTGCTCACTACCACAATTTAAAGAGGAGGAAAATGCACAAAATGGCATTGAAATAAGGCAAATGGACCTTGTCGAATAAGAAAATATGTTATTTACTGAGGCGAGGATGAGAGCATAAATCATATTTATTTATAACAGCTACATTTGGGGTGGGGCACATATTCCCACATTATAGACTGTTATATTTTAAGTCAAGGAAACTGTTGTAATTCATTTTTGTGCATCAGGATTGTGGACCTGCAGGGAACCGTGTTGGGTCCTGGGGATAGTGGCTCCCTGTGGTGATGACCCAGTGCCCAGTTTTGCACAAGAGCAATCAGGACACTAGGTGAGCTTCTACCGAGGTTGGTGCATGAAAGGTGACATTATTTGAAAGTGTGCCATTTCTTGGACATATCAGTATTATGTTTTATTCACGGGTATTTTATGCTTTTTATGATGAGAATGTATTAGTTTTTTTAAAAGCATTCTTTGTATATAAAATATGTGATATATATTTGCATCTGTCTCAAAGCTTTTGATGTGCCCATACACAACAGAAGCCTTGGGGACAAGTCTCTGGCAGAGGGAGGGCGGGGCCTCGCTCAGGCTCTCCAAGGCTGACGATGCTCAGTGCCCTGGGAAGAGCTAGAGTGTCCTTGATTGTCCTCCTCTCCTTTTAAGCCTGACACTTGCTTGAGGGTCTTGCAATGTAGCTGTAAATCCTAAAACACCCCTCCCCCAATATTCTGAAGCCCGGTTGATATATACGAAGACCCCTTGAAGAATTATTATTTTCTCCCAATCTCTATGTTGCAAATAATACCAGCAAAACTGAGCTTTTCTTGTGGTATATTTCTGGGTTGGAATTAACAGGATTCTGAGTCATTTTTAGAAGGTATCTTCTATGAGCAAGATGTTCTTCCCTTGAAAAGGTCCTGCAAAATCAATATTGATTTTAGGGTGAAGCATATGATATGCACCTTTACAATCCTTTCTGTATCAGAATCAATTCCAGTCTAACAGACACAACTTTGAGCTTTAAAGATTGGTGACCTTAATAACTTTGGCAAAAGGCCCTGTGAGAAACTATCACGAAGGATTCTTTATTGCTGTACATCACACGTGGAAATGGCTTTCAACTTTCCCTCCCAAGTGCTCGGGAGCATTGTTAACAAAGCCAAAAAAACCTACAAGGTGAACTTCTCTTGGCCTTTGGAATGCATATTTTGATTATGATGAGGCTACCAGCTGTAACACATAAACCCTGAAATTTTAGTGGCTTACATGATTTGATTTATTCTTTACATAATAGCCCAACAGGCAAGCTCAGGCGATGATCTTCACATTGTGATTCAGGGACCCAAACCCTTCCTGGCTCTGTTCTGTTGTCCTCTGTGCGTGGCTTCCATGTTCACTGTGAAGGGAAGGGGAAGGGCAGGGACGTCACCGAGGGGTCACCATCCAGCCCAGGAAGCACACCTAGTACTTCTGCTTTTGATCCCTTCTAAGAACTAGCATCATGGCCCCATGCCAGTGGAGCTGGGGAAGGTGGTCCTTGCTCAGGTCCTTGAAACAGGACTTTGCAGGGAAGAACATTGTTGCGGGACAACTGTCTGTCTGTCTCTGCCACCACAGAATATAAGCCTCATACTTTGTTGTCACTAAAGAATCAAGATATCTTAATGATAAGTTCTTGGGATTTTTTCCCCCTGAAGGGTTTTTAGGAACATGCGTTCTTACAAAGCTGTTCCTGCAGAAGCTGGCATGTGCCCCCTGAGTGGGCAGACCGTGTGGGCACACCCCTCCACCGCCTCTGCTGGTCGAACACCCTTGACTTCTGGAGCTCTCGTGACTGCATGGGAAGCAGTCACAACCTTCACGTTATAGACAGCATTTCTATTATAAATGTCACTTCTGATTTCTGTGACACGCAGTGATATGGTATCATTAGGGAGAGGCTTTTCCTGGGCCATTATAAATGTCAAATTAGGTTGGAGGGATTCACTGTGAATGGTGCATGGGTGCCAATTCCACAGGCTCATCTAGGAAATCTCCAGTGCTGGGTGGTGGGGATGGCCGGCGTGGCTTTTCAATAACTCAGAGATGTGCAAACCGGGCTCTGGATTTCATTTGTGAAACGTGAATCTCTAAACAGTGACTGATGGCTGTGGTTAATAGCGTGCCATAGTCCCACATGACCTTAGATTCTTTTCTCCACTCTGGCAGAAGCATTCGGGGCTCCTTGTGCGTGAGCGTGAGTGGGGAGGAGCTGGAGCTTCCAAGTGAGGCCTTTCATATTGCCACACCTCTGTCATGCCCCTCATGGGAACAATAACAGGGCCGTCTCTGGGCTGTGGGATTGAGGGAGATAATGAAAGGAAAACGCTTAGCCCAGGGCTTGGTTCATTCAGTGCTCAGGGAATCGCAGGTCTTCTCTTCCTCCTGCCTTGCCTTCTGCATCAGTTTTCTATTGCTGCTGTAACAAATCACCACAAACAAATGTATCATTGTGCAGCCCTGTGAGTTGGAAGCCCAACCTGGGCTCAGGGCCAGCACTGAGGGGCCGGCAGGGCCTGTCCTTCACCAGCTCTCTC
Organism: Tamias sibiricus; assembly: GCA_025594165.1. NCBI lineage: Eukaryota > Metazoa > Chordata > Mammalia > Rodentia > Sciuridae > Tamias > Tamias sibiricus. Next base: position 146,933,965 of record CM046666.1, read on the forward strand.
GCCTTTGCAGCTTTAGAGGCCACAGCAGTCCTGGGCTCACAGAGGCTTCCTCATCTGCAATGCCAGCCTCTGCAGGTGGAGCCCGTTCATGTCCCTCCCACCCCAGCACCCCAACCCACCCTTGCACCAAGGTCTTCCATCTCTTAGGACCCTGGGACTGCACTGGCACAGTTGGACAGCCCAGGATGGTGTCCCTCCCTAGCAACCTTCATTCCGTCTGCACCTCTAAACCAACCTCCTGTGCCAGGGAGCCTGACACATTCACAGGGTTGGAGACTAGGGTGTGGACATCTCTGGGGAGTCGGTTTTCTGCCTCCCAGGCTTTATTTCCTTTCTTCTGGGCTGCTTTTGTTAAAACAATAACATTATTAAAATAACCCTTCGTATTTTGATGTAGCTGGTGCTGAGCTCTGTCTTTGCTTTTAGAGTCAGCTTCCTTTAATGTAGGAATCTTCCAAACTAGTTTTTCTGATGCCTAATTTCTGCTCCAAAACAACTATTTTAAGCATAGTGGACCAGAATAGAGATAATATTCTATTATTTACCAGTAGCTAGGAAAAGCAAAATGATAAAGTATATTATCATTTTTTTTCCTTCTTGGATGTTCTGATGTCACTAGAAAATATGCCCTGATGGGAAGCCAACGAGAAAGAGCAATGCATGAGTGACACTCAGTATGGGAGCCAGCTATCACTGCAAAATGATTCTGGAAGGACCCCAGATTAACTCTTTGCTGCATGAAAAATACTCACAAGGACAAATCAAAATTTGAAACTGAAAAACAAAACAAAACGCTGCCGTGGAACTTGTCCAAATGCACTCCCTTCTCGGGGTCTTAGCATTTATGTAGTTAACATCTTTGGCCAATTAAAGGGAGCAGCCGGGGGAGCCCCTCCAGGCCTGCAGGTGGTAGGGGACCTGCAGGTTCCCAGGTCCTGGATTAGGGCTGGGCTGCTGGTGGTACACATGCCCTCTCTCTCTGTCTTCAAAGTGACTCGGAAGGTAGCTCATTGCACAGGAAAGGGATTCTGCTAGGTGGAGGGAGGACGCGTTTGCTAATGTTAAGCGAGTCTTTGATGCTTAATGCCTGGCTGGAGTGCTTCAGAGCCTGGGGCTTTGCTCCAGCCTCCTGCCCCTGCCTTCCTTCCCCTCTCCCTGGGAGCCTGTTCCCATGTCAGCCTAGGGTCTGGGGAACCTGCTGATGGCTCCCAGGAGAGGCATAGCCTGGGCCTGGCTGGGAGGTGCTGGGCAGAGACACGGCTCAGAGGGGCGGAGAGGAAGGCCGGGACTTGGAGAAGCAAGGAGAAATTCCATTTAGCAAACAGCACAATGTGTGTCCAGGCACAATGGCCTTTCCACAGCCGGATTATGCCAGCCGGCGGCTTTGCTGAGTGAAAAAGGAAAGGAGAAAAGAGCGGAGCTGGGCAGAAAGAGAAAGGCGGGCTTCGCGGCAGCAATCAATGCTGTCCTTTGTGCTGCCTGACATTTGAGGGGCTTGTTATCGGCGATTGCTGGCTGCTTTATCTAAATGTATCTCCCCGCTGCCAGCCACTGCTGATAGGTGGGACGCGCGATGGCCCTGGGAGATACGGCCCAGATGCTGTCATGCTGGAGCCGCAGCCCGACCCCTCTCCAGGGCCCGAGGAACGGAGAGAGGCTGGGAGAGCTCCCTGCTCCCTTCTGTTTCTTCTGTGGGCCGAGAGAGACAGCTGAAGAGAAAAACCCACCCCCAGACAGATCCTGGCCCGTCCCAGGCCAGCGAAGCCCGCAGGGGCATGCACACACACACACACACACACACACACCACACTGTGTACATTTAGGGGCACATGCATGTGTACATTTAGACTAGTGCTCTTCCCCATGCTGTCCTTGGGCCCCAGGCAGGGAAGAAGGCGTCTCCCCCACACAGCTCTTCACTCCCAGACCCTGCCCAGGAGGGCCTGGGCTCATGAGCTCATCTGATTTTCCTTTACAGAGTCTGACCTTCCGCGGGCCTGCCCTGCAAGCACACTCCCAGGCCGAAGCCTGGTGCAGCGTGATGCTCAGCACACCGTCTTCCACCAGAACAGCTGGTCTTGGGTTTAACTGCTCACAGGACTGCTCACAATACTTTTATGGAATGTGGGGTCTGAGCTGAGGCCATGCAGCATAGTGGACCATGACAGGTCATCTCACAGGTACAGGGGGTAGCTACGAAGGAAAACGGGTCCCTTGTGCACTGTTGGAGGGAGTACAGAGTGGCTTGGCCACCTGAAGTGTCTGTGTCATTAAAAATAAAACTACCATATGGTCTATCACTGACTTTTAGGTATTTAATCGGAAGAGCGGCAGCTAGGATCTGGACGAGATGCTAGCACGTCCATGTTCAAAGCAGCTTGCTCCCCACAGACAAGGTGTGGAAACAACCAAAATGCCCGTTGATGATCCAATGGCTAAAGAAAGTGCAGAATATTTACACGCACTAGAACATACTTCAGCCTGTAGAAAGAAGGAGATTCCTAGGCATGCAACACCATAGGCATGGTGCTAAGTGAAATGAGCCAGTCACAGAAGGACAAATCCTGCACAAACCTCTTCATAGGAGGGGTCAAAAGTTACACTGAGAGTCAGAAGGTGGAGGGGGAGCTGCTGGTTTTTTTTTTTATAATCTGAAATGACTTGGACTAGAAATGTTTTGGGTTTCAGACGATTTTGGATCTTGTAATAATGTTTGCCTATGTATGAGATACCTTGGGGATACCAAGTCTAAACAGGAAATTCACTTATCTATGCTTTATTCACACACCCCAAAAGTACTTGTATGCAACAATGTTAAATGATTTTGTGCATGATACAGAGTTTTGTGGTGTGGAATTTTCCACGTGCAGCCTCATGCTCGTGTTCAAAGAGTTTCCAGCTTGGGAACGTTTTGGATCTTTGGATTATGGATGCTCAACTTGCAGTAAAACTCTTTGAAACACATAGATAGTTGTCCGCTGGTCATTGGATAATTTTAGGCAAACAAGTTCTTCCAGTATGTGGATGAGCTCACGTACTACTGAAGTAGTGGAAATCACACCCTGGAAATACATGATGCTGGTGTATTTGTGTTTTTCTTGCCCTCTCTTGGCTCAATATTCAGGTATTTCTCTCTCCACATTCAAAGTATGTTTCCTCTATCAATCAGCCAGAAAGTCTTAGATCGCATAGGCTGTTATGAACGGAGACTAGCTAGAAAGAATGCAGAAGCAGCAAACCTCCCTGGGGGTGTACTAGGTGAATGGAGGGGGTTGAGTTCACAATGAGCAGCCCCATAGTTGACAATCCTTAATCCACAAGGCTCTTCCCCTTCGGGTGGCCCATGACCTCCCATTTAGAGACCGATTAAAATTACCTATGCTGCTTAAAAGTTTTGGTGATCTGCATGTCAATGTCCGCTCAGAGCTCTGCATAGATTTATACTTGCTTAGAGGTGATGGATCCATTAAAATGAACCTCACTGGTGAAATTGACTAATTTCTTCCCCCTAATGCCAGTTTTTGCTATGGTGTTGTTTCAGAAAAAGCATCACTTAATGACAATGAAGTTTCAGAGCCTATAGACAGTGATATTCATCGTTTCTATTGTTTCTTTAGCTATGGAGGACTCGCTGCCAAACATGGTAATTAATTAGCTGTGTTTGCAGCTCCAGGGTGCTGTCTCTCCTTAGAGGCCGGAGCAGCCCTGTGTGTGGCCCTGCACTTGGCTCAGCTGTGTGTTGCTTGGGGAGGCTTTATAAAGAAAAGCAACATCGGTACAACTAACACCTCCCCCCGAAGTCAGATGTTTGTCATATAATTTTATTTATAGGGTTGATGTTTCTTTCTTGAGACTTAGTAAACAGAATTCTTGAGATGTGGGCTATTATTGAAATCAGAAAATAATACCCTGATGATCGATATCAGTGACACAATCCTGAATGCAGGAGAAAAATAAAAACGCAGCCCTTTAAAATACACGTGGCATTTAAAAATGTTCTGCTGCACTTGATTCTTTGGTAATTCAGTTTCCCGGCTGGGCTGTAGGATCTGATTTAGTTTGGAGCTGCTGTCTGTATCATTTTGTTATTGCTAATGTTATGCCAGGGACAAGTGAAGCGTAAAAGGCCATCTTTGTTCTCAGGGCAGCAATGATTTCTGTGTCCTTAAGGTGGAAGAAAAGCAGGGGCATTCTTATTTTGTTTTCTGGAAAGCTCAAAGGAATAAAATAAGCAAGCAGGGAGAGCAGGGCTGCATGTGTGTGTGTTCAAGCGCTGGAGAGACGGCTGCGCTGATGCCTTTTCCCTCCTGTGTGGGTCACCTCTGTGGGAAATCCACGTCCTCCCTGCTTTGGCCTGAGTCCCTTGGGGGGTCCTAACAGTCTTTGCTACCTGCCTCCTGTCCAGCTGCTCTGGGACTCCGTGTTCAGATGTGAGTGTGGCACCTCAACCTGGGCAAGACTTCTGGGTTAGCAAAGGCTCCCCGGGGACCAAGCTTCCGCCAGTCAAGCTTCCGAAGACTTTAAGATTTGGGGTGCGTGGAAACTGGTCAGTCCACCCCGCTCACGCACTGTGCAGGTGGAGTCTGTGAGCCCCTGCTCCCTTCCCTTCCCACCCCATCCCCCTACACTGACATCGACATTTGTCCCAAACCCTTGCCTAATGCTGTAACATAATTCATTAGGACAGCCTTAATGAGCTGATAATTAGTCTGGTGGGAGGAGGTGGAGAGGGAGGGGTGGAAATGCCAAGCTCAGGGAAAGGCGAGCAGGCCGGGGCCCCATAAAGATCCCTGAGAGAGCTTTTTGTCAACAAAATGGATCATGCTCACTGGCAGTAAAACTTTCAAATGACCTTCATGTCAAAATATTAGGCTGCTATTTTTCGCTGGATGGTGATTTTATAAACATAAAAAGCACACATATCATTCAGAGTACAGCAGAATTTGTCTCAAATATGTGGAGCTCCCTTTTTTAAAGAAAGACTAATGCAGCTCCGTGTGGTGGGCAAAATGGCATAACACGCAGCCTCTCGCTGCAGCTGAGACGGATATTTACGGCAGGTTTCCTGCACACTGCAGGTTTTTTTTTTTTTTTTTTAAGGAAACACTAAACTATATGCACTGATATGTAAATAGAGACAAGAGAAAGATCTAGACCCTACAGAAATTCTGCTTATTTTCATTCAAGAAATTACTCATTGAGTTTTGCAATTTATGGAAAAAGTCAGGGTGTTAATATTATTCTCAAAGTCGGAAGACGAAGTTGGAATGCATGACTGGAAGTGACTCTTCTTAAACAGAGGAAAAAAAATTATCAACACTATGGACAATAGTGGCCGATGGACAATAGTGTGGCCGACAGATATTTTTTCCTTGCTGAAATAATTTCTTCTCAAGGTTAGACTTCAGGAAGGCAGATACACATTTGCATTTGTATGGTCTAAATGACAGGAAATGTAAACAAACGTCCCAAAGAATTTGCAGCTCTCTTCCGCTGCATTTTCAGGGCGGTCCTCTGCGTCTATGGGCGCCAGGCTGAAGGAAAGCCGAAGGGGGAGACCCGACGCTAACTGCTGAATCAGGTCCAAGCAGCAAATCCAAGAGTAAGTCGCCCGTTTAGGGGACTGAGAAACAAGGGTGATTGGAGGGAGACCAAAGATCCAGTCACTGATAAAGATTGAAACAGAAATTAAAGGTCGTTTTCTAACAGTGCTGCGGTGGCCAGTCAACGAGGATCACGTGCCCGAGAAGGGCTTTGCCAAGGGAGACCACAGGGCAGATGCGGGGCTTCCTCCTCGAGGTGCTGCTTCACTTGGGCTCTCGGGGCATGGATCAGAACCTGCCTCTTCCCGTCACTTGTGGCATCCCTGGATCAAGTGAAGTTGCTTCCTGCCCTTAGGATTTGGGTGAACCAAATGTCCTACTGAGCGAGTCACTACAGGAGCCCTAATTTAGGAGACAGCTAAGATTGCGGATAGCTGTGAGCCAATAGCATTACCACCTTCCATGGTCTCGCGAGACTTGGCCTGGGACAGTGTGGCTCCGGCGGGGCGTCATTTGCATGGTCTCGCGAGACTTGGCTCGGGACAGCGCAGACGGGGTCAACGCCATTGTGTGTGGTGTGGTGGTGTTTGTAGGAGTGTGTGTGGTGTTGGAGGTTGCTGGGGCCGGAGAGAGAAGAATAAAAGACCCTTTTTCATTTCCATCCTGCCTCCGAATTTTCTCCCGCAGCGTCACTGCTCCAAGCGACAATTGCTTCAGGCAGCAACAGGTCACAGCGCAGCCCCAGGAAAGGTCTCCTTTCCTGTTCAGTGCTTCTCAAACTTGAGCGTGCAGACACTGGCTATCTGGGCCTCGTGGTATCTCCAAGGGTAATTCCCAGCAGGACCTGACTTAGCAGGACCAGGGTGGGGCTGCTGAGGGTCTCACAAGCCCTCTGGTGGCGCCGGCTGCTGGTCCAAGGAAAACCCCTGGCGTTTGTGGTCAGCTTAAAGCTTTCATCTCACAAAGCCAGTTTCTCAGACGCTGTTTCCTTTTGGGTTCCATTGCTGGTCCTGACCAGCACATAGAAGGGGGTTGGACTGGCCGGTCACAGGACCACATTATGATTCAATCTGACCACAGATTACTCAGGATGACCTTTTAATTTTACTTTTCTAAGATTTTAATGTGGTTGGATGATAGGTTTTGAACAGGGAAGGTCAGTTTCCTTGATACACAGGATAAGGTGCTTTAAAATAGATCGTGACTGGGTTTCTAATATTAGAAATAAATACACAGAAGGTCTTCTCCGCCCCCCCAGGCTGGGCCAGTGTCTGAGCTGTGGGTCAGGCGAGGGCTTGGCAGGGTAAAGATGCCATCCTAGATGCACTGCAGGGGCTCTGTCTGAGGCTGGGGCTTCCCTTGGAAAGAGGTGACCCTCCAACGGCTCTATAAATACTGGTGACTTTGAAGGGTCCCTGATAACTTGGGAGCTAGTGCATACCTGTAGCAGTGTTCATTGGTTGAATCATTTTATTAGAAAAACTTTCACATCTGAGCAACACGATATTCCTCTCCGAGCCACCAACATGCCATGGGTCTTTGGGGTTAATGCAGTTGTGTGTCTCCCGCAGCCACAGTATCTATTTTTAGAGCACAGGGGGCCTTGGCAGCCGCAGATCCCTTGCAGCCACGGTCAGGCTGACTCAGAGGGAGAAAGTGGAGGTCTCTGGATGCCCACTCGTTCCCTGAGGCATAGACCATGATCATTTGGGCATAGCCTTCTCCACAGCTCTCTGTCCCTCTGCTGAGGGACAGAGCTTCCTAATGAAGACAAGCTCTCCCCCACGACTAAATATTAGCCAACTCTTTTCAATCTCCCCCCCAAAACCTATTTATCTATCTATATATCTATCTATCTATTTATTTATTGGTGCCCGAGATTAAACTCAGGGGCACTTGACCACTGGCCACACCCCCAGCCCTTTTTTTTTGTATTTTATTAGAGACAGGGTCTCACTGAGTTGCTAAGTGCCTCACCATTGCTGAGGCTGGCTTTGAACTTGCGATCCTCCTGCCTCAGCCTCCCAATCCCCCAAATATTTTAGAATAATCCATTTACTTTCAAACAGTATGATTGCCAGTCACATAGCATGTAAACTATTCACCAAAGTTACTCATTCCAAAATTCTAAGTAGTCAACTGAGCACCCTGGAAATATATCTATCTGAAAACTAGGACACTTGGTGCATCTCTAGATATAAAATGCAGGTTCCCCCACTCAGACCAGCCACCTTTAAGTCATCTGCGCCTGGCTCTATTTGCAGCAGTGCCAGCTGCTGTGCGCCCAGAGCTCAGAACCAGCTGTGAATTCTGTTGCTGGTGCAGTCCTCTGTCCACAACAGCTGCCAGTGGCCAACAGGCTGAAGTCTAGAAGTAAAAGGCACCAGGAAGCAGGGCAAGTTTTAACCAACTCAAGAACAAATGGGAAAATTTAAGGGCAAACAAATGTGATCCCAGATTTTATGTGTAATACCTGGGTGACCACCTGTTCTGGGTGGTGAGTAGGACCATTTAATCACTGTGAGTTTCTTGTCTGGGAAACCTCCCAGTCAGTCCTGGTTGGCCACTGTAGAGTACCTATGTTCACTATTGTCATTATTCTTAAAACTAATAGCCTGGAGAGCTCGGTGGGGTAGCAGGGTCTTCTTGATGAACCCAATGGGGTAAGAGAGTTCCATGAGGACCCGTAAGTGGGCAACACATCAGCTGAACTCATCTCCGTCTTGTTCTAGAGGCCGCCTTGTACCTAGGTCCAGAGTGGACCACCTTTCCCAGGGTCCAGCCACCAGGCCGCTTACCAGGTGGAAGGGGACGCTAGACTTTGGGGAGGAGGGCTACTTGTGAGGTTCAATCCTAAAAGGCTCACGAGCCGCCGTTGGCTTGCATACTGGATCACAATCCATGTTCTGGAGGTGTGAATCATCTCGGGCCTGTCCTGGTGGCCCACTTATAACCTAAACCTATTTGTCTTCGAGCTGGCTTTTTGGTTTATTTGAATGTATCGGGACTTTGCTTGTCAGGGAACAGTGTCAGATGACAAAGGATCTAATACAGGAGCAGATAGGATTGGGCACTTCTCTCCCTGGGGCCTGAGCAGGGAGCTGTCTACAATGTGGTTTTCACGAGGTTAGAGTTTGGCTCTAAGAAAATCCATCTCTACAGTCTTACAAAGTCTTCATCTCCAGCAGGGAAGTCAAACGAGAGGAGGAGAATGAGGGGAGGAGGAGGAGGAGGAGGAGGAGGAGGAGGAAAAAGAAAAAGAAAGCCAAGCGGACTTCAGTTTCTGACAAGTCTTCCTTCCGTACGCTCTGCTCACCCTGTCCAGGCCAGCTAGGCCCCAGCACCGTGCATCTGGCCTCTCCCCCCCCACCCCCCGTCCCTGCCCCTCTGTGTGGAACTCTGGTGCCCGGGATTTCTTACTCCAAGTCTTCCTAAACTCACTGTATCTATAGTCTTTCCACATTCAGTTGCTGAATTGACCACTTTGCTCGGATTTGGCCACTGATTGAAAATATTGTGTCCTTCCCCATTAAAGGTCCAACCTTCAGGCGAGTTGCCTCTGAAAGGACTGGGAAATGCAGAGGTGGCCAGTTCTTTGGCCCCAAGCTAACTCGAGCAGGTACTTAGCTTCAGCTGAGAAGGGGACAGGTTGCTTTTTGGGGCATAGAAGAAAGCTAGCTGATCATTCAGGGGAATGAAGAGGCCCCGGAACCCTGGGGGCCAGAGCCCGGGAGGGGCTCTTACCAACTGGTCATTTTGCCCATTGCACAGTATGTCCGTCACCGAAATGACAAGTTTTGCAAAAGAGGGATAGTTTATTTGTAAGGTGGTCAACACCAAGGCAGGAGACCAAGAGGTAAATCCACCTCCCTGAGGACAGGTTGGGGCTATTGATGGAACAGGATGAGCCAAAGCCGGGGGAGGTGACTGGAGGTGTCCAGGAGCCCTGTTTGGGGAGATGGCTAAGATTGCGGTTGACTACGGGCCATAGAGATGTTTGGGCATTGCCACCTTCTGTAGTCTCACGAGACTTGGCCCGGGATCTCGAGAGACTTGGGCCGAGATTGCTGATTGGGTCGGCGCCATTTGGTGTGTGGGTTTTTGGTGGTGTGTGTGGTACATGTTAAAGTCGTTGTTAGAGCCAGAGAGAAAAGTTATCAGAATAAAAAGCCTGTTTGAGCCGGGCGCGGTGGCGCACGCCTGTAATTCCAGCACTTTGGGAGGCTGAGGCAGGAGGATCGCGAGTTCAAAGCCAGCCTCAGCAATGGCGAGGCACTTAGTAACTCAGTGAGACCCTGTCTCTAATAAAATACAAAAAAAAAAGGGCTGGGGATGTGATCAGTGGTCGAGTGCCCCTGAGTTCAATCCCCAGTACCAAAAAAAAAAAAAAAAAAGCCTGTTTGTTTCCAGTTCGCCTCTGAACTTCTTCCCGCGGCTTCGTTGCTCCAAGCGGCCATCGCTTCAGGCGGCAACAGAGGGGGGGTTCCTCAGTGGTCTGTGCCTGGACAGTTGACCTCCATGCTCCTCACAGATGCTTGTTCAGGAGTGGTGCTGGCAGGATCTGAAGGTAGTGCCTTGGGCCTCCTTGCAGCAAAAGGTCCCCTCCCTGACACCTGCTCGGGCCTGACTGAGGAGCTGCCACTTTCAACAGGAGCAGATTGCACATCCTAAAGCGTAACCCAGACAACAGTCACCATCGCGACCACACGTCAGAGGTGCCGTCCACATTGTAGCCACGGGGCACCTAATGATAATATTGCTCAGCTGTGTGACTTCCAAAATTACTGACTTTTAAAGCCAACAAAAAGCAAGTAACTAAAAGTGAGCAGGGCAGGGGTTATTCTGGTCTTCCCTGGGCCTCATCCCTCCGGCCCCTGTCCCCTCAGCTCAGCTCCTCTGAGCTCCGTTCTGCAGCGGATCCCTCCACAGGGTCCTGGAGTCATGTTTCTAAGTTTAGCAAACTCAACAGAGAGAGGAAAACATTCATCCTGCAGACGTCCCAAAAAATCAGGTGACCGCTCCAGCTCTGCTGGGCCCTACACTTCTTGGTGCGTGTTTTGGGACAGTGGTAGAGAGGCTTGACCAGCTCGGCCTACCCAGTCCTGTGGCCTCCCTTCAGCTGTGAGTGACAGGGCTCCCCAACCAGAAAGAACAGCAGAGAGGTGACTTCCTATGGGAAAGTCAGGCCCTGCAGAGACTGAGGCAACCTGGAGCGTGAAACTCCCCTAGCTGATGCCGGGCGCGGGGGCGCACGCCTGTCATCCCAGCACCTGGGAGGCTGAGGCAGGAGGATCGTGAGTTCAAAGCCAGCCTCAGCAATGGCGAGGCACTTAGCAACTCAGTGAGACCCTGTCTCTAATAAAATACAAAAAAAGGGCTGGGGATGTGGCCCAGTGGTCGAGTGTCCCTGAGTTCAATCCCTGGTACCAAAAAAAAAAATAAAAACAAACAAAAACAAACACCTCCCATAGCTGGAGAGGGTGGTTGAGTCTGGCCTCCCCTGCCCATGCTAGGAAAGCTGAACAGGTCATTGAAATGTGCTCCTCATTCTGACATGTCCTGTCCCAGGTGCTGGGACAGTGGTTGACTTCCCAGAGCGGCCCCACATCTCCCGCCTCTGGTGAGAGAAGGCCCAGGCGACTTCCGTTCAGCCTGGTTTTAGCTGGTTCTCCTCAAGTCCTCACTGGAATTTTCTAGCTGCACTCTTGACTCCCTTTAACTTTTCTACCCAGGGCTTCGACATAGAAAGCAACTTTGTTTTTGACTTAAATCAGAAGCTTTGTTTTTGGAGTTATATGTAAATCTACAGGTGTTTTTTTTTTTTTTTTTTTTTTTTTTTCCCCCTGGTTCCTTTAATTTGCTGAAGTTGGAAAATGTGGCTTGTGGCTTCAGGGCCACGTGGAGGAAGCCTCTGCAGAACTTTGCCAGAGGAAAAGGTCCTGATGTTGGCATTCTGGACATGGGTCAGGTGACAGGATCCCGGGACACTGGAAAGATCTGGGTCAAATCCTGTTCTGGGGAGGTGGCTTTATTCCACCCCCGTCAATCTTCAGAACATGTTCCAGAGATGACAAATGCAGTGGCTCATTGAAGAACTCATGTGACCATGTTCGTTCTATCCACTCGGATTTCTTCTTTTAAAAAAAAATTTAAAAGTTTTTAATTTGTCCTGATCAGCTGTACGTGACAGTGGAGTGCATTTTGACACATTGTGCACCAGTGGAACTCAACTTCTCCTTCCTCTGGCTGAACGTGGCTCGGATTTCTTTAAATGGGAGAATTTCCTACTGCTCACCTGCTGCCTAACCGGGGTGTGCAAATCCGCCCAAGCCCTGGTCCCTTGTGGCAGTCACAGGGTCAGTTAGGGTCCCCAGCCATGCTGGCTTATGGTGCCCCATGATCAGAGGCACACCGACCCTCCCCACATCTGCATCAGCCAAGCTGGGCGGGACCAGGCCCCAAGGAGGCACACTAGTCCCTTGTCCTTATCACAGATCCTTTTTTAAGTTTTAGATTTAGTTGTTGTCACTGAATTGTTGTTATTGTGAGAGTGTCTTGTGTCTTTTGACTGTTCACCCTTGTCAGCTATATGGTTTGCAAATATTTTCTCCCATTCTCTACAGGGATTTTGCTTTGTTGATTGTTTCTTTTGCTGTGGAGAAGCTTTTTGGTTTGATGTAGGATCCAGTTTCATCTTCTGCATGTGGAGGGATGTACATTCAACCGACAACATCAAAGAGACTATTCTGTCCCCACTGAGTACCCTTGGCACTCATAGGCAACATCAGCTGACCACATTTACATGGGTTTATTTCTGGGCTCTCTATTCTGGTCTGTGCATCTGTATTTATGCCAGTGCCATATTGTTTTGATCACTTTGTATTATAATTTTAAAGTCAGGAAATCTGATGCTTCCAGCTTTCATCTTTTGGCTCAAGACTGCCTTGACTATTTTTTTTTTTTTGTCATTCCATATGAATTTTAGAACTGTGTTTTCTATTAAACATGCCATTGAAATTTTGATAGAAATTGTAATGAATGAGTAGGTCTCTTTAGATAGCATGCGTAGGAGCCCTAATTAAGGAGATAGGTAAGATTGCGGGTAGCTGTGAGCCATAAAGATGTTCAAGCATTACCACCTTCCATGGTCTTGCAAGACTTAGCCTGGGACATTGCGGAGTGGGTCGGCGCCATTGTGTGGTGGTTGGAGGAGTGTCAATGGTGTTGGAGTTGTTGTTGGAGCCGGAGAGAGAAGCTAGCAGAATAAAGAGCCTGTTCGTTTCCAGTCTGCCTCTGAACTTATTCCCGCGGCGTCGTTGCTCTAAGCAGCAATTGCTTTAGGCAGCGACAAGCACGAACATTTTAATAATATCATTTCTTCCGTGAACATGGAATATTGTTTGAATTATGTCTACTTAATTCCCTTCATCAATGTGTTATTGTTTTCAATACTGATTTTTCATATTTTTTGTTAAATTTATTTCCAAGTATTTTGTTCCTTTATATTCTATTGTGAATTGTTCTCTCAATTTCTCTTTTGGGTAGTTCATTGTTAGTGAACTGATTTTTAGTTGTTGATTTTGTTTTCTTCAACTGAATTATTTGTCTTCTAAGTCTTTTGGTGGCAGCATTAAAGTTATCTATGTATAAAATCATGCCACCTGTAAACAGAAACAATGTTACTCATTTCTTTCTAATTTTGATGACTTTTTTTTTTCTTTTTCTTGCCTAGTATAGTTTTTATCATGAAAGAATGGTGGATTTTGTTAAATGCCTTTTCTACCTCTATTCAGATGTTGGCATGGTTTTTAGCCTTCATTCTGTTGTCGTGGTATATAATGGTTATTGACTGGCACGTGTTGGACCCTTCCTGCATCCTGGGGTAAATCCTACCTGATTATGATTCTTTTAATGTGCTGCTGAATTCTATTTGCTTGTATTTTGCAGAGTATTTTTGCATCTGTGCTCATCAGGGACATTGGCCTTTTCGTTTTTGGTCGCGTGTTGCCTGGCCAGACTTTCTCTGGCTTTTGCATGGGGGTATTCGAGGTTTCATAGAATAGGTTTGAAAGTGTCTGTTTTTCAACTTTTCTTGGAAGAGTTTGAGAGGGATTGGTGTGAATTTTATTTAAATGTTTGTAAAACATTTCTATTCCATTTGGGTTTCAGTTATCCAGGAAACTATCTGATCTTGGAATTTTCTTTGGAAGATTTTTGATGACCAATTCTGTCTCCTTATTTGTTCTAGGTCTGTTAAGATGTTCTGATTCTTCGTGGTTCAGTCTTGGTATGATGTGTCTTCCTAGGAATGCCCGTTTCCTCTGGGTTATCCAATGTGTTGCTGTATAATTGTTCCTATTTAGTCTCTGCTATCCTTTGTATTCCTACTGTATCAAGTTTAATACCTCCTAGTTCCTTTGTGATTTTATTTATTTGAGTCTTCTCTATTTTTCTCTTAGCCTAGATAAAGATTTGTCAATTTTATCTTATCAAAAAAATCAACTCAATTTCATTGATCTTTTCTATTGTTTTTCTGGTCTCTATTCCATTTATTTCTGCTATGATTTATTATTATTTCCTTTCTTCTACTAACTTTGGGCTTAATTTATTCTTTGTCTAGTTCCTTGAGATAAAGAATTGGGTTGTTTATTTGAGATTTTTTTTTAGATTATTTATTTACTTATTCATAATGCGCAAGTATATCATCTTTTTACATACAACTGCTTGTATACAAAGTATATAAGTACCATTCAGATCTTTAATCATGCATTTAGGATAGTGATATCCATCTCATTCAACCACCATTTTCCCCCCCTTTTATCCCCGTGCTCCCTCCCTTGCCCTCCCTTTCCTTTGACCATTCTAGTGTTCCTCTAATCCTATGTACCCCCATCCAATCACACTGTGAACTAACCTCCTTATATCAGAGAAAACATTTGGTGTTTGGATTTTTGAGATTGACTAATTTCACTTAGCATTATATTCTCCAACTTCATCCATTTACCTGCAAATGCCATTATTTTATTCTCTCTTATTGCTGAGTAAAATTCCATTTTGTATATTTTATTCTTAAATTATAAATTTGTTGCTATATTCTTCTTTCTTAGGATTTTTTCTGTATTCCATAAGTTTTGGTATTTTATATTTCCATTTTTGTTGGTCTCAACTTTAAAAAAAGTTTCTAGCTTGATTTCTTGATTGACTCATTGGTTATTCAAGAATGTATTGCTTAATTTCCACTTATTTGAAAAATTTTAAATTTTAGTCCTATTTTTGACTTCTACTTGCTTTTATAGTGACTGAAAAAATACATGGTTTCAGTGTTTTTGAATTAGTTAAAGCTTGTTTTTGATCTAACGTGTGACCTATCCTGGTTAACGTTCCCTATATGTTTGAGAAGAGTGTTTTATTCTGTTACTGCTGGCTTTAATATTCTGTTTAAGTCTATTAGGTTCATTTAGCTTACAGTGGTGTTCAAAACAGCTATTTATTGATTAATTTTCTTTCTGATGATCGACTCATCACTGCAGGTGAGGTACTGACTTCCCTAATGTTATTTTTGCTTCCCTTTTCTTCTTTTAGTTTTGTTAGCACTTGTTCTGTGTATTTAGGTGTTTTAATGTTGGTTGCATGCACTTTTATAGTTGGTATATCCTCTTGGTGAATTGACTCCTTTAGCATTACATTATCACCTTCTTTGTCTCTTGTGACAGTGTTTGATCTAAAATTTATTTTATTTGATATGAATATAGTCATTCATGCTCTATTTTCAATATAATTTTCAACAAATGTCTTTTGCTATCCTTTACTTTAAGCCTATATGTGTCCTTAAATCCAAAGTGAGTCTCTTAGAGGCAGCATATAGTTAGATCTTGTTTTGTATTTTTTTTTTTTTTTTATTCATTCTCTTCATGTCTTTCGATTAAAGAGTTTACTACATTTACATTTAAAGTAATTATTGACAGTAGATAAGAACTTAGTGTTGCTATTTTATTGGTTGTTTTAGAAATCTTATATTCTTTGTGATTTGAGTATTGTGTTTTTCCATAATGCTATGTTTTCTTTCTTATTATCTTTTGTGTATATGCTATAGGCTTTTAAATTTGTGATTAACATTAGACTTACATAAAACAATAATCTGTTTTAAACTCATAAGAATTTAATTTTGATTACATACAAAAATCTGCATACTTTTATTGCCCCACACATTTTATGTTAACACTAATTTACATCTTTTTATATTATGTGTCCTTTAACAAATCAT
This sequence comes from Tamias sibiricus, assembly GCA_025594165.1. NCBI lineage: Eukaryota > Metazoa > Chordata > Mammalia > Rodentia > Sciuridae > Tamias > Tamias sibiricus. The sequence continues at coordinate 146,949,772 of CM046666.1, forward strand.
TAGAGGTATAATTTTAATACTTTTGTCTTGCAACTTTTATACCAGCATTAATAGTATTTTGTGCACCACTATTGTTGTACTAGAGTATTCTGAATTTGAGTGTATACTTATCTTTATCAGCGAATTTTATACATTCATATGTTATCATTTTACTAATTGGTATTCTTCCATTTCAACTTTAAAACTTCCCTTTAACATTTCTTCTACAGCAGGCCTAGTGATGGTGTTCATCCATGACTTTTGCTTGTTTGGGACAATCTATTTCTCCTTCATTTCTGAATGATTGGTAGGATTACTTTTTTTTGTTTGCTTAGTTTTTGGCACATGTTCCTGATTGACAGACTTTCCTTGCAGGACTTTGTATTGTCTCTTTCTCCTAGCCTGCAAAATTTCCACAGAGAAATCTGCTGATAATCTTGTGGAGGTTCTTTTGTATGGAACAAGTTACTGTTTCTTGCTTTAAAAATTCTAATTTTGGCATTTTGATTAAAACTGTGTCTAGTTGAAGACCTTTTTATGCTCAATCTATTTGGAAATTTTTAAGCTTTATGGTTGTGTATGTACATTTTTCTCTCCAGGTTTGGCAAATTCTCTGCCATTATTTTATTAGGTAAGGTTTCCCCCTTTCCTCGCTTATTGCTTCTTCTGGAACTCTCCTGATGTGTGCATGTGTGTGTGTGTGTGTGTGTGTGTGTGTGTGTGTGCGTGTGTGTGTGTGTGCATGTCCATACATATACATATGCATGTATATCAGGACCCCCCCCCCAGTGTAAACCCAAGCTAGAGCTCGCTTTGTGTGCTTTGGCTGCCTGCCTGGAAGGCCCCGCTCGTGCTCAGATGCCCATACATTCTGTTGCTACCCCAGGCCTCCTCCACTTCCCTGACGTTAGTGAACCCAAAGAGTTGTTTGGAATTCAAGCAATTCTTTTGTTTTATAGAACAAGTACAGGACAAACTCAGGTTAACCAGCACATTCAATTATCCCATTATGGGAACTAGAAACTGTACACTGTCAATTGAATCAGAGAAAGAGATCAAGGGGAATCTCCAAGGAAATGTTAGTTCCTCATCAAAACAGTATTTAAAAACAAAAACAAACCCCCCCTCAAAAAAAAAAAAAAAAAAAAAAAAAACCATCCTAGACAGAGAGCTGTCTATGGTACCCTCTTTGGGAACCCCCCACACTGTAGGGGCCTTCCTTGCTTGCTTCTAATAAATCTGCCACTGAATTCTCACCCTCTGTCATCTGTGTACTTTATTCTTCAGTTGTACGGACAAGAGCCTTCTAGCACTCCATGACTCTGTGTTACATATATGCACATACATACGGGAAATTGGGGGTTTGAACCAGGAGTACTGAGTGAGTTATGTGGTTCTTTTTATTTTTTATTTTGATACAGATTCTGTCTAGGTTGCTGAGGCTGGACCAAACTTTTGGTCCTCCTGCCTCAGCCTCCAGAATTGCTGGGATTATAAGTGTGTACCACCATGTCCAGCTCATAATGTATATATTAATTAGTTAAATGGTATTCATTAAGTGATGTAGGCTTTATCCATTGTTTTTCCTTCTGTTTCCCTTTTGTTCTTCTGATTGGACAATTTTAAATGATCTATCTTCAAGATCACTGAAGAGCTAGAATGTTGTTCAACTTCTCTGGAATTTTTAGGTCATATGTTATAATTTTCATTAATAGAATTTCTTTTTATGTGGGGCTGGGGTTGTGGCTCAGTGGTAGAGCATTCGCCTAGCAAGTGCGCAGCCCGGGTTCGATCCTCAGCACCACGTAAACGCGTTGTGTACAACTAAAGCAAATAAATAAATATTAAAAAGAAAAGAATTTCTTTTCATGTATTATGTTCCTGAGTTAGTTTAGTGACCTATTTGTGTTATGTTGCAACTCACTGGGCTTCCTTAAGGTGTTTAGTTTGAATCCTTCACTAACCGTTTCACAGATGTCCACTTCTTGGGGGGTCAGCTGCTGGCGCTTTCTTTTGTTCCTTTTGTAGTGCTGTGTTTCCTTGGTTTTTCGTGTTCTTGCATTTCAGCTTTTGAATTTGAAGCAACCATCTCTTCCAATCTTGTCTTTGTGAGAAATTCTTCACCAGTGGCCTAGCTAGAGACCTGGACATCACCTGGGCCTTCTGGGTGGTTGTGCCCCTCAAGCTCCTCTTGCTCCTCCTTTGGGGAGTGGTGGCAGGATGGCGTGCCTCCTCTCAGTCCCACGAGGTCAGGGCTGGTGCTGTGGGCTACTCTTCATTCTCCCTGGGCATTCCCTGACTGTTCCAGGTTGTGCGCCTTCTCCCAACTGGTGGAGTCGCGCTGGTGGTGAAGGGCAAAACGTCACACCGGGGACAGCCGTGCAGCCAAGAGATTTATTCAACAGCCTTCGTGGCTGGTAGCAAAACCAGAGAAGAGGTGCTCTGGTCAAAGGTTGAAGAGGTGCTTGGAGATGGGAGTCAGGGAAAATGGAGTGTGCAAGCTCTGGTGGGAGAGGGAAGTCAGGGAGAGGGGAGTGTGCAAGCTCTGAACAGAAGGTGAGTGCTTGGTTGCACCGGCTAGGATCTCTGGAGCTATCAGCTAAAGCAGCTGCTGTCTGGCTGGAGGATGGAGCTTTCAGCTGGGAGTGGCCGTTGGCCTGAAGGCGATGGGTCTGGAGCTGTGGGCTGGGGCAGCTGCTGTCAGCTGTTGGCGATGGGTCTGGAGCTATTGCAGCGGCTTCCTCCTCTCAGCAGCGATGAGCTGATGTGTGTGTCCATGTGTGTGTTCTGAGTCTCTCAAACAGGGCCCTATATAGGGATTTCTGGTGGGAGGTGCACCAGAGCAACCCCAACGCCATTGGCTCTTTGCCCCTAGAACAGGGTGGACTTTAAGCCTATTGGCTCTTGCCCAGGGAAAAGAAACATCCTGCCCGGGTAAGAAACATCCTGCCTGGGGAAGAAACATCCTGCCGAGAATGAAACAAGGTTGCTTCTCTCAGGATGTGGAAAACTCTGGGGGGGGGAGGGTAGCCCATCTATCAGGTGGTAATAGTCACACCCGCCACTGGGACCATGTGCTATGTGGAGGAGTTGGCAGGGGTAAGGCAGGGTAATGGAGTGCTGTCCATGGGTGAGGGCCACTTGATGGAGCATGTGAGCTGGCCACTGGAACCTGAGGACTTCTGTGGGGACACGGTGCCAGTTGCTCTGTGCTCCCCAGCCCTGCTTTGCTTTGCTGCTTTTTGTACCCAGACAACTCAACCATACATGTCCCTCAGTGTCCTGGGTGGGCTGAGACAGAACTGGTCTCCTCTGTGTGTCCTGCAAGTGCTGGGAGGCCAGGTGCCAGCCTTGCTGTCTCAGGCCCCTCCCTCCCTCCTCGACGCCTTCTCTCCTCTCGGGGTTTGGTTCCTCTAGAGTGCTAGACCCTCTTGTCTACACCCAGGCTCTTGCAAGACATTCTTGTCCATGCCTGGTTGCTGAGAATCAGTGGCGCTGGGATGGAGCCCAGGCCTTGGGCATGCTAGGCCAGCACCCTACCCTCGCACTGTCTCCCAGTTCTTTTTATTTATTCATTTTTTTAAAAATTTATTTAAGACAAGTTCTCACTAAATTTTCCAGGCTGGCCTTGAACTTACAATCCTCATGTCTCAGCCTCTTTGGAGTTCCTAACAATTTTTAATTAAAACTATAAAAGCATGCCTCAGAGGAGGTTTGTCAAAAATTTTAGATAAAATGTTCCCTTCTAAAGTAAAATTGACACAGAACCTTGCTCTAGACTGAATGGGCGCCCCCTCCCCAAATTTATTTGTTGAAGCCCTGACCCCACTGGGAGGGTCCTTGGAGATGGGGCGTCTGGGTGGGGTTAGATGAGGCCTTGAGGGTGGGTCCTCTTGCTGGGACCAGTGCCCTTGTAAGGAAAGGGGAGAGACGAGGACTCTCTGTGCCAGGTGAGGGACAGCGAGAAGGTGGCCATCTGCAAACCGTGAAGGAGGCCCCAGCAGAGGCTGGTTTCCTCACAGTGCTGGAGGCTGCAGGCCCAAGACCAGGGACTCCCCAGGGTTGGCCGTGGCCTGGAATGGCCGCCGTCTTGCTGGGTCCTCACAGGGCCTCTTCTCGTATGTGGGGAGGGAGCTCCAGTCCTGCAGGGTTAGGGCTCCATCCTTATGACCTCATTGAAATTCAATTACTTTGTAAAGGCCCTGTCTCCAATTAGAGTCACATTGGGGATTAGCGCTTGGACATGAGTTTCAGGGAGACACAATTCAATTCATATCAGGGGCAATCAATTATTTAGCATATATGATCGATATGACATGTAAGTAGGCTAATGCACAAGAAATACTTGGAGCAGTGCTTTACAAGAAACAAGTGCTTCACAATTGTTCATTATTTTTATTAGAAGATCATGTCTTCATAAAAAAATGTAAGCTGCCTGTCGTGGCCAGCCACAACGCCGCGGGAGGAAAACTCTCGGAGGCAGAGTAAAGATACTACTACTTTTACTTCTACTTTCTTAGAGAGAGCTTAGAGAGAGAAAGAAAGATTTTTCTTCTTCTTAGAAAGAGCTTAGAGAGAAAGAGATAGCTTTTTCTTCTTCTTCTTCTTAGAGCTTAGAGAGAAAGTTAGAGCTTTTCTTCTTAGAGCTTAGAGAGAAAGAGAGAGAGCTTGAAAGAGAGAGATTTCTTCTTTAGAGAGAGAGAGAGCTTAGCTTTTAGAGCTTCTTTCTTCTTTCTTCTTTCTTCCTCGGGAGCCTCGGCCTGACTCTGACCAGCAATTACTTCTTCTATCTGGTTTCTCTTCTGTAACCGCTCTGCCTACGTTCTGGCCGCTCTGATTCTTTTCTTCTTCTCCGACCCGAAACTCTTCTTCTGACCGACCGAGCGACTGCACGACTGACTGAATGAATTCATTCTTCTCCTGACTCCGACCGCTTTCACCTGGTTATATACCTTTAGCTTTGCGGGTGCCTCACGTGCATTTACAGGTGCATCACATACATACTTATTATCAGGTGGAACTTATGGCTTCCAGCTGACCGCAATAGCCATCTCCCTAATTGGGGCTCCTTCAAAAAAACCCATCGGTATCAGATAGTGCCTAAACTTTGGAACAAGGTAGAGAATCTCATGTGGTTTTTCACTGAGCACCGTCTCGGCAGACAAAGGTCCCGGTTAACGCCCTGAATCCTGCAGCTGGAGCCTTGATTCCTGCTCTCCGGGACCCTCAGGAAGCAGGGATGTTCTACACCTTGGCAACCTCGCATACAGTTCTCTAGCAGTCAGCCGTCCTTCTTCTGGACAAGGAGATCTGCCTTAGGAGGTGACATTGACACAGGGCTTGTCCCAGGCTATGTCTGCACACTTCAGTTTTACCAAAATAGGACTGGTCTAAAAGAGTTTGGGGAAACAAATTCAAGAGCTGGGCTGGAGGTGTAGCTGGGTTCCCTCACTCTCCATGACCTTGGTATCCATCTTGTGCCCAGGGAAATACTGTGAGCCCTTGTCGAAGGCATCAGCAGGTGGATGATGGTAGCAACTTTCTTCCAAAGAACCTGTGAGATACCGAAGCTCATTGGCTGCTTCTTTTCCGGCAAAGAGGAAGAGGAAGAAAGAAAGAAGAGGAAAATTCAAAGGCAGCAAGAAAGGAAAGAAGAAAAGCAAGAAAAGAATAAAGGAAGAAAAATAAAGAACGGAGCGGGAAAGAAGGGTGAGAGGAAGGAAGAGGAGGGAAGGAAGGTAGGAAGAGAGGAGCGGGCGAGGCTGTCTGGGAGACAGGCGTCCCTCCACCCGACCCTGGCTCTCGGGAAGCCCTGCTCACTTACCATGTGTGTCACCGAATTACTTACTTTCTGCTCTGACACCTGCTCTCGTGTGCCCCCGGGCTGAGCTGGGCCTGGCCGCGCCTAGATGCCCCTGACGAGGAAGACTGGCGGACTGCGATCATGCGCGGTGGGAGGGTGCGGAACGGGAGGAAATGAATCAGCCACGGCAGGGGAAAATAAAGAGGGTGGGGAGAGGACTAGCAGCCTCGCTGTTGTGTCACGTCCTGGTCGTCCCTGGTCCTCCTCTGGGGCTTTCCCCAGTCGTGGGAAGCGTGGAGCAGGGGGCGGGGCAGCGGCACTCACAGGTCAAGGTGGGACTGGCTCAGCTGCCCGCGCTGGCCTCTCCTCTGAGGCCCAGGGCGGACTCAGGTGCGTGACCGTGGCCGGGGCGGGGGTCAGGGGCGGGGTGGACCTGGAGCGCAGGCCTGAGGGTGATCTCGAGAAACTTCCCTCGGAGGCAGGGTTGGAAGAGCACCTTCCAAAGCCCGGGGCTGCAGGTTCAAGACACACCCCAGCTCTTCCCCTTTCGGTCCTCACTGCCTCCGCCAGTTTCCTCACCTGAGACAAGAAGGATGGTCGTCCCCAGCCCCCACCAGCCCCTGCCTCCCGAGGTTATGCCATATAATTTTACCCCAGGCTGAAAAGTTTTCATCATGCCCAGCAGCTCGGAGGGAGGCCCCGTGGGCGGAGCCTCCGTTCCAGCCTCCTGCTCCAGCCTCCGCTCCAGCCTCCCTGGGACCACTCAGGAACTTCCAGGAACCCAGGCAATGAGATGCTGCTCCCTCCGGGGACAGAAGTTAGTGACAAAATCAGGGGAGCAGGAACCTGCCTTGCTTCCGAAGGGCCGAGAGCTGTGAGGACGTGGACCCAGGAAGAAGTGAAGCACTGGCCGCGCAGAATCGGGAATCGGGAGCGGAAGTCAGCGCTGTAGGGCTCCGCCAGGTGCTGGTGGCTCTTCTGGGGACAGCTGGCTCTCCTTGCGCACGAGGACAGGCACGCAGGGTGCACCCCCAGCGGGAGGTGGGCGGGCTGGTATTGGCCAGGGCCAGAGTGTAGACAAATGGTTGGAACCCAGAAAGACATCTTGGGATTTTTTTTTTTTTAAATATTTATTTATTTGCTTTTAGTCGTACACAATGCATTTATCTGTACGTGGTGCTGAGGCTCGAACCCGGGCTGCGCACGTGCTAGGCGAGCGCTCTACCGCTGAGCCACAACTCCACTCCGGCATCTTGGGATTTAAGGGGGTTAAAATTCCCAGTAGCTTGTTGAAAAATGCCCCCACAAAGGAATAATAAAAAAACATTTTGGCCATTTGGACATAAACAGAGCAGCTCAATACACTAGAAATCATGCGGGCAGTGCAGGGAGACATAAAAGCCCTGAATAATGTATTAACATGTCATGTGAGAAGAGAAAGTGCTAAAGAAATAGTGTAAGAAAAATAAATAAAGCCACATTAAAAGTGAACATGTCCCATCTGGTCAGTTATGTCAAACGTAAAACAACACAAAGCACCATTTGGAAGTTAACAGCATTTTTAATTCTACTGCTGCCTTCTCTTTTATAAACTATATCAAGGTGTGAATGGAGTCCAGGCTGAAGCATTGATTTTTATGTCTGCCTTGAATATAAATACATTTCTAAAGAATGCGCAAGGCAGGATGTGTTTAAAATTATTAAATTGGAACTGGCAACTCTTTTGCTACCATCATTTCTTTTAGGGAACAGCATGTCCCTGGGGGGCCTTCACTTGGCAGGTATCCGAGGACTGGACACCAGGGCCTGGAGGGGAGTGTGCTTCATGTGCTTGAATTGGCCTCAGTTTTCCTGTCTGTGAGGTGGGTGTTGGGGTGTCTTCACTTATTGTTAACAACAAGAGCAACAAAACGATTGCAGTTACAGCAAAGATTCGAATTTACTGAACTACCCATCCCATGGAGTTGAAGGATAAGGTTCAAATGGCGAGGTCACGGCTGGGCCCTTTAAATACTGTCTGCAAGAACTGAACCAACCGTTCTTGTTTAACTTGGTTGCTGTTGTTCTTGTTCTTGTTTGCTAGTGGCTTTAAGTAAGTTGGTAAAATTTTCTGTTGTACCTTTTAAGGAGAAAACAGGAGTCAAATGCACATAAGTAACAATGCAGGAAATACTGAGTGCAATTGCCCTGGGGTTTCAGATCAGGGCTTATGGGATGAGGGATGCAGGGGAGGGGTCTACGTGCTCCAGGGCTCCTCTGCCCCCTCCCCGTCCAGTCTGTATCCTCCTGGTTCAGCCAGACTCAGAGGTGTTGCGAAGCCAGAGGGAAGGCTGTGGGTTTGGAAGGCGGGACTCTCAGGTGCACCTGCGCCTGGTAACCAGCACACCTGGAGAAGTGCATCTCAGACATGCATGGCTTAGACTGCATTTCTCCCACACTGGAGTCTTGAGGAATATGCGATAGGCAGTTGCTGGCACTAAGCACACTGTATTATACTATACTATGCATTGCTCTTCTGTCTATAACACAATATAGTAGTGACTGTGATAAAAGTAACAATACTTTTTACATTTTAATGGACTGTTACCATTTTCCAAGCACGCTCTCTGATATTATTATCTTATTTTGATTGGGAAACTGACAAGACCCAATGAGACAGTTGAGACAGGCATTCTGAGAAGTCTGTGGCCCGGACCGTATATTTCCAGTTAAAAAGTGAACAAATAAACTGTTGGTCTTGACACTGTTACTCCATAGTTACTCACGGTTAGTCATTTCCATTTCAGTTTAGAACAGAGACGTGGATGGCACTGTGGTTTGAATGTGTCCCCCCAAAGACCATGTGTTGAAAACTTCATCCCCAGGTCTTATGTTAGTGATGTTTGGGGGGTGGGACCCCGTGATGCCGAGAAAGAGGGCTGAGTGTCTCCCTGCTGTGCCTCCACCTTGTTGTGATGCAGGAAGGAGGCCCTCGCCCGCCCAGAGGAGGCCAGCACCGTGCTGTTGGACTCTCCAACCTCCATAAGTGTGAGCTAAATTAATGTTTCTTCTTTATAAATTACCTGGTCTTGAGTATTCTGTTATAGCAACAGAAAACAGACCGAGATGGAAAGACTTCATTTAGATTCCAAATTGTCATTAGCACGTAGAATGGCTCACATTCAAGTGAGTCACCTATGGAATAATGACACGTAAATAGTTTGAGTGGCCAATGTTCTTACATCTAAGATGTATCCTGCCCTTACTTCATATTCTTAACATAATCATGGTGGGTAGAAAACTAGAGATTTTCAAGGGCCTGGTTTTAACTGTGCCTACCAGTTCTTTGGTAGAGATTCCTGGCTTACTTGTTCAATTATTGTAAGCCACTGTAACATAAGAAAGGGGAGAAACAACTTAACCTTGGTTCTAAAGATGAAACAGACCAAAAAACCCTACTTTTTTTTTTTTTTTTTTTTTAAATCAAGTCTCAGAAATACTTGTTGTGGAGGTAGCCACGTGCTGTCAAGTGAAGGTTAGATTTGGAGCAGGAAGTTCAAGTCTTTGCACCACAGCATTGGGTAGGTCACGTGGCCTCTGTAATACTGTTTTCTTTTGTGTGAAATAGGAAGCTAATAGCCACGCTGGTTAAGGAAAGTCTTTGTGATCATGGGTGAGCTGAGGAGTGCATCACTGAGAGACGCGAGCAGGAAAATGAAGCTGGAGCTCTAACCACCCAACAGGACACCCACGAGGCTCTGCTGCCTGGATTCATATAGGTGGGACTCCCACATGGCTAGTTTTCATCAAGTCAGTCCCTGTTAATTTCCAGACACATTCATTTTTTCCCCTCTTTGAGGTACTGCATGGAAAGCCTTATGTTCTTATAAATATAGTTAAATGAATGCGTACTATACCCAAACACATCCAAACCCATGCATTCACCGTGGCAATTGATTGAACGGACATCACTGTTTATCTCTGTGTTCATATTGCTGGTTCTTGAGACAGATTCTGGCCTACTTGTTGCATTTGCTATAATTTTTGTGAAGACAATAAATAGATGAAAAGTTAAATCACTCTCTGAAGTCTTCCTTGGGTGAAATCATATCCCTTGGCAGGGCATAGCCTCATGGGTTCTTTTAGGCTTATTTGCTTATTTATTTTGTGATGTTGCTGCCGCAGCTGATGCTGTCATAACAGGTATATTTTTGAAATAATAAAATTGTAGTCAGACAAGTGTGTTAAGAAGATAACTGCCCTGGTTTAGTTCCAAACTGAAGAGGATGCTGTGATACCCACAAATCCTGATGGAAATCCAAATCTGCCAAGATGGTGGGAATGGTGGCAAATGCCTGCAATGCTCATTTGTTTTTGCTTCAGATGTAACACTGAATGTTCTAAGATAAAAAACATCATTACTAATGACTGGCATCTATCATTTTGTCATCTATTTGAAGCTCCTAGGAGAGGGAAATATGCAAAATAGAATTTGTTCCATTGAACAACAAAAAAGCAAATGCCTCATCCAGAAAGTTTTATTCAACTACAAAATATCCTGAAAGTTTCATTTAGCTGACTAAAGAGAAAATGTAGTAAATAACTAAAAGAAAATTACTAAGAAATGCTTAAAGAAGGCTTAGGTTAGCTGCTTGGGGACTAGCAAAATAGCAATTAAGTTTATAGAATGAAGGGATTAAAAGTAACGCAAATGAAAAGTAGAAGGAAATGAACTCCGTTCTAATCTCTAAAAATGGCTTAAATAAAATGCTCATTATAGGGTGGGTTTATGAGGCACACAACTGAAGGATTAGGGTGCACGGATTTAAAAGACTAGAAACTGACTCTGATTACGCTGACAAAATGTGGGGCGCAGGCTCCTGCCTCGCCCATCTCCGCAGCCTGAGAAACAGGAATTCTGTTTGAAACCAGGTTTCTCTTCAGTTTCATCATCAGTATTAATTAACTGATTCAGCGTGGGTGAAATTCCACAAAAATATTCATATGGCGCTTATATTTATTTTTGAAAGTCCCAATTTATAAGAAAAATGTACCAAATAGTATACTGCAGCATGATTCCTGCAATACAGTTATTGCAATTCTGGGCGGAAAGTAAATGAATAACCAAATGTACCTCTAATCTTGACTGGAAGGCATTTCCATAATTGACGCTCCCAGGGCCTTCTGTGAGTGATGGTTGAGAGCTGAGGGATTTAACTTGAAAAGGCTCTGACACTTAATGATTTATGGCCCTGTGCCTCCCTGAGCCAGGGCCCGGTATCTGCTCTGCACAGAACATGACCGGGGCAACAGGGAGCCGAAACCTCATTTAGCTTTACAGGGAGCCTAAATGGTACAGCGCTTCAAGATCAACGGGATCTTAATGGGAAGCCGCGGCGCCCCTGAGCCGGAGCAGGTGCACCTGGAGGCACCAGGTGCCCTGGACCAAGCAGGGAGGGTGTGGGTGGGCGGGGCCGGCGGGGTGGGCGGGGCTAGCGGGGTGGGCGTGGCCTGGGCTCACCTGGGGAGCGGAGCCAGGCGCTCTCCCTCTCCCCGTGCAGCTGTTGCACCGCCTGAATATTTCATCGCCCACAACCCTCTCCCTTTGGCTTGCTAAGCACTCGCATTAGGCGAACCCCTCGGTGCCCAGAGATCTGAAGGAGCTTCACCACCTCAGAGAAGCCCCGTTTCTGGATATTCTGTGTAAAGATGAATTTCTGCCTGTGTTAGTGTATTGGCCCCTGCATCAGAAGAACCTCCAAGTTGGTGGTGATTCTACCACTTTCCAAAACCTGCGATTGAATGACAGGTAGAACAATTAGACAAATGTGTAATTTGGTTCAATTAGACTTTGATCATTTGGAACAGGTGTTACATCCAACACCATCAGAACCAAGTTCATCTTTTTGTGCAGTCTAATGAAAGGGCTTGCTCAGCGCATAAATCAAGGCTGCTGGGGAATATTTAAACTGCTAAGGAAAGGAAAGGTGCTAAGGTATTTAAGTGGTATCTATGCAGATATCAAAGCCCATATGAAATTCTGCTAGTGAGGGTTGGGGCTGTAGCTTAGTGGCAGAGCACTTGCCTAGCATGCGTGAGGCCCTGGGTGTGATCCTCAGCACCACATACAAATAAGCAAGTAAAATAAAGGCATTCTGTCCATCTACAACTACAATAAATAAATAAATTAATTAATTAAAAAACTTCTGCTAGTGAACATTTTGTTAAAGTAAATCAGAGTAGTTTATTATCTAGAAGCCATTACATGGCATTTTTATAAGTTCAAATTAGTGAGGTTTCATTGAATTGGTAGCGGCCATAATCTATACCACTTTTAGGCACGCACATATTATGAATTTAAATACTATCTTACAATATAAGATTTATTTCAATAAAACGTGCAGAGCTGTTATAATTTACTATGCTTCTGCAAGGCTAGGCACAGGTGTGGGCCAGGGGTCTTGACCAACCTTTCCCTCCTCCTGGGGTCTTCCGTGCTTTCTTCTCTTCCACACCCTCACCCCAGCCTGTAGACAGACCATCATCCTGTGCGCCCAGTCTCCGAGGGGACGTGCTACCACTGGCCACACAGCACGCTCGTGCCTCCTTCTCAGTTCTTGTGTTCCAGGAGCCTAAACCCTTGGCAAAGACCCTTCAAGTGAAAAAAGGTTGATGCCAGAACCTTGGCTCCAGGCCAGGGCTTCCCGCCTCCAGCCACGAGAGGATTCCTGGGAATGCACTTGAGAGAGCCAAGAGAGCCACTGGGAGGCCAAGAGAAAGGCCCAGAGAGGCGAGGGGGCAGCAGGGAGGCGTCCACACCTCTGTCCTGCGCCCAGCTCCTCCCCAGGGAGGGTGGCGTAGAGACAGAGCTGCGGACTGCATCACAGGCGAGTCCTCGCCCAGTAGTGGATCCTGGGTCTCCAGAGCCTGAGGTCCTAGGAGGGAAGTGGACAGTGTGCTGGGCCTCAGGGGCGGGCGAGGACCATGTGACGGCTCAGTGTGAGTCCAAGACAGGAGTCCACAGGGCACAGCCCAAAACTGAGCCGTGGGCCACTCAGCTCCACCCAGCACAGAGAGAAAAGCCTCTGGCATTTGGCACACCCTCAGGGAGGACAGCTGGTGGCTTCCTGAGATGGTAAGACTGACGGACTCTAGCAGAGGTTGAGGTGTAAACGTGTGCCCTGAAAATCCTAGTTCTTCACATCTGAGTTTGTGAATTCATATGCAAGTTGCTTCAAATAGATGATTCTCCTGTCCTTGAGAGTTGAAGTATGTCCCCCAAAGTGACACATCAGTGTCCTAACCCTCAGGACCTCAGAATCTGCCCTTAGGTGGAGACAGGGCCTTGGCAGAGCTCATCCAGTTAGGATGAAGCTCTAGTGACTCGTGTCCTTACGAAAACGGGACAATAGGAGATGCAGAGCAGCCGCTCGTAGAGGGAGAAGGCTGTGAAGAGGCGCGGGGAGAAGGCCACGCGAGGAGGAAGGCGGGGATCAGGCCACACATCTGCTGTCAAGGGTCGCCAGCAGCCACTAGGAGCTGGAGAGGGGCCTGGAACAACAGGTGCTCCTTCAGAGCCACCGGGGGAACCAGCCCTATGGACACCTTGCTTTTGGACTTCTGGCATCCAGAACTGACAGAAAGAGCTTAACAATAATAACTAACAGTAAAATGGAACAACTATAATAATATAGTGGAGCTAAAGTTAAGTGAATGTGGTCTCTCTCCCTCTGTCAAAATATCTGATTATACTGAACCCACACTTTTTGTAGTGATGTGAGATGAAGTGAGGTGAGTGACATGGGCAGTGTGATGTAGCCTTAGGCTGCTATATATGGCTACTTGAACACAAGCATTGTGATACCAGGATAGTCAGTCTGATAACGGAGAGGGCTATTTAGTGACTGATGGGCAGGTAGTGTATACAGGGTGGATACACTGCACTAGTAGATGATTCACAGAGAGGGCCAGCACAGATTTTATCACAGTACTCTGAATAACATGCAGTTCAAAACTGATAAATTTTTTATTTCTGAAATTTTCCATTTAATATTTCCAGACTACAGTTGACCTAGAGTAACCAAAATCATAGAAAATGAAACTGCACATAAGGAAAAGGCTGCTATAATATATTTAACTCTATATAGAGAAAATACTATCATTTAAACCCTTAATCAAAATAAACATGTTATTAAAATATTGTAAACACTTTTTTGTCTTTAAATTCCAGAGTGCATTTTATCCTCACAGCACATCTCAACTTACATAGCCACATTTCAAGTGCTAATAGCCCTGTGTAACTAGCGGTCAGCACATGGGCCAGTGTGTTTCTAGACCCCAAAGCCCTTTCCATGCCTTCTACCTTGATTGCATGTTTTCAGCATCCCTGTCCCTAGGTCTGTTAGCCAGTTTTCCTTTACCATTGCACACTATCTGAGAAAATCAACTGGTAAAGGGGAAAGTTTTCTTTGGGCCCATGATTTCAGAAGTCCTAGTCCGTGGTGGCTTGGTCACTTGGCCGTGTTGCTTCGGGCTTGTGGTGGCATGGCCATCATGGTAGGAGCATGTGGCAGAGGAGGCTGCTCGCCTCACGGGGGCTGGGAAGCAAATGCAGGCTGGGCTGTGGTCCTCACAGGCCCTCCAAGGGCCTGTCCAGTGCCCTAACTTCCTCCCACGAGGCCAGGCCTCCTGAGAGTTCTGCCTCCTCCCGGTAGCCTGGGGCTGGTGACCAGCGCTTCACACGGGAGTTCTGGGACATTTGAGGTCCCCAGGATAGTGCTGGGGGTCTGGCAGGAGTGTGTGGGCTGCTCTTGGCAGTCTGGGGGGTGTGCTCCACGCCACGTGCCCAGTCCCCTCCGGCTAGGCCTGGAAGGCTCACACGGCCCTCTCCCTCAGATGAGCTCTTCCTTGGGACTGCCTGCCATCGAGCAAAGTGCCCTTGGTACATGGCTTCCTCATCGCCTTCTCTTTCCATTTTTTTTTTTTTTTTAGTACTGGGGATTGAACTCAGGGGCACTCGACCACTGGGCCACATCCCCAGCCCTTTTTTTCTATTTTATTAGAGGCAGGGTCTCACTGAGTTGCTAAGTGCCTCGCCATTGCTGAGGCTGGCTTTGAACTCGCGATCCTCCTGCCTCAGCCTCCCAAAGTGCTGGGATTACAGGCGTGCATTAACACAGACTAATCTTTGCTCCCTGCTAGGTCAGCTTCTATATCCTTAAAGGATGGTTTTCTGGTTAGTTGATTTTTGTTTTGCTTAGATAACACTAGTCTGACTCCCCGTCGCCTGGGAGAATCTCCCGAGGAGGGGGTCTCTGATGGGCTCAGGCATGGCTGCCTTCTCTGCGTGCTGTGCCTCTTTCTTCCCCAGCACTTCACAGCGCCCTGGCGTCGACCCTCACTGGGGCAGGACAGGGCTGCGGACTCACCGGCACACGTGAGCTCCTCTCTGGGATGACATCTGCCTCCTAGTCCTTCATACCCACCAACGCGGCTTCTCCAACTTCTTGTGGTGCTTCTTCTTGGGTCGTTTCTTTGATTTGTTGGCCCTGTCTAAGTTCCCGTTTCTCACTACGTTCTTGTTCTGATCCTGTCCCACACCCTGTCCCCATAACTTTGTTCCCACCCATAAATGTTGACAGTTGTTAACTGCCGGGTCTCCCGAAGCTGGGCTGTGACTTGGGTCACCTGTGGCCGGTCAGACCTGTGGATGAGCGCTGTCTCCGGCCTCAGGACGCGCTTCTCAGCCCACGTCAGCCCGAAGTCCTGGGGACGCCGAGGGGCCGCGTCTTGATCCGCGGATATCCCTGTCCACCCTGCGCCCTGGGACCAGGAGCCGAGGAGCGGGGCCCGCAGGTGGGTGCCCGCACCACGCGGAGGTCTTCCTTCCTCGTCGCGCATCAGGGGACCGAGGGACACACGCCACCTGTGGTGGAGCAGAGGTGGCCCTGTCTCTTCCCCTCCCATCTTTCCTCACCTGTCAGCGGGATGGGGGACGCTCCTGCCCACCCCTGCACCAACTTCACCTCGAGGTGTGGAGAGCCACCTCTCTAGGCCACCTCCCCTGTTCCTGTCGCTGCGCAGCTGGGGTCTGGAGGTCCTGTGCGCCTTTCCTGACCCGGGCCAGTGCCACGCTGGTGCCCGGTGGGCCCTGCTCCGGGCTGGGCCACGGCAGCGGCCACCCCCAGGGCACACCGCGGGGGACTGGCCACCTGCTCTGCTTCCGTTCTTCACCGGAATCTGCGCCCTCTGTACTGTGACCTGTGACTTGTTCATCTGTGGAACTTTGGAGAGAACAAAATTATTTTTTATTGTTGTTTTTAGGACAGAATTTCCTCTTATAGGGCACTGATGAGCTTCCACTGTTTAAGGGCTCTATTCCTCTCCAGAGGGGACAGCGGGGGACATCCTGGCCATGACAGGGGCTGAGGTAGCCTAAGCTTCTCCTCCCCTCCTGCCTCCGCCTCTGCGGGGCCTTGCACACCCGCACCTCCCCATCCCGGCCTGCCTGGGAAGGAGAGGTCAGATACTCTTGGCTCACCGCCGGAAGTGGATCAGCTCTGGGAGCACCAAGGGGCCTCCTAATCGCAGCCATGAGACCACCCCTGGGTATCAGATGGGAACCGGGGAGGCTCAGGGCTGGGCCACCAGGTGTGTCTGGAGGACAGGCTGAGAGGAGAAGTGGAGACCACTGAGGAGGCGCTTTAGTAGAAAGGTCACAGTGGGTGGCGCGTCCACCACCAGGCTGTGGTGAGACCAAGAGCAAGGCCACCGGAGGCCTGGGAGGGCCTCCAGAGCAGCAGAACTCCAGGCAGCCTCAGGCTGGGTCCAGTCACAGGTCCACTGTTCTTCAGTACCGGCTCTGGAGCTTCCTGTGAAAGCTGACCCCTCCAACATCCCCTCCTGGTGGCCTCAGTTGACTCTAGGAGCTTCCCCTGTGACCAGGCCTGGGCCAGTCAGCAGCACAAGGTCCAGCCCAGTCCTGGGGAAGCTGCACAGCCCAAGATGGCTCCACCACGCTGAATCCCAGGACTTTGGTTGGACAGATCTGTGGACTCCAGCTTGAGTAGGTGTGAGAATCCTTAGAACCCACCAGTGTCCCAGAAAGGTGCCCAGGGGGGAAATGGAGCCAGGGGAAGGACAGGGAAGTGGTCCTCGTGGAGCGTTGGACCTGTGGGTCCAGTCGTACCCTGAGCGGGCCCATTTATTTGCATCTATTTAAGTGACTTGTGTTGTATTTTCTGCTACCTGCATACGAAGAGCACTCACTCGTTCAGGTTGTGCTTTCCACACCGCGTGTTGTTAGAAGGTCGCAGACGCCACAATAAAGGGCCTCTGGCTTCCGTCCTCAGGGGGCTGCATCTGGCTATGGGGGGATATAATTGGTCCATCAAAGGGTTAATTCACTTTGACTCCTCCACTGGTTTTATTCAGATGAAGATTTTATGGTGCGTTCCATTTTCTACGTCCTGCTGTCTCCAGCGGTTGCTTTTGGCAAGGTTTAGGTACATAAAGTGCCTGTTGGCATGAAGTAACAAGTTTTGATAATGTGTCAGAGTAATTGGCTAATCAGCATTTAAGTTCCCTGTAGGCAAATTGATCACAGTGATATACATTTCTGATCTCTCAATTCTTTATGAAATTTTGCTAGTGGGTTGTTTTTTTTTTTTTTTTTTTTTTTTTTGCCTAAAATGTGAAGCATGAAAGAAGGCAGGTAGTTGTGGGTGTCATGGTTTAGATCGCAGTTCAAGTCCTAAGTCCACTCTTTGAATGATGTGACTTTGGCAAGAACACTTAATCTCCCTGGGCTTCAGTTTCCTCATAGGGAAATGAGCCTAATAATGCTAATCTCAGAGATTTAGTATAAGGATTAAATGCTTTAGTGCTTGTAGGTCTTTAACAAAGTGTCCTACATGTACTAATTACTTAAACCATGGGCTAAATTTGATAGAACTAGACAAGTCTCCTGGAAACCTAACTAATGGTGATGACTTTTAAAGTTGTACAATGTTTCATGAACTACGTGTTCTTTTTCAGATCATTTTCCTAATAATTCACTTCAAATAGCTATGACATTATTTATATAGATTTATTTGTCAACCAATCTTTACTTACTCGAAACCATAAAACAATGCCTTCTATTGCAAACTTATACAACATAAAAGATGTAGAATAAAAAGTGACAGTTCCTTTAAGTCTTATTCCCTGCCGTTTGCATATTTTTGCAGAGATAGCAGTGTGCCTTGTTAGGGCGAATCCATCTCGATATTTTGGGTGAACATGGACTGTATGGCTGTGTGTGTGTATAAATGCATGCGAACAGTTTGTGTGTGCATACACGTGTACCAATACGTGTCTCTGAAACTTCTATTGTCCCCTAAACAGTGTGTCACAGGCATTCATAAAAATAGAATCATGTAGCGATATTTAGGAAGTTTTGTTTTGTCGATATTTACAACGCAGATGCCGTGGCTTGCCGGCCTTGCTGGCAGCAGAGGTCTCGACCCGAGGACTGGGATCAGCCCGATGTTGAGCGCTTTGACAACCTCCACGACGCTGGAACAGATTTAAAGGTATAATTGCCTTACACCTAGGACTATGTAACCCAGTCTAAAGATGTCTCAACCTTCCAGCACCAATCTAAAAGGTATCTCTTTTGTCCTTTAGGTTTGGGACAATACGTTTTCCCTCTTGTTTTGGCTGTGTTTGTGAGTGCCCTCGCCTGTTGCAGAATTTTTTCCTTCATTTATAAGTCGGTCTTAAATAAGGCTGGTATATTACACATTCAGAAATTGGTAACGAAGAGAAATTTACATTGGTTTACAGCCAAACTTCCGTGTTTACAAAGGCACTGAAGTCAAAATTAGTAATGGCTGGGTAAGTACCAGAGAATTCTGATTGGAAATCAATACCAAATTCTATACCTTAGAAGATCCTTGGAGCCTTTCCACTCAAACCAGCTTTATGTTGAAAGAATTTAAAAGACCCAAAGAATTATTGATACAATTGACAGTGAAACCTAGGATTCTTGGATAGCAAGGACGATGAATGACTTGTGGTGACGTGGATGTCAACTACTGCACACTGGGGAGGGGGATGCATGCGTGGCTGTTCCCATTCACGTTCAAGGACTGGGATGAGTTTGCTCTTCTCAGAGTCTTTGAAAGGGAGATCCTGTGTCCCCATCTTTGGAGAATGTCAGGATCTGATGGGTATGTGATTGGTATGGTCAGTGCTGGATTTGAACTCAGGTCTAACCAGCGGTAAAATACAAGCTCTTTTTGGAAACATCCCTTCATATGTGTGTAAAAAAGGTATCGTAGCAATATTATAAAATATTTTCTTCTTCTTCTTTTTTAATATTGTTGCCAGGTTGCACTATCTTAAAAATTCATCACTTTCCTGTTGTGGTGTGAAGTCTGGTACCTCTCCACTGTTCACGTGGTCTCACCTGCCGCTGGAGTATACCACCATCGGATGAAAACAAGCATGCACTGAGGAGACGGGAAAGAAGGAATTTAGATTAAAAAATAATACCTTAGAAAATTAGAAACAATGTCGTAATGTCACAGCTGACCGGTTGGGGCCATGCCTGCAGGGTGGAAATCTCTCTCGCTGCCTCCTCCTGGCTGCCCGTTGTCCTCTCTCTAATTTTCTCTGCTCCCTTAGGCCTCCATCCCCTCGCTCTCCCACCTTTACCCGTAGACAGCCTCACAAATGAGAGGCAGGCCGTCAGGACGACGGTGATGTCTTCTTGCCACTTTAGGGACAAGCTGTCCTTCCCTCCCTCCCTCCCAACAAGGAAGGGGTGCTCTGTCCAGGCCTGTCCTCACCCTCCTCCAGCCCCCATCCAACGCCACCTCTTTCCTTGCTCATGTTTTCATGACTCTTTCTGCAGCCTTTGAACCTGTTCAAGTCTCTCCCACCTGAAAAGCCCTGCCTGAACCCACGCTGCCCCCCAGGCAGTGCCGGGGCCTCGCTTTCCTCTCTCGGCAGCCCCAGCACGTTTGCACCTGCTCGGCCTCTCGGTCCAGGGACACCAGCACCCGCGCAGGGCTGCCCCTCGTGGCCAGGTGCCCGCGTTCCACCGGAACAGCTCTCCAGAGGTCATGAGCAGTGCCAAGGCGGAGGCTGCGGCTCCCTCCTCAGCTTCCTCGGCCCCTCCGCCGCCGGTGCTCCCTGCCCATCCGCCGCCGGTGCTCCCTGCCCTGCCGCCGCCGGTGCTCCCTGCCCATCCGCCGCCGGTGCTCCCTGCCCATCCGCCGCCGGTGCTCCCTGCCCTGCCGCCGCCGGTGCTCCCTGCCCCTCCGCCGCTGGTGCTCCCTGCCCTGCCGCCGCCGGTGCTCCCTGCCCCTGCCGCCGCCGGCTGCTCCCTGCCCCGCCGCCGGTGTTCCCTGCCCCGCCCGCTGGTGCTCCCTGCCCTGCCGCCGCTGGTGCTCCCTGCCCTGCCGCCGCTGGTGCTCCCTGCCCCTCCGCCGCCGGTGCTCCCTGCCCCTCCGCCGCTGGTGCTCCCTGCCCCGCCGCCGCCGGTGCTCCCTGCCCTCCGCCGCCGGTGCTCCCTGCCCCTCCGCCGCCGGTGCTCCCTGCCCTGCCGCCCTGCCCTGCCCCGCCGCCGGTGCTCCCTGCCCTGCCGCCGTCGGTGCTCCCTGCCCTGCCGCCGCCGGTGCTCCCTGCCCTGCCGCCGCCGATGCTCCCTGCCCTGCCGCCGCCGGTGCTCCCTGCCCTGCCGCCGCCGGTGCTCCCTGCCCCGCCGCCGGTGCTCCCTGCCCCGCCGCCGGTGCTCCCTGCCCTGCCGCCGCTGGTGCTCCCTGCCCTGCCGCCGCCGGTGCTCCCTGCCCTGCCGCCGCCGGTGCTCCCTGCCCTGCCGCCGCCGGTGCTCCCTGCCCCTCCGCCGCTGGTGCTCCCTGCCCTTCCGCCGCCGGTGCTCCCTGCCCCTCCGCCGCCGGTGCTCCCTGCCCCGCCGCCGCTGGTGCTCCCTGCCGCCGCTGGTGCTCCCTGCCCTCCGCCGCCGCTGGTGCTCCCTGCCCCCCCGGTGCTCCCTGCCTTCCGCCGCCGGTGCTCCCTGCCCTCCGCCGCCGGTGCTCCCTGCCCTCCTCCCTGCTCCCTGCCGCCGCCGGTGCTCCCTGCCCTCCGCCGCCCGGTGCTCCCTGCCCCTCCGCCGCCGGTGCTCCCTGCCCTGCCGCCGCCGGTGCTCCCTGCCCATCCGCCGCCGGTGCTCCCTGCCCTGCCGCGCCGGTGCTCCCTGCCCCTCCGCCGCCGGTGCTCCCTGCCCTCCGCCGCCGGTGCTCCCTGCCCTCCGCCGCTGGTGCTCCCTGCCCTTCCGCCGCCGGTGCTCCCTGCCCTGCCGCCGCGGTGCTCCCTGCCCTTCCGCCGCCGGTGCTCCCTGCCCCTCCGCCGCTGGTGCTCCCTGCCCCTCCGCCGCCGGTGCTCCCTGCCCTGCCGCCGCTGGTGCTCCCTGCCCTTCCGCCGCCGGTGCTCCCTGCCCTGCCGCCGCTGGTGCTCCCTGCCCCTGCCGCCGCCGGTGCTCCCTGCCCCTCCGCCGCTGGTGCTCCCTGCCCCTGCCGCCGCGGTGCTCCCTGCCCTGCCGCCGCTGGTGCTCCCTGCCCTTCCGCCGCCGGTGCTCCCTGCCCTGCCGCCGCCGGTGCTCCCTGCCCTGCCCTGCCGCCGTCGGCTGGTGCCCTGCCCTCCCGCCGCTGCCGCTCCCTGCCCTGCCGCCGCCGGTGCTCCCTGCCCTTCCGCCGCTGGTGCTCCGCCCCTGCCCCTGCCGCCGCTGGTGCTCCCTGCCCCTCCGCCGCTGGTGCTCCCTGTCCTGCTGCCGCCGGTGCTCCCTGCCCTGCCGGCCCTCACCTCTCCCGCCTCCAGGCTCAGCCTCTCACTGAGAGCGAGGTGCAGGCTCCCAACTGCAGAGCGGCCTCGCCACTGGAGCAGAGCCCGCGGGACTTCCAGGTCGCTGGGTCTCAGGTTTCGCTTCCTCTATTTGTTCCTTCTCAAAGCAGCGGAGTCCAGAGCTTCCCGTTCTTCAAAGCCCGATCAATTTTAATTCTTTCCTATCTATTGATTCTGCTTCTTGTTTCCCTCCCGTACCACACATAGCCATCCCCTTTATTTGTTTTCTCACAAGATAGGAACGTTTAGACCATTTTTTTAAAAAAAACATATTTATTTATTTACTTTAGTTGTACACAATGCAATGCATTTCTGTGTACGTGGTGCTGAGGGTCGAACCCGGGCTGCGCACGTGCGAGGCGAGCGCTCTGCCGCTGAGCCACCACCCTCGCCCATGTTTAGACCATTTTGCTGTGAAAATGTAACTTGCATACAGAAAGCGCGTAGAAGAGACCCGTGGAGCCAAGGAGAGGCTCATACAGCGAGCGTGCCACCGCGCCCACCCAGGGCTGGACGCTGCCCGAGGCTGGGGCTTGCAGCGCCTCCTACAGGCCCACGCGTTGGAAGCCTGGTCCCCAGTGCCGCGGTGTCCAGAGGTGGCGCTCTTGGGACTGATTAGATCATGAGGGTTCCGACATCACAAGTGGACTGATCCATTGATGGATTAATAATTTGATGATTTTATTGGGAAGTGAAATAAACTCAGAGGGGAACCAAGTTAGAAGGAGTGGGCCACTGGGGCTGTGTCCTGGAAGGGTGTATCTTGTCCCTTGACCGGCCTACCCTCCTTTCCTCCCTCCCTCCCTCCCTTCCTTCCTTCCTTCCTCCCTCCCTCCCTTCCTTCCTCTTTGCTTTATAGCCACCATAAGGTGAGTAGTTTTGCTCTCCACCCTCCCCACCATGATGTTCTGCTTTACCACAAGCTCAAAGCAATGGGGCCAAGAGACTGTGGACTGAAACCTAAAACTCTGAGCCAAATAAATCTTTTTTTCTTTAAGCTGTTTTTCTCAGGTATTTTGTCACAGCAATAAAAGGCTGACTAACATAGGTCCTCACGGTCCTCTGTAGTCACTAAACATGTTATTTCCTTCTCTTATGTTATTTTCTTCTTTCCAATGGTTTGTATCTTGTGGTTTCTTTTTTTTTTTTTGTTTTTTTTTTTGGTTCCAGGAATTGAACTCAGGGCACTCAAGCACTGGGCCACATCCCCAGCCCTTTTTTTTTTTTTTTTTTGTATTTTACTAGAGACAGGGTCTCACTGAGTTGTTAAGTGCCTCGCCATTGCTGAGGCTGGCTTTGAACTTGCGATCCTCCTGCCTCAGCCTCCCAAGTGCTGGGATTACAGGCGTGTGCCACCGCGCCTGGCTTCTTGTGGTTTCTTAACTTTCTTGAGATGGTTGTTTAGCTCCTTGACATTTTGTTGCCATTGTTTCCCTAATGTTGTATTTTATGATTATAAATTTAATTTTTTAATAATTTTGCATTTCCTAAGCTTTGCTGTGCAGCATTTTCATTAACATTTAATTGAATATAATTGTTTAATTTGCATTTTATATTTTTGAAACAAATGAATTAATAAGGTTTTTCTAAATTTATATGAGTTGGGAGACTTTTTTGTTATCTTTTTGCTACTGATTTTTATCTTAACTATCTCATGATGAGAACACAAACATTGTTATTTTCCTATGCACTTTTGAGATTTGCTTTATGAGGCTGGGTCTAGTCAGTTTTTGCAAACATTCTGCTTATGCTATAACAGAAAACACATTTTGTAGTTGTTGAATCCAACAATCTCTTTATAACCATTAGGTTGATTTGCTAATTGAGGAGTCCAGATCTATATTGTGCTGATATTTTGGTCTGCTTTTCCTACTAAATATTGAAAAAGGCAGTTAAAATCTCCCACTATGCTTGTGAATTGGTCCCTACCATTGCCCTTTTACCTCCACGTGGACCCACAGCCAAACCAACCTCACTGCTTCCGTTCATGCCCAGCATGCAGGTGCGGTGTATGTGCGTGCGTTTGTTTATTTGTTTTTAAGCATAAGTCTAGTCAGGCTATTCCCAGCTAAATACACCGAGTTCCCTCATTCTGCAAAGATTTATTGAATGTCCAGGATGGATCAGATGCTTTCCTGAGCCTGGGGGAAATAATTGCAAAGCAAAAAAATTATTCCTAAAAATCTCACAGAAACTGCAGGTAGACAAGACAATGGACCGTGGATAGATGGATAGATCGATGGAGAGATAGTGGATGATTTCCTTTGTCCATGTCAGTACTAGGACAAATTCTTTAACATGGGTTATAAATATTCATTTGACTTGTTCCCTGATGACTTCTACAGCCTTCTGTCTTACTCAATATCAGTAAGACTTGTAGTCCTGTGCACACACGTGTGTGTGTGTGTGTGTGTGTGTGTGTGTGTGTGTGTTTAACACTGCCTGGATGCCTGCTCCCTGCTGGCATCCTGGTGACTGCCCACTCAATCCTCATGTATTAGCTTAGACCTTCTTTTGCTGAGGAAGCCTTCCAGTCCCCTTGTCCCTGCCAGCACGGTCCCCCACACCCACAGAGCTCTCGCCCTGCATCTGCACGACACTCTGCTTTATCTGCACCTCTCACGACTATGCAGTCGAGGCTTGTGACTTTTCACTCTTGAAGCAAAACCCACGACCTTGTTCACTAAAGGTTTCTTGAAAGTTTGTGAAATGCACGTGTAGTTAAAGCCCCAGCACAAGGCATTATTGCTCAATATGTGCTATTTGTGCTTCATTTCTGGTATTTGAAAGTAACAGAATGACGTGGCCTGTCTAATAAGGTATAGATGCTGGGAGCATTCTGATGTTTTTGAGGTTGTTCGGCTGACTTCTAGCTTAATCTCTGCTTTTTGAATTTCAGTGAAAACACTTTTCTCTTTCCACCAACAATTCATATGAATGATCCCATCAAAACCTTCAAGTCAGTTTTATGGGTTACAAAAGGTATTTGGTGATGGGCAGAGCTGAAGAATAAAATGAAGCAGAAGAATCTTTTGTCATTGTATTTTTAGAGACTTGGAGGTGTTAGCTGTTAATGACATTTAAATAACACGCTGTTTTGGATTTCACTGGGAAAACTAATGACATGCATCTAAAGAAATTCAAAGAATCCGTGTGTAAAGGAGCGGATAATCAGCTTTTGTGCCACTTCTTCAATTATGGTTTTCTTGCAAGGTAACTAGAATTTTCTAAATTTCAGGAAAGAAGAAGGCTGTATTTTCATGGCTAAATGTTTCTTTCCTCTTCCTCTAGTTGGAGTGGTGCATCTCCCGGATGTGGGGACCCGTCTGGTCTCTGAAAATGCTTGCTGCATCCGGGAGGCCTTACCAAGAGCAGCCGGAGCCAGCGGCAGGGCCAGCGGCGGAGACGTCTCTGTCCTGCTCCGCGTCCCCTTCCACTCTGGAGGGTCCTGCAGGAGCAGAGCGTGGGCTCTGGCCTCTGGCGCTGCCGTGCCGTGTGCGGGCTGGTTGTGTTGGTCACCGAGTCTTGCCAAGTGGGCCTTGGCCTGTCATTAAAGCTGACTCCATTTTTTTTCTTACTATGGTAAAATTTATGAATATCTTAAAAATTACAACTTTGCAGTGAATTAACTTATTTTAGCACCGGTAAGAAGTTAGCAGAAATTAAAGTAGGCAGTGTCACTATTTTGCTTTTGTAGGGTTTGATGATGCACAGAACCGAGTCTGCCCCACTCCCTGCGGACGTCCTAAGGAGTCCGCACACTGTGAACTCCCTGGTCCCACGGAAGTGCTCTTCACCACCTGGTGCACGGGGAGAGCAGCCAGCAGGCATCTCATGTCTGGATAAATCGTCTCCTGCTCTGTGAGCCCTGGTGGTGACATTGATTTGCTATATTTGGGAGATTATAGTTTTGTAATAAGAACAATATAAAGTTCAAAACCAACCCATATTTTTTTTTTTACTTATGCAAGTGTTGTTCAAGTGCAAAATCAACAACAAGTTTAGGCTATTTTGATAGATCTCTCCATTTCTGACTTGGCAAAGATCTTTTCCATGCCTCCGAAGGGCTGAGCTGTCTGAATTTTTGAGATCACAGTCTTCAGTAACTGTGCCAGTTAGTCTTTGCTGTGTAATAACCTACCCTAAACCATTTAGCTCAAAATGTAGTAGGTAGGATATTTGTGCCAGGCTCAGTGAGGATCTTTGGGCCTCAGCTGGGTTTACTGTGCAGCTAGTCCTGGGGTCAGTTGGGGCCACTAGTCTAGGTGACCACAGGTGAAAGGGCTCCTCTCATTCCAGCCATCTCTGTGGTCTCGTCCACAGGATGGCTGGACAGGGTTCTAAGACAAAGAATGGAATCACAGAGGGCATCTCGAAGCAGAGGCTTGGACTCATGTGCTGTCATTGCTTCCTCTTTGCATTTCATTGGCCAAAGCAATGGGACCAGTCTTGATGATAGGAGCTGCAAACTCACATTAAAAATGGCAATGTTAGCATGTGCCAGGCCCTAGGTTCCAGCCCCAATACTGAGAAAAAAGAAAAGAGAAAGCAGCAAAGACACAAGGAAGACTGAAGGATTTGGATACTTTTGCAAACTGATAAGAGATAAGCAAGGGTTATAATGTGCAGACATCAAGGGAAAGATGGTAGCTTGAATAAACACATCTACTTGTGACACTTCCCCAACCCCTGCTAAAATGACAATGCAAGAGCACACAAGGGCAAACACCAAGAAAATTTGGAAGCTTAAAACAAAAAGATGAGTGGTAGGAGAAATTTAAAAAACTGACTCCTAAGTCAGCAGTGGGAAAGGCAGGGACAGCATAGAGTCATCAGGACCTCTGAGAGTAAAGGCGTATTAGTCAGCTTTTTGTTACTGTGACCAAAATACCTGACAAGAGCAAATTAGAAGAAAAAAGTTTATTTTGGGCTCAGGGTTTCAGAGCTCAGTCCTTGGTCTGCTAACTTCATTGTCCTACATGAAGCCAAGATGGCGGAAGGGCACGGCGGGGAAGCTGCTCAGTTCAGAGCATCCAGGAAACAGAGGGAGAGCAAGGAACCAGGGACAATGTAATCCCCAAAGGAAAGCTCCTAGTACCTTACTCCCTCTAGCTACCCCCCCATCTTCCTTACTACCATCTAGTTAGTCCATTCAAATTATTAATCCACCAAATGGATTAATCCATTGAGTAGGTTGCTCTCCTGATCTATCCACTTCAGTTCTGAACATTCCTGTATGAACACAGCACCTTTCGGGGGCACATCTCGTGTCCAAACATCGTGTTTAAAGAGGAGGTGAGGTGGGAGAAAAGTCATGCAGACCGGTCGAACGTCTGATCAGACAGTGACAGTACCCAGCTTCCCTCTCCACCGTCATGGAAGGATAGAGGCAAGACTGGAGGTGTCCTCTGGAAGAGTGATGACAGAGAGTGGGGGGACTCTCAGGAATGTCTGTCAAAGAAGAGCACCTAGAGCACCCAGATGCTACTGAAAACCAGAGGACGAAGTAAGGATGCGTTGGTGGAATGGGCACAGCCCCAGGCCTTTCTCCTCACTTGACATCCAGAAGGCAGCAGTCACCAGTCTTGTGACCCCTGCGGAGAATTTCCTTCAGTGGACAGTCTGATCAGTCCCACAGAAAAGACACCAGATTGCTGGCAGAGAAGGTTCCCAGGTGAGCAGACCCAGCCGCTCACAGCACAGGGCCACCGTTCAGTTTCGTAGAGCTTGTGACCCATCTGTTTTTTTAAACCCCAAACTGGGTCCCTTTCCCTCTCGGAATTGTGGAATCAATATCTATGGAGACCCAGTGCCAACTGCGCACTGACGCAGACTTTTATTCTTGGCCAGGAATAGGAGAGTGGGAGGTAGACTAGCAAGTCACCTTCTCCACTGGGTGCAGGTCGGGAGGTCATGGACATAGGGTAAAGAATCGAGGGGGTACTCACACTCATAAAGGGAAGGATATGCATGGCTTTTCTGGGAATGGAGGTTTTCTGGGGATTTGGGCACCCCCTG
This sequence comes from Tamias sibiricus, assembly GCA_025594165.1. NCBI lineage: Eukaryota > Metazoa > Chordata > Mammalia > Rodentia > Sciuridae > Tamias > Tamias sibiricus. Next base: position 146,977,436 of record CM046666.1, read on the forward strand.
TTTTTGCTGCTTTTATGGTTCTTTCAGGTCATCCTCATGACGACTGTCAACTGTCAAGGGACTGCAGCATGCAGAGGGGACCGTAACAGAGCCGGAGCTTGCCGGGAGAGCACTCTGGCACTGTCTTGCCAGCTGGCTTTGCCTCCCCCACCTGAAGAGGCACCTCTGGCCTTTAAGCACCCTGTCCTCACAGATAAGCAGGATTAGGGCAGGGTAGAGATTCAGCCCGGTCACCGGGGCGACTCTGAATTACAAGAAGACAGCCGACGTTACCGGGTATCTGGAGAGGGCCTACAGCATGAAAGCTAGACCAGGGCAAGAGCACACGCAGAAACAACCAAAGAAACACATTCTGAAAGAAGAAAAATACTCAACAAAACCCAAATAACCTTCATTAACATCTTCAGAGTGATGAAAAAATTATATACCTCCAGGAAGAAGAATGTGTTCTAAAAATGTGCACTTGGAGAGCGAAAGCGTATGTTGGAAATTAAAACATGATAGTAACAATAAAAGTGTGCATGGGAGCATGGAAGGCTTGAGAAATTTCTCAGGAAGTACCAAAAGGACAAAGTGTGCAAAGGTCATCAGAGGGCAAGCTGTGCAGTCAAGGGTCCTAAGAGTCGAGGTTTGGGAGCGAGGACAGGGACGGCTGGACATGGAGATCATCACGGAAATCAATTGAGAAATATTCCCCGAACTGAAACTGAGGAACTCCCACGTGGAAAGTCAATCAAAGCATCTGGCACAGTGAATTAAAACAGACCCCCTCCAAAGTGTGTCATCGGGAGATTTGGGACAAAGAAGATTCTTAAAGCTTCTGAGACAGAAATACCAGGGGCCATCCAGTGGGACTTGGAAAGGCTTTGGATTTCTCAGCAGCCACACCAGGGCTGGGAAGACAGATAGCAGACTCAATTCTTCATCCCGAGTGGGGGAAGAGGAAAGACATTTCAGACACACAACGGTTTACCTTCCACACCACCCTTCTCAGGAAGCCACCCAGGGTCACGCACCCTCAAAATGAGAACACTCAGGAGAGGGGTGCACTTGGGAGAAAGGGAACAATGAGTACAACGAGAAGAAGAGGCAACTAGAGGATGTGGGGGTACACCAGCATGACACATGTGCTGCCGGCACGAGTCCCACAAGCAAACTGGGGCGGAGAGGGAGACAGGATGGGCAGGATACCCGGGACCTCTGCATGAATGAAGAAGAGGGTCCAGCCGGGCTCTGCAGCACACGCCTGTAATCCCAGGGCTCCGGAGGCGGAGGCAGGAGGATCGCAAGTTCAAAGCCAGCCTCAGCAACTGAGTGAGGCCCTAAACAATTTAGTTAGACCCTGTCTCTGAATAATATATATATATTATTTATATAAAAATATATATTTATATATGCAAACATATTAAATGTATTTTATATATAAAGGGAGTGTATACACACACACACACACACACATATGTGTATGTCCGTATATACATATGGGCTGGTGATGTGGCTCAGTGGTTAAGCACCTCTGGGTTCCATCCCCGGTACCAAAAGAAAAAAAAAAAAAAAAGAGAGAGAGAGAGAAAAAGAAAAGAAAGAGAGGGAGTCTAGTAAGGGCACAAAATCTGGAGTTGGATTGTTGCTAAGTAAATGAAATAAAGGTCAACACGAAGCATTGGTGAGTTGGTGAGCACATAGGACATAGGATATCAAGAACACTATAAAATCAGACAAATTAAAAATGTATGGGAAATAAAAATGAATCATCTTAATGCTATGTGACTGGCATTTACGTGGCTAAATGATGCAGAAATTAAATCACGAGCTAACTTATGTCACCATATCTTTACTGGGAGGCAGGGGAGGAAAAGGTGGAGCTGCGTGGAAAGATGGGTCAGGATGACGGTGTCATGGAATCCTGAAGGGCCACTTGTGGAGATCCCCCAGGTACTGACCTGAGAGGATCCGTCCTAGAGAACAGAGAAGGGGGGCTTCTTGGAGTCGTGCGTGCTGGTGGTGCATGGAGAAGGGGAGGAGAGCTGGTTATTCTTATTTTATGGTAGAAAATCACTTGCATTGGCCCAAACTAAAAAAAACAAAAAACAAAAAACAAAAAACCTTACAATAAAGACATAGCAATATAAACATGTAACTTATAGATGCAAAGGTAAGTATCAAAAGACTCAGCCAAAGTGGTTGTGAAGAATTTCCTAGAATGGGGGAAATGCAGATGGCGTACGCTGCTGCTTTTCTTCAACAAGCTGAGGACCCTTTGACTCTTTATGTGCATGTAGCATGCATATGCGTAACTTTAATAAATGACAGTGTGAAGATCACCCTGCATTATCTTTCAGTCAGCACAGCATATCTGAGTCAGGCTGCGGGCAGGCAAATAGATCGCCACATTCCAAATCTGTCCCATTGACTTGCTCTGAGTAGGTAGGACCAACTGAAAAAGAATTGGGGATGGTGCGTCCAGCACAGACTGCTCATTCTTCTAGTTAACTGGGGGAGGCTAGGAAGAGAAGAGGAGGTAGGCCGCCTTCTTTAGCCTGTGCTTTTACACAAAAAGTTCCAGTTACAGTCAGTACGATGATGCTTCAGGATGATTAAATCAAATTAGAATTTTCAGCAATGTTCCTGGAGGTCAAATGAGTGTGTAATTGAGCATTTTACCCCTCACAGACAAAATCTCTGCCTTGGTAGACAGAAAAAGTAGTCTTTTGAGGAGAAAGTTCCTTCCTGGAGTTGTAATATGAGGCTCCGAAACTCGCAGACAGGCAGGTAGCTAGGAAGGCTGCTCTCCCCACGCCTGTCATTGGCATGAAGGATTGGAAAACAAAACATTACAGGAAAAAAGTAGCTTTGCATACAACTGCACACTCCCTGGGAAAGAAAATGCTTTAGCTTTTGCTAATTCCATGTCGTAGTGTTTTCAATATATGTTATTGTTCTTAGTGGCACTACAAAGACTTGGACACATTTTCCATCTGCAAATTTTGATGAGTTAGCAAATATTTTTAGCATTTTAAATCATGGGATGTGCTTATGCAGTCTATAAGCTACATATGTTTATGTAGCTATTTTATTTTTAAATCACGCGTATGAGTAATTCATCCTCTGTGGAAAAAAATCCATCCTCTATGAAAAAATTCAAAAGAGGAATCCGGCTGGACCGCCAGCCACATGGTTCTCACAGGCCTCACCATCTCTCCAAGACCCTCAGAGGGTCACCTTAGTGACCATGAGGTCTGGGGTCAGACCTCAGGCTTGAGTGGTTAGAAAAGTGATAACCTGGCACATAACTAGTGGTCCTATTTCAAGTGCAGATGCACATTTACCAAACTGGGACTAGGTGTAAGATCTAAAGGCCAGTTTATAATAATTTTAAGGCAATGTTGCCAGGGTTGACCAGGAGGGAGTAGGAAGGATCCAATTCTTTGCCTTGAAAGAAACTGAGAATATGAGCAAAATATAAAACAATGGTTTCCCAGGATGAGGCATTAGGAAGCACAGGTCAGTGATTCCCGAGAAAGGGACAACGAAGAACAGCCCTGTGACCAAGTGCAGGTTACTGTGCACAGAGAGTGTCCAGCCACCGCACAGGAGGGGGATCCCGCCTGGAGGGGAAGACATCCTGGTGGAGCCTCGGAGCCCGAGTCCAGGTAGACCGAGGCGGGCAGGTCACGAAGGGATCCCGGAGGGCAGCGAGGAGCACACAGGGTCGCTCCGGGATAACCGAGGAGCCCTCTGCCCTCAGCACTGTGTTTGGGGATATTATCCCCAGCCAAGAGGATGACCACCTGCGAGGAGAGGGGGGACAATCCTGGAAGCTCAAGAACAGTGCTGTAGCGGGGCGCGGTGGCGCACGCCTGTAATCCCAGCACTTGGGAGGCTGAGGCAGGAGGATCGTGAGTTCAAAGCCAGCCTCAGCAATGGCAAGGCACTTAGCAACTCAGTGAGACCCTGTCTCTAATAAAATACAAAAAAGGGCTGGGGATGTGGCCCAGTGGTCGAGTGCCCCTGAGTTCAATCCCCGGTACCAAAAAAAAAAAAAAAAAAAAAAAAAAATAAAGAAAAGAAAAAAAAAGAAATATTTTAAAAAGATAATGAAATATTTAAGCAAAAATAACAAACACCCATTGGGGGTTCTAAAATGATATCCCGATACATGTTTCATGAGTGGATTTCTAGGAAAAAAGCCTTAATTTGCAGCACTTGCCTATTTCCATGATCGACATGCTCCAACCATAGCTGACTTTAAGTTACCAAGCTGAAGGAAGATGTAAGAAGAGACACACAGTTGACTTCCGTGAGATGGCAAAAGCTGGGTTTATAAAATGTATAGAAGTTATATATATGACAAAAAGTAGAACAAAGAGAGGGAGGAAATGGAACTGTACTATTCATATAGCTCAAATACTAAAAATGAAGTGATGTGATATAACTTGATTGAACAGAGATGTTAACCCTGCAGCTACCACAGACAGCAAAACCAGGAGTTATGGTAATACCCGAATAAAGGCAAGATACATAACCAATAAGCAATATGTCAGATGCTTTTATAGCAGAATCTTATCATGGAGCAGATAATCCTAGATAAGTTACGAAACAAAATTTTCAATACAATAGTCTCCCCTCACCAGTGAAGGACACATTCCCAGCCCTCTGGTGAGGAGCATTGAGCAAATTTATTCAAGCTATGCGTATCCATATGGAGAAATCTCAGAAAAATAATATCGAGAGAAGAAAGCAAGGTATAGTAGAACACACACTATGTCACACTCGGTGCATGGAGATTGTCCTCCGTCTGAAATGTTTCATTATCTAAGAACAAATCGGAAGCAGATGGTTGGATTTGACAACACTGAGTGTCGGGGATGTGGGCAATTTGTGACACTGTGTCCACAAACTTTCCATGAATTTAGCGCTTCACAGTAGAACAGCATGAAGCAGTTTGCCCACCGCCGGCTCCCAATACCTGTGCTTGCATTCCCCGGGGGTGCTGCCCGCAGCAGGCCCAGCGAGCGTGACAGCCCAAGGACAGCCTGGGGTGTGCAGGTCTGGGGGAAGGTCAGCTGCAGAAAGGAGTCAACGGGGCGGCAGCATTTCCCCAGGAAACCCTGAGCATAGAGGTCTTGCTGTAGGATTGAAGTTCTTGAGGCTTACTGTCCGCCTTTTAGATAATTCAGTATTTTCAGTAAGATATCTTAGCATATTCCGTGAGATCTGGACAAAATTTTGCAGGTGTAGCTGGCCTTCTTCCTGCCCCGCCCCCCCATTCTTCCTTTATTTCTTCCCCCCCTCCCTCCTCCTCCCCTGTCTTTGGTTGGGCTCCCTCCTTCTCTTCTTCGGCTTCCTTTACCACTCTTCCTTGCATGGTCTCTGCTACGGTTGATGTCAACTGAATATTTAAAACATAAAGCACATTTTCTTTAAATAAGAGAGGGGGAAATTAAGAGAGAGAAGAAACAGGAGAGGGGATTTCATCAAAATAGCAGAAAGATCAGTAGAGTAGAGGAAGGGGATTGAGGGGGAGGAAGGAGGGACAGGAAAGGGAAGAAGAGTGGAGGGAATCTGAACTTTGACCTGTGATTACATACAAGGCACAGTGAACCTCAACATCAAGGATATCCGCAAGACACCAACTAAAAAATCTATAAATAGATTGCAGAAAATGAGGGGAGTGGAGTGCTGGGGGCTGAATCAGAGCAAATTACATCCGACGCTTTGGTGATTGTGTCAAAATGTATCCTAATATTATATATAACTAAAAAGAATCAATTAAAAAATTCTGTCAATTGGGCTCCTGGGAGCTCCAGAGCAGACACAGAATAGAGGGTGGCTGGGCTCCCAGGAAATAAAATAAAATAAAATAAAATAAATAAGAAGATAAAATAAAATAAGATAAGGCTCCTGGGAAGTAGGTTTTGCTCACCCCTAGGATCTGAAGACGGAAGTGGTGATGGGGTAGAAGTGCTTCTGTGACGCGATCCCAAGTACTGGCTGGAGTCGGCAGCAGATTTTATACTTTTATTTAATTTGGAATTCAACTCAAAATTCGATTTATTCTTAGATTATTGCTTGTGTAGAAACCATTGCATGTATAATTGCTTATATAGGATTCACGATTTTTGCAAATAATTTATTGTTTAAACAAAATTTCTTCCAGGCTGATCACAAGTTATGATCACGTGCAAAGAAATTGCAGTGCATCTGATCATAGAAATGTGGCTAAACTGTGGGCCAGGGTCCTTTGTGTTGGCAGAGACTGAGGTTCTGATGGCGCCTTGCCCTGAACTGAAGGTGGCGGTCCTTCCAGCTTCCTCATTGGTGCACGCGAGGCTTGGACTTCTGAGGTTCTGTGCAGACGGGCCTTGGTTCCTGCTGCTCCGTTTCTCAAGCTGCGGAGCACTGCGTGAGCAGAGCTGTATCAGTATCCACGAGTCACCCGATGTCACCGCTGCAGATGGCATTCAGCCTCCCGTTACCGGGATAAGTGCAGCCTGACCTGGGGTGGAGCGGGATGCTGAGGCCACTCTGGTGACGGAGTTCCGCAGGGAGCACTCACCACCTGTGGGGACTTGCTCCTTGGACGATGATTGGACGGGAACCGCTTCGGGCTTTCTACCATCTGCGCTCCTAGAGAAGGAAACCTACATCGCGGTATTTTTAAGGTTTCAGAGCTCAGGGAAAATGCGGTTGGCCTAAATTGTGAGCTCAGCTCATGACAAACGGAAACGGGAGAAGTTGAAATGGTTCTAAGACATTAAAAAATCAAGCTCACCTAATTTTGACAGTTCCTCTAAAAATTGAACATGGGGAAAATCAAGTGTGAAATTGGCCAGAATCAATTCTAGAAGCACTTCTAGTGCCCGAGGACCAGCAGTCTCCAGACGCTGAGACCAAGAGGGAACGTGAACAGATAAGAACATAACTTCCTAATTTTCTGACAGAAAAGAATCAGAGAAATATAGGTGATTTTGTCCCCGCATAAAGTTACCCACGGACTGTTACTATCTGGGAGTCCATTCCTACCCGAGGCCTAGCAGGTGGAAGCAGCCGGCGTGGCTTGGCAAGGCTCCTCCATCGACGTGACATATACCAAACGTGGGGCGTGGGCCTGCTCCTTCCTCAAACAGAGCCGCGAACCCCTGCAGCGAAGCCCTGGATTCTCTAGAGGCTCCTGTTCCTTAACCCTGGCACACCTTCAGGACTCCAGGACAGACTCCTACTAGGTGGCAAGCTGCATGGGGTGGGGACGTGCCTCAGTCACTCTGTCCCACTGCAGCCTAGCAGAGGGCCCTGAAGTGGCTGGTTCTGTGACTGCCGTGGGGAGCACAGAGGGCAAAGGTCGTTCTTGCCAGGCTCAGGAATATTGTCTTCCCAGATGCTGGGGAATGGCAATAAAGCTCATGCCTTGCTAGACAGGAATAGTCACCCGCCTCATTATTTCTAGGATGGAATCGTGACTCCAGTGTGCTGAGAGTAGGTTAACTCTTGCTTTCAACCGTCAGACTGCTGGTGGTGATGTTGGCAGTGCTGGAAGCATTGGCACCATAGACGTTGGCAAGCGACTTCCCTCTGCTTCAGAGAACCGGGTCTTAACCCCCTTCCAGAGCACCTCAGCACACACTGCTGATGACCCATGGGGTCCCTGAGTGCGAAAGGGCCATTTGGCACCCCAGATGGCCCCCGGGAGGGGAGCTTCCCTGGAGAAGCAGCCGGGGCGGGTTGATGGAGAGTCTGGGCCCTAAGGCTGCGTGGAGCTCGGCCTCTCAGAACAACAGCGGGGCCTGATCTGATGGAGTTGGGAGCGAGCGGTCTTCTGTACCCGTCTTTGTTGACCTGGATGCTCCTCCTCCAAGGGTAACTGTAGCAGCCCTAATCAAGGAGATAGCTACAATTGCGGTTAGCTGTGAGCCATAAAGATGTTCAAGCATTAGCACCTTCTATGGTCTTGCGAGACTTGGCCTGGGACATTGTGGATCGGGTTGGCGCCATTTGCATGATCTCGCGAGACTTGGCCCGGGATGGTGGATCGGGTTGGCGCATATTGGGTGGTGGTTGCAGGAGTGTGGATAGTGTTGGAGTTGTTGTTGGAGCCAGAGAGAGAAGCTGGCAGAATAAAGAGTCTGTTCGTTTCCAGTCTGCCTCTGAACTTATTCCCTCGGCGTCCTTGCTCCAAGTGGCAATCGCTTCAGGCAGCGACAGGTAACGGAGCCCTTTCTGCTTTGTGATCATTTCCACCAGCGGAGGGTCTCCTTGGATTGCATTGTGACCATTTGCATCCCGCACCACCTAGGCCCCCCAGCTGAGAGGGGCCGTGGCTCTGGACATGCTCCTCTCAGGCCCAGGGAACCTGGCAGTCTCCCCTGCTGGTGGCCTCAGCACTCAAGATTTTTTTCTGAGCCTCTTCTTGTTGATGAGTCATAAAGGGACTTTGTCTGCACAATGTAGTTCTACTATAATTCTCCTTACAGTAAGTTTCTCTCATTAATGTCGGATCGTTATCCTGAGTACTTCCTGGGACATCTTATGACCAGATGTCCCAGATTTTCTAAGACATTTCTGAGTTTAATTTTATTCATTTCAATTAAGGAGATTCATTATGTGGCATGCACTCATTATCTAATTTTATGCCCCTTTAAGATTCTAACATGAATGAATGAATCTACCTATAAAAATAGTATAAAAACAGCTTCTCAACACAAAAATGAGATGAATAATAGACATGAAAAATCACATAAAGTCTAAAAATCAAATCACATTTAGTTATACACTTAATAACCCCCAAGTTCTGAGAAATTTCCCAATATTAAAACTGTCTTGGCAAATCCATGACGTGTGATCACCGTACATGGTCTTGCATTTGGTGACAGATGATGACCGATGTGGGGTATGTTCTCAGGTGAAACACTATGGAATTACGACCATCAGGATTGAAGATCCAGTCAGAAAAGGAAGAAAAAGCAAAACATCACAAGGGCACTTGATTTTAGAAAACTCAAAATTTCAACTTTGATCAGATAGAGGAAAAAAGGGTTAATTTTTAAAATATGCCAATAATTTCTAGGAAATGTGGAGCCATTCGAGAAATTTCTTCTTTTCCTGTAAAGGCAGTGAGTTCAGAAGACAAAAAGGTCTATATTAACTGGATCAGCACATGTTCATCCGAGAGGGGAAAGAGGTAGCCCAGGAGAAAAGCAGTCTAGGCACACAGGAGAGAGAAGCCCAGGGGCTGTGGGGGGAGGAACTTTGCATTATTTTGAGCACAATTATGTTCCAGAGACTGTCCTAGGGACCTTAGATATATTTTTAAATTTTGATTTTGGGAATTATCTTGCAAGGAGGATGATATCCTTAATCGCCACTGTTGGCTGAGGCATGGAGCCAGAAATTGAATTTAGATCTGTCAATTTCAAAGCCCGCAGTCTTCCCGAAACCTCAGACTTCCTCTTGAGTACTCCTTGGCTGTTGTCTGAGCTAGGTTATTCACTGCAATTTCTCATTTAGTCCCACAAAAACAAATGTTTTTATTTTGTTTTTGTTTTTGTTTTTTGACCACAGCGTTAAACAATTTTACGATTCTAATTCTCAAAAGTTCTTTCTTCCATTTAAACGTTCTCCTTTGTAAGAGTTTTAGTCTTAATGATTAAACCAATATTTATCTGAAGGCAAACCTATAAAGAAGATAATGGAGAAAGACCAAGTGAATCAATCATATTTATTTTAGGTGGCACTTTTAGCTCACTTGTCTCAATAATTAATTCAAGCCTAGTTTAATACTGTGCCCCAAACTGTGATTTCAAACCTGGCTGTGTCCACAGACTGATCTGGAGAACTTGGTAGCTTTACAAATTCGGTCTTTAACTAGAGATTTTGTTTCAGTGACTGCAGAGAAGCCTGGCAGGGTGTTTCCCCTCTTCCTCTCTCTCTGAGTTTTAACTTTTCTCACCTACAAAATAGAAATGAAAATATGCACCCCGCAGTGGGCGCGATGATGGACAGGAGGCGCTCCAAGCTCCAGGCCGTGGACAGGTAACTGAAAGTGCTCTGCTGTTCAAACCACGTGCCTTTCTCGGCCTTATGGAAATGTGCCCTTTTGAGGCAATTTGTAGGGGTGGATGTTATTGTCCTTGCTTCGGAATCTTTGTCTTCAGTCTTGATGTCGGGAGATCAATTTCTTTATGCAGCTAGGACGAGTCCAATTTACTCCAAGCAAACTGGATGCGGCCTGGGACTGCCACGTGGGATAAGCGTCTCCCTGCAGACTGCTGGCCAGGAGCCCTGCGCACAGCAACGCGAGTCGCAGACGCAGGGGAGCCACCACCAGTAGTGGGGACAGCAGCAGTGATGCTCTCCCCAGGACTCCCAGGGCTCCCCAGCCTGTGCCCCGGTGTCCGCCCCAAGTCCCTCAGCAGAAGCTCAGGTGGGGATGGCCTTGTGTGGTGTGGCTTCCTGGCCAGACCCAACCTGACGGGCAGGCGAGGGAGTCCCAGGGTCGGCCTGGAGGGTTGGTCACCCGAAGGTAGAGTCAACGCGTCCTCCCTGCTGAAGCATGAGAACAGGATTTTCTTGTCTTTTTAAATTTGAATTTTATTAAATAGCTCATGGATATGTAGTTTGGAAAAATCAAATATTACTAAAAGATTTAAAATGTAGAAAACTACATTCCCCTTGATTTCTCCTTCCCTGGCGCAGAGTCCCCCACTTCCACTATTTTAGGTGATTCCTTTGGTACACACCTCCCCAGCAGCAGTCGACGACCCTCGACCCATGTTTAATTTTGTGCTACTCTACGCAGGCACTTTTAAAGCAGAAGACAGTGCCAGCCCTCAGGCCACTTGCTGCCCTGTGTCCCCTCCGCATATGTTGATATCTTGATTTTTGAGCATTCAGTGTTCACACTGACATGATGTCATTGCCACATGATCCTGTTATGGTCTGGATCTTAAATGTCCCCCAAAATCTCATGTGTTGCAGGCTTGTCCCTAGCTGGTGGCCCTATTGGGAGGTTGTCACCGGGGGCGTGCCCCTGGAAGGCTATGTCTTGTCCCTGGCTCTTCCTCTACTCTCTGTCTCTCTCTCTGCTTCCCAGCTGCCCTGAGCTGAGCAGTTTAGCTCTGCCACAGCCTCTCTGCCACAGCCTCTCTGCCACAGCCTCTCTGCCACAGCCTCCCCGCCACAGCCTTTCAGCCACAGCCTCCCCACCACAGCCTCTCAGCCACAGCCTCCCCTCCATGAGGTTCTGCCTCTCCACCGCCCGTGGTGATGGGGCCCAGCAACTGTGGCCTGAAACCTCTGAAACCACGAGCCAAATTAAATCCTTCCTCCCCCAGGTTGTTTCGCACAGAGGTGGAGAGCTGGCTAACGCAACGGCAGCGCCTTTCTTGCACCAAATTTGTTCACAGGGAGGGAAGCGGATGACGCGGGGCAGCCGTGGAGGGGAGCAGCCGGAGCAGGCGCTGCCAACAGCCCCACAGGCTCCGGCGGCAGGGCCGCTGCTTCCCCGGGCTCCACAAAGAGCAGGTCCAGCGACACCTTGCCTCGGACCTCTCGCCCCACAGCTGTGGGACCACAGGTGCTGTTACCGTCAGCCTCCTCAGCGGAGGACACAGGAGAGTGGCCCTGGGAAGACCAGGCAGCCCCACTGACGCTGCTTCTTCCAGCCCACAGCGTCCAGATCCCTTTACCCCAGGGCGTCTGGGGGAGGGGCCCCTCCTGCCGTGGGGGGGGTCCTGCTGGGAACTCCTTGGTGTCCTAGCCTTGCTCCTGATTCATGCCCACGTGCCCACACTGCCCTCTCTGCTCCTGTGTTGTGAGCTGTTTCAGTGCTCGTGACTTTGTCCCTTTTACACTGCAAGCTTTCGGCCGCGACGATGCTTAGCGACTTTGATCTCCGTAGCTGATCACTGGATGGTAACTAAGATGGGACGTGGGCACCAGGGGCCAGTGGAGGGCCCTGAACGTTCACGCAGACTCCTTGGGTGTGGAGACTGATGGTTCTGGGTTAGCGATGTCTAACCTTCTTTCTTATGTCCGCATCTTAGTTCTCTGTGGGTTTTGACCTGCCCCACTGTCTGCCACACCTGTGCACGAGTCACACCTGTCTGGAGATTGCAGCTATTGAAGGGGCCAGAGCCCCGGAGCAACACCTGGGCTGCTGTGGACTGGTTACCTGCTCTGCAGGGGCACAGGGGGTAAGTCCCATGATCCCTGTACCCCCTCCTGCTCCAACCTCAGGTGAAGAGGAACCTGGGTAAGAACAGCAGCCGGTGTTTAAGGAGGTTCTGTGGCAACACACAGGGTGTCTGGTGCATAACCGTGTAATACTAGGGGCTGGCAGCAGAGGCGGCTGCTCTGCTGTGTGTGTAACCGTTGCTCCTTTCAGGCAGCTACAATGCTGTCAAATGTGAAATGTGGATATACTTTCATCTCATTTTACATCAGATGATAACTGCTATAGCCAACATTAACTGAGCAGCTACTATTTGCTGAATAGCATGCTACAGGGTGTATTATTGCCTTCCCTCCAGTCAATGCTTAACAGAATCCATTCATCATTCTACACATATTCCAGACCTACATTGTTTTAGAACGAAAGTACAAGAGTAAACACATCATATTAAATCTCCAATCTCCCTGCACTTGCTCTAACTGTTATGCCATTTTACAGGTGAGTAAACTGATCCTTGCAAGGTCTAATAACTTGCCAAGACCATGCAACCAGTGAACGACAAGAGACAGGAGCTAACCCCATTCTCCCTGGCTGCCACTGAGCTATGATCACCTGTAATAACACAAGGTAAGAAGAAAGAGACTTGGGTACCCAGAGTATAGGCATGTAATTGCTAAGCAAGAGCTTTGAACCCTCAATTTCCTTACTCCTCAGAGGAACGGTCGGAACGTTGCCTTTGGAGTTAGACATCAGTAGTTAATATCCATGATCAACCCGTGGGTGACTTTGCATCCACTGCTGGGTAGATTTGGGAGGGGAAGAATCTGAGCCCCCGACTGAACGCACAGCCGGCTTCACACTTCCTCTGCTCTTGGATGCCACCGCACGCCCTCCCGGGTCCTCAATCCTGGTAAGCTACGGCCTGATGCATGTGGCCTGAAGTGATTCAAGCGACACACTGTGATTGTTGGCGGTGCTCTCTGCAGATTTATTTCCTGGTCGGTCAGGTGGGACAGAAGGCAGATTACGACTCAGCGCATGCATTTGAATCCACGGTCGAGTTCTGGAGGGAGAATAGGAATTGCTTTACGCACCAGGGCAATAATTTCTCGGAATTACTAAGAGTAATCATAATTGCACTTGCTTGTTTCCCTGGAATCGAACCCGAGAGTGGGTGTGGAGGTGGCCTTGGTGAATAGACATTGCTCTTTTTTTTAAATTTTTGATTAAAAAAAATGTGCTGGAAATAGTGGTAGTCATCGCTATTTTTTGGATAACCTTAATTTGTCCTCATGCGAAGTGTTAAAATTTATAAGCAGTGCTAATGGGAAGCTTTTTCTTCTAACTATGCAGTTGCTACCTCTTTAACCTCCAACCCCACCTCCGCGAGGGGAAATCCATCTTCAAAGCTTTTAAGAGAAAGGATGTATTTCATGCGAATATCCTTCCCTCTCCCCACATATTTCTGCATTACTTCTTTTGGCCACTGTTCCATTAATAGCATTAGGATTTTTATTTTCCTGATCTAAGGGCAGAAGAATTGGACCCATTATATCCGGTAATTTATCAGTTTCTCCACCACAAAGAGTGTTTTCTCTCCTCGCTCTGGGTCTCTGGCAGCTCATCTCACTCTGCCGGGGGGAGAAGGAACACTTCACTCTTTTGAAGAGTTGGCATCAGAGGAGCTCACCACATGCACTAAGATTCCACCTCATGAGAAATTCCCCTTCAAATCGGTGGTTTTGCCTCTTCCCAGGACCTTTTGAATTCCGTCCCAGCGTCATGTGCTGGCTGTGGAGAGGGCCCCTTTGAAGCACTTTCAGAGGCTTTGAGTAGGCTCTTTTGAAAGAAAAAGGTTGGTGGTGATGGTGGAGGAGGGGCTGGGCATCCTCAGCGCCGGAGGAGGATCTGTGACTAACTCGGGCACACCACGGGGCCTGGCTGCTGCCAGGTCTCCCCAGGCCTCAGACCACATTAGCACTTGTATTTGAGGTGTCTGGAGGGAGCCAGTGCAGAGGCGGCAGCCTCTCCTCCCCTCAGAAACACACACTGAGAGCACCTTGGGCCTCCTCTAGACTCTACCTGGGGACGTTTAAGTCAACAGCAGCGCCCGCGGCCCTTGGGGGACCCATGAAGGAGAGAGTCTGGTTGCTGGGACGTGGGATGTGAGCCTCCAAGAGCTCCTTAGGGGCGTCTGGTGTGCCTGCTGCAGGCCTGTGCTCGCTGTGGGTGTGGTGTGGGGAGAAGGTTCTGGAAAGATGTGGAAGGCAGTGAGCACCTTCTTGGGCATCTGCACCAACCTCTCTTGTTTTCCCTTCTCGGTTCAGGCCTGTGAGAGCAGCTCTCTGGAGAGAGGAGGTGGGCGGCCGAGGGTGGAGACCGTCTTGGGAGTGGCGAGAGGCCTGTGTGTGGATGCTGGACTTCCCTGGAGCTAGACCGGCCTCTGAGTGGGGAGGAAGCTACTCCTCTGGATCCTCTTCCCAGAGTTCTTAGAACTTTCCCTCTCATCACGAAGGTTCCAGAACGGCTCTGCCTGTTGTTGTCCGAAGCAACTGCCGCTTGGAACAACAAAGCCGCGGGAAGAAGTTCAGAGGCGAACTGGAAACAAACAGGCTTTTTATTTTGCTAACTTCTCTCTCTGGCTCTAACAACGACTTTAACACGCACTAAACACACCACCAAACAACCAACAACCAAATGGTGCCGACCCGCTCAGCAATCTCGGCTAAAGTCTCTCGAGATCCCGGGCCAAGTCCCGTGAGACTACAGAAGGCGGCAATGCCCAAATATCTCCATGGCCCGTAGTCAACCGCAATCTTAGCCATCTCCTCAACCAGGGCTCCTGCATCCGCCCTCCCGTAATTCCAAAGGATGCTCCACTCAGCCGGGCACTGGGTGCGGTCCTCTTTCAGCCTTGGAGCCACATCCACCACCACACTGAAGCTGCCTGCCCTTGCCGTTCCCCTTGGAAAGACCCAGTGTCCCAACACCTCTGCTCGTGGTGCCAGGAGAGCATGCTCTGGGAAGGAGAGGGGAGGGCTGGAGGAGCAGGGTAGGAAGGAGTGTCCCAACATGAAGGTGCTGCTGTTGAACGGATGGGATGGAGAGAAGACCGTCCAACCGCTCCCTGGGTTCCTCTGACCGACTGGCCGCTCACGTTGGTGGAGGGTTCCCTGCGTTGGACGGCAGTTCTGCACAGACTGCAGCAGCAGACGGCTCCGGTGCTGCTCACAGGTTTAGGGTCTCGGTCCTGCCCGCCACAGACTCCCCTCCTGCACCTCTTCATTACGAGAACGCACCCAACAGCAAAACGGTGGAGTTGTGCGCAGGCCCCAACGAGGAACTCAGAGAGTGTCCTTGAAAAGTGATTTTCCACATTTTCTCATTGCAGAGGTGACACGCATGGTGGGCAAGCTAGCAAATACTGAGAAGAAGAATGAGAAATAGCAGGAGGAGGAGGAGGAGGAGGGGGAGGGGATCCATCCTGCTGAGTTTTTTCTGTCTCTTAATGGACCCCTGAAAGAAAAATGGGATTATATCCCAGCTCTACTTAGTTACCTACCTTTATTTATTTATTTATAACTTATATATAAAAAAACCAATAAAACAAAACAAAACAGAACTATATACTTCTATTTTTTACCTGATGTACTTTTGAAACCTGTGTGATATTCCACAACAGATGGCCTATAATTCACTTATCTGACCCTCTGTCTAGCTTGTCTGGTGTTTTTCCTTTGGAATCCGCCCCGATGGGCTGCACGGGCCCACAAGCTGGGCGTGGCCCACCCACTGGTGTGCTGTGCGTACCTTCAGGAGCTCCAGGGGAGTAGGAGTAGCTAGTCCCTGTCTGCCACACACACTGATCTTCTGTAGCGGCTTCCCCCACCCGGACCAATGGAAGCCCCAAGGTGAAAGCCCTGGCGGTGGGGGTGGGAAGCGGCCCACGTGGCCTGTGTATGAGCTGGTTGGAGCATGCAGCTGCGACCTCCACGCAGAGTTTCAGGGTGAGTTTCTTTGTGAGAGGCTGTGAACGTTGCAAAAGGTTCTTGTATGTTCTGTCCTGTTGCTGCCTGAAGCGATGGCCGCCTGCAGCAACAAAGCCGCGGGAATAAGTTCAGAGGCAGACTGGAAACGAACAGGCTCTTTATTCTGCCAGCTTCTCTTTCCGGCTCCAACAACACCCCAACACGCGATCCACACTCCTCCAACCACACCACAAAATGGCACCGACCCGATCCACAATCTCCCGGGCCAAGTCTCACGAGACCATGGAAGGTGGTAATGCTTATGGCTCACAGCTACCCGCAATCTTAGCTGCCTCCTTAATCAGGGCTCCTGCACTGTTTGTTGTCTTCCACCAGCACTGGACGAGGGTGTCACAGAGTCCTCCCTGGGCCCTGTCTGTCCTAAGATGGGTAGCCTCCTCTCCAGGGAGGCAGGGTTGGGTCTGTGGGGGTCTCCTGGGGATCCCGGACAACAGACGCTTGGCCACGCACCCAGGTAGGAAAGGGGTGGGCAGGCAGAAACTACAACTTTGACTCTCAGGTTTTAGGAAAAGTTAAGTAACAAAACAAAACAACAACAAAAACAAACAAAAAAAAACCCGGATGCCAGAAGACAATTCACAAGAAATGCCAACGTCAGGTTCAGAGGGAGAGGGACCAGCGCTGGGCGCCCGGCTCAGAAAACTTCACCCCAGAAGAGAGGATTGTTCGGGCTTTGGGTGACAGAGCTGTGGTCACAGAGGCCGGGATTCAACAGGCTGGTTGGAGGCAGGAGGTGGCCATGGCGCCAGGCCAGAGCCCACGGGGTGCCTTTGGAGGCTGCCTCGGCCGTCATCTGTGGGCCCCTGTGGTGAGGCTGTGGGACGGAGCTCCCGTGCACATCTTGACCACTCCCCGCCCCTCTGACCCCTGCCTGGCTACCTGTCCTACTGCCTCCCTCTTTCATATTAGGAATTTAGAAATCCAAGTCATAATTCATCTTTCCAGATTGCACCGAGAGCCTGGTTGACGGACAGAAGTGCGTGGTGACAATTAGATCTGCGGCTCTGCCTCTTTGCCCGGGATCAGACTCTCGGGCCGTTCTCTGCAGTCTGTACAACCCGAGGATCAGATGACATTAAGCTTACATTCTCCATAGAAAGCTGTCCCGAGGATTTATTGATGTTTGCAGCATCTGATTACTCTATAGCCAGAGAAGGCCAGGAGGAGAGTCTTATATTTTTCCTGTTGACCTTTGAAAAGTAGCATCCTGTGACCTTCTCCACAAAGCCTGTGACCTTCAAGCATCGAAATTGTCAACTTTTCCACAAATTATGCCACCTTCCCCCCGATATTTTCTTTTGAAGGCATTTGAATAGCATCAGTGTTTGCCTTCACCAATAGAGAGAGCAGCCACTGTGGCCTCCTGGCCCTCCCTCCGTGACACCCTCACCTTGCATGCGAGGCGCTGGCCAGCGGGGGCTGCTTTGAGAAGACAGGAAACAGTTTCGGGTAAGAAGTGCTTCTCACGCCAGATGAGTCCTCGGATCTTGCAATTTTGTGTGCTTTCTCCCTCCTCAGCTGTTTCTCTTTGAAGTAAAGGCTGCTATTTCTTTGTCTAAGTGCAGCTGTGACTAGTCGATCACGGTTTATTTTAAGACGAGAAGAGAACTGGAGCAAAGAAATCGCTATTGTGATTTGTCATCCATTAGCAAAATTCACATGCATCCAGTCTTGTTCAAATATGCAGATGAAGTTTCCATACCTCAAGACACTGAGGCGTGGGTACCCTGCCCAGATGAATGGCGGGGCTGGGGGCTCCCTGCCAATCCTTGCTCAGGCGTTCCAATGGGGCTGGGACTCCGCATCGTCCTTCCTTCCCCACGCCCGCCTCAGTTCCGAGCTCTATTCCTGTGGGTCTGAAGGAGTGCAACGGCTTCCTATCAGGTTTTCTTTAGCATCTGTGTCTCTGACCAATCTTTTCTGCATCCGCACACCCAGGCCAACCCTGAAGTGGCAGGTCAACACTGCCACCGCTCTGTCTGCAATCCTCAGTGGCTTCCTGTTTCCTGTGGGGTAGATGCTCTTACCAGAGCGGTTCTCATCTAACCGCCACTGAAACGCCCAGCCCGTCCCCAGCTCCCTTTCTGATCACTCCTTGCCACTAGAATCATGTGCTCGCCAGCCACGAGCCCCACGGCCAAGCCCTACAGCCCTCCCGCCTCTGCCCTGAAGTGTGGGCTGGGCTCCGCCCCGGGAAGGCCGCCCCTGCTCTGAGGGACACCCTCTCCCTCTCTGTATCATCCATGGATTTCTAGGGTCAATCAGGGCTGTCGCCGTTTTTGTTCAGTCTTCCAGCTTTAGAGCCGGGAGGGCTCATGTTCAGGGGTGAAGGAGATGACCCGAGGCTCCAGGAATGACGACAAGGGTCGCCCTGTGTCGACGGCTCTCGTACAGGCGAGCCAAGTGTTCGAGCGTTTCATTGCGTCACCTCCGTCACCAGGGCCTGGAGCCACACAGGCCAGGCACCTGCAGCCTCCCTCCAGGCACAGAACTGGGGCCAGGACCCAGACCCCGACCAGCCAGCGCCAGAGGCCCCACTCAGCCACTTTTCCATCGCATCTTACTTGGGACACTTTCCACGTGTTATTTTGTCACCTCCGTGGATACTTCGTATTTTACCCACATGCATTTACAAGCCTGTGGGTGGTAGACACTTTACCTTTAAAGCCTTTGAAGCCCACAGCCTAGGTTTTCAATAAGTCCATTAGTGCTGCCTCTGTAATTCAAGATCAGGGGATGTCGAGCAGGTTGGAAAGGCTCCAGAGGTCCCGTGTCCCCTCCGCGTGCCACTGCATGCAAACGGCTTGGCAATGGACTCTTTCCCCCATACACACATTGCAGTCCCATCCCCCACCTGCCTACACCTGCGCACACTCCCACGCTCCATCCTCACACGGGCCACGCACAGGGCTCTGCCAGGATCCTGCTTCCATGCATACAGTTCCCACGGCGTCCCTTAACAAGCACCGGAGTTCAAAGCCTGGCTGTGCTGTGCCCGCGCTCCACAGAGCTCCGAACGTCATATCCACGCCTCTCTTTAGCAACCGCGGGCGCAGCTGCAGTCATTTCCAACTCAGTGCATTTCAAATATATATGTGAGTTTAACCTTCACAGTAAGACCACAAAGTGGAGAGCAGCGCGAGCCCACTCCCTGTGCCCCAGGGCTGGGACATCTGCTCAGCAGTGCCAGGGTCAGGAGAAAAGGGCTGTTTTTTTTTTTTTTTTTTTTTTTTTTTCCCTTTTCTTTTCTTTTTTTTTCCCAGATCTTGTTCTGGGCTAGACTGTGTGAAGCAGCACCATGCACTGCACCGCGTAGTTCTCCTGGTAACAATGGGGCCAGGTCTTTTAATCTTCATTCAATAAAAGAGGAAAACAATGCTTTAAAGAGCCATAATTCACCCTGATCACAGGGCGGTTAAGAGCTGGGACCAACTCACCTCAAATTCTAGAACCTACGCCCTGCTCACCACACCCCTGCAAGGCTGTGCTGCTGCAGGTAGGATGGAGGGGCGAGGCGGCCCCCACCTGCAGGTGTTGGCAGGTGTGCTGTGCTCTTCCAGCACTGATGGATGGGCGAGTTCAGGGAGGCTTCCATATTTGCAGTGAAGCAATCTCCAAGTTTCCATTTGACCCACCAAGAAATCGGGCAATCACCTGGAAGGGGTGGAATCAGCTAGACACGAGCCCTTGCTCGTCGGTGGTAGAAGCGCAGGCCAGGTGGAGAACCATTAGAAAGATCGCGTGACCAGGACTTTGCTGGAATTTATCTGGTCCCTGTGACAACCTTGTAACTATGTAAAGACAACGAGGCTGCAGAGGTGACAACAGAAGCTTTCATAAGCGCATCCCTAATGAAACGGATTGAAAGGAGACTGATGAGCAGAGTGAAAGGACCGGGTTTATCTGAGCTAGTTGCTGTGTGTTTCTGTTAGCATGGTGGAGCAAACACCGGTAGCTGCGCTGAGTTCACTGATGTGGTTGTAGGAATTGGCTTTGTTGATCCTTCCTCCTCCTTCAAAGTTGCCCCTGTGACGAATTTCCCTCTTTCTCTGGTGGCTGGTCTGTCTCAGTTTCCTTCATGGATCCTTCCTTGCCTAGTTCTTTCAGGTTGCCCTGCTCCTCAAGTTTCCTTTGAGGTCATCCTCATGCCTCACTCCTTGGATGACATTCCCTGCGTCTATAGCTTCAATTTGCCATCTTTTTTCTTGGTACTTGGGCTTGAACCCAGGGATGCTTAACCACTGAGTCACATCCCCAGCCCTTTTATTTTTATTTTGAGACAGGGTCTCTCTAAGTTGCTTTGGGCCTCACGAAGTTGATGAGCTGACCTTGAACTCATGATCCTCCTGCCTCAGCCTCCCAAGCCCCACATTGCCTAGATTCAGTCTGCCATCTTTAAAGGGGACCAGTCTGGGCATTCAGACCTGTGTGACTGCTGGTACCTCTGCTTTCTTGTCCTGTGCTCCCTTCATATTCAAGCCAGCCCAAACTCAGCTCTTTCTCTCATTATAAACTTAGTCCTCTGTTGCCGCCTGAAGCAATGGCCGCTTGGAGCAGCAAAGCCACGGGAATAAGTTCAGAGGCAGACTGGAAACAAACAGGATCTTTATT
This sequence comes from Tamias sibiricus, assembly GCA_025594165.1. Classification (NCBI taxonomy): domain Eukaryota; kingdom Metazoa; phylum Chordata; class Mammalia; order Rodentia; family Sciuridae; genus Tamias; species Tamias sibiricus. The sequence continues at coordinate 146,998,265 of CM046666.1, forward strand.
CTGTCAGTTTCTCTCTCTGGCTCTAACAACTCTAACACGTACCACACACCAGCAAACAACCAACAACCAAAATGGCCCCGACCCACTCCGCGCTTGGCCCAAGTCTCTCGAGATCCTGGGACAAGTCTCGTGAGACTACGGAAGGCGGCAATGTCCAAAACTCCATGGCCCGAAGTCAACAGCAATCATAGCCGTCTCCCCAAACAGGGCTCCTGCAGTCCTCCTCCTGTGGTCAGGGAATGCACCTTCTTTTTGGCCACTTGTCCTGGCCAAAAATCCTGGCCGTGACCTCTTGATTTCCCTCTGTTTCCAACACTCACGTGTTCAACCTGTTGTCCTAGCTCCTGACCACTTCCCCACACACCGTCCTTCCCCGTCCCCATTGCTCCCTTCATTCTGGCCGTTGTTGTGCTACCTTGAGGTGGTGGAAGTTTTCCCGTCCCTGGACCTGACATCGCCTGCTTTGTGCCACACTCAATGATGCAGCCAGGATGGTCTTTTTAACATACACATCTTGTCATGCACTGGTCTGATCAAGGCAATCCAGTTGCTTCTGTACCTCTGAACAGCAATTTTGTGACAGAGTCTTCTCTGCCCTGAGTGTTCTGTCCACACCCTGCATGGACTCAGCCCACAGGACCCCGGCCTCCCTCCACACAGCCCCCGGCCAGATGACATTTTTCACATCTCAAACAGGGCGTGCTTTCCCGAGCTCGTCCGTGACATTCCCTCCCTGGTGTGGCTGGCTCCTGCTCACGTTCTCTTCCTCATCTTAGTGTTCCTTTCCTTCGAAACCTCTGACCCTCCACGCCCCAGCCAGCTGTGCCTTGTACGTGCTCAGCCAGCGGTCACTTCTGAGAGGTACGACGGCTTGAAGATGGGCGCGTGAAGATGGGAGGGGGCATGGTTGGGACTCAGATGCTCAAGGGCGTGCTGAGATTTGGTGAGTCGGACGTCTCTTCCTCACAAACGAGACAAGCCACATTTGTCCTGTGGTGGAGTCGCTGGCGGGAAGGTCGGGAAGGTGATATACCCAGACATTTTCAGAATGTCCCCTGGCAGCCTCCACGGGACTTTCTGGCAGATTACACAACTTCCACTCTCTCCCAAGTTTTCCTTGCTTAACTGAACAGATTTCCATTAAAGCAAGCTAGGATTTAACCTCAGAGTTGAACCGTCCTGTCTAATTTGTATCTTTGTAACATGCTTACAACGTTGATTCATCTCTTCCTGAAGAATTTTTATTTGTTCATATGGATCACAAGAGTTATGACCTTGAAATTTGAGAAGAAAGTGAAGAATTAATTAAAAATAAAAACAGGGAACATAAAGCCGGTGGTTCCATTGCCAATGCCAGTTCAACCGCCTGCTCCTGGCTAGTAGGTAAAACATTCCATGAATTCAAGTTGAACTTACAGCTAGCATTTGAGACAGTTCAAGTTCAAGTCTGTCGTCTGTGAAAATATTACTGGTTATTGCTTATTTTCTTCTTTGGATGTTCGTTTGAATCATGCGATGTTTTTATTACTCTGTATAACATTTGAAAAGGTGTGTAGATAAAAACACATTCTACTGAAGAATATATTGTGCCATAAACCATCATATAATAACCAAATGACATAACCTTGGTACGCTGTAGGTTCTCAACAAATGTTTATTCAAATAAACTGAATAATGCTAGTTAATGTATGATTGATTTTAACTTCAGATAATTTAGTTGCTGTTTTTTTAACAAGCTTTTTAAATCTGCTTTCTGTAGTATAGGGAATTTTATTTTAATATATATTAACTGCTTTTCTTTATGTGCTGATGAATTGCATGACAGACATTGTCCTGAAAAATATAAAACCATATATTAGGAAGAAGCGATGTTGAAGAAAGAGAAGAGTCATTTTGCCCAATTCAGCTAGTTAAATCCTGAGAGTGTTTAATTCTTTATTTTGTCATTCTTATAATCAGCTGAGTCTCAGATAATCTTGGAAGAAACACACTGTACTGTTTTATTAAGAAAGAAATAGCTGTTTTCCAGGCAGGAAAAAAAAAAAAAAAAAAAAAAACATAGTAAAAGGCACGGTTCCATGGCTGAGATAATGGAGTTCAGAGTCCTGCACCACGAAGTGGGGAGAGGCTGCCTTCCACAGCACGGTTCTGAAGTGCGGCCGGCCTGGGGGGTCCTGAAGGCTGGTTCTGGAAGGAAGCCCGCGGGCACTGGTGCCGACTGCTGCGGACCGCGTCTCAGGCAGAAGCACGCACACACTTCATGCTTCGTGTTCATACACAGAAATAGACCCATCCTCAAATCAGGTTGCTGTGAACAACTGAGAAACATTGAAAATACTTCTGGAAAGAAACCAATTTTGAGTGTAAGGTCACTGATTGTTTTGCTTATAAAGTATCTCAAGTATATTGGGGGCTTGGCTCAAGTCCTCACATCTTGACGTTTACACACCATAAGCGCTCTCTTCAACATGAATGGTCCTTTTGGCTAAACCTTTTACTAAATTTGGGAAGTTTTCAGTCATTACTTCTTCAATTATTTTGTTCTTCCCCACGCTCTCTTCTCTCCTGGGATTCCGGTTAGATGCTCGAGTGTATGCATGTCTGGTAGGTGTCTGAGGTGTCGTTTATGTTTATTTGATTACTTTTCTCTCAAATCTGCAGATGGAATAGTTTCTATCTTCAAGTTCACTGAATCTGCTATTAAACCAAGCTCATAACATTTCCATTTTATTTATATTTTTAAACTGTAGAATATGCTCTTTGAAAAAACCAATTTTTTAATTTCTCTTTTGGGATTGTAAATTCATTATTAGGATACTTTTTAAAATTTTAGTTGTAAATGGACCTTTATTTTATTTATATGTGGTGCTGAGACTCGAACCCAGGGCCTCACACATGCTAGGCAAGTGCTCTACCACACTGAGCCACAACCCCAGCCCCTGAGGATACTTGTTTTTTTGAGACTCCGAATATATTTGTGATAATTGCTTTAAAATCTTGTCCGCTAATTGCAACATTTTGGTTATCTTGGGGGTTTTCTGTTCTTTTTCTTTCTTTTTTTTGGACAGGTTTTTCTCTTGGGCTCTGATCCATCTTCTGTCCCTCCACGTGTCTAGTGATTTCTAGGTATAGTTGGGACATACTGATGTGTATGGAGACTATGGTCACTGCTCCGTCCCTCTGGGGAGTGTTGGATTTTGTCTTTGCAACCAGTTAACTTGCCTGGGCTCAGGTGCCAGTCTCCATCTCCCCGCAGTGGGTGGAGGCATAGATCTTTGCTGTTGTTTCAGCTTCCAGCAGCTGTTTTCTTTCCATGGACATCCTTGGATCTCTGCGAGGAAGTCCTCTCTGCTTCAAGGTGTCCTTCTGTCTGTGCTGCTGTTCTGCTGTCCATCTGTTCTGTCCTCTGACACTGGTGGCCAGTACGGTGGTCTTTCTGTTGCACGGAATTCATGATGGGGAGGACCCTCAGGTGAAAAGCTGAGGATCCACAAATCTCCCCTGTTGATGTTTCTACCTTTCAAGCCTAAAGTCGGATCCAGTTTTTTTCTGTTTCAGTTTTTATCAAAGCAGGCGTTCTCTAATTGTCTTCTGTGAAAGGGAGATCTCACCTACTACTCCACCAGTCTGTCCTTTGGTGGACATACATTGTAGTGACTTGGATGGGCCACGTAGGTGAATGATCAGTTTTAGAGATGTGGGTTCATTCACACACAGAATTAGCAATGGCCAAGGAGAGGAGCTGGGTGCAAAGTGACTTTGAAACAGTGAAGCTCAAGGCACTGAAGGTATTTAGTCATGCAGTCCTTGAAGTGTCTTGCTGTCTGGATGCTTATAGAAAACAGAGATAAAATTTGCAGTACATATATTTAAGGTGAGATGAGGAAAACTGTTCTCAAGAAAATGAAAATCCAGAAAAATCAGGAGGATAAAAGTTGTGGAGGTGAAGGAGGCGCAGAACTCACAGGTACTTTGTATACAAACAGTGTTATGTGAAAGGAGGCTCAATGGGTGCATTATGAATTGTAATGCATTCTACTATTACAAATACAGCAACATTGAATTAAAAAAAAAGCAAATAAATAAATAAATAAATAAAGATCACCCTTGACCACAGGACAGCAGAAGGCCAAGGCCTGGCCTGTCTCAGTGAAAGAAGCAAAATCCCCCATAGCGGGGCTCCGAACCTGTTCAGAATTATGTATGTAGTTCTTACTTCATCTGTTGGTTCAGTGTTTTGCAGTTATGTTTAGGTTTTTTTTTTTTTTTGGGCGGGGGTCTTTAACAAAGAAGGCTCTCTAGAGGGGTATGGTGGCACATGCCTGTAGTCCCAGAATTTGGGAGACTGAGGCAGGAGGATCACAAGTTTGAGGTCAGCCTTAGCAATTCAGCAAGGCCCTAAGCAACTGTATCAAACTAAAAAGTAGTAGAAGGGCTGGGGATGTGGCTCAGTGGTGAAGCACCTCTGGGTTCTATCCTCAATACCCCCCAACCCCTCCAAAAAAAAAAAAAAAAGAAAAGAAAGAAAGAAAGAGAAAAAATTTCTCTAAATATTGTTATTGATTTAGAACTCAATGGGAGATTGTTTGAAGATTTGGCCCTAGAATGGGCAAAACTGTTTGGCAGTTCGGGTACAAAGTGCTGAATACATAAACAGTGACTATGTATGCGAAATGAACAATTGTAAAGTGGAGAACGGGAACACTTTTTTATTTTATAAATTGTTATGGATTCGGTTTAAATCACAGAACAATATACTGAGTAGTAATGGGAACATTGTCTCTGAGCCGTTTTATACTGTACCAAGCCCAGTGAGCAACTGACCTGTAACCGTACATTTAAAATGGTGATAAATATCTGATAACTTTGCATGAGCGAGGACACGTCCAGGAGGTAAGACGCTGTGTGATCATGCAGTGGGAACGAAGAGACAGAGTCTCAGCTCTGAGAACCTGCACACTGGGCGTGCACCTGGGTGGAAGCACCCGCTTTGCTGGCGGTGAACAGCACCAGGATGCGGCCTCTCCCGGCCCCCGGGGCTGCTCCCGGTCGCGGCTTCCGCTGGACCCCTCTTCACTCCCAGCACTGGGCTTAGTTTGCTTCTGGAATACACCATTGTTTTTCCAATCCATTACTTGATTTCCTGTCCTTCTCATAAAGAGCATGTCATCAGTATGAATTTTAAGAATTATTTAGCATTGAAAAAAGTAAAAATAACCTGGAAAGTTTAAAGGCTAAAAGTTACCCCCCAAATTTCCATCTAATAGTTTTTTTTTTTAACAAATATTTTTGATGCACAAACGACAGAAAGATGCACGGAGCCTGACTCTAAGCTCGCTGAACCCACACGGTGAGCACATCTCCTCACCTCAGCCCAGGCCCAGGAGTAAAGCACACCCAGCGCCTGAAGTCCCCCTTGTTCCTCGCTGCGTCCTGGCCACGGCGGCGGGTCTCCACCCTCCCCGCTTCTGTTCTCTGTGGGAACTCGTGTACTGATGCCATCCGTGCTCTTGCGTGGGGTGTCAGGAGACTCAGCCACACCGCTCCGTGCCGCACGTCATCCAAGGTCATTCCCATGGCTGCAAAGGATTTCACATCATGGGCACACCAGGCCTTGTTCACTTTTTCTCTCGTTGGCGATACCGGAGTCGTGCTCCAGGGCTTAGCTGTCGTAACCACGGCTGCTCTGAACTGCTTGTGCAGGTCTTTGGAGACACAAAGGCACGCATTTCCACACATGCATAGGAGTGCCATTTCTCGGCTACAGGCTAAGCATGTGTGAGCATGGACACTCACACCAGCCACTTGTGAGTTCTGCTTGTTTCACTCTCACCAACTTTTGACATATTAGCATTTTAAAATTTGGTGGGTGTAAGAGCCTTAATGAGGAGGTAGCTAAGATGGCGGCTGGCTGAGAGCCAAAGAGGAGGTGTTTAAGTGTTTTCTCCTGACCTTATTGTAATCAACTAGGAATCTTTCTGTGCCCGTGAACACTGTGTGACGCACCTGTAAGTTGAGCTTATGACACGTGTATACTTGTTAAGGTGAAGAGTATTTAACCAGGTAGGATTGGAGTTGTGTGGGGAGAGGTTGTTGGAGTTGGAGAGAGAAGTCAGCAGAAGAAGCAAGAATAAAGAGCCTACTCATTCCCAGTCTGCCTCCGAATTCTTTCCCGCGGTATCATTGCTGCAGGCAGCAGCAGCTGCAGGCGGCAACAGGTGGGGGTCACGCAGTCTAAGGACACGGCCCATGTTTTGGACCTCCTCTTTTGAGAGCCTTTTCACCTGGGCTCCCATCTGCCTTACTCTTCGTGGTTGGTAGGGGTCTTTTATCACATTTAAATGGAGTCTACAATGATAAGGTCCAATACAGCATCAAATTAGCACTTGCCTAAGTCCTCAGCTGCTCCCGAGGCTCACGGGAAGTTTCCTATGACAGCCACCGAGGCCCATTTCTACTACTTTTGGCGTGTTCTCCTGGCAGGCCCAGGCCAAAAGGAGGTGAGCGAGGAGGGTCTCCACGGGTGCCCCTGTCTTGCCTTCCTGCTCCTCTTGCACAAACGGGAAGGAGTTAGTGTCAGCCTGTGAGCTTAGTGAACAGCGTTTGTCCCAGTGGTTGGATGGGGACCAACAACCCCCAGAAACAACATTCACCGAATGTCCTGCGTCAGCGCTGAGATTGCAGGGAAATGGAAGTCTTCTGTGGTCTTGGCACTGGGGACTCCCAGAAGTTAAAGGACTGTTGGATGTCAACATGTTGAAGTGAAAGTTGGCCCTTGGTGGCACCCTGAGACCTGGTGGCCCACCTCTGCCCAGGTACCTCCGTGAAGGGAAACCCAGCTCCAGTTTTCTAGACAAACTGACCATTGGTCAGGTCTAAGTGTGGACAGCTCTTTGTTCACAAGGGACATGCTTCTCTGCTGCTTCCGCCCACGGGTCCCGGGGCTTCCCTTGGAGGAAGGAGTAAGGCCACTTGCTCACTCTCTCTCCTTAGAGAGATGTTCTTCCGATATTTGAAGATATCTGAAGATATATTCTTCCGCTATTTGAAGACAGTCATCGCGTCATGATGCTCCCGCTTAATTTTTCATTTAGGCTGAAAATAAAAACTTACCTCTTTGGAACAGGCACCTTTAAACAGGGAAAAACAGCACCATAGTCAAAGAACACAGTAAGACTGAAGACGCGGGATCTACCAGGGGCTTTTCTAGTTCGTACCATCCATCACTTCTCCTTTTGTTTATCCTCTCTTTATTAAACCGTGATTACCAAGTGGCTCCTGGTGGGCTCATGAAAACCCTAACTTCCATTATTACAGGTACTGCCCTTCATTTTGTAGCCCAGTTTCCTTCCTGGCTGCCAACACCAGCTGTTACCTTTTTTCTGATCATTGTTAACAGAAGAATTTTGCAGAGAGCATCTTTAAAGCGTTTGGCCCTGGTGAATAGCCCGGCTCTCCTCAAATTTCACTTCTCTGTGTGTTCGTATTCCAAGGTAGTTTTCAAAACTGCTCTAATGCGTCTTTTCTCAGTTACATGAGGAAATATCATTTAGAATTTTTCTTTTCCTGGAATTCAAGAACATTTGCGGGGCTGTTCTGAACAGAGACTGCACTGTTCATTTCTACCTTCGAGAGGAAAAAGAGAGCTAGCCAGGGATTTGTTGATTCATGATAATAGAGAAACGGCCTGGCACAGGGAGGCGGCTCTTTTAGAATTGATTTTCACTGTGCACGACCGTTGATTCACTCAACAGTCGATGAATATTCATGAAGTGTCCTCCTACGTCAGGCCCCTGCTGCAGAGTGGAGGGCGCCAGGTACACATTGCCCTCACCTGGGACGCACAATGACGCGGCTCTGGAGCTCCCACAGTGCGTTTTTTCTTAGCGCCTTGTGGATGCACATGATGGTGAGCGTCACTGTGAAAATATACACATATACATTCCTATAGGGCCACAGGACAGCTAGGTCACGTTAGTTCCCCTGCTCTTCCTTTATCCTGACCCGCCCCGGTTCCCTGCACCTACTCCACTGTTCTTTTTTCTATTTTGATGGAATCCCTCTTTTCCTTTCTCTCTTTGTGCCCCCTTATTTTGGACTAGCTTCCTCGTATCAGAGAAAACATTTAACCTTTGACCTGTCGAGTCTGACTTATTTCACTCAGCATGATAGTCTCCAGTTCCTGCAAATGCCATAATTTCATTCTTCTTTACAGCTGAATAATGTTCCATTGTGTGCATACACCACATTTTCTTTATCCATTCACCTGTTGAAGGGCACCTAGGTTGGCTCCATAGCTTGGTTATTGTGAATTGTGCTGCTATCAACATTGATGTGGCTGTGTCGCTGTAGTATGGTGATTTGAGATCTTTTGGATGTATACCTAGGAGTGGGACAGTTGGGTTACATGGTGGCTCCATTCCTTTTTTTCTGAGGACTCTCCATACTGATTTTCAGAGTGGTGGCACTAAGTTGCACTCCTACCAACAATGTATGAGTGAACCTTTCCCCCGTATCCTCGCCAACACTTATTATTATTTGTATTCGTGATATTTCTGACTGGGGTGTGATGAAATCTCAATGTAGTTTTGATTTGCATTTCCCTAAGTGCTTGAGATGTAGAAGGTTTTGTTCATGTATTTGTAGGCCATTTGTTATTTCCTCTTTTGAAAAGTATCTGTTTAGTTCTTTTATCCATTTATTGATTGCTTATTTGTTCTTTTGGTGTTTTTTGTTTCTATTACCTTTAATACTACTGTTAGTACCACTGTTGCTGTTACTATTTTGGTCCTGCTTATGAGTAGGAGGCCTTAGACAAATTATTCAATCTTTTTGGCTCTTCCTGCCTCAGAAAATTAGGAAATGAAACTAGATAACTGTTTCTGTCCACAAAATATTAATACCTAAGACAGACAAAAATAAGAATGGTGGAGAAGATCATTGTACAAATATTTTGGGGATGCTAATTGAAGCAAAGTTGGCTTACTTACTAAAGAATTTCCCTTTAGTATGTTAATATGCATTGTACATTTCCAAAGTGTGCATAAAATTTGTTTGGATGTAAACTATTTTTTTCCTGGTACTTCTCAGTATTAACAAAACCAACATATTAGGAATAACACCTTCATTTCAGGGAAGGTAAATTTTTCCCTGTCAATGATTTCCTAGGTTTTCCCCAACTTGAATGTTCTGTGACTCCTTCGCGTCACAAGCTTTCCTAGGTCTAGGGCAACCACACATCTCTTTCTGTGAGATAAATTAATGATTAATAGTGTACCATTTTTCTCTAAAACAGTTCCCACTTTGAATGATAAGTTACACAGTCACCCTACCTGTTGAGTGATCTTCACTCTTTCCATGAATATTACTTAGCCAGTTGCTTCAGTCGCCCACAGAGCTCCTCAATCCAGAGCTATCTATTGGATGTGGGATAACAGGAAGACCTACCTCCCCCTCACACCACCTTCTTTCAATTGACTGCCACCAATTTCCTTTATATGATTCTCTGCTTAAACAGAGAATGGAGACTAGAGCTGAATCCCATGAACTGTGTGCAGAGCAGTATTTACTGAGCATCTATTGGGCATCCAGTTTTCCTGTGATAATGACACGATGTATGAAAAAAAAAAAATTTGAGACATTTTATCTTTGCTTCCAAGGCTTTTCAAATCTATCCCTGCTGGGTGGTGGCATGTGTTTGGCAATGCATTTTATAATGTCATAAATGTATACATTAATCAACAATCCCCATGGTGGTTACTAAGACAAGTCAATTATATTTATCACTGCTGCTTGGAGGGTGAGCTTTTTAACACATGAATCAATAATCTGAATAAAAGCATATGAATCAGATGATGGCTAATTGGCTCCTGAGTGCCCATATTTAATTGTGACATTGATTTGATGTTAAATTATTAGCTTTTCCATCCCTTTCACTCTCATCTCTGCCTGTTTCCGTGGCAGTGATACACACTGGTCTCGGGAGCGGCAGGTGGAACCTGGAACCCGGTGGGGTGGGGTTCCAGGGGGGTTCCTAAGCAAGCCACAGAAGCAGCAGCCGGGCCAGGCTGATTTTGATTTACAATAACCAGACTTTACTGCTTTACTGGGGAAATAACAAAAGTTTTTTTTTTTTTTTTTTTTTTTTTTTTTTTTTTTTTAGGGATCTAAGAAGTTGGAATTTGAATAACAAGAAGTAAGCTTAGAATGCTATGCACAGAATTTAGACAAAGCTTGAAAGAAAGAAGGAAAATTAGATGCGCTCATAGCCGTTTTCCTTCCTCCAAGGACATGCGAATTCAACAGCTGGTTGATTGGGGAGTGTTGGGGAAGAAGCCTGGAATAGGGGTGCTCCTGGGTTCGGGGGTTTCCTGCTTTGCAGCCTCATCCATTAAGACCTTGGGAAGGAACAGAAGGCTCAGACCCCCTTGGAGACAACACCTACTTTTCTGGGCCCACCAGGAAGATGACTGGTCTTCAGAGGATGGGTTCAGAAGGGCCCTGGAATTAGGGCACCATGAACCTAGACAGCAGATTCGAAGAAGCTTTTAGCTGGGCTTGCTGGTGGCCAGGGGAAGGTCTGCACCCCTGCATGGTGCAGGAAGTCCCTCTGGGGGTTCCGGAACACGTCCTCTCCCTACTGGGGGACTAAACAGGTACTGGGGAACCCTGAGGATTGGGAGCAGCCTGGGGTCAGGTCAAGGTCAGAGAGGTTTGATAAGATGCCAGAGAAAGATACCTACTGGTTGGAAAGATAACCCCTCTGCAGTTCTGTTGGACAACCCGGGGGAGGGGAGAGAGGCAGCGAGGAGAGGGGAGGGCACCTGCCCTGGCGCAGGGACAACGGGCAAGTCCCCTGGGACACAGGTGGGGGGAGGAAGAACAATGAGAGGGGAAGGGAGAATTGGGGGTCAAGCTATTTCTCAAAGAGACTTCTTAAATCCTAAGTTACTGGGTCGTGTTGAATTTTTATTTTTGAACAAAATTCCAGCCCTCCCTTGAAGGAAGAGCCTGAAAGGTCAAGTACAGCTGAGCCGGCCGCTAAGGGAGGCCTCTCGCGGGATGTTCCGCACAGGGGCGATGCTTGAGGAGGCAGCGGGACCCCAGGCCAAGGAGCAGCAGCCCCCTGTGCCCCGCACCCTTCAGTAACCCCAAAGCACAGTTTTGTTGCATACTGTACACAAGTTTGGCGCCCTAGCCCTTGGCTAGGAATAAAGTGTGCGTCTGTGTGTGCGAGTGTGTTTCTGCGCGTGCGAGCATGTGTGTGCGTGCATGTGTGTGTGTGTGTGTGCGTGCGTGCGTGTGTGGTTTAATAAGGTTCTCCTCCTGCCCGACTGGCATGTCACTCACTCTGCATCCTGCGCGGTCTCCTGGGTCTTCGCTGCGCACCGCCCTCTGGCTTCCTGCTGCGACCCTCTGGGCTCCGGGCGCACCGCCCTCCCACGTGAGTTGGGGACTGCTCAAACCATCATCCCGCTGGTGGGCGGAAGAGTGCTTGGGGCTCTAAGGTAGGTGAATCTGAGCTGATCGGTACTCCTAGAATCACAGCTGACTTTAAGAAGTAGGTCTTCTATTGAAAAGTAAGTGTGAATTGGTTTTTTTAAAATAGATTAGGCCACTTAAATTTACACCAAAGTGGTCTGGTGAAAGAATGTAATTGTGAGTTCTTTCGAAAAAGTGACAAAGCACATGTGGGTTGGTTAATTACCATTTTTAGTTATCGATTTTGTCAAGCACCTTTTTTCTTTGTGCTGGGCACTCCTCTAGGTGTTTTTTTTTTTTTTTTTTTTTTTTTTTTTTTTTTTATCTTGGTTGTAAATTCATTTTGCTAATACAGATATTTTGCTTAAACTAAGACATCTGTGTTTCTCTGTGTGTGAGTGTGAGTCGTGGAGTCCCTTCCAAAGTTGTCCAAAGGGGGAAACAAAAGAAAACCTGTATTTTTTTTTTTTAAATGGTAGTTTCCCCTTTAAGGGCTTTAAGACCCCTACTGCATTATTTTTTTGCATTTCCCCTTGAGTTCAAAGATCCCTGAATTGCTAGGAGTAGTGCAGAGTGGGTCCAGGCAGCCCTCTGCCCACCAGCCCAGCAGTGAGCCTCAGCCGGCCTGCCCCTCCCCACAAGGGCTTCTTCTACCCAGCACCACCTCTGGAGCAAGGTTTGAAAGCTTCAAGGGAACAACGGCATTTGGGCCTGTCATCAATCTCAGCCAATGGATTCTGACATTTTAAGCCACCTGAAGTTTGTTTTATCATTTAGTAGCCATTTAGTAAGCACCTAGTGTGTGCCAAACACTCAGACTCTATGGGTGTACCTGAGGGCAAGACTATTTTCAAAGAAACCAGCACATGAGTAATTGATCGAAATATGCTCCTCATTTGTCCATTCAAAACCCCCTATTCATGCTGATTTTGTGTTCAGAGATAAATATTTTTCCAGGGATTATTTGCAAAGTACTTAGCGAGGACCAGCTCACTTGGCCTGCTGGTCGGGCAGGGACTGCAGGATCTGTTGGGACACCATTTAGGTGAAAGATGTGAGTGGAGGGTGGAGCCTAGCAGCAGGTGGGCCTGACCACAGCATCAGAACTGGGTGTGGGGCATGCGCACAGGTTGGGGTGAATGACACCCACAGCCTCAGGCTACCAGAAATAGCCTGCAGGAGTTAGGGACACAGCAAGCGGGGGGGAGCCTTCTCCTTTGCTCTGTATACGCTGCCTTTAAGGAAACCTCAGTCCCACCTTTAGCAGATTAAGCTTTTATTGGTCATTCATTATGTGGTATGTGTCACTTCTATTCATTTAGGAAAGGGATCCATCAATTTGGGTTGGCAGTTTTGGCAGATTCTGCTAGTTGCCAGTCTAACACCATCAGATATGCCCTTGACACTTAAAATAACGATTAGTTTTCCTAGACTCTTGGCCACGCTACGTGGTCATCTGACTGAGCTCTGTCTAATCATTTGGGGTCTTCCTGCAAGGTGCCTAATGAGATCTGACTCACCTTTCTCTGCCCTCTTTTCTATTGTCTGGAATACAGATGTGATTGTTGGAACCAGGGCTGACTTGTCCACTAGGCCCAGCAGGCTGAGTACCTAGTATCCACAATAATTTTAGTGACTCAATAAAAAGTTCGAATTCTTGTTAAAATCAGAAAGAAAAAATAAACTTTTAAAAGTGCTTTAACATAATGCTAACAGATCTGTCCTTATACCAGTGTAGGCATAGAATGTCATTTTTGATATTTCTTCAAGAATCCACTCATTATGGTAAAAGTGCCTATAATAAGGGTCCCTTTCATGTCACAGGGTCCACTTCATGCTTTGAATATAAACCTTGCTGCTTGACCCCTGGTGGCTAATTTTAAAATTGACATGTTGACATGCACATGCCCATAATCCAGTGACAAGGAGGCTGAGGCAGGAGGACCACAAGTTTGAGGCCAGTCTCTGCAACTTAGTGAAAACTTGTCTCAAAAATGGGGGAAGGGGACACTGGGACATAACTTATTGGTGAAGTGCCCCTGGGTTCAAGCCCTAGGACCCAAAAATTTTAAAAAATAAAATAAAATTGACATTTTTTTCTTTTCCTTTTCTCCCTCTCACCCTCCCTAGACTCAGGGGAAACAAGATTAACGATCTTTCTGTCCTGAGCTGAGTTGTCTGTCTTCCGGCTCACTGAGCACAGAAGTGAAGAGGTCCAGACTTGGGAGCTGGGTCTCAGTGGGTCTCTCTCAAGGCTATGATCACGCCGTGGATTATGACTCCAGAGAGACCCTCCTGGAGCTTAGTCTGCGTATCGCCACTTTCAAAGTCCTCTGCTTCTTCTAGCAGTTAGAATCACAGCCTCTGAGATGTGAGCCTGCTGTGTTCTTCTTTGCAAGCAAATGAATCAAACTTCTGCTTATTTTTTCTCATTGTTGGATTAGCAGTAGGGACAAGGACCAAGCTTTCGGGTATCATGCCAGGATCAGCAAAAATCAGACTGCAGCTCTGGTTAGAGCCACACTTTGGGACGGACAGGGAGGAACGAAGGTCCCCAGAGTGAATGGGCAGCCGCAGCACAGTAGCTCGCCCTCCTGCGTGGCCAACGCCCACGTTTTGGCCAGCATATCTGAGTATATGCTGCAGGTGGTTGTTTTCCATTCCCGACTAAGGCAGCCATTCCCCTCTGACCAGCCCTGCTGGCCTCTGAGTGACTGAGTGCAGACACGACGGGCCGTGGCAGCCAAGGAGCTTCCCCCAGGCCCTGTGCACACGCCCACACCCCCGCTGCCCGGCCAGCAAGATTGGGTCATGGGATTGTCACACACTGTCTTCACACGCACCTCCAGTGCAGGGCTACGATCCCACAGTGGACTTTATATCGTCGCACATTTGGACAAAGCCATTGCAGCCAACGTTTCAGAATCTTCAGATGATTTCCTCTCTTCAAAACCAGGCAGAAAATCGACCTTCTCCCAGCTGTTGGGTTTCTTAAGGAACTTCCGGGGGGACGTCCCACGGACATACCCAGTGTCTTCTCCTCACCCTCTTCCCCTTGTGTCCAGGCCAAGGCTGGGCTCTCATTCTGCCCTGCGCCCTCAGGTCCCAGTGGCACTCAGTTCACATGGAAGAATTCCCAGCGTCAGGTGGAGTGTGTTTAAAGAGCATCCAGTAACAAAACCCTTCCGGGTCCACTTCAGAAACGGGCGTGTCCAGGTCTTCTGACGCTCCTTCAGGTAGACCAGTGAGAATGCCCACGTCTGGCTTCAGAACTTCCTCGGCTTCTTGATTGCCATCTGACTCGGGTACAGGTCAAAGATCGGTCACCTCCCAAGGAGGTCCCCGGAATCTCAGACTCACTGGACACTTCCGAGTGTCGGCTGAAATAAAGCCTTCCTTGGAGACGTTCCTTCTCCCAGAACCTGTCCTCTTCTGCACTTAGCAATTCATCCTCATGGCTTCAGCGCGGGGAGAGAAGGCTCCTAGATGGGAGGATGGGCAGGAGCACTGCAGACGACAGAGGCCCTTCCTCCCGTGACCCTCCTCTCTGCCGGGGCTTTCTCCCTGTGGCATCCCGTGTGCAGCCAGCACGGGTTGCTGTGGGTGTGTGCGGCGCCGCCCTCCAGCAGGTCGGAAGCAGCCGGGGAAAGGTACCACCTCCTGCATCAGGTGCAACATTTCGGCTTCAAGCCTGGATCACAACAAACCCGCGAGAAAACGAATCCAGGTCGCTCTGAGAAAAGAGGTGCACTTGCCCACGGGAGGCCTGGGTACCGCAGAGAAGATGAGGGAGGACAGGACGGAACTGGAGCTGCCCAGAGGTGTCGTCTGCGAGACCCAGCAGGCGAGCACCGAGGTGTCCCAGCACGTGTGCAGAGCCGGACGGCAGCCGGGCAGCGGGCGAGCAGTGGGTGGCACACGGGGCAGGTGTGCGGTGGCCACAAGCCTGCAGCACGGCCCAGCACTCTTCTCTGCCTGTGCCCCATCCTCTCCGTCTCCTCTCGTCTTACTCCTCTTTCTTCTTCTTTCCTTCCTACGCCTCTCAGTGCCGTAATGCTGCAAAAAGACCTTGACACGGGTTCTGGCGTTACTGTATCAGTTTTATGGAGAGATATTTAAGTCTTACTTTTATGATATCCCAGGGTGGTAGAAAGTTACTAAATTATTTCCGTTATGTCTCTGCAGCTGTTACATAATTGTTACATGCCCCATCACACTTTACTGCCCGAGGATTGACTGCTCTGGGAGCTGTACCTGTAAGGTATTAAAAAATATAAGAAATAATGTTATTAGGAGTTTGCTGCTAAAAGGCTCAACAGCATTTGAAAACAAACTTTGTCCTTCTTTTGGAAAAAAAACTTTTTTTTTTTTTTTTAAAGGCGCTGACGCCTGGCTGAGTGGGTGCAGCTGGTAATCTTTGCATCTGTCTCGAGGGGTCTCAGAACGCTTCCTTTCCACCGTCCTCTCTCCCACTTGAGAATTGGGTGCATTCCCATGACAGCTGAACTCCTGGGGTGGGCTGGTGGTGGTGGTGGCCTGCAGGGGGCCAGGCTGCCCGAAAGTGCCTTTCAGATGTCTTCCCGAGACCCTCTGGAGAGAAGCACTTCGGCCCTTCCCAAAGTGCAAAGCAATGTGAAAAGCCAAACGGTGCATGTTGGAATGCTCACGGCCACACACAATCTGTCTGCTGAAATCCTCACCCCCAGGTAGTGGCATTGGGAGAGGGGCCTTTGGGAGGTGGTGAGGTCAGAGGGTGGAGCCCTCTCATGAAAGAGGTCCAGGAGAGACCCCTGGGCCTCCTGCCCTGCAGGCTGCAGTAAGAAGACAGCTGTATATGAGCAGGCCCTTGCCGCATTCTGAATCACTGGTGACTTGACCTTGGACTTTCAGCCTCCAGAATTGTGAGAAGTTACAGAGCCCTGTTTGGGGAGATGGTTATGATTGCGGTTGACTTCGGGCCATGGAGTTTTGGACATTGCCACCTTCCGTAGTCTCACGAGACTTGTCCCAGGATCTCGAGAGACTTGGGCCGAGCGCAGAGCGGTTCGGGGCCATTTTGGTTGTTGATTGTTTTGCTGGTGTGTGGTACGTGTTAGAGTTGTTAGAGCCAGAGAGAGAAACTGACAGAATAAAGATCCTGTTTGTTTCCAGTCTGCCTCTGAACTTATTCCCGTGGCTTTGCTGCTCCAAGCGGCCATCGCTTCAGGCAGCGACAAGAAGTAAGTTTCTGCTACTTGAAAACCACCCAGTTTCTGGCATTTGGTTATATCAGCCTGTGCGGACAAAGACACCCAATAAAACAAGGAGAAGCAGCACTCTTCTTGAGAACAAGGTCAAGCAGTTTTGACTGGAATAGCTAGACGACTTTTAAAAACACATTAGTTCTCCCCTTATTTCTGTTTTTATGTGGATTTCCATCACTGGACTGATAACGATCACTTTCTCAGTTTACTCTGAAACAAGTTTCTGCTGATCCTTCCCTATGGCCTTCGTGAGTTCTTGGGGTAAAGGGTGAGGTCTGGGTGCACAGTGGATAGGAAAGAGAAACCAGCCCTGAGAGACCCAGGCAACTCCCAGCTGATACACAGTAGCTGAGTGACCAAGGGCAACTTGTTAGCCTCTCTGAGTCTCTGTCTTTTTCTATGGAAAACTGGGCCAGAGCCCGCTGCCTTTGTGTGGTGAAGATTCCATAATGGGCACTGACTGCGCACCCCAGAACCCGAGACAGAGTAGGTGCTCAACAGTTTTTAGCTGAATTCAACTGAGTTAGATGCATAGTTTGCTTTATTTGGACATGGACCATTACCAGTCAAATGCTTCTGACAACACCAAAATAAATATCAAAAACTAAACACCTTTCCCTGGAAATAACACCTCGGCTTACATTTTAGAAAGCTTCCTTATTTTATCCAGTAACAAATTCTCCTGGAAGACTAGTTGATGTGCACTTCCAAGCACCTACTTAATTTCTGTAACTCCAGTTTCATTTTTCCATCATCATATATCTTTTAAAAAAACATTTTACAAATTGTCCTTGTAGCCTAAATCTATCAGTTTTTGTTCAGCCTGGAAAATGCAAGTGGAGGGTGTTTTAGTTTTGAAACAGGATTTGGCACAGCGAGCCATGGAGATGTACTAAGCTAGAGTTGATTCTCAAGAGCAAACCGACTCTTCCTGGTGAAGGCGGAATCTGGGACACCTCCCCTTCCATTCAGGGGGCCACGAGGGTGGTGTGGGGCACAGAGGGCGCCCCCTTCAGGGTGGGAGGTGGCGCTCCAGCATGAGGCTGGTGTGGTTTTAGAGCAAGCATACACGTTTGGCTGTGTCTTTGCTTTTCTCCAGGCTCAATAGGTCACTGCGAGCTGGTGGGAAACAGGCTTTAGAGCTTGCCCACTTGGCCATTTTCACCACTGTTGTTGCCCGGTGCCGATGGCAGCTGCCTTTGCTGGGAAGGCAGTGCTGTTCCCACAAGAGTTAAATGTGGCCCTGGAGGTTGGCAGGCTGCTCCAGAGGCAGATCTGGCGCTGCTGGGACACGGCGATTCTGCTTGCCAACTGCTCGTGAAAAGCTCCGGTAAGGTCTGGATGGGACTCGCGGCTTCCTTTACCTTCCATTGGAAGGAATTTTAGATACATTCACTTGCTTGCATACCAAGGCAGAACAGACTCTTCTACGGGGGCATTTGCGTGGTCAGGAATCAGGGGTTTTCTTCTGTGATCCTTTCTGGTGCATTGTGGTGTAATTAGCAGTGATGGGCTTCTTCATCTACCTTAAAATTTTTTCATACATTCGGGCCAGCAATAAGCATTAGGTTCAGTGATCTGCATTATGATCAGCCAGGTGTATTGGGACAGCTATCTACCTTAGAACCAATGATCTTTTCTCTACCTTTTCTTCAGTCAATGGTCTATTAATCCCTACCTGAAAGGGGACACTCTTCCATGGTAGAATTCAAGTTCCTGCTACTTTCTCTTCATTGTTTTATAGAACTACAAATAAGGTTCATTTGCAAGAAACAGGTACTGTATAGGGCCCAACTTTAGGTATTCTTCTCATTTGAAAGGCCCCAAATCTACCTGCTCTGAGCATGTAATTAAGTAACAAATTCTATGCAATATTCAAGTTCATTCTTTTAAAATCCCAGAAATGTTTTCAAACCAGACACTAACAAAGCCAATAAAGAGAAAGGAGAGTTTTATAGTAAACCAGGGGAAAAGCATAAAGGAAAAAAAAAGAAAAAGTGGGTAAATAGTGTGTTGAAAAGACAGGAAGTTTTTCCATAAAAGCAAATCAAATTAGAAAAAAGGATTCATTTGGGAAAGTTTGACATAGCCTATGAAAAAATAGAAGCTAAAGAATCAAACTGACAAAAAGTCAATTAAAAAAGAAAGCCTGCAAAAACAACCCCCCCACCCCCCCATAAACAGGGCCTGGTGTTGCATGTGCACATGCGGAATTGAGTTTCATGCTAGGGAGGGGTCCCAGCCTGGGACCAGCCCGGGACCAAGGCCGCGCTCCCAAGATGACAGATGCTTCCCTGGAAATGTGGCCATTGAGATCGGGCGGTAAAGGCGAAGGGCCGTGGTGCTTGTCGGGTTCACTTGAAATGTGTAAGTTCAGCCGGACACACAGAGAGGGCGAGGGGCCTCGTTCCACCAGACTGGACCTCAGATCCATGGCCGGACCTCACGGGATCACTGAGCTCCAGCAGGAGCGCCTGGGGCCTAGGTCTCCCCATTTCCTGACTCTCAAACCGGTTTGGGCCCTCCCCCAACAGTTGATCCCATCTCCACTAGCCGCTGCTGGAGGACTGAGGCTGTGGGCCTGGGAACGCGGTTTCTGGCTGCCCGAGAAGGTGCCAGAGGGTCTCCGTGGCGGGGCACCCAGGGCCTCCTGCAGCCCTGAGCCTCCCACCCTGGTCACGCCCCGCCCCACCCCCAGCAGGGGGCTACCGCCAGTGCTGCTGCCTGGGTCATTTTCGGAACCTTTCATATTTGCTCCAGTTTGTAAAATTGGGGTGGTGGTGGGTGAAGAGAATGTTCTGGGGGAGCTAGAAAGGAATGACGAGACTTAGGGAGGGCTCCCTCTCCGCTCCTGTCCCTGGTCTGTGTGCTTCCGGCTCTGTGGTCACAGCCGAAGGTGAAGAGGATGGGCTGAGCCTCTCTTTGTACTTACGGAGGGATTCCCTACATTTGGAACTTGTAACCTGGGTTTTGATCTATAATCGGAATTTGAGGAATAAGTCTGAGAACTGACGATGTGAACTTAGCGTGTTGAGTAGTATTTGATTTCTCAGTCAGCAAATGCTCCTGAAGCACTGCTCTGCTCCCATGCTAAGTGTTGGTGACGGGGCAGAGAACGAGACAGGCAAGGGCCCAGCACGGGCAGAGCTTCTATTCCCATGGAGAAGGTAACAGTAAAGAAACGAATCAATGTAATGCAAACATCAGGCCATCAGACACCAGCTGTCTGTGGTGCGAGGGGCAGCCACGGGGCCCGGAGGCTCCCAGGCAGGGTGGGCGAGAGTCCAGACCCGGAGACCCAGAGGCACTGAGAACCAGCCTGCTGCTCGCCGGAGTGGAGCTGGAAGTGGGTGGGTGGGTCCGGCTGGGCACGAGGGCAGCGCAGGGCGCGAGTTCAAGAGGGAGGCAAAACTAGCCGTGTGGGCTCTGCTATAAAGTCAGATGTGCAGATGATCAATAGTTAAAGCTGTAATAAAAATCTTTATGGAGCTGCCAATATCGAGCACTGACAGCTGGGGACAGTGCTGGGCTTCGTGTTTGTCACTTGCGATCCTCAGGACAACCTGGTAGGCTTGCGACTCCTCGCTGAGCAGAGGAGAAAGCTGGCATGGAGGAGCCGAGCTGTTGCGGTAGATCTTCCGCGTCCTCAGTGGCAGAGCTGGGATCCAGCTACAGGCGCACCCAACCGGACACCCTCGCGCAGGACGGGCCGCGTGGAGGGGCCTGCAGAGCCGCCTGGTGCTGATGCCTGGCCCTTCCCCTGGGGGTTCTGATTCGGTAGGTCTCAGTGGGGCCCAGAGACCTGCATCTTCAGAGTCTCCCCAGGATATCCAGCAGCCAGCCAGCAGGATGATAGCGTTCACCTGCTGTCTTTCAGGAAGCTCTAAGTAATCAAGCCATCAGGTAAGCAGCCGCAGGACAAGAAAGGGCCACACTCTTGAGTCGCAGAGGAGCCACGGTGGGGCTGCCACGTGGATACCAGTGATGAGACCAGGGCTGAGTCCCGTCTCCCTGATGTGAGGGTCAAACACCCGAGAAACACCCAGGCAAGCAAGTCCTGTTAGAGAATAGAGAGACTTCTCCCCAAAGAAGGGCCCGGAGCTGGGGGTCTGAGGAAGTGGGGGTGTCCCACTAGTATCTAGCACTGATGTTGGAAATGGGCCGCTCCTCTGTGCAGGAGCCCTAATTAAGGAGATAGCTGAGATTGCGGCTAGCTGTGAGCCGTAAGCATCACCACCTTCCATGGTCTCACGAGACTTGGCCCAAGAGATGGCGGAGGGGGTGAACTCCATTTTGTGTGGTGTGGTGGTGGTTGGCAGAGTGTGGATAGCGTGTGGGAGTTGTTGTTGGAGCCGGAGAGAAAAGATAGCAGAATAAAGAGCCTGCTTGTTTCCAGTCCGCCTCTGAACTTATTCCCATGGCGTTGTTGCTCCAAGCGGCCATCGCTTCAGGCAGCGACACCTCTGTAGTGATTTGTGATTGCTGTCCCCTCTAGAAGGGCCCCTCAGGAGCCCACCCGACAGGGAGGCCATGCTTCTTGGTTAGATGGCAGAAGATTGGGAAGATGTCTTTTCTCAGTGTATGCAGAGCTCTGTTGATATCGAGGATCTACAATAAAATGGATGCATTTTCATTTTCTTCAGAAATATTTGAGTAGAACGTTCTCCCAGATGTTGGAGGGTGGGGGGGAATCAGACAAATTGAAAAGAGACACCCACACACCAAGGGCAAGGCCAGGTGGGAGGTTGCCCAGAGGGTGACAGCAGCTACACCTGGGAAGAGGCGGGGTTAGTGACAGTGGCCCCAGGCGACCGTTGAAGCTGGGATGTGGAACCCCATGCTCACAGCTGAACTCCTCCTCCTCTCCTCCCAGGTCCCCACAGTCCTCGGGACACTCGGTGGTGACTCTGTCCTGCCTGCCGCTCAGGCTGCAAACCAGAAGCCGTCTTCATCCCTCATTTTCTCTTCTGCCCCATTTTCCACCCATCTGCAGATTCTATCTGCTGTGTCTTCGACGTATGTCTGGAAGAGGCTTACAAGGGAGAGTTGCCTTGTCCAGTTGTGTGTCAGGGGGAAGGCGGGTGGGAGCACACAGCTCCCTGCAGCCCACCCCCGCCCTCCCCAGGCTGGTGCGAACGTGAGAACCCAGTGTGTGTGTGTGTGGGGGGGGGGGGGTCCAGGCAGGAGGAGTGCTGGGAATTAGACGTGGGGGTCAATGGGGAGCAGATCACAGAGGGCTTTAAATCCACAAACCGCAGAGAAGTTTGATAACTCGGGTCCAAGTGCAGGAGAACTCGGGAGGTCTGGAGGTGAGGCTGCCTCCACAAGGGCCTCTGGTGGGGCAGGCAGGGAGGCAGTTCCCCTGTGCGTTTCGGAGGCTCCTCAACATGAGTGGACAGGTTATTGGCTTTGGAGGCAAAAAAGGAAGACTCAACCATAAGCAATTTTTCCACTTTCTTTGACATAAAATAAACATACAACAAATACACTGAGACTGAAGATTTAAACCATTGTGTGTGAGAAGACGGTGATGCATCATTAACAGAACTTATTCTGGGAGGAAAATGAGAAGTAGGATTGATGTTGAGGTGCTCAGGAGTCCTCCTGACGAAGTTATCAGATCAGTAGTGGGTGACACCGGCACGTGGGGGTGTGGATCACGTTGCAGATTTAATTACATATCAGCAAGTTTGGACTAAGTGATCTGAAATTTGATAAATGCTTGGACCATCTTGAAAATATACGTCATACAAAGCTCTTTAAATTGCAAGGTTGGACTGGCAAAGCCATGAGTTCTAGAAACTGAACGAAGTAGGAGTCAGATCTACAACCATAGCATAAAAATGGGATCCTCAAAGGCTGTTGCAAGTGTGGACAGTTTCAATAAGACACAGATGAACCCACAGGGGAGAGACACCATCAAGGAGCATATGTGTCATGTTTTCTGCATGAAAAAACATCTCTTGGAAGAGTTTGTAACCATGGTGGTGGTTCCTTGCTACTTTGGAGGTTGGAATATACACTACTTTTATGGTCCAAGAGCCTACAAACCAAAAAAAAAAAAAAAAAAAAAAAAAAAGTTTAACAAGAAAGCCTAGGCTGGGACCATCTGGTAACTCTAAGCACAATGGAGTTATAGCTATGTGCCATTATCAAAGGTTACACAAGACTGCCTCAGCTGGGTGTGATAGCACATGCCTATGATCCCAGTGACTCAGGAGGCTGAGGCAGGAGGATCACAAGTTTGAGGCCCACTTCAGCAATTTAGTGAGACCCTGTCTCAGAGAGAGAGAGAGAGAGAGAGAGAGAGAGAGAGAGAGAGAGACTCCCTCTGATGAAGTGCAGCTGAGAAGGTCAGTTCTACAACAGACTCCACTAGCAGTCATGCAAACAGTGTGGTGGTGATTGGCAGGAGGAAAAGAGAGCCCAGAATTAGACTCACATACAGAAACTCAAAAACAGCGTCACAAACCGAGTGGAGAAAAGGATAATCCACTATTGCATTTGGAAAAGTTAGATTCTGTCTTTCTTTCTCACCATACGCTCAAATCAAGTGGTAGGACTTACAAGGTCTTACCAGTCTTGATCTTCTGGCAAAATAATGACCTCCAAATCTGATACACAGAACACAGACTTTGAATGAGAAGATTGATAAAACTGAAAGTGTTAGCTTAGAACTTCCCTCTAATGAGAGATGGCTTGAAAAGTTAAAAAGAGTGAAGATATTTGCAAATGCAAAGAACTCTCAGAAGATCCACGAGTAGAATAGTCGATGAAATTCAACTATCAACAGACGGGACATAAAGACCAATGAAAAAGTGAGCAAAGTACATGAACAGGCAGTTTTTAAGAAGAAAAGCTAAAGGGACAGTCAGACGTGAGATCATGCGCAAGGTTTTGATTCCATGAAGTTTGGAGTCATAAAGACATGGAATTCCACATCCCTCACTCTGCCCGCCGGCAGCGGGTGCAGGTGAGACACTAACTGCTGCACCCCACGCCCCTTAATGGCGATTACGCTCCTCCCTGTGGTCGTGCCTGTCCCTCCTGAGCACATGCCCTCCACCCCAGGTCACGAAGCCACGGGGATGCAGGGAGAACTTGAAGCATCCTAGATGGTCCTTGGAGAACTTCCCAAGAGGAAGGAGCAGGAGGAACCGAGTCCAGAAAGCGGGAGAGCAGCAGGAGCAGGGCGGTTTCTCTCTGCAAGACAAAGACCGCCAGGCACAGAGACCCCACGGGCTGTAAGGACGATGGTAGCTCCAAGGGGCTGTGCTTTGTTTCCTAGGGAACCATGAAGGGAACTCTTGAAGGAACCCTAGGTGCGGCGCTGAGGGTGTGTTGCGAGGGGCTGGCTCAGGTGCAAGGGCGGAGCAGCCTGGTGGTCCTCTGGAGGAAGTCCGAGGCTTAAGGATAAGATCAGTTCCTCTGCGGTCGGTTGGGAGAGGAAGGAGGAAGATGAGCTATTCGCTTTTGGATTTGCCAAGATAAAGGAAAAGATTGTTTTCTTTTCTGGACACTCGAGACTTGAACTGTTTGTAGAGAAGTAGGGAGAGTAAAAAAGTAATACGGAGAGAAGAGAGGGACTCACACCTGGAGACTTTCATTTCTGCTGCGGACAAGATGGAAAGATGTGCTTTTATACCTGCCTTGGAATTTGCACACACTGGGAAGTAAGAAGCCTCTCAGGGAATTCAAGCGCCTAACAGTGCTGACTCCAGGGCCAGATTACGCCAGGAAACGCTTTGCTTTTAATTGCACCCATTTAAAGATTTTTTTTTTCCCTTTGTCTTCTGGATTTTTGCTTGTCTTTAGTCAGGCATGGAAATAGTTTTATTATAAGGTCTTGGGAACTGATGAATAGAATCCCTTCATCGATTTTTGGCAGGGGTTCATATTTAACTTGTGGAATGCATTGTATGAAATCGTGATATACTTTTGTTCAGACCACAGGCTGATCTATCATAAAAATCCCTTTTCTTTTCCACTGTTGGGAGAAAGTGAGGAGCAAGTCCCCGTTGCGTTTTCTTCCCATGACACTCTTCACCGCACACGGCCAGTCTCCTTCTGCCGTGGCCAGGGCTGCTTTCCTCAGTCCCAGCCCCTCCCTTCCCGTCCCCTACCTTGTGCCCCCCAGATGTCTGGTGGGTCATTTTGCCTCTCTTTGGCTGGCCACACACACACACACACACACACACACACCTGTTGCCTTTCAACTTGGTACTCTCGTCACAAAGGAGCTCAGAATAGCCCTGGAGAGCTAAAGTTCAAAGTCCCCCTCTTGAACCAGGCTGGTGCGGGGAGGCTGGTCTCAGAGCCCCCAGGGGACGTTCCAGGGTGGAAGGTGGGAAGAGGCCCCAGTTCTCTATGACCCCTCTCTTATCTGAAGTCCTCCCCTCTAGGTGCAGCGGGAGTCCTGTGCCTTTGGGCCTTGCTTTTTCCCTGCCGTCTCCTCCTGTCCTACACTGCCATGTCTTACATCCTTTCCTCCCAGTAGAAGAACAAGCCCGCCCTCCTGCCTGCCAGGGGCCTCCCTCCAGGGGGAAGAGGGGTTTGGATGTGGGTCCTCCAGGCTTGGTTCTTGATATGCCAACGGAGGAGACCACGGAAACCAGTCTGTCTCTCCTCTCAGCAGCATCGGACTCCCCAACTCACAGTCACGCTGCAGCTCTCATTTTACTGTAAGAGGTTGTGAAGCTAATATGTACAAACACACGCATGTTGTCAGTGCCCCGAAGTCTCTTCTTCTCTCTTGCGTTAGGTACACTGCTGTCCAGCCAGGCACATCCTCCAGCCCCCTTGGCAGCTCATTTTGGCCACAAGGCTAAGTCCTGCCTGACAGGATGTACCGAGAGTGATGTGTGAATCTTCCGGGCGTGGCCTTGGCCTTGCAGGAGGGAGGCTTGCAGGAGGGAGGCTTGCCTTTCTTTGCCAGTCTGCTCTGTGAGCCATGGAGGTGGCAGAAGCCGACTTTGAATGGGGCTGAGCTCCCCACACTGTTAGAAGGACAGAGCACAGGGCCAGAGGGACAGGCCACTTCTCGTGATGTCTGTGCTAACACAAGCCTATGTGGTAACAAGTACACACCCCCACACCGATAGCTTCCAAAACATCCCAATTAAATTAAATGAAAAAATTATAGGTTGTTAATTCCCCCTGAGTTCATTCTTATCTTGCATCAGGAAGATACAATTGAACTTGACAAAGTTCTCAGGATCCAGGACAGGGAAGCATAGGAATAAAATTTTGCTGTCTTTTGTTCCTTAATTTACAGATGGGAGGCCAAGGAGTCAGCTGGAAAATAGAGCTGGTTTATAAATGCAATGATGTTAGCAGGGAAGGAAGATGCTGGCTGGTTCAGGGCTGGGCATGTCAGGAGCCCTGGGGCTGCTCCTTCAGAGGGACTGTGGCCATCCTAATGAGACCACCTTCCCTGAGCTCCCAGGGCCCATTGCTGTCCTGAGCCAGGAGGATTCTCCATGGCTGGTCCTGTGGTGACCTTTCCTCCTGCAGTGTGAGGCCAGACCTCCGGGACAGACCTCCGGGACAGGTCTGGTCCTCCCTGCCCTCCATGCCTCGCCTGCTGACCACACCACGTGGCATGCTGGGCCTCCTCTCCCTCTCCCTGCACTTGGTGACCATCTTCCACAGTGGTTCTAACTTGTCCTGTGTGCCACCTGCAGGAAGCACCATGTTTTCTTATTGCAACCCTGCTGTCCCAGTGGCTGAGGCACCGCATTTACACGGAGACTTAAAGGTTGTGGTAGCTGGTGTGAAGTTGTGTGTCCTGCCCCAAATCACAGGTACAAGTCCTGCAGTGCCGTCTGCACATGTTGGGGGTGACAGCGCTGTTCTGGGTGGTGGGGTCACTGTGAGGGCCCAGCTTTGCTCGGCTACACCCTCTTCACCATGGTGTTTGGCCTCTTCTCAGGCTCAGAAGCAATGGGATCTACGTGACCATGGACCAAAGCCCCTAAAACCATGAACCAAAATAAATCTTTCCTCTTCTTCTTTTTTTTTTTTTTTTTAAATATTTATTTATTTACTTTAGTTGTACACAGTGCAATGCATTTATGTTTACGTGGTGCTGAGGATCGAACCCGGGCTGCACACGTGCGAGGCAAGCGCTCTGCCACTGAGCCACAGCCCCAGCCCAAAATCTTTCCTCTTCTAACATGGTTTTCTCAGGGGTTTTGTCACAGTGATGGAGGAGCTGACCAGCACAGGACAGGGTAGGATAGTTTTAGGGATCTGAGAAATCCACTCTGTCAGTGTTTTCATATGTTTATGACATAGCAAGTATTAATATTCATGAGGAAGATGAGTGGGGAAATGGATTAAAAGATGATTTCTGGCTTTTATGAACAAATCGCCTTTTTTTACTTACCAAAGCTCAAAATGATTCTCAATCTTTAATAATTCCTTTCATGCCATGTATCCCAAGATGTCTTTTAAAACTGTAAGATTGTAACTCAGTGACACATAAATAGGTTAGCCATTTTTTTTTTTTTTTACAAATTTGAATTTAAAATGATGAAAATTGACATTTTCATCTTGCAAAAGAAAATGAATTGCAGACCTCCTAAATAAACACAAACAAATAAAAGGCGGGAGGGCGGCTTTGGACCTGAAAGTCTCCCCTTGAAAGACACTGGGCTTCACCAGGGTGGACTTTGAAGCCTTCTGCTAAGCTTTTAAAGGATACACTGACTTTGAAGGCAAAGAACTTTGTAGCACTAAATATTTTAGTGGTGATTTACGAACAGTGTTAAGAAATATGCCTTTTCTTTCATAAAATCAAGTCCTGACACTTAGTAAAATGATAAGGATTTATGTGCTAAAGTGTTTTGCATGGCAGCTTCTCAGGATGGTAATAGATTCATAAATATTTCCCTTTTTAAATTTAAAAGGCAAAATGAATTAGAGAAAAGAGCCACATTAAAGGTACCGCGTCGAACAGAGAAGACACACTTTGGGTGTCACCCGACCTCACAGTCTTTGAGCATTGAGCCACCTGCCTCATCAAAGGTCGGCAGGAATGACCTTCTGATTTTTCCTCTCTCACTCCCTGCCTTACGCATGTGTGCACGCACACCCACCCACGTTTAAAATCCATCAACATTTTAAAGATTTAAAGTTTGCTTTAAACATGCTTCTCTCAACACTGACCATTCATCATCTGGATTATTGCTGTTATTATTTTTTAATATTATTCAGTGTGCCCATAGCATTTTATATGCTTGGAAACTTCATTTAAAACTAAGTATTGTGTGTGTTATGTATGGAAAGAGCTAAGGAATAGTGCTCAGGAGCTGCTTGAAGAGGGGATAAAAGATGAGGCAGAGACAGAATGATGGCCAGGGGTCCCCGGCAGCGTGCTGGCTCCCAGTTGCCTGGATACTTTTGTGTCATGATTTAATTCAGCCCAGATGCTGTGAGTTTTGTTTTTTTCTTCTTCTGTGGTGATGGGCGATGTTGCTGGGGAGAGGCAGGGGCAGGGCGAGGGAATGAGATAGAAGAAAAGTTGGCCACACAAATACAATGCCTGGACAGCGGACGGCCCTGCAGCAGGAGAGGGAGTGGAAGTTACTCAGGCCTCACAAAGCCGCTGGTTCCCATAGAAACCGGTGTTTAGCCTGAATGAGGAGCTTGACTGCAGAGCCCCCTTCCTCTCTCTTTCTTAATCGCGGTTGGAGACGCGCATTGTTTCCTTGTTTTTCTTGCTTTAATAAAACTAAAGACTGCAGAGAAGAAAATACCCCCCCAACTCTGGGCGCCCTGTGAGCAAGCCAGGGACAAGTTTTCCGGGCGGGCTTTCAATTCTGCTGGATCTCCCGGATCTGAGATCTGGTACCTTTTCTCCAACCCATGTGCTGACAGTCCGCCCGGGGCTGTGCCAGGCTGAGATTGGCAGCCTAATTTGCATGCCAATGCTGCCTGGGCTGGCTTCCAAAGACCAGGGGGAGCCACGGGGGCAGGCAGGGCGGTGATGGGAGGGATTCAGTGGGCGAGGGGCCTCCCACCGGCTCCCTTCCTCCTATCACTCCAGTACCCTTCTTGCTGGGCTGCTGGCAAAGCTGCTTTCTCTTCCTCAAGGATTACTGCCCCAGTGCAAGGGGGAAAATTGGCAATTAAAAGAGAAAGAAAGAAAGAAAAGAAACCTCAAAGCCTGGGATCTCTATCATTTCTATATTAGATTTCATTAGGATGCTGTCAGAGAGAGAAGTTTAGGGCTTTTGTTGTTGTGTTGTCAAAGAGTTTGAAAGTGCTAACAGGATGTTTTTATCTTTACTAGGAAAAAGACAGGCGCCCTTTTGTGCTAATGGAGCCTAGCTAACATCTATGAACAGGGAGCGTTTCTAAAGGGAAAGTGAGTTCCTACAATAGTATCAAACAAAATAATCTGCTTTACGAAAAACAAGATGGGCTCTTGTCAGAACCACTGAATGGAAGTTGTCCAGTATTTTTCCATGTTTAAAATCTTTAAAAATCAGAGATTAATTTTACTCCACCCAAGAAAATGTTTTAAGTAGAAAAGATGGTGGTTCTGCATCATTATACTGTGAAATATCTTGTTTAAATAATTTCTCAGCTTCTGAGCTTCTAGTTAACTGCTTCTGCAGACTGAAGCTCCGGTTTGTCTGGTGTTGGAGCTGGAGGAGCCCTCTGCCCTCCTGCCTGGCTGGGGGCCGCAGGGGGCAGGGTGGGGCCTGCAGGGTGCCCTCCTGGGGCCCACACATGGGGCCCACCCATGCGTTCTGCTGTTCCTGCACTCACCTGCTGCTTGCATTTGTGACTTGGGTGGCACCACGCCGGTGACATCAGACAGGCAGGGTATTGTCCCTCTCTTGGGCAGATATAAATTTTCATCATCAGCAACTGCTTATTGGGTGTTCACAGGCATAGGGAGTCCTGCCAGGAACAACCAGTGAGAGCCCAGGAAACACAGCTGAAGCTGTGTTTGAGAGTGATCTCAAGGGACATGCTGTCTCGAGCGGGTTATCATGTGCGTGTCCGTTTACTTCTTTGTTGACCGTGAAAGCATGGCCCCTGACTTCTGCACTGTTCTTCCACCAGGGCCGGCAAAAGCCCTGGCCTTGCTACAGAGCAACAATCCTTCTCTTGCACAGTGTCTGCAAGACTTATGTATTTACATGGTATTTCTTTCTTCTTTTTGGTCAGAGCTCAGCAAAACAGCATTTACTGTAAGAACCAATAAAATAGCACGGGTGAGTTCTTCTTGCCATGCTAGCCACAGCCAGTAACTTTACCAAGTTTTGGAAACATGTCTGATCTGAGGAGAACAATGGAGAGAACACTAGCTATTCCAGGATGTCTCTTCTCTGTGGCTGTCACTGACATCACCTTTTCTGTGTGCTTGAGAATCTTTCCTTTCCCAGCCGATGAAATTAATTGTTTAGTGGAGAGGAAGAAGCTCAGCCTCGCAGTTCACATCTTTAGCCTAATTAATAGACCGGTGGGGCCCTGCTTCCCCTCTCTTACCTCTTAGCAGTGTGTGCCTCTACCACACCCACACCAGCCTCTTGGAAGGGCCGTCAGCAGGTGAGTTGCTGGCTGAGTCCAAAGAGCCAAACAGGTCAAACCAGTCTTTCTCGGCCCTTTATCAGATGGACCAGAATGCTAACTAAGACTCAGGAGGCTCTTCAGGAGGCCAGGAGGAAAGGGCTCTGGGATGCACTGGCTGGCTCCTTCCATCTGTGCACTGTGGGTGGGATTCGACACCTGGTCCCCTCTAGGCTGCAGACTTCCCCTCCAACAGCCTCAGTTCCAAAGGCTTTTCCATGCACACCTCCTATGGACCAGGCCACTACTTACTGCTTAGCCTACGTTTATTTTCTTCACTTCAAGTGACCACAGTGCCTGATGCCCTGGGCTTGGTAAAATTTGGTAAGTGAAAGAAAGAACAGAGACCTCTATACTTTTCCATTTGCTGTGTTCGGTTAGGTAGAATAGTAAGAATAGCCTTCTCATTTATTGAGTTTTTACTTTTCCTTGCTTTGACTTTTAAGCCTGTCCAAGGGTAGTCACTTCGCCTTGTGAGCCTGGGTTGCATTTTGGAGGACAGGGAGGGGAGCAGGAGGAGCGGTGGGCCCCTTCTGTTCCCTGTGCTCCCCTGAAAGGTGCATGGCTGTGCTGGGGTTGTCACTTAATGTGTCTACTTTTTTGCGGTCTTGGGATTGTGCAAACCCTTGGATCGTTTTGGTCTCATTCCGCAGCTTTATTTCCAACTGCCGCTCAGCGACGGCAGCCTTCCCAAGGGCTTTGTTAATGAATATAATTTTACCGCAACAAAAGAAGCTAGGAGAACCGAAACTTCTAGAGGGAAAACAGCACTTTCTTTTTTTTTTTTTTTTTTCCAGGTCGAATTTTCTAAAGTCGCAACTGTTTTCTCCAACAGACACATTCACAGGGGCCCGGCTTAGTGAATGCCTAGCTCTTTCCCTGGGAGGTTTTGAATTACTCACCTATCAAGATATTTGCTCATGTTCAAGGGCTCAAAATCCTCATTTAGGATTCTTTTCAGCAGTAATATCACACACACTTTCTTTGTGCACTCTCCAATTCAGAAGGACGTGTGGTGCTTTTAAACTGTGTCAAGCGACAATAATGAGAAACTAAGAAATATTACCCTGGCCTTAAAAACAGGACTCCATAAATTGCAGCCATGTCGGAAACGTGAACAGCGCGGTCCAGGCCCTCCCTTTTCTTTTGCTCTCATTCCTTCCCTCCACTCTCAAGAACCCTCCA
The DNA here is from genome assembly GCA_025594165.1 of Tamias sibiricus. Classification (NCBI taxonomy): domain Eukaryota; kingdom Metazoa; phylum Chordata; class Mammalia; order Rodentia; family Sciuridae; genus Tamias; species Tamias sibiricus. Next base: position 147,029,758 of record CM046666.1, read on the forward strand.
TCAGCTCCAAGGCCGCCCTACAGGGACAGCAAACTGCAGGGTCGCAGGACAGCGGGCGGGCGCTTCCCCTCGGGACTTGGGCCTCCTCAGTCAATCGTGTCTCAGCCCCCAGGGGCACGGGGGACACCGGTCTGGTTTGTTATGCGTACAAGCAGATGGGCACTTTTTGGGAACCAGCTCCTCAAAATCCATTTGTTCCAGTGGCATCAGGACACACGGATAAGCAGAGTGGGCACCAGCCCCCCTGGCAGGTCCAGCCACCCCACCGACAGCAGCTGGTGCTCTTCTCAGGCACATCTCTCGGCCCCAGTGAGAGGCACTGTGGGTGATGTCACCCCCCACTCCTCGGTTTCCAGTATGTCTGTGACGCACCTTCCTCTTCCCCGTGGGATTGAGCCCAGGCTTGGCGGTGGGTGGTGTGTGCATGATCAGTGGGTGAGAAGCGTGTGCCCCTTGTTCCTTGCTGGTCCTTCTGCTCCCTGGTTGGCACAGGAGACACGGATTTCTCCCTGGAAAAGGCGGATAGCAGGCCCAGGCTTGTGTGGTGCTCACAGCCTGCCCAGGCTCCTAAGAGGCCATCGGTGCTAGGACATGGCCCTGCAGGTGTGCCCGGTGCTACAGGAGCACAGCGTAGCTGGCTGTTGAGTTTGATCTTGGGAAAACCCGAAAAAATGATGAACTGGGTTTTACCTGAAAAGTCAGGGAGAGACAAGCAGCAGTGTTGTTAGGTGACAGGAGAGGGGGACAGGGTCACATCAGGACTTTCGTGGACCCAAGGGACTCTTTGTGCATCCTTTCTTCCATAAAGGAACAATTATATTTATGAGTCTGATGGATAAAGATGAAGATATTAATATTGTTTATTAAAAACCTATTTGATCCTAAGTGTATTCTTGTCTTCTGATGTTAAAATACTGAAATATTCTGTGGTCCCCTAAAAGTATGGGGCCCTCGGACTGTGCCCGTACTGGTCTTGGGAGATCAGTGGGGAGAGAGGAGAAAGGGGAGCACAAAGTCGTAGGAAGAATTCAAGGAAGCGGCCCCAGGGAAGGAGACGACCGTGGGGGGGGGGTGTGGGCATCACGAAGGAAGCCACAGAGTAAGTCCACTCAAGACCGGAACCAGAACAAGACCACGGGGAACCAGGGAGGGAGCCGGGCCGAGCGCGGCTGTTGAAAGCCACCTGTAGAGGTGGTGCAGGAGCTCCGTCCCTGGGTCCAGTGCCCCGCGGGGGGGCAGCGTGTGTCCTTCTCCCGAGGACAGCTGGGGCTTCTGCCACAAGTGCCGCTGGGCAGATGGGAAGGTGGCCTCAGCTGGGCGGGGGACCGTGGGGAACACAGCAGGCCTGCCTTCAGAGGCCACTGCACGTGACCAAGTAAGCTAGCCCCACGAACGAGGGAATGGGGCACCCGTGCGATGGCCTGTCCCCGGGCTGGGTCCCTCACGGCTGCACGCGTGTCTTCGTCTCCTAGCGCTTCCGGTGTTGGACTTCATTAAATTTATCTTGTTGTTATTGCTACTGCTTATGTGCAGAGAAAACTTTGCAAAGGGGTAGCTATCTCATGTGCGTGTTTATTTTGATAGTCACAGTATTCCTGTGAGGAAGAGGTCATGGTTGCCCCTCGATGAATCAGAAACCTGGCTCAGAGCCTGTCACGGCCCAATGCTGTGTGTGTGTTTGTGTGTGTGTGTGTGTGTGTGTGTGTGTTTAATTCACATTGCCTTTCTAGGTAACAGAAAGCTCAACAGAGAACTGATTTCACACTGATTACGGTTATTCTTACCAACTTATTCCCATTCTTTTTTGCACATGCAATTGTTCCCAAATCTGCCTGATCATTGTTTTCACCCTGCTCTTTAATGAAGTCCCCAGCCCCCTGGTAGTCTCCGGTGGGACACGGCGGATATCTGAAGCGCAGAGCCAGAGTGAGCTGTTCCTCTGACACTTAGGCATAAAATTTGGCATACCAAATGTTTATGTTGATGAAGTTTCCTGACCACAGCTTGGAATTCTCGGGTATCCGTTGATGACATGCAAATCGTTTCCCTTAGCATGCAGAAAATCCAAATGTAATTCAGGAAACATTTCTTAGAAACAGCAAGATGTATGGAAGGTTGTCACATTCAATGCATAATTTGCCAAGTTTTATTTTTTCCCTTGTAGAATATAATTTTCACGGAATACAGCGCTCAGGAAAGATAGGTCCGTATGTGTTGGGGCTGAATCGAGCATCACAGAGATGGTCCTGGTGAGCTTCCAGAGAGCCCAGGACTTCACCGTGCCTCACACCCGAAGACAGCACCAGGGCCAGGGTCATGTGCCTGGTTCAGGCGGGGAGAGATCATGGAGCCGCATGAATAGCTTATTGTGGTTCACTGCCCGGCAGGAGGGCAGCTGACTTGACCCCTCCCTCCAGTGCTGGGGACAGAGGGGTGCCGTTCCCCTCTGCTCCTCTTCCCTCCTCTTCCTTGTCTGGTTCAGCCGGACCCCAGGGCCGATGATTCAATGGACTAAGATTAACACGGGGCTTCAGTAAATCTTGGCTCCTAGCTGTGGCTCCGTTGTTAATTCACCAAGAAAGGCCAGTAAATTAGTCTAGCTTTTATGTGCTAATGTTTTCTCTTTTAAAAAACGGGCACAATAACAATGATATGCTATGAATTGTGCAAAAAGTTTCTCTAATGCAAGTCTCGTTGATGTATTATCCTGCTGACGGGGAGGAAGTTGGATGTTCAGGACTTCTGGGAAAAATATATACAGTGCCACCAGGCCTATCCTTTAGTGACAGCGCTGCCAGCACCGCAAGTGATTTTCAGGGTCATGTCTGTTCTCTCAAGTCTGCAAAATGGAGAAACACTAACCTTAAATAATCACACTGGGAAACCCAAAGCCGCCAGTTACTTACTAACAAGTACTGACTGAGCACTTGCTGCGCACAGAGTACTGACCCCCGAGAGAAATAAGAAACTGTCCTGAACCCCAAAAGACCACAGTCTAACTGGACCCAGACGCAGGATGACCACGATACAAACTCATAGGTCCTAAACGTCGGGCCACAGGAGAGCTTTAAACTTTGTGTAGCTTTCCTGTAAGCAGAATGCCCAGACACACGGGAGGGTGACAGCGAGTCACACCCGAGACCCTCAGGTGCAGAGGTGAGGTTCAGAAGAGGCTGCTGGGACGGTGGAAGCTGTGAGGTCCTTGTGAAAAGGGCGGAGGAGGAGCAGTGGGCTGGGCACCGGCCGGGAAGGGCTTGGCGTGGCACACGGCTCTGGGGCGTGGCGCAGAGCGTGGGACATTGCTGGGCCTGGGCCTGTGTACTGGGGCCAGCTGGTCCCTACTGTGACATTTACGTCTGAGCTAGGAGCACTGGGGTCGGCTGAGGTTTTTAGGCATCATGGTGACAGGGTCAGACTTGCTGTCAAAAATCTCTGTGGTGGCAGGTGGTGAAGGGTTGGAAGGAACAGGGATGAGTCAGGGGGCTGACTGAGGGGCTGTTGCACATCGTCACCATGACAACATCAGAAAACACTGTGCGTGGGACCAGATCAACTTCCTGAGAGCCAGATCCCCGTGTTCAGACCCTTGGCCCACCAAAACCACGGCACTCCCCCGTGTCTGTGGCTCCCCTGCCCCGAGTGAGGGGACATACCTGGGCATATTCTGAGGTCACGTACGTTTTCATTTACCCCAAGTTCACGCGGGGCTCTCAGACTTTGTAGATTTCCCTTCTGCGACCTGGGGTTCAGGTCTCCTTGGACCAAGGTTTCAACCTTGAAAACGCAGGCTTCTCTTGTAAGAGCCCTAATAAGGAGATAGCTGAGATGGCGGCTAGCTGAGAGCCATAAGAGGTGTTTCAGTATTCTCACCTGATATTCATGCATTTATCTAAGAATCTTTCTATGCCCGTGAACACTATGTGACGCACCTGTAAGTTTGAGCTGTTAACATGTGTATACTTGTTAAGGCAAAAAGTATATAACCGGGTGAGGTTGGCTAGATAGGGTGGTTGGAGTTGGAGAGGTTGTTGGAGCCGGAGAAAGAAGTTAGAAGAAGGAAGAATAAAGAACCTATTCATTCCCAGTCTGCCTCCGAATTCTTTCCCACGGTATCATTGCTGCAGGCGGCAATAGATGAGGCGGCGACATTCTCTTTACCAGGGTGTCACGGTGGGGTGGTCACTGGGACCGGCCCACTTACCCCTGGCGTCCCCTACACCCACCCTCCACACACACTGGGTGCCTGTTATTCATAGTCACCCCTCGATCCTGCTTTTTATTTGCTTGAATTTTCCAGATTCTGCTTGCTTTGTGGTGCTGAGTAGTCACAAGGAAAGAGCGCAAGCCCTTGGCAGGCAACGTGGCCCCCTCAGGACTGTGCCCAGCAAATTGCGTTGATACGCGAAGCTGCCAGGCTTCCGGGAATGCGGGATGGAACAGCCAGCTGCCACCTCCCTGTTCAGCCTGGTGGGCGCTGCGCCTCTGTTGGCCTCTGTGGGTCCCCCAGGGACTCTTCAGAGGGGCGCCGTCTGCTTGTGGCACTGAAAAGGTGGGCAGAGAGGCTCGTGGGCGAAGCTCCTGGCGCGGGACTATTTTTTATGGTTTAAATACCAAAGAGAGCCACAAGAGCCCCTTTCTGGCACAAGCTCATCCGGAGCATTTCTTGTCCCCAAAGGCAGTGGCCTCCCCACTGCTGGTCACCCTGAAGAGAAGCAGCGTGCTACTTGTCCTGTCTGTAGTTTCTGCCTCGGCATTTTGTTAGGCTGTTGGGAAATTCTTGAGCTATGTCGGTGTTGTTTGACTCCCTTGCACCACATTGTATCTGTGGTAGTTCCCTGGAAAGACGATTGTGTTTTTGCCATGGTTTCAGATGGCAGTTAAAATAAACAGTGAACGCAGCAGTACGGTTCCCAAACACATCCATCAAGCAGTCCCATTTTCCTGTCCTCTGTCCTCTCTAAGTGTGGTCTAGCTTTTTTAGCTCTTGGCTTGTTTGTTTTGTTTCCTTTGTAAATATTCTTGATATATGATTGTTTTCATTGATTTTTGGTGCTTAGGCTGTTACACACTTTATTTTGTGTTTTTATAGAGTTCATTTGCCTTTTTTATGACTATCTTCTCATTTTCTAGGAGTCATTGAGTATAGCACATTGATTATGCAAAACCTTGTGAGCTCTTATCACATTTATATTTTACTCTAAATTGTTACAATTCACAAAATTGGTCTGTATCTTTACTTTACAGTTGTACTGAAAAAAAGAATGTATCATTTTGGCATGCTCAGAATGTTGGCAACCCCAGAGACTTTTCTTTCCCCCCAAGCACAAAATGCGTTCAAGAGCACAGGACAGCCTCACAGGCAGAAAGATAAAAACAACAGAATTATTTCCATTTACCCCTGGGTCTGACAAAATGAGATACACCCAGAAACAGCAGGAAAGTAAATAGATTAATTGGGGATTTGAAATTTCAGGTTTATTTGATCTAAGATGCTTATGATTTGGAGATGGTTTATTGTAAGACTTCACGACCTCGGTGACATTTGATTAAAATTTTGAAAAGTGTACAATCGAGATCTTGTTGGCCCCAACCAGTGTTTGATATTGTATCTTAGAGCCACTCTAAGTGTCTTTCTCAACAGTAGGTCTTTCTCCAGGCTCATGTGCAATATTCAGTAGGCCACACATTTACTCACATAAAACCCACAGGACATTTTAGTGCTTTGAAGTTCATGTGGCCACATAGGAGATTTATGGCTTTGGGGCATGAGAAGAAATTTCATTTTTACGTGGCGACGGGAGACAGAGAGCAGAAGCCCGTGGAAACACGGTGGAGGTGGCTTAGACCACAGTTGGTTCTGGAAACTTAATAGGCCAGAGGCTCCAGAAAGACTCTGTGGCTCTCCCCGTCCCTCCTGTCCCCCTCGCCCCGAGTTCCTTGCATTGTGTCTCCTAGGCCTTCACCATAGAGAGATTCTGCTTCTAAGAAAATAATGCTGTGAGGACAAAGAGGGAGACACGAAGGTACAAAGGAACAGTTCTGGGGGCGACTGTGGCAGAGGGGAGGGAGAGAACTGCCCTGAAATTCACGGTGTCCCCTCACCCAGGTGGGCTGTTTGCTGTGCAGCTGTGATGCCGGGTCACTCTCTCCAGAGTCCTGCCTGGCACTCTCGTAAGAATCTCTACTGGAGAGGCTGGGTGGACGTGATTTTTAAGGCAACCGCAGCTACTTTTAAAAAGCCAGTTTTGCCGGGCGCGGTGGTGCACGCCTGTAATCCCAGAACTTTGGGAGGCTGAGGCAGGAGGATCGCGAGTTCAAAGCCAGCCTCAGCAATGGCGAGGCACTTAGCAACTCAGTGAGACCCTGTCTCTAATAAAATACAAAAAAGGGCTGGGGATGTGGCCCAGTGGTCGAGTGCCCCTGAGTTCAATCCCTGGTACCAAAATAAATAAATAAATAAATTAAAAAAGCCAGTTTTGCTTGAGGTGTTCAACAAATACCAAATTGCCTTTGAGATACCTGTTTGAACAAATTCTGATTTCTAATACATAGAAGCAACTCCAGAGTGGGTCAAAGGCCTCCCACAGCAAGTGAGTGTTGTGCTTTAACCAAGTATCCTTGACTTGGAGTCTGGAAACCTGTTTGGAAACTTGGATTTGCTCAGTGGCCCTCTCTGAGCTCTCTGGGCTCCCACTGTAGGCCTGGTGCTGTGCAGGGACCTGCTGCAGAGCTTGTTGCATGGGTTTCTTCCCCACGTGGGCTCCAGGGACCTCACGCTGGTGGCTTGCTTGGGCATGGTGGAGTGTTTGTTTCATGGAAGATGGCAAGGCGGCCCCTCCAGTCGTCAATCCCTGAGACCCTCCATGGTTAATTTGCGGCCCTTTATACATGGGTATTTCCTGCTGGTCTGGTTCTATGAGACGAACGCTTAGCCCTTAGTTGTGGCTGACTCTGTGGTGCGAACCCCAGAGAATCACAGTCTCCAGCCCTCTGGGCTGGGCCTGGCCAGCGGGGGCCTGGTAAGTAGCAGGCGTGTCCTTCGGCTGAGCTCTGTGGCTCTCCCTGGCTCGCTCGTTTCGTCAGGGTTATGTTATTCCATCCAGTTCTTCATAATGAGATGCTAGAAATAGCCACCATGTGGCTGTCGGGGGAGGTGTGCCGGGCAGCCCGCCTTCCTGCTTCTTTCTGAGGGAGTCACATTCCAGGGAAAGGACAGGACCGAGACCAGCCTCAGTGCACGTCCCCCGTGGGGATATCGTTCACCGGTGTCACATGGTCCCCTCCACCCTTGCCCACTGCACAGAGTTCGCAGCGTACACGTACTCCTTGCGCACGTCTGTGGTCTCCTGGGGAAAACGCAAAGGTCGTGCACTGCCAACGTGTGGGCGATTCCTTCACATAACGCTCATTTTTAATGAGATCACAGAGTGGGGTGAGAGCCATCTCCTTCTCAGAATCACCAGCGCAGGGTCCTGTGGAAATCAGGGCAGTCTGTCTTGTTTATGGAGAGGGGGAGGGCGTTTCTGTGAAAGCGTGGCCAGGCGGCGTCCCGCTCGTGTGACGAGTGTCTTATACCCACAGCCTCCAAGGCTCCGCAGGGAAGAGACTGTCCCACGTCCTGCAAATGCCACGGTCCCTCTGCTCCCGGCACCAGTCAGGCTGCGCATTTCTTTCTCAGTGGGGCTGAGTGCCCCTCCAGAAGCCACCACCCTGCACCCAAAGCAAGGGCAAGGTGGCTGCGCCAGTCAGCTCTGCTCTGCCTCTCTACTGCCACCTTTCCAGTGACTCTGCTTAAAGTGGGGCTGCTCACGCTCTGAAGCCACCCTTTCCTTCCTTCCTTCCTTCCTTCTCTTCCTCCCTCCCTCCCTCCTTCCCGCCTTCCTTCCTTCCTTTCTTTTCCTCTTTCCCTTTCTTCCTCTCTTCTTTCTTTCCCTCTTTATTCTTCTCTTTTTTCTTTCTCAGTCCTTATCTTCCTCTCTCCTTTTCTTTCCTTCCTTCCATCAATCCTTCCTTCCTTCCTTCCTTCTTCCTCTCTTTTTCTTTCTCTTCTCTCTTTTTTCTCTCTCTTTCCTTCCTTCTCTTTCTTCTTGTCTCTTTCTCTTTTTCTTTCCTTTTAGTTTCTCTCCACCCCTTCCCCTCTCTCCACTCCTCCCCTCTCTCCCTCCCTCCCTTCCTCTCCTTCCCTCCCCTCTCTCCCTCCCTCCCTTCCTCTCCCTCCCTCTTTCTTTCTTTATTATTTGTTATTTTTATTTTATCATTTGTTATTTTTTATTATTTGTTCATTGTTTATTATTTTATTTTTGTTATTTTTATTATTTGTTGTTATTTATTATTTTATTATTTGTTATTTGTTATTGGCAGTGATAGACATTAACCCAGGCCCTGATGCACACCAGGCAAGTGCTCCACCACTGGTCTACACCCTGTCTTCCTATTTTTATTCCTTTAAATTCAAATTGTAAGTATTTTAAAGCACTTTTTTTTGGGGTGGTGGTGATGCTGGGCATTGAACCCAGGGCCTTATGCATGCTAGGCAAGCACTCTACCAACTGAATTATATCCCTAGCCCTTAAAGCACTTCTTTCTTTCTTTCTTTCTTTCTTTCTTTCTTTCTTTCTTTCTTTCTTTTTTTCTTTCTTTCTGGTTCCTTTTGGAGACATATGTGCAGGGAATAAGGGAGAAGGCGTTTAAGAAACAAAATCATCCAGATTACAAATGTGAACTTCACCAACATACAGCTTCTGCAAAGCGATGTCCTCCACACCCTTGGCTGTTTCTGAAGTATCGTATTTGCCCTTCATCTCAGTGAAAGTGATTTATTTCCTTTTATTTTCAACCTTGTTTACATGTTTTCATCTTCTGCACTATTTTTGATAGAAATATGGCACATGTGAGTTGTCGACCACGTAGGAAAACTTCTAAATCCTACAAGAGTTTCAAGGTAAGCACCATAATCTGATAATTATTTTGTAAGAATAGTCCGGTTTCTGAAATAGCTTCCCCTTTGGACTCTCTTGGCTATACTTGAAAATGTGCACATGATAGAGCCTAATAATAAAGTTCTGAGCACAGATTTTTCTCGTGGCCACATTCTTGAACCGTGATTGCACTTTCATGTTGCTGTGCCCCAGTGGGCCAGGTGGCATTTCTGGCTTGTTATTTGTTGAGCCATCTCAACCTTGAACCATCCCCAAGTCCTGCACAGCCTGTGCTGGGGGACAGAGCCCCCTGCTGGAAGCTCTGGGGACCCAGCTTTCCGCTGGTAGGAGGAGGTCATTCCACGGGCTGGGAGACCAGGGAGACCAGGGGCGTGGAAGTGGCGAGTCCTGTGAAAAATGGGTGGCCTGCTCTTGACTGACAGCTCCAGTCAAGATAATCTCAAACCATTTTTTTTCAATGACACTTCCTTTCCTTTTGAAAGATGGGGAAGGAAGACAAATACTTGATCCATTGAAATCATCTATTATTTCTCAGATTAGTATTTCCAGGGAAATTATTCTTTAAGTTGATAATAGGTATGCAGGAAATTAAAAAAAAAAAGTGTAACATCCTCAAGTAAGTTTTGGAAATGGTAGATTAAATACAATTAAATGATATTCTTCGTTGCAGACCTTCTCAAGGCCTTTAAATGAAAAGAGCATTTCAAATAACATGGAGATTTTTCTAAACTTGCTTGCACATAGACCTTTGCTTAATTTTTTGGTGAATTTTTAAGTCATTCATATGAGTACTTTTAGTATTTCTTTGTGTGTGCTTTTTTCTTTTTTATCAATAACCTTGTTTGGAACTAGGGTCATTAATATTTTTTTTTTTAAATATTATTTTTCCTTAGTGCTTAGGGACATGGTCTGTTTAATAGTTTGCAGTTTTTGGAAATAAGAGTTAAAATGATTTGTATCTTAGATTTATAGGCAAATGAAACATTTATTCTACATGGAAAAAAATGACTGGGTCTGATATGGCTTTCATGAGTCTGAACTCATAAGCTCAGTGTCTAAAAGGGAAGGTATCATATTGTTAAGAATTTCCTATTGAAAAGTTTTCTTGTGGGATTGTTGTTAGACACGTGATCACTGTGTGCGACTGGCCAATGGGGGTATTTTCTAGAAGATATATAAAATTTCATGAGAAATGTCCAGTTGTCAGGATTTCCGGTGTGGAACCACCTTGGAGTTCTGGCTGTCTGGGTTTCTATTTCACAGGCAAGAGACCTGTCTAACTAGACCTGGGTTTTCTCTGCCGGAGAAGTACTGGCATGCTTGGAGCAGCATCAGCCCGGAGCTTGGGTGTTGTCCTGTGGTCCTGTGTCCCGAGATGGTCCCCCAGGGACCGTGGCTCTGTAGGCGTAGCTTCAGCCTAGTCTTGGGGTGCCACGTGGCGTGGATTCTCCTCTGTTTGGCCCAGGCCGTTGAGAAGCGTGGACAGCATCGCTGGTGGCCTGCAGGGCGTTCCTGCTTGCTTCTGTGCCGAGTTCGTTCTGTGGACATGCTTGGCTCCAGGACAAAAGCCGCTTTGCTCAGGGGGAGATGAAATCGATTCTCCAGACCTGAGTCTCCGCCTCCACGCCGCGTCCTGAGGTTGCTGCACTGCTCCGCTGAGCCTGATGCTGCTGCAACAGTGAGGCCAGGCTCCAGCGGCCTCTGCAGAGCAGGGCAGAGAGGGCCATGCTGACTGTCCCTCTGTGCCAGGAAGACTGCAGCCTGGCTGACAGACAGGTGCGGTCAGGGTCTACCGGTCACTGCCGCGACTCCTCGAGGACTGAGCGCCCTGCTGTTCAGCGAGCTTGCTTTCAGCAGTTGGCCCTGAGGAAAAGGCACTGCGCAGATATTTGATTTAACCAAACCCACAAAACAAGAGGCATCTTTATTAGGTAATTGTTTCTCACCATCATAGACAGAGCCTGTACTATGAAAATGTATTTGATTCCTTCAGGTTGAAAACTCCTAATACACTGGGTGTGGTGGCGCATGCTTATAATCCTTGTGATTTGGGAGGCTGTGGTAGGAGGATTGCAAATTTGAGGCCAGCCTCAGCAACTTAGCAAGATGCTGTCTCAAAACGCTTCTGGTGACTTTACGTGTGATTCATGTGGTGCCCGTTGAAAAGCATGGTCAGTTCTCTTAAGACCGCTGGCAGTCGTGTGCCCACTCAGGCTGAGGGCTTCCTTGCTGCTGCTCCCTTGTTTGGTGAAGTGCAGCAACTCCCACCAGTCCTGAAGTTCTCTCGGTGTCTAGCTCCTCCCTGCTGCTCCCAAGTAGAGTTGTCAGACAAAAGCACCATGCCCTTGCAACATTTAGGACCCACACGTCTATTAAAAAGCTGTTCACTGCTTATATCTAAAGCTCAAATCTCCTGGGGCAGCCTCAGCTTTTACTTGCTGACTATAACCCCTGTGATTCCACGTTACTTAGATTCGGACAAGACAGTAGTCACTGGATTAAACACAAACAATTGTGGCACAGTGGTGCACGCCTGTAATCTCAGCAACTCAGGAAGCTAAGGCAGGAGAATCACAAGTTCAAGGCCAGCCTCAGCAACTTAGTGAGGCTCTGAACGACTTATTGAGACCCTCTGTTGCAAAATAAAATATTTTAAAAAGGTGGGAGGCTGGGGATGTGGCTCAGTAGTTAAGCACCCTGGGTTCAATCCCTGGCACAAAAAGCGAAAACATCAACAGCAGAAAAACACACACACACACACACACACACACACACACACACGATTTTTATTTTGTGCTCAAGAAATGTACAACAATGGCCACTCTGTTCTCTCACTTGAGTGCGGTGTTGAGTCACACGTCACCTTAGCAACACGAGGGGCTTCTCTGGAAAGTGACAGTGAGGCTTCCAGGGGCAGCTCAGGGCTTCTCCTTGAAATGCCCACAACTCAGCTGTCACTGGAGATTCTCAGTGACTGGCGCCTCCGCCAGCCCAGCCTGCCCCCGTGGTCACACCAGGCTCTGCCCTGAAAGTCGAGGGTTGTGCCCGGGGTGAGGGGACACCCCAGCTCCTGCTAGCACCCAGCCAGCTCCTTGCCACAGCCTCACACTCGGACACTCCTTGTTCTCTCTTGGAAGCTGGTGGCTTTGCTCCCTCTGTGCCTTATCTAGCCAGCGTTGGGGACCACTCAGGGCGCACGTCAGAGCTTTCCCCACGATCCCTCAGAACTGTGCGCTATTCTTAGCAAGTGTTTAATAAATTCTTTCTAAATGAATAAAAATGTCGTTCCAACAGAAGTTCAGTGACAACCCTCAGGAGATTCAGCCCTACAGTCTGAAGAGCAGCTCCGAAGCCCCCTGTTCTGTGAAGCAACCCTCCCTGCCAATGACCACCACAGCGGTGCGCAGGCGGGGACGGTCCCCGCAGCCTGAGCTCCTCGTGCCACACCCCGCCTTCTGTTCCACTGGACACTGGTTTCCTGAATTCTCAGTGAATGTCAATGACGGAACTGGGTCTTTTTGTCGTTGGTCAAGTTTTCTCTCTCCGTCTGTGTCTCTGTCCATGTCTCTGCAGCATGTAAAGACTGCCTTGGCTGCACTTGGGTGTGCGACCGTGGCTGCCACCACTTAACCGTGATACTTTGCATTTTCTTTTTCTGACCAGTGTGGAGGAGCGGGAAGAATTCAGACTCAGACATTGGGAAGGCAGAGTTCAACGCTCAGCTTGGACTCCTCTGTTGGCTAAAGTCAGACCAGCGCCTGTCCTTGGCGATGGCCTCTGGGTGCCGAGGCCCTGGGCAGCACCTTCCACGGTGCTGGATTCATTTCTACCCTTCTTTCATTCCCTGCCTAGTTTTTTGCAATTCGGTCCTCACTGTGGGACAGAGTGGGGGGCTTGTCGGGGATGAGCCAGGGTGGAGTGGGAGCCTCCAAGCTCAGCTGGTCACTGAGGTGGCCACTCAACTGTGGTTTCTTTTTTAGGAAGTGATTTCCTTCTGGTCCTTGATTTTTTAGAGACATAAATATGGTGGACTCCTTCGAATGTCCCTTCGGTCCTGCTTGTTGATCTTCCTCCATGGCCTCCTCTCCCCTCTGCTGAGCCTCGCTCTGCAGAACATCGGGCTGGCGCTGTTTTCTGAAGGCTGAGGTCGCACCTCTTACAGGCTGCCTTAACCACACCGTCTCCATCTCCCTGTACACACTTCACTTCCAAAATCTAATTATAGTGCATGTGACGCCCGTGACCAGCCAGAAGCCAGAGATTAATACAAAGTCACAGCAGGACGTTGGCTCCCCGAAGCAGTTGACACGGCAAATACATCCTCTGGGACTTGAGGCTGGTGTCTGGCTGCACTCCTCATGGCTTTAGCAAGTGAAGCAGGTGGTCCCGCGGATCTGGTTACCCCCACGCCCGGGAACAGCTCTGGCTCGTTCCCATCGTCTCCCAGTTTTGCCTTCTGAAACCACCCAACGTCTGCACCTATTCTGAGGGCTCCCCTCCTCAGCAGCAGGTCCCCCTGAATTCCACACCGCACTCCTCTCCAAGAATGGCCTGGAGCCTTCGGGTGGCCTGGGGGCTGCAGGGTGCTGGGCTGCTCTCCTGGGTGTCTTATCTCTGCCCAGATGGGAGACATCGTGTGCACACAGGGAGTGGGGACAGCACTGCTGCTGCTCTCCTGGAGCTGACCCTGGCCCGAGCACAGCACCGGAGCAGGGGCCATCTGCTCTTCAAATCGGGGGGCCTTTGTTGTATATCCAAGGCTATTTGAAGACCAGCTTCCAAACATATTAGCAATTCTTCTCGACTCAAAGATCGACGTGCAAACTGCCCTCCTACTTGCACAGGGCTGGCTTCCTCACGCAGGGGTGGCTTGGCTCAAAGGGAACCGGGAAAGGGCCCCTGGAGACCCGGGAAGGAGAGCGCGGCTTGCAGACACGCCCCAATCACACTGGTGTGAATGTGCCAGCAAGGCGATATCGGGGGGCCAGCAGGGCCGGAAGTTGGCCTTTGGTGGAGAGGAGGCGCAGCTGGGTTCCCCGTGCAGGGGTCTGAATTGGAAGCAGCCTGGGGCAGGACGACGTTAAGAAGCCAGGGGACGCGCCGGAAGCCAGGACGCTGCTCCGCGGAGCCGTCGCCTTAGACCTGCTCCTCCAGAGGCCGGTGCTCAGGCACTCGAAGTCTTTGAGATCTATTCCACAGCATCTAAATGACGTTTAATAATTGCACATGATATATTTCAAAACTGCTGGAGAGTAAATTTCAGGTGTCTTACACAAGCGATGAACAGTAAGGTGACAGATATGCTTATTAGCTTGATTTAATTATTCCACACTGTACACCATAACAAAACATCACACAGTACCCCGTAACCCACGCGACTAGTATTTGTCAATTAAAAGTAAAAATCAAACAGCTGCTCCGCAGGTAGTTCTCAGGTGGCTTTGAAGGCCACTTCCCTGGAGCCAGAAACGTGAGCTGTGCAGGGATGCCCCGTGGGGGACCCGGGCACTTGCCTGAGGGTTCCCACAGTCACAGCAAGCCGCTCAGTCAGGGACTCAGCCTCAGCAGGGACAGCCCTGAGTCCCCTGGGCTCAGCGGGGAAGCAGCATCCAGGCACTCCTGGAGGCTCTGCCGGGGGCTGCAGGCCTGCACTCTCCTCTGGGGTTGTCTCACCCCAGGGCAAAGGTCAGGCTCCCGTGGAGAGACCACGTCCTCCTGATCCCCAATAGGGCACCACAGGCCCCCAAGCACCGATGGACTGCTGTGTCTAGGACACCCCGCTGGGCAGCTGGAAGAGCTGTGTGCACTGCAGAGGGCCACACCGGTGAGGGAAAGGGACCCGATGGCAAAGACGAGCTCAGGATGCCCTCCACTGGGGCTGCCGTGGGCCACAGCACCAGGGGCCGGTCCTGGCCCTCCCTGCTTCCCAGCCTAGAGCAGGGAGGATTTTCAGGCCTCTGCTCTCTCCCTAGTTTGGGCTTTCTTAAGTGCAGAGGAACATTACAGCTTTCTAGGGAGAAAACGACATCCTCAGGAATGAGCCTGTCAGAGCTAATGAGGGTTCCTAGCAGGCTGTGCAGGTTGAGACCAACAAGAAGACCACCAGGGTTGCTGCTGACCCTGGCTCAGACCTGACACTCAACAGGGACAGCGTCAGAACCAGAAGAAAGCAGCCCCACTTCCAGGTTCCAGGCTGAGCTGCCGGCTGGCGGGAGACTCTATTGCTTTGTCAATGAAGCAAATTTGATTCCATAGTCAGCGTGAGAAAAAAAAATCCAGCTCCTTTTCTGTCACTTTTAATATAATGGCACTTTAATAACTCTGACATTTCTTTATTTCATTCCTAGGTTTTTAAGACTTTACTTCAATCTGGGGCCATTGAACTTCTGGACCTTTCTACAACAAAATCTTTTTACAATTAACATTTAGAGCTAGTGTGTGTGTGTGTGTGTGTGTGTGTGTGTGTGTGTGTACATGTGCGCCTGTGCTCTATTTTGTATTGGATGACTTTAAAACTTGATTTTGCTGGAGGGAAAAGGTTTGTGTTTTATAAACACTGTAATTACTGTGAGTGGTTGATGTTCTTCTGTAACCAAACTGAGGATTCTCTTCATGAGTCTCAATATGAACACAGATATTTTTCATCACGGACCCAAAGGCGTCTAAATGATTTTTAACTCAAAGGGCATCCAGGATTTTTAAATACACGTTAACCCTCAGAGGACCCCAGCGCAGATGGGAAGGGTAAGGCTGCTGGGTATGGTGGCTGGAAGATGTCTCGAAAGGGTGAATGAAGTAAATATCTTTTGAATCACTAGATGCCAGAGGGGCCTATGTGACACGTCTGGATGGCTTCACTGAGACATGCGACTGATTAGATATTAAGGTCAGGTGCTAAAAAATCAAGGTCACGCCATGTTGCATTTTTCTCAAACAGCTGGGCCCAGATAAGTTCAGCCGTGGGTGATACCAGCAAACAGATAAGGTGGCAGTTTTAACAATCATGAAATAGTGTTAGGGAGAGGCCGGCCATGGGAAGATCGGGACATTGGAATGATTTAGTTGGGGCTGAATTTCTTTTGTCTTCCCCTTCTCTGTCACCCTGCTTGCCACACACACACAAACAAACAGGCACAGGCCGAGCTGCTGACGCTTTCCGGAATATGCTGTCACACAGACAGGCTTTTGAATATGAATGCAGGAAGTGCTAGTGATTTTTTTTTCCCTCTGTCCTCCTAGCAGGTTGATTTATGGCCTGGATTACGGGAAACAGTAATTCTTCGCTCTTTATGATGTTTTGGGGGTAGGTGCAGTAGCCCGCAGTCAGAGCAGCATGATTTCAACTAGGTTTTTACAAAAAGGTCTCTGCAGAAAGGGTGGCTGTGAATTGGACAGCTTCTGTAAGAGAGCAGTTAATAAGACACCAGCACATTAATCATGTGACAGCCACTGGGTTTAGCAGGAAAGGCGCTGGCTTCTAAAAACAGCAATTTAGGTGACTACTGTATTGAAAGATTTGGCTGAATGCGCTCTTTTTAACCCATGGTTAGCAGTCAAATTGTGTTGGAGGTCCTCGCGGACATCTTTTTCTGCTTCTGGTATTTTCAATAAACTTAACATAGTCATGATTCTTTTCTGTTGCTATTTCATACTAATATCAATTCCCAGAGCCAGAAACGTGTTGAGGAATTAACTGGTTATGGTGTAATTCTGGAAAGTCTTATCAGCGACTCTGAAGTCATCAGGACAATGTGAACTCCCACACTTGATCTGGCAGCCCCGCGACACTGCAGCTGGGGCAGAGGCAAAATCCAAGACACCTCGCAAAATTGACGGCTCCCCTTGACCGCGCGGAAGAAGTTTGTCCTTTCCCCAAACTGACATCCAGAAAGAGATCAGTTCCTGTTTTGTGAACCAATAGAAGTTCAGAGTATGACTTCAGAAATAAAACCAGTGATTCATTAGATTTGTCTACAAGCAGATGGCTGGGTGAATTTTGTAAGAAAGAGAAAAACACTGTCTTCCTAAATCCGTGATTAACTTTTGTTTCCACCCATTCATTGCATCTTATCAGTGAAACGCAAAATAAATGAAGCTGCACTTATCTGGCAAGTACAGCGTCCAGGAGGCTGTGGGAGTGCAGGAAAAACCAACCACACCCCTGTTCTGAAGGAGGGGCGTTGTCATAGTTCAGAAGCAAAGAGACTCAGTGTTCTGGAATCGTGGCCGCTGGAACCAGACCTGCACTGCTGTAATGTTTTGTTCCAAAACACCAGATCCTTCCAAATCTCAGACAAATTATTATATGATCCTCGGGTGCATCATTTTCCTTGTTGCTAAATGGTGCATGATAATAATAGTAACCATGATAACAATGGATTAAGGGTCACTATGATAGAAGAAATGCACAAAACATTCTCAACATATTGCTTCCACATAGTGAAGTCTCAGGGAATAAAACATAGACTTCCCCATTATAGATTATAAGGCATTAATTTGAAATGATGACATAGCTGCAGATTTAGAGACAAAGGAAAATAAGCACAAAACAGTTTTATGCAGTAGTACAAATTCTTAACAAAGCCTGGCTCTAAAAGGAGTTACAAAACAATAAATGTTTTAGTTATTTCTCATGTCAGAAAAGACTAGAAGATCAACTTCAAACCCACTGTAGGCCACAGGTGAGAACCAGACACTCTGATGCCTGGTTGGTGGAGAGAATTCCTGTGTCTTTGCTGGAGAGTCACTGGAAATATTTGTCACTGATTCCAATTTGGCTTTTGGCCTACCATCCACTTGTTCAAATTTATGCTAAGAAATAATCATTAGTATATGTGAAATGATTCATTGACACGACAAAATCTATACTGCGATAGAAATGAACAGATTTTAGCTACATGCAATAACATAACCAAATCTCAGGATCCCAAAATTTGGCAAGAGAAGCCAAGCAAAAGGCTGCATATTCTATAATAAAAAATAACTGAATAACTTCATAAGGTTTGAAAGCAGTCATAATGAATTGGAAGTATTAGAAGGAGAGTAGTTGTCTTTGGAGGGATGAGAGGTGATAGGATGGTAAGGGCAAAAGGGAGGGTTTGGAAGTAGGAGTTTTCTTGATCTAAATAGCAGGTGTGCTAGTTAGCTCTGACAATTCCTTGAACCATATGATTAGGATGGCTTTACACTCTGCATTCCGTGCACACTGCTATGTTTTGTACAAAAAAGGAAGAAACTATTCACTAAGCATCCTGACCTGCTAAGTCAATTTTCATATCCATATTTGTTATTACTGTGCAATAATTAAATTATTGTACTTGGTGACATGGAAATTTCTAAATTTACTACTCTTTCATCAAGAAGATGGAAAAGACTAGTGATTTAGTGAGCAGAAAAACAGTGCATGCTGTAATATTTGATATTTTATTGTAAAAATAACAAGTAACTTATATTTGTGTGTAAGCAGGCACACAAAAGCTCTGGAAAGCTATGCAAAGATACATAGTAGTCCTCCCTTTTCTGTAGTTTTGTTTTCTGGGGTCACTAAAACTTAGATGGAAATTTCCAGAGGTAAATAGTTCATAAGGTTTCTATTGCATTCCGTGCTGAGTAGTGGGATGAAATCTTGTACCTTCCAACTCTGTCTCTCCTGGTATATGAATTTACCCTCATGCAGTGTTTCCATACTGTATACACCACCTCCCTGCTGGTTACTTAATAGCCATCTTGGTGATCAGATCTACTGTCAAGGAATCATGGTGATGGTGATTATGTTCAAATGGCCCTTGTCAATGGCCTTAAAGCACAAAAGTGGTAATGTAAAGGAAGCACCAGAGAGTAAAGCAGGAAAAGACAGATTAACTCTGCTACATATAGAAAAAGGCCAGCAGCATATAGAAAAACTTAGTCTTCTAGGTTTCAGTACTATGCCTGGGTCCGGGCATCCATCACAGGCCTTAGTCCTCACGGGTGAGGTAGAAGTACTGTATCTTCAGATAGTGGAATCTTAAGTGATCTTTTTCCTTTCAGTATTATCTGAAGCTTTTGCAAAGGTCACAACACTGCCCTCATCATTTCACTGCCTGAAATATCCTTCAGGCCTTGACTCAGCAGGCCACTCTCACAGGATTGTGAAGCCCTTTGGGGGCTCCCCACCCCCTGTTGCAGGAATAAGATTGCAGCTCCCCCACAGAGGGCCAGCTTCCCTCTGTCACCGCGTCTCACAGGGGTCCTGCCCGACGCTGTTCCTGTGCTCCGTCTCTCCTGTGATGTCCTTGCCTCCTCGAGGCCTAGGGTCCAACATCACCCTCCTTCTTCCTGCCTGCTCTCCTCCTACCCCAAGGAACTTGTTAGCACTCACAATTTCTCCCTCAGTGTCGGGCGAGGCTTTGGTTTGCATGATGCAGTGTCATCCTGCAGACTCTGTTTCATAGGGTGGGCGGATCCCTAGAGCCTAACTCATCTCAGTGACCATTAGCTACACTGAAGCAACAAAGCCGAACAAGGCATCTGAAAAATAACTAGTTTTCCATTGAAAGTAAGAACCCGACTTAAGCCTGTAAAGAGGAAAAGAAAGGCAAGAACTAAACTGTCATTAAACAAGAGTAAAATAAATTACTGTTAACATGATATTCTAGAAGAATGTTTATGACATGGAAATTGGTTTGGGTTATATTATTAAAGGAAGAGGGTGACAAAACAATGCGACAGTGTGAGTCATACTTTGTGGAAAAGGAGATGAGTTTATCTGGGCAGAGAGAGGTCTGGCAATAAATGCCCACAAAGAATTCACAGTAGCAATCTATACTCAGTGAGACAGTGGAGGCTTTAATTTTTTTTTTTTAAATTGGCTTATCTTTATTCTCTCAAAGGTGCATTGCTGTAGTAATGAAGAAACAATGATGTTGTTTTTAATTAAAAACTGCTAAAGCAAACTAGTGCGTTATGCGTTGAAACAGCACCGAGTGGTCACCCACCTACAAGGGGTGTTTAGTGTCCTGAGGGGGCAGCACAGGTGGGCAAGGGGATTTGGGATGCAGACCCGCTAGGTCCCATCCACCTGCGTTCGTGCACCTCGAGGCAGCACCAGGCACCTCCCAAACACCTTCCCGCCCGCTCCTGCAGCCTGACTTGAGACGATCCTGGCTCTGTGGGGTGCAGCCCTATCTTGCTTCTCTGGGTGGAATCCAGAGCAGTTTCTAGATGGGCACAGAGTTCAGTGTCCTGGAGGACCTGGAAATGGGCCGAGATCAGGAAGACTCGGACTTGCAAGCAGGCAGAGGGCAGAGGGCAGAGGGCAGAGGGCAAGCGCAAGCTGTCACACACTCCTCGCTGACACCCAAATGTGCCAGGGCTGGTCGCAGGTCTCCTGGCGAGAATGCCTAAAAGGAAGGTAATGTCCGGCAGCCCGGCCTTCCGCCATGCCCCGAGGAAAACACCCCACAGAGACTGCGTGGACTGGAGTTTCCTGCCCACTGGCCGCTGTCACTCCCCAGGAGGAGGAAGGTTAGGAGGGAGAGCAGCCTCCTTCCCTGGGCCACGGGGCTGAGCCCATGCTCCTGTGTTGCTGCCGTGGGTCAGCTAAGCCCATTTGGGTCCCCACAGCCGTTTCTTTCTTTACATAATGTCAGGCTTTACCTTCAAAGGAGCTTCCAGATATTTTAACAACCAGTCTGACAAGTTGACATTGTAAAAGATGGGCTACTTTTGTCACTTTTAACCAATTATAACTTCAGTTTGCCTTCCTAAGTAACTTTCTTAGAGTTGGGGAAAAAGGCCACGTCTATAGATGGGCCTTGTTTTATGCCCTTATTCCCTTGTTTTCTGTGAAGACTCTGTCTTCTAAATAATCTTACAATTCATTTAATTGTGAGGGGCTGCCCCAAACATAGTCTTTGGCAGTGAGTGACCGTGGCTCACATATTCAAGGAATCCTCATTAGCTGAGAAAGATGGACAGAGTTTGTCCTCCACCTTCCTGTGCTGCTCAGGGAGAAAGTTCACTTTCAGGGAGAGAGAGAGAGAGAGAGAGAGAGAGAGAAAGAGAGAGAGAGAGGAAAAAAGAGAGAGAGAGAGAGAGAGAGAGAGAGGAAGAGAGAGAGAGAGGGGGGAGGGAGGGAGGGAGACTGCATTGCTGCAGCATCGCCCTGGGCTGCTCAGTGAATCTAGCAGCCCATGTGCAAGGGCCGAGGCTGCTCAGAGGAGGTCTGGCTGCCCGGGAGGAGAGGGGCCCAGGCTGGAGCTCTGGTGTGGTCAGCACACTCCAGCCTCCTGGGTGGCACAAAAGGGATCTCAGAATCTTGTTGATTGCTAAAGGGCTTCTCACCAACCGGGCAGCAGGGCGACAGATGTGCGGCTAGGCTGAGGAGTCTGAAGAAGACAGCCGTCTCTGAAAGGTGTCTGACAATACCTGCTGCTAGAGACACGGAGTCGGGTGAGTCGTGAACAATAGAGCAAGTCTTTCTCTGTCTTCTTTTAATCTATAAGATGGGAAATCGGCCTCAGAATCAACACTGATTCCCAGCACTCCCCGGGAGTCCCACTGCAAAACACATTCAATCTGCACAGTATTTGCCCTTTTCTTCTAGACTGGTTCTGTTCCCGTACCCTTGGAGTGCACTGCAGTGACATGGCTTAGAAGCCACTTGTCTTCTTGTCACATTCTTGACCATGATGTCATCTGGCCACAACAAGGCCTTCTGTGTGTGTCAGGCTGGTGGGTGCCTGCAGAGGTGGGGAGACCCAGAGGCCTTGGAGTCAGGGGGAGGGCAGCCTCCTCCAACCCCCATCAGCCACTCGGGCCACGGAGGGAGAGCAGGAGCTGGGCAGAGCGAGGGCCAAAGCTGGCCGGGCAGGAGTTCACCTTTGAATGACTTCAGTGCCACGCATCGACAAAGAGAGCAGCAGAGACAAAACCAGGGAACTGTCCCTGCTACAACTACACATGCCACAATGCCAAACTGAACAGCGACAGCTGACATCCAACCAGGTGTCCCCCAGATTGCGCATTTGTATATAGTCAATTTTAGAAATGTAGAGTAATTTACTATTAGAACATGTTTCAAAGTAATTCATTACATCAACCCACTTATGGAGAAAAATAGGATCATATCAACATATTCTAAAAAAGAATTTGAACAAATTTAGTAGGTCTTCCTAATAATATATCCAAGTAAGTAGGAGTTAGAAGGAAATAAATTTGGAAGAGATAATTTAGAGAAAAAACAGAAGACATTATTCTAAAGGGTAAAATGCTGAACTCATTCCCATAAAAATTGGGAAAAAGACAGGGATATTTACTACCATGATTATTTGATCGTTTTGAAGATAAGAAAAGGAAATAATAATTAAAATACTTGGAAAGAAGACTTACAATGATGATTTTGCTGATGATCTGAGTATAAAATCCAAAATACATTAATCTTAAAAAGTTATTATAATTAGAGAATTTGGTGAAGTAATTAGATGTGACACATGTAAAAATCAATAGTTTTCTTTCTGCTAATAATAACTAGCTAAAAAATGAAAATAAGACAAATTATCCCATTAAACAGTGATAGCAATTAATATAACATATTTATGAATTAATTTAGCTGGAAAGATATTGGAACTTTTGGTAAAAAATGAAGAAATATTAAAGAAGGATATAAAATAAGGTCTCAACAAAATGGAAAATTTACTATTTTTATATAAAATTAGATATCATTAAAATGTCAGTTGTCCCAAAATTCACATGTAAATTGATGCAATTCAACTTAGAAAATTTTTTCACCCTTGAAATAATGATCTTAGAGAAGAATGAAACTTTAAAGAAGAAGAATGATGGAAGGTACTAGCTTGACCAGACATCAAAACACATCCTAGCCAGCGACCTGGACATGGTACTGGGCTGTCAGGTGGAGCAATACTGAAATCTGGGAGCCAGAGCCCAGTGGCAAAGGACAAAGCTGGAGAAAAGACTGCCCAAGTCACTGAGAAAGGGAGCTATTCCTCAGGAGAGGCACTGCATAGGGTTCGCTCTCTAAGGTAAAATTAGCTTGGATTCTCTCTCACATGTCATGCAAAATACTGAATCAGTGATGATTCAAACACAAACGTTATAAAACAAAATTAGAATGGTAACATGTTAAAACCATTTGAATGAGGTCTTTATAAGCAAGATAGCAAATCCAGGATCCATAGAAGAAATGACGAACATATTTGACTACATAAAAATAACTTTTTTGTAATATAAAGACACTACATGTAGTCAATAGACAAATGAAAAGCTGAGAAAAAGCATTTTATGCCAGGAGGTTAAAAGGTTAGGTTGAAAGGGAAAATAAGGGGACAAAATGTACAGATATATGAAGAGCACTTACAAATTGATAATAATAGGGTAAACAAGGCAAGAGAAGATATGCAAAGCATGCCATAGGAAACAGCTGGGCCAAACCATGTAGCCCATAAACACTGTAGAAAAGTCGCTCAGTCTCTGTTGCAGTCAGGGGGACTCAGAGCAATAGATCTCAATATACCTATCACTTCGGGAAATTAGAAAAGCTGGCTGGGATATGGGAAAACGGTACTGTCATAGTTTTTAGTGGAAATGTGAATTGTTTTTTCCTTGGAAAGTGATTTGAAACGTCTATTAACATTTGAACTACACACATATATCTTGGACAGAGCAATGCCATCTGTAGGAACCTATTCCACAGAAATAAAACATCAGACTGTGGGACTGTGTTACGAGAGCATTCCCTGCAGCCGCAGTCAGTCTCACCAAACTCAAACCCCAGAACGTGCCCGCGGACGTGAAAATCATTTGGTGGAACGAGGCACACTTACACAACGGAACACCACACAGTTACTTAAAATGACAGGATCCTTCTTAACCCCAAAACCTGCAGGAAATTCACTGTTTTTTTTAATTTACTTTTTTTTTAAAAAATTTTTATTTATAGTGGTAGTATGTAATACAGTTTATACTATACATAGAGAGCCTCTTTTTACACAAAACAGTTTGTACACAAAGTGTATTCGTAGCATTCAAGTCTTCAATCATGTATTTAGAATAATGATATCCATCTTATTCAACTACTTTTTCTTTTTTTTTTTTCACCCCCTTCACCCCTTGCAGGGGGTGGGGGGAAAAAGAAAAAGTGTTTTTTTTTTTTTTTTTAATATTCTTTTTAGTTGTAGATTAACATATATCTTTATTTAGTTTTTTTTTTTTTTTTTTTTTTTTTTTTTTTTTTTTTTTAATGTGGTGCTGGGGATCAAACCCAGTGTCTCACACATGCTAGGCAAGTGCTCTACCACTGAGCCACACCCCCAACCCTTCCCTGTGTTTTATCAGTGAGAAGGCTGGGAGAAGCTTTATAACACAACCTGTGGAAGGACACGATAGAGGGTTGGATTACGGCTCCCAAAGGCTCTATTGGACTCTTGACCCCAGTGCCTCTGAATGTGACCTTCTTTGGAAGTGGAGCTCTTGCCGGCATAAGCAAGGTAAGGTCTCAAGCCGAGATTGTGTGGTTTTAGGCTGGGCCCTAAATGCAGTCATTGGTGTCTCCAAGAGACAGGTGGGGAGATTTGCACACGAGCGTGCGGTGAAGGACGGAGATGGAGGAGTGGGTGCCCCAGCAAGGAGCCCCCATACCTGGGAGGGAGGATGGGGAGTGGGCTCTTCCTCCGAGCACCGCAAGGAACCTACGAGCCACTGCTAATTAGGTCTGCTGTTTCCTTGTCTGTGCCAGGGACAAGGGTCAGGGGTGCTTCGGGGGGGGGGGGGGGACACTGGTACCTGGGGGAGGAAGCCGGGTAGTGTAGGCCGCAGGACCTACAGTGGACCACAGCCATTTCCCTGGACACAGGCTCCAAGGGGATCCGGCCAGTGCTCTGGAGTCAAGGACATGAGGTTGGTACAACCATCTCTCTACCTTCCTTCTTTTGGTAGTAAGTTGGTATCCTATCTTCCCCAGGTTCCAGGGAGCCTCTGAGATTAGAGCAAGTCAACCATTTGTCTCTGGCAGAGACTGGTCCGCAGATCCAGCCACTCAGTTCTGAGCCCCAGGGGAATGGAGAGCGGAGAGCGCGGGCGCCCGCGGCAAGCACAGCACTGGCCTGGAAGAGACCTTCAGGAACGTCTGGAGACGACCTCGCCCACCCAGTGCCCTGCTGTCCTCCTTCTCCCGGGAAGCACCCTGCTGGAGCTCTCTTCACCCTACCGTGGCCGGTCCTGGGATAAATGGCAGGATGTCATCGCCTGGCCTTGGGCAGCTCCCCACTGTCCTCCCCGCCTGTGCCTCCCTCACCAAGCCCAGAGCACGGTGCTCACGGCACACCCCAAACCAGGGCTCCCCACGAGGGGCCCTGCAGGGAATGCGGGTGGGAGAAGACGGAGAGCCGAAGCAGCAACTCTGACAACACCTGTCAGCTTCCTCGGCCTCCAGGAGGACAGAGGGGGCTGGGACGGAGACGAACGCCATTTTTCTGGATGTTGCTGCGAGGGAATGGAGTGCCTCTTGTTTGCACTTGAAGGAAAAGGGACCTTTGGACTTCTGTGAGATGCCCCGCAGCTCAGGACCACTGACTACTATTCCATATCTTAAAATTCTGGGGGGGGGGGGAGGTTTCAATCAAAATATGTCTGAAGACAGGATTTGTTCAGTGTTACCTCAGACCTCAGAGCAAAGGTTTAAGAATTCAGAATTCAGTTTGTCACCTCTGAATCCTGAATATAGTTTTATTTCGATTTTACTGAATGACTAACTTTTAAAATTCTCTCCTAAACTAATTCTAAGCTGTCCATTGCGTAGGGTCTGACCATTTCCAGGGTCCCTTGCATTTTGTCAATCAATCCTCTTAGGGCTGAAGTGTCCCACTTTTTACAGAGGGAGGAAACCTCCTCTTAGAAATAACCTTTGTTTCACAATTTTTGTCTCACAAAGTGAAAAAAAAAAAATCCCTTCTCAGTTCCAAACAGATTTCAGATTACCACATGATGATACTCATTCTTCAAGTGCTTTTAAAATTTGTTTTAATTAGTTATGCATGACAGTAGAATGCACTTTGACACATCATACATAAATGGAGTATAATGTCTCATTCTTCTGGTTGTACACGACGTAGAATCACACCGGTCATGTAGTCATATAGGCACACAGGGTAATAATGTCCGAGTCATTCTCCTGTTCTTCCTACCTCATTCCCCCTCTCCTTTACCTGATCCAAAGTAACTCTATTTTTCCCTACTGCACCCCCCTCACTATTGTGAATTAGCATCCACATATAAGAGAAAACATGCCGCATTTGTTTTTTTTGGGATTGGCTTATTGCGCTTAGCGTGATATTCTCCAGCAACATCCATTTAAAAGGACAATATAAAAAGTCTTCCAAAATTTAGCAATACTTACAACAAATGTATATTTTGGCATCTTATTATTAGGCTTTCTAGGGTATGTTGATACATACCTTCCAACCAAGATCAGGTAATAGGGCTGGATTTAGCCACTCATCAAAAACAACCAGTAGGACCAGAACAATAGGTAACAAACATTTTCAAAACACAGACAGCAGGCAGCCAAAGCCAGGGATCCCAAGAAGTGGAAGCAAATAAGATGAGCCCTGATTTACCTTCCAAAGACACCGTGAAGAGAAGAAGTCACCAAGCCGCACGCTGGGGAAATGACTCAGAGGGCTTGTATATGACAAAAGGTTCTTACCTAGAATATAGTAAGAACTATCAAAACTCATCCATGAGAAAATAGACAACATCATCTTAAAAATGGGCAAAAGAAGGCTGGGGATGTGGCTCAGCGGTAGAGCACTCGCCTAGCACGTGTACGGCCCGGGTTCGATCCTCAGCACCACGTACAAATAAACGCATGGTGTACAACTAAAGCAAATAAATAAATATTTAAAAAAAAAATGGGCAAAAGACTTGAGTAGATGCTTCATTAAAGAAAACCTAGAAATGGCAAGAAGATAAAAGATGTCCCACATTATTAATGGCTACAGAAAAGCAAATCACAATCATAATGACCTGTACATTTCCACTCTAACCAAATGGAGAGGACTCCAGTCTGAAAGATCTGAATGATCAAGTGCAGCTGAGAACCTGGAGCCCTCCCGCCGGGCAGAGGGAGGCCAGGCAGAGGCCTGCTTCAGAAACAAGTCTGCACTTTCTTACAAAGCCAAACAAACATACCCGTACCACATGACCCAGCCCTTTCACTCCCAGGCATTTACCTGAAAGAAATAACATTTTGATAATGTACTGTATACTTCAAAAAGCTACAATTGAGGATTCTGAATATTTTCAACATAAAGAACTGATAAATGTTTGAGAGGTAGTTGACTCTGATTTAAAAATCACATGGTACCCCATAAATATGTACAAGTTTTATGTCATTATGTACAAAGGTTTCTTGACACAGGGTTTTGCTAGGTTGCCAGACTGGCCTTGAACTTGAGATCCTCCTGCTTCAGCCTTCTGTGTAAGTGGGATTACAGGAGAGAGACATCACACCCGATTTATCAATCAATCAATAAGAACTGTTCAATACACACAAAGACTTGCACACAAGCATTCACAGAGTTCTTACAATGTAGTGCCAAGCTCTAGAGCAGGAACCAAGCTATGGAACTTGCCCACAGTGGAATTCCACTCAGCAATCAGAAGGAATGAATGCTTGCTACATGCAGCGACATGAATGGATTTCAAAACAGCTATGCTGAGCAAAATAAGGCAACCAAGAATGTATGATTCCATTTCCATCACGTTCTAGAAAATGCAAACTAATCTATTGTGAAAGGAAGCAGACAGGTGGGGTCAGAGGAAGAGATTCCAAGTGGACACGAGGCATCGCTGCTGAGTCGACCCGTGCTGCGGCCCAGATGAACCTTCAGGTGTGCCACGCAGGGAAGGCTGTCCCTAGAAGACGGATATCACGCTGGCCATTCAGGCTCTTGCAGTCAAATGCTTTCGACTGAGTGATTCATAAATAACAAAAGTTTGTTGCTCACTGTTCTGGAGGTTGGGAAGTCCAGATCAAGGTGCCAGCAGATTGGGGGACAGATGTCATGTGACTTGCCACTTGCCTCAAAGATGCCGCCTTCTTACAGGTCCTCACATGGGGGGAGGGGCTCTTTGATCAGGGCATGCACGAGAGTGCTGCCCTTGTGAGCTAATCATCCCCAAAGCCCCATTTCTGAATACTGCCCACAGGGCGTCAGGTAGATTCGACATAGATTCCTTGGGGGCCCCACACTGTCCGCCGTAGCAGTGTGATTCTGTGTCTATGAAGGACACAGAGCCTCAGACTCATAGAAACAAGGTGGAATGTGGTTACCAGGGCCTGGGGGAGGCATGACAGAAGGATTTTGGCTTAATAGATAGAGAATTTCAGATTGGGCAGATAAAAAACTTGTGTGGCTAGAGGGTGGAGTGGTTTTATAATAACATGAATACACTTGATGTGCCTGCAATGTATGCCTAAAGATGGTCAAGAGGGTAAAGTTTTATTTCATGAACTCAGCTTGATGGGGGTGGTTTCATGGGGGATATACATGAGTCAAAGCTTATCAAACAGACACCTTAAATGCAGGGCTTATCGTTGATCCATCATACCTTAACAGAGCTGCTTGAAAGGCAGTAACAATAGGATGTCTTTGTAAAGGGATGCTATCTCTCTGAGCAGGAGAGCTTTTATTCAATCTAGTGCTTTTGTGAACCTGGATTCCTTCATCTTCTGCTAATTGGTCTCATATCAATACCTTGGGACTCTGCTTTAATCCAAAAGGAAATATTTGGGGAAGAAAACCTGGGTTTGGAGGGGGAAGACTCTCCAGGATCCTTGCTTACTCCATCAACTCAGCTTTGCTGTGTGGTTGGCAAGTTTTAATGAGATAGTTCAGGTTGAATGCCACTTACCTGAAATGCTTGACTCATATTTCAGATATTTTCAGATTTTGGAATATTTGCATACACATAATGAGCTATCTTGGACATAGGACCCAAGTCTAACCATGAAAACTGCTTATGTTTCACTTATACGTATGTTATGCATTCAGTCTCAAAGTGATTTTATATAGTATTTTTAGTGTGCTTGCATTTTGACAGTGACCTGTCCCATGGATTGTGTGGGATTTTTCTACTTGTGGCGCTCTCAGATTTTGGAGCGTTATGGATCTCAGATGTTCAGATTAGGAGTGCCTAACCTGTGAAAGCTGAAGTACCCACATGGTGCCTGGCCTCTGTGCCTTGTAAGTCACGTGTGCTTCTATCTCTGGTAACTTGATGGGGTTTTAGATGTAGCCCTTCAGTCTTGGATGGACATGTTCTCCTGTGCAATCGTGGAGATTCTGCTAACTTCTAGAGCCTCAGGTTTTTGTTCTGTACACCTACCATAATAGTAGTAGTAGTGATTGTTTTGAGAATGAACTAAAACAACATATGCAAATCACCTAGTACAGAGACTGGCACATGCTGAAGGCCAGCTTCAGCAAGGATGTCAAGGTCAGCCTGACCGATGCTGGAGGAGAACGTCCACGAAATGGGAATGATCCACACACGAGACAGGTTGCAGAAATCTTTCATTCTTTACTTTTCTCAGCAATGGTTTTTTATATATTCCAGCAAACACAGCAGTTCACAATCCAACTATTGGGGGTTACATTAAGGAATTTCAGGAATTTCTGAGATCATATAATCAGGGGAAAAATCAAATATTTGTCCTAAGTACACACTACTGATTAATCCTATCTATCCTAGATTTGCTGAGGGGTAAGGAAGAGCCTTTTACAGACACACAAAAAGACCATTAGATTTTCAATGGAGAGAAGTTTAGGCAATGGGCAATGCAGCGCCCTGTAGGGAGGGGTTGTTTGCAAAAGCTAATCTTTAGCAGAAAAAAAACCTTTCTTGCCGGTTCAGCTAGCTTCTGGCTAGATTCCACAGGGCCATAGAACTGGTTTTATTTTTGATAATTAAATGTATTAGAACCTGGTGGTCATACAGCAGAAATACATCAAGAGCACAGACAAAGTTAATTCCTAGTGGTCGCATAAAAGTGGCATCTCATCAGCAAAGAGGAGCCAAGCTCAAACTTCCAGGCATTTAACTGGAGAAGGAGCTCGGGCTCAAACTCATTTGCATAACCAAGGAAGAACCCAGATTCACAGCCCTGGATTAGCAGGTGGAAATCTAGCTCGATTCCTGGTTTGGAAGAACTTAGACCCACAGCCCTGAATTAACAGGTGGAGATCCAGCTCAATTCCAGGTTGGGGAGATCTCAGACTCACAGCCCCGAACTAACGGGTTGGAGATCGAGCTCAATTCCCGGATGAGAAATACCGCAGGCACACAGTGAGTACTGGAGGCTTGTGGTTGTTTTAGTGTTTGTGGGTGAACCCTGTGTCGCCCAGTTTGGTTTTCAACATAATTTCCCAAATAAACTATTAGAAGTTGAAAGAATGAGGCTGGTAAAAATCCATTTTTCTCAATATTACACATTAAAAAAAAATCAAGTCTATACAAGAGATCAGGCCAAGGTAGTTAACTAATTAAATGCTCCATTTACTTGAATTTCATCAGAAACAAGGGAAAGCCTGAAAACAGGTGGGTGAATGTTGCATGTTGGATGTTTAATGAATAACAAAGTTTTTATAGAGGACTGATCCTACAATAACTTGAAAAATTGCAACTAATTTTGTGAAGGATTTGTAGAAGTAGAAACAGTCAATTATTTAGTGATTTATATTTTTCTGATGCTTTGTTTGCCATAGTTTCTGTAATTCTGATAAAAGTTCTTTTAAAAACTCATTAGAATGTCTTTTTAACAGAGTGGGAGTTGCAACTGCTCTAATAATTTTTGCTACTTTCATATTTAAAAATAATATGCCCTCTAAACATTTACATTCAAGATTTGTTTTCCCTCTGATGTGTAAATAACACATAGTAATTTGCATCTCATGCATAAATCTCAGCCTGCTGAATACAAATATTCAAAAAGTTCTCTGCTTTCCTTGCTTTTGGTAGTATTATTGGCTAAAATTTCCAGGGAGATGAAGAGGGGAAGGGCATTGATGATTAGAACAATAATTTCTTATTACTGCTTCCTTGCAATCAGTGGTTGGGGTTGAAAGTAGAATAACTAGCTCAGTCTTTCACAAGGCTAATAAAAATATTCCCGACTGTAATATTTTCCCAGATGAATGTACTAAATGTGCCTATTGTCTGTGGCACATTTAGACTTTGCCTGTAGGGGGACTTATCCAGAAAGTATAGGCCCCTCCTGCTCCTTGCAAGACAGTACCAATGCCACTCCCTGGCGCCTCAGATAGGAGGCATTCCTACCGCCACAGTGAGCCCTGATGCGCTGAGGGCGGGGTGGCCAGGACTGTGTCATCGGGGCTCTAAGTCCCTGGGACATCAAGTTACAAGCAGCTGTCCTCGTTGCTGCATTGACCACGTGGTCTAACTAAACTTCGAGGCTTGTTTTGTGCTGTGAATTTCCCGCACGGCTGGTTCCTTGCCTGCTGATCATTTGCTGGGTCTCAGCCTGGTAAAAAGACATCTCGGGAGAGCCACACCTCCACTATAAAATGTGGCTACAGCATTTCATTGAGTCGTCTGCCCTTGGTACAACTAACTCTTTTCAGCAAACGTCTGGTGATGCTTTGAATAAAAGATGCTGCATGGAAATAGATCGCCATGTTCTCTGCTTGTGGTACTATTTATGTGCACCCTCGTTCTACCACCCGGGATTGGTCTTATTTACCTGTTAGTGTTTTCTTCCTACCAAATGTGCAAAATCTGGTTTTCTGAAATTATTCATTTATTCAGTCTTTTTTTTTTTGTTTCCTGCACTCTCTCTGTAAATGACTTAATAGGTAAGCTCCGAGCACCTGCTCGGCCTGGCGTGTGTGAGCAGGGGAGCAGCACGTGTGAGATCCAGTTCCTGGGGCATGCAGGCTTTAGGGAAGGAGCACACGTGTGTACAACCAGTTTGATGGCAACACCAAGCAGGACACACCAGTATCCGATGGCTCCAGCGTTGATGGATGAGTGGGCTGGGAATGGAATAGTGAGGGAATATTAGAGAGCATTATTAGGTACTAATCACAGAATGATACCAACAGCAGGTATCGCTGAGCTACTACCAAGTGCCAGGAACTGTGTTTGGCACATATTGGCAGATCCACCTGGCCTGTATGAAGTAGGCCTTGCTGTTGCTGCTCCAGTAAAAGAAAGCTCTGTCCGTCAGATTCCTGTCACTGTGACAACGTACCCAGGATGCTCACCTGGTAAGAAGGTGTTGCCGCCTGAAGCGATGGCCGCTTGGAGCAACGAAGCCGCGGGAAGAAGTTCAGAGGCAAACTGGAAACCAACAGGCTTTTTATTCTGATAACTTCTCTCTCCGGCTCTAACAACGACTCTAACACGCACCACCAAAAAACCCACAAAACAAAATGGCTGACCGGATCGGATCTCAGCTTGAGTCTGGCGAGATCCTTGGCCAAGTCCTGCGAGATCCTGGGCCAAGTCCCTTGAGACCATGTAAGGCGGCAATGTCAGAATATCTCTCTGGCACACAGCCAACCGCAATCTCAGCCATCTCCCCAATCAGGGCTCCTGCAAGATGGAAAAGTTGATTTGGCTCCCAGTTTGGGGGTTTCCATCTATGTCCTTCAGGTGGCTACTTTGGGCCGCGCACATCAGGTGGACAGCCTGGCGGAGGAGGCCATTCTCTTTGCAGCACAGAAGTGGAAAGAGGGAGACAGGAGGGGCCAGGGTCCCATGACCACCTTCAGGGACCTGCTCCCTGGGACCTGCTTTCTCCCTGAGGCCCCACCTCCTCAAGGCCCCACCACCTCCCAGTGGTGCCACAGGCTGGGGACCAAGCGCTCATCTCATGGGTATTTGGGGACATTTAAGATCAGCCTACAGCAGGGGTCTTCATGGAGGAGGGTGGGATTGAGTTGGATTTTGGAGAAGCGGAACCTGAGGAGCCAGGAGCAGAAGGAAGCATTTCCTGGGGTGGGGGCAAGGGCAGCCGCAGAGTGGGCACTAGGGCAGACCTGAGGAAAACCTGGGCAGCCGGACAGGAAGGAGAGCCTAACTGGGGTGAGCGAGATAAGGTCCACTAGGTGGGGGCAGGGAGGGGTTAAGGAAGGTCTCCTGGAGCAGGCTAGGCCCTGGACCTCACATGGGAGGTCCTGGGATGGGCAGTGGCCACCCAGAAGGTGACATGCAGCCATCACACGGTCCGATGGTGCAGCAGCTGAACTGAAGCAGCTCCTTCATCGCTGACTTAATGTCCGCAGGGTCCCATCAAGTCCCAGGCACGTCCCAGAGGTGGCGAGTGCACCAGGATGTCCTCAGCTGGGAAGTCCTGCCCATGACCCAGCTGCACTCAGAGAACCCACCCTGACGGCCGCTCCACCCCCTCCTACACACCCACGTCGCACACCACCTGGGGATTCCCATTGTACAGAAAGGCCCCGCCAGTAGCCAGGTGTGCAGCCTCAGCCGCAGCCAACCTTGGGCCCACGCCGCGGGTCTCCTCTCCCAGGCGCCTGGAACGTGGAGATTCAGACTTGCTGTCTTAAATTTTCCCTTAAATTGAGATTTTTATTGATTCTCAAGAGAGGGGGAGGGAGGAGAGAAAGCATGTACATTACAGCTTATGACCTTTCTGCTTTTGTAGGTAAAAAAATGGAATATTGCATTTTGTATCATTTGTCTTAACGTGTGTACACATGCATGAATGTGTATGTGGGGTGTGTGTGTGTGTGTGTGCACATATATACGTTCACACACAACACACACACACAGACACAGAGACAGGGACAATTAACCTGCCCTAGGCCCTGAGAAATACTCCAGCTCGTTTGTGATCCACCCCTCTTCCTTTTCAGTTTGTGATCCACCCCTTCCGGTATTTCAAGCCATTGTGAAGTAGTTTATCAACCAGAACGTCCTGGACAGAGAGTGGAGTCTCTGATGAGGAAAAGTTTGCTCTCGAGAGGAGACAGTAAGATGGCGACCCTCTACCATCCGCTGCAGGCTCAAGGTGTGTTAGCAGACGGGAGCTGGTTGTCACTGGATGGGAGAAGCTGGGCTCAGCTCCCGCTTAGGAAATGCCAGATCTAATTCCTGTACCTTGGCTGTCTTCCTGTTTTGCCCTTCCCCTCTCCTGAGGGTTGAGGGGAAATGAGCCTCACTTTTGAGTTCAAGAGCCTTCCCATTGGCTTCCACCCTGTCTCATTCCAGAATCTCCCAGCCACACAGCTGCTCCAATGCCACAGCCTCTCCCAGCCACACAGCTGCTCCAATGCCACAGCTTGGCTGTGGTGCTTTGAGATTCAGCTTCCCAACCAGAGACCTGGCCCCAAAGGGGGCCTGTTGCCGCCTGAAGCGATGGCCGCTTGGAGCAATGAAGCCACGGGAAGAAGTTCAGAGGCGAACTGGAAACAAACAGCTTTCTATTCTGATAACTTTTCTCTCTGGCTCTAACAACGACTAACATGCACCATACACCACCACAAAATGGCGCTGACCCGATCAGCAATCTCGGCTCAAGTCACTCGAGATCCCGGGCCAAGTCCCGCGAGATCCCAGGCCAAGTCCCATGAGACTATGGAAGGCAGCAATGCCCAAAACTCCATGGCCCATAGTCAACCGCAATTTAAGCCATCTCCCCAAACAGGGCTCCTGCAGGGGCCTTTCTTCTTTCCTTCTCAACACATCTGGTATTTCTGTCTGCTATCTCAGAGTCATGCTCTGAGGATATTTTACAAATTAGTAGGTATCTTGGATGATATATTTATGAATTTTTGCTTAACAGATGCCTGTGGAGGACTTACGATGAGCCACTCAAGCCGGCCACAGCCTTAGTCCCAGGTGAGCAGAAGAAACGTTTGGGTGGTGCAGATCTCTTTAATATTCTACCTCAGGTGAGTGTGTACCTTTTCCTACCCCTACAACCTACGGGTACTGACTCACGACCGCTGACGTCAAGATGACACTGCCTACACAGTTCATTGGCTGCACCCAATTCTCGTCCCCTGTCTTTATAGTGTGACAATTCTGTATCTCTCATACCATGACAGGAGTAGTAAAGAGCATGGGTATTTAATCTAAAACATGTTGACGATTAGTATTTTTCTTTTTTGGAGTGAGCAAAAGGAAGCTCCCAGCAATCTGAAGAAGTCTTAAAAACCGTCACATTGGGGCAAGGGTGATGTAGAGAACGGGTGTAAACCACAGACCTTCCTCCCGGAGCTTTGTAACGGTGCTCCTGCTCTCCTTCGAGAAGAGTGGAAGGAGTGCGGGGTCCAGAAGTCAAGTGAGAATGGCCACGTCAGGAGGAGGTGAGTGGCCAGGGCGACAGCGCAGGGGCAGGGCAAGTTCCCAGGTGAGTGGCCAGGGCAACAGCGCAGGGGCAGGGCAAGTCCCCAGCTGTCTGGCTGAGACGTGACCCAGCTTGTTTTTGCATCTGCCTAGATTCTAGGGCTCAGCAGTGACACTGAAGGACCTGCTGCTGAGGCCTGTGCTTGCCTCTGGACAGTGGAGAAGGGCGGAAGTGGGTGGTTCAGAGGGGCTCGGCCTTCTCTGCCACAGTCACACGGGGGTCTGCCCTCTCCTGCCATGTTCACGGGGGTCTGCCCTCTCCTGCCACGTTCACAGGGGGTCTGCCCTCTCCTGCCATGTTCACAGGGGGTCTGCCCTCTCCTGCCACGTTCACAAGGGGTCTGCCCTCTCCTGCCACAGTCACATGGGGGGTCTGCCCTCTCCTGCCACAGTCACAGGGGGTCTGCCCTCTCCTGCCACAGTCACAGGGGGTCTGCCCTCTCCTGCCACGTTCACAGGGGGTCTGCCCTCTCCTGCACAGTCACAAGGGGGGTCTGCCCTCTCCTGCCACGTTCACAGGGGGTCTGCCCTCTCCTGCTATGTTCACAGGGGGGGTCTGCCCTCTCCTGCCACGTTCACAGGGGGTCTGCCCTCTCCTGCGACAGTCACATGGGGGGTCTGCCCTCTCCTGCCACGTTCACAGGGGGTCTGCCCTCTCCTGCGACAGTCACATGGGGGGTCTGCCCTCTCCTGCGACAGTCACATGGGGGGTCTGCCCTCTCCTGCCACAGTCACATGGGGGGTCTGCCCTCTCCTGCCACGTTCACAGGGGGTCTGCCCTCTCCTGCTATGTTCACAGGGGGGGTCTGCCCTCTCCTGCTATGTTCACAGGGGGGGTCTGCCCTCTCCTGCTATGTTCACAGGGGGGGTCTGCCCTCTCCTGCTATGTTCACGGGGGGGTCTGCCCTCTCCTGCTATGTTCACAAGGGGGGTCTGCCCTCTCCTGCCATGTTCACGGGGGGTCTGCCCTCTCCTGCCACGTTCACAGGGGGTCTGCCCTCTCCTGCTATGTTCACAATGGGGGGTCTGCCCTCTCCTGCTAGTCACAAGGGGGGTCTGCCCTCTCCTGCTATGTTCACAAGGGGGGTCTGCCCTCTCCTGCTATGTTCACAAGGGGGGTCTGCCCTCTCCTGCCACGTTCACAGGGGGGGTCTGCCCTCTCCTGCTATGTTCACAAGGGGGGTCTGCCCTCTCCTGCCACGTTCACAGGGGGTCTGCCCTCTCCTGCCACGTTCACAGGGGGTCTGCCCTCTCCTCCCACGTTCACAAGGGGGGTCTGCCCTCTCCTGCCATGTTCACGGGGGTCTGCCCTCTCCTGCCACGTTCACAGGGGGTCTGCCCTCTCCTGCCACAGTCACATGGGGGGTCTGCCCTCTCCTGCCACAGTCACATGGGGGGTCTGCCCTCTCCTGCCATGTTCACAGGGGGTCTGCCCTCTCCTCCCACATTCACAGGGGGGGTCTGCCCTCTCCTGCCACAGTCACATGGGGGGGGGATCTACCATCGCCTGCATGTTTTCTTTGTTTCAAAGGGGAGGATAAGTGAATTTATGTTTTAAGTCACATACATTGAAAAAAAGAAGACTATAAAAGCTGGTAAGACTAAATGTAATATTTATTTATTACAATGATGGAAACTTGAGTGATTTTCATTATTTGTTTCATTGTCAAAACTTTGTTTTTTATCAAAGGCTTTGGAGCCAGGAAGGAGGACTGTCTTTGTGCAACGTGGCGTCCGCCCTTCTCACAGAGGAAGGAGAGCAGCGGGGGTGCGCGGGGTAAGGTGTTGCCGGGCCGCGCTCTCCGTCAGATGCTGACATCAGTGCCGACACTGGCGTTTAGCAGGGAGCTCCGTGCTCACGGGAGGGGGCAGAGTTGGCTGCCCCGTAAGTGCAAATGCTGCTTCTTGGGGTGTCGTGCCCTGGGGGAGCATCTCTCTGAGACAACACTCCAGTTAGCAGGAGTCACTGCTCCTAGGCTGGTCCTGTCCAGTTGTCAGGCAAATGCCAAGGAGTCATTAACTGGCCTGCACAGGTTTGTCACACAAACCCAAACTCCTCTGCTCTTGCTCCTGTCCTCCCTCCGTGCAGCACGGTGCAGCCCTCAACAATCTGCTGGGCTCTGATGCTCCTCCGCCAGCTCCTTAGGGAGCAGGCCCGGCCCTCCAGGCCCTCTGCCTCCGCAGACCCTGCTGGGAGTGCATTTGGAAGCCCAAGATGCTTCTCTGGTCTGCATTTCTTTTCTGTGTCTGTGGGTGGCCCAAACATTGCCCGCCCCTGTGAGGGCCTAGAGTTTCTCCATCCCCACCTGGATGGGGTTGGGTCTGTGCTGTGACTCTGTCCCAATGCCTGGGGACAGAGCAGCTCCTGTGCTTCCTCATCTTGCTGCGCTGGGCAGCCCCTGGTCTCCGCCCTACCTCATCAGAACTGGGCCTCCCTGGAGCGTCTCTGGCTGCCTCCTGGTGGGTGGTGACATAGGACTGCTGCGCCCATGCTTGAGCTGGCTTTTTGGTCCCTCTGTCTGGGCCCTGTGTGGTGGTGACCACTGTCCTTACCCTCGTGCTCAACACAGCCCGCAGCCGGACCCTGTGCTCCAGCCCCTTAGGAGGCGACCTGACAAATCCTGTTCTCTGACCTGACATGGCCAGGGGGCAAGGTAGGGAGCAGAAGGAGGGACGCTCCTCTGACAGGAGAAACTGGTCTTTAATCTCTGGACCTGGGACACTACCAAGGGCTGATGACTTCCTGGGGTTGGGGTCATGATACTTTTGGTTTTTTCTTTTTTTGCTCAAACAAGAAATGATGCCTAAGAAGAGGGAAGATAAATGCATGCTATTATTTTCACTGGTTTCTCCACTACCTGTAGTTCGTTTTCTTAAAATATAAAGTACAGTTAGCAGTGTAATTAAAGGGAGAGATAGTCCTATTTTAGAAGGAACATTCATTTTTTTTCCAAGGATTTTGATGTGTGATGATTTGGGGTTGGAGGATGTTTCTTGGGGCAGAGAACCCTCTTCCTACGTTGGCGTGTGTTGTGATGGGCGCTCCCGTTCCTCGGGGCCCCTGAGTCCTCGTCACGTGACTCTGTGGCTCTGTGGTGTGAGAGCAGTTACCTACTCATGAACAAGTTCAATCTTTTGTTTCTTTAGTAAGCACTTGATAAATAAAGCCACCCCTGGCTTCAGGAGAAGGCCCGTCCTGGGGACACGCCCGCAGGTCCTCCAGCTTACAGACAGGGCTCTCTGCTGTTCCTTCCTGAGGACAAACTGCAGCTGACTGATTTGTGTGACAAATTCCAGTTGTGAGTTTGTAGATGGGCTTTTCCAAAGTTAAATTATACAAAGTATTTATTTATTTATTTTTAAAAATATTTATTTATTTACTCCAGTTGTACACAATGCAATGCATTTATGTTTACATGGTGCTGAGGATCGAACCTGGGCCGCGCACCTGTGAGGCGAGCGCTCTGCCGCAGAGCCACAACCCCAGCCCGCAAAGTATTTATTAAAGTGATGTTTTGGAGATGCCACTGCTGCAGACCCCGCTGCTGTGCCCAGTGGCCCCTCCTCCAATCAGCTGCCACCTGCACTGCTGCTGCCAACACCTCTGCCACCCCGAGGTTGCCTGGCGGTCTTTTTTCTGGGTGCTGCTGCCCATGCAACTGCAGCCACCCACTGCTGCCCCCACAGACACCGCTGCCCCTGATGAATACTGCTGCTGTCCCCTGAGATTGCCCGGTGACACTGCCCCCACAGCCACCGCTGCAGCCACTTTTGCAGTACCATTGCTGCTGGCCTGCCACCTGCTGCCACCAACCACCCCACTACTGCCACTAGAGGACTGATGTGGGAGAGACTCCAGGTGTGGGTGCATGTGGCCACACCCATCTTAGGGCACCGCCCAGGACCTGCAGCCAGGGTGCCAGCAGGTTTACCACCGCAACAGCATCTGTCTGGGGACTCCAGCCAGGACCTGCAGGTCCAGTGTGGGGGTGCCTGTGCGTGTGGAGGCCCTGGGGTCTTCCTGATGGGAGTACTAGTGACCCCTCTTTTGCTGCTGCATCTATGGGTTGCTCCTTTGCATGAGGGCATCCTTGGTGGTCTCTCTGCAAGTAGGAGCAGCACTGAGATCTTGGTACTGCAGCGTGGCCGAGCCTGAGCGATCTGAAGCCCAGATTGGTGGGGTAGAGACTGGGTTTGCAAGGGCTGATCTGGGTTTGGTGATCCCGTGAGACATCAGAGACAGGCCTGAGAAACTGTTGAACACTGATGGAGATAGTTTGACTTTCCATCGAGATTTATTTTATTTTATTTTTCTATTCACTAATATCTCTACCATATTTGGATCAGGGTATTTTTTATGCATCAGTGTATGGAGGACAATGATATATGAATGGTGTTTTGCATTTTTGTTGTATTTTTATATTTTTGTTCATATTCTTCCTATCACTTGTCTCTTTTCTTGGATTCTCTTTCCAACTTTTCTCCAACCAACAGCCAATCTCTGTTGGCTCCTCTTCCACTCTTCCTGTGAATCTTTGCTTCTAGCATTGCTATTCCTCCCTTGCGACCATCACATACTGTTATTTCTGTTCTGTCATCCACCATTTGAAATCATAAATCATTTTAGCAAATTTTCTGTTTATACTGTAGTTATTGAACTCATCATTTTGGTTTAATGCAAGAAAGCAGTAGATGCCTTAGTGGAAGCTATTAGACTTAAGGCTATATATTGTTTATACTGGGTGCTGTTGATATTGGTCTCGCCATTAAAGGCAAGGCACTGGAAACCTTCAGGGACTCTATAGGTCTACAGGGTAGAGTTTGTCCTGCCTTAGATCCATACTGCTAGATGGGAAAATGCAGGAGCCCTGTTTGGGGAGACGGCTAAGATTGCAGTTGACTACAGGCCATGGAGATGTTTGGCTGTTGCCGCCTTCCGTAGTCTCACGGAACTTGGCCCGGGATCTCACGGGATTTGAGTGAGATTGCTGATCGGGTCTGGGCCATTTTGGTGGTGTGTGTGGTGCATGTTAAAGTCTTTGTTAGAGCCAGAGAGAAAAGTTATCAGAATAAAAAAGCTGTTTGTTTCCAGTTCGCCTCTGAACTTCTTCCCGCGGCTTCGTTGCTCCAAGCAGCCATCGCTTCAGGCGGCAACAGGAAAACACACAAACAACATGAAAAACAAGGGAATAAAGTGCCCTAAACAAACCAAGATGCTTCAATGACAAAACACTGATAACACAGTAGAAGCAATGTCCAAGAAGGAGTTCAGAATGCACATAGTTAAATTTATCTGTGAATTAAAGATAGTATAAGGAGTGAAATCAAAGAAAAAATACAGGAAGTCAAAGATCACTTTAATAAAGAGTTAGTGATTGTGAAAAAAAAAATCAGAAATCCTCAAAATGAAGGAATCACCAAATCAAATTACAAATTCAATAGAAAGCATCGCCAACAGACTAGACCACTTGGAAGACAGAACCTCAGGCAATGAAGACAAAATATATAATCTTGAAAGTAGAGTTGATCGTGCAGAGAAGATGATAAGAAACCATGAACAGAACATCCAAGAATTATGGGATAACATGAAAAGACCAAATTTAAGAATTATCAGAATAGATGAAGGAGCAGAGATACAAACCAAAGGAATGTACAATCTTTTCAATGATATAATAGCAGAAAATTTCCCAAACCTAAAGAATGGAATGGAAAATCAATTACAAGAGGCTTACAGGATGCCAAATGTACAAAATTACAGCAGACTCACACCAAGACACGTTATAATTAGAATGACTAGCATAGAGAATAAAGATAAAATCTTAAAGGCCCTGAGAGGGAAAAAAAATCAAATTATGCATAGAGGGAAGCCAATTTGGATCTCAAGGGATTTCACAACCCAGACCCTCAAAGCTAGGAGGTCCTAGAATAATATATTTCAAGCTCTGAAAGAAAATGGATGCTAATCCAGAATTTTATATCCAAAAAAATTAAGTTTCAGATTTAAAAATGAAATCAAAACCTTCTATGATAAACAAAAATTGAAAGAATTCACAACTAGAAAGCCTATACTACAGAACATTCTCAACAAAATATTCCATGAGGATGAAATGAAAATAAAAAGTGAAAGCCAGAAAAGGAGGATCTACACTAAAGGAACATTCAACCAAAGAAGAAACTAAGTCAAATTAAAAACCAAAAATAAGTCAAAATGATAGGGAATATAAATCATATCACAATAATAACCTTGAATGTTAATGGCTTAAACTCATCAATCAAAAGACAAAGACTGGCAGATCAGATTTAAAAGCATGACCCAACAATATGCTGTCTTCAAGAACTCACCTCATGGGCAAAGACATCCACAAGCTGAAGGTAAAAGGATGGGAAAAAGCATATCACTCATAGGGATTGCGTTAAAAAGCAGGAGTATACATCCGCATCTCAGATAAAGTAGACTTCAAGCCAAAGTTAATCAGAAGAGACAAAGAAGGACATTTCATAATTCTTAATGGAAGTATACATCATCAGGACATAACAATTATAAATATTTATGCCCCAAACATTGGAGCATCTATATACATCAAATAAACCCTTCTTAATTTCAAGAACCAAATAGACCACCACACAATAATACTGGGTGACTTTAACACACCTCTCTCACTACTGGACAGATCTTCCAAACAAAAACTAAATCAAGAAACTATAGAACTAAATAATACAATCAATAATTTATACTTAACAGATATATGTGTGTGTGTACATATATATATCTGTCATATATAATATTTTATATGTATATATAATATTTCCATCCATTGTTGAGTTAATATACTTTCTTCTCAGCAGCACATGGCTCTTTCTCTAAAATAGACCATATTTTATGCCACAAAGCAAGTCTTAGTAAATACAAAAACCAGAGATAATACCCTGCATTCAATCAGATCACAATTGAATGAAATTAGAAATCAACAATAAAGTAAAGAGATAGAAGCTACTCTAACAAATGGAGACTAAATAATACACTACTGAATGACAAATGGATAGCAGAAGAAATCAGGGATGAAATAAAAAAATTCTTAGAGGTAAATGAGAACACCGATACAACATATCAAAATCTCTGGGACACTATGAAGGTAGTACTAAGAGGAAAGTTTATTGCACTGAAAGAATAAAAAGTCAACAAATAAATGACCTAACACTACATCTCAAAGCCTTAGAAAAACAACAAATCAACATCAAAAGCAGTAGAAGACAGAAAATAATTAAAATCAGAGATGAAATCAATGAAACTGAAACAAAAGAAATAATTGAAAAAATTGACAAAACAAAAAGTTAGTGCTTTGAAAAAATAAATAAAATAGATAAACCCCTGGCCATGCTAATGAACAGAAAAAGAAGAAAACCTCAGGACCATATGGATTCTCAGCCAAGTTCTACAAGACTTTCAAAGAAGAATTAACACCAATACTCCTCAAAGTATTCCATGAAATAGAGAAGGAGGGAACCCTTCCAAACTTATTCTGTAAGGCTAATATCACCCCGATACCCAAACCAGACAAAGACACATCAAGAAAAGAAAACTTTAGACCAATATCCCTGATGAACATAGATGCAAATATTTTCAATGAAATTCTGGAAAATTGTACATAAAAGCAAATTAAAAAGAGTTCAGCAGGACCAAGTGGGGTTCATCCCAGGGATGCAGGGTTGGTTCAACATATGGAAATCCATAAACGTAATTCATCATATTAATAGAATCATATGATCATCTCAATAGATGCAAAAGTAATTGACACAATACAGCACACCTTCATGTTCAAAACACTAGAAAAACTAGAGATAGTAGGATCATACCTCAACATTGTAAAAGCTATATATGCTAAACCCAAGGCCAGTATCATTCTAAATAAAGAAAAATTGAAAACATTCATTCTAAAAACTGCAACAAGATAAAGATGTCCTCTTTCACCACTTCTATTCAACATCATCCTTGAAACTCTAGCCAGAGCAATTATACAGAAGAAAGAAATTAAAGCAATACAAATAGGTAAAGAAGAACTCAAACTATCACTTTTCTGATGACATGATTCTATATCTAGAAGATCCAAAAAATTCCACCAGAAAATTTCTAGAACTAATAAATGAATTCAGCAAAATAGCAGGACACAAAATCAACTCCTATAAATCAAACACATTCCTATACATCAGCGATGAATCCATTAAAAGAGAAATTAGAAAAACAACCCCATTCACAATAGCTTCAAATAAAATAAAATACCTGGGAATCAATCTAACAAAAGAGGTGAAAGACGTCTACAATAAAAGCTACAGAAAACTGAAGAAAGAAATTGAAGAAAACCTCAGAAGATGGAGAGATCTCTCATGCTCCTGGATAGACAGAATTAATATTGTTAAAATCGCCATACTACCATAAGCATTATACAGATTTAATCCAATTCCTATTAAAATCCCAATGACATTCTTTGTAGAAATAGAAAAAGCAATCGTGAAATTTATTTGGAAAAATAAGAGAGCCAGAATAGCTAAAGCAATCCTTAACAAGAAAAGTAAAGCAGGAGGCATCATAATACCAGACCTTAAACTATACT
Organism: Tamias sibiricus; assembly: GCA_025594165.1. Lineage (NCBI taxonomy): Eukaryota > Metazoa > Chordata > Mammalia > Rodentia > Sciuridae > Tamias > Tamias sibiricus. Next base: position 147,073,703 of record CM046666.1, read on the forward strand.
ACAGAGCTACAATAACAAAAACAGCATGGTATTGGCACTAAAATAGACTTGTAAACCAATGGTACAGAATAGAGGACACAGAGACAAACCCATATAAATTTGGTTATCTCATACTAGACAAGGATGCCGAAAACTTTCACTGGAGAAAAGATAGTCCATTCAACAATTGGTGCTGGAAAAACTGGAAATTCATATGTAGCAAAATGAAATTAAACCTCTATATCTTACCCTGCACAAAAATCAACTCAAATTGGACCAAAGACTTAGGCACTAGAACAGAGACGCTGCTCCTAATAGAAGAAAGAATAGGCCCAAATCTTCACCATGTCGGCCTGGCATCTGACTTTCTTAACAAGACCCCTAACGTGCAAGAAGTAAAATCAAGGATTAATAAATGTGATGGATTAAAATTAAAAAGCTGCTTCTCAGCAAAGGAAACAATCAATAATGTGAGGAGAGAGCCTACAGATTGGGAGAAAATCTTTACCAAATGTACCTCCAATAAAGCATTAGTCCCTAGGACATATAAAGAACTCAAAAACTTAACACCAAACAACAACAACAACAAAATTACCCAATCAATAAATGGGCTAAGGAACTAAACAGACACTTCACAGAAGAAGAAATACAATCAATCACAAATATGTGAAAAAGTGTTCAACATCTCTAGTAATTAGAGAAATGCAAATCAAAACTTGCTAATATTTCATCTCACACCTGTCAGAAAGGAAATCATCAAGAGTATAGGCAACAATAAATGTTGGCGAGGATGTGGAGAAAAAGGCACACTCATACGTTGCTGGTGGGACTGCAAATTCATACAACCACTCTGGAAAGCAATATGGAGATTCCTCAGAAAACTTGGAATGGAACCACCATTTGACCTAGCTATCCCACTCCTCTGTTTATACCCAAAGGACTTAAAATCATCATACTATAGTGACTCAGCCACATCAATGTTTATAGCAGTTCAATTCACAATAGCTAAACTACGGAACCAACCTAGGTGTCCTTCAATAGATGAATGGATAAAGAAACTGTGGTATATATACACAATGGAATAGTACTCAGCATTAAAAGAGAATAAAATTATGGTATTTGCCAGTAGATGGATGGAGTTGGAGAGTATAAGCGAAATAAGCCAATCCCCCCAAATCAAAGGCGGAATGTTTTCTCTAATATGTGGATACTAATTCACAGTAAGGTGGGGGGGGGGCACTAGGGAAAAATAGCATTACCTTAGTTTAGGTAGAGGGAAGTGAAGGGAGGGGAGGGAGGGGATGTGGGGATGGGAAAGATACTAGAATAAAACAGACACTATGATTTTATGTATATATGTGACTGCATGACCAATGTGACTTTACAACATGTGCACTCAGAAAAGTGAGAAATTATATCCCATCTATGTATGATATATCAAAATACATAAGTGCATTCTACTGTCTTGTATAACTAATTAAAACAAATAATAATAATAATAATAATAATAAAAAGAATATAAAAATAATGAATAAAATCATTCTTTGGTTTTAAAGTCTGAACTACACGCAGAGGGGACTGTGCACAAACGCACACTTGTCCTCAGTGAGGTCTCTCAGCGCAGTCTCCAGTGGAGGCTGGGTGTGGCTGGGCTGGCAGGCTGACGGAGCAGGCTCTGGACCTCGAGCAGCAAAGGGTCTTGGTGCCCCACCGAGCAAACTCCCCCGTGCAGGACTCGCTCATTTTGCTGGGAAAGGAACTTTCCAGGGAACTGTCCCGACGTCCTTGCTCACCATCCACCGATGCAGCTGGTCCTGCAGATACACAGTGCGCACTCCAAGGTCCATCTTCCACTTTTACTTGACTCAGCTGCAGGTCCTACTGGAGGATTTCTGCTTGCATGTCCTAATGTGTCAGTGGATTTGTGTGGCTCTACAGTTCTCTGTGGACAATCTTTCCCTGAGAGCATCTGGAGGGGCAGTGCCCATCACTGTACTTGATGGTTGACCTTGCTACCTGCTTACTGGCCTGCTCTAAATCCATCCATTAACAGGAATGTCCACGGAACTAGCGCTCTGCTGGGCATGTCATTAGCTATGTTAATTCAACAGGGTTAGATATTTTTTCCCCCAGAGGAACATAATCCCATTATTGCTGTGTCTATTTCTTACTGGGAAAGTTTGCAGACATCTGTGAACTCCATAATTGAGCCTCACTCTGTGCTCAGGGATGGATGGTAATTATGTTTTTGTGGGTGGTGAGAGATAACCTGTGAGAACTCTGGTTAATTATTTTTTCTGCCGTGTTCTGTAATAACACCAGTGTTTTAATAACTGCAACCTTTTTATGTGAGAGGTCCCTTAAGACTTCAGATTGGCAACAATAAAATAATCTATCTTCTTTTCAACAATAATTGTGGAGATAATTACTCATTAAAGAGGTGCCTGTGTGAACAGGGTTGCCCAGGCACTGTGGTGGCCCTGCCCACTGCCTCAAGGTCTCCGCTGGGTGCGGACAGTGGTATCATCTGCCCTTCCTTTGTTCTTCTCTATTATGGTCTGGAGGTCCTGCAGGCTGCGCCAAACCTGATGGATGTTGAGAAGCCTCAATAATGACATTTTATTGCATTATTATAATTTGTTTTCAGGACGCATATTTTAATTATTTGCATGAATAATGTCATTATGTATTCATGCCAATACAATTCTGATAATTAATTTACATGATGAAAATTTTTTAATGATTTTGATGTCAGTGTTAATAGCAACAGCTGATAGTTGATCGGCGGATGTTGACATAAATTTGACTTTTAATATAGTGTTGCCAACACCACTAACAGTATGAAATTACCTTTGCAAGAAAAAGAAAATAATCCACTGGGGAAGAACCTCAAGGTGAGAGGAAGTGAGCCTCCTGGCTGGAGAGGTGCAGAGCCGTGGTGTGCACCCAGATGTGCGAACCGCTCACTGGACGCGGACTGCAGGGAATGAGCCTGTCCAGTGCCTGTGGCTTCCTCTGGAAGGAGCATGCCGTGAATGCACTGCACATGAAAAAAGTGGCTCTTGAAGCTACTTTTTATAATTTAAAAATACCTTCCAAATAGTTTTTGAAGACTTTGTGAGCTAATTTTGTATTTTTGTTTCTGGTTACTAATTTAAATCTAAAAAAAAAATCAACAGGGAAGATGACATGCCCTTGTTATTTTAGTTTCCAGAACAAAAACATTGCCTATGCTGAAGACTTGCCTGTTCAGGTCAATACAAAGTCTGCAAAGACGCCCTTGCGCTTCCACAGCTAAGGGGCTCATACAGTCTCCGGTGCCTGGCTTGATGCCAATAAAAGGGGATCCCTGCCATGCACAGTCGTATGTTGGAATACACACGTGCACACACGCATACACAAATACATATGCACACATGTATATGTGTACGTGTGCACAGCTCTTTATGTGTGTATGTGTGCATATGTATATTGTAGGTAACGTACATATTTCTGATATCAACGCAGTGGAATTTCATAGCTCTGCCGTGTCTCAGGTGGAGAACACCCTGCCATCTGCTCCAGCAGGTCTTTGGTCCTAGTCTGGCTTGGCTGTTTTGCAGACTCACCCTTTGACTACCAGAAAGGCGTCGGGCTGGGGCTGTGGCTCAGTGGCAGAGCGCTTGCCTCGCACGTGTGCAGCCCGGGTTCGATCCTCAGCACCACGTAAACATAAATGCATTGCATTGTGTACAACTAAAGTAAATAAATAAATATTTAAAAAAATAAATAAAAGAAAGGCGTCTTCCTTCCTAACCCCTGGTGCGGCATCGGCACCAAGTTCAATGCTCAGGACTATGGGATAGATAGCATCATTGCACTGTTTTCTACACATCCAAAGTCACTATCATTCAGTTCTTTAGCAAGATTAGCTTTCAAAACCCTCAGACCCTCAAATAAAGTGAGCACTGAGAGGTAATGAAAATTTCCAGGCCAGTTTTTAATTTAAATGTGCTTTTGGAATTTGGAATGCTGGATTGCGGAGTCCTCAGCAGATAGAGAGCCCATGGACAGCCTCCCTGCAGTGGTTGGGTTGCTTGAGGTCGTCTTGAGTCAGAAAATGGAAGAAGGGAAACAGTGTTTCCGTGGCGCAGATACGCTGCCTGAACGTGCCCCGCGTCCCTGCCATCTGCTGTGGTGGCGATGCCACCCGGCGGCAAGAGCAGGCTGATCTCTGCTATTTCTGGTTTGAAAGGCTGTCCTACGGCAGCCATGAGCACAGAGCAGAAGGAGACCTGGCTGGTTCCGTTTCTCCTGTTGGGTCAAGTACGACTGCTTACCTAAAGCAGAATCTTTCACTCCGTCTTTACCTTTTTATCCTTCTCACATTTTCACTCCCAGAAAAAATCTAGAAGGAAGGAAGGGGGAGAACATTTGGAATATATAGGAGCTTACGCTGCTGCTGAGCTGGCTCTACCAACCTGGTTTTAATAAATATTTTGAGAGCACATATTGTGATTGGTTGACTTTTTAAAACACATAACTGCTGAGAACTGAAAAATGATCTTGAAAATTTCTGAGCAGAAACTTTGCATTACCTGATTCTTCAGAATTTACTCAGAGTGTAAAATCACTTCCCATGGGCTTCCTGGCAAAAGGATTGATTGTGATGATTTTAAAATATATTCCTCTGGATGTTAAGCACTGTGTCATTCACATTTCATAATGAAACTTTATAAAAAGGTTTTATAATTGACAAAAACACTCTCATGCTACTTTCTTTTACTGATTTCTAATTGCTTTTAAGATACTTTACGCTCCTGAGTATCATAGGTGACTCTCTATGGAGTAAAACACTAGAAACATGCTTTGGTTAAATCATGAATCAGAAATTAGTGCTATCTGGACTTTTTTGCTTTGGATTTCCACACATATGTTATTTGCAATTGCTTGCATATTTTAGAATCCCTTGCATTTTAATAGCTCATTTTGTGAATATTTAGAAAATATTTGGTCTTTATTTTCATGGAAATTTCTACTCAATCACTGAATTGCGATGATACCTTGATGTTGATAGTACATTTTATTTTCAGCTAAAACCACATAACTATTGAAACCTCAATCAAATCACATATAAATTTTGAAAGTAAAAAAATAATGTTCCTATTTTGGTAGACGCAATTGGTTTATTCTACTGGACCCTGAGGATTATGGTGCTGGATCCTCAGGCGACATTGCTCATCTTCTGGGCAGGAAAGCTCCCATTTCCAGCAGGCAGTGAGACCTTGGCAGCAGGGAAGCCAGTTGCAAACGTGTGGCCCACACACTGTGTTTGGTGCTATTTTAGTGCTGGGTCTGTGTTTTGATGGGCCCAGGTGTGTGTCGAAAATGCAGCAACCAAGCAGATAAACCAAGCCCAACGTCTTGGTTGTCAGATAATTCCTAACCCTGCATTTCGGAAGACGGGTTCTATGTCACTCAGTCTTTGAGAATCGCCCCTTGGTTGGCATCTGTTGGCATCTGCCCTGCCTCAGAATGACGTCAGCTCTGGGAAGTCCAGCCGCCGGCTCAGACTCAGACGGGGCCAGGGTGCTTTCCAACTGAGGGGAGGTGAAGAGGTCCTGGGTCAAGTGGTCACATCTAGGAACAGGAGACCCTGGCCTTGGACTTCACAGCTCATCCTCAGAGCATGGGCTCCCTGTCAGCCAGACAAGAGGGGCGGTCAGAGGCAGGTTCCCGGGAGCGTTGGTTTTCTCTTAGTCTCTGACTTTAAGACTTGCGGATAAACTGTCATTGCACGAAAAAAATGAAAACATCAGGGAGTGGTGACGATGGAGACACCCCACCCTACGTCACCTCTCAGAAAAAAACATGGCCAAGAAAGGCATGGGAGGATCCTGAGGCTTGGTGTAGATGCACCAGTGTCCAGAGAGCAGGGATATTTTGCCAAAAATATGAACAGTTCATGCAGAAGGCAACCTACTGAGTGAGGATTCGCACAGCAAGCGCTCGGACACGCCAGCCCTGCTAGCACGTCTGCTGGGGGGAGAAGAGGTCAGCGCCCCACCTTCCACCTGACCTCCTCCTCTCTCCTGCCTTCTGTTGCCCAGTCTGGCTTGGCAGGTGGAACTACCTGTTATGGGTCGACATTTTCCTTGGGAAACGTTCATGCCGCATGAGATGTACGCGACGTTGTATCTAAGATAACATGGAATGACACTCTAGAGCTGCAGATTTCAGCAGCCCTAAAAGCTGATCAACACTGGGAGGGCAACAAGCGGGAGCTGGGCTGGGAACAGCTGCTTCGCCACGTTGCTGCGGTGCGGGAGGAAGAGCTCTGAGGTCCAGCCCGGGCTGGGGAGGGGCCGAGGCTTAGTCCACAGACCGCGAACACTGGAAGCAAGGATTCTGCAGCCAGAGCAATTTTCATCTCCAAGGAAAAACAAAGTTAGAGTCAATTTTTGACTGGAGTCTGGCAAATCAGTCCCTGGTGTTTTAGTCAGTTACACAGTGATTAAAGAGCAGGGTTGCGTGTGGGTGAGGGGACAGGCAGAAAGACACGAGGACAGTCGTAACCACACCGCATCAGTTCACGGAAGAATGACATCTTCTTCTTCAAATGTAAGGATTCCTTTGGAGAATAAAGGGATTGTTTTAATCGAGCAGAAATTCAAAAATGTTCCTGGCTTTCCTGCTCTCTGCCTTGCTTCTGCCCCCGCTCACGGGGGCTCCCCCACAGTCTCCTGCACCTCCACGTTTGCCTCGGCCCTCTGTTATCTGACGGTCCCCTTCACTGTCCTGCTACGTCTCTCCAGACACTCCTGGACTCGGCTCTGCCACATCATGTCCTCTCCCAGGGCTTCCTTCTGTCACCCCACTGCATTGCATGTGTGGTGTCACCGCGTCCCGGCTCCCCTTCCCGTGGCACCCCCTCTAGCTTGGGCTCCTTCCCTGACCCATTTCCGCAGGAGAGGTGGGCACCCCCACGCCGCTAGGACTGGGCTTGGCTGGGGACTGGCTTTACCAGAGGCCTGGTGGCTGTTCTGGCTCAGCAGAGGCTTGGAAGGTGTCGGCGCTGCTGGGCGTGGGCCCTCGCCTGGAGGGGCCCCTGCTGGGCTCAGCCTGCTCACCAGAAGGGAGGTGAAGGCTGCACGGAGCAGATGCACTGGCCCCGCCCCTGCACATCTGTGGCCGAGATGGAAATCTGTTCTCTGCAGCATAACGTCACGGTTGTTTGTTACATGGTGCTATTGTGGCCATAATTAACGGTAGGCCTGTGTCTGCTCTGATGGCCCATCTTGTAATCCTGTCCTCAGGTGCACCACACGGCTTCGCCCCAGCTCAGGGTTCCCTTACCCTTGCCCCCTGTGGGCTACAGCAGACCCAAGTGCCGGCAAGCCCACGCGACCAGGCTCGTTTGCCTCTCTGCGTCCTTCTGCGTGGAGCTTCATGAGCTGGGCAGCCTCGGCCACACTGACAGCCAGAGTGTGAGATCTTAAGTGCTCCAAGAAAACAATTTTTAAATTTTTTATTTGTTCTAGCTATACATGACAGTGGAGTCTATTTTGACATATTATACATACTCCTGCGGTTGTACAGGCTGTGGAGTGGCACTGGTCGTGGCCTCTTTGATGCCATCTCCCAATATGTTCTGTGCCATCTTTTCAGTGCCCGTGTGATGTGACCTCTTCCGCCTTCTAAACCCTCGTCTCTATTCGCGGCACTCACTTCTTTTTGCTCATCTGTCTTCTTTGTGTCTATCCATTGCTCCCATTTCACCTGCTCCAACACGCTTACAAATGGGATTGCAAGCTCCCTCTTTTATTTATCTACCTCTTACTTATTGAGGCAGGGGAGAGTCTTCCTCGTTTTTGTCTTTTTTTTGTTGGCTGAACATCAGTGTATTACCAAGTTGGGTCTTGTTTGTATGAATAACGTTCATTTGAATCGACTTGAGAAAAATAGGCTATTCTTCTCCAATACCTCAACAAAATCACCTCCAGTAACAGCCCAGGATTTTAGATTATTCTTGTTGAGGGAAGGTGCTGGGCACTGCAAGTGACTCACTCTGTGCCCGAGGCACCTCGCTGGAGGAGGGATCAATGGCTCATAGCAGGCACAGGTCTGCATGAAGCCCCGGGACCCTGGTGGGGCCAGGGCTGCTGAGGCTGGTCTACACCATGCTGACTCCAGGGACTGGAGCAGCGACACCAATACAGTGAGACACGACCTCAGATCAAATTAGATTCCTTAGACAATTTGGTGTCCCTTAGTTCAATTAATCATTTTTTGTATATTTCTACTTTGCCATTTTCACCTTAGAAGTAAAGATACACTGTAATTTTAATCAAATGTTGTAGGCCGGGCGCGGTGGCGCACGCCTATAATCTCAGTACTTTGGGAGGCTGAGGCAGGAGGATCGCAAGTTCAAAGCCAGCCTCAGCAGTGGTGAGGCACTTAGCCACTCAGTGAGACCCTGTCTCTAAATAAAATACAAAATGGGCCGGGGATGTGGCCCAGTGGTCGAGTGCCCCTGAGTTCAATCCCTGGTACCACACACACACACAAAAAAATGTTGTGAGATGCCGTGAAAACCCCGCTGTGGTATTTTGCTAGGAGTTACACCGTGCCTTACCACATTCCTTGGGTCCTCTAAAGGGGAGGGTTCCACCTGGAAGGAGAGGTCCTGGGTGGAGAGGTCCTGGCTGGGTGTGTGTGCTGGGCCCCACAGAGACGGTGGTCGGAGTAGCCATGATCAAACCACCCCGGAGTTCAGCCCTCTAACCCGCTCCCCCTGCCTCTCATCATGGGGTGCTTGGGTGGAAAGCACAGACTGTCAGAGATGTCGGGGAGACGTTTCTGGATTCATTTGTCAGCAGGCTGTGCCTTCTCCTTGCCTGTGAGTCACCAGGCACATCTCTGGACCTGCCGCACACCTACAGGAGAGCGTGAAACTTCCCCCAATACTTTAGGAAATTGAGTCTTAGAAAACGGAGTGAAAATGATTCCCTTCCTGTGAGATGACATGGGGGTCAGGGGGCACCAGGTTAGGTGGAACACTGGATGCAGAGATATCCTGGCCCCACTTCCTCCCTGTGCCCACCACCGCTGACAAGCTGCCCCCTGACCCTGCCAGGCTGCTTCCTCCCTGAGCCTCATTACATGCGAAGCCAGAGTCAGACACAGGCCCTCTGAAACCTAAGGAGAGCCACCCAACCACTGTGGCTTACTCTTACACTCGATGGAAAAAGACAGGTTTATAAATGAATGGTTTCATGACTGCTCACTGAGCATTCTGCCCATCATGTCAGTTTTGATTATTGTGCAAAAAAATGAAAATGGCTGCTTCTGTATTGTAGATTCTCTAGCCACGCTGAAAACTGTCAAGGGTGGGATGTGTTTCTATGCGGCAATGTCTAGTGCGACTTATTACCTTGTGTCTTTCTATAATATATAGGTACTTCAAGTGATTCTCTTTAACACACACACACACACACACACACACACACACACACACGCCTACACATTTAGACACCTGAGAATCCATAACTATATAACTTTATATTTTATCATTTTTATTTGTAAATAGGAAATGAAGTCACAATCCTTGAAATTATAATGGCAAGCACAGAAAGACACAGTTGCTGGCACAGAATTCAATTAACAGATAGCAATCACCCTTGGGTGACTGTGTGAGGTAGAAATATACAGGCATGCTAATAAGTAACATCTTAAAGCCACCACATTTATCAGCCAGCAGCCAGACACAGGCGCAAGGGTGGGCAGACAGCGTTGCTCCAGGATATTTAATAAAAACCAGCGCGCTCCATTTAAGGATTTGTGTTTAATCATCAGCAACATTTTAAAACATCCCGAATGGCAAGCTTCTCCAATGGAACAGCTTCCGCAGGAAATTGCAAGGAGTTATTTCACTCCACCGGGTTGGAAAAGATGGGAGGGGCCGGAATAAGAAGATGTTTAGCAATAATCAATCTGCAGTTGTGCTTTTCAATAGTTTTTCTTCTCCTTTTCCGACTTGGAGCCACTGTAGTGAGGATCTGCTGGGTGAATCTTGGCTTTAGGAGAGGAGACACACAGAGGCCTATCTTAAACACAACAGCCAGGTGCAAGTCTTTCTGTAAAGTGGTGATAGAGCTTATAGCTATATTGTTCCAAGCTTGACTTTTAGTTAAAGATGAACACAGGAGGTGTTCAGAAATGGGAGGCTATTTTCTTTTCTTTTCTTTTTTTTTTTAATATAGGTGGAAATGCTTCTATACTAGGTCAAAAAAATCCTTTAAGTTCCTTTTGAGATGCTTTGTGTTAGTGCAAGCAAAGAGCGCACGCAGGTTCCCACAGGACGGGGGGAGGCCTGAGCTTCCAGAGGAGGCTGTGGAGTCATCCGGAGCACGGGGCCCCCCACATCCGACAGGAGGGAAAACTGTCTTGTATTAAAATAAACCAGGAGCCTGGCTCGCGGTGGCCAGGGTTAAAGTCCTGGTCACACAGATGGCTGAGTGCAGCTTGTCTGCGGGCACCTCGGCCGGCCATTGCCTGGGGGAGTTGAGTACTATCTGCTCTGGGCTGTGGCCTGGGGGAGCCTGGCTGCTGGGCATTGGCTTTGCTGGGAGAGCATCTCCTACAGTTGGTGCCTGAATCAATCAACCTTCCTGTGTAAAGCCCGTAGCTCTTCAGAGCGTAGCAGGGAAGGAAGAAAGGAGTGGTGAGAAGAGAAAAAACGGGAGGGCGTTGCTGCAGGTACCGCTGAGGCAGGTGTAGAGGCCCCTACCTTAACCACAGGTTTCAAGCACCTCGGTCCTTTCAATGTCTGTTCTTTCAGGTCTAAGCTTTTACTTTTTCAAATTTAATAAACAGACAGAGGCCATTGTAGAGTCCATCTATTTAATACTTTCAAATCTATTGAATCTTTTTTTTTTTTTTTTTTTTTTTTAATGGTGCAGGGGATTGAAGCCAGGGCCTCTCAAGTGCTAGGCAAGTGCTCTGCCACTGAGCTGCATCACAGATATTTTAGAGATAGTTTGAGACTATGGACAAGTTTTTGCAGAGTCCAGCCTTCGCCATCTCAGAGTCAGATCCCGAGAGTGGAGGCCTCACTCCCAGCCTTGGGCTGCTCAGAGGCCACATGCTGTCTCGAGAGGTTTCTCTGTCTACACGGTGACATTAGAATTATCCCTGGAGAGACTCCTCTCGGAAGGACACGGATCACTTCCGCAGGGGCCCGTGGACGTACCAACGCTGGATCCCAGCTCTGTGGTTCTCTTCTGTCAAGTCATCATGGTCCTGTGAGCCCCGGATTAACTTCACGGGCGTCTGCAAAGGTTTGATTCTAACCAAATTTGGAGACAGTGATTCATGCTTGATCCAAAACTTTTACGAAACCTCTTAAAGCTGCCATTTACAATCCAACCCACAGTAACGAGATAGCAGAGTGAAAGGGTACTACGAAGTCAGAACCGTGGGACTTGGTGCCTGCGGTCAGGTGAGGGTTAATGTGCTTTCTAGAAAATGGGATAGGGCTCCCGCAGACATTTCCTCAACATTCCTAGCATCCAGAGGAAAAAGTGTGTTTATCTGACAACTCTTGCTGCAATAGAGAATTTACAAAACTCTTATGATCCTTGAAAGAAATAAGCACCCACAAATGGTGGGTTAGGCTACAGAAAATGCACAATAGAGAAAAGATGAGTGGATGTCTGTTCTCACTGAAGAACTGACTTTGTCTTAGGGGCAATGACATTTTTAGATTTAATGTTGCACAGAACTATGTATCTTTAACACTTAAAATCATTATCAAAGATTTTTCTTGCCTGTGTTCGGACATTTTAAACATTATTCTATCTGTATCAACATGTGCTTGGATTGAACTATTAACCTGCTACTCTAAAGAGATCAGCTCTGGGAAAATTAATTATAGTTAAAATACACAAAGACACCCATACACACACCACAAACAGAAACAGGAACTATGAGAGCTGGCCAAACCAATAATGGATGCAGACAAGCATTCTGTCCCCGAAAGTGGTCCTAAGCGATCTTTAAATGTAAATGATGTGGTTGTCTAAGATGACATCAATCTTAAAATTATGAGGATTAAATGCAACAACTTAGTTTGAAGTGCTTCTTTGGCTACAATGATAGAATTTGTAGGGCATTATAGGAAAAGAAGCTAATATGGTCCAGAATTCAAGGACTTTATAGTCTGGCTGAGGTCACAGAATGAACACCCAAGTTACAACATCCAACATCTTTAAACTAGACATAACTAAGCAGTGATCTGTGTGTGCTAGGCTCTCAGGCTTTGGGGGACTAAGAGGTGGCGTCTGAAGAAGAGTGGAATGTGGCCAGGCCAGGTGGGTAGCGTAGGTTTTAGGATTCATTTTACTTGTCTTTCTATGAGAAATTTATATCATGGATTTGTGAAAATTCTCCTCGTGTCCCCCACCTTTTAAGTTAGCATTCAAAGTCTCACACCATCAGGCATATAGAAACAGTATTTAGTTTGACCTGAATTTGTTCCTTTTAAGTTTCAAGGGGAGGGGGGCTTAATTCTGTTGTGTTTTAATGGAGATTTTGCTTGATGAATGGCTGGCTGGCTCTACCCACAGACTTCCGGGTGTCCTAGACAGCAGCCTTCTCTTCCTGTTCTCTCCCAGTCTGGCTGGAATACTCAGCACTGTGCAAACAACCAGTCAAGGGAGCACGAAGCCAGGGACTTAGTGCAGGAAGACTTCCAGCCGGCCTTGGGGTTCTCTTGCCTGAGTTCTGAGGTGGGAAAGAGAAAGGAAGGATGGTTGGAATTCAAGCTTGGGACTGGGGGCTTCAGAAGGGGGAGGGGTTGGGCATCAAAAAAGGGAAAGGAAGCCTGGTGCAGTGGGTGGTGCAGGCCTGTAATCCCAGTGGCTGGAGAGGCTGAGGCAGGAGGATCGTGAGTTCAAAGCCAGCCTCAGCAAAAGCAAGGCACTTAGGAACTTGGTGAGACCCTGTCTCTAAATAAAATGAAAAATAGGACTGGGGATGTGGCTCAGTGGGGATGTGGCTCAGAAAGCAGGCTTGGAAGAATGCGCTGATTTGGAGGACTAGGTGTGGAGGCGTTCAGAATAGAAAAGCAAGTGTTATGCCCTGCGGAGAAGCGCCGCAAACGGGTTTAGGACTCAGTGATGACAAGGTCAGAGGGGGCCTTGGGGAGCGCTGAGCAGCGGAGGAGGAGGAAGGCAGCCGGGTGAGATGCGTGGGCGTCTTCTACTCCTTTTCAAAGATGATTGACCTTGGAAGGAAAAGGGAAAAGGGAGACTGTAGCATCCAAAACTTTTCTCTCAGTAGAATTAAGTTTATCTGTGGGCAGAGAAGAAGGTGACACGGACAGGGGAAAGAAGAGGTGAGGGAACAGGTCTTCCAGGGCGCTGTCCTGGAGGTAAGGCCGGCCTGCAGCGGGTGTGGCTGGAGGCGGCCTTCTTCCGCAGACTCCGCCCGGGCTCCCCCTGGCCAGGCTGCAGCCTCAGCGGCCTCGCTGGACCCTGCTTCCTGCTTGGAAAGCGGGACAATGACACCTGCACAAAACCGTTACCAGGAGCTGCCAACAGGCTGCGATGTGCACACGGTGTCTGAGCAGCCAGCACACAGTGAAGGAGGACAGTGACAGCATGGGACGTATTCCTGAGCAGGAAGGAGAAGAAGAAGGGGAAGGAGGACAGTGACATCACGGGACATGTTCCGGAGCAGGGGCCTGGAGATGCCGAGACCTGACATGTGCTCCGGGCTGCGTCCTGCCTCCCGCGGAGTCGGTGGAGGAGACACGGGGCCTGACTGGCTCAGCAGGGCCGCGTCCAGGACCCTCTCGTAGCCCTTCGTACCGACACCCACGAGGTGTGTGGACGTCCCGGGTGCAGGGCCTCCTCTCCAGGAGCGAGGGCTGGGACGTGCAGTCAGGGCCTGGCTCTCACGTGGAAAATGTAGCTCAGCGTCCAGGTTGGATCGAGGGGCGCCCACACGGAGGAGATTTGGAACCCAAAGTGGGCTGAACAAGGTCTGCACTGGGCTGAGAGGGGAGGAGCGGGGGGGCTGGTGGAGACCAGCCTGGAAGCTTCTGTAGGGCTCTCATGGCCTGACCTGTGAGTGAGGAGGGAGCTGTTCCAGGTGCTGAAGCCAGGTGACCCCAGCTGTGGAGGTGGGTGCAAGGACCCTGGGGGCCACTCCCACTGGCCGCTGCCCAGCTTTTGTGACGGTCATGGGCATCACCATTGGGCACTGCTGCGGTGAACACTGGGGACAAGAACTCCTTGCAGAAAATCAACGTAGGAAAAAACACTTGCCACAGGGCCAGCGAGAGAGAGAGAGAGAGAGAGAGAGAGAGAGAGAGAGAGATAAAGAAAGGAAGGAAGGGAAATAAAAAGAAAAGAATCTTGAGTGTCTCTGCAGAGTCCTCCTGTCCTGGGATCAGCAGTCCCTCGCAGGTGCCTGTCAGGGCAGCGAGTGGCCGTGTGCTGCCACCAGTGAGCTCCTCCTCTGTACGATCTTAAAACATGGAAAGTCCTCTGAGCTGTCACTGGGGGTGGTGCCTCACAGATTTCTTTTTTTTTTTTGTCCCAGGGATTGAGCTCAGGAGTACTCGACCCCGGGTCACATCCCCAGCCCTTTTTTGTATTTTTTTAGAGACAGGGTCTCACTGAGTTGCTAAGTGCCTCCCCATCGTTGAGGCTGGCTTTGAACTTGCGATCCTCCTGCCTCAGCCTCCCAAGTGCTGGGATGACAGGCGTGCGCCACCGCGCCCGGCAGATTTCCTTATTTTTATGAAAGAGAAGGATTTTCAGGGAGAAATTTTCCATTTCTTTGGTGTCTCTCTATGGTCACGTGCTCCTCCAGGTAAGTCAGTCTATCTTCATTAAAAAGAAGCACTTTCCCCAGTCCAGCCACACACGCTCTCAGCAGTTGCCCCTCCCCTTTATACACGCACACCAGGCGTGGAGAAATCTCTCTCCATGTTTCTGTTAAGCAAGACCCCTTCTCTACACAGTGATGAGTGTTTTTGTTTTCTATGCATCTTTAGGAATAATAACAAGGTTTCGTATACCTCCCTCCCCAGATTAATATTTACCTAATTGCATTTTGGCATAGGTCAGAGTGGAGAGCAAATTCCAGCTTCCTCCTGACTGTCCAATCGTTTCCAATCAAGCATGTGGCAAAAAAAAAAAAAAAAAAAAAAAAAAAAAAAAAAAAAAAATTGCAAAATCCCATGTCAAGAAAAGGGCTGGGACACAGCTCAGCTGGGGAGGGCTTGCCTAGCAAGTTTGGGGCCCTAAGTTCGAACCCTAGCACTGCAGAAAAAGAAAAAAGTCTGAATCTCTAGGATGGTGTGGTGCAGCGAGCCCTCACCAGTAGGGGCCTGGAAAGCCACCTGTCTGGCCCCAGCCTTAGGCACGTTGGGGATCTTTGTTGCCAGGCAAGCTTTTAGCCGTCCTTTCTGATCCAGTTCCGAGGCCGTTTCCTGTGCCGTCCTTTCCTTTTCTCCCTGGCAGTACGCGTCTCCCTTCCTGTGGCCTCAGGCTCCTTGATCACATCTCTGAAAGCACTTGTGGCGAGATTGGCTGCTAGCTGCCTGCCTCCGTGAGCAAAGCCGTTCTCATCGGTCCAGGTGGCCCAGGGTCCTGCTACAGAGGGTTAATCTGGAACGCTGAGTGTCAGCCCGAGGCGCGCGGTTTGGGCCCCACTTTACTGCCAGGTTGTGTAAGTGAATTCTAGGAAGTTTAAAACCACGTCTTGAGCTAATGTCAGGGATGTGCATTCGGCAGTAATGAATTCATCCTAAACCAGGTATTCTTCACTTTTATACAAAAGCCTTCTAATTGGGCCATTAGAAATTCTTAGCTACATTATTTCTTCATGTTGCCGTCAAAGTCCTGGTTAAACACTGGTTAATCAGAGAACTCATGAATAGATAATTTTACTGCCATCAGGACAAGTCCAGCCAAGACAGCTACGATTATGGTGCCACCATTCTGGGTGAGTCCCTGGTCCCCTGGGGAGAGGGGGGAGGTTCAGACCAGCTTCTCTCACCAGAACCGAGTGTGGGCTGTGCCTGCTCAGCTGGGAGGGCAGTACTACTCAGCTGGGGCCAGCAGGGTGGAGACTCCCAGCAGCCCTCATGCCCTGCTGTGGTCCAGCCACCCACCTGGGCCAGAGTGAGTAGTCTCCCAAGGGGGGCAGGTCCTGGGCCTTTGTGCAGACGTCAGTGAGGTGTCCTGCCCCACAGCCCCTGGGGACCAGAGATGCTCGGTGCATCTGCAGCACCTGGGAGGAGTCCAGAACTTCCTGCCCATATCAAACCTCCAAAACTAACCACACATCCATCACAAGTGGGCGTTAATCCCAAGCCAAAGAGTTTTACTGGGAAGTTTAGGTAGAAAGGGCTTTGCTTGATCAGCCAAGCTTGAAGTCCCATGGCCAGTTTTTAAGTCCTTCACCTTTGCCACGACTGCATCATGCCAAAGGGAAAAGCGTCTAAATATCTTGGTTTCAGATTGGGGCACACCGTTTGCTTTATTCTCTTAGTGGATGGTTTAAATACTATTGTTAGAAAACTGCTGAAACATAGTTAACTTAGCTGGGAACACCGTGTTAGTGAAATAAAAGGGTTTATTGGGGTGCCACATGGGCAAGGGTAGGGAAAGGAAGGGAAGGGAAGGGGGGGTAGGGATGGAGGGGAATAGGGACAGGCAGGAACGGAGAGCAGGAACAAAAGGCGGCAGGAACAGGAAAAAAAAGGGCCGGCAGGAACAGGGGGCTGGCTTAAATAGAGTAGGGGCCATAAAATCCCCTTGGAGTGAGTCCTTGTCCTATAGGCCAGCAGAGGTCAGGGGGGGTAGTGGACAGGGGACTTGCTGGTCAGGTTTTGGTCACGCTGAGGATCCTGGGAGCTGTAGTTTTTCACAAGGCACCTGGGGAGGTGTGGCCTTCTGCCTGGGAGGTGCAGCCTCTGCCTAGAATCCAACAACTATCATGTTTTATTAGTCATTGAGGATTTGTGAGTTCTTTCACTGATGATGAAGATGAAGTCAACTTTTTAAAAACAGTTTTTGAGTTTTTGATCACAGCCTCTCATTTGGCCTTCCTCAATTTTTTTTGTTTGTTTGTTTGTTTGTTTGGGGAGGAAAGAGTGTAAGCGTGTTCAAATAAAAATTTACTGCATCAATATCACTATGTTCAAATAAAAATTACTGCATCAATATCACTATCTTTGAGTAACAGAACACTCGGGTTCTCAAGGGTACAGCATGTAGAAATTAAACCTGGGTTTTTGTTAGATCAACTGCTTATCTGCCTCCTAGGTTACTTGGTCAGTAAGAGAGTGAATGACTCTCCGAGGGGGGACCCACAGTCCCCAGCGGCTTTGCATCCCTGTGTCGTACAGAATCTCTGAAACGTACAGCAGCATGGCTTACTCAGTCATGCAACAGGAAGATTAGGAGGGAAGAATGAAAGGGAACAGAACTAGGTGGTTTTGTTGATCATAGCTTTTTATCCTCAGTGGAAAATGGGTCCTCCCCCACTTGGCCCCTTGGCCGGAGTGTATTCATGCAGTCTTCTATTCTGGAAGCAGTGGCCTCCCTCTGCCAGCTCTCTGCAGCCGCAGAGTCCTTGGGAACACGCTGAAGCTTCCCAGTTCCTGTTTGTGACACCACTGAGCTGGCTCCAGCAAAGCCCTGAATGGTGTCATTGTGAGAGCTTGCAAGATATTTAAGATGCTAAGAAGGCCGCATTACCAAAGAATGCCTTTAAAGAGAGGAAAATTAAATGACCAATATAAAAGGAATCTTCACAAGTTCCTATTGTATCTTAGAAAAAGAAGGGCTGATGTATTTAGGTCTAAGTCTTCAAGGTCTTCGGAGGGTGCCAAGCTCTGGCTCCCACCCTCCCGGTCCAAGGGCCTCCCGGCTGAAATCTAAGCCCAAATTAATGAATCTGCTTCTAAGTTGAGGGAGGAACAAGTAAGCCACAGCTGGAAGTCTCAGTCACTGGGGGTTTCTGTTTCACACCCAGCCAGGATAGAGTCTGAAATTATTTGATTTGGGAACAGGATAAAAAAAAATTGATAATATCTGATTTGTAGATTAGCCCGGGAGGGGAAATACTAATTTCAAATATCATTCGTTTTCCTTTTTATCTCGTCTTTTCAAGCTGTAATGAAATTAGCTGAGGACTGAGTCCAGCTTGTGGAATCCTCAAAGGAGTTTGTACACTGAACTGGCAAATTAATCTGAGAACGGCCCAACAGTTCAGCGTTTATTTAGTCAATATTCAGTGAATCATCAGGGTTGATTTTTTATTTGTCCATTTATTTATTGAAATATTTCCAATCAAGGATCTATCTTGAGACTTACTTCTCATTTCCAAAGTCATGAATTTTTAACATAATTGCAGTTTTTTTTTCTCTGATGCAAACCTGAACTATTTAAGTAAATGTATTTACAAGTTACACTTAGCAACTGATTTTGAAGAATTAGAAGAGGACTCAGGAGATAAGAAATACATTCAGTTTAGTGGAGGAGTTTCTCGTGGAATGCTCCCAAATGTTATGTAATTAATGTGATATGAGATACTATACAATAAATAGAAATTCTATATTAGCCGTTAAAATTATGCATCAAATAGGATCTGATATCTGGAGATATCAGAGTTCCTGGTGTTTAGGTGTGTTGTATCTGGGATGTTACTATTACACAGTATGTCTTCTCAACTTTCTGTGGTTCCATGTATTATTAATTCATTAATGCATTCAGTCAACGGAGAGGCCCTAGAGTGCAATAGGTTTTGGTAGAATTCTGAACCAGTCTGCTGGGCTTGAATCCTGGCTCCATCAATTATCTGTGTGAACTTGACCAAGTCACTTGAACCCTCTGACCCGTTTCTCATCTGTACAGTGGGGACAATAACAATAAATACATGAGAAGGTAGAGCTCAGGTGTAGGTGGCATGCTATAGGCAAGCCAACCTCAGCAGTCCTGGATCACAGAGTGCCCACAGGAGGGGTGCCTGTTACTGCTGCGGCTGTTGAGGTGGGGCACAGGCACCGCTCTCTGTACAAGGTGTCAGACATGGCCCAGACCAAGTCACAACTTCAAGGAACTCACACTGTAGTGAGGGTGTTAGTCAGCTTCCCGTCGCTGTGACAAAATACCTGAGAAAATAAACTTAAAGGAAGGAAAGCTTTATTCTGGCCCATGGCGTCCGATGCTTTAGTCCATGGTTGCTTGACCCCACTGCAGTGGGCCTGGGGTGAGGCAGAACGTCATGGAGGGAGCTCCTGGCCGAGGAGCTGTTTACCTTAAGGCTAGAAGGAAGCAGAAAAGAAAAAGGGAGAAAGGGCCAGAGATCCAACACCCCCTTCAAGGGCACATGCCTGATGACCTAAGGACCTCCCACCAGGCTGTAGCTCCTAAGGGTTCCATGGCTCCCAGTTACACCAAGCCTTTAGCACATGGGTCTTTGGGGGACACTGAAGATCCAAACCACAACCGTGACATAGCCATTAGAATAGCAGAGCGTTAACATCTCACAATGCAAGCACATAGAAACCCCCCAATTTGGAAAACATTGCCTGAGAAGGCAAATGAGCAGTTTGCAGCAGTTTGCCTCACGTGCACAGAAGCTACGATTTGCTTCTCCATGAATGCAGGTGGAGAAAAGGGCCAATGATTCCAAGTGTGTTTGCAGGATAACAAACTTTGGATCGAGTGAATGAATAAATGGATGGATAAATGGACAAATGGAATTGCAGCCAGACGTGCACCGGCCACAGGCAAAGAGGGGCCGCTGGGCTCCTTGGCTGGACCCAGAGAATATCTACGCTATAGTTAAAGAAGGCACATTGACCTGTGGTCCACCCTAGGCCAGATGTTCAGGCTGGAAGGAACATCAGACACTCCCTAGCTCAGTAGAAATGAGGGACCCCAAGGAGCCTGTGATCAAAGAATCCGTTGCTAGGCCTGGAATCTTGGGCTCTTACCTGCTAGGCCACTGCTCTCTCTCACATCTTGGGCTTAAATGACTGCAATTGGAGAAATGAGGTTCAGGAGAGCTAAAATATAAAGAGAAAGAAAAGAAAGAGCTTCGGTGGATAAAGGACAAGATGTTCCCAAAGACTAAAGAGAAGGACTCCTGAAAGAAGACTCCCGGAGAGAGGGCGTCTTCAGGAGACAATTTTCTGAAATGACACTAATCATAGCCACTCGCATGTCCTGCTCTTATGAGTAATAAGCAGAATGTGTCTCCTGTGTTCTGCTCTTGGAAATGCACCTTGGGATGACTTGCATTCTGGGAAGGATAAAGAAGTTAAATCTTTGGGTTTTAATTCTAATTAGGGACCTTGGTGACCCCCCCCCCCCGCCCCGCCACCGCCCCTGGTCAATGACAAATCCTCTTGGATGCCCTGTGGTCCAGTCTGAGAAGGCTGTTACCGTCTCCGGGGCTGTGAGGTCCCAGGATGGCCACGGAGGAGAGGGCTCCAGGACCTGGGGGCCCCCACAGCAGAGCCGTTGCTCCTCAGGCTGCCTGCAGGCTGTGTCCTGTTTAGATGCTGCAGTAGTTTCTGCCAAAAGCTTTTAATGAAAGAGAGTAAAGACTGCCCCCTAGAGCAACCCCTTTGCTCCTCCTTCGGGGGAGTGGGCTCTGCGCTGTCCAAGATCCCAGCTGGTAAAACCTCTCCGGGGGAAGCGCGGGTCTGAGGGTGCAGCTGATTTTATATTTCACCAACAAGACATCAGGCATCAAACAGGATAGATAAAACTGTCACCCCATGCATGACATCATAACACTACAAAAGGAAAGACAGCTAACTGTGGCCAAACAGGAGGACCCTCATGACTGCACTTGGCTGCACAGGAAGCTTTCTTCCCTGCCGTCGTTTTTCTCATTTCACCATGAACCTAGGAGAATTCAAGGATCACTAGTGGGTCTCCAAGCAGCTTTGGTGTCTGACCTCAGGAAGGATCTTGCATTTCCTCCGCCTGACAGTCAGCCGTGACCACTCACAGTCAGCAGAACCATTCCCAGTCCAAGGACTTCACTGTCCCTGGACAAATAAGTCTGTGTTCCTTCTTCCCCTAAAAATGCTTCTGCGTGCACGCTCCCTCTTGAACAGTCTCCTGCCCCCTGAGAGGTTCTGCTGGCTGCGGTCCCCTGCTGAGGCAGGACAAGCCTGGAGCTGGGCTGGGCTGCAAGGGCTCCCAGGACCCCCATCCGGAAGTGCTGAGCCCGGCTGGGTCCCGGCTGCTCTGCCTGGTCCTCCGCCCCAGCTCCCTAGTGTACCCTTGGCACAGGACTCTCGGCAGCCCGGCCGCTGGCTTCCATCAGCAGGTTTGTGGCCATGGGGGTTTGGTTGCCATCTGGATGTGGTTTTGGAGCATGGTGCGGGTCACACCGGATACCTCCAGAGGCTCTGCTGTTTCCTGTGGCAGCAACGAGCGTGGGAAAAGAAGCACCCTCTCCCGTCTTGTCCACGTGTTACTGGGATTCCTTGATTCCCTGACGCACCCCCATCGTGTGCCAAGCTTCCCACCAAGTTTATTGAGTTGAGGGGTTTTGGAGTTGGGGCAAACTTGCCTTTTTAAAATTAATTAATTTCTTTGTTTTAATTAGGTCTATATGACAGCAGAATGCTTTGATTCATTGTTCCCAACCGCAGCACACCTTTCCATCTCTCTGGTTGCCTTTGGACAACAGTTGAGAAGTGGCCTGTGGAGACAGGATAACTAAATGGCCACATGTCCTTGAAGGCGGGTCTTGACACGCCGGGCTTTGCTTTTGGCCTCAGAATGCTCTTATTTGTGCACACTGTATACGGTGACAGTGACTTGAAAGAAAGGCATTTTTGAGAGGTAATTATGGAATGAAGGGAGCTTTGATCAGCAAGGCTATTTCTGTGCTCTCTAGCTTGAATGATACAATTAGGTGTTCTTTATTTGGTCGTGAAGAACCTATTCAAGAACATACTTGAAACATAGGAGTAAGTGGATTTATTGAAATGTACTCATCAGTCAGCTCTCGATTCTTGGAGGCAGGAATCGTGCACCACAAACTCCTCAACACATCAACAAACGCCAGCCGGCCCTGCATTGCGTGAGGGCCCACCCTCACCCCTGGACTCTGTTAACACGTGAGCACAACCATGCAGCTCATCAAGCCGTCCCGTGACCTCCGCAGGAAGCTGGCTTCACGACCGGGAGGCACGCACGGCTGGACCCTCTTAGAACGATGACAGGCCTATACGTCTAGCCTATGGGTTCATGAAAAAATTAAAGGTGTCTCCCGCTTGGGTGATAGTCTCAGACATCCACTCACTCATTCTTTGTGCATTCTGCATTCACCAAGCACCTTCTGTTGACTGATTGTTGGGGACACGGAGATGAAAGACAGCTCCCATCTTCAAGTCTAGTGACAAGACATGGATGGAGACAAATCACACGATCGATCTTGTGCTATTTAAGAGGACTAGCACGGGAGGCGGGTCTCCAGAGAGTGTGAAGAGGGGAGCTGATGGAGCTCAAAGGACAAATGGAGAGAGGGGAAGAGTGTGTGTGTGTGTCTGTGTTCACACGCAAAGTGCAGCTGTTCCTGTGCGTGCGCTTGGCCTGTGTGTATGTATATGTGCGCTCACGCGTGTATATGTACACATGCATGCATGTGTGTGCATATAAGGGGGGAAGCCCAGGAAGGGTTGTTACCAACATTTTTGACTCTTAGACCTCTTTTTCTAAAAATTTATTTCTATGTGTTGTATTCCAAGAGTGGCTGGATGTTATGGATTCTTAGATCTGGGAAGAACACAAGGGCACTCAAGGCCCCACACCGCAGGAGTTGAAGCTACAAGAGTACCCTGCTCTCAGTTTCCGTAATTTTCCCCCAAAAAATATGTGGATGCTTAAACAAGGTGGGGAATTCCCGTCTCAACTTCCGTACAGTAAAAAACTCCATGCATAATTTTAAAAATTAACCAAGTAAGGCCTTTATTAAAGGTGTTTGCAGTTTGTTGATTTTTCTTAAAAAAAAAAAAAGTTGTGAATTTTAATCACAAATTACAACTGAAGTTCTAAAACAAATCTCAATTTGACCAGATATGAAACAATTAAAAAATCTTTGACACTCTATTGAAATAGAAGAAAATAGGCTTTAAAAATATACATTTTGCCATTACCAAAAAAGAGAATTCTTTAGGTAAAAATAATAAAAACTCCATGTTGCACAGTGAGGATTCTTTATTTTTTTATTTATTCATGTTTTTATTTGTTCTTTTTAGTTATACATGACAGTAGAATGTGTTTTGACATACCATATATACATGGAGTATGACTTCCCATTTTTGTGGTTGTACGTGGTGTGGAGTTACACTGGTTGTGAATTCATATATGAACACAGGAAAGTTACGTACAATTCATTCCCATATGTCGTTCCCATTCCCATCTCCACTCCCTTCCCCAACTCCACCCTCTCTAGTCTTGTCAACCTCCCATTCCTCCACTCCCACCCTCTGCCCTCCTTAGTCAGCATCCAATATCAGAGAACATTTGGCCTTTGGTTGTTTTTTGGGATTGGCTTATTTCACTTAGCATGATAGTCTCTAGTTCCATCCATTTACCAGCAAATGCCGTAATTTCATTCTTTGTGGCTGAGTAATATTCCGTTGTGTATAAATACCATTTTTTCTTTATCCATTCATCTATTGAAGTACACCTAGATTGGTTCCATAGCTTAGCTATTGTGAATTGAGCTGCTATAAACATTGATGTTTATAGCTGATTTTAAGATATCTGGGTATGCCACTATAGTATGCTGATTTTAAGATATTTGGGTATATACTGAGGAGTGGGATGACTGGGTCCAATGGTGGTTCCATTTCAAGTTTTCCGAGGATCTCCATGCTGCTTTCCAAAGTGGTTGCACCAATTTGCAGTCCCATCAGCAATGTATGAGTGTACCTTTTCCCCCAACATTCTCACCAACGTTTATTGTTACTTGTTTTCTTATTGTCATTCTGACTGGAGTGAGATGCAACCTCAGTGTAGTTTTAATTTGCATTTCTCTAATTGCTAGAGATGTTGAACATTGTTTTCATATATTTCTTCTTGTTCTTCTGTGAAGTGCCTATTTAATTCCTTTGCCCATTTATTGAGTGGGTTATTTGGTTTCTTTTTGGCATTAAGTGTTTTGTGTTCTTTCTGTATCCTGGAGGTTAATGCAGGTGGTAAAAGTTTTCTGTCATTCTTTCTTCACAGTCTTGATTTTTTTTTTTTTTTTTTTTGGCCATGAAGAAGCATTTCAGTTTGAAACCATCCCATTTATTGATTCTTCATTTTACTTCTTGTGCTTTAGGAGTCTTATTAAGGAATTTGGTTCCTAAGCCAACAAGCCAACATGGTGGAGAGTTGGGTCTACTTTTAGGTGCAGGGTCTCTGATCTAATTCTTAGGTCCTTGATCCACTTTGAGTTGAGTTTTGTGCAGGTTGAGTAATAGGGGTCTAATTTCATTTTGTTACATATAGATTTCCAGTTTTCCCAGCACCATTTTTTGAAGAGGCTATCTTTTCTTCAATGTATATTATAGTGCCTTTGTCTAGTATGAGATAATTGTATTTATGTGGGTTTGTCTCTGTGTCTTCTATTCTGTTCCATTGGTCTTCATGTCTGTTTTGGTGCCAATATCATGCTGTTTTTGTTACAATAGTTCTGTAGTATAATCTAAGGTCTGGTATTGTGATGACTCCTGCTTCAATTTTCTCTCTGGGAATTGCTTTGATTATTCTGGGCCTCTTATTTTTCCAAATGAATTTCATGACTGCATTTTCTATTTCTATGAAGAATTCCATCAGAAACTTAATAGGAATTGCATTAAATCTGCATAGTGCTTTTGGTAGTATGGCCATTTTGACAATATTTATTCTGCCTATCCACAAACATCTTCTAAAGTCTTCTCCAATGTCTTTCTTTAGTGTTCTGTAGTTTTCATTGTAGAGGTCTTTTACCTCTTTTGGTAGATTGATTTCCCAATTTTTTTGAGGCTATTGTGAATGGGATAGTTTTCCAAATTTCTCTTTCAGTTGATTCATCCCTGACAGATAGGAATGCAATTGCTATATGGGTGTTAATTTTATATCTGCTACATTGCTGAATTCATTTATGAGTTCTGGAAATTTTCAAGTGGAGTTTTTTGGGTCTTCTAAATAAAAAATCATGTCCTTGGCAATTAGTGATAATCTGAGTTCTTCTTTTCCTATTTATATCACTTTAAGTACTTTCATCTAATTGCTCTGGCTAGAGTTTCAAGGACAGTATTGAATAAAAGTGGAGAAAGAGGGCAGTGTTTCAGTTTTTAGAGGAAATCCTTTCAATTTTTCTTCATTTAGAATGATTTGTCTTTGGGTTTAGCATATGTAGCTTTTACAGTATTGAGGTATATTCCTACCGGCCCTAGTGCTTTGAACATGAATAGATGCTGTATTTTATCAAATGTTTTTTCTGCATCTATTGAGATAATCATGTGTTTCTTTTCTTTAAGTCTATTAATGTGATGGATTATAGTTACCGATTTCCATATGTTGAACCAAACTTGCATCCCTGGGATGAACCATTCTTGATCATGGTGCATTATCTTTTTAGTATGATTTTGCATGAAATTTGCCAGTATTTATGAAAAATGTTTGCATCTATGTTCATCAAGTATATTCATCTGAAATTTTCTTTCTTTGATGTGTCTTTGTCTGGTTTTGCTATCAGGGTAATATTAGCTTCATAAAATGAGTTTGGAAGGGTTCCCTCCTTTTCTCTTTCATGGAATAATTTGAGAAGGATTGGTGTTATTTCTTTTTTGAAGGTCTGGTAGAACTCCGCTGGTAATCCATCTGGTCCTGAGCTTTTCTTGGTTGGTAGGCTTTTGATGGTGTTTTCAATTTTATTGCTTGAAATTGATCTGTTTAAATTTTCTATGTCCTGATTCAATTTGGGTAGGTCATATGTCTCTAGAAATTTGTTGATGTTGTCAAGATTTTTTATTTTATTAGAGTATAAATTTTCAAAATAGTTTCTGATTATCATCTGCATTTCAATAGTGTCTGTTGTGATATTTCCTTTTTCATCATGAATTTTAGTAATTTGAGTTTTCTCACTCTTTCTCTTCATTAGCATGGTTAAGGTTTATCATTTTTAGTCATATTTTTAAAGAACCAACTCTTTGTTTTGTTACTTTTTTTGGATTTATCTTTTGTTTCAATTTCATTGATTTCAGCTAATTTTAATTATTTCCTATTTTCTACTGTTCTTTTTTCCTATGGCTTTGAGATGAAATGTTAGGTTGTTTATTTGTTGACTTTTTATTCTTCCAATTAATGAGCTCAGTGCAATGAACTTTCCTTTCAGCACTGCTTTCAGAGTGTCCGGGAGATTTTGATATGCTGCATTTCTAGTCTTGTTTACCTCTAAGTATGTGTTTTGTTTCATCCCCGATTTCTTCTGCTATACATTTATCATTCATTAGAGTATTAATTGGGCTCCAGGTGTTACAGTAGCTTCTATTTTTTATTTTATCATTGATTTCTAATTTCATTCCATAGGATCTGATAGGACATAGGGTGTTGTATGTAAGCTTTTTTTTTTTTTTTTTTTTTTTTTTTTTTTTTTTTTTTTTTTTTTGCTAAGAGTTGCTTTGTGGCCTAAGATATGGTCCATTTTAGAAAAGGATTCATGTTCTGAATTTTGGTATCAGGGTAATATTAGCTTCATAAAATGAGTTTGGAAGGGTTCCCTCCTTTTTTTCTTTCATGGAATAATTTGAGAAGGATTGGTGTTAGTTCTTCTTTGAAGGTCTGCTAGAACTCCAGTATATCCAGTCATTGATGGATGAAATATTCTATATATATCTGTTAAGTCTAAATAATTAATTGTATTTTTTAGTTCATAAGGCTTCTTTGTTTAGGTTTTGCTTGGAGGGCATATCCCGTAGTGAGAGAGGTGTGTTAAAGTCACCCAGTATTATTGAGTTGTGGTCTATTTGATTCTTGATGTTGATAAGAATTTTTTTGATATATGTTGATGCTCCACTGTTTGGGGTATAAAATATTTAGAACTGTTATGTCTTACTGATTTATTATTCCCTTAAGAATTATGACATGGTCTTCTTTGTCCCTTTGGTTAACTTTGTGAAGTCCACTTTATCTGATAGGAGGATAGAAATCCCAGCTTGTTTATGAGATCCATGTGAATGCTACGTTTTCCCATATTTCTACCTTCAGTCTGTGGATGTCTTTGCCTATGAGGTGCATATCTTGAAGACAACATATTCTTGTTTTTTTAATCAAATATGCTAGTCTGTGTTTTTTGATTAATGAGTTTAGGACATTTACATTCAATGCTAATATTGAGATACGATTTTTATTCGCTGTCATTTTGAGTTATTTCTGAGTTTTAATTTGAATTAGTTTCTCCTTTGATTGACTATTCTTCTAGTGTAGCTCCTCCCTTTGCTGGTTTTCACTTTTATTTTTCAGTTCTTCTTCATGAAATGTTTTATTGAGTATGTTTTGTACAGTAGGCTTTCTAGTTGTGAATGCTTTTAACTTTTGTTAATCATGGAGGATTTTTATTTTGTTGTCAATTCTGAGGCTTAATTTTGCTGAGGATTGTATTCTTGGCAGACATCCATTTCCTTTCACAGCTTGATATAGATTATTCCAAGACCTCTTAGCTTTGAGGGTTTGGGTTGAGAAATCAGCTGAGATCTGGAATGGTTTCCCTCGAAACATGACTTGTCATTTTTCTCTGGGAGCCTTTAAAATTCTATCCTTATTCTGTATATTAGGCACTTTCATAATAATGTGCTTTGGTATGGGTCTGTAGTAATTTTGTATGTTGGGGGTCCTGTAAACCTCTCCTGTATCTGTCATCTTTTCCATTTCATTCTTTAGGTCTGGGAAATTTTCTGGCATTATTTTTGTTGCAAATATTTTGTATACCTTTGGGTTGCATCTTTGAGACTTCATCTATCCCAATAAATCTTAAATTGGTCTTTTCAGGTTATTCCATATTTCTTGGAAGTTCTGTCATGGTCTCTTAATATCTTTCTTTTCTCCATGGTCAACTTTGATTTCAAGATTATATATTTTCTCTTCATTGCCCAAAACTCTGTATTGCAAGTGGTCTAGTCTATTGGTGATGCTTTCCATTGAATTTTTAATTTGGTTTATTGATTCCTTCGTTTTGAGGATTTCTGCTTGAGTTTTCTTCAGAATCTTTATTTCTTTATTGCAGTGATCTTTCATTTCCTGTATCTTCTCTCTGATCTTACATCATCCTTTACTTTGTAGATTAGCTTAACTATATACATTCTAAACTCCTTCTCTGATATTTCTTCACTATGTTGGTGGTAGATTCTGTTACCGAAGTATCTTTCTTTGTTTGAGGAGATTTGTTTCCTTGTGTTTTCATGTTGTTTTTGTGTCTAGCCATCTAACAGTATGGATCTGAGGCAGCAGAATTTATATCTTGTAGACTTAAAGTGTCCCTGAAGGTTTCCAATACCTCACCATTTATAGGGAGACAAATAATAACAAAACAAACACAAACAATATGTGGCATTAAACCCAATAATTCCTGCTGTGACACCTACAATGTTGTCACAATAAATAGAAATGATACAATCAGTTATTGCCTACATTAAAAATGAATAAGTAAATAAATAATAAAAAATAAATAAATAAATAAATAAAAATAAATAAATAGACAAAAAAAACATTAAGTTTGGAAAATTGTTTACAATTTCAAATGGTGGACAGGATGAGAACAGATTTGATGTAGGGTGTGATGAGTATGAGGCAGGAGAGAGAGAACAGAAGTAAAAAAATTCAAGGAAGAGTGAAAGAACAATAGAGACTGGCTGTTAGCAGAAGAAAAGAGAAGATATATTCAATGGAAATAGATAAATGAGAGGAAAAATATATATATATAAAGTAAAAATTTTAAAAATTAAAAATATAAAAATGAAAGACTATAAAGCAAAACTGAAATATATTATTCAAACTTCCTATTCCTCAAAAAATTGGCCCATGAAAATAAATGGTTTCAAAAATGGTAGAAACAAGAAAAGAAAAAGAAACCAAATATATATATGTATAAATGTCCATAAGCCATTAAGGCCACAATTAAGCAGAGAAAAGAAAAAAGAAAACAAAAAAAGGATATTGATGAGAAGTTAAAGAATTGTTTCCATTGGTGTTCAAAAGTTTCTCAGCTTCCCTTCTCAGCAGTGTTGGGTGGGGTGGTCTGGAGTGTGATGCTTGCTTTACCCTCAGAGTGGGGTTGCTGGAGTGGGAGAGGTAGTCCCATAGGCGGAACACTTGGAGGTGGGGTTTAGGCTTAGGTAGACCCTAGGCTCTTTGCTGAATGCCAGTTGGTCTGGCTCTCCAGCACCCAGCAATTGCCCATTCATGCAGGAAGACTGCATCCCAGGATCTCCCCCAGGTTCCACTCCTGTGGTGGGGGAGCCAATTCTTAGTCCACTGTGTCACCTGTGGACCCCACGTTTCCTGGTCTAAGATTCAGTCTCCAAACTCAGTCTGGCCCACACCTGCCCTTTTGAATTCCCAGCCAGGCTGTCTCTCCCAGCTGTTCCTGCAAACAGCTGGATTACAGGGGGAGAGGGAGATCTGGGAGGGTTTCCACAACTAATTTTCCGCTGTGTAACCTCTCTCCATGTTTGATTTTCTCCTGGTCACTTAGGCTCACTCTATGTCATGCAATGTGGGTTTGCCAGCTCTGTATTTCAGGCCAGACTCAGGTTTGCCAGGACTCTGCTCTCCCAGCTGCTGGTTCTGGTACCACAGCTGCAAAACAGTGCCTTCCTCTGTCCGCCACCTGCCCACCGGGGGAGATGTGGTTTCTTCCCCGCACAAGGCTATCGTGCAGCAGCCTTTCCATTTAGTCTGGCAGTGTCTTTGATCTCTAAACTTTCTGTATCCACATACCACAGTTCTCCTAAATACCCAGGTTCCTTTAATTCCAGGTTGCTGGCAGAGGGAGCACTCTGGCTCGTGTCTCTTGCACAGCAGTGGCTATAGGGCTGGGGATTTCTTCCTTATTTTATTATATCCAACCTCCTAAGACCCCCATTTGCTTTGCATGTCCAGTTTTAAATTCCAGTAAAGCCCCCGCCCCATTTTTTTTTTTTTTTTTTTTTTCCTGTTCCTCCACCTTGCTGAGAAGCTGCCTGTCTGCTCTCTTGGTTTCACACATGGTGCAGCCGGGAAGGCGACCTGCTGTATTTCACCATCTTGAAACCTCCGCAGAGGCCCTCTGGTCAATAGGCACAAAGCGAGCACTTGAGGCCCTTAGTTCTGCTCTTGTCCATTTCCTCTGCAGGAATGTCACATTCATCTCCTCTCTTCAGATGGACGGTGGGTGGTAGAGATGGGGAGCTGTCACTTGCTGTGGCCTTTGGTGGGAAGGGACTCTCAGCTGGCTGGTAGGCTGCGCTGCCTCTGTCCCTTTGGCATCTTGTGGCTGAGGGACTTCTGGGCGTCTGTGGGTGCTGATGCTGGCCTGGGTCTCATCTCCTTGGTTTCCCTTATCCTCCTGGTTGCACTCCTCTGTGCTGTCTTCGGAGCAGGGCCCTGTGGCACTGTCTCTGTGCCCGCATGCATGTTCTGTCTCCCAGGTTGCCCTGGACTGCCTGCGCCCTGGCAGTGGGCACTGGTCCCTTCCTGGGTGGGCTGGTGGGGCTGCTGGAAGTGATTAAACTCCTGGAGCCTCTGGGGACGTCAGGTGAACCTCCGCCAGTGTTTGGGGCTGGTGTTGGGGCCTGGCCTTCCGGAGCACTCTGGGGTCTCGCTCCTTTTCCCGCTCTCGCTGTTGCAGTCACTCTGCTGGTAACTGCGCAGCACCTGTCTGCACCTGCAGGTCCGTGCGCATTTCCTTCTCTGAGCTGGGAATTCACTAGGGCCTGACGCTAAGGACCCCATACTCCTTTTTCTCCTCCCAGGTCAGACCCCACCCTGTTTCCGACTGGGGCAACGCAAAGGTACTTCCTGTGTCCTTCATGGCAGTCTGTGTGGGGGTACACCTCTGGTGTCGTTCCTGCCCACAAGGGCAGATCCTCTTTTTACATGGACCCATTTGACTGTGCCCCAAACCTTCCTTTAATGATTTTGTGCCCAGATGCAGGAGAGGATGTGGGGCCTGGGACATGCCCTGTGCTGCTGTCTGGGGTGCTGGGCTGGGTGTGGGCAATGCTAAGGGATGGGGGCTTTGGGGTGTTGATGCGGTGCTCCTGGTGCTGGTGACAGTGACCAGGTAGGAGTGATGAGGACCAGCAGATGGAGACGAGGCTGGCACTAGGTGCTACTCATCCACTCTGCACCGGTGCTACCCATCCAACTCCTAAGTTTGGACTCCCCAAAGTTAGTGCTAAGAACATAACAGCCAGCTAATAACACATGCGGATGTTCTGTGTGAAATAGTTAAAAACCAGCCATGAGAAGTCTCTTTGGACTTCCATAGGCAAATTCCTGTTATGTTTGCTTATTTTCTTTCCAACGTGGTTGGTGTCATATATTCAGTCTGTGCTTGTGTGCATAAGTTTGATGAATTTTAACGTTTTATAATAGGTCTGTATACATTTTATAGAAGTAAATGATGACATAGACTGTTAACTGCAAGTATTTTATACATTCAGGACATGGCTATCTTTTTGTTATTTTTTGATGTTTCTAGGCTCTGTGGCTTCACCAGGAATTTTCTTCAGATTGTTGCAAATAAAAAAGAAAAATCCACTTATTAGTGAACTCGGAGCGGTCCAAACCCATGTTGTTCAAAGGTCAGCTGTTTATGATATCTCTGCCAACAGCCCTCTGACATTTTCCTCTGTCTTTGGAAGAAGTTGAGGGCAGGACTAATTGAGGCAGCCTGCCCAAGCTTGTCCAATTTCAGCTTAAAGCAGGTGCTCAGAGAGGGAGGGAGGAGTGGTCGGTTCTTGGAGTTTTGCAGGAAGCTCCGTCTCCCAGGGAGGCTGCCGAGGGGCGAGCTTTCTCCTTCTGGCGCCCGGTCCCACCCTCCAAACCAAAGGTGCTTTGCGTGCATTTCAGTCTGAGTGTTTTGGGTGCCGGCCTCCTTGTGCGGCTGTTGGCAGGGCTCTGCAGCAACACGGGACTTGTGGGGTGGAGGGGAGACTCCTAGGGCACAGCTCTCCGACTGTGGAGGTGGAGACGCCCCGCTTGGGGGCTAAGAGGTTGGTAGCGCCCCTTGGTCTGAGTGGGGAAGCCTCAGACCTGGGGGGCTGATGGCGTGACTCACACTGGGGCTGAAGGCCGGAGAACCTGGGGGAACACTTGTATGGGTCCTGGAGTTCACAGGCTGGGTGGCCTGGGGTTCTGACCTCCAGAGGCAGAAGAAGCAGATTCCGGCTCTGAAAGAGAGTGGGAATCTGCCCTGCCTCTGCCTTTGGTTCTATCCAGGCCCTCGGCTGGTGGATAGATCTCCCCACACCCATACTGGGGGTGCTTCCCACTCTGTCCACTGATTCACACCATGATTTCCTCCAGTAACACCCTCAGGGACACACCTGCAGCGGCCCGGCCCAGTGATTCTCTTCAAAAGCCAAACCTCTGAGGCCTCCCTTCCAGCAGAGGAGACCTGGGCTCAGAGCCACCGCGGCAGCACTGAGCTGATGCACGCAGAGACTGAGCGCACGTAATGCCTTGCCAGCTCCCTGGGCACCCCTCAGTCCAGTGCCGCTGGCCCCCAAATCGACCTCACACACGCATTCCCAGCCTCCTTGCCTCCTGCCCTCCCTCCCTCTCCGCCCCCCTCCGCAGTACCTTCACAGCACAGGCGGCCTCTTGCCTGGAGTTCTTCCGCTCTCCCTGCACCACCTTCTTGCTCCAACCCCGACCTGACGCTGTTAGGACCTGTGTCCCTGCACGTCTTTCAAGTGCTGCCCCTCCCACGCTGTGCATTGGGCAGGAGCTGGTGGTAAGGTGGTGCCTTTTTTTTTTTTTTTTTTTTTAATATTTATTTATTTGCTTTAGTTGTACACAATGCGTTTGTTTTTACGTGGTGCTGAGGATCGAACCCGGGCCGCGCACGTGCTAGGCGAGCGCTCTACCACTGAGCCACAATCCCAGCCCGGCTGGCTGGGGCCTTTCTTTTTCTTTATGGACCACGGTCTGTCTCGCCTCCATCAAATGAGCAAGCAAAGAGGGAAACCCACCCGCATTTCTGAAGCACATGGCTTCAGGGGTTTCTAAAGGCCACCTCCTTTCGTTCTTGGGGGCAGTGCCAGAGTAGCTGTTAACAGCTCTTGTGTTACTTACTGTCTCTCTCCGTGGGTGCGCTGAGCACCACTCCTGGGGACGTCCCCTCCAGGCAAGAGATCTCAAGCACTCTGCCCCATCCTTAATTCCTCATTTAATTCCCTCACCTCCCACATAAGCTCTGCTCTTCCCACCTCTGCCTCCCGCTTTCATGATCATTTCCTTGTACTTATTATTGCCAATAACCACACTCCCTACAAAATCTGTAATTGAAGCGTCCTGTGCTGTGACCCAACCTCTTAGCTTTCCAGCTCACGTACCTGGTGCTCCGCCATCCACAGGGGCTCATCTAACAGAGCCCTGCCATTCATCTCGGCTGCCCCCTTCCGTGGCCCCTCCTCACCCAGCATTGATTTCACGGTCCCTCACCACCGTGACTCCCTGGGACACATGCTTGGTGCTCCTTGTCCTCTGTCCCTCAAGGCAACCCCCAAACAAACCTGTGATTCTGGCTAAATCCAACTCTGTTAACGGCGTGTCCGCAGCCTGCTTCAGGAGGCCTGGGGACAACTACCCGATGGTACTGAGGGTGGGAAAGATCATGGCACTCTAAACTTACCCCGGACGTGAAGTGAGGTGCCGCCCTGCCCGGCGGGCCGCGTTCACCTGTCTCTCAGCTCCGCGCCCTCCCGCCCTCTCCGGCTGTCCATTTCACACCTGTCCTTCCCTGTCTAAGTGCCCAACATCATCTCTATGGACATCGCAGCTGTCATTCTCAGTCTCAGCTGGGAATTGACTTCTTTCCTCTGGGGGGAAAAAAAAAATGATGGAAGAAACGTACAGAACAGTCCCTCAGGTTTTCACTGTCCGTCTGTCCATCTGGCACTCTTGGCTCAGGGCTTGGCTGATGACCCACACTGAAATCCAACCAGGTACTCGCTCCAGAATCCTGGAAGCCCCCCTCCCCCTCGGCCTTCTCTTCCTCTCGTAGTCCACCTTCGCCCAGCACATTCGGGCCAGCTAAAGATCGTTCCAACAAAACATTCTTGGAAATCTGCTAATTCCCCTCCCACCAGGACACCCGGTCCAAGAACCTCTGAGACTCATCTGCGGCATTGCTACAAACTCCCGAATGAGTTGAAATTAGGTTGGCTTCCATTAACCCTCTGGGACCCGTGGTGGACACCAGGCAAACGTTTATTCTTTCTCACAGAAGAATCCCAGAGGTAGAGGTCCAGGGCCTGCGTGGGATTCCATGGTCTTCAGGCCCCTCTGCCTTCCTGCTGCGCCATCCTGGAGTCACCCTGGCCCATGAGGCCCGCACCTCGTCAGCTGTCAATCAACGTCTCTGCCTGTAGCAGGAGGAACAAGGAGGGCGACCAGGACGCATGCCCCGCACCTGGGCCCCGCACCTGGGCCGGGCGCTAGCCAGGTTCTCAGGAACCCACAGCAACATCTGACCGTGTCCTGCCTGCACCAGCGCGAGGAAGGAGTTTTTAGGTAGCTATATTATTTTTCAGAAGACGTGTCAGATTCTCTTCCCGAGTGAGAGAAGGAGAAGAGACGGTGGTGACTGCAGGGCTTGATAGATGCCGTGTGTGTCTCGCCAACCCACTCTCCATACGGCAGTCGATGGGATTTCAACTTGCAACTGAGAACGTGCCCAGCCTTGTTTGCCTTATTAAGTAGCTTCCCGTCACACTGGAACTGAAATCAAAGCTCTTTCTCATGCCCTCTGCGGCTCTGGGTGATCTGTCCCCCGGAGAGCTTCAGCCCATCGCCCATCTTCTGCCCCCTCCGGGGCTCTCGCCTGCACCCCCTCTTTCCTCAGCCACACCCGGCTCACATCCACACGCTGTCTCTGCACTTGCTGATTTTCATACCTAGAATGTCCTCCCCCATCTTCACATTTCCCTCTCTCTCTCTCTTCAGTCAGATTCCTGCTAATCTCTTCCTCTCCTTGCCTCTCTCACACAGCTGTCCCGCAGTCTCCCTCCTCTCCTGCACCCTCCGCCACCACCATGCAGTGTCTTCCCTTGCATCCAGTGCACGGTGGTTCACCCCTGTCTGCCATCTACGGCAGCCCCAGAGTTCCAGAAGGCTGGGTTATCATCCTACCCCAGCTTCCACCCACGCCACCCACGTAGGGTCGGAAAAATCTGTTGAAGGAAAGAGTTACTGAGTTCTCATGTGGAGACGCTGGTTTTGCTTTATTCGTCAAATCTAAAAAGCTGAGAACTTCTCTAAAAGAGGGAAGACTTCTAAGATGCTGTTGCTAATGTCCTTGCAAGATTAATGGTATTTACAGGGCCATACACATGACAATAGAAACCTTTCCAAATTTCAGCTCAATTAATGTCTTTATTTGCAAAAGTGAGATTTATGGTCCTAATAGATAAGAGGTTGTCTGTGTACATATTGAGCCCATAGACATTATCAGAAACAATAGAGCGAGTGTTTTGAAGTATACTGTTGAATGTGTATCAATTGAACACATATTTTACATTTTACTTATGAATTCTGTGCATTCTGTTTTATTTAGATATGCAGCTAGTTTTTCTGTGTGATGATATTAACTGTATATTTCACATTTGTATGAGAGACTTCTTAAAACTTGCAAACATCCGAAACAAAATTCTGCTACTAACATAATGTTTGCAAAGAGTAACTCAATTGAACATGTATCCAGGAAGATTAAACTAAGTATAACCCAGGCAAAAATAAGGAAACTGTATTCATCAGCCGTAGGCACGTTCCCAAGTTCCTTAGATTACTGAAATCTAACAAATCGAAGCCTGCAAAAACCGGAACACAAACTGAGTCCCCAGTAAGTTTATGTAAAATCGTTGACCCAGATCCAAGGGTAGACCTCTTTAACTCAATCAATGCAGGTGCAATCAGATAAGAACATTCTACTGTTTTATTAAAGTGCATCTAATTCAAAACTCAATAACCCTCACACGTCCTTAATCAGGGGCGACATCCTGGGAGGCATTTTCACGAGTGATCTTAAAACTCTGGCTTTCGGCTTGTTAGTGAGACTTTCTGCAAACAGGCTTTTCGAGATCCTGTTTACTCCCCTCCACAGATTCTTATCATCATCCACTTCTTTATAATCTTCATATTTTTTGACTAGAGTAAATGCGTTAGAGTTGTGCTCCTCTCTTTCTTTAAAATGGAGAAGAATTCTCTGGAGGCTTTGGTGCCCGAGCCTTCTCTGGGATGGACTTGGAGAGCACAGCATACCCCTTGTGAGTTGGGGACCCCTGGGGAGGTGCTGGCGCCTCTGTGTCTAACACTGTGAGTAGCCCTCCCAACCTCGGAGCCCTTGGAGAATTCTGGGCAGTTACGTAGTCAGGAGACGGTGATGTGGTTTTCAGAAGTGACAGGACTCAAGGCAGCAAGTCTAGAGCAAGGAGAACACGGAGTGGCAGGCTGGGCTGCACAGTTCCTCCTGCCAGCTGAGATCTTCCGGGAGACCCTCTGTGCATCCTGCTGTCTGTGAGACACTGTAATCTGGAACAGTTGAGTGGAGGCTTGATTTATCTTCATTTAGTTTGCCCGAAGTATATTGGAAATATGGAGTCTAATATTTAAGGGTCCTATTTGTCACTAAATGTTCCTGTAGCTGGGCCAGTCATTTGCTAATTCGAGACAGCAGCCACCTGCACAGTGTAGAGGTTGGGTAAGAGGTTCAGACCCATCACCCACGGCATGTGCGCTCAGCCCCAGCTCCCTGGTGGGGCCTGTGGCGGCAGCTCCATCTCTGCAAACAAAGGGCAGCATGGTCTTGCCATAACCGCCTTCACAGAGACCCCTCTGACCTTTCCCAGGGTAAAAGGCATCAATGTCAACATTTCCCCTGAGCTTGAGAAATTGTGCTGCCGGCACTGGGCAGGAGTTAATAGCCACGTAGGTGGCTGCGTCTGCAGGGTCCTTGAGTTTCATCAGGACCAAGGTGGGGGTTAGCAGACTTTCTTTCTTAAGAGCCACCAAGTTTTATTATATAGTGTCCCCCCTGTCATAGTCCTGGCATTGAACCATGCTGGGCTCCGCCACTGAGCTCTCTAGGACCGCAACCCAATATGCGTGTTCTTTCCCCAGGTTTTCATTTGAACATTCCTCTCTCACTCTTTCTGTTTCTCTTACACCTAAAGTATATAGAACAACTGTCCCCAAATCTCCATTAACTTTGCACTTTGTTTGATGAGCTAATGGGGCATTTATGATCCTTTGGAATCTGGCACTCAGGGGCTCACTTGTTGATGCCATTGCATCCGGAACTGTGCTGACTCCTGGCAGGGACCAACCCAAGTGTGCTCCCTGCTCCCCAGAGGCTCCGTGTACAGTGGGAGAAGCAAGCAGGAAAGAAGCTGCATGAAAATAAGAGAGTATTTTGCTGATGAAGAGCAAAAGAAAGAGCCTCAGGTTGTGTCTAGATGGGCGGGGACGCCCCGCTCCGGAATGGTGTGATGAACGGGCTGGATAACCGTACACGATGCTCTGAGCGGGGCAGATGTTTCTCTGGAGAAGACGAACAATGCAAGGAAGGAAGATGGCAGCATCAGTAGGCGTTACCTGGGTTATCAGGAGGGAGAGAGGCTTTCCAGGGGCAATCCACAGCATGTGCCGAAGCTCATGAGGCGGGTCTCGTTTCAGGGGAGCCGTGTGCAGGGGGGGCAGTCCTGCAAGATAAGCCACCAAATCAAGCAGGGTGCTGATATTCTGGGAGGTGGACATTGTAATGATCCTCAGAGCATTAGATAGCAGATAAGCTGTTCTACAGGGATAAAGAATGCTGCTATAAAATCTCCAGAATTCCTTGCAAAGAGATCTGGTAATAGGGATACTGTACTCAGTATTGAGGCCCTTGAGGCAGGAGATAGTGACAGGAACCAGCAGACAGGAGAACTGGCATGGTTGTTTGGCAAGGAGGGCAAGCATGCACACATGCACACACATACCACACGCACACACAGGCCACGTGTTCACACACAACACACAATGCACACAACACATGTGCACACAACACACGTGTGCACATAACATACTTGCACACACGTGATGAAGTGCATGCATGCACACACAACACATGAACACGCAATGCATGTATAACACACAGGCACACACAGCGCATGCTCACGTATGTGCATGTGTATAGATACGTGCGCACACTGGGAGGGGCAGGCTCCAGCCCAGGAGCTGCCCAGCAGCGGTGTGTGGAGGGCTGGTTTGGGACGAGATTTCCAGGACTCCTGGGTTGGTTTCTGGACTCTGTGAAGACCCCAGTGTTCAGCTAGAGGTTGCTTCGGGTGTGGCAGGGCCTGAGTGGCTTGCTGATTGCATAGCACGTTGGCGTGTGGAGGAGTCCCGGAGGCGACGTGTGTCCTGGCAGGTCCCAGCTCTGGTCTGCTGTGGGGGGAAGATCTGCAGACTACCAGGACCACGAGGGGGTCTCCTGCTGCCCTCCCTGCCTCTGCCCCTTTATTACACGATGCATAAAAATCTCTTTGCACAGTGTGTTTGGAGAGAGCAGGTTACCTCTACCCATGAGGAGGAGGGCAGAGAGGGGGCACTGGGGAAGGGAGCTGGATCATGCAAAGCCCTATGAACCATGTGTAGGCCATTCTTACAGACATTGTCCCCCAACAGAAGTTTTTTTAATTAAATAAAGATTGCAAATAAAAGGGTATATTAAGCACCCTTGTGCTGACCACTCAGCTGAATAAGGATGGAGAGCTTTGAGGTGTCCCAGGAGTAGCTGTGTCCTAAGTGTGTCTCCCATCTTCCCATAAATGTGGTTCATCAGTAACTCAAGGGTCCAACTTTCTTTTGGAGGCTGGGAATGGCTGGAGGAGGCCATAGCCAAAGATGGGAGGCCAGCAGTGGCAGTGGCCACCCCAGCGAGAGGAACAAGGGCCAGGGTTCAGGAAGGGGGACCAGAATCACAGTCAAGTTCATTGTCCTTCTGGATGGCCAAGGAAGCTTGGAGAGTGTGGGGTCAGCAGGCCACAGGGCGCGTGGCTTGGGTAAAAGGGTGTGGGGTCAGCAGGCCACAGGGGGCGTGGCTTGGGTAAATGGGTGGTGAATGAGGGTGTCATAATTGAATGAAGAAGTATATGCAAAAGAGCAGGTTTGAGATATGCAAGTAAATATAAAGAGGATAGAACTGCATTTTAGATTTTGAGATGAATGTGGGATTTATTTTTGTATATAAGGATGTGTCATCAGCTTTCAGAAATAATAATAGTAATAATTTTAAAATGGCTAATACTTAGGCACTATTCTTTGCAGCACATAAATCAATTCATCCACCCCATATAAGGAGGTACTATTCTTACACCTATCTTCAGGGTGAAGAAACTGAGGCAGAGGCTTTGAATGACCTGCCCCTGGGGGGGGGGGGCAGTCTGGGTTGCTAGTGGGGACTTTTTGATGTAGGTTGAATATATAGGAGGCCAGGGATTTCTGAGAGCAAAGAAGAGAAGGAGAAGGAGGAGGAGAATGGCATTTTGGAGACCTACATTTGTGGTGACTCTGGGCCGTGTAGGAGACCATGCATACCCAGAAGCTGGCTGAGAAGGGGGCAGGTATGGAAGTGCTATGGAGGCAGAAGGCGGGGCCTTTCCCCTGAAGGTCCCAAGCAGCTGGGAGCCAGGCTGGCAAGGGCTGCACCCCAGTGTGGTGTCTTGCTTCCTACCAGCACCTCAAACTCCAGATTCAGAGTCCCCGCTGGTAGCTCTCGCCAGTGCGCTTGGCTGTCTTTGGCCTGGAGTGCCGTGGAGACTCACCCACAGCAGGATCCCTCGCCCAGGCCTGGCTGCAGGTTTCCACGAGCCAGAACTTAAATATGAGGTGCATGCTTCTTGTTCATTCATTCATTCTTGTGTGTCCATTCACAGGTGAAGTGCATATTTCTTTGGGGATAGAACATTGAAAAAGACTCTGCTCTTTCTTGAGGCATTTGAAATGTAGTTTGAGAGTCTGGGATATTTTGATCCTAATGAACCACAGAAATATCATTACAATATTTCTAAGCCGGGCGCGGTGGCGCACGCCTGTAATCCCAGCACTTTGGGAGGCTGAGGCAGGAGGATCACAAGTTCAAAGCCAGCCTCAGCAATGGCGAGGCACTTAGCAACTCAGTGAGACCCTGTCTCTAAATAAAATACAAAAAAAAAAAAAAAAAGGGCTGGGGATGTGACTCAGTGGTCAAGTGCCCCTGAGTTCAATCCCCGGTACCACAAAAAAAAAAATATATATATATATTTCTACATACCACTTATCATAGGCAAAAGCACTGCATGTTAAGCTTTTGAGTTGTCTCTGTGAATTAAGACAGACACAATCACAATGCATAGGACACAGAGAGAGAGTGCAGGACATAAAGTGACCAGAAATGCCAAGGACGTTCTAATTTTAGAATAAAGAACCCAGTGTCCAAGCATGGGGTGGGGTTGGAATGCCTTGGGGTGAGGCCATGGGCCCCAGCTCCTGCCACCCTACCGGAGTGTGTGCTGGGTAAAACGTTGATATCAGCCAGCTTCTTCTGATTCTTTGGAGACTTTTTCAAAATTGCAATTGATCTCTTAGAACTAATAAGGCAGGGCGTATAGCAATTGTAACAAAAGTGGCTTCAGAACTCTTGTGTAATGAGCAGGGTTCTCTTCTCTGGGGAGGACAGTTCCTGAATTCCTTTGGTCTTTTCAGACCTGGGTGAGCATATTGTCAGGGAGCCGATGGGGTTTACCTAGTGAAATGGGAAAGCACAGGTGCACAGATTTAGTTCTGTCCTGGGGGGAATTAAAATCTATTTTTAATCAGTGCTACCGCCTGGAAGAAGTTCTGTGTATGAGGCTGGCCGCTTCTAATCCCAGGATGGGCTATAAAGAAAAAGTCAAATCTGCCGAAAAAGTCTAGATCAAGTAAAAGCAGTGAACGCTTTTTGAGTGCTCACACATGGGGTGCAGTGAGTCTCTTGTCTTATTTCCTTTGTGCTCATGCCAACCCCATCTGGGTGCTCCTGTCACCCAGGTGTGACTGAGGACCCTGCTGTGGCTGGCTCTGCAGTCTCCCCTAAAGGCCCATGTGGTTAAAGGCCTGGTCCCCAACTTGGCTTTGCTGGCAGGTGGTGGGACCTTTATGAGGGGGAGGTCTGTGGGTCACTGGCGATGTGTCCTTGAAGGGGACAGTGAGGCCCAGTCTCTTCTTCCTGCTCCTGGCCCTGAGGAGAGTCCACCAGACATGGCGCTCCTGCCCGCGGGCGCTGCCTTGCCACAGGCCTGGAAGCCGCAGCACCAGCAGAACGTGGCCTGAAACCCAAACTGTGAGCCCAAGTCATCCTTTTCTCTTTCCAAGTTGATTATCTCAGGTGTTAGTCATCGTGACAGAAAGCTGGATTGACGGGGACCCTGGAATAGCTTCGGCTATTTGAACATGTAGCTGAACCTGTCCCCGGACCGTCTCCACAGCTCCACTCTGGGGACTCCCTGTCGGGCTGCCAGTTCCCATGGAACCCCACAGAATCTCCCTGCTCACAAAGTGGACAATGGCTCCCAACCGCACAGGGTCAGGGCCCTGCCTTGGTAACTGCCCTGGACCCTAGGCCCTAGCTGCGGGCTTGCCCTGAAAGAGGGTGAGGGCGTTGACAAGAGGACTGATGCTAACGGGATCTTCCACGGGCCAGCTGCAAGGAACACTGGTCTGGAGAAACAGGCAGGGACTTGGGAAATTAGCTTCCTGGACAAGAGCCTCTGTTTGGAGCAGGTGCTACCTTTTAGTAAAGCATGTGTTGGCCTGCACGTTCAAAGAAGCAAATGTCTGTGGGGAAACATTAAAAGCATAGCAACCTTTTAATTGGAAGTGCATAAAAGACAAATTAATTAGAGTTCAGCAGCCTAAGCACCTAAATCATAAGGCAAAAAAAGTATCAAATCCCGGAATGTGTGAGTAAAAACATTGAATGGAAGCGTGATTGTTGCTCAGTAATGTTTATTTAGCAGATCTTGTTTAATTGCATTGAACATCCCTTAATGACATAGGCTTGCAATTGAGCGTCAGTTCCATGTTCTGGAGTTTTCTTGTTTCATGAAAAACGCTACCTAGGTTATTCATGAGTGTGGGAGAGCTGGGTAGAGGGGACTCGCTTCATCCCGTTGTTATTCCTGTCCGTGAACTACCCCCTCCCATCCTGCAGACCCTGCTCCTCTCATTCCAGTTTCTAGCTCATTACTCTGCGGGCGATGGGTTGTTTACTGAGGCGAGCAGCTCTCTGTCCTCAAGGCAGGACTCCCCTAGTTTTGGAAAGGTCAAACATCTGTGCTCAAGAGCATGAACTTGGATGGCACAGGTCTCATTAAAGCCCTGCACAGCTGCAAGAGAAGCGCTGGGCTCATTCTGGGATGGAGGGGACGGCAGCCACATCATGCATGGTTAGACTTTTCACACGTGTACAGAATGGAGCCCCTGATTCTGGGGGTGACCTTGACTTAGGCGCTTCACCTGAATACCTTCCTGTCCTCCAAGTACCCAACAGAGGCCAGGTGTCGTAGGGAGCTGCCTACGGCTGCCAAAAAGAGAAGCCCTGTCTGGCTCAAGGAGAGCGTGAGAAACGCTGGTCAGCCTCACTTTGAGATCAGAGTGGCCAGTGCGTGTTGGGAGATAATTGAGGGCATGCGCAGAGAGCCACAGCCCCCACTAACCCTTGTGCTTAATTTAGGAGCCATTCATTATAACTCTGTCAAGCAGCGGCAACACAGCAGGCAGGACCCTCAGGAAAGCAGACAAGAGAAGAGTGTGTGGTGCCCCAAAGAGGCAGAATTAACAGAAACCAAAATATCAAAATGGTGCACGTGAAAAGCTGTCTGCGAGCCAGCAGCTGACACCAGACGTCAGCACATGCCATGGAGGTGCCACAGGCGCTCAAACACTAAGCTTCAACACTAGG
Organism: Tamias sibiricus; assembly: GCA_025594165.1. Lineage (NCBI taxonomy): Eukaryota > Metazoa > Chordata > Mammalia > Rodentia > Sciuridae > Tamias > Tamias sibiricus. Next base: position 147,116,909 of record CM046666.1, read on the forward strand.
GTGTCCCTTTGGTCCAAGAGGAACACACATCAATTGTGATTAAATCATGTCAAGTCTGCTTTATTTAGCCCCTATGGGAACTACTGCAAGGCAGATTTATAAAATTGTAACTTGGAGAATTTTCTTTTAACAGGGTAGTGTGAATATTAAAGACGAAATTCGCATCTTCAAGTATCATTATGTTCTGCTGCTTTATGATATGTTAATATCAGACTGTAGGAATTGCCTGTACCAAACGCAAAGGGAACTCACATTTAGGTACTAAATGCACCGACATTTGTTAAATGTATTATAGGTATCAAGCATTATGCTAAGCACGCCACATAATTGATCTCATCTAGTTCTCAGAGATCTCATAAATTAGAATTGTTTTGCTTATTTTTCAGATCTGGGAAGAAGAGGTTAAGCCTCCATGATATATTTAGGAAATTTACTCTAAAACTCATGCCCTTTCTACATACATATTGTGAAATGAAAGCAATAATTACTTCAGATAAGGGCAGAGATTTGGGATGTGGGCAGCCAGTATGAATCTTTTATGAACCAAGATTTTACTCCTTTTCCTATCTCCTCTTGAACCATTGTTAATATTCTCAACTCAAGAAAGAACGTTTTAGGTACTTAGTTTTAGCATATAACTTCCTCCAACTTCTCCAGTGTTTCATGTTATAGATTTTTTTTCCCCTGATTTTGCCTACCAAATTTTGTCTATTTGAAATTGGATTTAAAATTTACCACTTTCACACATCTTTCCTAGAACTGTGGAATTTTTTATGATAATAGCAGTTTATGATCATTGGCTGTTCTTTATGTAGTATTTAGTTGTTTGTTTCACTATATTATGAGTTCTGTAAGAGGAAGAATATCTGTTGTTACTTCTCTGTTCACTATCCTTGCTGCTAACCAATCAGAGGGTCTGGCAACCAGAAATCATTCTATCTATCTATCTATCTATCTATCTATCTATAATTGAAGAATCAGTGTGAAAATTGGGACTAGGCTGATGTTATCATCTTTTGTAAGTTTTTAAAAAAATATTTCTTTTTTAGTTGTAGTTGGACATAATACCTTTATTTTATTTTTTTATTTTTATGTGGTGCCGAGGATCAAACCCAGCGCCTCACATATGCTAGGCGAGCACTCTACCACTGAGCCACAACCCCAGCCCCCTTTTGTAGGTTTTAGTAGCATCTTTTGCATGGAGTTCAAAAGTATTTTCCCCAGATGATGTTCTTTCCTAACTTTTCAGTCTGATTACTTTTGAGATTAATTATCTAGTCTCCACAGTAGCTCTTTGCTGAATATTTTACTGTCTGCACCATTGAGCTTCATACATCTAGGACTGCAATTATTGCTGGTGCAGGGAAGACAGAGGATGGGAAGGTTTGGAATATTCTTGCAATGAAACATGAACACTTGTTAGGGATAGGAATTTTTCTGAAATAATTTGGTGTTTAACCGGGAGGAAAAATGTCTCTCAGGATTTCTGCTCTTGAGTGTGAGGTGAGACTGTGTGTGCATGTCTCCATACGCATGATCTTTGTGCTAACCTTCTTTGTCTCCTGAAGACATCCTCTTCTAGATTAAAATTCTGCCACTGTTTTTCTTTCAATATCTTGTTTTTCTCTCAGTGCTCACAAGATAAAGCAAAATAGAAAATTATTTTCACAGCCTTACAAACATCGTTATTTAGTATAGCAAATGACCGAATGAGGATAAATGCTTATATTCTTGAAATGTATGAGATTGGAAGAGGATAAATGCTTCTATGGCACCAAAATAAAAGCATTACAAATCTCTCCCTTGTTTTACATGCATAATTGCTGGTTTCTTTTAATACACTGGTGATCATATTGTATTCTAGAGCCAAGTAGGGATTTCTAAAAGATTTTCACACTCGTTGGTTATCAGTGTTTCCAAAGGTCTAAATATTAGAAACTTCCCGAGCCTGTGATTCTCATCAACAAGGCTTTAAATTCTTCTGACATTTAATGGAATTTTCTGTGGTGTAAGAAACCATGTTCTACACAAACTGCATTATAGAACATTTGTTTTTTTCTCTGGGGGAAAAAAAAAGGTAGCGATAATGAATTCTTGAGAAAGAAAATCCAGCTCAAGTGGATTTTAAATATATGTATTAAAAATAGATAACGTGCCCACAAGAGGCCGGGTGGGGCTTACTCGGCAGGGGCTGGGTTTCCAGCAAAGCCTGCCCTTTTCTTACACTCCTGGCAGTCCTGCATCAGCTACACGCGTCAACTGCAGGGACCATGGTAGTGCCTGAATTGCTGTGCTTGAACATCTTCTAAATCCTTCTGAGTTAAAGGTCATGCCAAGTGTCACTGAAAGATAATGTCTACAGGTTGTCAATAAGCCCTGCAATATGATTTATTACTTGGAGTCAAGTGTTAATTGGACGGCAGCTGCCTTTGAATGGAGAATCTTTCTCCTTTCTTAATGCTGACAGATAAAAATGGAGATATTAGTTGAAATGAAGGGAGCCTCTTAGTCTTCAGTGCAAGTCCGAGGTTCACTAACTGTTCTTCCCTCACTTATTTGTGTATTTTTTTTTCATTTCAGAAATCGGCAGTCTAGCAATCAAAAGGGAGCGAGGGATTCCACCTGGAACGGGAAGCAGTCGGCCGTGCTGTAGGTCAGGTTTGGTTTGGAGCCCAGGGAGGGGAAGTCTGTTGTGCTTCTGTCCCAGCTCATGTCCGGGGCTGCAGCATTCTCGTATTTGCTTCTGCTCATCTTACCCTTGCCTACTCTTTCCTTGGCCCCTTAGAAAAAGCCTCCTCCTAACTGATCCTACCAGTTATGGTACGTGTGTCACCTTCCTGCCTGTCAGACCTTCCAAGATCACCTGGGGCACATGGCCTAGGCTGGAGGGGAGCGTGCACCCGGGCTCCCTCACTCGTGAACTGTGCTTACTCAGTTTCATGGCATAGAAAATATGTTCTCACTGGAGTTTCATGGAGATTATGTGGATTAAAAATAATTTGAAAGTGTAGATCGCAAAGTGCTGAAATAGGAATGGTTGTTACTAAAGGAAAACGGAGCTGGTGGTGTTGATTCAGGCACCACAGATCAGCAAGGGGCATATTCCATTGAGCAGTGACCAATTTTTTGTTTTTTCAATAATCAAGATTTTAACTTCTAGCTGATAAAGAATCTAAAAATCAAATACAACAAATTCTTTCTTAGTAGTTCCAAAATAATACCTCGTACAACATGGTGGCCAAAATTACTGGCTCTGAGCTAAGGACAGCTGGATGGTTTCCACACCTCACTGTGGGTGTCTAATGGCTGCTGTGGTTGAACGTGTCCCATGACATTCACACTGAAAATTGCCAACATGATAATGTTAAGACATGGGGCATTTAGGAAGTGATTGATGGGAGCAGAGCCCATATCAAAAGTCAGCAGGGAAGAGGTTTGCCTCCTTTTCCTTACACCTTCCTCTCTGTGAGGACCCCATAACAAGGTGCCATCTTGGAAGGAGAAAGCAGCCCTTGCCAGAGGCTGGGTCTGCTGGCGCCTTGATCTTACGCTGTCCAGTGTCACATGTTCCATTACAGCAGCACAGACAGACAAAGACAATGGAGGGATTCAGCTTCATCTGACACTCAAAGGAGCTCCTTCCTGGAACCCATCTCACTTATTGTACAGTTAACTTTCTTCTTTGCAGAATCCTCTCCTCCCTGTCTTCCTGTCTGTCCAGGGTACTTGGTTAACCCCACAAAACTGAAGGCTCAGTGTCGAGAGCTGAGAAAACCAGAGGGCTTCCATAAGCCACCAAGAAATTCAATTGTCTTCAACTGGAATTTCCACTACTGTTGAGACAGAGATGACCTCAACTGTATAGTTATTGCACTGTCACTGTGGGAGACCCCTGGTGCCCAACCACGGAGTCCATCCCAGGCCAAGCAGTAGCTTCTCCGTGTTCAAGGTCAACAAGAAGAAAGTTGTGTCCAGAGGCTTGTTCTGGGCCTCCCTTGGCCTAGGCCTCCATGATCTCAGACCTTTGGTTTCCTAACCAAAGAGATCTTATGTGATTTTATTCCAGAAAAAAGAATGTATTTCCATAGCTTTGCCAGTAGAATTAGAAGAAACCAGCATATTTTCTTGCTAAATAAGTTTTAAAATTCTAATTATCTAGATAATCCCATCTATCTATATACACACAAATAGACACATGCATACACTTATGTTTTAGTAAAAATAAATGTGCTTTTCTGAATGTTTTCTAATAGACAACTGCTTTATAGAAAATCCTTGGCCAGTATGGGAAAACCTGAATGAATTTGCCACCTCTAGTTTTCAGTACTTACAAACAGCAAAATCTTGACCATTAAATGAAATATTAGAATTCTCAGATCTAATAAAATGAAATTAGCACGCAGTATTCAATGAAAACCGAGGACGTTAGATGATCAAATATGAACTTTGTTTTCATTTTTCATTTGTTGGCTTTCTATGCTAGTCAGAAATGGGTTGCAACTGAAGACGGGCCATTATGACAGCTTTGCAGAGGAAACCTTCACGACTCATGTTGTTTCTTGTCCTCTAGTATTTTATTACTTTCACTTTTAATTGATAGACAAAGCATAAAACCATCCAAATTAGTAGGTGCCCAGTGATGTTTTGATAAGCGTATGCATTGTGTGATGTTTAAATCAGGTCAAGTATATCTGTCTCCTTGACATCAATCATTTCTTCATGGTGAAAATGTTCCGGACCCTGTTTCCTGCCTCTGGAGGTAGGCAGTCCACATGGCTGTCTGTACCCTACCGTGCAACCCACCCAGCTGCTTCTTATCCCTCTCTGACGGCTTGTCACCTTCCCCCATTCCTCCCTCCCCGACGCTCCCCAGCTTCAGGTCACCACCATTCCGTTCAGTCTGTTCTTGTCCTTATTTTCATTATTATTTGGCAAGAACAACAGAAAGCCTGGCCCAGTACAGTGATTTTCAAGACTTCTCTTCCATTATTAAGATGATGGGGAAAATTCCAGGCAAGATAAAATGTGCCAAGAGGCTAGGTTTAACCGAGCTTAGTCTTTCTGCAAGCCAACGGAAGCTAATGTTTAGGACTGTTAAAATCTTTATATATTATCCTCACATTAATACAAATGAAACCTTACATTACTCTTTATCTGAAATTGAGATATATTCAGATTATTTGCTATTTGATCCAAAGGGCTATTCCTGTGTTTTTTTGGAAATGTGTCATGGAGGTACATTACGCCACTCTGTAGGTTCCCATCGCGCAGTCAGTGTAAGAAGTAATGCTCAGTAACCTGGGTGGCGAAAGATGACTGTGACCCCCGCCCAGGGGCTTGCAGTCTAACAGGGGCGATGGGACACACAGATCTGTCAATGGAACAAAGACACGCATGTGTCCACTGGAGGCGGCTTACGGGGACACCTGGACCTGAGGGCTGCTGCGGAGGAGGAGCAGCAAGGGCTCTGAGCTGGGGAGAAGGAAGGACCCGCGCTGGCTGGAGGAGCACTGGGAGACGGTGGCCTGGGCGAGGAGGAGGGGCAGCAGCACCAGGGACGAGCTCCCCAGGGAGAACAGCGGGGACCCAGGCCTGCAGGGAGAAGAGCAGCCCTCAGGCCACTGACGTGGACTGTCCACGGAGAAGGGTAGCAGGAAAGAAGGTGGGAAAAGTCAGTGCCTGCAGGAGCCCTGTTTGGGGAGATGGCTATGATTGCGGTTGACTTCGGGCCATGGAGATGTTTGGGCATTGCCGCCTTCCGTAGTCTCACGAGACTTGGCCCAGGATCTCGAGAGACTTGGGCCGAGCGCGGAGCGGGTCGGGGCCATTTTGGTTGTTGGGTGTTTGGTGGTGTGTGGGACGTGTGAGAGTTGTTAGAGCCAGAGAGAGAAACTGACAGAATAAAGATCCTGTTTGTTTCCAGTCTGCCTCTGGACTTAATCCCGCGGCTTTGCTGCTCCAAGCGGCCATCACTTCAGGTGGCGACAAGCGCCACGACAGCAGGACGTGGTTCAAGCACAGGGTGAGCTGCTGTGATGTGAACATCTGAAATCTGGAGTGCTCCAGAATCTGAAACTGCGAGTGCCAAGAGGGTGCCACAAGGGGAAAATTCCACATGTGAAACTGTTTCTTGCACAAAATCATCAGAACTATTGTGTAAAATGGCCTTCGGGGCCAAGTGCATAGGTGTAGAGGGAATATAAATGAATTTCCAATTAGACTTCAGTACCATTCCCAAAAGAACTCATCAGTATGCACAGACATTCCCAAATCCCAAATCCTCTGAAGTCCCAAGACATCTGATCCCAAGCTGGGCTTTCCGTTGACACCAAGGTAGAACTCAAGGAGGTGTTTACAATGAGATGATTTGAGCCAATCTGGAGAGTGAGCTCGCATCATGCGAGAGATGGCCGAGTGGAAGGAGTGAGATGGCCTTTCAGGTACAGCCATGGTTTAGCCCAGGGTTAGCTGGTAAACTGACTCACCTTTCCTGGCTGTGACTCTGATGTCACTGCTCATCTTGCTGTCACACACAAATGCCGCCATTGGGTGACTGCCTTCCAATAGCATTTTATTTACAAAACTAGGATTTGGCTTAGGGCTGTATTTGTATGATCCCTGTTCCAGCTTATTAATGTGGCACAAGTTTGAATGTGATGAGCCACCTTCAGGCAGGGGACCATCCGTGTGTTAGAGAGAAATTGGGTCTGGAATCACACAAGCTTGGATTTTAATTCCAGTGTCTATTCTAGTCTTTCCTCTCTCACAAGAAAATGATATAATGATGTACATCAAACACACACTTAGCACGTAACCAGGCCATGTGAGATTCTTTCCCTTTATTCAGTGACACGGAGTTCACTGCTTAAAACAAAGCAAAACAAAAGGTAAAAACAGTATCTACCACTTTCTCATCGATATGTAACAAATCCTTGCTTACAGAAACAATCTCTTGTATTCCCCATCACTTTCAAGGGCCTTCACGTTTGGTTTACTTCACTGGTTTTAATTCCCTTCCGAGGTCCGCTGGAGCATTTAATCCGTCAGCCTGGATGTGCGTTCTTATCTTAATCATACTATCACTGTTAATAAAAGCAACAGCGGTGGTAACAATAATGGTTACTATTGATTGTTATTTACTGTGGCCAGACACTGTGTTAAACTGAACATAAATTGTCTTATTGACTACTCACTATTACTGATAGTGTGAGCCTTATTGTTTTTAGTTAGGACATGTGTTAAACAAGAATGAAAGTGGTCACGCTCCCAAAACTAGACACCAAAGACTAGTTAAAGAAAGAACTAGTTAAAACTAGTTAAAGAACTAGTCTTCTAATTCTTTCTTGCCTCTCTATAGTTGTTCATTTGCCCTTTTCTTGTTTCCTCTCCACCCACCAAAATATGATGGAGTTCCCTTCCATCTATTGTTGTGTAGAACTTTCCCAGAATTCTTTTTTTTTTTTAAATATTTATTTATTTACTTCAGTTGTACACAATGCAATGCATTTATGTTTACGTGGTGCTGAGGATCGAACCCGGGCCAGGCACGTGCTAGGCGAGCGCTCTGCCACTGAGCCACAACCCCAGCCCCTCCCAGAATTCTTCAATTTTGTCGATGTGCCCCTTTTCAAGGGGCTCATGTCATTGAGAGTCATCTCTGGTTAGTCCCTCTCCACATGAAAATGAGAATTTTAGCTTCCTCAAGAAGATGACCAACCCAGGGCTTTGATTCATGTCTGTTAGTTGAGAGACATGTGTTTTAGTCAGATCTTTCATCTCTGTGACTAAAAGACCGGCAAGAACAATTGTAGAGGAGGGGAAGTTCATTTGGGGCTCCCGGTTTCAGGACGTGGTCCTTAGATGGCTGAATCTGTTGCTCTGGGCCCGAGGTGAGGCAGACATCGTGGTGTGGAGGAGGAAAGCACCTTGGGACATGACAGGTCTCTGCTCATCCAGGACAACAGACATACTGCAGAGGCACCCCCGCAATGACCCGCCTCCTGCACCACACCCCGCCTGCCTTCGGCTGCCACCCAGTCGGTTCCTTCAAATGGATGAACAGAGTGAGGAGGTTAAGGCTTTCAGAACTCAGTCATTCCACCTCTCAACTTCTTGCCTCGTGTCCCACGTGAGCTTTTGGGGGACACCTCTTATCTAACCCATAACAACCTGAGTCCTTATTCTACCCACACATGTGCACTTACACTCTGCTAGAAGCCATATGATACGGAATTTACAAAATGATACAAACAAGGAAGAACTGGAAGAAGAGATCAGTTTAAAACGAGAAGGAGAACCAATTTCCTGGACAACTGATGGAGCAGAAATTGAAGCTGGGAAGGGATGAGTGTCAACTTCTTTGGGAGCTAGAAAAATAAATTCTGGACTACTATGATTCCAGTTTCTTCTGGATCACGTGAAAGCAAGAAAGAACCAGTAAAAACTGTCTTCAATGGTGGGACTTTCTGCATTTTAGTAGGTATAGATTTTGATACCGTAACTTGCTTACTCCTCACTATCGACAGTAATGGTAGCAAAACCAAGAGAGCCTGCTTGCCTTGGCCTGGAGCTCTGTTATGGTGACTTACCACAGGTTGCAACAGTCATCAGAACAATTAAGCAGAAAACCAGGGGAGCAAAGCTGGACTTGCAAAGCTACAGCAGCTGGGGAATGACCTCTTCAGCCCTCAACTTGCTCTTGGAGTGCATTGTAATTATTAAATACGCCTTGTGAGTAACCTAAGACGGAAGTTCTTTCCTCATGATCAAAGGTACCACTATTTTGGAAGTTACCAGGTATCCAAAATATAGGATGCACTGAATGCAGTCTTTCCATATGATGTAATCGGAGTCAAAGGAGTGTTTTATCCCATTAGCCAATAATCAAGGGTGGTTAAACACAGTCAAGCTGTTCTACTGCAGTTAAGTGTTCAGACTTGGGGAGACCTTGGGAAACCATGGATGGATTTAGTGAGTCACGGGTTTTATTACCTGCCCAACAGGTATTTTAAATAACACTTTCTTTTCCTTTCATGTCAAATGTAAAATGAAGTAAGTGGCTTTGAAAATTGTTAGTTGGAAAGACAAAGGGGAGAGTCATGATGTCTGCCTTTAAATTGGTCCAAAGAGACACAGACGGCAAACACAGTCACTTCCAGAAGTAATAGGAGAGGGAACGAGATGAGGCTGTAGGACAAATGCCATTCTGCGTAGGACAGAACACAGATTAGAGGCCAGCACTAAATGGGCCTGTAAGTGGACTGCCGTTCGTTAGCAGGCAGCTGAGCTCTGGCCTTCACCACTGGGGTCTTTTAATGGGTTCCCGGGAGAACATCGTCTTGGTTGACCAAAAGCCGGAGGTAGCATGAATTCTCTGGAGGCCTTATTTAATCTTCCTGTGTGATGCAGAGAAATCCATAGGCATCACCAGGGAAACTAAGGCATTTGCAAGTTTCCACCAGACAGCTGGATTTCAGAGGAAACTAATTGGCATTTCTGAATAATGCTGAGGAGGAGAACAAGCAGGAGGAGAGTGGTGAACTTGTCAAAGACTTCTGTAATGTCAAGGCCTCAGCAAGCTGAGACTTCATTTCTGGTATTGATTAGGGACTTGATGCAGGCTTTGTAAAAAGGAGAGGAGGCTATGAGGGAAAGTTCCACTATCCATTGAGAAGTGTTTTAGGATACAGTATTAACATGGAAATTATGATAATGGTGACAGTAGTGATAAAAATAGCCAGCAAATTTGTGTCTAGTCTTGTTTACCTCAAAATTTGGTTATTGAAACATCTAAATATTTGAAGCCAAATTCCTCTCTGATAGGCAGAGATCAAATATGTCAAATAAAATTGTTGCAGATTATATTGAAAAGGGGACAGGAAACATTTATTGATTAGACACTGTATGCTAGGCCCAGACAGGTGACCTATTTCCTGAATTTAAAGGGAGTTTAAGTTACCAGTTCAGATGGACTTTCAACAGTGAAGTGTGCTTTTACCAAGACGTCTTTCAGTGCACCAAGGAGTCAGCGAGTCTCCCATGACTCATTGTGATTCTCCCAAGAATCAGGTGGGTTTGTCGGTGGCCCCTGAGCCCCAGAACCTTCTGGTCTACCTCCCTTAGGACCGCTGCTCTTGGGACCTGACCCAAGGCCAACAGCAGCACAATGTGCAGAAGGAAACTGCTACAGAAACTGTCACGCCTCGCAAACGACCTGGCTTGGCACGAGTGTTGTTAGCTTTTGCTCAGAAGGAAAAGCTGAGGGATTTTCTTAAACCACGAACAGACAGAAACCGTGTTATAGAAGTTCACTTTGGGCAAATTATCTCCTTGATCAGCAAGTGATCTTGACATCTTTCATATCATTTTTATCTTATCTCACTGTACAGACAAAGCTGGTCGAAGGGATTCAGATGAAAATCAGGTGAGATTCTGTCATGAGCTTGTGTCAGAGATACTGTGATCCCTAGATAATGAAGAATAATAGGGAAATGAAGGCCGCTCAGGCCTCCAGGAGGGCTGCTTCTTGTGCCCTGGAGAAGGATGTGAACCTTTAGAGAGCGGGGGGTGGGGGGGGGGGGGGGGACTGGAGCTTGCAGTGGACTCCTGGGATAGCGGCAGCCTGGCGGGAGCCCGTCAGAGGCAAGCGGGCGAGAGCCCTCCACGTGTGAATGCGGCACCAGGCATGCCTGGCTCCGAAGCCGGTGGCTCTGTGGGTCATTTTTTAAATGAAGCACAGGAGCATGTTTTCCCAGAATGGACTCTGAGCTGGAGTCGCTCTGGGTGCCGCCAAGGGGAAACTGGGCCACCTCCTTCCCTGCCTGTGAGCACCTGGCTGGCTTTGGCTCTGGGAGACTGCCACCAGTCTCTGGGGGCTCTGGCTCCCTGGTAGGGAGGCCCGTCCCTGGGCTGCAGGCCTGTGGGGGCTGCCCCCTCCTGAGGGGTGAACCTACAGGTGTGAAGTGAGTCTTTGCCACTTCACGGTCGGCGAGGTGTGGAGACGGCACTGGAAGGGTGGAGTGGAGGGTCTTGCTGGGGAGGGGCTACAGGCTGAGAGCTAGGGGCATGGGGACATTGAAACTAGGGTCAGACCCTGCCAGTCTGTCCAGACCCCAGCTCTCCCCCCACAGTGGATGTGGGGTGCCAGGGCGTGGCTCTGGGGCCTGTCTGCAGGCCTTGAGTCCTGACTCTGCCTGGATATGCCGAGAGAGGGTGTTTCTGAGCCCATGCTCTTTGCCTCCCACTCTAGGGGAGGGTCTGGGGAGGCCCCGTCCTCTGTTGCCTTTCTCTGAGTACAGGGACATGCTCAGGAAGTACTTCCTGGAGAAGTGACACTGGGCAGACCCCTGAGTGCCACCAGAGAGCATCTGAGGAGCCTTCCAAAGAGGGGACAGCAAGTGTTCCCTACACTGGGGGACCCAGGAATCAGGAGAAAGAAAGAAGTAGAAAATCATGTCCACGGGGTCCTGAGGGGATGCTCACTGGGGTCTCAGGAAGGACTGGGATTTGGAGTCACTGTGGTGGGAACAGGAGGCCACCAGGATTTAGAGTAGAGAGTAACATGACCTGGCCTATTTCCCAGGATCCCTCCGAGTGGAAGAATCTCTACAGCAGTAGAAATAAAAGTGACTCAGGAGGCTGTCACACGATGATCAGAGCACATTGGACGCTGGAAAGTAGATGTTGGGGTTGAAAGTGGCTCCAAATGGAGAATTCTGGAGCAGGTAAAGATGTTCCTTCCTGAGCTAGATTCCTGACAGGACTACCCTGGAGGCCCTGCCCCGGGTAAGGCTGGATTCAGGGCGTGGGCAGGAGACATGGGGGGCTCCCAAGGCAGTGTCACACAGGCAAGACGGGTAAGTTGAGAGGGAGGCACCCCAGCCATCTGTGATAGGACGGCTGGCTGCCTTTGGGGGCCTGTGGCTACATGCCTGGAGGCCATTTCCACTAACCTGACTGCAGTCTTGGTGATTCACGTACCTGCTCTTTCCTCCAGTTTCTTCATCCACTAATTGGGGAGATCAGTAGTCACAGCTGAAGGGGCACCTGAGGACACGAAACAGGACCCTGCATGTCAACTCTCTCACTGGGGAATGCCGCCTAATAGCGCTCATTAAACGATCCACCGGTGGTCGGGAAAGCAGGTGGCAGACAGGACCAGGGATGTTTGCTCCTGTCTTAGAGTGAGGACAGGTTTTAGTAGAGAGAAATTCTTCAGGATAAATAATTTGGCACTTACAGTATTACATATACGAGAGCTTTCTCATTCCAGTTAAGAACATAAATTCAAAGCCATAAAAACAAGCCTGTTTGTTACTCATAGCTTAACTGATAGTCAAAGGAAGATGGTAGTAATGTGATCTTTAGTATTCGTGGACCGCAGTGGGGATAAGAACTCAGTTTCTCCTTGGGTGTCTGAAAATGGTGCCCTATTTTCATGATCATTTCTCTGTTCTACCTCCCTAACTCAATTTCTAAATTGGTGTTTCTCAAAGTGTGTTCCATGGGTCACCTTCACTAGAAAAATCTGTTTAAAAATTCAGATGCACCTCTGGAGTGCAAAGAGAAAATATGAATTATTGAAAAGCTCCATAATTTATTTTAAGCTTTGAGAAACACTGAAAGTTTCAACCAGTCATTGTTTTCTTTAATGATTTATGTGTTTCACTAGTAATCTCATATTCTTGTATAAAATAATTTGCTTTCTTTCAAGGATAAAATATAACACTTTGGACATAAAAACCCTGGAAGAAGAACATAGAATCCACATTACCATTTTCACTTGTTAATTAATCCCTTTATACAATATACCTACAAAGAGCTTCTATTTACAGTAATTGATCATTATAATTTTCCATACAAAGATTAGTGGTTTGCTGCCAATCATGCTATATTATCGCACAATATGTTTGTTAGTCCCCAGAGAGAAGTGTAGATGTAGAGACACATTTAAGATTCTAACTGTTCTATGAACTCTGTGATTTGAAACAAATTGCATCATTTTTCCTTGCTGCAATTTGCTCATCTTAAAATGCAGCTTCACTGGGTATAGTAGCACATAAACATAATCCCAGGGACTCTGGAGACTGAGGCAGGAGGATTGAGGGTTTCAGATCAGCCTTAGCAACTCTGTGAGTCTCTAGGTGGGACCTAGGGACTTGGTGGGACCCTGTCTCAAAATAAAATAAAATAAAATAAAATAAAATAAAATAAAATAAAATAATAAAATAAAAAGGGCTGGGTGTGTAGTTCAGTGGTTAAGTGCTCCTGAGTTCAATCCCCAGCATCACCCTACCCTCAGGAGAGCCCACAATATTCCCCTGATAAAATTATGAAATTAAAGTATTCTATGATAGTAAATATGAGATTTTTTTCCTTCCTGGTAAAAGCCTGAAACCTGTTCTACGGAGGAATTTCTTTTCCTTGTGTCAAGGTGTGTCCTGGAAGAGCTGGGTTGGGCCATCAGAAACTGCCCAATGCCTACTACATTGGACTTTGATGCTAAAAAATGCATTAAGATAATGAATTCACAAAGAGTAATAAATGATAGTTAAAAGATGGATTTAAGATTTAAGTTACAAGATTCTCCTTCCAATACCTTGAACAGTAAATGTTAAGTAATAAGCCCTGAAATAATAAAGTTTAATAATGAAAGTAATTTAAATAAGACATTTGACAGGCGCTTTAAGTGTGATAAAGTGAAAAGATCTTACAGTCCACCTGGAGAGAATAAGCATTTGTTAAACGTGAGATGAACGATTGGTTTGTGAGCCATTGTCCCCTAAGTTTCAGAAATGAGTTTGTCAATCAAAACCTCTCCATAGTTCTGTAAAAAGTTTTACTTCCTTAAGAGCAAAAATTGAGATTAGGAATGAAGTTGACCTGCTACAGGAAAAGCAGTTACATTGTATGAGTAAGTCAGGGACTTTTAGTTAATTAATTTTATTTTTTGATTGACATATAATATTTGTAGCAAGGATTCTTTTCTCCCTTTCTTCATTTCCCTCTTTCTTTCCTTCCTTCCTTCCTTCCACAGTTATCCTCCTGTAAAGACTGGCACAGTTGAAATTCTGGAGCTGTGATGTTTTATACTTGATCACGGAGAAGGAGAGTCTTTGAGCAGTGACCATGAACGAGACTGGAAGCACTGACTAGTCATTTCACCAAAGGTTATCCTGGACAGATGGCCGGGATGGAGACCATGTTCTGCCTTCCTGGAAATACAGGATATAATGATTCTGTTCCCCCAAGGGTCTTCATGTCTCTAATACAGAACTATCACCATTAGCCCAGGAACACTTTTCATGAAGCTATGGTCAGCAATATTCGAGAACAGAAAAATCTTCAAAGAAAGGCCCTAGTCCCAAAGAAATGAGTAAGTCTTGGGAAATATTCGTTATTTTAAAATAGAAAGGTCTCCCATTTCTGAAGAGAAATACTGTAAGCACCAAAGTTCCCTTCTAAGAAACCTGGTAGGACATTATTGATGAGCTAAGTTTTTGGAGAAAAATTCTAGTCAGAAAAACTCGACTAGTATTAATGAATTCAAAAAGCAAATTTCTGTGGGTACATCCAACTATACAAATTGTGGGGCCCAATAAAAAACAAAAGTACAAGACTTGTTCAAAAAGCAAATGGAAAGTGCCATTAATGATTAATGATATTAAATATAAATATCTCTGGTTAAAACATTTTATTACTTATAGTAGTGATCCAGGAGTACTATCATCAGCAAGGCTTTATAAACTGTTAAAAAATATTTTTGGATTTATGATTTATATAATAATAATAATACTTTATTAATGTGGTATCTTGATTGATCATAGCATTTTTATAGCTTACTTTTCTGGAAATTCATTTATTAAATCATTAAAATTGATACTCTTAGTGCCTTTATTTTCTTTTGATATGATTGAAAGTTGTATCTGTAGCTTTTGGCAAATGCAAGATCACAAATAAATTGATTTTTAAAAAAAGTTGTGAGAAGGATAGTTCTGTTGATACAACTGTTACTGTAGCCATTAAGAATATTTCATAAGCTCTGAAACCATTGAATTTCTACTCAATCATTCTAAAATGTAAATTTTAATATAGTTAGAGTTGATGATTCTTACTAAACGTTTTTGCTAAAACGATTTAACTCTTCTTAAACCTTAATTTAATTTTAAGTGTAAAATTTAAAATCCCTTTTAATGTTCTTCTGAAATTTTGTGTAACTTGTGGGGTTGTGTGGGAAATGAAATTACTTCAGGTTTTGTACATAATTGCAGAATGTCTGTTTTTGCACTTAACTGCTATAGCAACTACAAGGAAGCTACCTTTGTCTTTCTTATTAATAACAAGTTTGCTTTTCTGAAAATTCATAGGAAAACTGTTCTTTTTCATCAGAAGTGAAGATCTTTAAATTTGGCTTCTGTTTCTAAGATATGTATTTGTTGACCTACATCAGTAGATACCTGTCCTGGAGATATTGCACTGCTTTTCAAAACCACAGAGTTCCAATAACTTCCTGGTGTTCTTTACATTGAGGTCCATGCACACATTTTATTTTGTAATAGTCTACCGACAAATTTTGCTGCCTGGATGCTCCTGTCTAGGGCACAGGCTGGAAAGCCAGTGGAGCAACTTTGAGAGGCTCCGAGAGGGGTGGGCAGCCAGCTCCCCTAGTTCTGATCTAGAACTGAACAGCCCTCTCCTCTCCCTGGCTGAGGCTGCTGCTGTCAAGGCTGCCATCTCTGCCACCAACCTGGGTCCTGGACCTGGCTTTCCCAGCCCCTAGGGATCTCAGTGCACCCAGAGAGCTCCCAGGCATGCCCGGTGTGCCAGGTTCGTGCCTGGGTGTCCTTGGCTGTGACTGGGCAGGATCCTCTACCTGCACAGGTCCAGGTGGAGCCAGCCACCTGTCTGCTTCTGCCCACACTATGTATTCTCCGAATCTCTTCAGACTTCACTTGCAAAATTCAAGTTCAAAGATAAGATTATTTTCAAGACAAGACCGCAGAGCCTTAAACCCAACACAGGATCCTGTGCCACTGAATCTGTTGAGCACTGGTGAAGCCAGCTCTGCCTGGGGCAGAATTACCTGAGCGCATGTAGTACTCTCACTTCTTGGAGAAACCTACCCTTCAGATGCAGGTGGAAAAAGTGGAGGTAGGAGACGTGCGGAGGGTTTGTGAGCAGGAAATTATAGAAAGAACGTTGGGAGAATAACTCACACTAGGAGACTATGTTCAGACTATCGATGGTCTAGGAACCACGGACTGGAGTTAGTTTTTTTCTTTTTTTTCTTTTTTCTTTTCTTTCCCTTTCTTTTGGCACAGAATATAGTCACAATGCACTGTCAACACTTTCCCCTTTGAGAGTCTTTGAAGCAGATGGAAATGAAAAACATTCACGATAAATTCTGAGCCCAGAAGTCTTAAAAAATTTCCACATTTCCTTCCCTGGTAGTTTCTTGTTGCCTTTCCCTTCCTTTACTTGAAAGCAACTATTTCACCAACTGAACTTTGTAGCAAAGCATTTGATTTATTTTTCATAGAAATGTTTATTTTGCATTCATATGTATTGATTTTCATATTATTTATTTAGTCAGTTCCAAGTTCACCTAGTGACACCAGGTTTGGGAACAAAGACAATTGACCCAACTGGACAGAAGATAATACAGCCACCAGCATTCAATTATGCCATCAATGCCAATCAATGTGTCTTCACAGTGGAAATCTCCAGACCATTGGTTTCTTTTTTTTTTTTCTTTCTTTCTTTCCTTTTTTCTTTCTCTCTTTCTTTTTGTTTTTGTTTTAAGAGACCAGATATTTATTTACTTCCTTCTGGAACCTTACAATATTTACTTTTTCCGTTTTCCTATCCCCACCCCCTTCCCAAATTAAACTGAATCAGATCAAGTCTTTAAATCTCATTACCAGTTACTAGAAATACCGGAGTCAGAGGAGCATGCTAACTAACACCATGAGATGGAGTCAGCAAAATCAAAACTGTGGGAAACTATCCAAGGCAAATGACCCAGTTCCTTCAACAACAACAACACAATTGCAAGGAAAATAAGAATCTATAATTTAAAAGAGACTTAGAGATACATCAATGAAGCACAATGATGCTCAGACCTGGTGCGGACCCTGCCTCAAACGAACTGACCGTCTAAAACATTTATGAGATGCCCAGGAAGAGCTGGGCATGGTATCTCTAGCCAAAATCAGGGTATTGTGATCGTATCTCAAAATAGAGTCACAACGTTCACATACAGTAGAGGTCATGTGATTGCAGACCACAGGTTTCTGGTGAGTTGGCTGAATGTGTGTGTCTGTCCTGGGCATCTGTCAGGTCGGTGGTGAGGCACCCTATGCTACCCCCCAGCGTGTGTCTATGAAGGCCCATGAGCAGCAAAGTAACATTCACAGGTGATCATTTTAACCTAACTTAAAAGATGGAGCTACTGAGTAACAATAGTTTTCTACTCCTTAGTTGATGATTCAGTCATCTTTCCTCTTTGTTCTTTCTTATTTGACTTTATTGACTTCCCAGATGCTTGGCAGTTCCTCCCGGGAGCGAGTGCTAGGAGAGGCTGCTTTCCCTTCTGAATGCTGCTGCCCCAGGCAGAGGCCCACAGGCCTTCACGGGCTGATCCGGGGCTGGAATTGCTGAGTCGATCACAAGCTCTTGTGCCTATAGCTGGTCTAAATATTACTCCTGGTTCTCAGAAGCTAGATGCAGAGTGTCTCAGTTCACCAGTGGCTTATTCTTAGGAAACAGCTTTGGTGTCTTGTCATTGGCTTGAGTTGATGGGCTATTAACAACAACAACAACAAAAAATTGGCAAATGACTTTTGGATTCATTATAGATATATTTTTGAGAACGTGGTCAATAAATTCTAAAATCTTTTCTGTAATGGTCCAAAATTAATTTTTTAACAACATAGTATCAAAAAAAAAAAAAAAAAAAAAAAAAAAAAGGAAAGAAAAGAGAGAGAGAGAGAGAAAGAAAGAAAGAAAGAAAAACAGCTTTGCTAGTTTTAAGGAGCTCTGGTCTGTTCTCTGCATGAACACCACGTCAGGCACCCAGAGTCACATCCTGTGCCTTTTTCTAATTACTGCAAAGCAGCACAAGGCACAGATCATTACTTCCCGTTGTTTCTGTGTCAGTGTTCTTTCTTTATCCTAATTTGTACTTATTTCCTAAAAACTCCCAGGTCTATGTAATAACAGACATCATTTCAAGCCTGTTTTGTAGGGACTGGTGTGAACACCCACGAGCACGTGTCCAGGTAAGAGCGCGCCAGTCCTGTCTTCTCTTTCACCGCCGTGTGCTGACCCGGGAGCATTGAGGCACTTGGATTCCTGATGTGCAGCTGCACCTCGCAGCCAGATGGCACTCAGAGGAAAACGCAGCCTTCATGAAGCCGAGAGGGAGGAAAAGAGGATTTATTGAGAGTCGTGGTTTCCTTCCACAGACCCCAAAGCACTGGGGTCATCAAATGCTGCCCAGCCTCCAGCTCTCTGAGGGCCCAGGAATCAGGCCTGGTGCCACCATTTGTCCCCTGGGACACCCTTTGTCCCAGGGGAAATTAGGAGTCTCGCACAACTCCCCACACTAGTTCACGTGCTCCTGGTGTTCCGGTGACAGAATGCAGGCCATGAGCCACGGTCAGGCCCCCTACGCTCCGGCCCTATCTCTTGGTAGAGTGTGAAGGTCCAGATGACGTGTGTCTTCAGCCTGCTGGTGTCCTCACTGTGTGACATGCGGTCCTGCTAAGTGCTGGCCGTGTATTGTACTAGCATTTTATAAAGAAAACTAGCATTTTATATTTTGTACTAGCATTTTATATTTTGCTCCTCATCTATTTTAGGCCCCATGGAGTTGTGAGCCCAAAGGCTTTGCACCTCATTTCACCTGAGTAGCTTGAAGTGCTGTTTCCCAGCAGTTTCACAATCATAAAGGGGGCCATCAGGACCAATGGGACCTGGCACTTGAACTTGAGAGCATTCCTCCAAGAGAAGGAGGAATGGATGGAAGATACAGGCCGGTTCCCTGAGGGGCAGAAGTTTGGCCAGTGGAGATGAGAGCCAAGTGGACAGGTGTTAAAACTGCTGATACTCCAAACACTCCATTGGGTTTTTCTGTCAGATGCAGCCATAACAAAACTCTTAACTAAAACACTGCAGGAGGTGGGCAGTGGGAGCCCGTCACAGCACTCCGGGGGCCTTCCACTGACGGTCTCCTCAGCAGTGATATTTAGGCAGCAGTGGGGCTGCTGTCCCGGAAGGTGAAAACGCATAGTCCCCTAAGGTCAGAGGAGGTGCAGTAGAGCCACCAGGTGGAGCGCTGGCCGTGGGTCTCCTCAGTGAGAAGGCCCTGCTTGGAGGCCGCGTCTGGAGCTATTGCTAACGCAGGGAAAGATGCTCGGAACTTTTCCCATATCCAGCAATGCAAGCCACATCGATGTGTGTGAGCCAGGAACTGTGGGGGTTGAAATGCTGATGGGGTCAGGAGTTTGTGGTGGTCATGCAGAATTTCAGTGTGAAGGTCATGGGGTCAGTTAGGGCCTGGTTGGAGCGGGGAGTCTCCTTTTCTGAAGTGGAGGAGAGGGTTGATGAAATTCAGCCTTAACCCTCTCATGGATCCAGATGTTTTGACAAATGAGGGGGCCCAGCCTGACCACCCTGGAGGGCAGAGGAGTGGAGGGGCTGAAGAGTGTTCCCATCTCAGAAAGTGAGACCCTGAGGAGCCTCTGGGGTGGCCTAGGGTCTCCTGTAGCTGGACACCCAAGTAGGAGCTGAGGGGTCACAAAGATGGCAGCAGGCTTAGCCAGATGAGAGGGCTGCCTGGACAAAGGGTCAGCTCTTTTTGTCCTACTGAAAAGCTTTAGTTTCTTCATCTTAAAGTGATTTTAAAAATGAGATCAAATAATTTAGTTTCCATCATTTTGTGATTTTTAACTGGAAGTCATTTATGAACTATATGCAATAGATGAGGTGATTTCCTCTATGGAAAATGAAAATAGTTGGTAATGTTATTCAGTTTAGTCCTGAATAGGCTCTTACAAATTTCTCTCAATGCTTTTTCAGTTTTCTCAGAAACTTGGCACATCCATTTTTTTTTTTTTACCAAATTTTATATTTTAACATTTTTTATCATTTCATTTAAAATTGTGTCTAAAGAAAAAAAGATTTGAAGAAATACTCAGGCTAGGGTGATGGCTCAGTGGTAGAGTACTTGGCTAGCATGTGTGAGGCACTGGGTTTGATCCTCGGCACCAAATAAAAAATAAATAAATAAATAATAAAAGTATTGTGTCTATCTGCAAATAAAAAAAAAAAGAGAGGGAAAGAAACACTATACATAGGTACATTGTCCATGATTTCCTCTAGAAAAGAGCAAGATGGTTGTGTCTTAACTTCTCTATATTTTAAAAATTGTTTTCATATTAATAATCAGAGACAATACATGAATGCTATTTAAATAAGTGCTTTTCCTCCAATATCCCTTTCAGAGCCACTAAGCTTTCTGCTTCCTTTAACATGCACACACATATCTCCACCGACAATGAAGCTGTCAAACATTCTGTCTTCAGAGTTGCCCCGCCCAGCTGCATTCCATGCAGGTATCAGTGTCCACGGGGCACCACAGACCATATACTACCAGAATCACCCAGCACAGCGCCTCGATCACGCTGTGTTCAAACACCAAGGACCCAAGTGAAATAAATCTGCCTTCTATGCTTTCTACATTTCTCTTGCTTACTTATAAAGATAAAAGAGCTTAGACTATATGTATATCATGCAAATATATTCAATTTTTATGATTGCTTTTGGTATAATAACCTTATTGAGTCTTAAAAGATATTTTTTTTCCCAGCAATTCTGAGTCCATTTCAATGGAAAATAGAGAGGAACAGTTTAGGTCAAGTGCTTTAATTCTTCTTGTGGTGTTTGTCAGCCCAGAGTGTCCTGTGGCTGGGTTCTGGGGTCCTATGTGCATCTTAGGACTGATTTCTCCCATGCTGGGTATACTAGATAATTTCAGAAGCTGCACCAATGTCTTCATGTGGGTAACATGTCACATGGAGCCCGTCAATTTGTCCTGTGCCAGGTAACGAGAAGATGGCTGCTGTTCTACAGGGGACCATCAGTTATTCAGACCCATGCAGGATTTTATGCCTGAAACAGCTATTTAAATACAATTTTATAATTTGAATTGAATGTCCAGAGGAAGAAATATTTTAATATATTAGAATGGTAGTATAGTATAGGCAAAATGTATATTAATATGTTAATATTTAGTCAATTTCCTCATTTTACATTTAATTAATTTGAGTTCTGAGTAAATGGGAAAATGACAAAAATTAGTGTATGATATAAAATTGAGTGAATTTAGGGAAAAATATTCAAAGATTAAAGAAAATTTTTCCTTTTGTACATTTTTCAGAAAGACAATTTAATTTCCTGGCTACTGCATTGGGAGTGCTGTCGAAGGCACTTTTTTCCTTCCCCAAGATTATAATAATACTCTGTTTATTTTCCTTTGGAAACCTTGTTAGTTTAGCTTTATATCCGATTCTGTGATTTTTCTCAAATTAATTTTTTATGTGGTATAAGGGGAATCAAGATTTTTTTTCATTTCTAATTAGCAGATTCCTTCTTATTGAAAAGATTGCCCTTTCCCCAAATTAAGTACAGAGGAGCCCTTGTGTAAAGTGTGTGTGTGTGTGTGTGTGTGTGTGTGTGTGTGTGTGTGTGTGTGTGTGTGTTTGAGATGGATTGTACCAACTAGTCTGCTATACCGGCCTGCTTTTCTGTTCTTGGCTTGTATCACACTATATTGAGGTTGTGGTTATATGTTCTCCAGCTTTATTTTTATTAAAATTGGCTTGCTATTCTGATTCCTTCAAATTAGAAGGAAATTTTAAAATTCCAAACAACCCTGCCAACTTCTACTAAATGAATCTTATGGGATTTTGGTTGGGATTGCATTGAATATTTGGACTCAGAGATCTGAAGATCTTTTCTGTGTTTTAATTATCTGCTATGAACTGTAATTATTTGCTTATCATAGATAATATGTTGTATATCTGACATAGCTGATCATATGTGTGCGTTATTGTACATTAACCTGTCCATCTGCTTTATATGTTTTTAAAAATAATTTCCAGTTTTACTGAGGTACACTTACTTGACAAATAAAAATTGTATATATTTAAGGTGTACAAGGTGATGTTTTGATATAAGTATAGATTTCAGACTGATTGCCACAATAAATCTAATGAACATACCATCCCCTCATAGTGAGAGCTCTGTGAGTGTGTGTTGAGAACACTTAAGATCATATCAACGAGCCAGGAACTCTGGTTCACACCTGTAATCCCAGTGGCTCAGGAGGCTGAAGCAGGAGGATCACAATTTCAAAGCCAGCCTTAGTAAAAAGCAAGGTGTTAAGTAACTCAGTGAAACCCTGTCTCTAAATAAAATACAAAATAAGGCTGGGGATGTGGCTCAGTGGTTAAGTGCCCCTGGGTTCAATCCCTGGTCCAAAAAAAAAAAAAAAAAAAAAATCATATAAATTCTCAGCAAATTTAGAATACACAATATAATACTATTAAGAGCCACCATACTGTACATCAGACCTCCAGGACTCATCCATCCTGAATAACTGAATCTGTGTACACTTTTCAGTGACTGATTCATCCAGTCCATGAACATGGTGTGTCTCTTCACTTATTTATATGACATTTCATTCCTCTTAGTTTTGATATTAAGGGTTCAGTGTAGATGTCACATTTTTTATAATTACTTAATATTTGATATTATTACAAATAACTTAGAATTTATTGTTATAAACCACTTTGTAAATGATTTTCTACATGTTTATTGTTATCCAATATACATACAATTGATGTTCCGTATGTTAACTTTCCATTCAACAGTATCATTGAACCACCTATTTTTCAAGTTGTTTGTAGATTCTTTAGCTTTTTAACACATAGAAGCATGTCATTTATGAATAATGACAGGTTTCCTTCTTTTTTTTTTTTTTTTTTTTGTTTCAGTTGTGAGAACATTTTCTTCCTTTCTTTTTTGACTTCCTTTTTCTGCTGGTTGGAATATCAGTGCAATATTAAGTGTAAATGGCTAAGGTGAGCACCCTTTTCTTGTTTGTGACCTTAGCAGAGGATGCTCAATAATTTACCATTAAGTATTATGAAAACTTGGGATTGTTTTGTTTTTCCTTTTCTTTTATTCTAAGTTGTTATATATGACAGCAGAATGCATTACAATTCATATTACACTTATAGAGCAGACTTTTACATATCTCTGGTTGTATACAAAGAATATTCACACCATTTGTGTCTTCATACATGCACTTAGGTTAATGATATCCATCTCATTCACCATTTTTTTTTTTACCTCTTTGTTCCCTCTCTTACCCTCCCTCCCCATTGGCCTTTCTAGTGTTTCTCTAATCCTCCTATGCTCCCTGTCCCAACCCCACTGTGAATCAGCCTCCTCATATCAGAGAAAACATTCAGCATTTGGGTTTTTGAGATTGGCTTACTTCACTCACCATTATATTCTCCAACTTCATCCATTTGCTTGTGAATGCCATGTTTTTATTCTCTTATTGCTGAGTAATATTCCATTGTGTATATGTACCACATTTTCTTTATCCATTCATCTGCTGAGGGGCATCTAAGTTGGTTTCACAGTTTAGCTATTGTGAATTGTGCTGCTACAAACATTGATGTGGCTGTGTCCCTGTAGTATGCTGTTTTTAAGTCCTTTGGGTATAGACCGTGGAGTGGGATAGCTTGGGATTGTTTTGTAAATATCCTCTACCAGTTACACAGAAGTTTTCTTCTATTCCTAGTTTGCTGACTTGTTAAGAAATTTTCAGATACTTGTTGAGTTTCATCAAACGTTTGATGAATTGGGATTCATTGAAGTAAGAGTGTCAGTTGATCAAGCACGTGATCAAGAGTACAAAAGAGACAAGCCACGGCAGAGACCATGTGTTCACTACACAGATATCCGACAAAAGACTTGTAAGGAAGCCAGATAACTCAACCAAAATTGGCAGAAACAACGTGAAGCGACTTTCCATGGCTGAGGCTGGTATAATTTGAGCAACAAAATTTGTAAAATCTCTTACATTTCATCTAAAGAACAAGATAGACATTCATGAGCTGATTCTGACATAAAGACATGATGAAATTAAAAACTAGTGGGATGAGCGAGGCAGAGACTACTTAAAGAAGAACTGCAGACCAGACCTCTAGATGTGCCCTCCTCCAGCACACGGGGCTGAGTTCCTTCTCCTTCGAGTGCAGGGTGGCCCTGGTGCTGGCCTCCAGTGGACAGAGGACATGAGGCAGAGCAGGAATGGAGGGAGGGGACCTAGGCACCACTTTGCCACATGCTGAAGGCTGTGTCTGGTGGCAGGTCACTCTCTGACGGGGAGCAGGGAGCTGGCCTCTTGCCTCCAGGCTCTGTGCCGTGAGGCTGCCCTAGGGATGGGGGGGAGGCTGGGCCAGCAGTCTCTCAAGACACAGCTGTGCTTCTGCAGTATATTCAGAAATCAACAGGAAGGCACTCAGGATGAGCCAAGCTGAGATTTTGCAGGAGCTCGAGAAGCGGAGAGAGGGCAGGGAGCTGGGTGCCCTGGGGCCGGGTACAAGCACACAGGAGCTGAGGGCTTGTAGGGAAGCGTCCTATAGAAGGACCTGTGAGTGGGGAAGACCCTCCCCTCCCCACGGAATGGCAAGGATGAGGTGTTGCCTCAGCTTTGTGATCACAGAGGCAAGAAACAAATGCACATTGAAGTAAAAATACACCCAAATATGTTGTCCCAAATTATTATTTTTAAAATGCCAATTACACATCAATGGAAGCAATATTATTTTAAGGTCATGTTTTCCATATTACTGTAATATCCATTACTGCCTAACTAAGCAATGCTAATACAGAAAGTCATTTTCTCAGTACACACTCAGTAATGAAGTGACTCTTAGATGGGATTGCCTTGCTGATTTATTACTGCAACGAGGTGATGGGAATACTTCCATTGGAAGGCATTTACAATTTATCAAGTTTCGTTGGCCTAAGGAAGGTAATTACTTTTCTAGGGTTGATGTGATATGTGAACCAATACAAGCACTGGGGATATGAGCAATGACCAATCTTTTAGTCAAAATTAAACTGTAACGAATTTACCATATGTTGAGTAGACATTTAACAGTTCAAGGGCCAGTTCTCATTACATCCTAGTCTTTAAATTCCCAAATACAGTATGACATATATGTATTTGTCCTCACGTGCATGTGAAGGCCAGAAGCTGGGCGCTCATTAGTCAAAGGATGTGCCTTTGCAACCAGCCTCACATAAAATCATCTTCTAGAAATTATAAATCAATGTGTGCTGGGGCTTCTCAAATAACTCATGAATAATAAAAACCTCAAATGCTAACCTTTTAAGTACTGATGTATTTTTAAAATTTTGTGTGGTAGAATCAAGACTATAAAACAGCTTTTCTGATCATCAGTCCTAAGCATTTTAATATCATTTATATCCATAAGACATGGGAATGTTTAACCTAAAAAGGAGAAGATGATGAGACCACAAGATAACTGCTGTCAAATGTTCAAAATGTCACCATGTGAGAGCAGAACAGATTTATTCTATAAAATAAGGAACAATGCATAGTAGGAGCGAGAAAGAAATTTAGAGCCATCCTAAGATGGTTATTCCAATATCCTTCCAGCAATGGAGTATGGCTTCCGACAATGGAATGGTTCTGTTTTCTGTTTGGTTTTTGCCAAGCAATGAGTTACTCATCACTGAAAGAATTCAAACAGAGGCTGAGGTCAGTGTTGGACAGGAGCAGAAGTGCTTCCCACCTCAGGTGCAGGTTGGACCAGGTCACCTTGGAAATGACTTAAGACTAAGCATCGGGGTCCCCTGATGCACAAAACCAACACTACCAAGCTCTAGGTAAGGTTTCCATTTGTGGTACTGAGGACAGTTTATTACATGAATGAATGTTTTTGTACAATTTTTTTTTTTTTTTTTTTTGTGAAACATTTTGGAAAACCTTGGGTCAAAGGGCATTTCTTAGGAAAAATGAAACATGTTTTTAAATATTCTGAGTTCCCCAAACATGAAGGAAATTGTTTTCAAATGCCCCTTTTTCCTCCATCAACCAAAGGTCACAAGACTAGGAATTTAGGTGGGGTGTAAGACAGTCAGTCAACCTGGATCTATCTGGGGTCCTCCCTGACCTCTTGGTCCTCTGTTTTGATTAGAACCTCTCCCTTTCCTGGGGGAGGACTATCATTACCTCATCACACCCATGTGCTTCTGTAATAATCCTACTTCCTGCCTTTTGCTCCCCCTCTTATCCCAGTGATGAGTGCAGGAATTGTTGTACAATCCAAGATGAATCCTTCCCTGAAATTGTCTCACAGGAGCTAAAACTCGATTGTCTTCTTTCTCCATGACACATCAGCTCAGAGGTTACCTTCCCTTTTCTAGAGAGACAGTGCTTCCAGAGTCAAGAGAGCTGATCCTGCGTATAGAAGCAGAAATGAGATCTGTTGAGATATAGAAACTACTGAGTCCTCATTCTCTAATTCGAAGACTCTAGACCCAGAACTGTGCTGACTCACTTCCTTATGCTCCATCGTTATTTTTTCAATATATAACAGCCATCACTTTGCCCCTCAGACTGGCTCAAGTTGGGTTATAGAAATATTTTTCTTTAATAACATAGAAAATTGAATAAAAGGTAAAAGTGATAGTAATGAAGTCATAATCATTAAAGTATCAAATGATAAAATTACGGTAAGTACTTGGTACTTAGTGTGTATAGTACACACTCAAATGCTTTTCTTAACTGGAGAGAATAGTTAGGATGCTCTGATTGGCACAAGCTAATGAAGACATGCAGAAGAAAGAGAACTGTTGAAGACCAAGTAAATGTTATGGTAAAGGATAAATTTTGCAAACACCTCAAATAGGGGATAACGGGATGATAGGGGATAACGTGACACTCCCGTCATGCTGATGAGAGAAGCTTTGTTGCCTCCCATGTAGTCCAAAGCCACCTACTATCAGTAGAAAGTGGAGTTCACATCTGCTTTTCTAGGCCCAGCCTACTGACCTGGAACACAGAAGACCACCAACCTCCTTTCTAGTACCTGGTTTTACAAGCCCTCCCCCAGAAGGCAGCCCTCGCCATTCCCTACTATTCCCAGGGAATGCGGAGTACTCCTCAGGAAGTTCTCTGCATTTTTAGTCAGCCCAACTTCAGCCAACTGGTCTCTATGTCGGGACGTAGCCTTTGCCATTTCTGACAGTCACGTTGCTGGGCGTGGTGGACTTGGTTGGCAAACCTTGCTGATGCTTCCAAACCAGGACTTGTCACACTTCTGTTTCCCAGAGTTTGTCCTGGCTGTCTTTTCCCTCCTCATTCTCCCCTTGAGCTTGCAAAGCATCTTTGCCCTGATACTAGCCACTGCAGAAACCAGGCCCCTCTCCACATGGCCCCTGCTTCCTCAGGGAGGGGTAGAAACTTGCTTTTGCTGCATGCTCCTGGCTTGCTGTGCTGTGCTGTAGACCAGAAAGGCTTGTCTTCACGGAAGAACCTTCCAGGCCCTTCTTGTCTCAGATTCTGCTTTGATGCCCCTCCTGCCTGCCTGAGTTAAAGCAGGAGCCCCTCTCCTAATGTGCCTGTGCTGTTTCAGGGTGGTCCGCATCCTGGAAGACTGACCTTCAGATGTCCATCACCTTCATCGGCCAGGTGAGTTTGACCCCTGGACCTATAAGATAATCTCAAAATAATTTCTGTTTAGTGCTTTCCAGTGATTTGGGTGAGTCCATTCTGTTTGTGACCACATGAACAACTTACTTACCTTAGAATTCACCTGGAGGCACCGGGGAGAAGAGACACCAGAAGCAGCCGCTCTTGGGAGGACTAGAAATTTACTCTGATTTCGTGGTTTGAAAAGATCACACTGCTTCTCTGCTTTTATTATAGTCTAAGCAAGGATAAGAAAGTCTAGGAAACCTGAAGGCAAGCCGATGTTGTTAGGTTGGATCTGGGGAATCAGATTGTTATTCAGGATCAGACACTACTTAATCCAAACCTCCTCATTAATTCTTTGCTTTAGAATTGTAAATTCTAAATTATCATTTGGTGGGTGCAGGCTTATGTGTGTGGTCATCCTTGAAAGCTAAGGATTCATCTGTACTCATTTATTTGTTGATGGAGTAATCACACATGCTTTCTTTAATCTAGTTTACCCATATGAAAAGATAATGATGACATATTTGTATTTCACTGAATTTAATTTGCTAGATTGTTGGCCCCTCTGGAAATATTATAATTGTTATTATTATCCTTTTCCAAATAATCAAATGCAAACATCTCAGGATTATTTGGTTGGGGTCATGGAACTGTGAGCGATTATTTGGGAGAAATCTATTTGTGATACAATTTGCAATTGCATTATGCCACTTGCTCTAGGAAAATATGAGTAAATTGATTTGCAAGTAGAATATTTCGAAGGATTAACATTAGTGCCAATTTGTGTCTTGTAATGTTCCAATGTTGTCTGAGAGACCACTTCCTTGAATGCTGAAATTACTTATATAACTTATAAATAAAGGGAGAATTCTGGTAGTTGGTTCTAAAGTATAGTGTTAATTCATTGCATTAGGTAACAATTCCTAATTTTTGAAAAGAGAATATACAATTCACAGAAGCAACATGGCTGCATAAAATAAATATTCAAATACATCTCTGCTTCATGTATTTTGTGTGTATTTTCATGTGTGTTCCTTATTCTACCTTTTAAACTTTTTTCGTTTCTGCATTTGGGAATATGTGATTTGAGTTTGCAAAATTGGAATTTTAATCATAGTCCAGTTGATGTGAATAAGTTTTACACAGTAGCACTGACTTCTTGTAATTAACATGTTGAGACTGACATATTCTTGGGAAACCTGCTTGCATGTTTACCCTGAGTGGCTTAGTTTGCTTCTGGTAGGATTTCCTCTATAATTAGGATCCAAGATTTATTCTCATGTCATATGAAGATTTGTCTTAGTAAATGCTCCAAATATATGTTTGCATACATTTGTATACAGAGACATATGCACATGTATTAATTTAAATATATGTATATATACATAAGTGTGTATATCTATATAGATAAAGATACAGGCACAGATATATAAAGAGGAAGAGGGAGAGGGAAAGAGAACCAAATTTGGGCATCCGAGTGGGTGTTTCCAGGTGTGTTTGGTCTGTGGATGCGTGCTAAGATCAATAAGTTATTTTGATTTCAAAGACCAGGCATGGACTCAAATAGACATCCATGAGGAAACAGGATCATTCTATGTTGTTTTTACTATCATCTGAAAGCATTTTAATTTAATTCAATTGACTTATATTGTGAGACATAAAAAGAGGGGATAAATAGATTATGTAGAGTTAAAAAAGCTTGTACTAAGCAAGCACTCAGCTTAGAAGACAGTAACAGTTACTCCTGACCCTGCATCCTAGCCCGAGTCTTCCTGGGTTTCATGTTGATCACTCCTTTCCTTTTCCTCTATATTTGGTGATGCACAAAGCTCTAGTTAATTTAGTCTCTCTGCTTTGTAGCTTTCCACTGAAAGGAGACTTCTTGGTCGAGTTATCTCAGACTTGGCAGTTGTTCTACCTGTTCTGCTGTGGCTAGGCATCCCATCATTTCTTTTTGTTCCCAGGGACGGGACCGTGCAAACGTTCTTACACACCTCCTGGAGTGCACCGTAGCATTCTCTCTGGGGCTTGTGCAGTCTCCAGGAATCTGTACAAGGCAAAGACAAGGGGCACCTGGGTGCCGTCCCCGCACCTCCACTAAATGCGTGCGTTCTCATGATTCAACACCTTTCCCAGCACTTGGTATTATCAGACCTCTAAATTTTTGCCAGTTTGGTAGTAGGGATTTAGATATTTTTTTCTATTTTTTTTTTTTTCCTAAATATTCATCCATTTGCTTTTAGTTGTACACAATGTGTGTTTACGTGGTGCTGAGGGTCAAACCCGGGCCGCCCATGTGCCCAACGAGTGTTCCACCACTGAGCCACAACCCCAGCCCGGGATTTAGATCTTAATTGTGGATTTGATCTTTATTTTCCTGATGTAGTTGAGTCTTGTTTCTGGTATTGGTGGGCCACTTGTATTTCCATTTCTGTGAATACATATTCTTGTTTTTCTTGGCTAATATTTTCACTTGATCATTGGTCTTTTTCCTATTGATCAGTAAACACTTTTCCTTTTTTAATATATCTTTGTTTATTGGCCCCTCCTCCATTTAATTGTTGGCAAGATCCTATTTCAGTTTGTGGTTTGCTCTTTCCCTCTGTGGTATCTTTTAATGGATAGAAGCTTTTTCATTTTAATGTGGTCAGAATCACCTGTCTTTCCGCTTCCTTTGTTCTTGTTTGAGAAACTCTACCCTCTCGCGAGCTTAGGAAGTTCCTGCATTTTTTCCTACAAAGCTTTGCAGGAACTTCCTTGTTCTCTGGATTGGGCAGACCCTTGTGAGCCCAGACCATCTGCTCAGTGTGGCCTTGGCTGTGGGTTCTCTTTCACTTTCGCCTTAATGGCTCATCGTTCAGATTTCTAGAACTTTGCAGTGATCACCTGATTAGTCATAATTGATTACTTGATTACTGTTGCTATAATAAGCCTTGATCTCTAGTAGAGCAATTATTTCCACTTTGCTCTTCTTCGAGGGGGTCTTGAAAACCCTTGGCGGACATTTATTCTTTCCTTTAAACTTTGGAAATACCTTGTGAAGTTTGTGGAAAACTTTGTTGGAAGTCACATACAGTTTTTGTAGGGTTGATATAGATTCAATATTAAATTTTTATTAAAAATTTTGGTGGTTCTCTCATTTTATTTTGCTTGTTATTATTTGTTTTTAAAAGTCTCACACATCTTTGGTGAGATATTTGAAGGAGTACAAAATTTGGGTTAAGAAGAATGAGTTCAAGAACTCTATTGTTCCACACGGTGACTAAGTTAATAACAATGTATTGGAATCTTGAAAAACGCAGGGTGCATGTAGTGTTCTCACCCCCAGATCCTAAGTGTGCGAGGCGACACACGTGTTATGTGCTGAACTTAGTCATTTCACTTTGCATATGGACTTCAAGACTTCAAGTTGTACTCGATAGAGTTCATATAATGTTATCTGTCAATTTTGGAAATAAAGGCAGCAGATAAAGTTGTAGGAAGTTGATCCATTTGGTTTTCTTGATGGAACACAAATGATGAGTGCTTAATCCTTATATTTAAAAGTCATTAGAAGGCAAGCACAATGCTAAGGCATGACTAAATCATGATAAGAGGGTTCTTTAAGTTTGGTTAGGGGCAAGGATGCCCCATGAACCCCTCTGAGTCCTCTCATGACACCTGTCCTCAGGACACCCCATAGGATGCCATATGTGCTGGGACGATGTCACAGAAGAATGAACTTCCAAGTCCAGGGGCAGAAAGCCGCAGGCTGGGTGGGTCTTCCCTGGAGTCCTGGCACAGAAGGTGTCTTTTGCCATCTCATTTCCTCTGGACTGGGCAGATTGGGGGAGCACGGCCTGCCCTAGACATTGCTCCTGTCGTGGGAAGTGCTGTGGTCTCCTGGTGACGGCCAGTGCTTGCGGTGCCAGGGTGAGCGTCTGCCATGGAGAAGGCCTGCTTTGGCAGAGGGCTTGGCTCTGTGCCTGAGCAAGAACCAGACCTCTCTGCCCCGACTGCAGCAGAGGTGGAGATTCAGTCTGGAGTGCTCTGGGTTCAAGAGAGAGGACAGGCCAAGGAGAGGGTCCTGAGCGATGGAGGTGGCCCAAGGCAGGCACTGTCCAGGTACCTAGGACAAGACGAAGTCTTGGAGGACACGCTGAGCCCAGTGTTGTTGGATAACAGCAGGACAGGCTGCCTTTATCTAGAATATCTAGGTGAGAGGGATCAGAGGTATGTGGGATGGCTCCGCTCTCTGTTTGGCTTTGCTTGCTTTCCACTCCACTAGCTACAGCTGGAACTTTATTGAGTGTTGCCGTGCCTCACATTAAGCACGCAGCGTGAGGGAAAGCCGAGCATCCCCACCAGTGTGCAGCTGGATTGCTTTGGGACGGGTGCAGGGTGAAGTGCCCAGAGCTTGATGTAGGGGGCTGTTTTCAAGTCCAGCAGGGAGGGCTGGCTTGCAAGGAGTGTGTAAACAGGGCCTGGAGGGAGAGACAGAGGCGAGGCTGCTGGAGGGCTTCCAGAGGTGCTCAGAGAAGCTCACAGGCCTACCAGGGTGGGCGTTTCCATCCTGCTTTCCAACTCCCTGCTCTTCCACATTTGGCACAGAGGTGCAGGGGTTTGGCCTTCCAGCAGCTGGGTGCATGAACCAACAGTCTTAGTCTGCCTTCGCTTGGTGGCAGAGGGCCAGGGCAAGGGGTTTAGAGGGGTGAGCTCAAACCCCCGAGGGTCACTTTCTTACACAGGTGATCTTTCTCTCTAGGTTGTGTGTGCAAATCCATTTTATATTCGTGTTATTTCAACAGTCATGAGGTGAAGACGCATCTATAAAAGGCTAACTTCGCCTACAGTCTCCTAAACTATGTCATGAAAGCAGCGTCTCCCCTCAGGAAGAAACTGCTCCCCCGGCACAGCACTGCCCAATTAGGCAGGTTTTCAGTGTTCTTCACAGCACTGGAGTCCCCAGAGCAGGGAGGGTCACTGGGTAGGCACAGCTGTATTTATCACACTTCTCTGTGTACATTTACGGTGCCAAATAAATGCTAAATAATCATTATGGAGATTTCCGTGTCTTCCCAGAAGCCCTCTCCAAGGGACACAGAGGGAGATGGACTGGTGGCCGTCCCACTTGCTGCAGTCTGTGTATTTTCAGCAGATTAGAAATGGTCTAGGTTGATAATAATGCACATGTGTGTTGCTTATGCCAACATGCATTTCTGGAATTGGTAGGATGGCATTTATGAGGCCCAGGGGGCTTTGGGCAACCCTTTAGGATGTTGGATACGTGATGTGTATTTGTCTTTGTATTCTTCTGTGGTGCTTAGGGTGACAGACACTTCACACAAGTGCACGTACCCACACATACATAGATCTGGGTCTGCGTGTACCTGTGTAATTGTATTATTTTATAAAATCTTAGCTATAAAGCTCTTTTAAATTTATTTCAGAACATTAAGGAGATCCGAGCATCAAAATCCAAAGTGAATTCCACAGATAAATAAGTAAGTGAAGAAATAAGCAAAGAAGGAGGCAGGGTGAGGCCGTCCTCATCATGGAATACCCCTGGTAGTTTGGAGACAGTGCTGGATTGGAACATTAGCATTTTGTATGCATCAAAATAAAAAATTGGATCAGACAAGAATCATCAATGGATGACAAATCTAGGGGGAAATTTTGATGAGGAGCATCAAAGCATCTCCCACAACCTGCCTGTTCATTTCAAAACAATAACACTATGGGGGAGAAATTGGACGGCACCTTGATCGAGTGATCAAAATCAACATCACTGATGAGGACCAGATGGACGCCGTGAGCTTCCAGATGTGGTTCCCTGGGAAGGACGCGGCACCGCCTCTGTCACATTCTGGCTGAGAGCACATGTCCAGAATCCAATCGTGATGAAACAGACAAGCTCGACAGGAGGAGCCTTCTGCTCAAAGGAAGGGGAGGGGCGCCGTGTTTCCCAAAAGTGCCACGGGAGTAAGGGAAAGAGGCCAGGAAGGATCCAGATCCAAAGAGACCAGAGACTCCAGAAAACGAAGCATGCCCCCTGGTCCTAGACTGACCCGCCTTGGGTGGAACTGACATTATAAAGGACATTCCTGGGTCAACTGCAAACCTGACCTACAGATGGTGGGTCGGAGTTGGAGTCCTGTGTCAGTGATGCCTGGAACATGACTCTATGGTGGTTGTGTGAACAGATTTTCCTATTGGGAACACACCCTGGAATACTTAAGGTACACCCTGCACAAAATGCATCCACTCTCTTCACACACACACCCTCCTTTTCTTCATTTCAGCCATTCCATTGCCCAACCTATGAAACCTGAATTAAGTACATACTTGAATTTTTTTTTTGTTCTTTTTTCATTTGTTGTTTTCATGTATATCTGACAGTAGGGTGTATTTTGACTATTATACACACATGGGGTGCAACCCATTATAATTTTGATCCCACTCTCGTGAACACGAGGTGGGGTTACCCTGGTTGTGTATTGAGCATAGGAAAGTGACGTCCGATTCTTTCTACTCTCTACATGCTTGGCTTTTAAGGAGTACAGGAAATAATTCCAGGAGTAAAGTCCTGAGAGAAAAATAGCTTATCCCTTTCAAGTACTGATACTATGGCTGTATAGTTATTTTAAGAGAGATTTAATAATTCATGTGTTTTGCGCCCATCTTCCATTCTTTATTTTTCTGAACCCTAACTGGGAGGAGAACATGCTGCACCTGGTGAACACCCCAGCACCAGCCCCAAGCTCCGGCTCCTGGGGTGCCCTGGCACCGTAGGAAACACGCATGCGCAGCGCCTAGGGGCTGCTCGCCCACCAGGTCCCCCTCTCTCGGTCTCTCACGCCTTTGCGGTTAGTTTCCTTCTCACCTCCAGCTTTCTCAGTTCGCCAACGTTCTGGAGACCGGGTCCTGGCCTTGAGAACCAGTAAAGGACCAAATGAGGTCACCGCACCCTGCCCAGGCTTTGCGGAGGTCCCCCTGTGCGCCCGCACAGCGACCAGCGGAGAGTCACTTTGAGGACTGACCCTGACCCCTCCTGAGTGGCTCAAGTCAGCGACGGTGGATGTGGAGTACATGCCCTTCCTGCCGCATGAGGGCTGAGCGGGTCTGGTGGGGTCAGCCCCGGAGAGGGACCGGGCGGCTAGCGGGTTAGCCAGGAGACACGGCAGACTGGGTGTCTGGAGAGGAGAGCTGAGCACCGCCAGATGGCCCGTGTCGCGGCAAGTCCCAGTGGCTAGGTAGAGCGATTCGTGCGCTAATGCGAACAGTGCTTTTGATTTCATGGTTTAAAATAAAACGACCCCAATATAATTACCAAAGCTTATTAATTTATTTGTTCTGGGTCAGTAACCCTTTGCTGGCTTCTGGGGCTTTTTTACATAAGGACCCTGAGGATTCGAGCTTTCTACTTGGAATTCTTTGACTCTTCCACAGAAGCAGGAAGAAATAACCAACAAATTGCTTAGTTTCATCATTGTACTCCATTAGAAACCACTCAATACCCAATACCCAATTTTTAAAGACGTAGCTTAATATTATGGAAGAAGAAGCATCGAAGCGATGCAGGCTAACACATGGGCACCCATGTCCATCAGGTGTCACTCTGCAAAATGACAGTGTGGGGCCCACCCAGCTGCCTCGAAGGAAAATAGTTACAGAAAAAACCTCACCCCCTTATCCAAAGTGCAGAGCAAAAATAGGATGTGGAAGTGGAGACTCAAGAAGTGTATCCAAACTTTATTCATATGCAGAGAAAACATTTATTATTATCTTTCTTCAGAATTAAAAAAAATTAGGAACTCAAATGATAAAAATAGGTTATTATTTCCTGGAGTGAATGTTTGATACAAGAATTTTATAGAGTGAGGGAAGTGGTTTTCTAAATAAAATCCTGAAAACTTATATCCTGTAACTAGAAATAGACTTCTTGGATAGTAATAATAGGATTTATTTCCCTTTCTTGCTGCCTTTAGAAAAGGTAAGTGTACCATTGACATGTGCAAATGGGGCTGGGTGTGCTAATGTACTCTAGTCATCCCAGAAACTTGGGAAGCTGAGGCAGGAGGATCACAGGTTTGAGCTTAGCCTCCACGACTTAGCCAGAACCTGTTTCAAAATTAAAAAATAAAAAAGGGAGGGGATGTATTCAGTAGTAAAGTGCCCTGAATTCAATCCTCACTACCCCGCCCCCCCCCAATGTACAAATGGGGAGTGACTCTGTTGAATTCAGTCTCTTTACTGTATACAGATGTGGTTGTAAATTGTCAGATTTTCTTCTTAGAATTTATATTGATATAATCTCCAGTCAACTCCCCAGGCCATATTTATGTAAAAGCTTATTTAAACTTAGTTTACAAGCATTCGTGAAAAATGAATAAGCAACATTTAACCATGTGGGTTTGACTTTTCATGCTAGTAGAGTATACATGACATTATTGACCATACATGAGAATTTTTATAAAGAAATCTGCATCCATCTTATTGGGTGAGTGTTTGGAGGAGCGTTCCTTCTCTTGGGCCGTTTGTGGGGTCACGCTGACAGGCAGGCTCTGTCTTCTACACGGATAGGGATCAGGTCGCCTGCCCCTCCCTTTCAGATCCATCCCCTGGGATGAACTGAGAATTGCTTTTCCACACATGCTTTTTCTGAAGGGTTCATTTATGCCCGTCTAAATGACATGTTGAGCGTCTGTCTGGGGTCCTGGACACTGGGGTAGAGAGAGGAGCACCAGCTGTCCTTCCTTCCAGGGCCTCACAATCTAGGGGAGGGGATGGTAGAAGACACAGGGTCCAGACTGCGGGATGGCCTCCGGAGCAGCCAGCTGGGTGCAGAGTCCAGGCTGAGCTGTGTCCCTGAGGAAAGCTCTTTCAGTGCCCAGGGGGCTCCATGCATGCCCCTGCCGCATCAGCCTCCTGCTCCTACCAACAGACCTAGCCCACTCTGCGTGGGTTCTGATCCTTATGGAATTGGGCATGAGAATGTCTCGAGTACCATGAGAGTTCCTTCGTGGTATGGATTTTAGTAGAGGAATGAGAGCAGTTTCCATCATGTCCATCTTGGAAGCAGTGTTTCCAAAGACTGCCTTTTTCCTGCAGTCCAGAACCAGGTACCCAAAGGGCGATCGGATGGGTAACTTCAGCAGGAGAGAACTCAAGAAAGTACATTGAGACTGTTTACCAGCTCCCATCCTATACCATAGCAGTGAGCCTATAGAAC
This sequence comes from Tamias sibiricus, assembly GCA_025594165.1. Lineage (NCBI taxonomy): Eukaryota > Metazoa > Chordata > Mammalia > Rodentia > Sciuridae > Tamias > Tamias sibiricus. Next base: position 147,153,928 of record CM046666.1, read on the forward strand.
AGTGCGGTTTCCAGGGATCTGTTGTGAAGAAACCTCTCTGTTAAGTCCTGCTTAACGACTGCTTCCTCTTTTTCTGGGTCTGGGCTGTGAGACATGGTGCCAACACATCCCTTTCATTAAGTGGAAGGTGATATACTTGTTTATGTGGCAAAAATGATCCCATAAAGAGTTTTTATGTCATAACATCCTAGTCAAATTCGGCAGCTCTGCCAGGAATTGTCAACTAAAGAGTTAGAAGAGACTATTGCAATGTTTCCAGAACTTTCCTAACTCTCAGAACTGCCTGGTGTGCTCATTAGCTCTGAAACTAACTGGGCCCCCTCCAGACCTACTAAGTCCAAATGACAAGTAAAGGGCCTGTGAATCCATCTTTTAAATTTTTTTTCCTTGTAGCTACTTGCAGACTGACAAGCAGTTAACAAGATGTAATACAGAGGGGTCCTTTATCCCTGACTCCCAGCTTTCCCCATAAAAGCACCTTGCCTAACTATGGTACAACTGACCTCAGTACAACCCACTGACCCTACCAGATTCCACCAACAAGTGTGTGTGTGTGTGTGTGTGTGTGTGTGTGTGCACATGTATGCAATTTCCTCATGTTGTAATCTGTGTATCTACCACCCCATGAAGACCCTGAGCAGTCTCCTCACTACTGGGCTCTTTCTTGGCCACATTCTCCTCTCTCTGTCTTCTCCACCTTTTGCCAATCATTAACCTGTTTTCCACTTTTTAACTTTGTCATTTCAAAGATCGTCTTGAATGGAGTAGTGCCCTATGTAGCCTTTTGGAATTGTCGCTTTGCACTCAGCACAAGTCCCTGGAGGTTCAGCCTGTTGTCCTGTGTACTAATAGCCCATTCCCTTGTGTTGCTGGGGAATATTCCATGGTACGGACACACCAGCTTGTGTAGCTGCTCACCTGGTGAAGGACGGCCCTGTCTCTTCCAGTCTAGGGCTCTTAACAATGATGTTTGTGTACAGATGCTTGTGTGACCATAGGTTTCTATTTCTCTGAGAAAACTACCCTGTCGCTTGCCTGGCCATACCTTACTTGCATATTTAGCATTTTTAGAAACTGTCCATCTGTTTTCTGGAGGGTCAGTGGCTGTTTACCTTCCCACCAGCAGGGTATGAGTGACCTAGCTTCTCTGCCTTCTTTCTAACAGGTAGTGTTCTTAATTTTTTTTTTTTTTTTTTTTTTTTTTTTTTTTGCCATTATGAGAGGTATGAAGTGATATCTCATTTCAGGTTTAATTTGCATTTCCCTAATGGCAAATGATATTGAAAAATCTTTCCATTTGTTTATTAACCATCTGTATTTTCTCTTCTGTGAAATGTCTTTCACCCCTGGTCTAATTGGATTGTTTATTTATCTATTTTATTGTTGAGGTGTGAGAGTTCTTTATTCTAGATAGCAATTCTTTGTGGAATAGACAATTAGCAATATTTCTTTTTTTTTTTTTTTTTTTTTTACCGGTCTGCAGCATGACTTGTAATCCTCTTAATAAAGTCTTTCACAGAGAAAGAGTTTTATTTTTAATCAGATCCAGATTAACAAAATTTTATTTTAGTACTTGTATTTTTGGTGTTGAGGCAAATACTTTGTCTAATATTAGGTCCTGAAAAAATTTCATATTTTTTTTTTTTCTAAAAATTTCATAGTGTTTCTTCTTATAGTTAAAGCACACAATCCACTTTAAGTTAAATTTTGGGGAGAGAGAGTACCGGGGATTGAATCCAAGGGCACTTAACCACAGAGCCATATCCCCAGCCCTTTTTATTTTTTAATTTGAGACAGGGTATTGCTAAATTGCTTAGGGTCTCGCTAAGTCACTGTACTTGGGATCATCCTGCTTTAGCCTCCTGAGCTGCTGGGATTAGAGGTGTGCACCACCATGTCCTGTTTAAGTTAAATTTTGTCCAGATGTGAGGTTCCGGTGTACTAAACAACTTTGGGAGGCTGTTCACAGAAGCTGTGAACCTCGGGTGTACCTGGGGAGAGCTGCTGTCTGTTCCTATGGCCTTTACGCCCCGAGCCTGTGGTGACTCCTCTGAGTCCCTTCAATAGCATGGTTTTCAGCACACAGATCCTGCACATGTTTTAAAGTTCATGCCTAAGAATATGTCTTCTTCCGAAGAAAATGTTATAGTTTTAATAGTTTTAATTTTGGTTTCTGCGTGATTGTTCTTAGAATGTAGAAATGTGGTTGGTTGATTTTTGTGGGTTGATCCTGTGTCCTGTGGCTCTGATGAACTCATAATAATCTCTTATTAAAGTCTGATAATTGGTAGATTCCTTTGGATTTTGGACATAGACATTTGTCATCTGCTGATAGGGATGGTTTATTCTCGTCCTTTCCCTCTGAGTGCTTTCTCTTTCTTTTTCTTGAATAATTTCACTGGCTAGAATTTCCAGTCCCCTGTTGAATACAAGTTGTGAGCACAACATCTTTCCTGGCAATTGTCATTAAGGAGGTGTCACCTGCAGGTTGTCATCTATGCTTCTCATCTGGATGAGGATGTCTCCTTTATTCTTAGTTTCTTAGAGGTTTTTTTTCTTTTTTCAATCATGCATGGGTGTTAGATTTTGTCAGATGCTTCTTCTCTGTCCCTGAAATTGTGATTTTCCTTGTTTATTCTACTGCCACGGTAAGTTATCCTTCATGATCTTTGACTGCTGAACTAGTCTTGCACATCTGGAATAAATTCACTTGCTCCTAGTGTCAAATCGTGTCTACATATTGCTGAATTTGATTTGCTCAAATCTGTATTTCTCAAGAATTCTCTTTTGTTAATTTCTGTGATCAGGTCACGTTAGGAAATGCTAGGGTGCCTTGTGTGTGTGTTGTAGTCCTGCTCTCTCTCTGTAAGCACAAGCCTGCTTGGTAGCCACAGAGGCTCCTAGATTCAGGTTGGAAGGTTTGGCTGTGTGATTGTTCCTTTGTAGCAACGTCACTCACAACCACCCAGCAACAGCTTTGCAGGCACTCCATCCTGTCCATCAGATGACTGTTCAGGAGTCATAGCCACAGGAGGATAAGTTGGGAAATTATAAATTAGACCTTTGGCTTTAATTCTGCACTATATTTTCATTCAGTAATTTATTGAGTCAAAAATGAATGATTTGTCGGATCTCAAGTGACACTGTTGTCTTCTCTGAGGATTGTGAAGCTGAACTAGACATAGATCAGCCCCCTTCTCTATTCTTTTTTTAGTTAACTTATTCACACAGTCAGAAGCATGTTGCAACCATAGTGTGCCTGAGGACAGTGGGGTGCAGCGGTAAAGAAATCAACATGTGTGCTCTCAGGGAACTGTCACCCTGGGGCAGCGTGTGTGTGGCTGTGTGGGTGGCTATGGCACCCGTGTACCTGACTGTTCAGACTGCAAGGCACATTTTAAATATGACCAGAGGGGTAGTGTCTGGTGATTTTGATTACACAATGATTACATTAAAAACACGGAGATTGATGTGGATTAAGATTACAAAGAAAAATTACAGCTTGAGAAGGAATTGAAATATAGGTGGGTGTAGGGCTCATAAAATGGCATTTGGTGAAATGAGGACTATGTTCACAGTGTTCTTTTCTAAGCTACAGAAAGAAAAACAACCTTCCTTCATTTCCCGTTGGGAGGGTCTTTGCCGGACATGAGGGGCAGAGCCCAGCTTTAGCAGGGACCTGGGCCTCTGTGGCGGTGGATGGGCAGTCTGCCTAATGTCTGAGCAGCTCCAGAGAATAAAAACCAATACACAGAGATAAATTAAAAAGCAAGTAAATAAATGTGCTTTATTTTGTGTGTGTGGTGGTACCGGGGATTAAACTCAGGGGCACTTGACCACTGGGTCGCATCCCTAGCCCTTTTTTATTTTTGTATTTTATTTAGAGACAGGGTCTTACTGAGTTGCTAAGTGCCTCGCCATTGCTGAGGCTGGCTTTGAACTCGCGATCCTCCTGCCTCAGCCTCCCAAAGTGAAATAAATGTGCATTTTAAAACTCAACCTACTTGAAGTGCCACGTTATACTTTGATCACATTATTTCCCTTAGGAAAGGCACCTTGTCACCTGTGAACGCCCCAAACCTGTGGACTGCTGATTTGCCGCTTCTTTCTGTGTCCCTGTGGAGAAACGCCCTGGCTGCTCTGTCGCTGAGGGTGTCCCGTGCTCTGTCTCCCTGCTGGCCTTGGCAGAGTCCCATCGGAACTCAGGAGCGCTCCGTCTCTTTTCTTCTTCTCTGTGAATCCCCAACTCTGAATCCCCTGCTGGCCTGTCCCTGGATCCGAGTCTGAGATCTCCTCCTCAGTGGGAGGAGGACTTTAGCTCCAGCTGCAATCTGTGTCACCTGGAGTCTGCTGTGCTTCGCATCCCGCTGGGCAGTGGCCTGAAGGCAGGCTGGCACCTCAGCCCCGCGGGGAGCCGCGGCCTGGTCTTTGGTGTGGCGGTGCCTCCGCAGCCCTTGCTCTTCAAAGGGATGCCAGTGATCGCAGTCCTCAGCCTCCCAGTCTCTGCAGGTGTCGGATCCCAGCCAGTCCCCAGCCCCAGAGACAGTCTTCAAGGGGTTTCTCGTGGTCGCTTCACCATGGTGGTTTCCTAGTCAGGAGGAGGCAATCGCAGGCCCCTCTGGAACTCACGAGAGCCTCTCTGCAAGACACCCAGAGAGGGACGAGGACTGCTGCTGGACTTCCGCCTTCAGGTGGAGGGACATCTCGCCAGCCCAGAACCAACAGGCAGGCCGGCTGTGGGCGCGGCCGTGTCCACCAGGCCCAGGTCAGGAGGTGCGCGTCTCCCTGTGCCAGGTGATGAGGGTAGGAAGGGCAGCGCGCTGGTGCCCGCTCTCTCTCCTGTCTTCTAATTGTTGTTGCTGTTTTCACTTGCTGCAACCAAAGCTCACTCTGCTAGAGCGGTAAGGAAGCGCAGAGGCAGTGGCTGCCACCCTGGCAATCTCTTGTTCGGGTGTAGGCGTCGCCTGGCGTCTGGCTGATGGTCTGAGCTGATCAAGAGGGCGCAGGAGGTGGCCGAGCTCATGAGCGTGGCCTGCTGGTCTCTCAGGGTTCCAGGCCGTGGCGCGCTGGCTGTCCCTGTGCATTCTTGAGCGGGTGTACGTCAAGGAGGAGGCCCTGTCCGGAGCTCCCGGGGTGTGAAGCGAGGCTGGCAGTGGACGTTTCTGTGGAGCGGGTGAGGACAGCGACTCTTGCTCCTGCAGCTCAGAGCCCCCGAGGAGCGAGGGCCAGAGTGGCTCACGTGCACTCGGATTTCCTGGGGTGCCTGTGGAGGGTGTAGGGGGCACGCAGGGGGGAGGCCAGGCTATCTCAGACAACAGGGGGTTCCCATCTGTCCAAGCAGAGTGACGAGGGGGCTCTGGGTGGAAGAGCTGCGGGTGGCAGCATGGCTGAAGCAAGCCCGTGCCGGCTGCTGGTGGGTCCTGGAGCAAAGGCTGGGCATCGAGGATGACCGTGCCCGGGGATGGCCTGCTCCCTGCTCCTGCGGTGCAGGGGCGTGGTCACTGTGAGTCTGAAGGTGCGGCCTCCGGGGGCCGTCCCTCACCTGGGCGCCCCAGTGGGCTCTTGTGAAGGGGCCCGAGTGGGCCCCTGGAGGTGGCCTGGAGCCCTCTGGGTGCTACCTGAGGAGATGCCTCACAGACGCTGCAGCGCCTGTCTCGGGAGGGAGGGGGAATGTGACAGCTGACACTGCACCGAGAGCTCTGGTCTTGAGACAGCATCTGGCCCCAGGGTCCCTCTCCCTGAGCTGCCGCCCTAGTCCTTTCCCATAGCTGTTATGACAAAATTCTGCAAAGTGGGGGCTTAAAGCAACAGTAGTTCCCTCGGGTCATGGAGACCAGAGTCTGAAATCCAGGTGTGGACAGAGCCATGCTTCCCCCAGAGCCTCCAGGGGGATCCTTCCCACTCTGCCAGGCCTGGTGGCCCTGGGAGTTCCTGCCTGGTGGCAGCACTGCCCCAGTCTCTGCACCTACCTTCACACATGTCTGTGTCTGTCTCTTTGCGTCTCATCAGGACACCGGTCACATTGGATTGGGCCTCCCCTGAATGACCACATCTTAGCATATTGACATCTGCAAAGACCTGTTTCAATTAGGGCCACTGCTCCAGGTATCAGGACATTAACGTGTCTTTTTAAGGGACACGCCCCACCCACAACCAGGACATACCATTCTGCACTCTTTGAGACCTCGGCATCGCTCCTCCTCAGGATGGTTGCTGCGTGTGTCTGCTCACAGTTCTAACTGGGCACGAGAGCCCCCAAGACAGCCAAAGAGGCCCTGAGGTCCTGTGGGCACCCCTGCTTGCCCACACCGTGGAAGATGGACCCCTCGTCACAATGGTGGCCTCACCTTCCACCTGCTGGTCCTCGGACACGAGGAGTCAGGAGAAGCCACGCCTGTGGTGCTCTCCTGTGTCCCCTGGCAAAGGAACTGGACTCCCTCTGCAGCCCCCAGAGCTGCAGGGCTGGGAAGCTCAGCTCTTGCAGGGTCACGAGCAGCGACATGGGCAGGTGCGTGGGTTCTTCTGTGCCTTTGTTCCCCAACCCCGCACTCCTCCTACTGGAGTACACCCCCACTCGAGGGCTCTAGTCCAGTGTCCTGGTTTGCCACCACATCCCACAGAGGGCTCCCTCCAAGCTGGCCTTGCCAGGGGGGACCCCGTGGTGTGTCCCACTGGGGATAAGCTAGCTCTCACTAGTGGTGGGGCGAACGCTGGGAGCTTCGGGATTTCTGGGGTTCTGCAGAGCTGAGGTACTCGGGCATCCCCCCGGAAGTCTGCATCCTGCTGCGGAGCTCCTCCAGGTTCCCCCACTAGGACATCTCCCCGGGCACGGCCCCTGGCTTGACTGACGCGCCCCCCGCCTTCTGCTGCTGCCCCCCACCTCATTCTCCACCTGTGGAGCACTGGTGCACTTGACTACAAAGCCACCAATCCCGGGCGCTGTGGAAGTGCTCCCCCTCCGTGTTCCCCAGTGCCTGGCCCATCCCACATGCCAGGACCTGTCCCCAGGTACCCACGGTGAGGCTTCCAGCAGCTGGGCTGCCGCCTTGAGCCAGGGACTGTGCACACCACGCGCCTTCCCCTGGCTTGAGTCTTCCTGTCCAGACCTAAGTGGGTCACTCTAGAGCCCAACTGTCCACCCAGCCGGCCAGGTGGCTGCGGGTACCATCTGTGGCAGTCCAGGTACTCTAAAAAGCAGATGGCAGAAGAGAATTACATGATCACATCACAATATAATAATTGTAATATAATAATACTGGTATTAATTAATGTAACTATATATGTATATTATACACACACACACACACACACACACACACTCTAAATTGTGATTCCCAATCTATTTTAATGCACTTGTGTCAATTTCATTGAAAGACATACAGAATTGTAAACTTGGGACTGAATGAATCTAAACAGGAACACCTTGTCTTGCAGTCCTGGAGACACACAGTGTGAAGGCAAGGTGTTGTCCCCCGGGGATCGCGGGGAAGGACCTGTCCAGGCCTCGCCCCAAAGCTTGTGGGTTCCGTCTCCTCCCTACATTTCTTCCCGTCAGCTTCTCTGTGCCAGTCTGGCTCCAAGCTCCCTTTTTCTGTAAGAACACACGTCACAGTGGATTAGGGTCCACCCTAAGGGTGGATTTAACTTGATTAGCCCTGTGTGTGAAGACCCTGTCTCCAAATACGGCCCCATTTTAGACTGTGGCAGAAGAAAAAGGAAAACTTCGGAGCCCGTGGCAGCCGGGAAGCAGTAAGAGAGACCTAGGAGCCAGGGACAAGGCCTAACCCCCCAAGGCTACCTGTCCCCCAGTGACCTACTTCCTTCTGCCTTGTCCCACTTGCCTACAGTTACCACCTAGTAGTCCATGGGAAATCTCAACCTATCAGGTGAGTTAATCCGATGATGAGGTCACAGCTCTCATGATCTGATCTTTTCATCTTTGGATGTTGCTGCCCTGGAGATGGCGTCGCCCACCCGTGAGCTTTGCAGGGACAGTTCAGAGCCCAACACTCACACTGTCTCAATGAAAGGGCCGAAGACGGCTCAGTGGTGGGGCACCCTCGATTCGATTCCCAGTACTGATACACAAATATGTGACTAAATAAATAAATAAAAGTCCTGTTTAGGGTGCACGCCTGTAGACGAAAAGGAAGGAAGGAAGCAGGAGTAGCCGGGAACTAGGTTCTGGGCAGGACTTTGAATGGGGCTTTCCTATTTCAGAATCTCTGCTGAGCCCTAGAGGGGGACACCGGGGACAACAGACACCCCCACATTCCACAGAGGAGCTAAACAAGGATGGAGAGTGCAGAGGGAGAATGCTCTGAGCCTCACCCTGACCCGCCTGTGTGAGTGCAGGCAGATGTATGCGGGTTCAGAGGGGAGCCGGGGCGTGAGTGGGGACGGACGAATGTCCCCCCTTTCCTTCTATTGGATAGAGAGTAAGTACATTAGTAAACCTTATTAGTAAGTACATTAGTCAATCTTTCTAATCCTTGAGAAGCTAACTGCAAGAGGGAAGGGATGATGAGGCACCAAGGAACATACCACCTACCTCGGGGGTGCCCGGGAGTAGAGGGATGGTATCTAACCACTGAGGAGATCCGGGTGGGTTTGCTTAGGCCCACCTCGGGCCACCAGGTGGGGCCTGTGGCAGAATTCCTGTGTGAGGCTACGATGGGCCCACCAGAGTTAGAGGGCTGCGTGACAGGAGCTCTTGTTTCTCCCCAAGCTTCCCGGGTGAGAGGCCGGCAGGATCCGCCTTGCACACAGGCGGAGTGGGGGGGCGGCAGGCGGAGGGGCCTGCTGATGCTCAGAGGGAGGAGGTGGACAGCCCTTCCTGCTGGAGGGCACGTGGCAGCAGAGGGCTGCTGTGGGGCGCTGGGGGACACACACTGAGAGGGCCACTGTCAGCGGGAGGACCCCCAGGTGGGAGCCCGGAGAGCGCAGCCAGGTAGAGCGGGGCAGGAGAAGTGTCTCTGGAGGGTGCACTTCTGGGAACGGAGCACGTCCCGTGGAGGTGCTGGAAGAGGCCTCCAGACTTCCCAGGGGTCCTCTGAAGTACGTCCCATGGTGTGACTGTCCAGTCCAAGGGCTCTGAACCCCAATGATGAGTGCACTCCCCTCTCGGCCAGACCTTGAACTGCTCAAGGAACCAAAGTTCTGGTCTAAACTGGAGTGCACATTTTAACAAGCAAAAACTAAAGTGTTCCAACAATCTGGAAGTGAGTAAAAAGACCAGGAATGAGGACCCAGGGTGCACGCATGGAGAGCCACGGGGGGTCACGGGTCGTGCCATGTTCGCGAGCCTTCGAGCCCAGCTCCTGGAGACACCATTTAGGCCAAGCACCGTGCACCAACGTGGTGTGTCCTTCTCTGTCCCCACGCCCACTACCTCCAGGGCCACGTCCCTCCCTTCTCTCTCATTCTTTCCACTCTTTTGCCTGAGCCCAGCTGTTGGAAGATGCTGCAGAATCGCCCACCTCTGCTCTGGAGGGCTCTGTCTGCTTTGATCAGGGTTTACGTGTTTTAAGGACCCTGCACTCTGGGGGTGTGTGTCACCGAGGAGAACGGAGTGCTCAGGCACAGCGGACAGCTGCTGGGGAAGTAGGTAAGGGAAGGGTCAGAGGCGGTGGACAGGGGCCCAGCCGTCAGCCCCTGGCTCCTGCAGACCAGGTGGCAGAAGTCAGTGAGAAGGGACCCTGCGTGACAACCACACACGCACAGATGTGTCCTCACCCACTGGCCCGGGCTTTTCTAGGAACCGTTGTTTGAGCAACTTGAAGGCCACTTTATCAGATTGCTTACTGCCTGATTTTTGATAGGATGGATATAAAACTCATCAGACACAAAGTCTTAGTGTTCTTGCAGGAGTTCGAGGGAGCGCGGTGTCGACCACAAGAGGAACGTCCAGCGAGGCCTGTCCCTGTGCTTCTCACGGCCTGTGGCGGGCACATTTCACAGGCCACACCTTGAGCCCATCCCACAGCCATGTGACAATGGGCTGAGAACCCTGGGCCTCCGAGGATGCATGTGGCCTGTCCCTGCTCTCTCCCCCAGAGCTCAAAGTCCTTTGAGAGTCTTCCTCGCCTCCCCTCCTCCTCTTTCTGAGAAAGCCAGGCAGCCGGAAGCCCCCCCTTTCCTGCGTAACTGGGGGCACTGTCAGAAGCAGGGCCTTATTTCTTGTGAAAACTTGGCGAGTCTTCCCCTCCTGTCATCCGTCGGGATGTCCCTGTCCTGTGTGGAAGGCCAGAGACGCGGGTCTGAGTGGAGGTCTGAGTGTGGCGGGCATTTGCTGCTCTGAGGCCCCGTTGGCTCTTGGGTCTCCCCAGGTTAGTCCCTCTCTGCTCTGTCCTTCCCACCCAACACCAAAGCCAAGCAGAGCCAAACTGGCTTCCTCCCCTCTGGTTCCTGCCCTTTCCTTTCAAGTCTTTTCTGCTTTTTATGCAAAATAATCAAGTGTAGAAGGCTGGCGTTGCCATGGCAGCAGCGTGGCGGTGGCCTTCACAGCACGGGAGCGCTGCACGTTGAGCAAAGTGCTGGCCTCGGAGCTGGAGGGGAGGAAGGGGAGGAAAACACCCCGGCCCCGGAGGGGGGGAGCAGGGGAAGGCAGGCAAGGCCTGAAAATGCATTCGGGGTGACATCACTGCCTTTCCCACAGAGCCATTGACACGGGAGGCCATGGCGCCCATTCACGGCCCCAAAGCCGCTGCCCAGGCCCTGGGAGCCTCCTCCCTCTTCCTGAAAGCCGTTTTTGTTGGGAAACAGTGGAGCGTTTCTGAAGGCCTGCATAAATGACTGAGTAATTCACTGCGGTTGCCAGGAAGTCTGAGCCACTTGTGAGCCAACAATAGTGAACTTTATCTCCTGCCCCAAGCTGCAAGTTCCAGCTGTGGGTCCCGAATTCTAATGAGGGCCCCACTCATGCCTCGGAGGTTATGGTAATATTTTACCCATCTTTTTTTTTTTTTTTTTTTTTTTAACCAAGACACTGTCATTGCTGCTATTGAGAACCAGAGGTTGAGTCCTGAGGACTGAGGTGAGTTGGGGTTGCGTGTGTGAATGAAAATCAGAGGAAGGAAGACAGAAAATGGTTTTTCTAGTAGCTTCACAGCTTTGCTCTTTCACAGGAGACTGAACTGACCTAGAAGAGTGAAGAGAAAGATTTCTCTCTGACCCGTAAATCCCTGAAGCAGAACGATAACTTTAGGAAATTTCCCATGTTTTAAACACTGCTTCTCTTGTCTCTTTTTTAGCAGAAAAAAATCAGCCGCCAAGGCTGGTGATGTGCTGGGCATGACATGGGGCCGCTAGCTCGCGTGTGTAGCCACTGCCTTCTTTGTTCATTGCTTAGCAATCGCCTGCCTCGGGCCCATTCTGCCTTAAAAGCTGGTTCTCAGCTAACTGGACTTTTAGTAATTGTTAACTCTCCACCTTGCAGGTTCAAGGACACACCTCAAAAGTGCCAGCAGAGAAGGTCAAGAATTCTAGTCCCCTGGGGGACCCCAGAAGGACAGATTCTAGTGACTGGCCACAGTGACCACAGACAGACACTGTGAAGAACTTCCCGTGTGGACACTTGTAAGCTGCCTGGTACCGTAACCCGGGAGGAAAAACTCTCGGAGGCAGAGTTAAGCTTTTACTACTTTTACTTCTACTTTCTTAGAGCTTAGAGAGGGAAAGAAAGATTTTTAGAGAGAAAGATTAGAGCGAGCTTTTCTTCTTGTCTTCTTAGAGTCTTAGAGAGAAAGAAAGATAGCTTAGCTTCTTAGAAAGAAAGAAAGATAGAGCTTAGCTTAGAGAAAAATTAGAGCTTCTTTCTTCTCTCTTCTTTCTTCCTGCTTCTTTCTTCTGTCTTCTGTCTTCCTTGGGAGCCTCGGCCTAACTCTGACCAGTCATTACTTCTTCTATCTGGTTTCTCTTCTGTCTTCTATCTGGTTTCTCTTCTGTAACCGCTCTGCCTACGTTCTGGCCGCTCTGATTCTTCTGACCGACCGAGTGACTGCCCGGCTGACTGAATTCTCCGTTCTCCTAACTCGGACCGCTTTCACCCGGTTATATACCTTCAGGTTTGCGGGTGCCTACAGGTGCGTCACATACATATCAGGTGGAACTTATGGCTTCCAGCTAGCTGCAACAGCCCTTCCTGATTAGGGCTCCTTCAGACACTCATGCCCGTGGTCTCAGATGCTCTCCAAGACGTCCCTCAGAGGCGGGCAGCAGTTCCCCATTTGATCGCGCCGACGCCAGTGCCTCTGGACACACGGTGGCCTTTGTAGCACAGCTGTATCTCCGGTCCCTAAGGTCTGTGTTCAGGTTTCTCACGGTCTTAGCTGCTTGAACCAGAGCCCCACATCGAGAGCAGAGGTCTGCTGAGGGTGGGGGTGACAGCATGGACCTGACGGCTTGACCTCCCTGTTTGTCCTTCCATGAAAATACACCAAATAAACCATCAGGAGCCAGGTGTCCAGCTTCCTGGAAGACGGAGGATGTCATGGTCTACAGAACTGCCTGTAGGTAGAGAAATAAACCAATTTCAACAGAGTTCCTGCCCCTGCGCCCCTGTAAGCTCCTGGGTGAGGAAAGCAGGGTTGGCAAGGTGAAAAGAGAAGACAGGACAGGGGTGTCTTGGGTGGAGACCCTCAGGAGAAACCTAATGGGAAGTGTGGAAGTACTGGGCACAGGGAAGGCCCCTGGAGTGTGAGCAGACTGGGGAGGTGGGCCGCGCGTGCTCCTTTGGAGTAGAATTGTACTGCTGAAGAAAGGGTGGTACCCGTTGGGACCATGTCAGCCAGGAGAAAGAAGGAAACGGGAGGGGCTAAGAGGTCTGCAGAGGTTAAAGAGGAGTGCACGCGCCAGGCCATTCCTTTCCCCCTGTGGCCACCACCGCCCTTCACTAAGAAAACCATCCACCAGAAGACGGGGGTTCAGCAGCGCACTCTCTGTTACAACTCCCACCCAAGAATGACGGGTTGACCATGCAGTGATTCCAAACACGCATCACACACACACGCATCACACACACATGGAATCATTGTAAGAAAACAGAAAATGGGACACACAGAAGCCAGGATCACCCAGAGAGAAGCATCAGCCTGGACACAAAAGAAAGTTGTAATGTGATGACCGAAACCAAGGCGAAAGATTCAAGCAAGCATTTGAAGGTGAGAACTCACCTTAGAACATAGTTTAAAAATCAAAAAACAAATAGGAAACATGACAAAAAGAGATGAAACAAGAATTAATGGAATTCATTGGAAAAGTGGAAGAAAATAATACCATGATACAGACACATGGTACTGTGCATTAATAGATAAAAACAGTTTTCTAAAATAATGAAAGACAAAACCCACTAGCTAACTTAACTATGAAAATAGAAGCAAAACTTTGTAAAATAAAAAAAATGAAAAGGAGTAAATGACTATAGAGAGAAAGTTAAATCCTAGAAGACTACTAGTACATATGTGTGCAAACACATTTACAAAGCCTGAAGAAGTGGCTAATTTCCTAGTAGAATATAGTTTACCAAAATTAACCTTAACAGAAGCTCAAACAATTTCTACAGAAAAGACAGAAATATACGCTGGGTTCTATGCCTCAGAAGACACCAGGCAGTGTCAGAGGGAATGCTTGCAGAGCTTCAGAGAACAGCACCAGTGCTACAAAACTAGTTTCAGAGTTTAGAAAATGAAGAAAAGCTCCAGAATTCTTTTTGTGAAGAATTAATAACATTGATGGATAAGCTTGATAAAGGTAGTACAACATAAGAAATTAGAGAGCAATTGCACTTATTAATAGCAATGGGAAAATCCACAGTTTACCATGACCACTTGTGGTTTTACACCAGAATTCAAGGATAGTTCGGGTTTAGGGAATCTTATTAATATGTTTCAGCATATAATTAGATCTAAGGAGAAAAATCACATGACTGTTTCCAGAGTTGCAGAAAACAGCCATTGACAAAATCCAACTCCATTCTTTATAAAAACTCTTGAAAAAAATAGGAATGGAAATTCAAGTCTTTGATATAATAAAGTATATTCTTAAGAAAACGATTATTATTAAGAAAATTCTGGAATTTTGGATATTGAGATGTAGTTTAATTCCAGAATCAATTTTATTCAGGAAAGACTAGAGCTATTCCTATTGAGGTCAAGAACAAGACAAGAATTCCTGCTACCTTAACTCCTACTTTGGATTGTTCTGTAAGTATCTGCCAGTGTAATTGGATTAGAGAAAAGGATTAAAGGGAAAAGAAGTATAATTCTCTTCAGGCGACACAATGGTGTGCCTGGAGAACCCCAGAGAATGAGTGATAAAACTTACTTAATTGAAAAAATTAATCAATTAAGATATAAAATTAAAATGAAAAAGTCAATAGATTTTATATTTACAAACAATTAGAAGATATTACAAATGAAAAAAATCCCAATTACAGTGCAATAAGTGATAAAATATATAGAAGTAAACTCAAAAATAATTGCTTAAAATCTATCTCAAATAAGCCATAATGCACCCCAGAAATACCCAATAGGGGATGGAAATATTTAAATATCATCAACATGATATTTAATTTGTAGACTTAGTTCATTCTCAGTTAAAACACCCACATGTGCGCGCGCGCGCACACACATGCACACACACACACACACACACAGAGCTTTCTTTCTATAGTAGACCAGTTGAAGTTCACTGGAAAGGAAGAAGTAGCATACAATAAGATATCCTATAAACTTCTATTATTAAAACATAATGAAAGAGTTTATGGAATGACAAACAAGTGGAATGGAAAAAAGAATTCAGAAAGAGAACCAACTACATATTAAAAATTTAGTATAATATAAAGGTGGTATGTCCCATCATTGGGCGCAAAGATGGATTTTTCAATAAATGATACTGGAGTAACTAGGTAATCCCTGGGAAAAAGATAAAATTAGATATATTCCCTTCCTTCATGTAAGAAAGGATTTCTAAAAAGAATTCAAAATCCATACATAATAAATGCAGAGACTGAGTTTGCCTATATTGGGAAAAAATCCAACTCTTCACAGGGTATATAGAACCATAAATAAAGTCAAGAGACAAATGACAAACAGAACAATGCAGAGGAAGTGTTATACACTGTATTTATATCTATCTGTCTATCTATCTATATGTGTACATACAAAATACTTTTATGTAATGGAGACAAAAGTGACCAAAAAGCTTATAGAAAAATAGATGCAAATTACTCACAGGTAGAAAATCCAGAAAAGAGATTTTAATATGACTTATTTATTTGCAAAAAGATGTTTAACTTCCCTTATAGTAAGAGAAATAAAAATTAAAGATACAAGAAGTACCATTTCTTACCCATCCATTTTGATGAAATATGGAAGCTTGACAGTTCAATCTGTTGGCAAAGCTATCTGGAAACACGTATGCGCTACTGGTGGGAATTCAAAATGGCGCGGCTCCTGTGGCAGGGAATTTACCACTTTTAACATTTATGTATATGGTTATTATTCAACCTGGAAATCCACTTCTAAAAATAGCCTGAAGATATATCCTCAATAATATAAAAATGGCACACAGTTATTAGCTGCAGCAATATTTATAATTGTAAAATATTGGGGACAACCTAGATACCTGCATGCAAGAGCCTGATTTCATGAACTGTGGAGCGTATGTGCAATGGCGTGCTGTGAAGCTGGGAGACAACGAGACGGACCTTTAAGAGGCGAGCTGTGATGGTGTTTGTCTGGAATATACTGTTATGTGAAAAAGCAAATGGTGAGAAAGGAGAAAATCGTGGACACAATCTGCATATATTTCAAACATTGAAACACACCGACTAAATCAGATCCCAATGAAGCTCGTCAACTCTTTTGATAGGGAAAATCAGATGGAAGGGATACAGTATGGGTAAGATTTGTATAGTCATGTAGTTGAGATTTGTACGTTAAAACTCCATGTATCGCAAATAATCCCAAAACTAAGACAGGAATAAGGAGGAGACAGGACTAAAAGGAAACCGAAACAAATAGATCAAGTGTGGGGGGAGATACTCCAGTGACTTAGGAACAGGGTTGATGCGGTACCCTGAGTCTTGGGGCACAGGTGGGTGAGAACTGCAAACCAGCCTTCTTTCCAGCAGACCTTGGGTTGGGGTAGGCATGAGCCCACTGTGGAGCTGCGTCTGGTCTAGTGCAGTAACTGAACTGATATGAAAGGGTGAAGAATGCGTATCCACTACCAGGTGCTATCTTCACATCTCTAGCTTTTAAACACTTTTAAGTGCTATATTTCTTCTACTTACCTATTCATCTATTTACCTATCTTCCTATATATCTACCCAGTTGATGTTGGCCTTGCCACCAAAAGAATCCAGCAAAATCATAAACCCACCCAATCTTTTGCCCCCAAACAGAGCATCCCTGTAGACCTTACCTGCTCTCTTCAGAAGTGCATTGATCAATTTTACTTACCCTGACTCACTTGTGAAAGGAAATCTCTGTTGACTGATATCTTTTTTAGGATCTCAGAATGCTGGAGGTGAATGCTCTCAATCTCTTTTCTAAAATGTAGGAAAGGATGATCTGTCCCTGAAAGGTTAGCATTAAGCAAAGCCTGGTGTCCCCATCGACCTGGGAGACCTTGAGGTGTAAGGAAGAGACCAGAGTCTCCTTTGGGAGCCCTGGGACCCGAACTGCGGAGAGGTTCCCGCTCCGAGATGCAGCTTCTGGCTCTAGGTCCAGGGCCACAGCTCACTACAGATGAGAGAACTCCTAAGACTTAAAACAACTGTGTTTGGAGAGAAGCTTTTTCTGGATAACTGGGAATTGCCCAATCAGTGTCCCCTTTAATAGTTCAGTTAACTCCAGAAATCCACGGGAGAAAGTCTGAGCAAACAAACAGCTCTTTAAACTCCAAGTAGAACTTCAGAGGATCGCCACTGTTTGGAACCAAAGAAGTGTCAAACTTTCACTTCCTCTTGGAATGACAAGCACTGTCTGACTCACCTCCCTCTTACAGAAGTGGACTAATAAATAATGACCAAATTAAGAATCGTTTTTATTTTGCCCTTCACAATTACCTGGCAGCATCTGCTCTACTTCATCCTGTTTAAGGGTTTGAATGGTTTTGTGTGTGTGTGTGTGTGTGTGTGTGTGTGTGTGTGTGTGTGTGTGTGAGAGAGAGAGAGAGAGAGAGAGAGAGAGATGCACAGGGGAGCTCATGGCGAATGGTCAGTCACTGCCAAAGCATTATCAGACCCAACCTCAAGTACTGAATGTCTCCTGACAGCTCTTCCTACAGAGGCTTTGCTCCTAAACCGGTGCACGTCCCGGACAGAGGGATTGAAACTACTTTTAATTTGAAATCCTAGGCGTGCGTGTAGAAGAGCTTATATAAAGTTTCATTCAGTGCGTGCCGCTTGGTCACAGCAGTACACACGCCACAAATCCCACAATTCCCAGGAAACACTGGTGTGTTTGTTGTTAATTCATCTTCTACCCCGATGCATACGATCACGTTTGTATTAGAGACTGCTCACACCAATGTGAACGGACTCCTTTATGTTCACTTACTTAACAACAAGGGAGAGAATTCTTCAGGTTAGAAAGTAGAAAAAAATTAAAAATCACCATCTGTGCTAAGAAAAGGGGGAGGACCTAAAATTCATGGGTTTGTGCCCAGAGGCAATTTTATTCTAGCTCTCGAGGTCTTGCAGCTTCAACCTGGACATCCCACAGAGCTTTGCTCCCATTACTAAGGGGTGTTTTTAATTTGTTTTGTAATTTTTTTAAAGAACTTTCAAGTTGTTATTTTTTTCTAGTTTTCTTCACTTAAAAAAAAAAAAAACTTGGTTGAGTTTTTCCCTTTGTTATTTATCTCTCTGCCTTTCAATCTCATCATAGAAAACAGGTGCTTAATAATATCTACCATAAACATAAATGAAATAATCATAAACCAGTTCAATGTATTCAGTTCTGCCTTCTTCCTGAGAAAAATCCTTCTCCGGTATTACTGGACACTATCAAGTTGCAAAATGATGACTGTGGCACATGCACACTCATGAACACGTGTGTGTGCTTGAGCTGCATGTACGTGTTTAATCTCTAGGCCTGCAACAGGACAGTGAGCGTTGAGTGTGTTCCAGTGAAGTGGCCCACGGGCCTCGCGTGAAGGAGGAAGAGTGGAAGAGGGCAAGAGACTGGGGCACCCTAACCTGGAGATGGGACACTGGGAGTTGGGTGGGGGCTGTATGGAGTGGGCTGCAGAATGGAGAAAGAATGAAATACAGAAACAGAGGAAAACCACTCGGTATTTTGATTGATAGAAACTTACATGAACACAGACCAAATACTTGCTATTTTCTGACCGTGCAGCACTTAGGATGAATTCAGAGCCTCTGGGGAGTTTCAGCACATTAGGAAACAAGTTCCAGTCTGTTCTGAAAGTGGCATTGTCAGGGCACGAGTCCACAGGGGTCTGGAATGAGTCACTGGGCCATGGACTCTGGGAGAGCAAGACAGCGTGACCCCGTTGTGCGCAGAGCAGGAGCCGTGACGCATCCTGGGCTGCTCTTAGTCATGTCCAGCCTTTCACCAAAACAATTAGGCACAGACATCTGCTAGTCCCTGCGATGTGCTGGGCACTTCCTGGTAGAGTCTTGGGGAAAGTGCAGATGGTAGAGGCATTTCAGTGGAAGAAGCCGGTGCTTGGAAATTCACTGGAGGTGGGGGTGTGGGCAGGCCTGGGGGTGCCTGGCTCACCATCCGAGCCAGATGAAGAGGCCACCATGAGGCCGTGCTCTAAGACAGACAGTGGCATGCAGGGAGCTTGGGTTCTGGTCTGGGCTGCAACATGGAAGGTGCTGGTGAGGTTTCTGGGTGGACAATTCTAGTGGGCATTCAGATTCCCAGAGCTGAAGCTCCCCACAGAAAAATAGCAGTTATTAACAAGTGTCTCCAAGACAGAGCAAAGAAAAGGCGCAGGTGGAACCTGCCCCTCCCTCCAAAAGTAGCAGACAGGTAGTGAGTGAACTCTGTGGATGTGGGAGGGGGCACAATAGGAGGAGGAAATGTGGGGAGCCAGGTGTCCGGCAAGACCAGGGAAGAAAGTCTTCAGAGGACAAAGAAATGGGCCTTGCAGAATGTGTTGGAGGTGCTATGGGTCAAGGCCAGGAAAGGATCCCTTGAAGGACGCAGCTGTCATCGGTGGTCTTCTGTGGGCGTGGCTGATATGCAGGTAGTTGATAGTGTGGTAACTGGACCCCTGGACTCCACTCTTGGAAAAATGTGACTGAAAAAGACAGACGAGCATGTCACGTGAATTAGACAGAAATGTGAAATCAAGTGAGGCTGTTTAGTTTTTATTATTGCTAATTTGATTTTTGGTTTAGATTGTTTCCTTTCCTATATTTATTGTTTTTCCATATGTTTTATTGGTGCATTATAGTTGTGCATATTGGTGGCATTTGTTGTCACCTATTGAAGCGTGCACACAATATGAGAATATAATTCGGTCAGTGTCTTTCTGCAGTAGTTCCTCTCTCCCTCCCCTTCTTCCTCCCCCTGGTCCCTTTCCTCTACTGATCTCCCTTCAATTTCGCCTTTCTAGCTCCCACACATGAGAGGAAACATACAATTCTTGACCTTTCGAGTTTGTCTTATGTCAATTCACATAATGTTTTCAACTTCTATCCATTTTTCTGAAAATGACATAAGTTCATTTTTTTTAGTGGCTGGGTAAATTTCCACTGTGTGTATACACCACATCTTCTTCTCCCATTCATCCATCGATGGACACTGAGGCTGGCTCCGTGGTTTGGCTATGGTGAATTGTGCTACTCTGAACAAGGGCATGCACGTTGCTTTATGTATGAAAGAGAGCCTGAGTCTTTCTGCTGGCTGGAAAGTCTGTGGGGAGGGGACAGGAGCCATCGTGTCATCTGCCAACACATGCCCTTCAGCCACAGTGCCCAGCATCCAGCATCCGGCCAGGACCTGCCGTTGAGTGTGTGGAAACAGGAGTGGGCTAGGAAGCCTGAGGGGTGCACTGGGCAAGGGGGTCATGGAGGGAACCAGCCCTCCTCCCCTCGAGGCCTGTTCTGTTCCCTCTCTTCGTCCTCGTCGGACCACAGGGACCATGCAGGCTTGCTGTGGAGGAGGAACCCTGAAGGGCCCGGTCCTCCCGACCAGAACTCACAAGCCTCCTCTGCGCATGACCGAGGCTCACGGTTCGCTCCCTGAACCAGGCTCCTGGAGCTGGACAGTGGCTTCTTCCTTCACAGTCTTCCTGCTTCACACCCCTCGTACGCTTTCCTTTTCCACGTGAGCCACACACTGTCCTAGGTTGTTCTGCTTCCTCTCTGTCTTCCTCTAATCCAGCTCAGCTTTACTAACCCCAAGCCCACACTTGGTCCCTTGCTGTCCGTGACTTCATTGGAAGATCTCAAGGGACACCACTCTGAAAGTCCAGGAGTAGTGATGACTGCCTTTGACCTTGCCCTGCTTGCAGGGCTCTGAGTTTCAGGGTGGATGGGATAGTATTTAGGGGCACACGTTTCTCTAAAATCCAGCCATCCTCTTCTTCTTAGTCCCTGCACATAGGCGGAAAGGGGAACTTGTGCAGGCGTCCATCTCCCCTAGACTTCTGGGGTCAGCCTGGGGCTCCCTGCTGGGTCTGATGGTTCTGCCTTTTCAACTCCTGGAGCCTCCTTCTGTCAGGCTTCCTCAAGATCCGGCTCCCTCAGCAGGAAACGCTGCAAAGGATCTGTTCTGGGTGCCTTCAGAGCTTCTGCTTCCCTCCGAATACGGAAATGCTACCGCACACGGCAGCTGGAAACGGAACAGAGGACACGAGCCCAACTAAACAATAAGCATCCAGCACGCGCGCGCGCGCGCGCACACACACACACACACACACACACACACACAGGCATGAGGGAGGAGGGGCTTCAGGGATTCAAACACACATAGCTTTAACAACGAAAAAATAAAAACCAGGCCAACTTGGACCAGACAGAGTTCATTTCTCCAAAAGATAGCATGATGTAAGAATATACGATATGTATGAGTCATGCTTCTATAATTCAGCAGAGTGACTCTGGACGAGTTATTTAAACTTTCTAAATCCCAGATGCCTCGTATATTTAATGGAGATATCTTGATGGCTGTTGAAGGGATAAAGAGAGATAATTCATATTAAAAGCTTAGCTCAGTGGCTGGCACCCAGCAAAACACTCACCCACCCCAAATAGTAATTATTAATTACCCTACTCTGTCTATAGGAAATGATGATGCTTTAGTAGTATAAAGGATTCCTCCTGAGTGCACGAAGGGCCTTGCTATTTGAGGCAACACTCTAGGGAGAACCACAGAGAATCCTTGTTGAGCTATTGATCTGCACGGTACTCTGGGGGTTGCAGTGGATCGTTTCAATAACAGCTCGATTCAACTCAGCATAGTTCAGTGCTTTCCATGTAGAGCAAGTGTGCTGGTCCGATAGCATTGAGGTGAAGCTTTTCTCTCTCTTCATTTATCCCAATACAAGAAACTTTGCATTGTTTTCTCTACCACAGCAACACTGGGCCTTGAGTTGCATTTTTCAGCTCTGATCTGGATGTTTGGCATTGTGTAGACAGCCTCAGTGCTGTTCAAGGAAATGGGGAACAAAGACAAACAGCTTAGAATGGGGTGCCACGTTGCATTTGCCTAACATCCATGATGATGGATCTAATCCTACGTCCACACCCGAGGCCATGTGCATAACGTCACTAGAGCCACATGGTCATGAACTTGTCAGCCCTACATGAAACCACCGCAGACAGGGGACGTCCTAAAAGTGAGCTCAGCATGGCACAAAGGCACAAAGGACGGTCACCCTGTCTTCAGCTGTGCTCACCCTCTCAGCAATACCAGGAGCAAGGGCAGTTGATGTGAAGCCAAGCACCCTGACGTCACCGGTCACCGTGGAGTGTGAAAGACAATATGCACACGGGAATAAAAATAACCCCCACTGACCCACCCTCGCACCCCGGCATCCGCAGGCCCTTCGGACTTGACTGACTCTTAAAGCTAGAGACTGTCAATAATAAATGGAAGCTTGGATTTCCCCATCGTTCTCATCTGGTTCCCCCTTTGCTCTCCCCCCTTCCTTTCCTCCATTTTAACAGCTCTAACCAGGGCGACATCAAAAGCCAGCTGAGGCTCCTCGGGGTGATGGGCGTGAGTCACACCCGAGGGACAGGTGAACACACAGCCACGTTATAAGCAAAGCTTCCAGATGCTGCAAAATGCTCCATTCCGTGGACGCCGGGTATAAAAAGAAAGCCGCAGGTCTGTGAAAGCAGCCCAGGCACAGTGCGGCGTGGTGGTGCTCAGAGCCACACGGCGCGGTCCCCAGGAAAGCCAGAGCTCAGCGCCAGGGAAAGGATGGCTGCAGAGACAGTTTTGGCCAAAGCCGGTGCAGAAAAGGCTCTGCACAGCCTGCTCCTGAGTGCAGGGGCGGACGTGGCTGCGGGGCCACAGGCAAGAGGTGGGAAGCCAAGTGCAGGCAGCCAGAGCCCCGCCCAGCATGGGGTGAGCTGGGCATCAGTGTCCGGCCGGGGCTCCTCAGCAGCGGAACTGGTTTTAATCCGTGCACTTTATTACTTCGTTTTTCAATTGCTCAACTCTGCTAGGTTGTATTGTTGCTTTAAAATGATTGGTGAGAGTTTCCAGCGAAGTGATCAGTTTTGAGAGGGAATCCCGAGTGGGCGACTTGGTTGTCCTTACTTGGGGGAGTGAGGAGTAGCACAAAGGACGGCAGGCATTGTTCTTGTGAATCTCGTATGACCTCTGGGCCTGCTGCCACACAGCTCCCTTCCTCATACACTCATGTTCCTATGCACGAAGGGATCCCACAGGTCAAATTGACATGTCTGTCTGTCAGGCGCACAGCCTTACATCCGTGATCTGTAAACTCAGTTGACTCTACCTAAAATTTAAGCCCGTAAGCTCTACCTAGAAATTGAGATCATCAATAAACAAGTCCTATATTCATCTGAATTCTTTCCTTCTCCTTCAGAACCTCCTGAGTGCAGACCACCCTCATCTTCTGCTAGACCACCACAAAGGACTACGGCTGCCTCTTCTGCCTTCTTTCCCTCCCGCCTTCTGCTGTCCACACGGAGTGAGGGTGGGCTTTTAAAAACGTGACCCAGGATGATATTGTCTTACTTTAAGCCCTGCAGCGAGAGAAATCTATGAATCAAAGAGACTAAAGCAAAACATCAGCCAGTTGCAATAGTTACAAATAAGGTCTGAACCTTATTGGACCCTGATTTGAACAAACTAAAATAAAAATTAGACACACATTCAACTGTCAAGCTGAAAGCCGGGCCTGCGGCTCCTCTAGCCTCATCTCCAGGCTCCTCCTGGGTCCCGGGCCCAGCATCTTGGTTTCTTCAGCCTCCTCCCACACAGGCAGGCTTTCCTGGCCTCTGGCCTTTGCGCTTCTCTTCCCGGGCCTGGAGCACGGATTCTCCCGAAGGTCACAGGCTGGAGGTTTCACAGCACGGAGGCCTTGTCTCAGTGCTGCCTGGAGGTTCTCCAGAGCCACTCCCTGTCCTGCCTCTCGTCACCCTGCCTGGTCCCCGTCTGAGGTGTTGTCCAGGCCTGCTCATTCAGGCCGGCCTTCCTGCAGCAGCCCCCAGCTCCCGGCAGACAGCTGGGCCTGCTCTGAGCCTGGTGCTTGATGGGCATTCAGGAAATGCTCTTTGGATGAATGAATAACTGTGGCCATCCCCGTGACAAAGCAAGTCCTGTCCTGTGTGTGGCGAACCTTTCGCTTTTCTCTCTTTTCGAAATCAGATCACAGGGACCGAAAGAAATGGTCGATTATCTTCTTATTCTCTCCTCTCCCTCTTGTCTTTCTCTGAAAATTGAAAAGGGAGAAAATGCAAAAGACTAACTATGCAGCACCTGCCTCCAGGCCAGACTCCTGTTAGTGGCAAACTGTAGAAAGTAGACAACTGGGGGGTGGGAGGTAAAGACAAGAAGAACCCCTCCAGCTCTCTTCCTTCTCCCTTCTTGGTTCTCATGACCACGACCCAAAAACCCCAACCAGGTTGCCGACAAGGGCCGACTGGTCAGGGAATATACCTAGTAATGAACATCGGTTTTCCCCTTCCAACCTCAGAAGCATTTCACTGTTTTTTTTCCTTGTTCTTCAACTTCATAATCCCTCACTCCAACCATGGCCTTCTGCCTCCTCCCCAAGTGGCTTCTTTGTTCTAATGCAGGGTCACATCAAAGCAGTCGCTTTTGATGTTCTACCAAATACCATTAAAAATAAAACATATATGTTACTACAATTTTGTGTCCCATCAGTCAGCCGCAGAGGACACATTTTGCCTAAGGGGACAGAGCCCTGGAAGCCAGGGGGTTAAACTCATGTTTAATTTGCTCACAGATGGATGCACTGGCTTTTCCTTTATCTGAGAAGCCCGCATCCATAGGACTGCAATAACAAATATTCAGGAAGCTGCATTCGCTGTGAAATTTAACAAAGGGAATTAGCCACAGTACGTGAACAGTAACTTTAAATAGCAGAAGTGACAAAGAGAACTGTGGCTGATAAAAGAAAACCGGTAATTACAATATTAGTACCCTTTCCACATTAAGTTTCTAAACTATATTAAAAGGTTGTTCACAATTCCACCCTTCCTTTCTCCCATCAAAATAGAGCAAAATAAAATATAATAGAGACAAATTGCTTTTCTGGATCATTTGTATGAAACAGCACAATCAGTGTAAACTATTCTTACACATACTATAATTTCTAATAGTAAAAATTAATTTAAAAATATTTTTAAAAAATCTTCAAATATTTTTATAGAGACTATTTTACCAAGCCAGCCTCAAGGGAGGAAGAGTAACAAACCTCATTTTTCTCAGCCTTCTTCCAGGAGAAATGGACTATAGCTTTTCTCTTTAATATTTAATCTAAACTTTATTAATTTTTTTTTTTAGAAATGAAAAGATTCTGTGTCTAATTTATGCTCACCTCCAGGATTTCTGGAAAGCCCTGCTCCCCTGTGATGTAAGGCTCACATAAAGGACTGCATTACCTTGAGCCTTCTTTATGATCCTTTTAGTTCAGCCATATTTTTGTTTGTTTGTTTCATAAAACAGTGGTCAGAAGCAAGCAGCCACACTGAAGCTGTCGCACAGTGCAAGAGCACTGGGGAAGGGAAAGCAGAAGAATGGAAGCTCTGAGCTGCTGGGATTCTGCTTGCGACCACCCAGCTGGCGAGAGCGAGCGCAGGAGGGCGCTTTTCCATCATGGCGGCCTTAGCAGTAAGATGCACGGAGTCACCCTCATACACCCGCACCAAACCTGCTCCTGTTTACCTGATGATGCCTCTCCCTCTTAGCTGAGCTCAGATGTCGTCATGTGAGCATCCTGGCATAAGTGGAATGAAAATCAACAAGAAGCAGGGAATGTTCAGAAACATTAGTGACTTGAAGGAGACAGGGTGCACCTTCAATCCCGTGAAGGCCTGTCAATGGGAGATAAAGTAAATGTATTCATTCTGTATGGTTCTAGAAGGGCAGAACTAAGACCAACAGGTAGAAGTTGCATGAAGTTTCATGACAAAATATCATGATTCAATAAAGAATGTTCTTACAAACAGTTACATCTGCTCAAAGGGGGAAACGGGTTTTCTTGTAGAGTGGATAGCTCTTGGTCTCTGGCCGCACTCCAAAGTCATGGGTGGGTGATGCCCTTGTCAGGGATGCCATGGGAAGGGTCTGTCATGGTGTCAACCAGACATAAGATGACCACATGGAGAGATTGCTGCCAGTCCGCTGAAATTCAGCATCTGCCAGCCATGGTAGAGAGTAGTCACTGAGCAATGGTTGCCCTGCTGGGGACGCCACTTCTCAGCCTCATTTGCACGTAGTTGGGGTCTGGTGACTAGCCTTGAACACAGGGAAGTGAGCAGAAGGAATGCTTGCCATTTCCAGGCTGTGGTGGCTAGGAGGATTTTCTTTCTCTTCACCTTTCTTCCTCCATCTGTGGTCTGGGGGATGTGAGGACTCTCGGGTCGCTGGTGGAAGATGCAGTCCCAAGAAGAAGGAGGCTCAGAACTCAGACGCTGCCCACTGTCCAAGAGCACCTGCACTTGGCGGATACAAAAGCCAGCATGAAGCCAGTACAACCTGGGAGCTTATTTCTCACAGCAGCCGCCAATACCTAACCTAGCACATTCATGGGATTCCCTTCCAAATGTGAGGAGGCCGTTTGTTCCAAGTAACTATGGGTTATTCCTGGGATTTATGGATTACATAGCAATTCTAGGAATTTCTGTCTCTGGGCATTGATTTTCCCCAGAACAAATGGTTCTGAATCTGTTTTGTTTCAACTCTAATTAAGGCCCTTTGTTCTGGGCACTCTAGCCAAACCTCTATCTGTTAATGGAAGACAGAGCTCAGTGGGTGAACCGTCCCTTCTCTTGCTTTCTGAGCTGTTTTAGAGTAGCCTGTCCTTCTTGGCCACTGCTGGGGACACTCAATTACAGATGATTTTGAGAGACTGAGGCTACAGGCAACAAAAGGAAGCCCAAATGGACCACCATGATAATTTCTGCATTGGGCAAGGGAGAGGCACATAACCCAGAAGCCAGGAACCAGGAATTTTCCCGAACAACAGCTCAGGATAGCTGTCTCCTCTGACTTGCCAAGGCGCTCAGAGGCATGGTCTGTGAAACTGGATTTTGCATACATCATTCTTTTTCCCCCTTTAAAGGATGCTTAATTTCCATATAACTGTGAAGGCCAGAAACATGCTTAGGACCAAAATAGCATCGATGGTGAATGCACCTAACCTTGGTTAAGCATTCGCATCATTAACTATGCTGTGTGGCCATTAAGTATTAATGTATTGAAGTTGTTTGGGTTGAAAATATGGGTCGCCTTTTGTAGAGTAGGAGCCTGAGGCAACAAGAGGCTAATTCTTTGTCAGCGACCATGTCAATCCACGGCAAAACTCGGCTCAGAAGCCGGCGTGTTTATTTCCCTTGCTGCGCTCAGTTGGACTCAGAGAATGTTAGTGCTGAAAGATCAAACCTTCATCTCAAGCCAAATTCCTACAGAGGGAGGGGAAGGGATGGACAGCCAGCTTGTTTCTCTGTTGTGTGCTTAGTCTAATCTGTACATACACACGGATCCGTATTTAGACCATGTCTGTGAGGCGCACTTTGCATCCAAAGTAGCTTATGGACGTCGCTACGAAATGCTACGGAGCGAGAGGCTAACCCCAAGTTATTTTCAGTTCTCTTTGCTCCCATAAATCTTCCAGGGAAGAATCTGCCTGCTCCAGAAACGGATGCTGTCCGTCAAGGACACAAAGTGTCTGTGTCTGTCCCCTGGGAGGGGCCTCTGTCACACTGGCAGGCAGAAGCATAACTCATGGAAGCCTGATGGGTCAATATTGTCAATATGGTTTTGAGTTTGCACGCGGCTTTTCTTTGACTAAAGAGATGGCTATAATGTGTAATTAAGGCTTGGAAAATAGTGTCAGCATTTTTTCCTTAGAGAAAGGGTGAGGGGGGCAGTAGCTAGAAGGGTCAAACTATGTGGGTCAAACTCTTGGACTGTCTGTTGTGCTAGCCCCGTGTGGGGTGGTGACTCCGGGCAGGGCTGCACAGCTAACTCGGAATGCGCGCGGTGAAGAGACCCTACTGCTACTGCCTCTTAGAAGAACCTAGGAATTCAGAATTCATTGCCCTGAGAATCACTGAGCCCAAAGTCACTAACTGCTCTGTGAGCACTGTTGTGGCTGCCACCTAACCCCCCCACCGCCTCCCTGAGAACACCCGATGGTCTGGCAGCCTGTGCCCGTGTCCTGGCGGCACAGCCAGCTGTGGCTCTGTGTGGCTGCCAGTACCAGGGCCGCAGGTCCAAGGAAGAGCCAGAGCCCTCCTCGGGTACATCTCTCTCCACCACGTGAAGACGGTCCCGAGGTGGCTCTGCTCTGTGGGAACCTGTGAACGTGTGGATGGAACTGTCGGAACCCTTCCTAATTTCCCCCTTGGATCTGGTGACCATGTGGACACCCATTCCCCTGGCTCCCCCTAGTGGCCCGTGGGACCCCAACCCGGATTTTGCTCCCTAACTCCATGTCCTGTCTGAGAAGTCCCTCCACCCTGACAAGCCGCTTTCTCCAGGCTCCTCCAGTTCCACGCCCTGGGGACATCCTGGGCTGCACCAGTGACTGCTTCCAGGGCTCAGCACAACAGGAAGCTTGCTCTTCTCTGCTGAATTGGACTTCCTGCAGGGGCCTGGCCGGGGCTGCTTGCTGCTGTGCTGGGCCGGGGTTTCCTGGCTGGCGGGGAAGTCAGAGGAGCAGCAGATCCGGCCTGGGCAGGGCCAGCGACAGAGCCTCCCACCTCCGCCCTCCCCGCCCTGGACTGAAGCGCACACCATGTCCCAGAAGTTGTCGCAACACATTTTAATCCGCAGAGTTCTCAAAAAACATAGCAAGTAAGACCACCATCCGTGAAAGGAGCCAAGACCACCACCACCGCACCCTCCCTACTGAAGAAAGGACTTAGGGGCTCCCGAGCCCTCATTTTGCAAGGATTAGAAGTCACTTAAGTTTAATTTTCCTCTTGTGTTCTATAATTTTCATCAAGGAAATAGGGATTGTCTTGAACTTTTAAGATGTGACTTAAAGGATTTTGGTAGGTTAGGTGGACGACGTGGGAAGAAGCACTTTGGGGTGGGGTGGCCTGGGAGCTCTGGGTCTGGCTCCCAGCTAACTGGGTCACTGTGTGGTCCAATTGTCTGCCCTTGGTGTCTTCATCATAAGGTCCCCACCTGAGAATCCCGTGACGATCAGGGGCGGCAATGCCTGGCCCCACTCAGCTTGGGCCCTGCCCTGCCCTCCACGTGACTACAATTTTAAGAGTGACCTGAACACTCAAATCACGTGTGGCTTGATCTCTAGTTTTGGCACGTTTAAGCTTCATGATTTGGACAAAGGCAAATGAATTTGATTTTAGAAATGTCGGGAAGGCGGTCCTGTCCTGAGCACTCCCCCCACCCGCCAGCTCTCAGTGTTTACGGCTGATGCAACTGCTGGAAATCAGAGGCTCCGGGAGCCGCATGCCTGCACAGTGCCGTCACGGCTGGGCTTTATTTGTAGACAGCTGATGAATTCTGACCCCAGTTATCTTGGAGGCTTGTAAGTGGCCTGTGTGAGACGGGTCTCGGGCTTCAGCCCAGTTCCTAGAGGACAGGTGTCCGCAAAGAGAATGTTGGCACTGGTCTTGGAAACTTGTGGGGAGACCAGGCCTTGCGTGGTCCACGGGCCCTGAAGACCTCCCAACCCAGGGAAGGGCCCACTGAGGGAGGTCCACACAGAGCTCAAGGCAACGAAACAAACGGGCTGCAAATCGACGGTGGAAACAGTGCACATGGGTGGTTTCCAAAGCTGGCCGGTCTCCGGTCTTTCATAAACACCAGACGCGGTGGTGGGAGATAGGCCCTGGAAACAGAAACCACGGCACTGAACTTGGCACCGGTGATGACATGTTGACTATTCAATCTGTCCATGGAAAGGCACCTCACAAAAACCTGTGTCCCTGGGGGCAGGGCTCAGGAGCCTCCTCAGGAGGGCCTGGTGTGTGTGTGGGGGGGCTCCAACTTGCCTAGGTCGCTCCAGTGATGGCCACGCTTCCTTTGCCTGTCCTGGCCACCTCTTGTGTGACCCTCCCTGCTCCATCTCTGAGAGCTGAGGCCCCACATTTTCCTCAGGGCGAAATCACACCAACCTGTCTTCCTCGGGGAGAGTGGCTGTGCCGGGAAGCCAGGCTGGAGGGCACGGTTACCAAATGTGTCGGAAGGGGAAAGGCATCTTGTCTGGTTGATAGAAGATGGTATGCTGCAGTTGTCCCCTCGCAGGTCTTTCTTGTTGTCCCTGTACCCTCACAGGTTACAAGGAAGGTGCCCCCAGGAAACAGCAGAAAGCTCTGCGGTGACTGGTGACTTGTGTCTCCTGACTCCTTCCGTGAGTGTTGGGAACCTGAATGCACATTTAAAATAAAGCCAGTTTAGGGGAAGGACAGTGACCGACAGAGGTTTAGAAATGATCCCAACCAAGGAAGAGAGGGCTACTGGGCCAGGAGAAAGGCAGGACGTCGGCAAGCACTCCAACGCGTCTGTGCTCCCCAAGGGCCTGGGCAGGCCTGGGCTCCAGCCGCACCTCCCTCTGCTCAGCCAGGGCTCCCACAGTCTGGGTGGTGAGGCCCTGGGAGCTCTCTCTCTTGCTTGGGGGGTGATTGCTCTCGGGGCTGTCTTTGGCTTGGCACACTGCTGGGAACAGAGCACCCAAGAACCGTGGTGCTTGTCAGGCACTGGTGTCACTCAAATATGGAGACGTGGCAGCTGAAACACCTTATGAAAATAGCATGAAAATGTGCAGCGAGCCATAGATAAACAGGGAGCGACAGCCAGGGAGCCGAGCTAAGCACGGCTTTGATGTCGCATGGACTACTGTAGGTTTAAGGACCTCGTGCTCCTGAGAGCCTCTTTGGAGTCAGCCGACACTGCCCAGCGACAGCCTGGATCCACTTTCCCTCACTCCTCCTGGTGACAGCTGTTGTCTCTTGACTCAGAGGAAAGCCATTTCTCTGCCCTTGCAGGCTTCGCAGCCCTTTCCTGGCAGGACTCCTGCAATCGTCCCCACCCCCGGGGCGGCAGAGGACGAGGCCAGCCTGGGCCGGGCCAGGCTCTCCTGAGGTTCCTGGGTCACTTGCCAGCTGGTCCCAGGACTCTGCAGCAACGTCCTATTTTTAATCTCTGGTAACCCGGGCTTGCTCTTGGTTGGCCCCGCTGGGAAACAGAGGTTCGACTTGACTTGTGTAATGAGGGTCCTGGAGGAGAAGGGTCCACGCGCCAGCAGAGCTTGCAGAAGGAAGGCATGGGAACCTTCATCGTGGCTGAGCTGGGCACTCCAGCTACACCCACACAGCTGTTGTCCACTCAGAGAGAAAACGTCCTACCCCAAATGGCTGCTGAAAAGGGCTTAGGTTTGATAAGAACTCCATACCTTCTGTGATCTTAAGATAGCGTGGATGTCACACAGCATGGGGGGGGGGTGTCAGAGGCTGTCTCCTTTCTGCAACATGTTCAACCCTGGCTTCAGGCAGACCTGGTGCGGGTCTTAATGGACCACCCTGCTCAACCAGCTCAGCTCCCGGGTCCAGGAGCGCCCTCTTGTGGTGGGAAGAGCTTCAGGGGATTGACTTTTTCTTCTTTATTTCTTCACTTCTTTCTCTCTTTATTTCATTTCTTCTTTTTTATTTT
This sequence comes from Tamias sibiricus, assembly GCA_025594165.1. Classification (NCBI taxonomy): domain Eukaryota; kingdom Metazoa; phylum Chordata; class Mammalia; order Rodentia; family Sciuridae; genus Tamias; species Tamias sibiricus. Next base: position 147,185,265 of record CM046666.1, read on the forward strand.
CTTTTAGTAACTTAAAAGTTAGGTATATTAAACATTAACAAGATTTCTGTTTTTTTTCTTGAAGTTTTGGGGTGAAAAATATTAGTTCTTAGTTTTAATTGCGGTTGTAGAAAGTGAGAAAAATTGATGGTACTAGTATTACTATTGTTGTCATTATAATCACTGTATGAAAGTCTCACCGAGTTGCATTTAATCCTCCAACCTGGACACCAAATCTCTTCATTGGTCTTTTGCTTTTAGGATTCTGTCTCCTTACTCTTATTTAACTGTGTTAAAAATTAAATAAAATTTTGTTTTGTTTTTATCTTAGTTCAGAAAACGTTAAAAGCTGCCCTCGAGATATATTGAAAGGCTGAATCTTTTACAGACTAGGGTCTAGGCTCTTTATTAACACAGGTTCCCTCCAGGAGCAACTCTGTCCATCTCCCAGAAGGTCCTTCCCAGCTTGGCCCTTGGTGGAGCCTCTGCTTCTTAAATTTTCTAGCATTTGGGCTGGGATTGTGGCTCAGTGGTAGTGCGCTCGCCTAGCACGTGCACTGCCTGGGTTCGATTCTTAGCACCACGTAAAAGTAAAACACATTGTGTACAACTAAAGCAAATAAATAAATATTTTAAATTTTTTTTCTAGCATTTGCAGTTCACGTTATTTTGCATCTTTCATCCTTGAAAACGCCTACCTGTGCCTACCTGTCCCTCGGACTCGACTCCTCTCCCATGCCGGGTTCCCTCTGGTTTACGGCAGCAGTGACTACAGCCATGGGGATATGCGTGGACCTTGCACCTGGTTTCCAGGTGGGGAGGAGGGTGGTCTGCTCAGAAGGCTGATGCAGGTGGAAATGACATAAGCAGGCGCTGGAATACCCTCTGCCAGATGGACAGCTCTGCCCTTGGCCCCCGTTTGTTCTGTTTATTGAGATGTAGGTCATGGGTCGTGCATTAACCTTGCGCACCTGCGTGGCTTGTTACACTGTTCTAAGCTGACAGGTTCTCGAACGGGGGATCAGAGAACTGCAGTGTCTCTCAAATCTCAACTGTCCCCACACGTTCTCTCAGGACAGCGCGACCCTGACGAGCGTCTCCAGCCTCCTCCGCGGTGCTCCTGTGTGGACTCTGCTCGCTGGCCTCTCCCTTCCTCCGGCCTCCAGAGCCGAGATGTGGCTGGGCCGCCACCGGCGCTTCAGGACTGGCCACGCCGCGTGCCTGCTTGGCAGGTCCTTCCGCCCGGATGGCCCCGGACCACAAGAGCACCCTGCCTTTCTAGCCTCCACCCTGGAGGCTCCACCTGAGACCACAGCTGTCTTGGTGGTTTTCTTCCTCCGAGGGTGTGAGCTCCAGGGCGCCGGGGGCTGTGCACAGGGCGTGGGCGTGCATGGAAGGAGCGCGTGTGGAAGGGGGGTGCGCGTGGAAGGGGCGCAGGTGGAAGGGCGTGGGCGGTGCATGGAAGGGGGCGCAGGGGTGTGCGTGGAAGGGGCGCGGGTGGAAGGGGTGCGCGTGGAAGGAGCGCGGGTGGAAGGGCCGCACGTGGAAGGGGCGCGGTGGAGGGGCGCGCGTGGAAGGAGCGCGTGTGGAAGGGCCGCGCGTGGAAGGGGCGCGGGTGGAGGGGCTGTGCGAGGAAGGGCCGGCGGGTGGAAGGAGCGCGTGTGGAAGGGGTGCGCGTGGAAGGGGCACGCGTGGAGGGGGCGTGCGTGGAAGGGCCGTGCGTGGAAGGGCCGCGTGTGGAAGGGGCGCAGGTGGAGGGGGCGTGCGTGGAAGGAGGGCGTGTGGAAGGTGTGCGCGTGGAAGGGCCGCGCGTGGAAGGGGCGCGGGTGGAGGGGCCGTGCGAGGAAGGGCCGGTGGGTGGAAGGAGCGCGTGTGGAAGGGGCGCGTGTGGAGGGGGCGTGCGTGGAAGGGCCGCGGGTGGAAGGAGCGTGCGTGGAAGGAGCGCGTGTGGAAGGGGCGCTGTGTGGAAGGGGCGCGCGTGGAAGGGGCGCTGGTGGAGGGGGCGCAGGCTTCCCACTGGAGGAGCCCAAGGGCAGCGGGCGGGAGCAGGGTCCGCCCAGCTCCTCTGGCCCACATAGCGCTGGGCAGCACAAGTTGTCTGGAGTCCCTCTGGGTCTCAGGCTCCCTGTGTGACACGCGGGACAGCCGTGGTTCCTTCGCGTGTTAATCTGCTCCTGCTGTGGTGACCAAGGACTGGGCTTTCACAAGGGCATTCCCATCGGGCTCTGGGAGCTGGAAGTCTGAGCTCAGTTGCAGGCATGCGCGTGTGCACGGCTCCTCTGGCCTGGCACCAGTCGGATTGCATAGGGGCTACCCAGCGACCTCAATCAACCCCAATTACTTCTTCAAAGCCCTGTCATAGTCACATTCCGAGGTACTGGAGGCGAGGGCCAGGGCAGATGACCTCGGGGACACCCTTCAATCCCAACCCTACATCACAGGGTGACACCCCGTGCCTGCTCAAGCCCAGGAGAGGTTTCACCGGGACACTTGGCTCAGTTTAAGCCCAGAGCAAGGACCGAGCAGGGTCCCCAGCGGCTCCTGTCTGGATGTTGTGGTCGATTCGCCCCCAGGCAGTGGCCCATGGTCTCCACTGCGTGTGCACGGCAGTGACCACACGCGATCTTTTTCCATAACCTTGTATCTTGTCACCTCGAATGATGTGACGTTTGTGTCCTGGGGCAACTCTTACCCTTGTTGTGCATATTCTCCAAGCACATGTTAAGTTGAGCAGACCCTTTACAGTGACAGGTTGGGTTAAATGGATTGAAATGAAACCACAGTGCTCTTCTGTCCATGTGCGCTAGAGGGTGCAGGAGGGGAGGGGCAGGGGAGGGAGGGAAGTGGGCAGACTCCCCCATCCCTGAGCCCCCTGTCCTCTCTGCAGAGCAGCGATGGCCCTGGCCAGGCAAAGCCGCCTTCTCTCAGCCTCAGTGTTCTCCTCTTTACACGCGAGTTCCCGACCTGTCCTGAAGTTTCTTGGCGGCTTCAGAGACAGCGCAAATGACCTTCAGGACAGTGCTCGCTCACAGAGGTGCAAGATTCTCACAGACAGTGGGTGGATGTGATGGTTCCACGTGTTTTTCCTGAATCTGTCCCCTCGGGCGGGTGGTGAGCTTCTTCCTAGCTCTGCCTCCCCCGCCCAGTCCTGGGCTTGACGCGGTCCACCTTCCTTCGGAGGCCCACCAGGACTGCCACTAGCAAAACCTGCACCGTTTGTGAGTTCCAGAGAGTGACCTCTGTGGAGAGGTTCCCTCCTCCTGCTGGACGGCCCCTCCTGCCTGCAGGGAGCTGGGCTTTACCCCGCCTGGCCCTCAGCTGGCCCGAGGGCAGCAGAAACACAGCAAGCAGCAGAGGGCCTACTTTTCCTTGTTGACAGTTGGGAGAAGAAGCTAAATTGTCCTCCATGCAGGGAAAGAGAAGGTTACTGGTTTATGTTTCAAGGTTGTCATTTCCACCTGCGGTGAAGGGCCCCTGGACCTGAGCATGGTACAAAAGAGCTTGTAATGCGAGAATTGGGAGGGGTTGGTTTTGCCTTGGAGTAGAACTCACATTCACCCCACCGTAGAGTGTTTGCGACTGTCGCCTTCTTTAGGAAGCAGAGGCGCTGCACTATGTACGGGTTTATTGATACTGATGGGCCAGGCACTGGGGGGCCCAGAACGGGGCAAGACAAAAGCCAAGCAACAAAAGAAAAGGAAAGGAAAGTTCCCTGCCTTCACGGTTCTTCCGCTGGGAGAAAAGTGCACCCTTACTGCAATTTAGTTCTCCGGCTTACCTCTGATCACAGGCCCAACACCCTCTAAGACCTGGACTAGTCTTCCCTTCTTTCTTCTCTCCTAAAGACTCGGCTTTCATATCCAGCAGGAAGAGCCTCAACCGGTGTTTGTGAATTGTATTTGAACTTGCTCTCCAACTTCAGGTACCAAACTATAGCGGTCAGTCTCTGTGAGGGCAGAAGCCCACCCCCGACACCTTCCTTAGCTCTTGGCGGTAGCAGGTTATCTCAGACTCCAGTACAGGTGTTGCCTCCACCTGGAATTGAGCCTCTCCTTACCATGCCTGCAGGCTCCGCGAGTTCTGTGATTACTTGACACGCTGGGGCGCGCAACAACGTGGTCTTCATTTAAAAAGGTTGAGACCCTGAGGAATCCTGGCCTTTTGTGGGTGCTTGCCCAGATAACACGATCCCTGCGCAGTGTTTTCCTGACCACTGATGAAAAGCTCCGTTTTCCCGTGAATCTGAAGTGCCCACGGTGCCACGTGTGTGCCAGGGGAAGATGAATTTCTGAACAGAATTTGTTGAATAAAAAAACATCAAATTGTAGGAATGGATGATGCAATTTAGGAAGAGAAAAGTCAGTGGAAAGTTATTTTATATTTGCCTGGAAGTTGAAGAGAGAATTTAAAATTGTATGGAGCCCCCAAGGCGCCCATTAATAGCCTATTTCATGTGTTTGAGTCTTGCAAAGTGAAGATATTATGCTATAGAGTCTCCTAAAATTAAGGAGATGTGGATAAAAAATATCACGTGTGATTTACACGTCCTTTAGTTTTTCCATGAAGCCTGGTTTTTAAGCCTTGAAGCCTTTCTGTTATTTTCTTGCTCGTATTGGTGTCCAGAGAGAGATTTGCCTACATTTTAACTCGTGAGAACATTATTTTTTCCCCAGGCCAGAAAACATACCAAATGGTTGGATGTTCTTGTTTTCCTACCTCTAGAAATTCTTGGTGAAATTCTCTCTTTGTTTTCACAATTTATGACCTCAAAGACAGATAAATGTGGGGGAAATGTTTCCAGGGTACTTCTTCACCTTGTAGGAACAGTGTGAACTCAGGACCCAAAAGACCCCTCGGAAGGCCTGATGGCCCTCTCCTGAGCCTCCGATCCTCTAAGCTTTGCCTTTTTCTCGTTTTCTATTTCTCCTTTGAGGGTAGCCCTCTTCCTCACCCCGGGCAACTCTTCCGCTTCTCCTCTCACGGGGACGTCTAGCTGGAAGCAGTCCAGGTGTTTGCCGTGCCACTCTTTGTGAGCCTTGGTAGACCAGCTTTTCTCAGTGTCCCTCCTGGACACTGCCTGTCGGTCACTGATCATGTGTATGTCCACTTTAACTGAGGGTTCAGAACAGGAATTTTCTAAACCTTTCTCTAAGCTGAGATCATGAATTTTTTATTGATTCCTATGCTTTGGCCAAATTCCACTTTTGTTCAGAACTTCCCTCCTTCTGTGTCTAATTCAAAGTGTGCAGCATAGAAGAGAAAAGAGCAAGGGTAACAGCGGCTGAAGCAGTCCGCCTCAGCCACGGAGGAAACCCACCTTTACAGAAATCTCAGAGTAGAAGTTGAAAGGACTTTAGTCTTGGCTATCCTAGTTTGTTTATGCTTTTGGTATCAAAGATGCTGCCTTCATCTGTCTTGTGTTGCTATACTGGAATAGCACAGGCTGGGCAACTTAAAAAGGAAGGAAATTTATTTTTCATGGTTCTGGGAGCTGGAAGTCCAATAGCAGGTTGCTGTCTTATGACAAGGGTCTCAGTGTTGTGTCATTCCATGGCAAAGAGCAGGAGAGTGCCTAAGAAAGAGCTAGAGAGGGCCAGACTCACTTCTGCTCTTGTGATAGTGCACCCAGGACCTTGATAAAGACTTTCAGGCAGAGCCCTCATTGACCTGATCACCTCTTACAGGTCCCCCCTGTCACCTGTTGCATTGAGCACTAAGTGTCCAACACATGAACCCTGAGGACAATCTCAGACCACAGTGGATGCTTATTCACATCCAGGCTCTGCCATTTCATAGGCATGAAGCCACCAGGAGCCATTCATTCCCACTTTGCTTCTCCTGCTTGGCCGTGCACCGGGACGTTGGAGCCTGCTCACCTGGGTGCAATGTGGGTCAAAGGACCTGGAGCAGGCAAAAGCCAACCGTGACATGCAGTAGACATTCTATGTGCTAATATTATCATCTGCATTGCTAGTAGAGTCAAAACGTAGGCTTCCGACAAGCTAAAAATATAGACTTATTTGTTAAAAGTTATTTTCCCCCCAGGGGAAAGTGTGGGGACCTAAAATATGCCAGGCATCATGATAGGTGCTAGGGACAAAATATATTAAAAAATCTGAGAAACACTTGAGCTGCCAGGGAGAGCATGATGACCTAGTGCAGGCGACAGATGTCTCAGCAGATGGTTATTATAAAATAAGATAGCATTAGAGCAGAAAGTGGAAGGCCACATACTTTCTCCTGTGTCTTATCATCACCTGGCAGGCACGGGGCTTCTATGGTGCATAACTGTACTATGTCATGTCTGTGATACTCTTCAGTATTTGCATGCCTTCAGGTTCTAAAAATTCTGCTACTTCAACTTGCACGTCTCATTTTTAATTCAAGAAACATTTGTCACCTGCTATAGATGTGCCCAGAACTGGAGTGTCTGTTTAGAAAGCAAGTGGGGGATGTTTCTTCCTTTAGTTCCCACCCTCGTATAGAAGGCGAATGCATGAAACTGCTAACATATTTGGGATAATGGAGGTTAAACAGTAATTCTGTCCCATGATCTAGGCCTGGTGGTGGACAGGAGGAAAAGCCACACAAACCAGAGTGTGGAGAGATTGTAGACAGCTTAGAAAGTGCGCAGCGGTAGAGCACTTAGGCGGGGCCTTGGGTTTGATCCAATGCACTAGAGGAGAAAGAAAGAATGAAAATGGGTTGATCCTTCAGAATGTGACGGTTTAATAAAACAGCTGCTTTCTTACTGCCACCACCACCGTCACCATTTCAATTCAGTGACTGCCTATGCTTTGCACCCTTTATGCAAATTTTCTCTAGCCCTTACCATGATCCTCCGGGTTGGGTACTGCCCACGTTTTACAGATGGGGAAACAGACTCAGCTGGTAAGCGTCAGTGCTGGCACTCAAACCAATCTGTTTCTCCCCCCAGCATGTTTTCACTTGGGTACACACTAATGCAACCTCAGTCCAGGGGAGAGAGACAGTGGCCCTCAGGTAGGAGTGCGGGATGGGGAGGTGGGAGTCGGGCACTGCAGAGGGAAGGGGCAAAGCCAGGCAGGCGAGCTTGCAGATGTGAACTTGGGTGACAGGAGAGAAGCGCTGATGTGTCCAAGGAGTGCTGCTGCGGGCCTCAGAGATACGTGGGCTTTCTGATAGAGCTGCCTATCTGATTGAAAATGTTCAATTGTTTGGATGAAGACAGGCGACGCGCTTCTCAAAACTGGTACAGATGCTGCAGGTCCAGCATGAATATGTTGGATGTCAGAGTCAGGGGTTCCAAAGAGGCAAAAATGTGGAAAATGTGCTACATCTAAAAAAAAAAAAAAAAAAAAAAAAAAACCGACTTAATAGAGTAATTGTAAAAATCAAAAAAAAAAAAAAAAAAAATCCTGCTGCAAAAACGCAGAGGAGAAGACACACAGCCCAACAGCCAGCCAGATGTGTGAGAGCTCAACGGCTCTGCCAGCCCTTGACGTCAACGAGACGGGAGGGCTGAAGGGCAGCTCTGCGTTGGCTGCTCCTGTGCACGTGGAGGCTGCCGCAGGGCTGCGCGTGCTCAGAGGCAGGCTCCTGATCGCTTGGGGCACTCAGGTCACCGCGCACAGGAGCAGTGGCGAGGACTGGGACTTTGGATCTGGACGAGAGAGGACCAGCAGGGAGAGGCTGCCTTCCCGGGATTCTTGCAGACCACCAGGGGGAAGATGGATTAGAGTCATTCCGAGAGCTCCAGGGGGCAGGACTGGCTTCAGTGAGGAAAATCATAGAGAATTACTTTCAATTCCTTGCAGGAAGAAGAATGTCCTAACAATTAGCGCTGCCCGTGACTGAATGGGCTGCCTCATACAGTCGTAATGAGAACCGTGGCCTGTGAGAAGATTTGATTACCAGGCGGTGCTCAAGTGCTGGACGTTATTTCTATTTCCCTTTTAAGAAATTAGACATAGTCTTGAACTCTGTGGCCCGCTGTATTATGGTGTGATAATGTCTTTCTTACGTCTTATGATTGGCTTCCAGATTCAATTTTATTTTTCCCAAAAGGCAGAAACAAAGTTCTTTTTGTTGACTTAGGCAGGACGGTGTTGGGTACTTGTCTGGGAAGACCCAACATTTAGGTGTGGGAAAGGATGGAATCGCTGCTGGGCCACTTTCTTGTAAACGGAAAGCTGATGTCAAGACTGGGGACCACTCGGTCCTGCCAAGGCACATCCTGCCACTTCAAGGCAGCTGTGTGCGGCGGCGGGCGTGTCTCACCACCAGGCTCGAAGCTTCTTAGGAGAGTGGTTCTGTCTTAATATCCTTTGTATTGTCACATGTTGGACCATAGTAACATTTTTTTTTTCAATAAATGAACAAGCAATTTATCAGACATGTTCAAGTAGAATATAAATAAATAAGTTAATAAATAGAAAAGTAAATGCATCTGCGGGGCTAGAAATCGACTTATGCCCTGGGCTACTGCTGGGTCTCCAGTAAATGGCGCTTTTAATGTCGCCGAGTGCTCTTGGTTGCAGACCACACCAGGCAGCTGGCTCTCAGCGGTGGTGAGTGTGGGACAGGTCATCTCCCAGCATCCAGGTGGGAGGCTCCGCTGCAGCCGGTTCCTGCTCTCCAACCTCTCTGTTGACTTTAAGCCTGGGACAAGCCAGTGGGTTTCTCTCTGGGGAGAGGGTCCCTTCTGAGATAGTCCTTGACAGGACGCGTCCCCACCTACCACTCCTGATCTGGGCCCTGGGGCCTCAGAGGACACTGAACCAGGAAAATCCTCCTCCACAGCTTGATTTCCAATCTCAGGAGAACTCCACCCACGCCCTTATGCCAGGCCGTCTGCCTCGGCCAGGCAGGTCTTCCCAGTGCCTAAGCTGAGGTGGCAGCACTGAACTATGGCTCCTGTGACCCCCTGTGAGCTCCCCCTGGGCTCCCGTGACCCCCTGTGAACTCCCCCTGGGCTCCCGTGACACCCCCTGTGAGCTCCCCCTGGGCTCCCGTGACACCCCCTGTGAGCTCTCCCTGGGCTCCCGTGACACCCCCTGTGAGCTCTCCCTGGGCTCCCGTGACCCCTGTGAGCTCTCCCTGGGCTCCCGTGACACCCCCTGTGAGCTCCCCCTGGGCTCCCGTGACCCCCCTGTGAGCTCTCCCTGGACACCCCCTGTGAGCTCTCCCTGGGCTCCCTCTGAGCTCCCCCTGGGCTCCCGTGACCCCCCTGTGAGCTCTCCCTGGGCTCCCGTGACCCCCTGTGAGCTCCCCCTGGGCTCCCGTGACACCCCCTGTGAGCTCTCCCTGGGCTCCCGTGACCCCCTGTGAGCTCCCCCGGGCTCCCGTGACCCCCTGTGAGCTCCCGTGACCCCCTGGGCTCCCCCGTGACTCCCCTGTGAGCTCCCCCTGGGCTCCCGTGACACCCCCTGTGAGCTCCCCCTGGGCTCCCGTGACACCCCCTGTGAGCTCTCCCTGGGCTCCTGTGACACCCCCTTTGAGCTCCCCCTGGGCTCTGTGACCCCCCTATGTGTGCTCACACTTGCCTGACAAAGGCAGGGACCCCAAGTCCACGGCATGCTGGGTGCAACCTGATGTGCTCTGAGCACGGCCGGGGAGCCCCACTGACCACCCGGGCTCCGGAGATCCCAACATGGTGGACTTTGTGTTTCTTCTCCCAGGGTGACTTCTTTATTTCGTACTGTTTTCTTACTCCCAGCAACTAGTTTACATCGGCAGTGTTCTCTTTAAACCTCCCGTCACACATTGCCACCTATTCAACGTCTCGGTGGCTGGCCAGTGCCTCCCTCGGGGACCATTCTGATCATTTGTGACTTCCAGTGCAAAATGAAAACTCAGAATCTCTGGTTCCAAGATCTAAAAGGCGTCTCAGGAAATGTGCAAAAACGTAGAGCTTTTTTTCTTTTTCCACACTCACCCACTTGTTACACAACATTTGTTGTCAAATTCTATTCTAATTTTTTTTTTACTTCAAATTAGGGTACACTTATTCAAACTAGGTTTCAGATGTGTCCCCAAAGACCCATGTGATAAAGGTTTGTCATTATGCTATTTAATGACATTTGTGTTAGTAAATTTGCAGTTGCTGTAACAAATACTTGAGGTCGTTCAACTTAAAAAGAGGAAGGGCTTACTCTGGTTCAGTTTTAGAAGCTCCAGTGCATGTTGGCCCTGGCTTAGGGGCCTATGAAAGCACAGATCATCAGGGAAGCAGAGAGCGGGAAGGGGCTTGCACTGTCACCTCAAGGACATGTCCCCAGCGACTCATAGTAGGTCCCACTCCTAAAGGTGCCACCATTTCCCAGTGGCACTGAGCAGGGGCCAAACCTTTATCAATGGGCCTTTGGGGACACATCTGAAACCTAGGTTGAATAAGTGTACCTTAATTTGAAGTAAAAAAAAAATAAAATAAAATTCTTAGTAACATCAATTGTACTGTTATTACAATTTTTAATAACATCAATCGTACTGTTCATCTTTATGGTGTGCACAATGTTGAATACAGAGAATTAAGCTGTACCTCAGTCTGTTTGGGCTTTTATAACAAGGTGCCAAAACCTGGGTGGCCATAAACAGATGGCCCCACCTCCTGGCTTCTTTAATAGGAGCTCCCAGAGGTCTGTGCCGATGACCTGGTCGCCTCCGAAAGGCCCGTCTCCCAACACCATCGCCTCAGTCATGAGGGCTCGCTTGTGAACAACCTGGTGAGCCGGGGTGGCACAGCGCTCTGCAGCACTGCACCTGTGTACTTCCTGGCTCCCACGACAGTGTGTTCTGTTCTTGGAACAGCGGGGACACGGGCCACGCGGACTCCACCGCCTCACCTCACCTGCCGACACAGGCACCGCCCCTGCACCCTGCCTTGGCTTGCTGATGACTGGGGACACATGAGGAGGGACCTGTGGTTCGCCGGTTCCCCGTTTTTTTTTGAATAAGAGGTGTCTCGTTTCACTCTGCTCTTGGTCTCAGGGATTGTGTCCCCCACCCCAGTCTTTGGGGAGTATTGGCTGCCCCTGGGAAGCCAGATCTGACCTACCCAGTGTTGGCCACGCTGACGTCTTCAACCTGCTCTAAACACCGGGGACAGAGCAGGTGGCAGTCAGATGAGTGGCCTTCACACCAGCAGAGGCCTGGGGGAGGACAGGACCTTGGAGGTGAGGCTCAGGGCTGCTCCTAGTGGGTTTGATCCTTGGGTCTTGGCCTTACCTTTGGGGAATTTTCCCAATCTGTAATTTTCCCATCTGCTGGTCACTGTCTGTTTCAAGGTGGCCAGTGTGAGACTCCAACTGCGTGGCTGAAGTTTGAAACCCCGGAAGTGTGGCCCCACCTGCAAACAGCCTCAACAGACGGGGATTTGATAAGCCCAGATTCCTAGTCACACCATGTGCTGTGAGGCAGGTTTCCTTTGTATCCCAGGGTCAGGGACCACGCGAGCCCAGGCCAAGTGTGGTCTCAAGTTCCCTTGGCCATCACTGCCTTCCTACTTTGAAGGAGATGGGGGTGGGGGGGGGGGGAGGGGGGGCAGTTACACCCAATTATTTCACTCATAGACTTTTTAACTATTGTATACAACACACACACACACACACACACACACACACACACACACGCACATGCATCTGCACACACATTAGGACGGCACCAACACTTTGGACTTTTTGATATCTTGTGAATGATGAGTCCCAAGCTCATCTCCTCCATCCTTTCTCTTTTCCTTTCAAGAGATCTGGTGGAAGTGGGGGTGGGAGACGGCTCTTTCCAAGCCTCCCCTTTGAGACCCACAGCTACCCTAACAGCCCCCGAGCGGATCCCTGTCAGCCGGGGTGGTGCTCAGCTGCCACCATGATCCTGACCCTGGGGACCATGCAAGGCATCTCTATCCCCAGTCCCCAGAGCGTAGTTGCTGCCTTTGAAACAAAGATCAATATCTGTGCTGTACACAAGTTTCCATTCCGCAGGTTTGAGCCTGCCCATGAATTAATAAACTTGTTAAAGACGGAAGAAAAAAATAATTAGTTTGTTGATGTGAATTGTTCCCAGCTGGAAGTCCAGACAAAATAATCACATGGTTTTACTTGTTGACAGTTGCATTTCCTTAAATCAATTATTCTCATGACTTTCTACAAAAGCAGCTAACTGTGACTATTGGTTGTTGGAGCACCAGCTAATTGTTTTCCATCTTATTACTAATGATCCTGCATTTGCTTTCTTTTATAATATTCTCCAATCTTCTGAAATAGGAACATTAACTGACCTTCAGCTGAGGAGAAGCCCTCCTCTGCCACGCCATCATCTTAATTGAAATGCGCCTTTTGAATTTGATAAAAGAAATGGGAGAAGCATTGCTCTCTATTTATTTAGGCCAACATCAATTGGATGGAAGGGCCTCGCTCAAAGGAGAGGTCACTCTGAAGCCTGCCAGCCTCGTGTTAAGTGATGAGAAACAGAGAGCAGGAGACTCAATGATGCAAAAACCAAGGAGGGAAGCAAGGACGGCTTAGCCATTGTGGTGAGATGCACTTGACTGTGGCTTTGCCTCTGTCTACCCTGCGGAGTCACTGGAACAGAGGCCAGGGGGCTTCTGATGAGCCTCCTTGTCCCCCTCGCCGGCTCTGTGGTTTGACATTCTCGATGCCCTTGGTCCGTGGAGGGAAACTCACCCTCTCCTCCCTCGGGAAGCTTCTTCCCTGTGAGCTCTGCTGCCTGGCCTCGTCAGTTTAGCTAGGGGGCATTTCAAACATCTCTCCTCCGCGTCCTGGAGGCCGTCCCTGCCATGGAGTGCCAGTGGACCCCCCTCGTTCTTGGGCCATCTGTGGTCACAGGTTGGCATGCCTCTTCCTAGCTCAGCTACGTGACGCTCGCTGCTGAGTTTGGTTTGTCCTGTCCTGTGTTCCACATGCCACGGGAGACTGGTGGCTTTGATGTGAAAAGTTTCGTTGCTCTTTTCTTTCTTCTTTGGAATGAGTTTAGAATCAGGACTTATTTCTTGTTTTGGGCAGCTGGAGCTTCTGATGGGAGAGACAGCTCCCTGCCTAGTGTGGTTGCTGTGGCCAGGATGGCTCCCAGGGAGGGAGGCTCAGTGTCCTTTTGTTTCTAAGGAGAAGTAGCATGGTCATCTGACCTTGTGTCCTGACTGATCATAACCTCCCCGGGTGGGAAGGAGAGGAGGCTGACGCCAATGTCCCCATCTCCCCTTGTCAGCACGCGTGCCTGGGTGTGTCGTTACTTTTTCTCTTCTGATACTTAGCCCATCTCCCTCTGATGAATGGTTGTAATGAGCAGAGTTAACTCAGGGATAATTTATTTAATGAATTGTTACGGGGAAAGATGGTCTATGATGTCGAAAGACCTAAAATGCAGGAAATTATCTACTTGATTTATGAAAACTATGATTACTGTGATTTAATCATGTTGGCAGAATTACTATCCATTGTATTTGAATATGAATAAATAAATGGCCAAATTACTCAGCGTTTATTTAGTCCTTAATACACAGTACAGTTAATCCAATATCCTTTACCAACCTCCTCCTTGACTTTCAAAAACATTGCATGGAGTTTTTCAGTATTGAAGACTTGGAAGACGCTGGGGGTCTAAGGCAAGTCAGGAGAGCAGTGTGAACCTTCCTAGGAAAAGAACCTTCCTAGGAAAGAAGTGTGATTGACTTGCACTCTGGTCTCCCTGGCAACCATGAAAGGATTGCTTGTCTGTGCAAATATTTGCAAATGCAATTCACATACACAAAACACTTTTTGTGAATAAGGGTGAAGGCAATAGATATCAAAACTATTTTTTTTCATCCTTCTAGGGACACTACAATCTTTTTTCTTTTCTTTCATTCTCTTTTTTAGCCACTCAATAACAAACTGATAACAGGGGCTCCCACTGAGAAGAATTTCTTTCTTATTACAATGTATTTTGACCCGAGAATGAATTTTGAGCAAGAGGGAAACACCAAAACATTTAGAAAGCAAGACTAACTACAATTAATGGAGACCACAATGGGTTCACTGTAATTGGTGTTTGGGCCCCAGTGAACAAAATGATGCAGGATTGTATTGCTGTGTGAAAGGCCAGGCCTGGGTTCCACCAAGGTCACTGCATGGGTATGGAACTGTGCTGCTCAACTGTGACAGAATAGCATCACTTGGGCAAATCTGCATTTCTCCTTCACTCAGAATGTCTGAATGCTCCCTAGTTTCTGCTGAGAACATTCACATACTTGGTTCACAGAATAGATTGAATGTGTGGGTTCTTTCTTTTGAACTCTTCTAATGTTCACATTTTAAGACATTAAACAAAATGCAAATTTTCTAATGTTTTGTTTTATAATCTACTAGAGGTATTTTTCCAGAAGGAAAATGTACATGTTAAATTTGCTATTTGGAATACGATTAAAGACTTGTATCATTAAAAAATCTGAAATACAACACAGTTAGGTTTGCAAAAAGATCTTTCAAGAATTTCATACTTACAAATAAATACCTTTTTATACCCTTCCTATAATATTTACTTCTTTCTCTTTTACAACTGCTATTTTAGAACTTTTGTGTGTTCTTCACACTCATATTTTGTTTTTATCGACAACACATAGCATTATATTCTACTTTAAAATACTCATGTAACTTCATGTATTAAAATTCCAACACTCAGAAAATGAACATGCTTGTTGCAACTTACACAAAATTGGATAATTAATTCATTTATTACTTGTGTTTCCTGGAAATAGACATTAGTTATTTTTCCTAAGGCTGCAACTAATAGAAACCAAACATTCTGAAGAGAAACTTCCTGTGGCTTTAGATATGTGCTGTCCAAATACTGTAGATATTAACCACATGTGGTTTTCCTGTACTTGAAATGTGCCTGGTCCAAATCGAACGGTTCTGTAAGAGCAAGATGCACATCAATCATTTTGAAACTGAACATATAAAGAAACAATTAAAAAATGTCAGTTATCTTTGTATTGATTACAGGTTGAAATGATAAACTTTTTGATACATTGGGTTAAATACAATATATCATTTCAATTAATTTTGTTTTCTAAAGCTTCTCTGCATCTGTGCCTTGCATGGCATTTCTCTTGGAACACACTTGAGATTCCGCCAGATCCTTGGCTTCTCCTCCTCCTCCGTAGGCCTCACGGATGAACTGCGGGGAGTCCCCCCTGTGTTGAGTGTCTCTGCCTACGTGGCTAATGTGTTGTGTATAGGATACTCCATGATGCTGGTGGTGTTCCCGCAGCTGAGGGTCTTCTGTCATCACTCTTTCAGAAAATAGACCGTCTGTGATTGGCAGCCACAGTCAAGGCCAATCATCCTGATGCAGAAGTTGCCCAGTGCATGCTTATGTTGGGCTTGTGATTAGTAATTGTTTACATTTATTAAAAGTGGGTGCATTCAGGGAATTCATGGGGTTTAATTCCAATAATATTTCAACTCACAATTATTACAATCTCGAGTTTTAATTAAGTCTCCTGCACTTGTGTATAGCCACCCGCCATGAGAGATTGCCCGAGGAGGGACAGAAGAACACTCTGCCATTGTTTACCAGCGCAGAGTGCCTGGCATTGCTGCGACGTCTAACTCCAGCACATTGAGAATTAGCCACATATTGCTGCATGTTATGTTTATTAATTATGATTTTTATGGGTGCTCTCATAAAGAGACAGTCCCTTGCATCTAATTTTTCAGAGTCTGGGCAGCATCTTAAGAGACACAAGTGGATTTTATGTGTAGCCATATTCTTCAATACTAAATTCCTTCCGTCTTTATTCTAAAAAGTGTTTAGTTTTAACTAAGTGATATGCTGCTTAAGTCACACATTTTTTTTCAAATTAGCCACATTATAGCTAATGCATATTTTAAGTCCAGATCTCTCAATTTATTTAACACTCATCCATTCTTAAGACTTTCTCTTTGAGGCTTTTTGCTCATTTAACTATCTTTTGGAATTTTGTTCAATATTATGTACATTTATTTCCTGAAAGCAATGCATTTTATAAAATGAATTGAGAATTTTAAAATAAAGCTAGCATAACAAATGCAAAACTATTTATATATTTATGTGTCAAAAAGAAAATTAACTATAAGAGAAAAGCATTATAATACCACTCACATTTTATATGTCTTTTTTTATTCTAGCATTGTAAGAAACTTTGAAAAAGATAAAAGTGACTAAATACAAAAGGACATGTTTTACTAAAATGGATTTGTAATAGCTGATATTCTCAAGTATAGATGATATAACATTATTCACTCTTAGTCATAAGTACTGACATTTCAAAGAAATAATATATTGGGTTTGGGGACTTGCACTTCTGACTCTACGAGAGGCTTGTTGTAGATCACAACTTCCACAGACAAGTAGGAAAACCAGAGAACACAGCAAACCACCTGTGCAAAGGAACCACAGAGTTTCAGAGTCAGCCACGACTTGTGCAGTTACCTCCCAGGAGCAAGCAGTGTGGCACAGCCAGTTTACCTGGGCGACCCACCAAGGGGGCTGGGAATCCAGGTTTCTTTGGCTATAGGTAACAAAGGAGAGACAAAGAAACTGGCAGAGGTTTTTGACAACTTGTGGTGCTTGAGAGAGAGGAAAAAAAATTAGAGATGCCAGAATAATAGATGTTTAAGTGGCCCAACTCCTCAGAGGAGAGGCAACATGTTTTCCCCTCCACCAAGGTCAGATGCAGCAGAGACTGAGACTACGAGCAGAACGTCTCTGAACTGTGAGTAGAGTTTTTGGAGGACTTGAAGTCCCCAGAATATGAAGGTTAGTAACCAGGAACCAGAAGCAGGGAGGAGCAATGGTCCTAAGCCTCCTGGAAATCCTGATGGACAGTACCCTAGAACAGGGGAATAAACCAGAGAAGGGTAATTGTGCAAAAGCAAGGATGTCTTCCATTAGCTCAGCTCCTGGCTGCATGGAAGCTGCTAGCTCCTACTTTAGTTGCCCAGAGGGAAGGACAGGAGCTACTGAAGGAAAACATGAGTGTGTGCCACTGTAATTTTGGGGTACAACATTACACATAGAAATCAAATATTATTAGTCATTATGGTTTGCATATGTGGTGCTCATGTGTGAGAACATTCAGAAGTAACTGATTTGGCTATGAGAGCCTTAAACTAATCAGTGCATTACTCCACTTTAGTGGATTTACTTTGTGATAACTGTAGGCAGGCTGGGTGTGGCTAGAGAAGGTGGGTCACTGGGAGCATGCCTTTGGGGTACGTATTTTGTCCCTGGTGAGCGGGGTGCTCTTTCAGCTTCCTTGTTGCCATGTCCTGAGCTGCTTTTCTCCACCTTGCCCTTCTGCCTTCATGGCCTGCCTCACCTTGGACCTAGAGCAATGGAGTTGGCCATCTATGGACTGAGACCTCTGAAACTGTAAGCCCCAAATAAACTTTTTTTCCTCTACACTGTTCTTGTCAGGTTTTTTGGTCACAGTGAAGAAAAAAAAAAAGAAAAGAAAAGAAAAGAAAAGCTGACTCAAACACTGCTCAGGTCAAAAGACAGGAATAAATGATGAAAAACAGAAAATAAAGGCCATAGAAACTCATGCACAGGTGATCAGATTTTAGAACTGGTAAATAAGAATATTGGAATAACTATGCTGAATGCAGTTAATAAGCTAAAGGGAAAAGATGAAGAAAACATACAAAAATATATACTTTTTAGCCAAGAGTGGTGACACAATCCTATAACCCCAGCAGCTAGGGAGGCTGAGGTAGGAGTTCAAAGCCAGTCTCAGCAAAGATGAGGTGCTGAGCAACTCAGTGAGACTCTGTCTCTAAATAAAACACAAAATAGAGCCGGGGATGCAGCTCAGTGGTCAAGTGCCCCTGAGTTCTATTTCCGGTTCCCCCCCACACCAAAAAAAAAAAAAAAAAAAAAAAAAAAATCACTCACACACACACACACATACACTTTTTTACAAGAAAATTTCAACCTACTAACCAACAACAAAAACATGGAATATTTGTATTCAAAACATAACTTTAAATTAAGTTGTAGATCAGTAGAAGACAGGATTAGTAAATTTAAAGATAGGTCCACGGAAAATCCACATATTAAATTAGGGAATAAAAATTTTAAAAGATTGACAATGTAGGATAAAAGCATAAAATATACGTAAGACATCATGGAAAAAGTTTAACATACATATAATTGGAGAATTAGAACAGCGAAGAGAAAGGCAGAGGCAATATTTAAAATGATAAAGGTTGAGGAATTTCTAAAACCATTATAGATTCAAGAAGCTCTGTGTACTGTAGGCTGGATAATTATGAAGACTAATAGAAAGGAGGGAGATGTAGATAGAGAAATGGAGAAATGGGAGAGGTATGGGAAAGGCCAGAGAGAAAGGACAGTGTGACAAACTTCCTGAGATTGAATGATAGTGCTTCCTGATGGAGGCGCTTTTATGCTTTCGTGATCACTTCAATACATTTAAAGAAAGATTCTTCCTGTACCATCTGGTCCCTTTTAAGTAATAACAGTGGTTTGCACTTTATGTAGTACTTCTGTGTGCTGGGAGGGGTGCAGATTTTAAAAATGCAGCATGGGGGAAGAAAATAAGTTACCTTCAAAGTAGTGAAGATTAACAGCTGACTTTTTGATAAAAATGATGGAAGTATTAAGAAAATTGAAAGATGCTAAAATGTTGAAAGACAATAATTACCTACTTAAAATTCTGTGTCTGCAGGAGCCCTAATTAAGGAGATAGCTAAGATTGTGGATAGCTGTGAGCCAGAAGCATTACCACCCTCCATGGTCTCGTGAGACTTGGCCTGGGACATTGTGGATTGGGTCGGCACTATTTGCATGGTCTTACAAGACTTGGCCCAGGACAGTGCGGACAGGGTCAACGCCATTTTTGGGTATGGTTGGAGGAGTGTGCAGGTGTTGGAGTTGCTGTTGGAGCCGGAGAGAAACCCTAGCAGAATAAAGAGCCTGTCTGTTTCCAGTCCGCCTCTGAACTTATTCCCGTGGCGTTGTTGCTCCAAGCAGCAATCACTTCAGGCAGCAACATGTATCTATCAAAATTAAAGTTAAATAGCTTATAAGCAAACAGATGCTGATAGAATTAATAATTTTAAATATCTACACTCAGAGCTAGGGTGGTAGAGTGCTTATCTAGCATGTGTAAGGCCTTGGGTTCTATCCCCAGCATGGCCAAAAACAAAAAAAAGAAAGAAAGAAAATAAGAGGAAAAAAAAAAAGTTCTCTCAAAGGGTTCACTTCAAAATGCATACAGCAAAAAATGAAGCACCAAGAAGCCAGGGAGGCAAAGTCACAGCCACTCATGCCTGATAAGATAAACTGACACAAGTCAGGTAAGGCTGCGGCAGAACTGCTTGGCACAATGAACAGACTGCAAATCTACCAGTCACAGGGAGACCTCAAAGAACAAAGGACACATGCTTTTCCAGGCAAACTGATCCACAGGTCATAAAGTATACTCTAAATTATGGAGATTATTCTGAAGATATTTTCTGACCACAGTGAGAATTAAGCTAATGATAAGTAGTAAAGAAATAATAAAGTCACTAACTATCTGAAACAATAATTTGCCAAACAACTGATGAGCAAATACACACACAGTGAAAATCTTTTTAACTATTTAAAAAGGAATGCTGAAAAAATATACTACATATAAAAACTCTTGGAATTCCGAAAAATGATACATCAAAGGATATTTAAGCTCTTAAAAAAATCAGAATACTTATACCATGAGTAATAAAAGGGCTACAAATCATACCAACAAAAATGGAAGAAAATATAAATTAAGAGCAAAAATTAATGAATAATATAAATAAAATAGAGAAAATCAATAAGGTGAAAGTCTGTTCTTTAAAAAGACCAAAACAATTGGCAGGCTGCTCATAAAAATATATAATAATTAAAGTATATATATATAAAATTACAATTGTCAGGAATAAAAAATGATATAATGTTAATGATCCTTCAGGTTTTAAAAGATTCTAAGAGGACATAATAAACAAATTTATGGAAAAAAAACTGAAAATTTAGCTGAAATGAACAAATTTCTATGATGATAACTTAACACAGCTGAAACAAAAATAATTTTTGAAAATAAGTCTGTAGAGTAAAATTAATTTGTACACATAATTTATAATCTCTTATAAAGCAATCTCCAGACTCATTTGTATTCAAAATTGTACTATAGATCCTACGTAGAGAAACGAGAACAGAAAACAAAATTTATATTTATAAAAATGGGAAAGGAGATTATTACCATTAATAAGTAAACTAAAGATTACAGGATATGGGATTGATATACAAAAATCGATATAATTTACATGCTTGTAACACTGCAAAATTCTGAACGATACCATGTAAAATGACATCCAACAAAATTAAATGACTAGATTTAAATTTAATGAAAGGTGTGTAAGGGCTATATATTGAAAATTACAAATTCAAGATAAATTGAAAACCTAAATAAATGAGGGAATCGGACACATCATGTGTTCTAAAATCCAATGTGATCCAGTCATCCGTTCTGTAGGTGCTTGTAGGTTTCGGTTTTCTCTAAGAAAAAGCACACAGCTCAGATGGAAGTGTGTCCGCCTTCTCTTACAGCCGGGCCACCAAGCTGCCAGTAAGCAGGATGAGAGGGAATCCAAGCACTGGGTGGCCAACTTGGGCGTTTGAATGACAGCGCTCCTGACTGAGGCGCTCTGATGCTTGCCTGCTCACCTCAGCACATTGGAAGAGAGCTCCTTCCTGTGCCACGGCCACTTTCAAGTGATGATGATGGCTAACACTGGATGTCGGATTCATCAGACGCCAGGCACTGTCCTGTGGATCCTCAATACACCGACTCACTTCATCCCCCCAAGGCTGTGAGGTGGTGGCAATACTGCTGCCATTTCACAGGAGAGGAAACTGAGGCCCCGAGAGGTCCTCGCTTGCACAGGATCAACTGCTGGCGTTCCTGGCAGGCTGCTTCTCCCTTCTCCACAGCTATGCCCTGTGCTTCTTCTCAGCTGGAATTTTTCATACCATTTACTTTCAACCAAAACCTTCTATTGAAGGATTTCTGTCCTGGCGTAGTGGCCTAAGTCTGCTTAGCTGGGTGTCTCTTAGCTGGGTGGCTGCTCTTAGCTGGCGACATGATGGGGAGACACTGTAAAGAGGACAGAAAGTCCTGCATTTCGTTACTGCAAAAGTTGGGATTAATGTTACCTTTTCACTTGTTCAGGAGGATGGAACCATGAAATCAAATCAAACCACATAAAACTACTCAAACTTAAGTGAAAAGCAAGAGAGACGAGGACACGGTCTTTCACGAGGACATTTGAAGCTGGATTTGGTGCCATGCATGTTCTGCCTGGTTCTGTTCAAACATTGGGTTTTGAGGAATTCCCAAACCCAGATCAATCCTGCAGACTTAAAGCTTAGCCTGCAAACTCCATCTCTTTATCTTGGAAGACTGATGGCTGCTACAAAATATTTTGGCTATTATTTAAAGAGATAAAAAAGAAACGTTTGGGAAATTTCCAATCACATCTAGGTAGAATTTGAATTTCCATGTTGATCTTTGTCGCTGCTGCTGTTGTGTGCTGGCGTGAGGGAAAGGGCCTGGAAAGGGCCAGCCTGGGTCTGAGTGAGAAGAAAAGATAAGTTAGAAGGGGAGGAAGACAGGACGGGAAGACACTGTGATCCTGAAGGCCAAAGGAAAAGTGTTCAGATTCTTAAAATGAAAATGATTATTTTGCAACCATTGAGGGTCTGTCAAATGGTAACATGAGGGTCTCTGAGTCAATTTCAGCCTAGACATCTTCATTTTCTTGCCCTTGCACCCCCAGAGGAAAGAAAAGGTAGAATAACAATTTAGAAGCATCATGAATATTGACATTATTATCGTAACATTAGAGTCAACCTATAAAGCTTATATCTTTGCCTGAATTCCATTTTATTATACACCATTATAAGATTAATAAATAGAGAAACCTTGTATCTCTTGGCATGGAATTACATATTAGGAGTAATAGCATTAATGACAACATCAATAGCAGGTGGTTTTTGAGGGTTTTCGGTATACAGGGTGAGAGCTCTACATGTATTATTTATATGATTCTTCCAGAAACTTGAAAGCATAAATAACATTATTTTGCTCATTTCACACATAAAAATCCTGATGTGCAGAGATGCTGAGATATAAGCAGTGTGGCTAGTAAATTGTTTAAAGATCAGAAGCTGGGAGTCTAGCACGGATCAATAACTGCAGCAGACAGTAGCTTCATTTAGATACCTTATGTATCTGAAGAATTGGTGACAAGAAAGGCTATGATTTTGGATATGTGGGTGATGTGCAGGCAAACTGCAGAAGTCTCCATTACAGGTAGAGACAGACACTACTCACAGGTTCAAGCTTCATGGGCGATTTCAGATAAGTAACACGATTTCATTTACATCAAAGCTGTTTTCTGACAGATGCTCAGAAAGTATATTAAAATGTTATAAAATCACTGCTCTTATTTGAGATTGATATTTAAGACTATTTAAGAAAAAATGTCTCTGACTTACATTTTAAGTCTTAGTAATAATTGGCAAATAGCCATAAGACTCAAATGTAAACAACAAAGAATTGATTTTCTTTGGATCTACAGACCTACCTGGGAAGGCTTGTACTACCAAGGGTAAGAGTTTGTCATCTGGTGGAGGCATGGAGGAAGTGTAGGGATGTCACTTCCAGAGCACAGAATCGTTACCCTTGCTTCTTTCCAAGGCAACAGGTGTAAACCTGCAGATATAATCTGAGTGAGCAAAACTTGCTTCCATGGGAGAAAGTTGGGGAAATGATTGCCATTAGTAACCATATCAACTGACAATGATGTTGTAAGAATAAATGAAATAACGTCATAAGTGTTTTAAGCTCTTATGCTTGTAAAACAATAAGCAATTACTGGCTCTAAGAGGGTGTTTGTGCTGGTCTACTCTGCCTTAAAAGAAAACAGTACTGGAAGGGAAGGAACCAGTGCCCTGCAGACTAAGCAATTTCTCTGGTTCTTTCAAAGGAAGCTGAGGCTGATTAAAGGCCAGGAGCTGACCCTGAGATCAGTAGGCTGTGGGTCTGGAGGGGGGAAGTGCCTCTTCTCTTGCTAGACTTTTCATCCCAGGGAAAGAAACATCAGAGTCTTGCCTCTTTCCTTTTGCAAAAAACTAACTTAAGGTTTATTTTTAAACCCTAGAATTTGTTTTCATTTGGAAACATTTCCAGAATAACATTAGACTCTCAGTGGTCCCCAAATTTCTATCATTTCCCTCTCTCAGTCTGCCTGAATTTATCTCTCTTTCCCAGCTCATTCTAACACAATATTCTGTAAAGATATATTAAGATATAGTAACTTGGCATATGAGTAAAACTGAAACATAAAACAAGATGAATGAATATTTCTTCATTTTCTTATGTAAAATGTCAATATAGATGCTTGGAGAAGCTGTTTATCCATATACCGATAGCCCTAATTGAGAGGGATTTCACAAACTGGATTTCATCTGGAAACCTCTTAACTCTGCGGCCTTCAAGAGTGCAAAATGATCCGTGTTGCCCTGAACTCAGTAGCCCTGCCTGGGTCACTGTTAACTGGTAAATCCTGTACAAGGCACTTAGGAAAATAACAATGAAACATTTATATTCAGTATCCACATTCTAAGAACAATTTAAAAACAATGTATCTATACACTCAAACCTAATTAAAACTTTTTAGCATAATCATTCTTAAAAATTATGAATTAATAATTTCACTCAATTGCAAGCTAAATAATACTTCCAAGGGCTCACAAATCATTTTAAAAAGGGCAAACTAAAATAACTCATTCTGAGGGCATATTATATTATTATGAGATTAATGTATTAAGGGAAAATTAAGTTACATCACATAAAAATTTGACGTTAAACATACCACATTTAATAAAGGTCATTAATGTTGTAATATCATTCAAAAATATTTCATGCATATTTGGAATGATGTAGTATTTGTTTCAAAACCAAGTTAGTCTGAATTTATAATATACTTACTCAATCAGAATTCTAGTGTAGATAATAAATTTATGAAAGGTTTTAAAATATCTAACATTTGTTTATTTAAAATTGATCTACATGATTCCATTTAAATTGGCACCCACTTTCTGAAAAGTACAATGTTTTATTTTCCTTAGATTTTTGTCTTATATTTTAACTTGAAATGGTTTGCTCTTTGGCATTTGCTTATGAAGAATGCGATTCCATCCTGTTCTGTTGAAGTTTTGCAAAATGACATCAAGATAACATCCTCATAAATTCCATGTTGAATGGTAATATTTTTATTTTCCCCTGGATGGTGACTGCAAAAAACATTTTCACATTTGCTGGGTAATTTGCATGTCCATGCATTTTCCTTTTCTCCAGATTCTACTTTGTTTCTGTTTTTCTATTTCTGGTGGAGATTTCTGCTTTGATGATCTGAAATGGTGTCTGGTGAGTAGCCATTCACGCCGCCCTTGCTGTATCTATGAAAAGATCCATGAAAACTGCCAAGTTTCCCAGTCCTGCTGCAATGGAGGCACAGTCAGCCAGCTGCCAGCATAAGGGAGGCTTCCCTGACCCCAGGCTGAGGACCCTCTCCTGGGGTCTCAGCCCCAGCCAACGTGTCATGCTGTAGCCGCCTGAAGCGATGGCCGCTTGGAGCAAAGAAGCCGCGGGAAGAAGTTTAGAGACGAACTGGAAACAAACAGCCCTTTATTCTGATAACTTTTCTCTCTGGCTCTAACTACACCCCCACACGCCGTCCACGCTCCTCTAACCTCCAAAATGGCGCAGACCTCCTCCGTAATCTCTCTCAAGTCCCTCGAGATCTCCGGCCAAGTCTCGCAAGATCCCGGGGCCAAGTCCCGTGAGACTACGGAAGGCGCCAATGCCCAAACATGTCCAAAGCCCGTAGTCAACCGCAATTTAAGCCATCTCCCCAAACAGGGCTCCTACATCATGCCTATTTAGAGCAGTTTGGGAGAACTTCCTCTTACCTTCACCAATGTGTCCAGCAGGAAAGTTGTAGCATCTCCCTCAAGAAAATGAAATGACGGAGCTCTAAATGCAGACAAGGAGGTGTTTAAGACCACCTATCTCGGTAGTGCCTATAGTAATATCATATCATAGATACAAACGTTATTCCCATTTTGTGAATACAACTGTGACTTAGAATGGTGAAGTGGTTTTTTCCAAGGTCCTGGAAGGTGGGAAGCTGGCCCTCAAAAGGTGCATGACAAGATCATACGATGTTCCAGCGTCGCGCTCTGATCTCATAGCACTTAGTGGGGCAGCTTCCTGAGGCAGCCAGGACCCTCTTCTAATTCTCCATTCCTCTCTCTCCTCCTATGTCTGCTAATGTTTTAGTCAGCTTTCACATTGCTGTGAGTCAGAGACCTGACCAGAACAACTTGAAGGACGAAAACTTCCTTTGGCTCTTGGTTTCAGAGGCTCAGTTCATGGTCAGCGGAATCCAAAGCTCTGAGCCAAGGTGAGGAGGAGCATCATGGCGGAAAGGCATGGCAGAGGAAAGTGCTCAGGACATGGTGGCCAGGAAGCAGGCAGAGAGCTCTGCAAACCAGTGACAAAATGCCAACCTCCAAGGCACGCCCCCAGCGACCTACTTGCTCCAACCACACCCTACCTGCCTACAGTTAATCCACACAGGCGGATTTAGCCATTGATTACGTCACACCTCTTAAAATCTAATCCTTTCACCTGTGAACATTCTTGCATTGTCTCACAGATGGGCTTTTGGGGGACACCTCATACCTAAGCCATAGCAATTTAGGAGGTTTACCACCAAGAAACGGCAGTAGGAATGGGGGCCTAAGGATGAATGACCCTGTCCTCGGAGTTGAACCCCACAAATTAAGTCTGCAGGTAGAAAGGGGCCAATGGAGTTTGCAGCAGCTGAATGTGCAGAGGATGCCCCGAGGTGCAGGGGAAGGAGACGAGATCAGGAAGCCAATTTGTCAACCACGATCCACACATGAGGCAGGTAAGAGCAAAGCAGACCTTGGAAATCCCAGTTGATTTCAAGGGAGGATTTTAAAGTTCTCCCACAAGTCACGAAAAAAGAAAGGTGAGATTTAGGGCTGTTCCCAAGCATTCAGAGCAACTTCAACAAACCACTGATCACACGACTTGACTGGAGAAAATGCTTCAGAGGTGAAAAGCACAGGAGAGGCAAGGTAATGGCACCATCTTAATCAGAATTGAAAACAAAGCCGTGTTTCCTCCTCTCCCAGCCTGTTGTGAGTCACGGGGTGAAGAAAAACCACGACAGACACTCAAGGAGGAAACAAGGCCCACAGACCTCTGGACACAAGTTCAGGAAGCAGTATGCTTTCCCACCCCAGGAAAAGTGACACCCCCCACCCCAGATATACACAGTGAGAAACATTCAACAAGTGTTACATCCCCCAATAACATGCAGAAGAGAAGCTCCAGGTGACCCAGGGAACAGTATACAAATTGCAAGCATAAGACTGGGCTGGGCCAGGCCCAGTGTTCACTCCTGTTCACTCCCAGCTGCTTGGGAGGCCGAGGCAG
Organism: Tamias sibiricus; assembly: GCA_025594165.1. Taxonomy (NCBI): domain Eukaryota; kingdom Metazoa; phylum Chordata; class Mammalia; order Rodentia; family Sciuridae; genus Tamias; species Tamias sibiricus. The sequence continues at coordinate 147,211,837 of CM046666.1, forward strand.
GAGGATCCCAAGTTCAAAGTCAGCCTCAGCAACTTAGGGAGGCCCTAGGTAACTTAGCAAGACCCTGTCTCAAAATAAAAAAAATAAAAATAAAAAGGGATGGGAATGTGAATCAGTGGTTAAGTGCCTCTGGGTTCAATCCCTAGTACCCTACCCCCAAGGGAAAAAAAAAAATAACAACCAAACAAACAAAAACCTGGGCCTTCACTGGACGAAGGGTGAGGCTGGCTTTTCTTTGCCATCATCGGTGTCTGCATGTGACTCAGTTGCACTTTTCTTCCGGCTTTACTGTGCTTCCTAACTGTGAGGAAGCATCTTGTACCCACAGAACACATGTGAGGATTTCCACAAATAAAGCACCCCTGTGTAACAGGAGGATCAGGAAACTGCTGCCACCTGCATTCTGCACTCCCCCTCCTCCAGCCCAAGCTCTTCCCGTCCCATCCCAAGGTCCACAAACCGCTTTCCTCATGTCTATCAGCGTTGATTAATTGTCTTGATTTATTACCTTAGAATCCAACTCTTTTGTGCTCTTTTGTGTCCATCTTATTTCCATAGTTTAGTATTTACTTTCAGCCCTGCGCAGTGTTCCAATAAGTGTTCATGCCTCAATTTGTTTACATACTTGGTGGCTGACGCCCTATGGGGTTATTATGAGTTGCCGTGAATGTTCTACTTGGTGACTTGAGATGAATGGATGGATGCATTCTTTTTGGGCTAGAGAATGAGGAGAAGAACTGCTGGGTGAGGGTGCAGGTGTGTGCTTAGTTCGTGGGAAACTGCTACATGTTTCTCGAACGTGGCAGGACGGTCACTTTTCTCACCCGCAGTACGTGATCGCTCTGCCACTCGCCTTCCTCTCCAACACTGCGAATCACCTCCTTTTACTTGAGCTGTTCAGGTGAGCATGCAGTGGCATCACATTGTGGCTTTAATTTGCATTTCCGTGCTGGTAGCTAAAGCTCAGCACTTTTTCTTAGCTCACTGGTTATTTGGATATTCTCTTTGGAGCAGTATTTTTCTACTCATTTGGTTGAGTCGTCTGTCCGCTCTCCACCCTCCCTGTGGAATTTCAAGAGCCCTTTATGTACAGTGGTGTGAGTCTTCTGTCCAACTTATGTGTTCTGATTCTCTTTCCTACTCTTCGGACCAACAGAAATCTCACTGTAACATTTTGTCAATTTTTCTTCTGTCGGTACCTTCAAGATCACAAAAACCTTCCCCTATATTTTCCTCTAAAAGCTTTATTGTTTCCCTTTCCCAATTTGATCTGCAATCTGCAACCTATCAGAAGTTGGTAGATTCTGCAGATGTGTTGTTCAGGACAGCCACGCTCTGCGGAAGGGGTCTCTTCCCCCCGGGGCCAAGGCACCTTGTTTGAGGTTAGTCACCTCTTGTAGGGCCCTCTCTAACCCGTTCTCTTCCACTCGTCGTTTTGTCCCGACCTTTCTTCACCGAAGATGAATTTCTTTTGGAGTGCCACCATGTATCGCACAGAGGCTCGGTTAGGAAGAGGGAGGAATTTTCTGGAATTGAGAAGGCCTGGCTCTGATTTTAAGGTTTGTGGCTGGTACTTCGCATATTCTAAGAAAATGTAGATATTTTAAGTGTGTGGAATGTTGCTAATTTTAACTCCTAAGACTCTGACGGTGCTAAGGTCCGAATCCAGCAAACGCAGCGGCGGTAGGCTGGGTCTGTGGAGTACCTGCAGGCGCGCATGCGCACACATCGATTCTGGGAGGATAACTGCTCCGCGGTGGAGGGGTTTATGCCCAGCCCTTAGTTGCATGGGCTTCTTCCCACAGTCTCAGGCCGTTAGATGCTGTGTTGATCACCTGACAGATGGATAGCAATGACCGAAAGGACATGCGCTGTAAATTTCAGCAAAGGTGAATTTTGGCGACTAGCAGAGGAGTACCCAGGGCCTGTGTTTTCTAGGGAAGAGAAGGCCTTACAATCAAAGAATCTGGGTTGATATGCTAATCTTACATCCTTTGGGGACATTTGTAAAGTCCCTAACAGTGTTCTACTGACTGTTAAAAATTTTTCTCCAAAATGCTTATCCCAGCCCTGGTGAGGAATCGCCTGTCAGTGCTCTGTTTGAACACGATCAGCGCAGACTTGGCTGAGGGTGCAGTGTGGGCCCTTCCGCAGAGGTTTAGAGCACGCAGCGTTCAGATGAGTTAACTTCACGTGGCTCTAAATGGTGTTTTAGTACGTTGATTGATGCTTATTAAAAAAAATGTAAGGTTGTAGGACTTTTACTTTACAGCATTTGGGCCTGTTGTTTAGATTTATTTGGCAAAACAAGGATCATTCTGCAAAACAAGAAGGCTGTGCTGTCAGGAATAGGAGCATGGTTTTTAACAGAAGCATGTACCACGTCAGAGGCAGGCTCTGGGCCTCTGTCTCTTCCTGTTTCTTTCTCTCTCTGGGGACAAGACGAGTGTGTGTTGCGTGTTTTCAGTGCCTTTGGGAAAAGGAGCAGGGGTAAGGGAGGAGGAGCCTGCTCCTGCTGGGTCAGGGAGGGGAGCTGGGGCGGAATGAGGAGAGGGCCATGGAGGAGGGTGCAGCAGAGCCCGGGAAGGCACGGCTTTTTTTTTTTTTTTTTTTTTTTTTTTTTTTTTTTGAGGGGTCCTGCAGCACAGATGCGGGCAGTGGCAGGTGCACAGGCTGGCATGGCAGAGCTCAGAGACCACATGGGGACAGCCTGAGGTGGTAGGTGGCACCGAGCGCGTCTGCAAACGCAGCTTCTGCAATGGAAATACGCTTCATGCAGCCTCGCTGAGACACTCAGGGATGCCTGGCCTTCCCTAGGACTCCTGTGCGGCATCCAGGGCCAAGCTGTGCTTCCCACAGCCACCCACCGGGGCGGCGATGGCCTGTGGGGCCTCCCAGGCATGCTGCCCCCCAGGCCCAAAAGGTTTCCAGGCTTTTTTAACTCACAGGGAAGGAATTTAATACAAGCCTCTTGTAAAGACAGTAACAAACCAGAGAGGACCAGGAGGAACCGTGGAGGCCTTCCAATCGCTTGGCCAGTTTTCCCCTTTTCTAATTTGAGGGAGTGTGGAAACACCCGGGGACTTCACCACCGTGACATCTGCAGTGGCTTTGTGGAAAGCTACTATGGGATACTGGTTCCCACTGTGGCCAGCTTCCTTGGGTTCCGTGTTAGCTGAATCCTCCCAAGGTCACCTTCCCTGCACGCAGCCCCCAGTGCATGCTGGCGTTCCGCGGCCGCCCCTTCCCTTGCGAGTGCAGTGGACACCCGGAAGGCTGCTTCTCAGTCATCCAGGGGACAGAGAGGCACAGGAGGAGAGGGCCTGATGCGGAGGTGGGGGCGGGGGAGCGCTTCCTGACCAGCCCCTGGTGCACAAAGGGATCTGCGGGGTCTGTCTGCTGGTGCCAAATTGCCCACCAAGGCGCGCAGATGCTGCCACAGTCCAGTCCCCTGCATAATAGGGATGTTTGTCCTTGGGAAACACTTTAAGTTTCTGCTGCTGGGGTTTCTAGGGCATGAGAATTTCCAGTCCTGGAAAAAGAATTAAAAAAAAAAAAAAAAACCCACAAAAACAGCCCTTTTCTTTGGTGGCAATACAGAAACTGACTGCCCCCAGCCTAGGGCAGGCTTTGTTTTTAGCTCAGAGATTGTCTTTGATCCAAGCCAAGGGAACAAAAGCGGATTATCTCACCTTTAAATAGGGGGATTTCAGCAGAACCATTGAAGAGCGGGGGGAGGAGAAGTGGGACACGGCCAGGATGCCCCCTCCACTGTCCCAGGGCACCTTGCCACCAAGGAAGTGCATGAGAAAGAACACAGAGGCACACAGACGTCGTCTCTGCAAACACTGGAGACATTCTTTAGACTTGTGTTCATAGAAAAAGGCGGCTGTAATTAAGCAGCTATATTAATTCACTGGTGAGGAGAAACTCCACCTCCAACAGCTGATGTGGTCTGCATGTCCAATGTCATCCGGACGGCTACGTTGGCGAAAGGTAATTTTTCTCTGCTGTCTTCACAGCCTGGCACCGAACACAGCAGATCTCTCTCAGGACGGGGCCACCCTCGACTGGCTCTGAATCTCTGCAAGTCAGAAGCTGGGCCCTGATGTCCAAAGAGGAGGCGATCCTTTGGAGCAAGACGGGCTTCTTATTATATGGGTGATGCCGGTAGAAATTTATTAGGATCTTTGAAACACACACACACACACAACACACACACACACACACACATCTGGCTTCTAAGTTATGATTGAAGATATGTAAATTTGTCTCATGTATATTTTAGTAATAATAATTATTGACCACTTATTGGGAATTGTATATTAGGGACAGTACTAGCTAATTTAAATTCATCATTGCCTTTCATCTACATAGCATTCTTGTGAGGGCAGTATTATAACCCTAACTTCATCAGATAAGAAAACTGAAACCCCAGTCATTGTATGCCTTAGCCAGGTCTGTGCAGTAGATGGTGGTCTTGATATTCAAGTCCCAGGTTTCCATAGCTTGCTCACTTCATGGGGTGAAAATGCCCCATACCTCACTGGTCCCCAGTGTTCATCAGGTGTTTTAGTCAGCTTCTTTGCTCCTGTGACTAAAAGACCTGTCCAGAACAACTGTAGAGGAAAAAAAGTTTATTTGGGGGCTCAGGGGTTCAGAGGTCCCAGGTCTATAGAAGGCTGGCTCTATTCCTTGGGGCTTGAGGTGAGGCAGAACATCATGGGGAAGAGTGTGGTGGAGGGCAGCAGCTCACATGATGATCAGGAAGGGGAGAGAGAGAGAGAGAGAGAGAGAGAGAGAGAGAGAGAGAGAGAAAGAGAGAGAGAGAGAGAGACTCTACTTGCTAGATACAAAATATATACCCCAAAGGCACGCCCCCAACAACCCACTTCCTCCAGCCACACCCTGCCCACCTTCAGTTACCACTCAGTTAATCCTGTTCAAGGAATTAATCACTGATTGGGTTAAGGCTCTCATAACCCAATAATTTCTCCTCTGAACCTTTTGCATTGTCTCATACATAAGCTCTTGGGGGACACATCACATCCAAACCATAACACAAGGTCTGCCTCTACAAGGGATAGACGGAGGTTCATGGTGGCAGGCACAGTCTTAAAAGTCCAAATGCTTTTGTCCTGATGCTATGCAACAAAAACCCAGAGGCACCTGCAGCTTGCCACACGAGGGCAGTTCCTGCAGTGACTCAGTGAGATGAGGGGCCAGGAGAGCCACCCAGCCCGTGGAAGAGTGAGGATTCATCCGTCAGGAATGGAGATGCTAAACATGTTCTTCAGAAGTCTGTCCTGGATGATCAAGTTGCTTCTTGTGAAATCCCAGGCTTTGTGCCAAGGGTGGGCAGACCCCTCTTAAACTTTCAAGCACTGATACTCAGTAAAATGCATTAAAAAACTGATGAGAAAAAGTACTCTGTACTGTCTCAGCAAATTCAGAGACAGTCCCTGTTGTGGGACTCTCAGAACACCACCACGAGGCCAGCTCTCCAACTCCATGACTCCAGGTTGTGGTACACAGGGCGATGTTCCCGTTGGGATTGAACCAGCTTTGGCACTTTTTGCATTTGCTTGATTCACTGTGTGCCATTAAACTTTTTACGATGCTTTGTTTATTTTACGGACAAGGCATTAAATTCACATTACAACTTGAATGAGATTTACTCAGTTCAGATCTCATTGTGGGAATATCTCATTATCTAAGCTCAGATTTCTAATGTAGATGAATGACCCAGACCCTAACAGCAGGTTTAAAAAGATTAGGTTGGTTTGGTTGCCCCCCAAAATATTTTTGGGCTAAAGATGTGCTTTGATTTTATCTATTTCTCATTGATGGACATTTTTGGAAAAGGGCCTGAAAAACATTAATGTGTGTGTGGGTGTGTGCATTTCCCCAAGTAATGAAATTGATAAAGTGTCCCTGTTCGGCCCTAAGCCATAATTTGATATTTCACTGTTGATTACTGACATTACATTTTCAGTGGAACCTGCACTTGTGTCACACTGTATATATAATGTTGTTGTGTCACACCGTGTATATAATGCTGTTGTGTCACACCGTGTATATAATGCTGTTTCAGGCTCGGCCAGGGACATCTGCTAACCCCTACCTGCGTTGACTCTCAAGCTGGGTGGTTCATAGCTCCCAATCCCTTTCCCCTTGCTCTTGGTTTATGGGTTTTTAAGCAGAAGTCAATGTGTAGAGATAGAGGCAAAATGCCTTTATTTGCCTTTAATTCGAACGGAAATGCTAGTCCTCCATTTTCTTCCTTTCATCTGCAGATCAGCTTTTTACTGCATTTTTAAAAGTGTACGGGAATCTTCTTGGTGCGAGGTCCTGTGTGTTTCTTGAGGTCATGCAAGTGGACAGTTTCGTTAGTGGTTTCTTAATTGTGGTCCCATGCTCCTCTCCCTTGATATTAGGGTTTACTATTTTCTAGGAATATATTTTATATTTACATATAAAATATATTTATATTTTATTTTATATTTATATATAAAATATATTTATATTTTCTAGGTGTACCAGCAGATAAAACCGAAAGACAACATTTTTCAAAATGAGAAATGGGATTTTTAATGTGAGTGGAGTAAACTGATTTCAGTTTCAAAAGGCAGTGAAAAAAATTATAACTTGGGTACCTGCACCTTTTGTTTCATATGTTGTCCCTTATGGAATAAGATAATTAAATTCCTTATTTCTAGTTTATCCCACACACAGCATATGTTAATTTTATGCCTGAAACTATTCACTTCAAAAGCAAGCCACACAACATGACAGTTTCTCTAAAACCAATGTGCTGGATTAATCCATTTATAACTGAATGGACTACTGTCTGGTAACTGTGGGCAGGTAGGACCTGGCTGGAGGAAGTAGGTCACTGGGGGTGTGGCTCTGGGGACTATATCTGTCTCTGCATCCCTCCTCTCTGTTTCTGGGCTCATAGCTGAGCAGCTTTTCTCTGCTATGACCTTCCTCCATGATATTCTGCCTCTCCTTGGGCCCAAGGCAGTGGCGTCAGCAGATCACGGCCCGAACCACTGGAACCATGAGCCAAAATAAACTTTTCCTCCTCTAAGTTGTTCACAGCAACAAAAAAACTAACACTAAAACACTGACAAAATTCACTGAAACCTATTATAGCCATAGTCATATTAATCACAGGTGACGGACACGAAAAACCAGCCAGGGGAGAGACACGAAGGACCAAGCCTGGGAGGGTTCTACATGTCAAGGTGTGACGCTCCCAGGTGAATGGGTGACAGTATGCACTGAGTATTGCCTGCAGAGCCATCACTCAGGCTTTGGTGTTTGGGGTGTTCCATGGGGCTTCATTTTGTAGGTGTGGTTCACTGATCAGCGTTCTGTGTGGTTGAATGCAATCTCCAGGAGCCTCCTCCCTGGAGGTTGGGCTGATAGCACACGCCTGAGAAGCCACCTTGAGTCACCTGGTGAGCATAGGCCACAGTGATCCAAGGACCCCATGAATAACAAAAGCACTGCTCCACTCCAGAAATCAGAAGGGTGTGGAGGTTAATCCCAAAGGGCTGAGGTTTAAGGCCAGACCTCTCTTTGGGCCAAATTCCTTCTTAACAGATGGGGAAACAGATCCAAGTCTCATCCCACGTGTCCGTGATAGTCTAGGCAGGAGGCACCCAGACTAAATCGAACAGGTGAAATGTACATTGTAAATCTGAGTATATGAGGAGATAAGGGGAAAACAAGGTAGGGAGAGGAGTCAGAGAGGACTGAGGTTGCAAAGGGTCTCATTTTAGTCCCCATGAGCAACCAGGCCTCGGTGAGAAGAAGGTATCTCAACCAACATGGGAAGGCAGTGAGGGAGAGGGGCAGGCGGGCCCAGGCACGGGGGGAGAAGGGCACCGAGGAGAGAGCACAGCAAGTGTCAAAGACCTGAGGCTGAGCCAGAGCTGCCCCTCAGTGCCCCAGGACAGCAGGGCCCAACAGAGTGAGCAAGAGCGAGGGCGGGGGGTGGGCCAGTGCGCTGTGCAGAGGATTTGGAAACAGAAGCTTCCAAGTCACAGCCCTCGGCCTTGGTGTCAGTGAGACGAGGCTCTGGAGAACACACTCCAGACTATGACTGCTCGTGATCCCGTAAGGAGACTCTTCAAAATTGCCTGGAAGGTAGCGTGGGACACCAGGCAGTTGTCGCTGCGATCCCCAGAAAGGGATACCAAGGACTTAGACAAGAAAAGAGAGAGAGAGAGAGAGAGAGAGAGAGAGAGAGAGAGAGAGTGTGTGTGTGTGTGTGTGTGTGTGTGTGTGAGAATCAGTCAGATCCTGAGTGCTGTAAAACTGCAGGAGTTTTGGACAGATAAGAAGAGGGATATGGGAGAAGGGAAGAGTCAGTTGTAGTATTTTCTGTCTGAGAACTTGGAAGACAGAAATTGCTATTTGCAGAGATGCTGAGACCTGTTGCAGAAAGGTAAAGTGAGGAGCTTTCTTCAGGACTGGGTAAATTTGAATGAAGGGGTGAGGGTGTGGTTCAGTGGCAGACCACTTGCCTCTCATGTGCAAGGCCATGTTTGGTCACCAGCAGCATAAATACTACTAGTAGCACTACTAGTACTAATGATGGTGATGATGATACCTGGAGATGGAGGGTAGTGGACGGTTGGGTGTTTGAAGTTTGGAGATAGATCTTGGCTGGAGAGAAGAGCCCAGAAGCCACACCATGCTGATGGTGTTGAAAGCCATGAGACTGGAAGAGGTCACAGAGGCGTGTAGATAGAAGGGAGTCCAGGAACGGAGGTCTTGGGCTCCCACATTTTGAGTTTGAGGAAATGAGGATTAATTATCAAAGAAGTCCAAGAAAGATAACTCAAATAGGATGGGATGCAGCGTTGCAGAAAGCCATGGTGTCCTAAGAGCCTAGTGCCTGTAACAAGGCAGCTTTGGCAGTGTGGGAAGGGCGGCAGTCTGCTCAGAGCATCCTGGGAAGAGAAATTGAACGCAGGGGGTGGCGACTCTTGTAGGTAGTCTGAGGATAAGTGGAAGAAGAAAATAGTGCAGTAGCTGGATGGGTGTCCATCAAGAGAGCTTGTCACAGTCTGTTATGATAGTCACTGAAAAGCAGTGATTGCAGAAGCAATGTCCTTGCTCAGGCCACAGACATGAGACCCAGTGCTTGTAAGGTGGGTTTGCCTGTGGCCTTCCATCTGCAGCAACGGGGAAGAGAGACAGTAACGTGCACAGCAACTGCCACGGCAGAAGAGGCGAGGGCCAGGCACGGCCCATGGGCTTTATAGATATTTACTTTTTAAAATTCTCAGCAACTGCCCCGAAAGATGGGCCCCACTTTACAAATGAGAAGTTAAGCACAAGACAATTAAGGATACTAAGGAGAAGCCTCTCCATCTGGTAGAGGTGACATTGAAGTAGGCACCTTAGCTGGAGTGTGGGCTTAAACCACGTCAGGACACTGCCTGTGAGGTGGGGCGGGGGAGGTCGCAGTGCGGCCTGTGGAAGACCTCCTCCAGCTGTCACTGAAGTAGTAACTAAGGTCACCGGACACCAGGGAGGATGGACGAGCAGATGAATGAGGTTTGTGAGATCAGAATAAGATTGGGTCAGCTTTCTGCTACTATAACAAAACACCTGATAACCAGCTTATAAAGAGAAAGTGTTTGTTTTGGCTCGTGGTCTATAAAGTCTCAATTATTTGTTGGCCCAGTTGCTTTTCGGACTATGGCAAAGCAACTCATCATGATGGCAATACGCTGCAGTGCAAATTCACTCCCCTCACGGCTGGAAATCAAAGAAGAGGAGTCTCACTGTTCCCTTCCAGGGCATTGCCCTCAGTGACCCGAAGGCCTCCCTAAGCACCACCTCTTAAAGGTTCCTGGGGACCTCTGGGGACCTTCCTGATCCAAACTGCAGCAGGTTGAATCATAAACCTTAGCGTGGAAGGGGGAGAACAGAGAATGGGAAATACAGCCAGCACTGACTATGCGCTCACCTGAGTGAGGACAGTAGCCGGGGTGAACAGAGAACGGGAAATACAGCCAGCACTGACTATGTGCTCACCTGAGTGAGGACAGTAGCCGGGGTGAACAGAGAACGGGAAATACAGCCAGCACTGACTATGCGCTCACCTGAGTGAGGACAGTAGCCGGGGTGAACAGAGAACGGGAAATACAGCCAGCACTGACTATGTGCTCACCTGAGTGAGGACAGTAGCCGGGGTGAACAGAGAACGGGAAATACAGCCAGCACTGACTATGCGCTCACCTGAGTGAGGACAGTAGCCGGGTGAACAGAGAACGGGAAATACAGCCAGCACTGACTATGTGCTCACCTGAGTGAGGACAGTAGCCGGGGTGAACAGAGAACAGGAAATACAGCCAGCACTGACTATGTGCTCACCTGAGTGAGGACAGTAGCCGCGGTGAACAGAGAACGGGAAATACAGCCGGCACTGACTATGCGCTCACCTGAGTGAGGACAGTAGCCGGGGTGAACAGAGAACGGGAAATACAGCCGGCACTGACTATGTGCTCACCTGAGTGAGGACAGTAGCCGGGGTGAACAGAGAACGGGAAATACAGCCGGCACTGACTATGTGCTCACCTGAGTGAGGACAGTAGCCGGGGGGTGAACAGAGAACGGGAAATACAGCCGGCACTGACTATGCGCTCACCTGAGTGAGGACAGTAGCCGCGGTGAACAGAGAACGGGAAATACAGCCGGCACTGACTATGCGCTCACCTGAGTGAGGACAGTAGCCGGGGTGAACAGAGAACAGGAAATACAGCCAGCACTGACTATGCGCTCACCTGAGTGAGGACAGTAGCCGGGGTGAACAGAGAACAGGAAATACAGCCGGCACTGACTATGCGCTCACCTGAGTGAGGACAGTAGCCGGGGTGAACAGAGAACGGGAAATACAGCCGGCACTGACTATGCGCTCACCTGAGTGAGGACAGTAGCCGCGGTGAACAGAGAACAGGAAATACAGCCGGCACTGACTATGCGCTCACCTGAGTGAGGACAGTAGCCGGGGTGAACAGAGAACAGGAAATACAGCCAGCACTGACTATGTGCTCACCTGAGTGAGGACAGTAGCCGGGGTGAACAGAGAACGGGAAATACAGCCAGCACTGACTATGTGCTCACCTGAGTGAGGACAGTAGCCGCGGACTCGGAACACTAGTTAAGGTCGAGGTGGACTTTTCTCCATCATGTTCAGCCGCAGCTGTGTGGGTGCAGTGTGGGTACCCGTTGGGTTTAGCCATGGTTTTGGTTTAGCTGAGAGAGAGAGAAAGGAAATTGCGAGTGAATTCCGGGGAGTGAATATAATAGCAGCCCATAAAATTAAAGCTCTGTAAAAAAGTAAAGATACCAGGGGAGCGAAAGACATTTAAAAAAATAGACTTGTAAGTTCTGGCTAATAAAAACTAACACACCAGCGAACACTCCCTCTAGTGTTGAGACTGAGCTGAAGGGCAGGAGGTGGGGGGCAGGAAGTAGGGAGTTGGAAACAGATCGCAAAGGGCTGCTGCGCCTGCCAAGCACACACCTGGGGCCTGGCTGGGGAGTGAGTCAAGGTGCTGGTCACATGGGGTCACGTAACAAAGGGCCCCGGCTGAGGCAAGACCATGCAGCTGAGCATCCACGCCACCAAGAACAGGTGGGAGCAGTGCTGGGGGAACGGAAGGACCAGGAGCCAACTCCTGAAAGAGATGGTGACTCCAGCTCGTGGCCCATGGTGGCCCCAAGGAGAAATGCAGGTGTCCAATGACACAAGACCCCAAGGCTGAAACTTGGGGCCACAGGTCACAGTTTTACTTGTTGGCCAACTCCCCTGCATCATTCATCTGGGAAAGCACATGTGAATAGAGAGGAGACACGGCTCCCCTGGTGTGTGGGTCTCCTGGGCCCTGACAGTTTGGAGGACTTGGCTCCTCACACTGGTCAGACGCACGGCCATGCTTGATTTCCTCCTGATTCTACCCCCAAGTCTTTTGCCAGTCCCAGATCAAGTTCTTCATTTCCAAATTCTTTCAGGGCATGATTCTAGGATGCCATCTAGGAAAGCAGATTCCAAGTTGGGTTGTCAGACCCTGGAGGGATTGTGGACTATACCATGGAAGAACTTCAAGTCACCGCTGGTGTTCATGCATCCTGACGGAAACCATACATCTACCCCAAAGAGCATTGCATAAGAAAATAAGAAGTTTTCTCTTTTTTTTGGTGGTTGTTTTTTAAGTCTGGAGATTACACCAATTCAGAGGGGTTGGCACATATGAAAACTAATGAGTCAGAGATGAAAACGTAAAAACTTGAAGAACTTTGGCATGATTCAGTACCTCATTAATCTGGCCACTGACCATAAGTGTAGTGGCAGCCCTTGAAGGAAACTATGATTATAGATAGACAACAAGGCTTGATACATCAGCAGTAGTTAATTCTTCACTATTAGTCATAGCAATAAATCAAATCAGTTGAGGATTTGAGCTCATTTATCTAGAGAAGTCAAATGGGTTTCATTTTCATACCTTATTGTTAGTATCTTTCAACCTCACAGTTGAAAAAGATTCTGAGGATAGTGCTTTGATGGATTAATAATGTCTGTGAAGGGCAAGTCATATGTAAAGCACGTCACAACTGGCCAGCTGACCTTCCTTCTTGTCTTTCTTTCTTTCCCCACCCCCTCTTTCTTTCTCTCCTTCTTGTTAATTTAAGTAGTTGGGTGATCTAAACAGGAAGTCAACGAGAAAGCTGATCCAGACACATTGAGAAAATTGCCAATGTCACAATATACCTTAGCTGTCGAGGGAGGACAAGAACTCAGATCCATCCAGAGCTTCATGGGAATCACAGCAGCACACGTCCTCGGAGCCGTCTTCCAGGTGAGTCAGCGGGCAAGAAGAGCTGTGACAGAAACGACACCACATGAGCATCAGGAACAGCTGGACACGGTCCCGTGTGCTGCCATGACCTGCCATGCATATCTAAGCCAGGTGAAGCCCATGGAACTTGTTCTCAGAGGGCCAAACAAGACATCTGTGCCCAGTCACTTACATGAACATTTCCAGCTCTGAAAATCACAGCAAACAAGACAAAACAAACCCCAAAACAAACAAGCAAGCATACAAAGGTCTGTGCATCAAACTCCCTACGCCCGCCCTCTCTGGTCTCCAGGCCCATCTCTTCCATTATAAGCAAAGGCAAATGTTTTGTTCTCTGCCAAGCTTCCATTCCTCTAGATGAATATGCTCATGTACCTTCATTACTGTATTCCACCTTCCTGCTTTATGGAAGGAGAAATTATGGAGAAGAGCAAAGGGCTCTTCCCCTAGAACTACGCTGGTTAAGAAACTTCTATTTTATCTCCCACTTCATCATATCAGCACAAGAAATGTGATAGACAGTATTATTCCCATTATCCAAATGAAGTTCCAGAGGCTTGATGTGATAGCACCTTTGTAAAGACACAATGCTGGAAAATGTCAGCACAGAGTAAATCTAAACTCTGATCTCGGTTGCAAAATACCCTTTCTATTGCACTATTCTGCTCCTTGCACCAAAGCCTGAGGAGTTGTCAATCTGAAAGGCCTAAGTTCCAGACCTGGCATGGGTAGACTGGAAAGCTGTTTTATTTCCCCTTAAAATTCAGCTTGGACTTGTGCTATGAAGCCGTTTTCCCATGAGTGCATTATAGTTTGCATACTAAAATCACAGCATTGGGAAGGCCTGTCACTGAACCGTGTGCCTCCCTATCATAGGAAAATGCCTATTGCTCTAATGATCACAGTGGAGACTTTTCCAAGAGCTAGGCTTGGAGCTTTTGCAAGTCATCCTAGGGAAGGCATTTGTGAGCAGGGACTCCTGGGGGGTGCAGTCATCAGCTCCTGCCCCATGCAAGGATCTTTCAGAGCTCCCGCAGGAAGCTGGATGGTGACTCAGTGAGCAAATGCAAATGGTATTTGCTGCAAAATCCCTCTGGGGGAATCTCCGGCTATCACAAAGCAACTCTGAATTTAAGCGAAGTAAATTGCGGAAGAAAAAGCTGTTCATCAGCCCACACTTTGGTTTGCTACAGCAGGAAATCTTAAACTTCTCCATTTCCTCCCTATTAAGAAAATAATTGAAGCTAATTTTCGTTCTTACACATAGCTCTTCAGTTCTCTCTTTGAGTTCTTGGATGCAGGTAGCCCTAGGAGCATCTGAGACAGTAAAGGAGGCTTCCTCTGACACCCTGGTGGTGGGAGTCAATAGAAACCTTGGAGAGCAGCAGCAGAGCCAAGAAGGAAAATTGCAACAAGCTCTAACCTGAAGCTGCCCCTGCTGGGAAAACTAATTTTAGGTATTATTTCTGGATCCTGTGTTTAGGAGTCGTGTCTGGCTTAAGACTTTTAACACACATTCTTGAACATATGTGCAGAGAAAGGCCGTCATAACCTCTCAAGCTACACAGGTTGTAACAAATGACAGCTACCCAGAATTTTTTCACTGCTGTTAATAACTTAGAAAAGTCATAACCGGAAAGTAGATTTCTTTCAAGCAGCTGTCTGTGTGCTTAGCTCCTAGGGGAACATGATGCTCACAGACCAAAACAGACGTCCCAGGGGACCCTTCTGGAGCAGCCTCGGATGTGAAGGCTGTGGGGAGGGTGTTCCGGAAACAGCAGACACATTTGGGTGTCTATGTCATCCCCATCTGGTAGGCCGATGTATCCTCTGAGCTCTCTGATTGCTTAAAACAAACAAAAATAATAATAATCTGCAGGAGATTTCATACTGGGCTCGGCCCAGTCAGTTAATAATCCCAAGAAGGATTGCTGTTCCTCTGTATTAATCGCTTTTCCCCTTAGATAATGCACTCAAAGCCCTTAGCCCCAGCACCTGGCTCGGTCAACAATGTGAACCACCGTTCCCTGTTCGTTCAGTGCATGGTTTGGATCCATCGTATTCTGCAGATTATCCTGCATGGTGGGGCACAGAGAGAAGTCCCCTGAATGCCCCCAGGAATGGCCCAACCTTTTTTTTTTTTCTCAGCAACCGGCACAGGGTCATCCACCTGCAAGACACTGGAAGGGCATGAAGTCAGGGAAGGAAGTCTCCGCCATGCCCCGGTCGCCAGGCCCCCCAGCCAGCCCTGCCGACTGCTGATGCATCTCTAGAGCCCCCCCCCCCCCCCCCCACTAGCATCACTTCACCATGACTTCTCAGACGCGGAGCCAGCGTCCTTTCTTCCACTTACGTGAGCTCTCGCCAGGCAGTGCTGAGCCGCCAGCCAGCAGGAAGCAAGGCCCGTCCCTCTCGTCCCAGAGGGACTCCCTTCACTGTTGCCTGCGTTGCCTTCTTTTTCTGCTCTTCCAATACAGAACATGGTCGCCGGACACCTCGCAGTGCTTCCCTGGAGAAAGCCGCGCCCGTGCTCTCCCCCCACGCTGTGTGCTTGGGTGGCCTCCGTGGAAGGGTGTCTGGGCCCTGCCCGCAGGTGCCTGCCTCCCCGCAGGCTGCGGCCACCTGCACCTGTCCTCTGGGCCTGCTGTCCTGGCCTGGAGCCTGCCGCCTAGGCTCACCTCTTGCTGGATCAGTCACGGTGCTCTGGATTTCTCTGGGACCTCTGCTCCAGCGCCCGGCGGGAGGGAGCCCTGGTCCCTTTGGCTTTTGCCTCTTAGTTGTCACTAAAACCGGGAGAACTGGCTTTGGGTTTAACAACAAATCCTGACTCTGTGTGGGGCGAGGCAAGATGACCGCAGGGGAGGACAGACGTGGAGCGAAGACAATGCTGGTCTCCTGCCGCCGGACCCCTCGTGTTTCATGAGTGCCTTCTGCACTGAGAAGCATCCTCTCCGCCACCGGAGCGGGGGTGTCCTGGAGCTGTGCCACTCTCTGCGTCTGATCATGGACTGTGAGGAACTTGGCACCATTCATGCAAGTGTCCTAGCTGGGACAATTTCTCAGACTTAGATTTGAAAGGTACAGGTACCTGTAGGATTGGCAGTACCTTGGGTGCTTTTTAGAAATGCAGAACTTCAGGCCTTACCCGAGTCACACTGAACCAGGATCTAAGGGCAACCGGAGTCCGTGCATGTTGAACATGACTAGCCCTGCGTTACCTGTCACGTGCTAGTCAGAAACCAGGTCCCTTTAAGGTCTTCAGAATGTTTTCTGAAGTATAGTCGCTGGGTATCTCAGATCACTTCCGGGAGCCCTAGAGTACTGACATCCAGAAACGTCAAGTCCCTTCATGTAGTGTTTACACGTCACCTACGCTTGAAATCACTCTGGATTACTTGCAATACCTAATATGATGTAAATGCCGTGTAAATACATAGCTAGCATGTTGTATTGTTTAGGGACTAATGACAAGGAAAAATGTCTGTAAATGTTCAGTACATACCCAACGAAAACAGTATTTTTTGATCTACAGTTGGTTGATTTATGGAGGTAAAACCTACGGACATGGAGGGTGACTTAGGTGACTTGTGTGTGAGTGACTCACCAACAGTACTACCACTGTAGTTATGTTTCTAAAAACTATGAGGTTTGCCTCAAAATCCACCAGATGCCACAGAGGAAAGCTCTCCATGTATAGGCCTAAACATGGTAAATATCAAGTGCAATTATCATTTAAAAATTGGCGACTCTCATCACTGCCCTGAGGAAATCCACTCCGGTAGTCCAGACTAGACGGAGGGATTGATGCTCTGTCTCCACCACAAAGCGAGACTGAGAGGAGGCTGTGGGCCTGTGGGCCTCCCAGCAAAGAGGAGGGCTCCGCCCAGCCTCTCCTGTGGGCTCTGAAGGGTGACTTTGAGAAGAACAGGGAAGACGTGCCACGTTACAGCTAGTGAGCGTCCGGGAGGCTGCCGGGCCGTGAGCGTGACAGGTGCTGGGCAGGGCGACTGGGTCTCCCTGCCGGGTGCTGCCGGGGAGGCCCACGTGGACCCTGCAGGAATTTGTGAGCCTCAGAAGGTCACTGAGTCACTTCTCAAGGCCGGCGCTGTACCACCGGCTGGCCTGGGAGACCCTGGGAAGCCTGGCCACAGCTTGGTTCCTCTCCCTGCACAAGATGGAAATGTGCCCAGGAGTCCTGCGACAGCTCTTCCCTCCTGACCTGGAGTCCTTGACCTCAGACCTCGGCCAGTGAGGCGGCACTGACTTTGTAACCAGGGGAAGGAAATGTCCTTTGCTTACCTAATATTCCCTACGGCTTGGAGCAAATAAGCTATTCTTCATGGCTGGTCCTCGGTCTTAGCATAATGTTGTCCTGATTTATACACAAATTCCCCCATTTCCCCTTGAGGTGGCTGCACTTGGCGCTGTGTGAAGTGATCCATATCTCTGCTGTTTCTAATCCATTTGTAAAACCATTTATAAGCCGATTGGGGAGGAAAGGTGGTCTATAAAAGCCTGGTGATGATAATGATTGTGGCTCATGAGCGATGAAAGATAACTAGGCCGCCCAGCAGGGCAGAGCAGCCTGCCTCCTCCCCGCTTTCCTGTTCTCAAATGCTCTCTGACCAATTGATATTTAAAACAGGAAAACTCCCCTGGAAAGCTTGATGTCTGATTGCCAGTCCTAATCAGCATAGAAAACCATATGGGTCTGAAAGGGGTTGCAGTTATGTGCTGGTGTGCACTAGCTGTTGGCTTTAAATTAGCACTCGTTTTAAAGTTGTCTTCAGGTGGGGTTGCTGGGGTCGAGGTCGTCTCCGATCCCATCCTAAAGAGGCCACACAGCTCTGTTGGGATGGTCAGGAATGAAACACGCCTTTTGGTCTGGAGAGAACTGTGATGGCATTATGGCCTTTGGAACTGTTCTGCTTATTGTCTGAAATACCACTCTTCTTTTGTCATTTGGCTTTCCTTTAGAGCTGTGGTCAGGACCAGGCTGAAGAGGAGGCCTTGCAGGCAGAGGCCAGGCAGTGACCTTGGCCCTCAGCCACCTTCACCGTTTTGCTGGTCGTTAATTCACGTCGGTGGCGTGGCTTCTCCTCGCTCCTATCTGCCCTTCCTCTTTCCAGGGCAATCCTTGGAGTCCATCCGTCTGCCTGGTTCCCTTCAGATAGAACCCCAAATCAGAACATTTGTGGAGGAGTGTGAGGGAGGGGGACGGGTCTTGTGTGTGGAGGTCCAGCTGCTGCAGTCCTCCTGGAGTGACTCCCAGGAAGGGATCTGAGGACTGGACAGGTCTCCATTCAGCCAGGCTAGAGGACAGAGTTCCATTCTCATCGCCTGATGCCCGTGCGATGTGACTCCCACTCCCACAACCAGCTACCCAAAAATATGCCTGGTTCAAGGAAAAGAATTATTTTTTACCAGGGTATTTTATGTTTGTGTGTGAATATTTCACCAACTTTATAATCTGCCATAAACATTTTTTGCCAGCATACATTAAACCAGATTGCACAGCTTCCTCTCTGTGGCTTCAAGGGAACCTCTTTTTATTCTCAGACATAAAAAAAAAAAATGTATTCCTGTGTGTACACTCCCACACACACAGGCACACGCACATACAGTCTGAGTTGTGTGCTACTGTGATAAAAAGCCACAGACGGAGTGACACACAAACACGAGAGGTCCGTTTGACTCACAGTCCAGGGTGCTGGGAAGTCTGAGGCCGAGGGCCACGTCTGGGGAGGGTGTTCTTGCTGTGCCACCCCACGGTGGACAGATCACATGGTGAACAGGCAGACACAGGTGTGAGAGAAAAAGGGGGCTGTGCTGGTTTTTGTCCCAAACCCACCTTCCTGAGGTGACATCAATCTCTGCATAAAGGCAGAGCTCTCCTGACCTAAGCACTTGAAGGTCCCTGTCCACTCTGCTGCCCTGGGGATGACGTTCCAGCACCTGAACTTGTGGGGACACATTCAGACCACAGGGCATGCCACACGCTCACTCGTGGTGCACACCGACGACACCTGTGCCTTCCTGAGCGCTTCAGCTGTAACTGAAGCCGACTTCAGAGTCTGGGGTTTCTACTAGGCACGTTTCCAGATACCAGGGGTCCTTGCCCTTTCCAGGGGCACGAGGAGGAGGTGAAGAGCTGCCTGGCACCGGAGGCACTCCCCTGCCTCCTGACCTTGGTCGACCTTCTGAGGTCCTCCTTCTCTGACACACTCATCCACAGAATGTGTTATTCTGCTTTTTGATCATTTTTGGATTCCGTAGGTAAAAACAACAACAACAACAGCAGCACAAACCACAGCTTTGATTTGCATTTCTTTTTCCATGACATGTGTTTGAGCATCTTTAAAAATGTTAAATCCATTTGTATTTTTCCATACCATGCTCAGCTATTTTTCTATTGTTAGTTTCCAGTCCTTGTGTCACTGTAAGAGCTCACTGCATGCTTGAAAGCTCTCCCCCTTGTGTAGACGTTAACAACAGGCTGCTGAACACTTGCCCCGGCCTCCCGAGGACTGAACCCATGTGTGGCAGTGCCCTCAGCTCTAGAAGTGTCCTCAGCTCTCAGGTGGACCAAGCACAGGCGTGACCCACTTCACTTCCTGGGCTATTCTTTCTGTTTTTGTTTTCTTTTTCTTGCTACTCTCTGGATTGACCCCAAGGCCTTGCGCATTCCTGCCAGGGCTCTAGCACCTCGCCACGCCCCATCCCTCCTGGCCTGCTCCCTCCACGGCTCACGGCGACGTCCTGGCTGGTGGGGAAGCGCCACAGAGGACCCTGCCCAGGAGGCAATGCGAGAATTGCAAGCAGCTCCTGTTCATGAGCGTCTCTTAGGCCTGGGAGATGTATGTGAGGACATGTCAGGGGGTTATTCCATTGAAGACTTCACTGTAATTCTGAAACTTAACACAAATGCATGGAAAATCAAACAGTACAAGATGATAACACAACAAACTTCTATTCTCCCTGCCATTCCTGGGGTTCTCTGGCCCAGAGAAGGTCTTTTAGCTTTTGTGTGCTGGTCCACGAGGAGCAGGCACCCGTGTGGATAAGTGGATGAATGTTTGTTCTTACTTTTTTTTTTCCTCAGAGAGTAGCTCACTATGTTCACTTTCCTGAAACTTTTTTTCATTTCATGTAACCTGGGACATTGCATAATGTCTCTATATAATGCCACCTTGTCATTTCCGATGGCCACAAAGCCCTCGTGATTGTTACTTAATTGTGTTAGTTGGGGTTGGTCTGGGGTCTGCAAGCCTGTGGGCTGAAGCAGCCAGGCCCCCGGGGTAACTGCAGCCTGCCGAGGCCGCGAGCTGGGGCCTGGTGCTGCGTCTGCAGTCAACAGAGGCTGCAGTTCACACCAAGTGGAAGGGCCGGGCAGACTGGGACCCGGGAGGGCAGGCGGACCATGTTTCTTCCCCATCTATTTTTGACACTTGGGAGGCCTGCAGGCTACTGAGATGGTGCCCTTGATCTTGGAGCCAACTCACACCTGGCCAGGATTCAGCTCAGCCCCACAAGCGGCCATGGGGTTGCCTGCTGGCTGCCACCCAGGCCCACAAGTCAGTGAGCTCGGAGGTGCGTGCTGGCCTTACTCCAGCCCCCAAGCCCCATGAAGGAGTCACTCTTCCCTCCACATCTTGCACACTTCTCTGTGGTGAGCACTGACCCAGAAACCTCCCAGGAAGGGAATTCTGGGAAGCCTGTTCCAGCTCAGCTGGGCCGTAGGATTGAAAGCCTCTGCACAGCCCAACGTGGCAGAAGTGTACGGGTTTCCACCTGCTGGGCTGGGGACGGCGTTTTAATGAACAACTTTGTACCCGCACCTTTGTTCTCTTGTGTCGGTAGAGCTGGAAAATTAATTCTTGGAAGTGGCATTGCTGGGCTGGAGGATCTGTGTATTTTTATTTATTACATATTGCTAAATTTCACTCCAAAGAGGTTGTGCCAATCCATATTCCTGTCAGTGATGTGTGAGGGTTCGGATTACCTGACACACTCATCAACAGAATGTGTTATTCTACTTTTTGATCCTTTTGGATTCAATACGTAAAAACAATAACAACAACAATAACAACAACAACAAATCACAGCTTTGATTTGCATTTCTTTTTCCAGGACATGTGTTTGAGCATCTTTAAAAAGGCTAAATCCGTTTGTATTTTTCCGTACTGTGTTCAGCTATTTTTCTATTATATTAGTTTTCCAGTCCTTGTGTTGGTATAAGAGCTCACTACATGCTTGAAAGCTTTTCTCCTTGTTTAGATGTCAAGAAAGCATTGTTCCCCAGTTTGTCTTTTATTTTTTTTCTATTTTGTCTGTGCAGAAATGTACTTTTATGACATTACACTTATCATATGTTAATTATACAGGGGGTGGACATTCAGCCTTCCGAAACATTGTTATTTCTTCTTTTGTCACAAAAAATTCTGGAATATGTATATATAATGTAATCTTCATCCTGCCTATGGGGAAATCAGGGCATAAAAGTTGGCCAAACTGCACAGGGTCTCTCACCAACCCCTTAGGCCCATCAGGGTCCCACTGCAAGCATCCAGCACAGACTCGGTATTGGCATTGAATGCAAGGGAACTGGTTTTCCAAGGTGTGGACACAGCGCTGGGGAACCACAAGGAATGTGTCCCTCCCTAGGGCTAGCAATGGTGAGCAGAATCATTTTCCCCCAGGACTGAGCAAAGGGACAAGGTCCTTACTAGAATCTGGAGAGAGGTCACAGTTGAGGGGACCACCAAAGAGCAGCTGGAGGGGCACTGCCAGGGCACCGGAGGCCCTTTTTCTCTGCAAGGAACTGGAGGGCTTCAGGTTTCCCCCAGAGCCCTGAGTGGGTGGAGCCAAGAGAAGATGCCGGCACAAGAGCAGTGATCCAGTTCAGCCTGTCCTTCTCTGGGGTCACCAACCGCGCCTCCCGCACACACCGCGTCCCGTGGTAATGAGGACTGATAGTGGGTCAGGCAATCAGGCAGCATTTTAGTTACTATTTGGGATGCAGCTACAAAAGTAATAATTTGGCTTTTCCTGGTTACTTTCATGGACATAAAAATTACCTGACTCTTCAGGGTTGTGAAAGAGGAAGAGGCGCTCAATGACATTGACTGGGCTTAAGCAAAACTGTATGCAAGAAAGACAAGGAGACACAGGGGAGGTGAACTAACAGACGGCGGCTTGTTCACTGGGCCGCAAGCATCACTGCACCCCAGTGGTGGGACCGGCCTTTTCTAACAGTAGAGGGTATGGCCGAAGAACCCTGATGTGTTTCCTGGGGGAGAAGCTGCGGAGCCCCATGTCCATTACGCAGGAGAACCCCGGGGAACCCCAACTCACAGGTCAGCCCTGAAGTTCAGCCTCAGGTGAGAAGAATGCGGAGGACAGCAGGCAGGTCCTGGGACCTGGGCACCATCTAGAAAGAAGGCCCACCTGCAGGCTCCGGCCTTCCTAAAATAACTTTGGTTGAAGATGATTTCACTCTCTTGCTAGCACCTATGTGCAGGGTGCTATACAAGGAGAAGCGTGAGGTGGGATGACATTTAAGGACACTGTGGACTTGTTCCCATGAGACGTAAAGTCCTGGGCCAGGATCAATGGGAACAAAGTAGGGTATAGTAAATGACTGTTAGAAAAAAAAATCAATGTCTGGGATTTGTAAACTAAGGGAAAAGGAGTGGTGGCATCTGGCCTTGGTGGTGGAGAACAGAGGTACCTTGATGAGAACGCCGATGACTGTCATCGAGCCAGCCGAGGGAAGAGCCACAGGGCTGTTTGTGTGCTCTAGTCGAGTGTCCGATGATGCTGGCAAAAAAGCCTCTAGGAAGTTGGAAATAGGAACCCAGAGTTTGGATAGAAATTGGACACTGAGCGATTATCTCCGGAGACTTGATTTCAATTTTTGGTAGTGAGATAAGCAAGGTATGAGTTGATAAACAAGGGGGTGGGGTGCTGAAAAACAGGGAAGCATGGAAACACGTCTCACTAGTCCTGAGCCCAGATGTAGAAACGTGCACAGAGCTGGCCGAATAACCACAGGGGAAAAGGCACAGCCGGGCCCTGCCTCAGGTGAAGTGTAGCATCCTACAAGACAGCAGTCCATTTCTTCCATTGACAAACCTGTGGGCAGAGAGTTGTTCTTGATATCTATCTATCTATCTATCTATCTATGGGGATTGAACCCAGGGACACTTGCCACAGAGCTACATTTCCAGGCCGCTTTTATTTTGAATTTTCAGACAGGGCCACTCTAAGTTGCTTAGAGCCTCTCTAAGTTGCTGAGGCTGTCCTTGAACTTGCCATCCTCCTGCCTCTCCTGAGTCGCTGGGATCACAGGTGTGTGCCACTGTGCCTGGCTTCAATTATTATCTTTCTACTGCCCATGAGGTCTGGAGAGATGGCCCCTCTTTCGGTCCTGGCATTAATAATTTGTTTCTTCACTCTTTTTTCCCTTTGTTAGCCTGGCTAGAGGTTTATTAATGTTATCGATTTTGTCAAAGAATGAGCTTCAGATTCCATTGATTTCCTTTGCTGCCTGCCTGCTCTCCATGGCAGGGATTTCTCTAACATTTGCATTGCTGTGGTTTGGAGATGGTTTGAACGCGTCCCCCAGGGCTTTGTGCGTAGGAACAGTGATAAGTGTGGACACTTGGGAGGCGGGGCTGCGGGGAAGGTGGCCAGGTGGCTGGGGACCTGTGGTTGGAAGGGATCTGTGCAGTGCTTGTGGGGCCCCACTCAGCTCTCATGAGAGTGAGTTGTCGTGCAAGGTCAGCCTGTGCCCGGCTTCTGTGTCAGCACGGGCTCTGTCTCTCACAAGTGCCACCACCATGGTACCATCTGTCTGCTGTGACACAGCCAGAGGTCCTCACCAGAGCTGAGCACACATTGGTGTCATACTCTGAGACCCCTGAAACTGAGAACTATGTAGATCTTTTTTAAACACAAAGCACCCAGAATCAGGTGTTTTCTTAAATCAATGTAAAATGTACTAACACTTCACCTGCATCTCAGTGATATCACCACTCCTCTAAGCCCTGCTGTGGATGGGTACCATGAATTTCATATTCTAATTTTCATTTAGCACCAAGTAGTTTTAATTTTATTAATCCCTTAATTTTATTTATTTTTATGTGGTGCTGAGTATCAAAACCAGTGCCTCACTGCAGGAGCCCTGTTTGGGGAGATGGCTTAAATTGCGGTTGACTACGGGCCAAGGAGATGTTTGGCTGTTGCCGCCTTCTGTAGTCTCACGGGACTTGGCCCGAGATCTCGCGGGACTTGAGCGAGATTGCTGATCGGGTCTGCGCCATTTTTTTGGTGGTGTGTGTGGCGCGTGTTAGTCGTTGTTAGAGCCAGAGAGAAAAGTTATCAGAATAAAAAGCTGTTTGTTTCCAGTTTGCCTCTGAACTTCTTCCTGCGGCTTCGTTGCTCCAAGCAGCCGTCGCTTCAGGCGACAACACCTCACGTGTGCTAGGCAAGTGCTCCACCACTGAGCTACACCCCCAGCCCAGGAGCTTTAATTTGTCTTTAGCACAGCAGGGCAGAGCCAAGACAGGGGTATGAAGGCTGTCCTGTAACTGCTAGCCTATTCTACCCACAGCCACAAGACACCCCTGCCCCCAGTCCTGCTGGCCCCTGGTCCCCCTGAGGGTGGGTCCGTGCCGGCACTGAGCTGTTGGCTCCTCACACTAGCCCCACACAGGTCTCAGGCCATCTCCTTGCAGCAGATACAACTCTCTCTACTCTAGATGCAGAACCTGCCCAAGGACACGGCCACGGAGGTGCCATCAGGAAGGTGTTCCACCGTTTTGGGAGCATCAGATTCTTTTGCTGCTGTTGCTCATTTTTCTTACAAAACAAGGATAATGATGGTCCTCTTGTTTTGGAAATGATATGGCCTGCCACCAAATCTGCCACCTTTGGATTCAGTCTTCTTGTGTCTTCTCGAAAAACCTCAACCTCTGAATCATCCCTCCCTGCTAATAGATAGAATAGGCTTAAAAAAAAAAAAAAATCAAATAGCACCACACCTCCTTTTCCTCGGTGCCTCTCTACAGACATCTGCCCTATCTTTACTTTCTCGTCATAGCCCAGGGTCCAAAACAAAGCTCTTTCTGCTGGTTGACTCTGCTTCCTCCCTTCCCAAACAATACCTGGGGGAGAGAATTCAGCTTTGCTTTCACCAAACCATGGCCACAGTGATGTTCTCTTAATTTCTTTGGACAGTCTTCAGATTTCCTCTCTGAATTTCCAGTGGGACAGTCTTTCCCCGACCAGGCACCATTCCCTCCTCGCTCTCCCTCCCTCTCCAGCCTGGCATCACTTGCTCAGGTCCTCAGGTCTCTCTGTGCACATACGGGTCCTGGACCGTCCCACCTGGTCTCGTGGCTCCAACATCACCAGCACCTCGGACGGCCCTCCCACTCCGACCACACCTGCCGATCGCCAGGTGCCCACCTTGAGGTTTTATTTGGCAATCATAACTTATTAAGCAATGATTTCACAAAGTAACAGAAAGAAATATCTACTGGGCCCAAACTTCATGCTGCAGGATGTTTGTCCATGATTAATATAATTAAAGATACGTTCTACATTATGATACTATGTTATATAATAATAACAGCATATGACTTGCAACTTAAAAATTTATTTTTTTAAGTGAACTTCCCTTGAAACTACACAAATCAGAAATTCGGAGCAAGCATTGCTTGGCAACACCTTGGTATCGCTCAGGTGTGGGGAATACAAACTGACCTCTGTCATGTCAGCCATTTCCCAGGATATTCATGGAGGAATTTTTACTTGCTGGGAAAACTGGTGCAAATGCCTTCCATAGTTTAGGATTTGGGTGTGAGAGGAAATACTAATGAGGAGGGTTTAGTGCTGAAATGACTCTCTCAAAATTTCATCTATCTTTTTTTTTTAGAAGGGTGAATTTTTAATATAATTATTCCTTTTTTGGAGAACAATTAAAGAATCATTTCCAAATTACCATTCATCAAAACCCTTTAGACTCTGATATCCTATTGCAACTGTCAGTGATGGAGGGGTAACTTTTCAACTTTCAATTGGAATTGATGAAGTTTTGTGTGTGGAAATAGCTCCAGATAAAGTCAGAAAGGGGAAATTCTCTAGGTTAAGTACGCTTAGGAATATTGCTTGTTAGAAAACATATTAAAAAATGTGTTCAGTGAAGGCTTTTTTAATTTTTTTCCTTTTCCTTTCTAAAAATGAGCAATGCAAGGCCAAGTACATTCTCTCAGTGCATCCATTTACTGGAGTGGTTGATCATATTGATTTTTTTCTCTGCAAATTTCAATCAAAATAATATGTATTTTTAAAGTAGTGCTTCATGGTCCTGGAGCTGTTCTTAGAATCCAAAATATTCCTTTTATCTCCTTGACATGTGTCAGCTACAGCTATATTAAAACTCTACATTTTAATCTTTCTGGATTCGGTTCCCTTGACGAATTTCTTCTTCCTCCCTGCCTGCAGTTCTGACTTCAAAAGAAGCTCTTCCTACACAAGAGAGATAAATGGCAGGAGAATTGAAGGAAGGATTGGGTCAACTAACGCCGGAACCCCTTTGTTCCTGCATTTTGAGTTGTGAAACATGAACCCAAACTAAATGGTGGTAGAAGTGCGGCTCCTATCATCTTCTCCCTCAGCCTGCTGGAGAGATCAGGCCTCTGAAAAAAGAGGAGTTCATGAACAGACTGTGCTGTGCTGTCCTGTTTCTTCCAGTCCACCCTGTCCGTGGAAACTCTGCATGGTGAACACTGTAACAGACTGGGGGCTCCGTGGCTGGGATGCTGCAAGCAGAATGAAACCTTGGCATTGGAGGGTGTGGCTGCAGCTAGTGTTGGGGCGACTGGCATGGGAAGTGGCCACAGGGAACCTATCAGGGCAAATGCATGGGAGCACCTTTTGTATTGGTCTCTCAAGGTGTGTGACCTCATGTACTTGGATTCCACTGGTTGGAGCTTCCCTTTCAGGCCTGCCATGCACAATCAGTACACACACACACACACACACACACACACACACACACACACACACGCCTGTGCCTGGAAGGAAATGGACAGACACACCTGGGCAGTGAACCTGGTGTTATTTTTCTGCTGGCCTCTCTTAGCTCAAAGCGTTAGGTTGCAGCTTCAAGGTGGATATCACACCTCTCTGCAGAAGAGATTTCCTGCTTGGAAAACCAGGTGCTTCCTTCTCTCGTACAGTTTGCCATGCTAAAAAAAGAAAGAAAAAAAAATTTTTTTCAGAATCCTGTACTTACAGAAAACTCATGAACAGCTGTGAGCTGATCACAGAGGAACAAAGGACCCCACGCACAGAAGATGTGCAGGTGGAGGGAAGGAGAGAGTGAAGATGATGTGTGGGTGGAGGGAAGGAGAGAGTGAAGATGATGTGCAGGTGGAGGGAAGGAGAGAGTGAAGATGATGCGCAGGTGGGTATGCTGAGAAGGACGTTGCCGGACGTCTGGTAGGTCACTGAAATTTTGGTCTTGCACCTTTGAGTCTACCAATGCAGAATGATGGCTGAAAATCTAGTACCACCATCCTGCGGCCTCAGGAGAGGGCCTGTTTTCTGGGGAGTCAGACCATGTGGACCACAATCCCCCCTGATGAGCCCCTCTGTGAGCCTGGTGGGCCAAGTGGTCGAGAACACATTGCCAGAGTGATCCAACCCAGAAATCCAAACTTTTCAGGCTTAATTCCATCAAATACAAGAAGCAAAAATGAATTATGAACAAACTTCCACAGCCAATGGAACTGCCTCATCCTCCTGGCAAGCACACAGCCGTCTTGGTGGCTTCTGTTGCTCGAGAAATTGAAATACTGTTGTTCTGCGAGCTTGTCCCGGGCCTGCGTGCGAGCGCGGGTGGAGCAGTCGGGCGTTGGCGCCCCAGCTCAATTCTGCTTTGAAGCCCGAGCAGCACTTCAAGCTCCGTGTGCCGCAGTTTGCTCACCTGTGAAAGATGTGCGAGTGCTACAAGGGGCTGGTTCCCAAGGACAGGATCCAACCCACAAGGAGGCGGTTTGAGGAGGTGAGGCCTCTGGGGCCTGGTCAGGTGGTGAGGCTGGAGCCAAATGAATGGAAATAGTGTCCTTCTAAAAGAGGCCCCAGCAGGCCCCCGTCCCTTCCACCAAGCGAGGACCTGGTAGGAAGGCGGGTCTGTGGGCAGGAAAGCAGCCCCCAGACCTGGGGGTCTGCTGGCAGCTCCTTCCTGGGCGTCTCAGCCTCCAGAGCTGTAGACAGTATGTCCGCCTTTGGCAAGCCACCCAGTTTCTGGTGTCTTAGCTGTAGCAGCTGGAGGGACTACGATAACTACCAGCCTTGCCTTTTCTTTTTCTGTATTTTTGGTGGGGGAAGGGGTGGGGTGGGGAGCATAGAATAACAAGTGCTTGGAAACTATTAAATGCCAGATACACAAAAGCTCAGTTAAGCAGCCAGTGTTGTCTCTTCACGGAGAGCCTGCGGCTTCCTACGCAATGCCCTGCACTAACAGTCAGGAGCAGCCTCATTAGACGATGCCCAGGTGGGTCACGTATGGGTTGGAGGAAGGTCAGGTTCCAGTGAGGCCTTGAGAGCTTGATAGGCTATACTTCCTCCACCCCACCAACCTCCCAGGTCCCTTTTCAGGAGTGTTTCTCTTTCTGTTTGTGTTTATTTCATGTTTCTTCCCTTAAGGGTCTGGCGAAGGTGATGTCTCTGCAAGCCGGGCCATGCGGCTGTTCTCTTTGCTTTAGAGGCCACACGCAGAGCTCAGGCATGATGGGCCTTTGGGTCTAGGAGGTAAGAAGGATGTCTGGGCTCCACGTTGCTCTGGCCTCGGGGACCTTGCAGGCAACACCCCTGGGCAGAAAACTGCTATTTTCTGCAGAAAGGCCCTGACAAAATTATTATTTCTATAGTCAACAAATTCTAGTGACAAACAAGGAATTTGAAGTTAAAAGCCTTCTCTATGGGTTCCCTGTCTGAAATGCTGGGGCTGCCTCAGTGTGGGGGTCAGGGGAAGCCAAGACACGGAGTGGGCCTTTCTGAAGTTCAAAGGCATGCTTGAAGAGAGAGACGGCTTCTGGGGCGTCTCCTTGAGACCAGGCTGAGGCCCTTGAGTTGGATGGAGGGGACAGAGTCTGAGGTCCAAGTCCCTTCCTGGAGTTCCTGTGGGTGACAACCAGAGACAGAACCCTAAGTCAGGTTCTGTGAGGATACAGTAATTTGATTATCATCCATGATTTAAGTTAAATTTCCTTAAAAATTTCAGAGCAGCCCAAGTGTTCCCTGAAATTAATGAATCAGTGCACTTTCCTGGGGTCCATCCCAAACCTTCCCAAGGGGTGTCTGCAGGGAAGAGTCCCAGAGACCCACACTGCAACGTCCTTTTTGTCCCTGCAGGCTGGCTCCTCACTCCTCCAGCTGTGGAATCCTTGTGTCTCTTTGTAATTGCCCTGAAACCCAACTGCCAAGAGCTTTGCTTTTGATGCACTGAAACTCACATTTAGATACCGTCCCAACCTCGTGTCCCTCTCCTGGCCTCCCATCTTTCTCCTTCTAGGTCCTTTTGCATACTGCTGGTGATTTCTGTCACATCAACACCTTCATGCAAAGCTCTTCAAAAGGGACTTTTAATTAATTTATAACTCTCAATGCTGCAGCCTGGTGCCTGAGCCCCGTCCGTTCCGATTTCAATCTTTCCACCTCTCACTGATAGTTGACTCTGCGTGGAGCAGACGGGCATGTCTTTCTTTCCTTCTCTCTCTTCCCCCTGAAAGGACATTCACCTTCTATTGTTCATATTGCTCACCCCAATTAGAATCCCACTGCTCTCCTCTTGAGGAGTCAGTACTTAAATGCCAGCCTAGTAACACCACAGAACATCTCCCGGCCACTTTGAATGGAATGTGTGCTGCCCCTGCCCTGCTGTCCCTGGGTGTGGCAGTGAGCTCTTGGGGTAAGGGTCAGTCCCTCTCTGGCTGAACCCTGAGGGCTGGGCCCACAACCTTTCCAGCATGACTTGGGGAAGGGCGCCCATCTGCGCCCACACCAGGGCCCTCTCCTAACGCCACCCACTGTTTGGGAATGAATAAGCCCTCCAGGCCCTCAGGTGTGCACTGTCTCCTTCACTTCCTAGGTGCCTCAAATTGGGATCCAATAGGCTCAGTTACGTTATGTTAGGTGAAATTGTCACTTTTTTTTAATTTATTTTTTATTTATAATAGTAGTATGTATTACAATTCATAATGCACATACATAGCATCTTTTTACATAAAACTGTTTGTATACAAAGTATGTTCGTACCATTCAGGTCTTCAATCATGCATTTAGGATAATGATATCCATCTCATTCAACCACCTTTTCTTTCTTTTTTTTTTTTTTTTTTTTTTTTTTTTGGTACTGGGGATTGAACTCAGGGGCACTCGACCACTGGATCACATCCCCAGCCCTTTTTTTTTGTATTTTATTAGAGACAGGGTCTCACTGAGTTACTAAGTGCCTCGCCATTGCTGAGGCTGGCTTTGAACTCGCGATCCTCCTGCCTCAGCCTCCCAAAGTGCTGGGATTACAGGCGTGCGCCACCGCGCCCGGCTATACCTTTTCTTTCTTTTTTCTTCTTTTTTCCTTCCCTCCCTCCCCCCTTGCTCCCTCCCTTCCTCTCCCTTCCCTTTGACCATTCTAGTGTTCCTCTAATCCTCCTATGTACCCCCATCCAACAACACTGTGAACTAGCCTCCTTATATCAGAGAAAACATTCAGTATTTGGATTTTTGAGATTGACTAATGAAATTGTCACTTTTGGTGATCTTGATAAAATTCTCCTCAGCTGTCCTTAAGGTCAGCTCCTTCCTCAGGGTACCGTGGACCAAGAGCGCCGTCCTGCGTTCTGACCTCTGGCATTCAGGCGGCGCACACTGGTAACAGTGCGGCCCCGAGCGGAGGTGGGTTTGTGTAGGAGGAACAGAGTCTGGAGGGGCCAGAAGGGTGCTTACAAGCCTGGTCCTATCAAGCACCTGTCGGGCAGGATCTCAGATGGTGCAGACTGCGGCAAGCTCAAGGCCAAGGACTCCCAGAAGTTCAATGCACGTGTCCTGGGACGTCCTGCCCCTGCCCCTAGGAGAGCCAGGTGAACAGGCCTGCAGCAGCCCGGCCAGCGGGCGGTCCTCGCCGCTTCCCTCCCGACTCCATCCTAAACAACTGCAGAGGTCTTTTTGTACCTCCTGCTTCTCTGCCGCACCTCTTCAGTCTGCAGCCCAGAGTTAGCAAATTCTTGGCTCTGGGGACGTGGATGGAGGGTCCTGCTGGTCTTCCGCACTTCCTGAGGAGGGTGCCCAATGGCCCTGCCCTGGAGGACAAGGCAGTGGTGTGTTACCAACCCAGTGGTGCGCCTTCCCCATTGTGCAGGTCTTGCT
This sequence comes from Tamias sibiricus, assembly GCA_025594165.1. NCBI lineage: Eukaryota > Metazoa > Chordata > Mammalia > Rodentia > Sciuridae > Tamias > Tamias sibiricus. Next base: position 147,243,159 of record CM046666.1, read on the forward strand.
TAACCCTCCTTGACAATCTTGGGGTGGAGGCTATGATTGAGGGAATCTGAGAATTCCTCAGTTTCAGAAAGTTGGCTTGATTTGTCAGCGTGTGAACCTAACCCCCATTAGCGGTGGAACTTCATGGAGGAAATGGCGGTGAAAAAGGCTCAATCCCTCTACTTTGCGAGTGTTTCACAGTTTACAAAGCAGTTCCACAGGTAGAAGAATGAAAGGGAACTTAGCTGTGTGTGATGTGGAGAGGACTGTTTTTCAAGTGGTGTAACCATGATACGTTCATTAGTCTGAGGGCATTTGTTGAAACTCTTAAAAAAAACTTTAAAACAACTTATAGTTTCAGAACAATCTGTAATTGGGCCTCAAACATTAAAAAAAAAAGTAGACTTGTACATTCTCATAAAAGTGAAAGCACCATATTATTTTTGTTCAAATTTGTGTGCCCCAAACATGCCAGTGTCCCAGACAATTAAATGTGACAGTTGAGGGTCACAGTTAAGGGCTGGAACCATCTTCCCCTTGGTTCTTCCCAGCTAGGATTATTTGTAAACTTGCACATGACATAAATTTAGGGGCCGAGTGAGGCAGAAGTGCCGTCTTCCCGTGACATGAGCCTGGTGTCCCTGGGGGGGGGAGCGCCTGTTAACTGATGAAGATGTCAAACTGTGTCAGGGGAGTGTCAACAGCTGCATATTCATCACTGCGCCAGAGGCCCTCTCAGACTGAAAGATTTCACTGTTTATTCACAGCAAAGACACTTAATTAATGACTAGGCCTAATCGGGCTGTCTTATTATGTTCAGGGACACCAGTGTGGCTTAGCTCAACTGATGTGCAAACAAACCATCCTCGAAGAAGCGTTAATTAATAATTCTGAGCCCAGCACTCCGAGAGGCCCTGTCACCAGCTCCTGGGTGATTTACGGCATCTCCTCTGCCACGTTCTCGTGTCCCCTGCATGCAGATGAGTGACCACACCAGCCGATCTTCCTGTTTCTGCTGCACAGGGCCTTGTTCCTCACAGAACACTCTTATCTTTGCACAGGACTTAATGGAGACGGATACCTTGCATGGGAAACTTCCCCGCGTCTCTCTTGGACGTGTTGCCAATCAAAAGCATTTCTACACACTTACTGAGCGCTGACTCTGCCGTAGCATGGGAGGAGGACATCCACTTCAGTGAAGCAAAACAACAAATCAGGCCCGTAGTGCCCATTTGAGGTCCACAGTCTAGATGGAGTGAGGTATTTTAAAAAATGACTAAATACAAGGTCGATTAGGCTGCACTTTAACCCGGAAGTGAAAAGCCCCCTGGGACAACAAGAGAGGAAGTGATGAATCACTGCTAGTGGGGTGGGAAGCCCTGTAGAAGGGGGAAGGCCTATGAGCATGTCTGAAGGACAGGGATGGGGGCAGAGGAAGACAATTCAATTCTGAGGACGACTCAGAGGCCAGCAGGAGAGCCTGCTCACCTGGGCAGGAGAGTTGTGATACAGGTGTGAAAAGTAGGGTCTGAGCCCTGGAACAGGAGGGAGGCCTGCGCTGGAGAGATGTCCTGGAGGCAGACCAGGGAGACCAGCCCAGGGATTGGAGGTGAGTGCAGAGGAGGCAGCAGCAAGACCCACAGGATGGGCAATCCCGACTGTCACTCAGACGCAGGTCCACAGGGGCCGTTTTTCTTTGACTCTCTCTCCTGTAATTTTTTGAAAATAGCACTTCATTATCTTCTTGCATCTAGTGTGGTTGAGGGCAGTTGGATGTCAGGCAATTTTCTGTTCTTTTGTAAGTCCGTGTGTGTGTCTATCTCTGTCTATCTAGCATCTGTCTGTCAATCTCATGTTCCTCTAGATGGCCTAAGATTTTTGAAACCCTTGTTGCCCTTAAATTTCTCTCTAATATCTCGGTCTGAACCTTCCTTCCCCATCTTGTGTGTAACTGGAGAGGCTCTGAACTCTGAAGTTTCATTTATAATTCTGAGAATAGCTATTGTCACCATTCCCTCTCCTGTCCCTGCTCTCAAGCCCAGATTATCTTGGTGTGGCAAACCTATTTCTGCATCTCCTTCCTGTGTCTTAAATTCTCTCCATGGCACCTGTTCTTTGCCATCCTTTTGCACATGGGGACGGTGTCTCTGTCATCTAGGCCTCTCACTTGGGCTGGTGCTGTCTATCCACTGCTCCTGCCATTGATGCATTCTCTGTATAAATTGTTATAGTTTTTCAGAGCAGGTCCTTTCCCTCGTATCTTTTTTCATTCTGCTAGAAAATACTACCACCTGTATTTTGTTGAGGACTGTATCATTGTACTTGCCGCTTTTGATGCTTTGCTTCCATGAGTTCTGTTGGCTGTGGTGTTTGATCTTCACATCACTGTCCTCCTGTCCACTGGTCCAGGGGACTCATGCACTGGCCACCAAGCTCTGCTCCTCTGGTGTAATTCCATCAAAAGACTTTCGATGTTTCAGTGCAGGGATGGCTTTGCTTTTGAGCTGGGACATTATTTTGTCTTGAACTCTGATTTTTGTCTCTCTGTGCTAGAAGCCTGTCCTAGATAGAGACAATTTTCTATATGGAATGATTTTATGGAAACTGTAACAGAAGTCACTGATACTGACCTGAGAAGTTGGGGGCTGTGCTGGAACTCCTTAATGGATGGTCCTGAAAGCCCACCTGGGTTTACATTTGCTAACTCTGAACTTGGAGTTTCTCTGAGGTTTCCATGAGCCGCCCATAGGAAGATCTCTGTGTTCTCCACCACCTCTTCTCAATTTGAACCTGTCCACTTACATTCACTACATACCACCCCAAATCAGCAGACTTGTCTTTTTTCAATGCTTTAATATATTTTTGTGTGTGTGTGTGTGTGTGTGTGTGTGTGTGTGATCTGTGCACGTTCCATCGGAGTGCACCTGAAGTGGAGACAGAGGTCAGTACCATCTTGAACAGTAGTCTTAGCATTCAAGTTGGAGACACAGTCCTGAAGGATATTCCTGGGCCTCTGGTTTGAGACCCATTTATCCATCTAAGTGTATTAAACAATAGATGTGATCTCTTTAAAAATACAGTGTGTGAAACGCTAAACACAGCAGCGTGTGGTTCTGTGGAGAGGTCGCTGAGCTGACCTGCACCTTGTTGAAGATGCACCCATACACTGCTGTGGGATAAAGCCTCCAGCTGATCATCATCAATATCAGTTGCTGATGATGTTATTACCCAACTTTTCACACACTTGCTGATTCATTTTACACTTGCTATTATTTGCTGAAAGCAGCTCATTTTGAGTTCAGGTTTGTTATGAATACAGCATTTAATTTCACCATTATTCTCAAAAAGCAATCTCTAAGTGTTTGATATCATGTCAAACCTATAGAAGTAATTAAGCAGATTTGGTTCACACTCCCGAGTAGCTTGTGATGGTAAGGCAATTTTGACAGTGACAGAAGATACAGGGTGTAAGTTTTATTTCTTATTTTTTAGTCAATTTTCTCCAGATTCTGATACATTCAATATGAATAGGCAATAGATAAGCACTTTTAAGGTAGAGTTAGTCACAATGACTCAAGGAGAGCTCTGGAATATGTAGCCATTGTCGATTGTTTTAATCAGCTTATGATTCCACTATGTAATTCCTGTGTCTTTTTTTTTTTTTTTTTTAAGCTTCTTGGAATAATTGCATCCAGTTGTTTCTGAAATTTGGGATAATTGGAACGAAGGTAGCAAAACTAGCTTGCTTCAGCGTGTCCTACGTTTGATTAAGAGTTATTCAAAATTCTGCTATCAACTTCAGCTTTGGAAATGATACACTTTCTTTCTTTGTAGATTACAAGAAACTTCTTCACTCATCTTTGAGAAATTCCCTTGAGAGATACATTTTTCTCCTTTTAAGATTTAGTTCACAAACTTTTTTTTTTTTGAAATCTGAAACTCAAGCACAGTTATAAAGAGTATAGTGAAAGTGTACCTGAGTCATTTGCATCTAAACCAGATTCTTTAGAGATGAGCCACTTAGCATCCACCCAGTATCTTCCTGTACTTTGGGTTTTGCAGTCTGGTTTCTAAATTTGCAATGCACTCTTTTGTTTTCTCAGCATCCCTACGTCCAGTTTCCTCAGATGGAAATAATGTTCTGAATCCCCTTTGATATCAGAGCACTCTTCTCACGGGACTCTGCTTGACTGACACTTCCCTGGGGGGTCCCCGATGCCCCTCCCCACCAGGCCTGGCTCCTTCTTCCTGCGTGGCTCCTCCACCCCACACATTTTATCGCACATTGCAAAGTGTTGATCTTGTTCCACCAGCACTTTTACAGATGAGGGAACCGAGGCCCATGAAAGCTCAGAAACACATTCGAGAAGCAAGAATTCAGTCCCGCGATCCTGGTGTCCGAGCCAGTGTTCTCTGCATATCCTCATGTAGGCGTGTGGGCATGTCTGCATGCACGTATGTGTTTTGCCACTTATTTGTGTACCATGTACATGCACCGACACGTGTGTCATCTTGCGGTTTTGTTTCAGGTGACTTTCTCTTAATGACATTAAGTATGTAATTCAGGTACATTGCATGAGAACTTCCCCATGCTATGATATATGTCTGCTGCATATTTGCACAAAAGATATGAATTTTTTGGCTATTTTTAGTCCATCATGCAATGATTTTTCTGTTGCCACACATTGGATCGTGTATTACAATTATAAATATGCTCACTCAACAAAAAATTGCTAGAAGTGAATATTTATTATATTGATTGTTTTTATTGTAGTGGAATGACCTTATTTTAGTCCATCATGCATGCTTATTTTAAAAATGTGGAAAAGTATAAAAAGACAGAAGGAGGACCCGAGTGCTCCCACCATTTCGGCAGACGAGTTCACACCTCTCTTTATGCATGTGTGCACAGGCGTAGTTTTGCACAGTGATGTTGTGTTGTATGTTTTCCTGTCTCAGTGCCCTCATTCTGGATGGATCCTTTTGTTTTTTCCACTGTGCACAGGTTATACACAGTCATATTTTTCGCTTCCTGGACAGCGCATGGTGCATATATATATATATATATATATATATATATATATATATAATATTCCCAGAACCATGAAATTTAGACAAATACACAGACATAAACACATATATATATAAAAAAATACAATTGTGTGCACACTAAAGAGAGATCTCTTCGTCCCAGCTTGACACTTAAGTTGTGATGTATTTTGAGCGCGTGGCTGCGTTTCTGAGGTGAGGACCCACCTCTTGCTGAAATAGGATGTGTTACCTTGGCATCTCAGCATCTAGCTGTCTTCTTTAATAATAATGTCTTAAAGATTCTTCAAGTTCACTCACAGGGATTTAATATGATTCATTTCAGTGGCTGCACAACGTTTGGATATCTTCTTACCTGTGATTGGGCATTAATCCTCTAGGGTTAACACCAAAATGAGGATTGGGCAAATGTGTCATACAAGATTTACAATCTTTTACAATTGTTCTGGCTTGCTCCTTTGTGATTTTAAACCTACGTTGCAAGGTGGTGCTGTTGACGTGAAACTGGGAATGAAATAAAGTAGCTTGTTGTAGCGCTGAAAGTATAAATATAGTTTTTGTAAGTTCATCAGCCTTTTGATTACTTTCATGGAGGGGGGCCAGGCAAATTAGTATGTGCTCTAATATGGCCTACGAATAGAGGTTCTTTTCTTGCCCACAAAAGTTTTTGTATTTGATAAAACAATTTAAAGGCTGGAGTATGAGGTGCTATTGGTCCTGCTAACTCTAATTTTGGGACGGCTTGTACAATATAGTGGCTATCTGAAAAAATGTTTATGGGCTGGTCTCTAAATGTTCCAGAGCTCTTACCAAAGCTTCCAATTCCACAAGTTGAGCTGATTTGTGTGCAGTTATGTAAGTCATACTTTCCTTTGTAGTGACTACTGCAGCAGTACCATTTGAGGACCCATCTGTAAATACATTAAATGCCTTAGGAATAGGTTGATTTTTTATTACCTGTGGAAATATAATAGGATGATTAATACAAAAAGATAATATAGGAGACTTAGGAAGGTGATTATCAAAATTTGCAGAGGTAGAGCATCTAGCTATAGCCCAGTCATTATCGTTGAAGCATAAATATTCAATCTGTGATGATGAATAGGGAGTAATAATAGTAGCAGGGTGAATGCCAAATATTTTAGTAGAAGTTTTAAGTCCTTGAAGAATAAGTTTAGCCACCAATGGAGGTATAAGACTCAATTATGCTTTTAGGAGAGACAGGCAAATGTATCCATAATAAAGGCCCTTGTTGCCAAAATACTCCTGTGGGTGTATATTGTGAAGAAATAATAATCAATATCAGCGGTTGAGTTAAATCAAATCTGTCACAATGAGCTCCTTCGATGGCTTTTTCTACTACCTTTAAAGCTTTCCTAGCATCAGGAGTCAATGTTCGCGTGGTGAGGATGGATCAGGGTCCCCTCGAAGGATATCAAATAAAGGTTTTAATTGGCCAGTAGTGAGGTTTAGTGTAGGGCGAAGCCAATTAATGTCTCCCAGTAGTTTTTGGAAATCATTGAGGGTGGTTAAATGTTCTTTATTTATTAAAATTTTTTGGGGTCTAACAAAAGTATCCATGATTTTAAATCCTAAATATAATATGGGAGATCTGGTTTGAACTTTTTCTTCTGCTATATATAATCCGTATTTTTTTAAATTTTCTCTTGTCCACATATATTTGGCATATGGTGGGGCTATTAGCCATTCCCTGTGGCAAAACCTTCCATTGATATCTCTGATCAGGGCCATTATTGTTAATAGAAGGAACTGAAAAGGCAAACCTGGGGGCATCCAGAGGATGTAGGGGAATAGAAAAGAAGCAATCCTTTATATCAAGACTAATAACATGCAAATTTTTTTGGAATAGCTATAGGATTCGGAAGTCCAGGTTGAGTAGGGCCCATGACTTGCATGGTTTTATTAATTTGTCTAAGATCATGTAATAATCGCCATTTTCCTGATTTTTTCTTGATCACAAATATGGGGGAATTCCAGGGAGAGGTGGAAGGTTCTATATGTCCTGCTTCTAATTGTTCCTGAACTAGTAGGTGGGCCGCTTGTAATTTCTCTTTAGATAGGGGCCACTGAGGGACCCACACTGGCTTATCAGAAAGCCATGGTATTTTCAAAATTATTTTCTCAGTGGCCCCGAAGAAAAATGTCTTTTTCCTATATGATAATGATTTCTTTTAGGGTTAAGCTTACCCTGTACTTTTTGATGATTTCTTATAGGGTTAAGATTACTCTGTAGATTTTTACATTTAACACCTGCAGGTTTGGTTGCAAGGTGTACTCCCATTTGTTGTAAAATATCTCTTCCCCATAAAGTAACCGGTAGATTAGGTAAAACATAAGGCTGAAACGTGCCTTTATGTCCTTCATCATCCTCCCATTTTAAAATTACCGCACTTTTTTCTGGGAGGTTATTATATCCCAAGCCTCTTAAACTGGTTGAAGCTTTTTGCAGAGGCCAGTGTTTGGGCCATTGACGTAAATTAATGATGGAAGAATCAGCTCCAGTATCTATAAGACCCTCCATTTCTATTCCTTGGATTCTTATTTTACACATAGGCCTCCTTGTACAGTCCTGAACCCAGCAAACCATGGGTTTCGAATCAGTGGAACAAAATCCTCTATTGTTCCTATTTAGAGGCATATTCATTTTAAATGACTTATGTAAATTTGGAAGGAGGAGCAACTGAGCAATTCTATCTCCCTGATTAATAGAACTTATACTTTGGGGTGAGCTAAGCATTATTTTTATTTCCCCTTTATAGTCTGAGTTTATTACGCCTGGGGTCACTTGCAAACCTAATAAGCTCTCAGGACTTCGCCCGATAATAAGTCCTACAGTCCCTGAGGGAAGAGGTCCCCTGACTCCTGTGGGAATCAGTTGAACCCCCATTTCAGGTGTTAACACTATTCGGGCGGTGGAACAGAGGTCTAATCCTGCATTTCCTCCTGTTCCTCTGGCGAGGGAGTGGATGGGTAATAGGGATTGTGTCGGGGAAGCATCTGAGTGGATGCTTGAGGATACTCCTCCTCCAATGCCTCGTACATTTGTGGGCCCCGGGGCATTGGGCCCCTTGCCCCGTTTTTTGAATTCCTGAATAAAGGATTTCCATGGATGTCAAATTTTGAATAGCATTTATTGGCCCAATGATTTCCTTTCTTACACCTGGGGCAGCAACCTGGAGCACGGTATGAATTTGGTCTTATTTCTCTTTTAGAATTTTGCCTAGAATAGCCTGATTGATTATGATAATTTTGCCTAGAATATCCTGATTGATTATAATGTCTATGTTGAGCTCTTGTAAAATTTTGAGGGGCAGCATCTCTCACAGCTGCTGCAATCATATTCCCTGTGACAAAGGCATCATTTATATCTTTACATAATTGTATATATATGGAAAGATCCTTTTTATTTTTCCATGGCCTGATGGCTTCCTGGCAATACTTATTAGCATTTTCGTACGCTAATTGGACAACTAATGGCATAACTTGATCAATGTCTCCAAAAACTCTACCTGCAGTTCTCAAAAGTCGATCAGCAAATTCAGCATATGGTTCATTAGGTCCTTGAATTACTTTGGACAAGCTACCTTGTAGATCCCCAGGTCCTTGTACAGTTTTCCATGCCTTTAAGGCAGCTGCGTTTTATCTGAGCATATACTCCTGGGGTATAATATTTTTGATCCTGTACGTCTGCAAATTGCCCTTCTCCTGTGAGCATTTCTATATTATGGTCTCCAAACCCCGCATCTGCATTTCTTTTAGCTGTTTCTATACAAAGTTCTTGAAATTGCGATCGCCAAACAAGTATTGTCCCCCACTTAATGTTGCTTTACATAGACGTTTCCAGTCTGCGGGGGTTAAGCTAAAGGTGTTAAGGGACTCCAGTATACTCAACGTGAAAGGAGCTTGGGGTCCATAAGTCATTACTGCCTCTTTGAGATTTTTTATTGTTTTGAAATCTACTGGCTGGTGGTCCCTCCGTCCATTTCCATATTCAAATACTGGCAGTTCCCAACGTATCTGTGAGTTACCCTCGAGAGCACATAAGCGCTCAGAAAGACTTTTTATTTCTGTTTCTAGGGTATGCAAACGCCTAGTGATACCCTTCATATTTTCTGTAATCGATTTCACCCATGGGGGAGTAGAGGACACAAGTTCCTCCACTTGATGATCCCTTATCTTGGTCTTCCTTAATTTCCTTTTGTTCATTTTCTCAAAATCACCTTTAGTTAATTCCTCCTCACTACTACTACTCTCATTGGTCCTAATTGACTCAGTAACATCCTGAGTCCCAGGTTCAATTGAGACCATGTATCCTTGAAGTATCTCTAATAAATCTTGAATAGCTTTAGCAGCTCGGATCTTTGTCATTTTGGGGACGCTTCTAATACTCTCCTTACTGGTCTTAGTTGACTCAGCGGAATCTACGCTTTCATGATCGCCTTCACTGTTTTCTAAATCCTCCTCACTAACGACAGACTCATCTATATCAAAGAATTCATCAAGAGCCTCGTACACTTGGGTCTTAGATATTTTCGAACCCATTTTAACCGCTCTGACTAGAGACTCCTGCGAGGTTTCTCAGTTCTTACCTGCCGTGCTGAATTCCCCGTACAGGCCACCAACTGTTGTCGCCGGAAAAGGATTGCAGCCTGGAACGGCAGCGCCGCGGGAAGGAGTCCGGAGACAGGATGGAGACGAAAATATTCTTTAATCTTACAAGAAACTACAATATATCTACACAATAGCGATAACCCTGTCTTTTCTCCCTCTGGTCTCTTCCCATGCGCCCGAGCAGCAATGGCGCTCGCTCGATCTGCTGAGTCACCGTTCAAATCTCTCGAGAGCCTCGACCAAGTCCCGCGAGATCCCGTGAGACTACGGAAAGCGGAAATGCCCAAAAATGTCTATGGCCCAATAGTCAACTGCAATCTTAGCTATCTCCGCAAACAGGGCTCCTGCAAGTGCCCTCATTCTGGATGGATCCTTTTGTTTTTTCCCACTGCGCACACACCTTCCTGGGCAGCGCAGGTGCCCAGAACCCCAGTCCTTACTTCATGTTCACATTTGAGCACGTGGCTGCGTTTCTGAGGTGAGGACCCACCTCTTGCTGAAATAGGATGTGTTACCTTGGCATCTCAGCATCTAGCTGTCTTCCTTAATAATAATGTCTTAAAGATTCTTCAAGTTCACTCACAGGGATTTAATAGATTCATTTCAGTGGCTGCACAACGTTTGGATATCTTCTTACCTGTAGCACTTTGCTTTGTTTTACTTATTTTTGCAACTTATAGAGGATTCAACAGGGAAGCAATGGTGTTATGTCTTTTGGTGTTCAATTTAAAAGACACCTCCTGGGGGCTGGGACTCTCAGTGATACAGCACCTGCCTAGCATGCAGGGGGCCCTGAGTTTGATCCCCATCACCCCCATACACAAGAGTTTAAAAGATACCCCTCCCTCTCCCTGTACACTGACTCAGAATATGTAGGAATATTTATTTTCATCAAATCTAAGTGCTGTGACAAAAAATATCAGCTTACTACAGAAATAAAGGTAGGTAGCTGTAAGGGCAGACCCAGCAAACCTACCCAACTGAAGACTCAGCTAAATGGAAAACAATATCACTGTCTGGGCTAGCAAACTGGAGACAACTGACCAGCACTGTGTGCATACTTCATATTTATTCTAACTGTTTTGGCTTTATTACCATGTTTTGAGATTAATAAATTTTTTAATGAGAACTTATATTTCTGGGTAATGCATTAAAAGATGAACAAAGTACATTTGTGACAGGTCATAAATGCTAAATTAGTGCAAGAGAGCTCTCTAAATTTAGCTACTAGTTGAGTTTACCCCCTTATAATAAATCTGGTAATAACTCAGCATCTCATCAGGGCACTGAATCAATAGCAGTAAAATAACAACTTCTCTTTTTAGTGCCTTTGCAAATTCAAGGCCTGAGGCTGAGGCTGTCCTGACAATGCTGCTCACTCTGTGTTTTGGCTGTAGCAGAGGGTGCCCTGCTTGGGCCCTGGGTTTCCACCAGTTACCCAGGTTTCTTCGGTTCACTCTGCTCTTTGCTCTTGCATGAGGGTGTGAAGGCAGAGTGCAGGTCCCCTCCACAGGGAATTCACAGTACATTTGATGTCTGGGCACGAGGACAGCACTGTCACTCATTACACTGTCCATAAAGCATGGCTGAGGTCTAGAACATGGGGCAGGAATAAAAAGGGATAATTTTTCTTCTTTGTCACTGAATCTGTGACAGTGACTGGAAGCTGTGTGCATGGGCCAGGTGATTCCCCTCTGATCTTGTTCTCAGTATTAAAAACACGTGTGCACTTCCCAAATGCACAACTTTTGAAAAGACTTGAAGTTAACATGGGCGACAAAGATGAGTGTCCAGCGAGCCAAACTGCAAAATATTTGAGAGCAAATTATGAAGAAAGAAAGCATTTGGATTTTTCCTGGGGAGTGTTTCTCACAAATTATAGAAATTGGAAGTAATGTTTTAAGAAAAGCTGAAATTAAAATGAACGTGGAGTGGGGTAACCGAACCACAGAGAGGCTCTCGGTAGAGGCCTTTGACCTGCCTCCTCTGTGGCTCATTTCCCTACTGGAAGGACATTCTCTATGTCCCCTCCTGCTGTCCCTCCCTCCCTGGCACAGTGGCTGTTAATCAGTCCAGTGGTAGAGAGAGGCCCTGAAGCATATCATTGTTGGGGTTGTCAATTTTCTCTTGGAAATGCAGGATAATCTCTCTGGAAGCCAGTACTGTGGCTCTGACCGTGATGCTCGGGTATGCAGGAAAGGCCGAAGAATCAGAAGTCGCAGGTTGCAGGGTTGCAAGCAACGTGGTGTGCTTTCTTTCAGTTGGGGGACTATTGGTCCATGGGCTCTGAGGTCCAGGAAACCTTCAGTTCTAAGTCAAAAGGATGAGTGGAGGGAATGCCAGGTGAGAATCACAGTGTCATTAGATTTTGTTTGTGTGTGTGTGTTTCCTGCTGCAGCGTGGCCTGGAGCCGCATGCTACATAGCTGGGGGTACATATTCTTGTGCTCTTTCCCTGTACAAATATCTCAAGTTTAAGTACTTTTCTATGTACTTTTGGGTGGAATTCCTTTTCTGCTTATAATGTCTGAAAATGATCGGGAGCCTTTACCAAAAAGAAAATTTCCTCATCAATAGCAAATTGGAATGCTAGTACATAGATATTTGTTCTCATCTCCTTCATTGTCTTATTTATTTACTTATTTATTTATTTTTGCATTTGCATGACTCACTAGTCTTTGAGGGGATTTAAAAAGGAGGCTCTCAAATAGAGAGGCAAAGCCTATTCTCTCTTTACTTTCAAAGCTGAAAATGACTTCTAAAAATCTGAAAAGTATGCGCACATATCCAACAGTGTGATCCCCATTGGTTCCTTTATACTCTCTTTACACCCAGGGGTTTCAGAGGAATCAGCGTCCATACTTTCTGTTTGGCACACTGCAAAAGTCATTTTGCCTCAAGGACTCTGGTGAGGATGCTACTCGTGACACACCATGTTCAGTGACAACCTGGGGGAGAGGAGAAGTCAGCGTGGGGTCCAGCACGCGCACAGGTGGCCCGTTCAAGGCTGAGCGTGCAACTCAGTCAGCCAATCAGATCACATTTCAGTCTTGGAAAAGCCCTGGTTATTCTACCATGCTAACGTGCTAATCAAACACTTCAGAAGACTGCTAAAAGATGTTCTGTACACCTCATATTAGCCTTAACTGGACAAGGAATGTTTGCCTGTGCAATTATTAGGTTTTTTTTTTCCTGTGCATTTTACTGTATCAATCATCCCGAAGGTATAATGGGTAAAGCAAAGAGATCTTGTCGCTGAAAACGATAAGCCATGTAAGCACATCCGCTTGGCTTACATAAAATGGTAAAAATAACACTGGGGTTTCAGGGCTGGGGAAGATGAATGATGAAATTTTAATCCATCCAAATCCCCTGTGTAATGCAGAACAAGAAGCAATTCATCTACTTACTCATTTCCACATGGTTTATCTGCTAATACCTCGGTATTTAAAAGAGAGTATTAGATGAGATCAGAAGAAGAGGGTATAGATTGCGTTTTCTCTTCTTGGTACCAAGAAGCCCACTGGAAAGCTTCGGCATAGTGTGAGTTCCAACCAGAAAAGACCATGAGGGGCCAGGGACGGAGACGGGACCTTCTCAGGACCCCTTGGTGATTCCTGGTTTCCTCAGCTGCGAGGTGTGGCTTCAGCTCCCTTCTTCTGTGTGGAGGAGTGAGACCAGCCTTCCACCTCAGCCAGAAGTAGGTGACATGACACCAGCAGATCAGGAACAGCAGCATATCCACATTAAAGTGCATTGCAAAATACAGGGCATCCCCTAAATGTAAGGGGAAACCAGGTCCTCCTCACCAAGGACGCGCCTTAGAAAGTGTCACTTGCAGGTTTGTCTTTTGGTTTGGAATCTCAGCTTTCCTTCTGTTGCTTTCACTCAGAAAATCAGACAAGAGGGAAACTCACAGTGACCCAGTCACCAGAAAGGACTCAGCCTCTCTGCATCCATTTGGTGCTCTGTGAAATGCAGAGCCTGCCCCTTTCCAAACCAAGGAGCATTCAGAAGAGAAAGGGCATTTGCATATGGTTCATGATTTCAGTTTAGTCTGTTGCTCATTTTGTTAGTGCAGACTTGAACACATAAGCACTTGAATGTACTGACTTTTAAGCATACATGTTTTCAATTTTATATTATACATATATTTATATATAAATGCATTTATACGTATACACAAACATATATATCCATGTATATATATACATGTATATACACACATGCTTATGTATATATACACGTGTACATATATCATGCGTGTGTATATACATATGCATACATATACATATACATATATATCTAGCACTGTGGGTGGACCCAGGGCCTGGTACATGCAAGGCAAACACCCCACCCACTGAGCTGCACCCCAGCCACAGCAAAGAAACTGAGATTTGGCAACAGCTGGATTTGTCCATATATATACGTGTGTATGTGTGTGTGTGTGTGTGTGTGTGTGTGTGAGCGCCATTATGTTTCAGGTTCTGCTTTAAGCCAAGACTCTACCTATCTTTCCTACAGTTCATAGGATGAGTTGTCCTATTTTTTCAGTGAGGTAACTTGTCTCCTCCACCTCTGATTCTTTTGCAGCACTACGGATGGACCCAGGGACCAGTGAATGCAAAGCAAACACCCCACCCACTGAGCTGCACCCCAGCCACAGCTAAGAAACTGAGATTTGGCAACAGCTGGATTTGTCCAGCCTCTGAGTTCTGAGCAGGACGAGAGGAGGCCTCCTAGTTTTGCTCTGAGGGAGCGATAGCAAAGTCTTTCTCACCTGGGTGATTCTCTTCAGAATATCTAGCCTAATTGCCGTGGTCCGTGGAAAGTGGGGCTCACTTACATTAATCTCCCAGAGAATACCAAATTAAACGCTGCTATTAAAGTCTGTCCATTTCAATCTCAACATTTAGAGACAGCAATAAGGCATTAATTTGTTCGTTTTATTGAATTTGCCAGACGTGGGTGGGGAGGATTGGAAGGAGCTTTAGGAGCAGCGGTTTGGAGGGCTGATTGGGTCCTTGGAAAAGTGTGTCTGACAATTTGCCAAGTCAGGCAAATGCTGCTCGTCAGTGCCCTGCACAGTTTGGTACTTATATTACCTTTGGAAGCACAGCCATCTTGACTACAAGGAGTGGAACAGAGCCTAAGCTGCCCCGCAGCCTGTCGAGGTGGTGGCTGGTTGGGAAGGAGCGCACCGCGGGGCTGCGGCGCTGCGTCTTTGCGCGTGGTGGGAAGTGGGAGGAGCCTGTGGTGCTGCGTCTTTGCGCGTGGTGGGAAGTGGGAGGAGCCTGTGTGCTGCGCTGGCGTGGTGGGAAGTGGGAATGGGCGAGGACCCGCAGATGCTTGCGCTTGACGCAGGATACATCCGATGGCAAGAAAAATTCCAATGATTTTCACAAGGGCGTGTTTCAAATCTTCTCCCCACGTGCTGAAAGCAAATCCAATGATCTGAATAAAATTGCTAGGTGTTCTTTGATAAACTTGAGAACAGTGCCCGTGACTGCATGATTAAAAAATAAATAAATAAAAAGCAACCTTTAGATTTTCAGCCAAATGAGTCTTTCTCCAGTTCTTTCTAAAATGACTTCGGAGGAGATTCGTATATTTATATTAAAAAGACCCCTGGAGATGAGTGATTAGTATGGTCATGCACATATTCAAATTACACATTATGGAGTCAAATCTGCTTACACTGAGTTAATTTAAACGAATGCGACAAGAACTTCTCCGGAAGATGTCAACTAAATTACATGTTTACAAACTCCCCTGGCTCTTCTCTTCAACCTACAGCAATCATGTCCTCTGAAATTAATTTAAAGACCTAAGAACAGAATAAAACTCCTCACTCTCCAACTGAAAACTTGAGAGGACACAATTTGGACAAAAGCAGGGTGTTGGAGACGTGGGACAGTGCAGACCTGGGTGGGGTTAAATGCCTGGGCATGTAAAGACCCGGATGGGGGCCAGCCAGGAGCTCCAGATGGGCAGCAGTGGGACCAGGAAGAGGCCTGCTGCTGGACTTCCATGCTCAGGCTGGCAGAGGAGACAGTGGAGGAAGAAAGGAGGTGCTGCTTCCTCTGACTTGGCTTCTGCACAAAGAGGGTGAGGGTCCCATCAAGCCGTTGCATCCTGGGGCCAGAGGTGGGGGAGCAAGAACACACCTGCAGGCTCAGTCAAGGCGCATGAGTTTGGGGCACCGTGGCTTTCTTCAGTCAGCACCACTGCCCACTTGAAAAGCAGGGCACAGTTCAAATGTGGGCGCACTTTCCATGAAAGTGGCCCGTGCAAGCACCCTGCGGAGAGCTCGGGAGCAAGGTCCTCCCACTCTAGCTCTCTGCAGGCCCTCAGTGGAGGAAGCCACACAGCGTCAAGACCTAGCCCTCTACCTCCAGGCTCAGAGGAGGATCCAGATGTGCTCTGTGAGAAGCAACAGGAGGCTTCTCGAAGCTTTTATTTACAGGATGTTCAGGCAAATAGCAGAAATCCCTACTTAAGTCCCTGCCTGCCCGGAGCTCAGACACAACAGCTCATCCCTGCGGAGAGGAGGCAGCCGCTGCAGCAGCTCCAGACTCACCGTCTCCAGCCCGATGGCAGATGCTCCAGCTGACAGCTCCAGAGACCACAGCCGGCACGACCAGGCACCCACCCTCCATCCAGAGCTTGCATACTTCCCTCTCCTGACTCCTCTCTCCCACCAGAGCTTGCACACTCCCCTCTCCCTGACTCCTCTCTCCCCATACTCCTACCTCCGACCAGCCATAAAGGCTGGTGAATAAATCTCTTGGCTGCACGGTTGTCTCCGGTGTGATTTCTTCCCTTCATTGGTGCCGAAACCCGGGACCCTGTCCCGAGCGGAAGGGCATAATCACCTGGAACTGCCTCAGCCTTCCTTTTGATCGCCACCCCGATGCATCCACCACGGGCCATTGGATTGGTAAGCACCCCTGTCCCCAGAGCTCCTAACCCCATTGGGCCTTGTACAGTGGGAACTGACCATTGATCATCTGGCGGCCCTACTGGTGGCCGGTACGGGGAGGACCACACTCCACCTAGACTTTCATGTTCACAGTGGACTTCAGGAACTCTCTCTCTCTCTCTCTCTCTCTCCTCTCTCTCTCTCTCTCTCTCCCTTTCCTTGGAAGGTTTCCTCGTCCCCAGAGCTCCTAAACTCGTTGGGCCTTGTACAATGGGAACTGACCCTTGATGGTCTGGAAGCCCCACTGGTGGTCTGTTCGGGGAGGACTGCACCCCACCTAGACTTTCAGGGTCACAGTGGACCTCACGGAGCTCTCTCTCTCTCTCCTTCCCATCCAGGATGGGACATGGAAAACCCCTGCACAGGGTGGCCCATTGTCCTTTGGTCCCCTTGGGCCCCATGTCTGTTTGACTCCAGTGACGACTGAGTCTCACAGACTTGGATCTCTCTGATATGTATCTTGAGGGGGTCGCTCCTCAGGATAATATATCTCTTCTGTTTGGAATGGGAAAATGGGGGCTGCTGCTTCATCATCCCTCCCGGCTGACCACTCCCATCCCTCCCGGCTGACCACTCCCACCCCTCCAGGCTGACCCATTCCCATCCCTCCTGGCCGACCACCCTCTGATCACTCTCTTCTTCACTCTCGTCCTCGTCCTCGCTGTCTTCTTCGGTTTCGCAGTCGCTCACTTTTTGTCACTCTCGAAACCGCTCCGACCCCTCCCAGCCGACTCCCCTCTACAATGCCTCTTAAACAACCTAGCCACTCTTGGCCTAACTCCTGATATACAACCAACAAGACTTATCAAATTTTGTACCCAAGATTGGCCCATGTACCCCTTAGATAAACCAAAACAAATGGCCTGCTTCTGGGTCCCTGGGTCCCTCTATACTGAGAGATCTTTTCAACTTCTGCGAGCGATCAAAAAAATGGGTAGAGATTCCATATGTTCAGGTCTTCTCCCTCCTCCGTTTGAACCCCTCACTCTGTACCCTCTGTAGCCCCAACAATATCCTCCTAGCCTGTCAACAAGCTGCTCTCCTACCATCCCCCTCCTTTCTTGATTTCAATCCAGCAGATGAGCCACCCCTATACCGGACTCCACCTGAAACCTCAGACCGAGATCTTGGCCACAGCCTTTAAGGTCTACCGTAACAGAGATAAGGATACCGAATGCCGTAGGTTTCAGAAATATGAAAAGGCTGAACGAACAAAAGTCCAAATGCTGGCCCAGGCCTTACGGGGCTCAGATGTTCTGGCCTCACAAACAAGGGGCCATGACCCCACGCAGAGGGGACTTCCAGGGCCCTGTTTCAGGTGCGGGAACAACGGATATTGGGCTAGAGCTTTCCCCAACCCCAGGCCCCCTATGCGCCCATGTCCTAAATGCTCCAAGATGGGCCACTGGAGTTTCGACTTCCCCAGTTCCCGTAGGGGGACTGGATCATTCGTGAAACCCGACCTGCTGGGACTAGCTGCAGAAGATTGATGGGGCCCTGGGTTTCCTCTCCCGACAGTTGACGTTGCCTTACAGGAGCCTAGGGTCACCCTTCTTGTTGATGGCCACCCCATAAATTTCCTGCTAGATATGGGAGCTACTTTCTCGGTCTTGAGGGAGTTTTTGGCTGTCTTGCCACCTCCACCTCCATTCATTTGCCCACCAGTTCCTAGTAATCCCTCAATGTCCTGTGCCTTTACTGGGCCGAGATGTACTAGCCAAATTTCAGGCCTCAGTTGTGCTCTGACCCGCCTCGCTCAGTTGTGCTCCCCGACTCGTCTCACTCCATCTCCTCCTCCATCTTTCTCCTCACCATATTAGGAGTTGATAACCATGAAAAGATCTTTCAGTGCTCTAAAAGTACTTCCCATTATCCTGCCCCCTCCCATCTGGTAGACCCCAAAGTTTGGGACACCCAGACTCCCTCCCTTGCTCGCTGTGACCCTATACAAATACACCTTAAAGATCCCCAGCATTTTCCCGACAGAGCCCAGTACCCACTCCTGGCCACTAGCCTCAGGGGTCTCCAACCTATTATCTCAGACCTTTTGAGGAAAGGTTTTCTCTGACCCACCCATTCCCCTTATAATACTCCCATATTGGCAGTTATGAAGTCCAATGGGTCATACCTGCTAGTCCAAGATCTTCATCTCATCAATGAGTCTGTTAGGCCCATACACCCTCTGGTCCCGAATCCTTATTTCCTCTCTCTAATTCCTTCCTTATCTACCCATTTATCAGTCATTGATCTTAAGGATGCCTTCTTCACTGTCCCTTTAGCTCAGGAATCACAAGACACCTTTGCCTTTACCTGGACTGATCCTGATACTCAACGGTCCCAACAATGACCTGGACAGTCCTCCCTCAGAGTTTTTGCAACAGCCCTCATATCTTTGGACAGACACTGGCTGCTGATCTCAAGGATCTTGAGTTTTCTGACTCCACTCTTCTGCAATATGTCGATGACCTTCTCCTCTCCAGCCCTTCCTTCTCCACAGCTCGTATAGACTCTTACACCCTTTTAAATTTTCTTGCTTCTCGTGGGTATCACATTTCCCCATCTAAGGTACAACTTGCCCAGACCCAGGTAGTTTATTTAGGAGTTCAGATCTCTCATCAATCAAAGGCCATTACCCTGGACCGAAAGGCCCTCATCAAGGCTCTCCCATGTCCCAAGACAAAGGAAGAGATTCTTTTCTTCCTGGGCTAGCAGGATATTTCCGTGCCTGGGTTCCCAATTTCTCTCTTTATGCAAAACCCCTATATAAGGCAGCTAAGGGGGTTGAGGAAAAGCCCCTCCCCGAAAGCATTCAGGCTGAGTTTAGGTATCTGCAGCAGGCACTATTACAGGCCCCAGCTCTTCACCTCCCAGACCTTCTTCAGCCATTTGCCCCTTATGTCCATGAGATGACGGGTCTGGCTCTAGGTGTTTTAGGCCAATATAAGGCCTCCACTTTTGCTCCCGTTGCCTACCTTTCTAAACAACTTGATCCCACTGTTTGCGGATGGGCCCCCTGTCTTTGGGCTCTGGCTGTTGCTTACCTACTTCTTTAAGAATCAAAAAAGCTGACCTTTGGTGCCCATGTCACTGTCGCCTCTCCTCACCATCTAAAGGATCTACTGTATAAGAGCCTTCAAACCCTCCCGCCCTGTTGCGTTCTCTCTCTCCTCGTTTCTTTTCTACATGATTCTTCAATCTCCTTCCAACCCTCCTCCTCTTTACACCCAGCTACCCTCCTCCCAGTCTGCTCCGAGCCCCCAGAACATGATTGTGTAGAGCTGCTCGAGGCTTTAATCCCTCACCCCTCCCACATTCAAGAGGGACCGCTTCCTGATTCTTCCCTAATCTGGTTCACAGATGGCAGCTCTTTCCTTAAGGATGGGCAACGCTTTGCCGGCTATGCTGTTGTCTCCCTAGCAGAGGTTATCGAGGCGGCACCCCTTACCCCCAATACCACAAACCAACAGGCCGAACTTACAGCCATTGTTCATGCCTTCGAATTGGCGGCTGACCAAAACCTCACCCTTTACACAGACTCAAAATACATCTCCCATTCCACAATATGGAAAGAGTGGGGGCTCCTGACCACAAAGGGCTCCACAGTCACTAATTCCAAACTAATATCAAAGCTTCTACAGGCCTCTCTTCTGCCCAAACTAACAGGGATCTCTCATTGTCCCGCTCACCAAAACGATGGGTCTCCCATGACTCAGGGCAACAAAAAGGCAGATAGGGCAGCAAGGGAGGCAGCACTATCTTCTCCCTCTCTAGCAAGGGAGGCAGCACTATCTTCTCCCTCTCTCCTGGCCTCCGTCCAATCCACCACCCAGACCTCCACATCTCCTCCCATCCAATCAGTCCTCTCCTATCTTCACTCTCTTTTCCATCCTAACCCTCAGGCTCTTAAAAACATTTGCTACCTCCTTCCTCACCCTGACTTCAGAGGATGCACAGTTCCTCCATCAGCTCACCTCCAAGTGCACTGTATGTCAGTGCACCAATCCATACACTCCTCTTAAACCAGGAACATTTCCCTCTCACCAAGCTCAGGGTCATTTCCCAGGAGCTGACTGGCAAATAGATTTCACCAACATGCCAACTTTCCGGAAACATAAGTATCTCCTGGTCTTGGTATATACCTTCTCTGGATGGATAGAGGCCTTTCCTACTTCCAACAAGAGGGCTTCCACAGTAGCTTCTATCTTAGTCTCAGAAATCTTTCCCCGTTTTGGGTTGCCCACGTCCATCCAGTCTGACGATGGGCCTGAATTTGTCTCTCATGTCACCCAAAATTTATCTACTTCCCTTAACATTCCTTGGCATTTTCACATCCCACATTACCTCAAGTTTTCAGGGAAGGGAGAGAGGACTAATAGAACTCTTCAGAACATCCAGACTAAACTCTCCCTGGAGCTTCACTTGGACTGGGTCAAGCTACTCCCCCTTGCCCTCTTTAGGCTCCGAGTCCTCCCAAAGAAACCTTCCTCACTATCCCCTTTTGCGGTTATGTTTGGGTGGCCAGCTCTTCCACCTGGAATTTCCCCAATTCAAGGACCCTTGCCCAAAGACCTCTCTCTTCCCCTCTTGTCCTCCATCAGACATCAGCTATGGACGTGCCAAGATTACATCCTTCTGGACCCAGGTAGACTCTCCACTTTATTCCCATTAACACCTGGTTCGTGGGTGTATTTCTCCTCTCCCCAGGACACAGGATCAGTCTCCATTGCCCCAAAGTGGACAGGCCCCTTCCAGGTTGTGCTGTGCACACCCACGGCTGCTAAACTTCATGAAACCTCAGGGAAATTGACATCTTGGATTCATATCTCCAGACTGAAACCAGCTGCCCAGTCAGCTGAGGATCCACATAAGGACGACAGACACCTACCCCAGTATACTTGTTCTTCCCTTCCCACTGATCCCCTAAAAATTCGCTTCTCTCGTGTCTCAGATACCAACTCAAAATAATTCCTTCTGTTTTTCTTGTTCTGAACCTTTAACCAGCTTCTCCTTAGAGACAGGCCAATGGACAATAATCCCTCTCTCCTTCTTTCTCTTTGTTGTAAGATGCTGCCTTTATGCCTACAATTCCTCTCTTCAGGAAGACACCCTTGCTGACCTATGGCTTCAGGGAACCTTCATCCACACCTGCAGAGATTCATCTTTCTGGCACTGGCCTCCTGAGAATCCTTTTCACCCTCGAGCCTGACCTACCTGTCTTGTCATATCCCCCCATAACACCCCCATGTCACCCATTTCAGCAGGAAGTAGCCAGACAGACACATGATGTCCCACTTTCTAAGAAAACAAAAAAGGGGGAATGATAGATAGGCTTGGGCCAACAGGCCACCTCCCCCATGGAAATTTCCATTAGGAGCAACCTGGTTTCATTTTCCCCAGGCAGGAGCCAATCAGCTTAAAGGTTGCTCTGTTCCCCAGCCAGGAGCCAATCGGCTTAAAGGTCGCCTTGTTTACTGGGAAAAGAGCCAATAGCGTTAAAGGTCACTCAGGCACACCCCCCACACCAGAAATCCCTACTTAAGTCCCTGCCTGCCTGGAGCTCAGACACAATAGCTCATCCCTGCGGAGAGGAATCAGCTGCTGCAACAGCTCCAGACTCACCATCTCCAGCCCAACAGCAGCTGCCCCAGCCAACAGCTCCAGAGACCACAGCTGGCACTACCAGGCACCGACCCTTCGTCCAGAGCTTGCACACTTCCCTCTCCCTGACTCCTCTCTCCCCGTACTTCTTCTACCTCCAACCAGCCATAAAGGCTGGTGAATAAATCTCTTGGCTGCACGGTTGTCTCCAGTGTGATTTTTGCCCTTCAGACTGTGCATGGCCTGACCAGGGAGTCCTCAGTCTTCAGGGTCCTATGACCTCAATTCCCTAAGAAATGCCTCTTCATCTACCTGTCCATTATCTCTCTTCCCGTCTGTCTACTTATTGTCTATTGGTTCTGTCTCTCTGGAGAACCCTAATGCACCAGCAAACAGGAAAAGCATTAATCTATAACTAGTTCCAAATAAGTAATGAATGGTCATTTTTAAAAGCCTTACATAACTGAGTAAATAATTTGCATAGAAAACAAAACTGTAGAATTTAAAAATGAACTAGTTGTGGCCAATAGTGAAACTAACAGAAAACTAGGTTGGTGGAGGAGGAGTATCTTGGAAAAAGTATCACACAAGATACAACAAAATGATATTTAGAAGTGTATTAACAACAAAGATTTCAATACTGATACTTCCAGTGATTGACAATTGACAGAGACATCCAGTGGTTTAAAAATGTAGTATTCAGATAATTAGGAAAAATTAACTCTTCTGAAATAAAAATACATGAAAATGTTAAAGAAATCCAACATGTCCAAGAATAATGTGGTTAATTCCCTTAGTACCAAGAACGGCTCTGGTGAAGCTTTTGAAGGTTCTAGAAAAATGCACAAAATGTCAGACAATAGAAAGTTATTTACAAAAGTAAAATAATTATAACAATAACAGTCTAACCATAAACTTTTCAACAAATGCAAATTCTAGAAACGAAAGAGACATGTCTACAAATTAAAGAGGAAAATAGGTGTAACCTCACCCTCTCCTCAATAGCGTGACTCAGAGTTTTTGAAAATTAATAGCACAAGGTGAAGATGCACAGGCAGAAAAGAAAAGAGCGGTTGTGATGGAGCATCGTGCGCTGTACAGGCGGAGGGGAGGAGATACAACAGAGGGGCAGGCGCCTGAGAGGCCCATGGAGTATGGCCGGCAGCTCTGCAGGCGGAGGAGCTCAGGATGGCTGTCCAGGGCGTGGGGACCCCAGGCTGACGCAGTTCCCACCGCCTTCCTTCCTGGACACACAGCCCCAGCTCCAGCACGAGTCCACGCTTGTTGGACTTGGCTGGGTCCCTTCCTGGCCTGGGGACTTCTGGTTGGGATCTTGGACATGGACCTCGGACCTGGAGGCTATCAGAAGGTCTTTCTAGAAGATGGGGGAGTGTAGGCTCTCCAGCTGCCTGGACCAGATGTGCAGCGCAGGCTGCACTGTGATAGAAGACGGAGCAACGAAAACGCCCTCGAGTCTGTGAGCCCACGACCGTTTCCTCTCGGAGAAGAAACGAAACAGGAA
Source organism: Tamias sibiricus (assembly GCA_025594165.1). NCBI lineage: Eukaryota > Metazoa > Chordata > Mammalia > Rodentia > Sciuridae > Tamias > Tamias sibiricus. Next base: position 147,266,920 of record CM046666.1, read on the forward strand.
ATACCACTGCAGAGACGAAATACACAGAAATTAATTATAAGAAGGAAAAGAAATTTTTAAAGTTATAAAATATGCTCACAACTGTACTCAGGGGAATCTAAGCAGAAAACAAGTTATTTATAACAGTAAAAGGAGAAATCGATGAGTTAAAAGATTTAAGGAGAGTAAACTGGATACATCCATTCAATAGCTGGTTCTTTGGGAGTGGGGAAGAAAACTAGAAGGACTAGAGAGAATCACCTATAAGAAATACCCCTATGCATTCTAAAGTAAAAATCTAGATCAAATATTTTTTTTAAATGTACAACAAAAAAATTTAGCAACATCGATTTAAGATAAAATAGACAACTAAAACTAGCCAAAATGCTATAAAGAAATTAAAAATACTGTCAACATTCCAGAAAAACATGACTAGCCCAGATGATTTAACAGGTGAATTTTTACCCCTAATCTTTAAAGAAAATTATCACCTATGTAAGTTCTCTTTAGAGAGAAAAAGAGAATATCTCATGTGTTTTTATACATTCAACAAAATGATGAATCCCAAACCATTGTAACATCGGTACCCAAAAAGGAACATAAAGACAGTTTCTCATGTGAATATTGAAGTACAAATTCCTAATCAAATATTTTAAAGAGGATAGCAATAAGTGGAATATCACTATGAATACTTTTAAGAAAGAAAGGCACTTTTGCTCTTATAAATTCAACTAATAAAATTAGCCTTAAAAGCCATATGCTCCTTTAAATAAATGCTAAAGTTGCATTTGATAAAATTTTATATGTATTCGATTTTTGAAAAATATATGATCCCTTTTGATGAACTGCCTGAGTTGAAAGCCAGAACATGCGTAATGTGAAGTATCAGCCGTGTCTCGCCAACGCCAGGAATAAGCAAAGTTACTAAGGGGATTAGGCAGTGGAGGCTGTGCTGCAGGATTCTTCTTCTGGGTTAGGAGATGGTGTAATTGTATAACTGGAAAATAAGAAATAACTGATAAACTGCCAGGGAAAGCAAGAGAGTTCAGGAAGATGAGGAGTTAGCATATTAAGATGAAAACACCAACAGCTTCCCTGAATACATATGACCAGCAGTGGAACATTATGGAATAAAACATCCTATTTATACTTACAATTAAAAACAACCTTGAGAATTTAGTAATATTTTGAAACAAAACCACATAATATTTCCCTGAAAAGAACTCAGCTCTACTACTGAACATTCACTATAATCCAAATCAAACATCAGTTGAAGGTTTGTTTATTTGTATTTTTGGACAAAGCAATCTTCAGTAGCACCTAGAAAATAAACACATCAAAATGCCCAGGCTATTTCTAGAAAGGTTAGTAGGTGGGGACCTGGGCCCATATAAAACATATTCTGCAGCTATTTAAAACACACCTAGTCTTTGAAACACACAGTGTTTACAATTGTGTTAATGTCACATAGGAACTGACAGGCTGATTCCTGCCATGATTCCATTAATCTATCCATGTAGATAGAGAGGCTGAACACAGATATATCATTTTGAGTTATAGAACAAGTTAGACCATTTAATAAATGGTATTGGTACAATTAATTAAATTTTTATTTTTTGAAACAAGAACCCAATAAGCATTCATTATAACCAGATTTAATCACAGGTGGCTTAGACCAAAAATAAATAAATAAATAAAATAAAATAAATAAAAAAGAAAAAGAAAAAGAAAAGAAAGCTTACACTAGAGAAGAACTTCACAAAAACCCAGAAATCTGAAAATATAAAGTAAAATTAACATTAATATTTAAAATATAAAAATACTCTAAAGTTTTCCAGTGCAAAGGACACCATAAATAAAGTCAACAGAAAAATAGCTAGTATAGTAATATTTTGGATGTCTACTACAAAGAACATTAGCCTTAATAAACAAAGAGTTTGCACATATTGATAATGAAGGAATGGACATCTAAACCAAAGGGGGAACTAGAGATGTCCCACATGTTAGAATAAGATGCTCTATTGCGCTGGAAATTATTTAGAATACAAATAGACTCTTCTGTTTGTTCTACTGCCCCAGATTCAGGTCAGGGCCAAACCCCCCAGGTCTCCGAGCAAAACGCATGCTCTTGCAAGTGCGAGGCGGCAGGCAATGCTGCCACCTTCTGAGAAGCTCCTTGGCAGGATGCATCAAGATTTAAAAAGGGCACATCTCTTGGCATTTTCAAATTTCCTGTGCCAGTTCCCAAGGGAGGATGCAGCCACCCAAACACCTAGGCCTCATTGTACCAGTACCATTGACAACAGCAGAAGACTCACAAAGTCTAGCAAATAGGCCACGGCACACGTGCCGTGTGCAGAAAGCAGGGCACTCTGTGACAGCTAATGACGGTGCTGTGGGGAGACAGGTGTTGACTTGCAGGTACTGGACAGGAAAGGAGAGGACAGCGCAGCGTGCTGACTGCTTGCCTGTGCTTGCCGCGGCCCCGTGCCCTGACCTCTCCCTCCAGCCTCTGTCTGGACGCTCTGAAGGAGGAGCAACAGCGTTCTCTCTGGATCATGGGGACCCGGGTGAATATCGCCTTTCTGGTACTTTCCCAGTGTTCCTTTCCTCCTCCTTTTATTATGTGGCAAATGTAAAAGGGAAAAAAAAGCTGTCTTCAATTTGGAAGGGAGTTGCACCAGACAATGCTTTTTAAGAATATTCAGGATCTCAGGCATTTTAGAAACTCTTACAAAAGTGGGGGAGGGGCTCCACATGCCTTTCTTTCCGAAACTCAGCTGTTAGCTGTGAGTTTTAAATCGATAGGAGATACACGTTTAGAAGCCGCATGATGTTTGAGGATTTAATCTTCTGAGATAATCACACTTGTGCCGTGGTCTATTGTACAACTTGTCTCTTTAATGATATTTTCAAATTGTCCCATCAAGCCTGGATGAAATATTGCCAACGAGGGCAGTTAACGACATCCTGTTCTTCCCACGGCAGCAAGCTTTATTGTCGTAAAATTAAGACTGAGAATTTAAATTTAAAGTTTGGCCATTTGCAGTGAGGTTTCCAAGTTTCAATTTCAGACCCACGCGTGGGAAACCCTGGGCCTTTTGACAGGTGTAGGCCTGTCCGCTGGAAAAGGGTGGTCCAGATGCCACCTGAGATGCCTTCGTGCAGCCTGGAGCAGTAGTTCTCCAGAGGGGCATCCACACGTCTCCTAGGGGTTGCCCCCAGGCAGACCGCCCCCCCCCCCCCCCAGCTTCTGATGAAAGGTCGCAGTCCTCCTGAGAATCTGCATTTCCAACAAGCTCCCACCTGGTGCCTTGCTGCTGGCCCAAGGGCCCTGCTGTGTGAGCTCTGGCTCACGGAAACTCGGCTGATTGACCCACCTTTGTTTCCCATGTTGTTCCCTGTCTAAAGAGGGCCCAGTCATGAGGCATGGGGTGTCCTTGGAGGAAGGGCAGAGGAGTTCACGTGGGCTGCTGTTCCCGAGGTCTGGCAAAGAGCAGTTCCAGAGGGCCAGGACTCCTCACCGGGGCTGGACTAATGGAAATCGGACAGCCACAGCAAGAGGAGTCCACTGGCTTATGCCTCATCGATGTCTGTGGGAATTTGTGTTTATGGCAGGACCCTTCGAGCATGTCTTAATAGACACTGATTGTCCCCCCTTGAAGAGGGTGCTGTCAAAGAAGTGCTGGGGTGAAGAGGCAAGTCAGGTACTTTGGAAAGGGTTTGGGCTGAGGACCAGTTTTCCAGGTGCACTTCAATGCTCGGAGGAGTCGATCACAGCAATGGAGCCGAGTGACTCCCCTGAGACTAGCCCACAGGCCTGGGGCGAGGACCCACGTCCTCTCACATCTCACGTCCCCTTCCGAGATGCCCAGGAGCCTGCAGGAGCTGGCACCTGACCCCCAGGAGCCACGCTGCACCTGAGGCGCCTCCTCCCCGCCTTCCCTCCTGGCCATGGCCGGTTCAGAGAATCGCAGATCTTGGTGAGGTGGTGTCAGCGTTAGCAGGGATGACATTTTTCACCTCCAATGGAAAGGTTTGGGGTTCTATGTTTTCCTGCGGTTTTTCTTTTGCTCTGATCGTGAAATTTTACTGATTTATTTACCTTTGTTTGCAAGCATGTTTCACGTTCTCATTAGGGACTCGTTTCTATTTTGTGAAGAGCTAAGAGCTGAACAACGGAAGATTTTGTTTCAACAAAAGGAAGCAGTTTGGGCTGGGATTGTGGCTCAGTGGTGGAGCGCTCGCCTAGCACGTGGGCGGCCCAGGTTCGATCCTCAGCACCACGTACAAATAAAACGTATTGAATAAAATATATTGTGTACAACTAAAGCAAATAAATAAAAATATTAAAAAAAAAAAAAAAGGAAGCAGTTTGGGAAGGCAGAGCACCATCTCCTGCGCGTGGCCCTGAGTGCTTCCTTGTTCCCGAGGCTCGGGGACTGGAGGTGGGCAGCCCTGAGGATGGGGACAGCCCACTGAGGGTTGCAGGGAAGAGCACAGCTGTGTGCTGGTCGGTTCCGGTGACAACGCTGGGACTCATTGATCTTGCGGTTGCGCCTTGGGCAGTGGTTTCTGCCCGTGGTTGTTAGAGTAATTAGCACCGGACACGGGAGCAGGGCCAACACGGGTCGTGAAAAATACTGATTTTCCCTGCGAGTGAACTTCCGCTCCTCCTGCCCCTCCCTGCTCACTCACATCATGGCTGGTGCTGGAGTATTGGCAGTGGCATATGGCCTGAAATAACTCCAGAGTTGAGGGAACAAGATTGAACCTTCAGTGTCCGAGATTTATGCATGAGAAATGTCTCCATCCCAAAACATGTTTTATGAGAGTTAAAATGGAAGACAGAGTCCCTCTGCCTCGGGTGGCAAACGGGCCATATGTCTGGGAGATTTACCTCTCCCGGGCTCCCCGGTCTTCTGCAGGCCGGTGACACCGTGAGTGATGGCTGCAGAGGTGGCGGGGCCTCAGCCTGGGCACAGAGGCACTCGTCACCAGTGACTCAGTGACCGAGCAGGATTCCAGTGCAACAAGTGATCCAAACATAAAAGGAAGGTGCGGGACAAGCAGTCGGGTTGCTCGTGCTGGTCGGCTGCTCTCCAGTGGTACGTCCTCTCAGGTGGCTCACTGTTGCGGCGGCAGCCGTGACCACAGTGTGCTGGGCAAGTGCTGTGGGCACAGCTCCTCTGCCGTCGGGTCCTGTGCCATCACTGTTCCTGCACCCTACAGGGGTGCAAACAGAGCGGGAGGCTTGCAGGCTGGGGAAGACCCCAACCTCACGTGTCAGTGCAGCGGGCAAAGTGAGAGGCAGGACTGGCCCCCCCCCCGCCCCCCCCGCGCCACACCTGCGTCCTGGAGGCCTGAGGGTTGCCCAGCTCAGACACTCCCATGCCAGGCTCCGGCACAGGAGGCACTGTCTTTGTTTTGAGTTAATGACCTTGTTTGTGCACAGCCACTGCCCAGACAAGAACACTTCACTTTTGTCAAACAAAATACCTCTGTACTTTATTCTCAACTAAAACTAGACTCAATGGAATATTACTCACCTATAAAGAAGATTGAAATTATGGCATTTGCCAGGAAATGGTTTGAGTTGGAGAATATCATGCTAAGCGAAATAAGCCAATCCCACAAAACCAAAGGTCAAATGTTTTCTCTAATTATGCGGATACTGATTCACACTAGGATGGGGGGGCACTAGGGAAGAATAGCCTTACCTTAGATTAGGTAGAGGGAAGTGATGGGAGGGGAGGGGAGTGGATGTGGGAATAGGAAAGATGGTGGAAGGAAACAGACATCATTACTGTACGTATATATGTGATGACGTGACCAATATGATTCCGCAACATGTACACTCAGAAAAATGAGAAATAAATAAAATGAACATAACTAAAAATTTTTTTAAATTGCCATTTTTGCAGGGTATTTTCTGTGTGGTCATGGGTTCTACTCCAAAAGCAAAGTTAAACCACTATCTTCATCCTGTGTCACCAAAGAAAAATGTTTTTTTTTCTTCGTTCACGGTACTGGGGATTGAACATAGGCGTGCTCTACCACTGAGCTACACCCCAGTCCTTTTCAATTTTTATTTTGAGACAGGTTATATTGCAAAGCTGCTGAGGCTGACCTTGAACTTGGCCCTGTCTGGGCCTCCTGAGTTGCTGGGATTACAGACGTGTGCCACTGTGCCCAGAAGGACCCTGGTTAAAGGAGATGCTCTTTTTCCGATGCGTTCTCTGTGAGGACGACGAGGAAGGCCCTGTTTGGGCACACTCCTGTGCTACCTGCACCTGCTGTTTCCAGCAGCCAACAGTGAAGGCTCTTCCACGTCACGCTTCTTGGCTTGCTATGGTTACGCGTGCGCTGTGAAGCGTCACGTCCATCCCAGCTGTGGTGCTCGACGCGATCAACTAAAGCAGCAGTGGTCTCAACGGACGTCTTCTCGGTGCCGTTCTCCTGCCCCATCACGGGTATCGGAGATTGGGTCTTCCGAGAGATAAGATCTAACCAGGGAGACAAAACACAGACGCCCGCGCCAAGTAAGATCACTAGATGTAGGTTCAGAACACGTGGGGTGCCACAGGAGGTCTGTGGTCACTGCTGAAGGGAAGAGTGAAGCCACGGCTCGGGGACCTCTGTGAACTGCAGGGGCACCCGTCTCCCCACCGTCACTGGGATTGATGTGTGCTTGTCCTGGTGGCGCTGTTCCTCTTTTTTTTTTTTTTTGGTACTGGGGATTGAACTCAGGGGCACTCGACCACTGGGCCACATCCCCAGCCCTTTTTTGTATTTTATTAGAGACAGGGTCTCACTGAGTTGCTGAGTGCCTCGCCATGGCTGAGGCTGGCTTTGAACTCGCAATCCTCCTGCCTCCGCCTCCCAAGTGCTGGGATCACAGGCGTGCCCCACCGCGCCCGGCTCGCTGTTCCTTTTCTGTTCCACCAGCTCGCTTATCTCCCTCTGCCTCATGCTCCCGGGCGCGCCATCCTGTTCAGGCACCAGACTGGACTCCCTGAGGTGGCGCAGGCTGGCCTTGCACAGGTGGCCTGCGTGTTGTGATGGGTGAGAAGAGAGCAGGTGCTGTGGCAGCCCCGGGAGGTGGGAGGTCTGGCCTGCACGTCCAGCTCCATTTCCCAGGGTGGGGAGACCCGGCAGGGTGTGCGGAGAGTGAAGCCACGTGACTGGAGAGGACGAGAGGGAGGTGAGCAGCGTGGGCAGAAGTGGGCGCGTTCACTGGCAAGGGAGGCTCACCTTGTCCAGGGGTGACTCTGGGGTGGCAGGAATAAGATCCACAAAGAAAAGATGGAGCGAGGAGCGCCGAGGCGGAAAGCCGCTGAAGGAGAAAGAGAAGGACCTCTGGCCCAGGGACGAAGGGCTCGGTGTTGGGAGGGATATCAGATAGATGGAAAATGGCTTGGACCAAATGCTATAAAAATCGATACTTTTCATTAACAAAGTGCCTTGAAATTTGATTTGCTCTTATTTGCAGACAGTACTACTTTAAAAGGGATATTTATGCTCCTAAGTTCAGCCATAGAAACTAACATTCATCAAAAATATTAGCTCATTTTAATTTTTCTTTGCTACATTTATGCTTGAGCCAGTAATACCATTTTGGGATATATCTATAGGAAAATCTATATATTGAGAGAATGAGAGAGAGAGAGAGATGTTTTAGAGTGAAAAAAAAGGAAGTTCTTTTGGCAATTAAGTGGATGGTTGATTCCCTTAATATTCTAAGAGCAAACACAGCCATCATTATGAATCACTGTAGTTGATGAGTCTAATCCTTTTTAGTGCCATTACAGCAGATGCTCACATCTCAATCCTCCACGGACAGATCAATCTTCGTCATCCCCTCATGCATATTCCAGCACCCAGCCAGCGTGCTGCCCTGGCACGCGGCAGCTGTACCACTGCTGTGGTAACCTGGCAAAACAGCCACCTAGAAACCAGAGGAAGACAGTCCCCAAACCCTCTTGCTTTGCAAAAATGGCAGCATCCTCCAGTTCCCGGGACAGGGAAGATTCAGTGCGTGTGGCACAGGTGCGGCTGGGCCTGGCTCAACGGCTGTGCTTTGTGGTCTCGTAGGAAATCACAGCACAGTTGTGCACACGTGCACAAACACACACACATACAGAGTCACGTACTCCTGCCAAGCTCCTGATGCAACACCACACAAGATTTTGGAATAAAGCATGGCAGAAACCACCTCAGGAAAAGTGTTCATCTATTGCAGAAATACTGCTACGTGTGTTTACCTAGCTCCTTGAGGAATTCAGCAGATTCTAAGTGCAGGAAATTATTCTTGTTTCACCTGCCCGGATAGGTGCTCAACAAAGCCCTACAGCTGCTTGTATTAGTTTCCTAAGGCTGCTGGAACAAAGTCCCATAAATCGAGGGCTCAGACAGCAGAAATTTGTTTTCTCCCAGTTGCTAAGGCTGGAAGTCTGAGGTCAGGGGTGGCTGGTTGATTCCTTCTGAGGCTGGAAAGGAGCATTCTCTGTGCCTCTGCCCGCTGCTGCTGGTCTGCTGGCCATCTTTGGAGTTTCCGGACTTCCGCTGCTTCTCTCTAATCCGTCTCCTTCTTACGTGACATCCTCCCTGGGTGCAGTTCTGAGTCTAAATTTTGCTCTTTTTTTTTTTTTTTATAAGAATGATGACGGGGATTAGGGACCTAAGGGACTCCAGTATGACTTCATCTTAGCTGATCATATCTTCAACGACCCTATTTTCAAATCAGGTGGCACCTGAGTCCTGCAGTTCGCAATGCCGACACAGAGGTCGGATATGCCCTCCGCTCCCCGCATATTCATCTGTTTCACGTGTGACAGCACCGTGGCCCCTCCCAGCGCAAGCCAGAGTCTCCAGAGATGGTCACACACACCGTCTCCTCTGAGTGCCTCTTTGCAATGTCACCTTGTCCCTTCTACAGTGAGGGGCAGACTTCCATCTCACCTTGCTTTGGTTCAGGCTGCGCCCAGACTGTTCTCATCAACACGGTGGGAGCAGTGCCGTGGCACCGTTGAGGCTGGATTTTAGAAAAGAGGGCTCTGCCTCTGCTCCGTGGAAGGTCCTTTAGCAGACCCTGCCTCACCTCATGGTGGGGCTCAAGCATGGAAGAGCCCCCAAATCCCCGGCCCCACCCCTAGCCTAACTGAAACCAGTGATCAACCCCAACCACAGCCCGGGGCCCCAGGTCCTCTGACCCCTCCCACCATTCCCGCACGTCCTAGGACACCGCATGAAGCAGAGCCCTCTCTGGTGATGCAAAGAACTGCAATTAGTAATGAATCATTCTATGTTCTGAAGTGCTGTGTTAAAAACAGCAATAGAAGAATTGAAGCAGGATTTGAATCATTCTATGTTCTGAAGTGCTGTGTTAAAAACAGCAATAGAAGAATTGAAGCAGGATTTGGTATCAGATGGTGTTGGTTCTGGTGGAGAGAAGACTACTAGGGCCAAAGAGGAAGGCAGGGGGACACCTGAGTGACAACCGGAAAGACGGCAGCCTGCGTTCCCCAGCTGAAGCACATCTGGTAAGGCTGGTGCTCACAGGAGCATGCAAGACAGGACAAGTACCCCAGGGGTTTGTGGCTGTGGTTAAGGAAACTCCCAGGCACAGAACCCAAAGTGCTACTAGTCTTCTTTCAGATCTTGCTGATAAGATGTCAAGAAAAAGATGGATTTTAAAAGGAACAATTTGATTTCTCAGCAGAATATAAAGGCAGTATTCCAACTCCTGTCTTCAGGGTTGGAAAACAAACTTCCTTCTCATTTCTATCCTGTCTAAAAGGCCAAAGCTTCCCAAGGGAAGAGGCAATTGGAAAAAATTTAAAGACAGGTGCTGCCAGAAATACATAACCTTAAGGCCAAGGTCGTGTTAAGGGCATGCATGTAAAACCCTTTGTTAAGATCTCAGGAAGTTTTAAGAGGTGCTTGCTGCTCCTTCCAAGATAGACAAAATATTTTCAAAGATTCTTAAGGGCACTTTCCCACAGCACCCTGACTCAACTGCCAAATTACAGAAGCTGGTTTCAAAGAATACGTGGGTTCCATTTTGTCCAAAAGATTAAAAGTAAAATTTTATAGACTGTGATCTCTCCAAACAACTTAAGGAGTCTGTTAGTCAACTTTCCATTACTACAACACATTCCTGAGATAACCCACTCATGAAGACAAAAGGTCTACCTTGGCTCACAGTTTCAGAGGTTCCAGTGCATGGTTGGTTGGCTCCATTGGTGACAGGCCTGTGTTGGCCCACCATGGTGGGCAGACTGCTCACCTGGTCAGGCGCCAGGGAGCATGTGACCAGAGGGCTGGCCTCCCACAGCCTCCTTCAAGCCACGACCCAAATTACCTAAGGACCTTCCTCTACGCCCCTCCTCTCAAAGACCCCCTCACCTCCCAGTGGCACCTGCCAGGGGTCAAACCTTTACCAAGTGGACCTCCGGGGTCCTGTAAGATCCAAACTATAACAGAAGCTTTATCAGTGCGCGCGGAAAGGGACCAAGACTTGTGGACCACAAGCTCTTCTTCCTCCTCTCCCCGTATTCTGAGGGCAGTCAGGAAACGGCTCTGCTGTGGACACAGGTCATTTCTTATGAAGAAGAAGAAGGATTCCCAGCGGAATCAAAAGTCCAGAAGGAGCAGCCCCTCCCAGGGGCTGGGGACGGCTCCTCTTGGGTGGGCGAGAGAAGCAGGCATGCAGGTGGGCAGGGTTGGCGTCACCTGGCGCTTTCCATTTCCTGCTTCCGCTCTGGGGACTCTGCGCAGGAGCAGGAGAGCTCTTCTTTAGAGTCCTTGTGCTTCCTGCGTTGGCTCACGTCGAGGTCCTGGACGTGGCCTTGGATTCTGGATGGGGGAGAAGGCTGGGCCTCGGGAGGGTGTGAGTGTGTTTTGCATGTGAATAGACATGATCTGTGGCCAGAGGGCAGGTCCTGAGGGTGGTGGCTGGCTGCAGGTCCCAGCCTCCTGTTAGAGGCAGTACTGGCCGCCTTCCTCCCCAGTCTCTCCTGGCCCTTTCCTGGGCCAGTCCAGGAGTGTGCAGCCGAGGACGCCCCGTGCCTCTCGGCAAGGCCTTCCCCTGCAGCTGCCATCTTTGCTCCCCCCGGGGACTGCTGGGTCAGCCCAAACTGGCTGAGTGGCCGGTCCTGCTGTCCTCCTGCAACGTGACAGGCAAGTGGCTCAAGCCCCGTGGCTGCCATTTAACGTCATGGGCCAATGTCTTCAGGGCCAAAGAGGCGCCCTGCTCAGCGCTGCCTGGATTTCTGATGTGAAGAAATAACATGGTTGTTGTTTTAAATCCCAAAGTCCAGGCATAGTTCCCCACTCAGCAATGAACAGCACAGCTGCTTCCAGGAGACCCGTCCAGTGGCCTTCAGGCCCCCTGGCCAGGCGCCCCTCCAGAGGTCACCTTTCCTGCAGCTTCATGTTCTCATGATCCAAGTGAGTCTTTTATATGTGCTTAGATCAAACAAAGGGAACATGCTTTAATGTGATCACATATGATTGTTTGAGTAATCCAAAGTGATTGATTTTCCCAATGTTTGTTTGGTTATATATAATCTGCATTCTAACTAAAATTGACTAACTAATCTGACCATGTCCTGAGCTTATTTGATTAGAATAGATGACGGTCAACCAGAAACCACATTAGGAAGATGCGTCCAGAGAGAAGAACACAGCGCACCGCGGAGGCCGAGGAGGGCGGCCACGCTCCGCCCTCTCCCGCATTGCCTTCTCTTCCTCCTGCTTTTCACTCCGGCACTCGGCACAAGGCTCGCTCTGTGCGGTGGATGAACGTTTTGTAAAGAACTATGAAGCACAAAGAGAAAGAAGGACCATTTTAACTAAAGACAAATTTAGAACTCTTTGAAATTTCAAATAGTTTTCCCTCATTCAAAATCCATAAGCCATAAACGAGGAGCCACCCGAGCAGTGGGGACCTGACCTGAGTGCTTGCTGGTCACAGCCTTTCTCTTTTCATGTTCCCCAGTTTGCGTTTAGGGAGCCGCGAGCTGCACCCACAGTCATTACTAAAATTGATTTTGAGTCTGCATCTAGAGCCATATCCACTACTTCTCGGAGGAAGATGAAATACATATTTATCAAAATGTTCTGGGTGCACACACACAAAAAAATCACAGCTGGTAATAACGACACTGGCCTATTCGTATTTTTAAGGAAGAGAGTTGTTCTTGCACTTGGAAATTTCCTCCCTGGGTTCTGGTCTGGAAGGAGGGATCGGTGCCAGCAGGGGAACACGGGCACCGTGGGTGTCGGGAGGTTGCCTGGCGGACAGGTACAACTGGAAGGGCCGTCGCGCTGCCGCGGGAGCTGCGAGAGATAATTACACTACACAGACATGTAAAATGTCAGACATAAACTAGTAAACAGGACGCAGGTTTGGTAGCTTTTGCTAATCACATAGAGCCATCTCCGGAGCCACTCTCTTCCCCTGTCTTCTGTGGGAACGGTGCCCTTTAGTCAGCAGCTCTTTACTTCACAAAATACTGCACAGGCAAGCATTTTTCTCTCTCCACAGTATTAATTAAATTACATAAAACTGGCAGTGCTTAAATCCTGGCATCTGTATTGTCTCACTTAATTACACTCCTGGACTCCTTTCAAAGCCCTTTCATTTGCTACAGGGACATCTATCGGTGGAAGGAGCAGAAGTCAAGAGCAGCCATCAAGGGCTGCAGGGTGGATGCCTGGCCCTCCCTGGCCTTGCTGAAGGATTCTCATGGTCCCTCCATCCATGTCTCTTCCGCCCAGTGCGAAGTGGCGGTCACTAGGCAGCAACGACAGAGAATACTCATTTCAAAATACAGAAGTGTTGGTGTCGAGCCTCGTACATAAAACCTTTTCACATTCTGTCAACTAACAGTTCCGATGTCAGCGGTCTGCCTAGGCCAACCAGGCAGGAGCTGCAGCGTGCACGTGCCCCCCGGGGGGGGGGGGTTCTCAGGCCCAGGCTGCGGGAAGCCAGCCCTCCTTCCTGGGCTTGCGCAGGCTGGCCCGGCAGACAGGACAGTCCACAGGTGGAAGAGCCAAGTGCCCAGTTTCAGGTGTCTGAAAGAAACATCAGGGGAGCCCACGGGATTTATGTTGGCCAGTTCTTTCTTCTTTTATATTTAATTTTATTTTTTACTTGCTGTGTCCAAAATCGGTGTCTTTACCACATCCATGTATCGCATTCATTTTATTTCATTAGTCTTAGTGAATGACTGTCACCCCAGCCCTCTGATGACCTCTCAGCCCTGCACCCAGCCCCCAAATATCCGTGCAGCAGCACCTTTTCCTTCCTTCAGCCGCTGTTTCCCTTTGAATGATCACACCTCTCAGGGGCTCCTGTCTATTCCCAGGTCAGGGAATCTCTGGGCCTTGTTCCCACATCCTGAGCCAATCACAAAGGATCCTTCTAAACTGCGAATCTTGTACAGTTACTGCTCAATGGCTCCAAATTGCCTACGCAATAAACCCAAACTACTTAGCATAGAAATTGAGACCCTCCACGGTCCAGACCTCGAGTCTCTCATCAACCTCATTTCCCTCTCTATTAATTTGTTCACTGTCGTTGAACCACGGAGATGGGATCTATAGACTGAAGTTTTAAAAATGATACTTAGAGTCTACTGAGAAAACACACTGCTAAATCCATTGAATGTGTGTGTGTGTGTGTAGAAATAGTTGGAAGAGAGAAAAATGTTAGGTTTGATGAAGAAACCAAATTTTGCTGATCACAAGGGAAATTCAATATGTTTTTTGAACTGAAATGAACACATTTAGCAATTCAGAAAATACTGTTACTAATCAAACAGCTAAAATGTTACTCATCTTTCTCTTATTTGTTCAGCAAGTACTTAGTGCACTCCAGCTGTGCACCCTCCAGGGCGGTAGCCACTAATCATAGTCAGACGGATGAGGCCCCCCCTAGCCCACCTGGAGCACAAGGTCCAGCACCGGAAGGGACCATCCAAACCACATGCGGCCAATGAAAGGAAGACGGGCACATTTTTAGTGGTTTGATTAATGCATAAGAAATAAAAAGTTTTATGAGTTGCTAAATGTGTTCATTTGGATTCAAAAAGCACACTGGATTTCCATTATAAACAACCAACTTTTTCTTCTGAATCAAACCAACCTAGCTTGTGTCAGGTCTGCACAGGATAGGTAGCAGAAAAGAGAACACAGATCTATCTCGCCTGTGCGAAACTTGGAAAATTGATTTTCTTACAAAAGGGAAAATTTCAAGAGCATTTTATTTTTCGTGGTCGTTCCTTCCGGGTACCCCAATATGTTGTCCATCTCCTGACAACTGTAATGACATCTGTGTTGAGTGTTCATGCATTGGTTATCCCCAAGGGATGACAGATACTAACGTGGGGAATTCCAAATGTGCATTTTAGCACTTAATCAACTGCATAAAAACAAACAAATGATCAAGTCAATGAGCCTTCTTTCCTAATAACTCTAAGAAACAGACTCAGGTGGTTGGAAGTTCCTGGCCTCGCTTAAGTCATACTGTGTAACTCTTGCTCCAAACACGTAGCTAAGACAATAAAAAGTACTGACTGATCAGTGTCATCCTTACAGCCCTGGGGTCATCACATGGCCTGAGCTGCTTCCGAACAATTCATCTCAAAGTAAGAGAACGGGGTTCCCTTCAGGGTTCTCTTTCCTGAAGAAGGGAAAGGATGCTGGGCAAGGAAGAGGCAAAATGTGCTTGCCACGTTGCTTAACCAATCCTGAAAGAGGCGCAGAAGTGATGCCGGGAGGAGCTGCTGAGAGCCACCCCAGGTGACAGCAGCACACCCGCAAATCAGAGCCGTGGGGAAACCCACCTGCAGGCCCCCTTTAAAACCACCCCAATGCTTGAGCTGCATGAGTACCTGGCACGTTAGCTAGAGGTGGTGGGACCCATCACAGCGAGCTGTCCTGGAGCTGTGGTTATATTTTGGAGAAGATTTTGCATGACAAAAAACATGAGTATTTCAGAAATTCACCAGTCTCTGGAGAAGATGTTGTAAGCCCGCTGCTGAAGAACCAGGGCCCCTGTATCCACCTGTCTGAACCCGGTGTGGTCACCCTGGCTACAGTCAAGGTGCTGAGAGGGGGCTTGGGGGCCTAAAGGCAGTCTGTGATGGAGGCTGTGCCTCAGAGGCCCCCACAGGTGGGTCACCTGCCGGACCCAGCAGCTGGGAGGCAGAGGAGGGGTGAGCCTGGTTAGCCGAGTAACAGGACCAAGGACCAGAGCGGCTGGATTGCCTGGACAGCAGGTGCTAGAGGCAGAAGTGGGGATGGTGTGGGCCCCAGGCCTGTGGAGCATCTTAAACCACCACCCCGTTTTCCCCCAAACATCCACGTTTTCACGAGCCCACACCTCGTGACTGCGCTGTCTGGTCAGCTGTGCGGATGAAGCTGGTGTGTTTCTGTCACGTAACTTTATAACTAACTCCTCTTCTGTTGGACACCCAAGAGAACCACTGGTGCTACCAAAAGGAACTCAAATAATTGAAGATCCTGACTGTGTCGATCCATAGTCTTGATGTTACTCTTAAGCCAGTGGGAAAAAAAGAAAAATGAAGCAATTATTAAAAACCCGTGTTTACTTCATGTTTCTTAACTAATTATGCTAGAGTGCACCCTAACATGGGAAAGAGGTGACCCAAGTATTTAATTTCTTCTCTTACATGAAAAAATGTTTCTGTTCTCATCTTCCAGAAGCCCCTAATTTGGTAACCACCCAGTATGCTCATACCCAAAAAGCACGTTCAGGGTCATGGCTGCACTACCAGGACTTCAGCCTTCTTTTTTTTGTGTGGTACCGCGAATTGAACTCAGGGGCACTCGACCACTGGGCCACATCCCCAGCCCTTTTTTGTATTTTATTAGAGACAGGGTCTCCCTGAGTTGCTAAGTGCCTCACCATTGCTGAGGCTGGCTTTGAACTTGAGATCCTCCTGCCTCAGCCTCCCAAGTGCTGGGATTATAGGTATGCGCCACCGCGCCTGGCTGACTTCAGCCTTCCTGATCTCAGGGATTGCTGTTGTAATGGCAACAACAGAGCCTAGAAATGTCCAAAAAGAAAAACAAATAGAGCACCTTGTTTGCAAATGCCCATGCATAAACTATTACGGAAAGCCACAACTTCTAAAGGCCATAGGATCCTTATTATTATTATAATATTATTTGTTTCACTACATATTTTAAATGCAAAACTTGCAGTGTTCTATTGCATTTAACTCTACAAAGTTTAACAGTTTTGACATGGGTTTAGAGATTGAAAAATCTTAGAAATCAATTTATATCCACACACTTTGAAGGATGTGTTTTACAGAGAACCATGTTAGTTGTAAATTAAAACAAAAAACATCACAGCTATCATTTATCACACCAAATAATTGCTTTAATAAAAATGTAATTTCAACACAATAAAATCTAGTATATTTTTCTTCCCTTGTGTCTGTAAAAGAGGCACCCAGAAACAGCACACCAGAGACACAACAGGTAAACTTCATTGACAATTCAACTTTGGGGTACACTCTGGGTTCCTAATTGGGTAGCTTCTCTCCCTGTAGGTTATTATGATTAGGTTGAAGCATTTACATTTATATTTGTTATCTGGAAGAGATAATTAGATATTTTCACTGCAAAATAACTTAAATTAATGGGCCATAACTTTCAACATGTAGTTTCAAACTGCACATTTAAATAATATAATATCTGTCTCCCTTAATTTTACAGTAATTGTCTCCATGCAGGGGCTTTTATTTTTCGTTTCAAAAACGCGATTGGCTACAACAGCGTCCTAAATGTCTTTGGCTGATTACTTTGAAATTTTAGCATAGGGGCTACAGCAAGCTCGTGTGGAATTTTACCAGATTTTCAGTGTGCAAAACAAAAGTGGTTGGAAATTATAATCGCATTAGAACGGCAGGCCTGGCCGACGACACAGGGCACCTTGTGGGGTGGGCTCGTCCTCGGGGCCTGTGGGGGATTCGTGTTGGGACTCCTCTCCAGTCGTTTCTGTATAACACAAAATACTCACCAGCTTTCATAAAGAAGCAAAGTTCGCCTTTCTTAATTCCATACCTACGCTTTTACTCGGCTGAGGGCTTGGCCAGTGATACCGTCTTGGATGAATGGTCAGTTTTTCATGCACTGTGCAGGGACCACGCGTCTGCTCACTCCCACCACATTCATCCATATTGATATAATAGGACTTTTTCCCTGTCACGTCAGCCCCGAATTATGGGGTGCGATGAGAGAGAGGAGGTAGAGGAAAGGCCCTGAAGGAAGGGTGCAGAAGACCACATCCCTGGACCCCAGCTGCAGATGGACTTTGCTCTCGTAGCATATGATCACCGAGGTTTACAATTGCAAATGTGGTCACTTGTGCTTGGACCTCTGAAAGGCAAGCGCGCTCCCCAGGAAACACAGGTGTGGTGGGAAGAGGTCCTTGATTAGAGAGGCAGTGAGTGCGCCTGTGCGTTTGCATTGGGGAAATTGGATATGACTCAACTTGTCATTTTATGCCTTCTTCATATACTAGATTCCATTTCCCCCTGATTTGGGAGGAACAGCAAAATACACACACAGGCAAGGGTGTTCAGTTACAATACCACAATAGTCCAGGTTTCTGAATCAGAAGTTGTGTTTCCTAGTTACTCTAAAAGAAAACAGTGACCTTCTTGAGTGTCTTAACGTCTCGCAGCTTCAGTTTCCTTGTTAATAAACGCTCAGTGCTATAGGTGACATTAAACAAAGATTATGTCATTATTCACAGGACTATCAGCACCATGGAGATGCATATGTATAACACTAAAAATGCAGAGGAGATGATGGTAGACTGTGGCAGGGACTTTCTCAGAACAGAGGAAAGATATCATGGTACCATCAGCATCATTGTGCACATTCCACAGCTCTGTTGTAACATTGTTGTGAGTTATACTGTACACATTCCAATCAGAATGTGTATCACCTTACATGGGATACAGAGCTAACAGGTAAAAAGGAACCAACAACAGGTATCCAAGGCAACACCTCCTGCACTCGGGGCTCAGCCTTTGGATACAAATCCACAGGGTCAGTGCTGGCACCAATAATTGCTGCTTCCTGCTGAATTATCAGGTGCTCTCTCTCTCTCTGCACTAGAATCCCGCAAGATGACCTACAGAGGTTTCATGGGTTGATGAGGGTAAGACACTAATTACCCAGCCTTTGCCTCCCCACACACAGCTAAGCCCTATGCAGTTCCTTTGCTAATTATGATTTTTCCTAAGTGATACAAACACACCCAGCCAACACGCTTCAACTACTAATTATTTACATCTAGAATAAAGTGTTTGCAAGTGCGAGTCAATGCATAGTCTCTAAGTTAAGAGTGTTTTTAATTAGACTCTGAAAATATGCTTTTCTTTTATGACATAGTAAATTCATGTTATTAACACATTAATTGTGCACCATTTAAAATAAGAGGACACTTCCTTTCATACTGCGGAGGTACCAAGGGTCCCCATCTAAAGGACTGTGTCTGAACGGCTGTCTTCCCTAGAGTCCACACGTGGAAACCCAAGGTCCAGGCTGTGGCGTTGAACGCTGGGACCTTGGGAGCTGACTGGGTCATGATGAGTAAGACGGTGTCCTTCTAGAGAGTCCCAGAGGCTTCCTTCACCCCCTACACCATCTGAGGAGGCAGGACGAAGGCACTGTCCACGCAGCAGTGAGCGCCCCCTCACCAGACGTGGAAACCGATGGCACCTTGATCTTCACTCCCCCGTCTCCACAGCTGTGAGAAATAAGTTGCTCTTTTTGAAAAGTCACCCAGGCACTGCAGTATGTTCTAGCAGCTTGAACAGACCAGGACAGGTGCTTTCAGTTTCCTTCATTTGTAATGATATCTGCAAAGACCCCGTCCACTGACCGTCCTCCAGGTCTCTGTGGTGAGTTGTCCCTTTGCAATATAGATGGGAAGCTCCTTGAAGGTGATTTTGTTCCCAGACATTTTAGGGCATCCACATTCGAGATTGAGCTAGACAAATTAATTGAATAAGACTGATAATTGTCCCTTTGGGCTGCCTTTCCTGTTGGTAGCAAATAAACAGCTACTGCTGAAGCATCACCATTGGATAAGAGTACCCCGGAGACCTCTAGTCTGCTGATATGTCCTAGCAGCTGTATTTCTACATATATGCTTTTCTCCAAGTAAAAATTTATAATATCTGTAATTCAAATTACCTTTAATTAATCTAATACTCAAGAATCACCTTCAACTTAAAAGCCAATGCCTGGCACTGCAAAAATACAGTGAGGGAATTGAATTGAGTTGCAGTGGTTACGACGGCAGCCTTCGCAATCCTGCAGTCTTCGCCTGGACTTTGCCAGCTCTGTACGGATTTGAAGATATTTAATGTGAGACATGAGAGTCCTTTTCTGCAGAAGCAACTCAGCCTTCTAGTCACGCTTACTGTGTGCAGGCAGCAGGCATCCCTGGTGGTCTTCTAGGGACTAGGGAGGTACAGGACCCTGTTCTCTTGGAGCTGTGTTATGGGGGACGGAGAGCAAGAAGGGATGAAATAAGAAAGACAGTATCTAATCATAATCAAGTATTAGATAAGAGAGAGAGAGATAGAGAGAGAGAGAGAGGGAGGGAGAGGGAGGGAGGGAGAAATTGAGAACTGGACAATTTGAAGGTTAGGTGCAGGAGCCCTGTTTGGGGAGATGGATGAGATTGCGGTTGGCTGTGGGCCATGGAGAAGTTTGGGCATTGCTGCCTTCCGTGGTCTCACGGGACTTGGCCCGAGATCTCGCGGAACTTGGCCCAAGATCTCATGAGACTTGAGCTGAGATCTGAGCGGGTGGGGGCCATTTTGGTGGTTGGAGGAGTGTGGACATCGTGTCGGGGTGTTGTTGGAGCCAGAGAGAGAAGCTGACAGAATAAGGAGCCTGTTTGTTTCCAGTCTGCCTCTGAACTTACTCCCGCCACTTTGCTGCTCCAAGCGGCCATTGTTTCAGGTGGCAACAGTTAGGGTTAGTGTGATTTAGAAATCATACCCTGAGAAAATTCCAGCAGGTTTCAGGATGAGGGAAGACCCAAGGACATGTTTGGAAGCAGATGCAAGCTGGTAAGTTCTAGGAAGAAGGAGATGCTAGAGCAATGGACTTCCACCATTTTAGGAATGGGAGTGTGGGAGGAAACAGGAACAGAAAATTAACACCTGTGGGACAGGATAGGAAATTGAGATCTCATGGAACACAGGTCCACACAGTGAGGTGTCGTCACACAAATGCTTACTGTAGGTTTAAATAGTTTAGGTTTTGTGCATGTGTGTGAATGCATGTGTGTATATTTGAATTATTTTTGCATCTTAAGACAGTAGTTCTCTATGCTGGAAAAATGCATAGCATTAATGAATATCCCTCAGCAATTTTTTTCCATAAGAAATTACAACATAACTGATTTAAATAAAAGAATAAAGTAATCAAAGATTTATACTAAATTCAATAGTTAGTATCTGTGTAAAGAATTGCAAAATTACTAACTTCCTGATAAATAAAATACAATTAATGTAAAATAAATTCTTATTTTTCAGTGTACTAGCTATTGATAAACAGAAAAACTATCAAATTACAGTTCAGTTTTTATAGTTACAGAATTGAGAATATAATGTTAGAGGATATGGAGAAACACAAGATTTATGGAATAAGTCACTAGAAACTGAATTCATGTTGAATAGAAAGAGGGCATCCCTGTCTTGTTCCTGTTTTTCAAAGGAATGCTTTCAATTTTTCTCCCTTTAGAATGATGTTGCCCTTAGGTTTAACACATATAGCTTTCACAATGTTGAGGTATGTTCCTCTGTTCCTAGTTTTTCTAGGGTTTCGAGCATGAATAGATGCTACATTTGTCAAACACTTTTTCTGCATCTATTGAGATAATCATGTCATTCTTATCTTTAAGCCTATTGTTGTGATGAATTACTTTTATTGATTTTCTTATGTTAAACAGAACTTACATCTCTGGGATGAACCCCATTTGATTGTGATGTAGTATATTTTTAATATGTTTTGGTATATGATTTGCCAGGATTTTATTAAGAATTTTTGCATCAATGTTAATCAAGTATATTTATCTGCAGTTTTCTTTTCTTGATGTGTCTTTGCACTATGACATGTTGGCTTAGGAACTGACTTCCTTAACAAGACTTGTAAAGTGAAAGAAGTAAAATCAAGAATCAATAAATGGGATAGCATCAAACTAAAAAGCTTCTTCACAGCAAAGGAAACAATAAAGTGCATGAAGAGAGAGCCTAGAGCATGGGAGAAAATCTTTGCTGCCTGCACCATAGATAGAGTGCTAATTTCCAGGATATACAAGGAACTCAAAAACTTAACATCAGGGCCCGGGGCTATGGCTCAGGGGTAGAGCACTCATCTCACGTGTGTGAGGCCCTGGGTTTGACCCTTGGCACCACATAAATAAAATAAAGGTATTGTGTCCACCTACAACTAATAAATAAATAAATAGATAGATAAAAAATGTAACACCAAAAACAAAACAAAAAACCCCACACCAAATAACACAATCAATTAATGGGCAAAGGAACTAAGCAGACACTTCTCAAAGGAAAAAAAAATATGAATGGTCAACAAATATATGAAAAAATGTTAACATCTCTAGCAACTAGACAAATGTAAATTAAAACTATGCTACAATTTCATCTCTCTTCAGTTAAAATGGCAGTTATCAAGAATATAAGCAATGGTGAATGTTGAACAGGATATGGAGGAACAAAGCATTTTTTGTGGGATGAAAAATTACTACAACCCCTGTGGAAAGCAGTATGGAGATATCCCAGAAAATTTGGAATGAAACCACCATTGGACCAGTTATCACAGTTGTTGGAATATACCCAAAGGACTGAAAATACAGCATATTATAGTGGCATAGAAGTTCATTGGATCAGACAAAGGGGAATAAAGGGAGGAAGGGTGGATAGAAAAAGGAAAGACCGTGGAATGAATCTGACATAAAGTTCCTATGTTCATACAGGAATACACCACAGTGAATATCAACATCATGTATATAAGACAGGGGTCTTAGTTAGAATAAGATATATTCCATGCTTGTATAGTTATATCACATGGACTTTACTGCTCTGTACAAATAAAAATAAAAATAAAAATACATTTGTATAGGAGAAATAACTTCCAGTGTTCTGCTTCACAGTAGGGTGACTACATTTCAAACAATCTATGCATTTTACAAAGCAAAAGAAAACAGGAGTTCAAGGGTTCTCAACAAAGAAATGATGTATGTTTATTCAATTTAAATGATACATGTTTATTCAATTTATTATTGTACATTGTATGCATGTACTGAGTTAGTATATTCTATACCCCATAAATTTGTTAATAATAACAAAGGTAGTGTCTGAAAAAGAAGAGAAACTGAATTCACAGGAAAATCTGTCCAATCTCACTAGGAGTCAGGAAAGCGATGTCACGCCCCAGTCAAACCCCAGTGGTACAATACTCTGCACTCTTCCGCAAAGAGGAAATCCCTGTCATAGGTTGCAATGGCCACGGCCACGGTCAGGCCCTGCTGTGAGAATGTAAATTTGTACAAGTGTTTTGAAGAACAATATAGCATATCTAGTAAAGTTTTAAAAATGCGTATTCTGTGATGCAGTCACTTTCCTGTAGCTATATAGATATGGACCTAGGAACACACAAGCAAAAATGCTCATAGCGTCCACAAAAATTTGGAAACAAATACTTCCAGAAGAATTCATAAAAAAAGGATCTGTTCCTGCTGAGGCCTGCTATAGAGTGAAAACACACTGACTAGCTCTCTACTTACCAACACGGATCATCTCACAAGCACGTCACGTTAATAAACACAGTTTTGGAAAAATATTGATTTGATGGTGTGATGAAATTTTTCAGATATACAAAACAGGACTATACATTTTTCAAAGATACACACAAATGACATAATGCAGGGAA
This sequence comes from Tamias sibiricus, assembly GCA_025594165.1. Lineage (NCBI taxonomy): Eukaryota > Metazoa > Chordata > Mammalia > Rodentia > Sciuridae > Tamias > Tamias sibiricus. The sequence continues at coordinate 147,289,918 of CM046666.1, forward strand.
GTAATAACCATATCAATTTGTCACAGAAAGAATCATAAAATTATAATTCCTGTTTTGGAGCCGGTTATCAATGGCTTTGCCAAAGTGATCTTCATTGCATATTCATGTGTAGCAGATAGTAGAGCCAGATATGCTCATCTGTCTTCACTAATAACTAATCAAAGAGCACATTTTTATTAATTCTAATTTTAAATGTTTCTTTCAGTTGAAGAGATATACTAAAAGCCTTCACGATGAAAAATTGTCAGAGATTCATAAAACTTCTACATTAAATTCCAGGAATTAAAATACTATTCAGATTTCCACTTTTTTTTGGGGGGGGGATTGATTTTCATATTCCTTACATATCTCTGTAGAAAAAAAAATACTTCACTAAATAATTTTACAAGATATGTTATCATAATTCATTTCTTTGTTAAAAATTGCACACGTTTTCTTCTCCAAAAATCAGAGAAAATGAAGGGCAAAAACTTGCACTGTTTTTTTTTTTTTTTCCTATGATGATGAGCTTCTAACTCCTCTGCAAGCTGAGACTCAAGCGTCACCATTTAATATTTTATGTCCATGTAGGACCAGCATCTTTGGTTATTATTTCTAGCATTCTTTTTTAAAATGTGACTTGTAAGGTCCATTTTATTGTTCTTTGTGGCAGCCACAATTAATTGATTCCCTTAAAATTTCAATGCATTGATCTTTAAGAGACATTTTAAAACTGCATCTCAATATACTTGGTTGAAGACGGACACTACTCAAATTTATTAAAATATTTCATTCATGAATTAAAATCTGCACTTACCAAACAAAAACACGTCTTCTGGGCTGGGGCTGGGGCTCAGTGGTAGAGTGCTTGCCTAGCAAATATGAAGCATTGGATTCGATCCTGAGCACCACATAAAAATAAATAAATAAAATGAAAGCATTGTGTCTATGTACAACTTAAAAAACAATCTTAAAAAATAAAACAAAACAAGGGCTGGGGATGTGGCTCAGTGGTTGAGTGCCCCTGAGGTCAATCCCCAGTAACAAATTAAAAAAAAAAAAAAAATCCTATACCAGCAACAAGAAACAAAACAAAACAGAAACACGACTCCTTGCTATTTGCAGACTTCCACTGTTCAATGCAATGAAAACTCCAAATGATGGAATGGAGTGGCAGCTCCAGGGCTGGTGTTTCCCAGCATGTTGTCATCCTTTGTCTCAGATCTACCAATTAAACCCAGGAGCTGCGGACAAGAATTGTGCCCAAAACTAGCTTTTATGATCCCCAAACTTTGCAACTGGAAATCCATATGTAGCAGAAGGAAATTTAACTCCTATCTCTCACCCTGCACACAATTCAACTCAATGGGGATCAAGGTCCTAGACATTAGATTAGATTAGATTCTGCACCTTCTAGAAGAAAATGTGGGCCTAATTCCCCATCATGTCAGCTTAGGAGCTGACTTCCTCAACAAGACTCCTACAGCACAAGAAGTCAAATCAAGAATCAATAAATGGGATGGTAGTGAACTAAAAATTTTCTTTACAGCAAAGAAAACAATCAAGAGTGTGAAGAGAGAGCCTTCAGAATAGGAGAAAATCTTTGCAACCTACACCTCAGATACAGCATTAATCTCCAGGGCATACAAAGAACTCAAAAAACTTTAAAAAACAAAAAATAAATAACACAATCAATAAATGGGCTAAGGAATGGAACAGGCACTTCTCAGAAGAAGAAAGACATAACGTCAACAAATATAAGGAAAAACTTCAACATCTCTAGCACTTACAGAAATGCAAATTAAAACTTCACTGAGATTTCATCTCATTCCAGCCAGAATGGTAATTACCAAGAATACAAGCAACAACAAATGTTGGAGAGGATGTGGGGGGAAAGGTAGACGCATACGTTGGTGGTGGGACTGCAAATTGGTGTAACCACCTGTGTGAAGTGGTTATGTGTGAAGCAGTATGAAGATACCTCAGAAAACTTGGGATGGAACCAACCACCTTTTGACCCAGTTATCCCACTCCTTGGTATATGCCCAAAGGACTCAAAATCAGCATACTATAGTGAAAGGAAGACATCAATGTTTATAGCAGCTCAATTTACAATAGCTAAGCTATGAAACCAACCTAGAGGCCCTTCAATACACGAATGGATAAAGAAAATGTAGTATATACAGATAATGGAATATTACTCAGCCACAAAGAATAATGAAGTTACAACATTTACCAGTAAATGGGTGGAACTAGAGACTATCATGCCAAGTGAAATAAGCCAATCCCCCCAAACCAAAGGGATGTGTGAATGCTAACACACAGTCAACAGCGGTGAGAGGAAGAACAAATATACATTGCATTAGACAAAGGGGAATGAAGGGAAGGGAGGGGTGATGGGAATAGGAAAGACGGTAGAATGAATCAGACATAGCTTCCCTATGTTCAGATATGAATACGTGACCAGCGTCAACTCCACATCACGTTCACCCACAAGAACGGGAAGTCATGCTCCGTGCGTGTGTACTGTGTCAGAATACACTCTACTGTCCTGGATATCTAAAAAGAGCAAATAAATAAATAGAAAACAAAGCTGTTGTATCTATGAGGAATTGCTAAGGTGTATTTAAGTGAGCCGAAATCACTTGGGGGACATGCTCGGGATGCCGGGATCCTGGCCACCCAAAGACACTCCAATCCCCAGGGTCTGGTGCAGCAGGAAGCAGAGGTTTGAACCAGCAAGAATACCCTCAATCACCAGCTGGTCTTGATGCCCTCGGTCCTTCCATTTTCTTAGGGGCGTTTATATTTTCTAGGGGATGTAAAAGCCCCAGGACCTTAGGACATTTCTTCCTCCTCTTTCCCCCTTTCTCTTTCTCCTTTTCTTCTTCTTCCTTCTTCTCCTGATACTTTTTTCTTCTCCTTTTCCTCTCCTCCTCCACCTTCTTTTATTCCTAAGGGCATCCCCTCTTGATCAAACTGATCCTGGAATGATAAAGCAAAGGCCCTTTTTCCAGCCCATGTATGTAGTAAATTAATATCAGAACACAACAATGCATAAGAAAATACATTGTAAACCATTGACCGCCATTTCTACAGTGAGGACGATGGTTGACAAAATCTTAGTTTTGCATGTTTGGGACTAAAGGATTAGTGTGAGGGTATGGACAGGAACATTGCGTGTGTAGTGTGATTTTTAAAGAAGTGCTTCTTCTACTGAGTTGAACACGGAGTGAAACCAGGGTGCGCTAGAGCCTTCCGTGAGAGGCAGAGCCAAATGCTTCCACTAGGTCCCCAAATGAGCTTTTAAGATCTGCAGAAATGGCCTCAGGAAGTGGGAAGAAGAGATTAAATTTAGTTTTGCTTGTAAATAAGAAATATCCGGAATCCAAACACATATGCTCTCTGCTAAACTCTCTGCAGATTAGCATAATCAGAAAGTGGAATTTGTTAATTCCAGATCGAGGAAAGAGTTTTAGCCCATCTGTTTCTTTGCAAAATTTGGGGCCCTGTTACCCACTCGGTGAGAACATGCTTGTTTATTGCCATTTTGGTAGCTTCGTTCTTTATGGAGTGCGGAGCACTGGAAGGCTCCTGGCTTCCCTGCAGGCAGAGGGTCTCTGCGACCCAGTTTGAGGGTGTGGAGCCGCTTCCTAGGTAACGGTAAACAGTGGTCCTGGAGTCCAAGGCAGAACAATGCTGCACCCCTAACAGCGTGGAGGAAATGGGGAGCAGAGGAAGCCGGGAAGGAAGGCTTGCTGGGTAGAGAGTAGCTGGGGCGCGTTATTGGGTCCTCAATCCAAGCAGCTCCTCCCCAGCAGCTAGTGAGGGCCACCAAGCCCGATGGCCTGCAGCAGTGACCCTGAGGATGGGCACTGCCCCTGACCATGAGCCACGCTGGAGGAGCGGCCTCTGAGGCTGTTCACCACCACCAAGAAGAAAGAAAGAAAGAAAGAGAAAGAACAAAAGAAAGAAAAGAAAGAAAGAAAGAAAGAAAGAAAGAAAGAAAGAAAGAAAGAAAGGAAGAAAGAAAGAAAGAACCTGCACAGGTTTCCTCTGCACTTAGCTCATCACGGGTGCCGGCAGGTCGGAGGTGTTTGGAGATAATTGGAAGACGGGAGTAAGCGGCAGCCAGAGGACAAGGCCAGCGCTGGGCCCGTGTCCATCCTGCCGTGCCTTTGATGAGCCTCCCTGCTTGGCTTACCCTTCTGATCAAATACTGCTCTGGAGGAAGGAGCCGTGCAGCCCACCCGGGGACGCCCTTGAGTTCAGACCAGAGTCTGAGGCCAGGCTCAAGGACATCTCGCAGGTCGCCAGCAAGACCCTGGGAGGGCACAGAGGTCAGGGCGGCTTGCTCGCTCACGAGGGGCTGGCTCCCTTCTTCTTCGCGAAGCTCATTTTTCTCAGGCCTCCCCTCTTCCTCGCTGGGCTCGGTAGATCGCCTCCCGCCACACACTCAAGTTCTGGGTTATCAGAGCCTGACAAGCCCCGGCCCCAGACTGCCCGGGCGAGCCAGGAAATGACCTGCTTTACACACGCGTAGTTTGAAAGTAGCCACCAAAGCTTGCTCCTTAGGATGGCAACGTTTATTAAAATATCACACTTTCTATTTCTTTCAGATAGTCTACAATACTGTGGAGATGGTTCCTTCATCACCCAGGGGCCCAACTTGAGCATCCAGTTGTGCCAGCAAAGGACAGCTCTGCGGTCACCCTGGCTCCAAGCCGTGCCTTCTGCAGGCCGAGAGCTCCTTTTTTTTTTTTTTTTTTTTTAAATATTTATTTATTTGCTTTAGTTGTACACAATGCAATGCATTTTTTTTATGTTTACGTGGTGCTGAGGATCGAACCTGGGCTGCGCACATGCTAGGCGAGCGCTCTACCGCTGAGCCACAATCCCAGCCCCAGGGAGCTCCTTTCTCTCAAGGCAATGCCCCTCTGCTCCTGTTCTTCTCCCCTCTGGTCTGACTCCGAAATGCGCCTCGCGGCAACACCGTTCAGACTGTGTGTGTGCCACAGGTGAGTTAGGGGCCTGAGAGGGCGGTGGGCCTACTTGTAATAGTGCTGGGTGATTCTGCCTTTTAGCTTTGTGACCATTGGTGTGTCTTCAGAAAGGGGACAGAAATCATGTGTATATATTCTGCACTAAATTTAGTGGCACATAAACACTAGTTGACATACATACTGAAAATTAATACTAAAATAAGAATGCAAATTTCAAAATGAAATATTTCTCAGAGGAAATGGGAAATGATCTGTGTGGGCCTCTGCGCGGCAGCCTCCTCTGCCCTGCAAACTGCTGGAAACAAACTGAACGTGCAAAAAGGGCCAGGCCAGGGAAGCTCCGGCTTGTCTTTCCAACACAGCAGTGAGCAGGTGCAAAAACAAGAAGGGAAAGAAGACTCTCTGACCCATGGCGTGGTTTCTGCAGTAGTGATGGGAAAGGGAAAGAGGCCGCCTCCCTGTGACAGCCACCAGGGTTCTCCTCCCCTGGCTGTGGGGCTGTCCTGGGCCTGTGTGCCTTTCCTGACTCCCCAGGGTCTCCTGATGCTCCCGTCCAGTCTATGGAATGGAACAGAGGCCACCAAGGGCATGGCTGTCAGTCACCCTTGCTCAGAGGTGGAACATCGCCTCGACCGATGTTCTCTGCAGAAGAGCGTCGTGAGCCCCTAGCCAGATCCCAGGCGGGCTGCTGCTGAGCCCGGCGGGCTGCTGTGGAAGGGGAGCATGGCTGTGCTGACGCCTGGCTGTCTCTGCCTCCACCACATCCGTTCAACATCACACACACACACACACACACACACACACACACACACAGAGAATCAAGGTGCGCACTGTTCCTACTGCGTTGATGCTTGTCTAAAGAGAAGGACAGCTAATATACTTGTGATTGCTTCTTTATGCATTTGTACCAATGGAGGGCTTGTGGGAATGAGCCAATAGGAGACAAGATGAGGAGAAACTTTGCCATGTATTTTTATATGCTAACAATGTGAGTGAGATTACTTATTTAGAAAAAATAAATTTTAGAAATAAAGAGCAGTAGGCATTGTGATGTATACCTGCAATCTCAACAACTCAGGAGGCTGAGGCAGGAGGATTGCAACTTCAAGGCCTGCCTCAGCCACTTAGTGAGACCATGTCTCAAAACTATACATAGAAGGTGGCAGGCTGGGCGTGTAGCTCAGTGGTAGAGCATCCCTAGATTCAGCCCCCAGTTCTACAAAAGAAGAAGAATTGCCACCCCTTGGGACAGAAGGCCAAAGACACGCCTTCTAGGCATGCTGCAGACCCTGGCACCCTCGGGCAGTGTGTGGAGGTGGACGGGCCACCCGGGAGCCCCGTTCCTCAGGAGCTGCGTCGTGAAGACTGTGAGCCAAGCGTGGGCCACGCCCGACGCCGGGAGAGGAAACCTGCTTCCCTGTGCAGAGAACAGGCAGGAGTTGGCAGGGAGCGTCTCCGTCTCTGCAGTCTGAAGCACGCGTCGGCCACCCAGGTCTCTGTGGCTTTCCTGGCCAGCGTGCGTTTCTTATCCACGGGGTGGAATGGGGTGACTTCCTACAGGAAGCAGCAGTGCTGTCACCTTGCCTGGCACCTGTCCACATGCATCCCCACACAGTGTGCACAGGCAGCTGGGAGCTCGCTGAAGACAGGCTGGCGGCCCCCTGACGTGAGGACAGGTGAGCAAAGGGACGTTGATCACCTCCTCCAGAGGTCAGAGGTCGGCCTCTTTCTTTCTTTCTTTCTTTTTTCTTTTGTTTTTGATCTCTTTTGGGGGGTGAGGGTTAACTATGGGATGAATTTCTTTATTGGTCAGATTTTCTTTCTTTTTTTAAAATTCATTTTGGTTATTATTTTCTTTGCCTAATGCTATAGTTTGGGTATGATTTGAGGGTCATGTGTTGAAACTTAGCCCCCACGGTCTAGTATTTAAAGGGCAGAAACTTACTCTGACCCTGGTGTGTGGAGGTGGGGTCTTGGCAGATGATTAGGGTTAGAAAACCTCACTGGACCGGAGCCCCATAATTGGCTCTTGGTGGCTCTGTAAGAAGAGGGCAGGTTAGCAGACACAGGAACATGTTCCCACTTCCCTTGAGGTGTCTGCGCTGCCTTGGAACTCTGCCACCAAGCAGGCTGTCACCAGATATGGCTCCTCAACTTTTCACCTCCAGATTCGTGAGTGAAGGTAAACCTCTTTTCTTTATAAAGATAGCGTGCCTCATATGTGTTGTTGCAGTAAAGAAAAACAGTCTCATACAGCCTAAAGATTTCATAGGTTTCTTTATAAATGCTTTAATCTTAATTATATCTGCAACTATATTCCTCAATTTCTAATTTTACTCACTTTGTATTTTCTATTTTATTATTGATTGATTTTTCCAAGGACTTGTCACTTCTAGTAGCCTTTTTGGGAAATCGATTTTGGCTTTGTTGATTCTCTCTGTGTATATTTATTTTCCATTATATTGATTTCTGTTTACATTTATTATTGATATTTTCTATTTTCTGTGAGTTAATTTTTTAAAAACAAAAACTGTGTTGAATTGGGTTACTTAGCTCACTGGTTTAATTCTGTCTTCTTTTTAAATAAGAATAGAAAAGTAAAAGTTTCTCCTTAGCTAAATCTCACAGGTCTTAATCAGTATTGCTATTACATTTGGTTCTAATTGTTTTCAATTTTTAATTATGCCCATTGGTCTTCTTTAATTGGAAAGAGTTTTCTGGTCTTTCTTTGCCTTTCATGACCGTCACACTTTTGCAGAGTAAAACCCAGTTATTTTGTAGACTTTCCCTCAATTTTGGGTTTGTTATGATGTTTCCTTTTCCTTGATGTTATGTATTTTAATTATGATGTGTTTAGGTCTTGATGTTATTATTCATTTTTTTTCTCCTGATTTTCACACATTTTCCTGAATTGAAGCTTCATGTAGGATTGGTGTTCTTCAATAATCCTGGAACGTTACCAGTCATTATCTCTTCAAATGTTTCCTTTTCCTACTTTCTCTGTTATCTTTTTCTAGAATCTATTAGACACAGGTTAGACTTCCTCTCTCTGTTTGTACCACTCTCCTCTTCTCCGACTCTCTCTTTATGGTGTACTCTGTGTGATTTCCTCAGATCTTCGTATCACTAATCTTTTCTTTAACTGTGTTGGTTAACCTTGGTTTTTGAAGATTATGCTGTTATATCAGTTAATTTTGGCTCTGATGTGTAAACATGTTGGCTTAAAAGAGCAAACATTTCCCATAATTTTCTGGATTGACTGTTGCTCACCTGGTCTGGGACAGTTTGTGCAATTTCTGCAGTCAGAGAGGAGTTCTGGGGTACTGGATCCCTAGGACTATCTCATCCAGGTGCCCGAAGGTTGACTTGGTGTCACACGAACACTTGGGATCACTGACTGTTTCTCTCTGGACTCTGGGATGAGACTGTAGGTTCAGGGATCCCAGAAGCATCAAGAGGGTTACCCCAATATGTCAGCTCTTCTCACGTCCCTGCTTAAATGCTAAGTCAAACTCAGAGTCAGTATACCAAGGGGCCAAGGATGTGGTGAAGGGATGGTTTTGGCTCCTTTTGCAAATAATCTGTCAGAGCTTCTACAATTTTTTCTTAGTTATTACATTTCTTATTTCTAGAACTTGCATTTGTTTCTTTTTCAAGCTTTCCTTATTGATTTAGAATTTTTTAATATTTATTTATTTGTTTTAGCCTTTATTTTTATGTGGTGCTGAGGATTGAACCGGCTGTGCACATGCTAGGCGAGTGCTCTACCACTGAGCCACAACTCCAGCCCCTAGAAAAATTTTTTTTCCATTGGTATTACTTTAGTATTACTTCAAATTTCTACCTTTATTTCTTTAAAAAAATAAATATTCATATTTTATTGTCTGCATCAGATAATTTCAGTATCTGATTGGAATGATTCTGTAAATTGTAGCTTCACATAAATTCCGTTCTTGGCAATGTGTTTCCTCATGAGGTAAGTGCTCATTAAATTTGAGTTTGAGTTCCTTCCAACTCTAACTATTGGGGTTCTTTGATACCTGGCTTTACAGGATACATTCTCAGAGCTATTTGTGTTTATTTCCATCAGATCTCTTGAAACACTTTCAACGCAGAAGAAATTTAATCTCATTCACAATTTTGTTGGGTCCTCGGAGGTATTAATGTAGTCCCCAAAGTCTCATGAGGGTGGGCATGTGGCTAACAATGTCTAGAGGATTATCAAATGCTCTGCATATGTCCACTGTCGAGGAGACAGCCCACTTGACAGCTAGAGGCTGGATTCTACGCGTCTTCTCCTAATTTCCTTGAGTCATAGTGTTGCTCTTATGTGCAGGAGCCCTGTTTGGGAGATAGCTAAGATTGCGGTTGACTATTGGGCCATAGACATTTTTGGGCATTTCCGCCTTCCGTATCTCATGGGACTTGGTCTGGGATCTCGCGGGACTTGGTCGAGGATCTCGAGAGATTTGAACGGTGACTCAGCAGATCGAGCTAGCGCCATTGCTGCTCGGGCGCATGGGAAGAGACCAGAGAGAAAAAAGACAGGGTTATCGCTATTGTATAGATATATTGTAGTTTCTTGTAAGATTAAAGAATATTTTCGTCTCCATCCTGTCTCCGGACTCCTTCCCGCGGCGCTGCCATTCCAGGCTGCAATCCCTTTCCGGCGGCTACAGTTTTCCATGCCTTTAAGGCAGCTGCGTTTATCTGAGCATATACTCCTGGGGTATAATATTTTTTGATCCTGTACGTCTGCAAATTGCCCTTCTCCTGTGAGCATTTCTATATTATGGTCTCCAAACCCCGCATCTGCATTTCTTTTAGCTGTTTCTATACAAAGTTCTTGAAATTGCGATCGCCAAACCAAGTATTGTCCCCCACTTAATGTTGCTTTACATAGACGTTTCCAGTCTGCAGGGGTTAAGCTAAAGGTGTTAAGGGACTCCAGTATACTCAACGTGAAAGGAGCTTGGGGTCCATAAGTCATTACTGCCTCTTTGAGATTTTTTATTGTTTTGAAATCTACTGGCAGTTCCCAACGTATCTGTGAGTTACCCTCGAGAGCACATAAGCGCTCAGAAAGACTTTTTATTTCTGTTTCTAGGGTATGCAAACGCCTAGTGATACCCTTCATTATTTTCTGTAATCGATTTCACCCATGGGGGAGTAGAGGACACAAGTTCCTCCACTTGATGATCCCTTATCTTGGTCTTCCTTAATTTCCTTTTGTTCATTTTCTCAAAATCACCTTTAGTTAATTCCTCCTCACTACTACTACTCTCATTGGTCCTAACTGACTCAGTAACATCCTGAGTCCCAGGTTCAATTGAGACCATGTATCCTTGAAGTATCTCTAATAAATCTTGAATAGCTTTAGCAGCTCGGATCTTTGTCATTTTGGGGACGCTTCTAATACTCTTCTTACTGGTCTTAGTTATTTTTCGAACCCATTTTAACCGCTCTGACTAGAGACTCCTGCGAGGTTTCTCAGTTCTTACCTGCTGTGCTGAATTCCCCGTACAGGCCACCAACTGTAGCCGCCGGAAAGGGATTGCAGCCTGGAATGGCAGCGCCGCGGGAAGGAGTCCGGAGACAGGATGGAGACGAAAATATTCTTTAATCTTACAAGAAACTACAATATATCTATACAATAGCGATAACCCTGTCTTTTTTCTCTCTGGTCTCTTCCCATGCGCCCGAGCAGCAATGGCGCTAGCTCGATCTGCTGAGTCACCGTTCAAATCTCTCGAGATCCTCGACCAAGTCCCGCGAGATCCCAGACCAAGTCCCATGAGACTACGGAAGGCGGAAATGCCAAAAATGTCTATGGCCCAATAGTCAACCGCAATCTTAGCTATCTCCCCAAACAGGGCTCCTGCACTTATGGACTGAATTACATTCTCCCCGCACTCATAGGTTGAAGCCTCAATGTGACTGTGGTTGGACGCAGAGATTTTACAAGGTGATTAAAGTTAAATGAGGTCAGAGGGTGAGGCCTGATCCAACAGGACTGAGGTCCTCATGAGAGCAGGGAAGGGCTCTGGGGGTACACGTGCACTGTGTGAGAGCTGTGTGTGAGGACACAGAGAGGAGTTGGACATCTGCCCATCAAGGAGAGAACTCGGGAAGAACCGATCCTGTTGGCATCTTGATTTGGACTTCTAGCTTCAAGAATGGTGTGTGAACTTCTACTATCTAAGTAGCCTAGCCCGTGGTGTATTGGAATGGCTGCCATTGACAAACAAGAATAGGAACTTGGTAACATGAAGAGGAATGCTGCTGTAACAGATCCCTAAAACTTGTGGGAGTTACAAGATGGAAGAGATTGGAGGATGGAAAAGTTTAGAGATGGAAGTGTTGGAGGGTGGAGAGTCAGAGGGTGGAAAAGTCAGAGGGTGGGAGGACAGGAGGGTGGAGAGTGGAGAGTTTAGAAGCCCATGGTCAACAGATCCGAGGCTAGATTACCTTGAGGAGATTCTTGGTGGAAACGCTGATGGTGAAGGTGATTCTGATGAGGTCCCTGGTGGAAATGAGGAGTGTATTATTGGGAGATAGAAGACAAGAGATCCTTGTTATAAATCGGTGAGGAATTTGGCTGCAGTGTGCCTCAGTGTTGGGGGGAAGGTGAAGTTGTGATGAAATTAGATACGATACTTCAGAGATTTCAAGCAAAGTGTTGAGGCATGGCCCGACTTCCCCCGACTACTTATAGAACACGGCAAGGGGGGAGGGATGGATTGACTTAGGGATTTCCAAGGAAAAAGGAATTGGAACTTAAAAACGTAGAAACTCCTCAGCCTATCCCCATTACAAAGCATGTTCCTGAAAGAGCACCACGGCTGTGGCTGGAAAATCATTTGATGCCTAGATGGTGGGCGTCACTCAAGATGTCAAGCAGTGGTCTCAGGAAGCCGGGCACAGAGCTGGGGCTGTATGTGCAGAAACACTTGGACTAATCAGAGATGGGGCAAAATAAAGGAAGGCTTTAGGAGTCCTGGGACTCTGTGGGGGTGGAACAGTGGAGCTCGTTTGCTGTGGACACGTGCTGAGCTTCAAGTGAAGGGAAGAGTGGCCCTGAAGTCAATTGGGAGATCCTCGTGGCTGCCAATCCAAGACAGGCCAAGGCAGGCCCAGGCTGTCTCCTCCACAGGCTCAGTAGGCCAGGCTGCCCCCATCTGAGACCTCAGGACAGTGACCACTCCACAGGGCCACACGGTGGGACCTTCATCCTGGTTGACACTGCTGCCAAAGTGGTACCAGAAAGTGGAGCTGCCACCCTAGTGGGCCCAGGAGACAAAACTTCAAGCCAAAGAGGGTTATTCTTGAGTTGTCAAAGAGTTCATTTGCCTCGCTAGGCTCTGGCCTTGCCCACGACATTTCACCCTTGCTTATTCTAAATCTCTTCCTCTAGAGTGGCGAGGCCCACCCTCTGGTGTCCTGCCATTGCATTTTGGAAACACACAACCTGCCTGGTTTGGCAGGTCAGTCCCTGGAAAGGAGTTTTGCCTTAGGGAGTCAGACTCCAGGGTCCCGCATCCCTGGTAGAGATGACGTTTAGGTGAGGCGCTAGAACCAGAGTGGTACTGGAATAGTTAAGGCTTAGGGCTGCTGGGAGCGGGTATGTGGTGCTTTCCAACTTTCATACATCGAAGTCTTATTCTTCACTGTGAATGTATTTGGAAATAAGATCTTTTAAAAGTAATTAAAGTCCCATGAGATCATAATGATTGGGCTCCAATCTGATAGATCTGGTGTCTTTATAAGAAGAGGGAGCGAGCAAGGGCTCAGGTCACCGAGGGAAGGCCACAGGAAGACAGCCAGAAAGCAGCCACCTTTAGCCCAGCAGAGAGGCCTCCAGAAAGTCCCAACTTCAGCACACACACGGCTGTCGAGCTTCTGGTCTCCACAGCTGGGGGAGAACACGGTGTGGCGTTTAGGCCACCCAGGCTGTTGTATTTCGGTATTTCAGCCAAACAATATGGGGACCGTCAGCACTGCCTGAAAATCCATGTGTATATACAGGATCCTTTTCCCACGGGCTGTGAGATGTACTTTCAAACTCCTCTACCCCCAAGCCGAGGAGAGAAAGGCTCTCAGTCCCCGTGCTGGGCACCGCTTTCTCTCTCCTTTGCCGACTTTCTCTAAGTAGCTAGAGACTTCAGGGTATTGCTTCCGGTCACCGTCCTCCTCTGTCCTGAAGCATCGTGCCACCTTACGAGCCTCCAGCCACCCATCAGTGCAGCGCCCCTCTTTCTCACCCCTAGGCAGCATGACAGACAAGCCCAGATGTGGACTGCAGCTGGAGGACACGACATCACGTCGAAGAGGGTTTTCTGCCGGCTGTTCTCTCGAGTCTGCTTACCCAGCCATGCCTCGATGTCCACTTCACTTCTCACAGGAAACAGAGACCACAAGAAAAGAAGGGCCCCAGCCTCCAGCCCGTCCCCCCCCGTCTCCCCACCTACGGTAATCCCGTCCCTCTCGCTTTGATGCCGTTGAAAAACCGACATTGCGTCACATCCAAGGCTGGCCCCTTGCTGGATTTCCAGATGCTGCATCCTCACGTCTCTTTCAATCATTATCTAATTCATCCACGTGTTCATTTCTTCATTCATTTCAAAAGTCTCTACGTTTGTGCCAGGGTTGTACTAGACACAGAGATACAAGTAGATCCAGTCCCTGATCTTAAAAACTTACTGTTTGCTGGGAAGAGAGAAAAAAGTGCGCGGTCACTTTTGATAGCCGTGACAACACGCCATTTAGATCTGCAGAGGGGGAGAAGGGGGCAGGCAGGGATCAGCCACGGCCTCTGACCAAGGATGTGCTCCGCATCCAGCTGGACCTTCAGAGGCTTCCCTGGGCTGTGTTGGCGGAGCCAGTACGAAAGACTCAAGTTCTTTTGCTGAGGCTCCTCGTTTCGGATGGTCCGAGTTGATTGCCTGTCTCAAATCAAAGATTACCAAGTTGACACAGAGACCCGGAGAACTTCCAACGATATCTTTCGAGAACATCGAGCCAATCCTGCAGCAGCTGTCCAGGTCTGCCTCCCTCTCTCCCCCCACCCCTTCCCCTTTTGCACCCACTCTACTTCCTGGCAAAGTAATAAGCCAAATCAGCTTGATCAACCAACCAGCAAAGACAACACAATAGTGAAGCTGAAGATGTGGCCAAGGTCAGGTGGTAGAAGCTTTTGTAAACCATCTTGAAAGGATTATGACAGTACCCTCAGGCCATGGGGTATGCATTTTAGGAGTTTTGAGCAAGTGAATGACATGATCAGATTGTTTTCTAAAGATTGTGTCAGGGCATGGCAGAATATTTATTTAAAGGAACAGAATTGGCTGCCAATAAAATAAAAAGATGTCTCCAAATCCCAAGTACAAATTCTCTAGAGCTTGAAACAAGGTAAGGGAAGGTAATGGGTTTGGAGCATGGAGACCCACAACCTGATGCAAGATTGGACTGGGAAGCAACAAGGAGTCTAAGAATGAAGCCCACATGTGTTGGACTTCCAGATGATCCTGGCTCCATGGTCTGCATTGGGGAGTCCAGGCATTTGAAGGGAGAAGAGAGAATTTTCTTCAATGTTAGCATGAAGAATCTCCAGGTGTGTCAGGACCTTACACTGCTTTCTGGCTGCTTGCCACATTACCTTGCCCTGTTACAGGACCTAGGCTAAGCAGGGGGCGTGGCTGTGAGAACTGAAACCACCCCAAAGATAGGCCAGTGGCTCCGCCAATGGCATCCGCCCATGCTCCTTATGTGTCCCTATGATCTTTCTGTTGATTGGCCCATGTCCTTTATAAGCCCGTCCAACTTCCTCAATAAACAGAGTTCCGGCATTCTACTGACTGGGCTCCCCAGCGCAGCTCTGAGTTTTTTTCTGCACCCAGGCTGGCGCGTCCTTCAGTGAGCGTGTTTTTCCCAGACATCTTTCCATTCTCCCCCGCCAGACACATACAAAAATTGCAGGTTTACTCATGCAGAGGTTCTAGAAAAGGGAGAGGAAGAAAGAGAAAGTGGACAAGAAAGAGAGAGAGAGATGTATGGTTGCCTCATTTTCTAGAGGATGCCTTTACCCGGGAGGCCCTAACTGGCTCAAACACTTAGCCCAATCAGTCGAAGTTCTGACCTGCGCTTAGCGCCACTTTGTCATGAAGTTATAAGGGGTTAAGGTCTATAGCCCCCCCCATACCTGGGATGGACCTCTTCTGTCTACCAAAAGAGGCCAGAGGGGCCTACCTCAACGATGAGAATGGATTGGGAAAGTAAAGGCCGCCGACGCCTCCTCCCCCACCTTCAAAAGACTCAGAGCCCCGTCGGGGAGCCCAGTCAGTAGAATGCTGGAACTCGGTTTATTGAGGAAGTTGGACGGTCTTATAGAGGACATGGGCCAATCAGCAGAAAGATCATAGGGACACATAAGGAGCATGGGTGGATGCCATTGGCGGAGCCATTGGCCTATCCTTGGGGTGGTTTCAGTTCTCACAGCCAGCCCCCTGCTTAGCCTAGGTCCTGTAACAGGGCGTGGTAATGTGGCAAGCAGCCAGAAAGCAGCGTAAGGTCCCGACACAGGTGGGAGTGAAAGGAAGTGTTGCTCAGTCTGTTCCAGGACATAACTCCCTCCTGCCTGGACCCTTTCTCTGGATTTAATCTGAAATTTCTTGCCCTCTGCTGACTTTCTAGTTGTTTTCAACCAATACCTATGCTGTGCTTCCATTTCTTACACATTCAATAAAAATTGTTCTCCCATGTCCATCTTTCATTCAGTGTTTCTTCCCTCGCTTTCCCAGCCTCTCTAGAGCCTGAGAAAGACCACAGGAAGGTCCCAAAGGATTCTACATGGGTGGCAGAAGTGTCACGGATAGAGTGGAGCTGGACCGAAGTGGGAAGACGCATCGCAAAGCAGCGGCCCAGGGTGGACAGCCTGAGCTGGGACGAGGAAGGGGCAGTCAGGGCTGTGTGCGGAGTGCGTGAGCCATCTCACACTCACACGGGCGTGGTGAGAGCCCTGGCTATGACATCAGACGCCCGTGCCCCATGGCAGTGTGCTGTTGCCCCGCCTGTGACGTGACCCTAGAAAACCAGTGTGCTGCACCTCCGTCTTCTTGTCTTTAAAAATAGAAAGACATTTAGTGCACGTTGCTTTTCTGAGAATAAAATGCCGATTCTGAAGAACTTTGTAGGCCCTTGGAATAAAATGAAAAGCACCCTTGGAGCAAAGGGCAGCAAACACAGCTGTGCTCAGCCTTGCAGGAACACGAAGAATCCTTCCCTCGAAGTGACAACTTCTCCTGTGTCTCCCTGTCCCGGGGACAGGACTCCCTGTGGCTCACTGCCGTGATGGCTTCTCTCCACACTTCTTGTCACGGGGCCGGCCTGGAGTGGAGGGGAACATCAGGCCTGCTTCTGCGAGCCAAGTCAGGCCACGTTCCCTCCTCACCCTGAAGCCCTGCAGAGCTGTGCCTGGCCTTGACAGTCAGTGCGGAGCCGCGTCCCCTCGGTCACTTCTTGAAGATGGAGGCTTTGGACGGTCCCACCACCACTCTTTCCATTGCTATGGACCCTTCTCCAATTCGCTCGGGATCCCATCAGCTCTACGTCCTTCTTGATGGCCACAGTGGATAGCTCAAGGGTCAGTTCTCCATCCCTGGGGTTGATGCAAAGTGCGGGGGCGCCTGGCAACCCAACCAGTGTTTGACAAGGATCCACTGGGAGAATGATGTTTGCAAGGACTCATCATCTTGGGAAAATGCCAGATGTATGCCTCTGGGCTCTGGTGCCTTTTTTGCACTATTTTCCTAATAATATATTACTCATACTATTCTCTGGTGTTATCACTGAGGGTGAAAGGAATGCTATGGCCTTTTCTAAGAATATTAATCAAACATTAGAAACTATAACCCCTTCCCTACTACAAACAGTAAATAATCGTCTGCCACCGTGTGATGTGTTTTCTTCCTGGGGTGATTGTTATAAACACATATTGTTATATGTAGGAACAGTCACAGAGCCACCTGTTCCTCCAGTCATGAGTATGCAAAAAGCACATAGTCTCACTGTTAGTAATCAGAAACAGAATAAAATTATAGAGCTTCTTACTATAGAGACCCCATGGGAGAAAAGTTCTTTTGGTGCCTGCGATCCCACTCTAGTAAGATCAGCTTTACTAAACAATATAACAATTATCTACAAAGAAATTTGCCATGGAAACCGCTGAAACCATTGCCCTCTTGCAAGCCTGAACTTAAAGATTAACTTAGGCTAATAGAGTTAAGAGTCTAGCTTGTTTACCACAGCTAAGCACTATGTCAAGGGCATTTATGATGAAATAGAAACTTAAGATCAACTTTGCTGATTACGTTCACAGTTTAGTCATTAAAATCAGAACAATAGCAGGGGATGTGGTGGGGATGTTATTGTCTCATACATTCACTTTTTCCAGTAAGCCTGTTCTGTACTAAGAATTCTATGAGTTTTATGTTAACTACATTCTTGGCATGTTATACTTTAAAAAATGTATAAAAACTGTGTGTGAACTCAATAAACTTGTCAGCATTCTACACTGGCCTGTGGTTGTTGTCCATCCATCGCCGACGCTGTCTACCCCATCACAACCCCTTGGCCAGGAAGACCCCCGACCCTGCTAGGGCTGGACCCCGGCAGCAAAGGTTGGTGCCCCTCCTGCTGTCCGACACGCCCCGTGGGTTCTGGCAGACTCTCTCCTCGCTGCCTCTTGCCTGCTCCGTTTCACTCCGTCTCTGCCTTCCGAGGGGGGCCGCTGGTCTCAGGTGTCTGATCCCTCGTAGAACGCCAGGTGCTTCCTGGTGATCCGTAGACCAAGGGCTTTGAGGGGCTTGGCATCATCTGTGCATGTTGAGATGACGCGCAGATCTGTTTGTCTTACCTTGCTTTCTCCCCTCGAATGCCAACATGTGGGGCCAGCATGTCCCTGGGGTGCTTCGTGAGCACCCTGTATCTTATTGGCCAGGTCTCCTGATTCTGCTCCTCCTCTTTGCCCTCCCCACAACCTCCTGGCCATCTTGGTTCTTCTTACAGGGCAAGTTCAGCCTCACAATGGTCAAGGCCAAGTCCTTGTGGTCCTCAGGGACAGCTGCATGCCTCCCACTCTAGGATCACAGACGGACGGGCTCACAAAACAAAACAACGGGCTCAAAGCACCGTTGGCCATTGGAGTTCCGGGGTCAGGCTCAGGCCCTCTTCCCTTTCCACCCCCAAGGGTTTTCCTGGGGCAGCGGGAAGCTGCTGGGGGAGCACTCGTTTTTGTCCCTCCCACCCAAGATTCTGGTTAAACCTTCATAGGGACTGGTTTCTCAAAGGAGGGCTTTTGTGTCCCTGGGGAGCAAAGCCACAGTGGCACCAGGACAGGGTAAGATGAGTTTTCCAGGATGTCCTGGGTCTGCACTGAAAGTCCAGTGACCCAGAGAAACCCTCAACCTTTAGAAGCCCACGTGGTTGACTGGTCAACCTTCTCTATCTCAACAAAAAGAGCCCTTAAGCTTGACCGTCAGCAAATACTCAGATTCCAAACATTTCTCATCATTTTCCCAGCACCACCCTCCCCTGCGCTATGGCCCTCTTCCTGGCGGAGTCTCCTGCTTCCACTTTTCCAAGTTTCCTTCTTCCTCTTGTTGCCGGCAGGCTGTTCTCAGCATCAGGCACAGGGAACTTCCTACTATCACCTGACCACACCGAGCAGGCTCCTAGCTCAGGGCCTGTGCCCTGCTGTCCCCCTGCCTGGAATGCGCCCCCCAGCTCTGGTGGCTGGCTCCTTGGCTTCCCCCACAGCTGGTGAGCCTGCACGTGGCAGAGGGAGGGGCTTCCCTGTGGTGCTGCCGGAATCCACCTGCTCACCTGCTGGGCCCGCTCCCTGACTCTCTCCTCCTGAGTCTGCCATTTCCTTATTTATGTGTTTGCTGTCCATCCCTTGTCCCCTCCCCTGCCAAGGATGCTCCTGAGGACAGGTTCCACTCTGTTTGACTGAAAGCCATGGCCCAGCCCCAAGCACAGGCCCAGAACATGGCAGCTACCTGGTACACACGTCTTGAATGAGGGTTTCTCTTGTTCTCTGTGCAATACGGTTTCAACTCTTTGGAAAGATCACAGTCTGCTCATCTTACCCTGTCCTGGTGCCACTGTGGCTTTGCTCCCCAGGGACACAAAAGCCCTCCTTTGAGAAACCAGTCCCTATGAAGGTTTAACCAGAATCTTGGGTGGGAGGGACAAAAACGAGTGCTCCCCCAGCAGCTTCCCGCTGCCCCAGGAAAACCCTTGGGGGTGGAAAGGGAAGAGGGCCTGAGCCTGACCCCGGAACTCCAATGGCCAACGGTGCTTTGAGCCCTGTGCTGGCCCTGTCTCTGCGTTGCCTCCATGTTTGCCAGGAGAGCCTTCTGGCCGTGTGTCTGTCCTGATTTCCATCGAAGGTAGCGTTCTGTGAGGAAAATGCTCTGTCACATTCACCCCAGAAGCCATTATGGTGCTCACAGACAGTGTTTCTTGAAAGAAATGCTATTAAATAATATTTTAGAAGAAGAAAGCCCATGACACAGCAGCAGACCTTGCCAGGAGGTTGCTGATGGGAATTAAGTGGGCATGGGACGGGTCTGCTTTGTTTTGCAGCCGACATGTTGAGCCCGAGTCGTGGCGTGGGGAGCAGAGGAACGGCGGTTGCCTGGGTCGGCCCATTAGAACTTAATTGCCTGCGCATCTCCA
Organism: Tamias sibiricus; assembly: GCA_025594165.1. NCBI lineage: Eukaryota > Metazoa > Chordata > Mammalia > Rodentia > Sciuridae > Tamias > Tamias sibiricus. Next base: position 147,309,636 of record CM046666.1, read on the forward strand.
GCCCCCGGGCTTTCGCAAGGGGATGTTTGCAGCCCAATTAGCCTCCAGGCTCCTTGGACTGGGTTTTGTAGATATTTAGACCCATCATCTACAGTAGGAACGGTGTGTAATTAGTGAGGCCTGGTGAGTCACTCTCTACAGAGGTGGATCGCTGCTTCCCACAGAGGCTTCTAAGAATAGCCGCTGCAGACTGCTACTCACAAAGAACAGAGCTGAGCGCTTCGCCTGGAAAGATTCCTCCTGGAGCCCAACAGGAAAGCAGGGTAGGGATCAGGAGAACTAATTCCTCAGCTTGCGAGCTCTGTGCTGGAGACCTCAGAATGACAGAAGAGGCTGTTCCCCCAGCCACGCTGTGGGGTTTGGTTATCGTTGTTGTTACGATAAAAGAACATGGACGTGTGTGCTTCACTTGGTAGGTAAGAAAAGAAAAAGAAAGAAGGAAAGAAAAAACAAAAACAAGTTAGAGCTTTTCCTTTTCTGTACGACTTTTAAAGGAGTTTTGCAAGAGGTAAGCCAAAACATGCACTGCTAATCACCCACAGGCACTCACCTGATTGCACACGAGCACTGTGCTTTTTCTAACTAGGTGAGTCTTCCATCATTTGTCCCTTATTTGGTCAGTCAACACATCATTCAACAAACATGAAAAGTGAGAAATGAGAACTGCAATGAGCCAGTTATTGTGGAAGATAGCGCTGTCTCAGACTTATGTGCTGCTCTCTGGGAATTTACATGCTAGCAAGAAGAGAGGAAATTCAAGCAACTCGCTCCAATAAAAGGAAGGAAACTGAACAGGTAAATATTGACTCTAGTCTCTGGGAAGATGAGGTTTTGCTAAGCCTCCTCCTTAAGTATTTACTGCAAAGGGAAAGTGTCTGGGGAAAAGATGGAATGACTAAAAAATACGCTTAAAAGACCAAAACGTCTAAAGCCGGGCAATGGACTCAGCCCGGGGGGACGCCCGTGCCGAGTGTGCGTGTTCTTGCTGTGTTCACAGTCACTGGCTGGAGGAGTGTTGCCCGCGCACTGTGTGTCCAGCTCTGTGCAGGGCGCCTGGGTTGGGCACACAATGCATCTCTGCATGATGCTCTCTGTGCCGGGGGACGTGGTGGCCTGTGGGTGCAGGAGGAAGGATGTGAGAGGCTACGTGACGTCGGGGGGCAGGGAACTGTGAAAGGAGAGACAGCATGGGGACGTGTCTCCATAGGAGGGAAGGCCTGAGCCGGGCCTGAGGAAGCGGTAAACACACTGTCTGGCCTTCGGGAAATGCTCCTACGTGCTGTCACTGCACTGTGGCTCTGGCTGGGATCTGCAGTGTGTGGGAGGGCTGGGTCTGGTCTCGGATACAGCACCTGGCATAGGTGGGACACTTGGAAGGTGATGGAGTCGCGAGGACTGTGGCCTCATCGATGGGTTAATGCACCGGTGGGTTCTCCGTTGTGTGAACTTGGGGAGGTGGTGGAAACTGAGGAGGTGGGGCCTGACTCAAGGGAGTAGGTCCTTAGGAACATGCTCTTGGGAACTACCTCTTGTTCCTGGCCCCTTGCCCACTCCCCACCCACTGTCTTTCTGCTTCCTGGCCACCATGAGGTGAGAACCTTTGCTCTGCTACACTCTCCTTGCCATGATTCTTGGCCTTATCAGAAGCCCAAAGCAATGGGGTCAAGTGACCAGGGTCTAAGTCATCTGAAACTGTGAGCCCATCAATTTTTCCCCCTTTTAAGTTGCTTATGTCAGGCATTTTGTCACAGTGAAGGAAACTGACTAAACAGAGAATTTATGCTGAGAAGTGGAGTCACTGCTGTGACTATACCTGACCATGTGGTTCAGAAGCCTCTAGAACTGGTTTGCAAAACGAGCTTTGAAACTTTGAAAATGAAGGATGGAGAAACCATAGGATATTGTAAACAAAGTGTTTTTTTTTTTTTTTTTTTTTTTTTTTTTTTTTTTTTTTATGGTTCTTGGGTGAACTCGAAAGACCAGGAAGCAGTTCAGAATGAAAATAGTGAGGAGTCTGCTCATGAGGTTTCAGATGGGAATAAGGACTCCCCTGGGAATTGGAAGAGAAGCCGTTTGTGTTACACTCTGGCCAAGAACTTCTCTGAATTTGTACATTTGTCAGTTGTCCGTGTCCTGAGACTTGGAAACTCAGAATGAGGCTGAACTTCTTTTTTTCTTTCTTTTTTTCCTCGGTGCTGGGGATTGATCGCAGTGATGCTGTGCCGCTGAGTAGCCACTTCCTCAGTCCTTTTACAGTTTTACTTTGAGAGAGGGTCTCACTGAGTTGCTGAGGTTGGCTTCAAATTTGCACTCCTCCTGCCATAGCCTCTCACGTTATTGGGGTCGTGGGTGGGGGCTGCCACGCCCAGTGTGACTGAGGTGACGGGGCAGCGAGGAAGCTTCAAGGCAGCACAGCATTCAGGCAGGGGCCCGGTGAGTGCCGGGTGGTCTTATCCAGGTTGAGGTTGAGTATCGGGATCAAGAAGGAAAACATAGAGATTTGAAAAACTTGTTGTTTGGGAAGAAAAGAAGCCAATCTTAAGTTAGGGCCATGGGACGTATGCTTCCATAAAAGATCAGTGCCATTGGGAAGAATCTAAGTATTTTGCACCAAAAAAATAGGAAAGATGCCTTGTGGGCATCTCAGAAATCAGCCAGACTCCACCCATCAGAAGGTCAAAGGTGTAAAAGTGTCCGCTCACTTGAAGAAGATTCCTGGGTGCCCGTGTACACAGTGCTGCCTGGGTGCTTGGCGCCCCAGATCCCCTCCCCATGCCTACCTGTGCAGGATCCAGTAGCTGCTGTGGGCGAGGGCCCAGACCTTCCTCCCATGACAGCAGATCTGCCGTCACCACGCTGGGCTTGTTTTGTAGGCGCGCAGGATGCAGGAACCATAGGGTCGTGGGTACAGCAGCAGAGACTCCAAAGGAAGGCCTAGACGGCCAGACAATGTGTGCCAAGTGTGGCTTCCCGCAGGCAGTCTCTGAGAGGGCCAAGCATGCATTAGGAGAGCGAAGCCAAGGCTGCCATGGAGACCCCAAAAGACCCCAAGGGCATCTGTCTGCCAAGGGGAGCTGCAGGCAGGGAGTGGGGCCCCCGAGAGAGGGGCCAGGTGGGCTTCACCTGGCAAGGCCACAGGGGCAGGCTGCCCCAGGACCTGGGAGCACAGGCCCGCTGCGTGCCTTGCATTCTGGAAATGACACACAGGACTTGACGTTTCTGCTGCCGGGTGTCCGCTGCTCTGGTCCAGAGCTTCCTTGATGTTCTCCTTTCTCTCTCGTGCTTTGGGGTGTTTACTGTGTATGTTGGAGGCATGTAATTCTCTTTTTGCCTTTTGCAGGGGCTCCCAGCTGAGAGTTTGCCTTGAGTCTCAGAGAAAACTTTGGTCTTGGGCTTTTGAGAAATGCTGGGACTGTTCATGCTATGGGGACTCTTGGAAATGGATTAAATGCATTTCTCACTTCGAGATGGACATAAATCTTTGGGAACCAGAGATGGAAGGCCACAGTTTAGATTTGGAATGTCCCCCAAAGGCTCCCGTGCTGAAGGCTTGGTGCCCAGTGCAGCAGTGGGCAGAGGTGGGGCCTGGGGAGGTGATGGGGTCGTGAGGCTATGATCTCATACATAGATCAGCCCATCAGTGGGTCCATGATGGAGTGGACTGGTGTCTCCTGTCCTGGCACTCTCTGCTTGCCAGCCCTGGGAGGTGAGCAGCTCTAGTTCCTCACACATTCTCTTCCCATGATGCCCTGCCTCACTACAGACAGGCTGATAGCCATGGACCCGGCCTATCCTGGACTGAAACCTTGACCAAGATAAATCTCTCCTCTTTAAGTTGTTTCTCTCAGGCATTTTGCCCCGGTAGTGAAAAGCTGTGTAACACAAAGATAATGCTCCACCGTATCAGCAAGGCTTCGGATTAAGCATGTTATACCCAAATTTCAGGGGGCTCAGACAGATTGATTAAGTTATCTGGCCAGTTTGCAAGTGATGGCACATTCCAAACCCTGTTCTCGGACTAGTGCCAAACCTCCTCCAAAGGAGCCTTTAGACCTGGACATAGAATGATGTGAATCTTAGAACCAGAAATAAGCTTAGATACTTGTCTGGAGGGATGTGGGCCTAGCCACAGATGGGGAAGGCTGGCTGAGCTTCCCACGCTGCCCACGGGGTGGAGGAGGGACTGAGTTGGGCTGGATCCAAGAATCAGATCTGAAGGCTTGTAAGATGTGAGACTGAGAAGTCTGGTTTCTTTATCTTGACAGCAGTGGTTAGATATTACAAATTTAAAGCGATAGCATCGTGATATGTGTATTTTATAAAGAAGGATCGCCCAGGTAACCATGTTATATGGGGTCCACTGTCATCAGAGTGAAGAAGCCCTGAGCAGACCAGCTTGGGGGGACCTCCAGGGCCCAAGACTTGGAAGCCAGGGTACCTCTAGCTCCTGTGCACTACTGAGACTCGAGGGACGGGCAGCGTCAGGAGGCTGACGATGAGGACAGGAAGCCCGAGGCAATGGTACAGGATCCAGAGTGACCCCAGGTTAGAGAGAGTGCAGGCTCTGCAACTTCAGTGACAAAGGTCCTTCTCACAACAGCAATGCGGAAGTTTGCTGCCAGTCCAGGCTGAGAGGAGAGGGGGGTGGTGGACCTTCCTGGGGCCACCGTCCCTCAAGTTCTTTCTCTCCACTTGCTGCTGTCCCTGTTGGAGTGCTTAGGATCTCCCCGAGCAAACAAGAGCTTGCAACAAGCCCACTGAGCTGAGCAATCACAAGTGTGAATTTTTCATTTTTACCCCATTAAACTTTTATAACAAAGTGTTTCATTTGTCTTTGTCACTGACAGGTATTATCCACTCCACATGTTAAATTCCTCTTCTTCATCAGATATTCAGGACACAGGACACGGCTTGATTCAGTGCACTACAAAGGACTGTTTCCAGGAGTGCCTGTCTGGGGCTGATCCAGGGGGGGGCGCTGTTCTCACAGAAAGAACCCAGCGTCCCAGGACTCAAGTCTACAGGGGCTACAGCGAGCAGCGGCAGAGACCCTGGAGTGCACTTCATCTCCCTTAGATTGTCTCTTTTATGTAAAAAAATAATTGCAAGAGAGAACTTTCCCAATTTTTGAGGGCTAAATAAACTAATAATGAGTTAGGTAAGTAAATTATTTGACAATACTTTGGGATTTTTGCTTTAGTTCTCTTTCTTTTTAAAATAATTGTTAGATAATAATATACCTGGTTAGAATTCAGGTATATGACCTTTGGGCATATTCAACTTGTAAAAAGTTTTGTATTTTTTTTTAAAATTTTTATTCTTTTGTAGAGTCCTGAAGAAACATTCTCCAGATCAGCAAGCGATCAGCGTTGGCCTGGAATCATCCAACATGGCAGACCCCCGAGGTTTGGGACGAGCTGAGAAAGGAGAGGGCTGGCCCTGCTTTCTATTGTGTAAGCCCTTCCCCTTTCCAGAGTAGACAGTGCTCAGTAGTTCATAAACACCATTCTTCTTAGAGTATTTAATAGGTGCCAACTGTCTTATATACCCTGCACTGATTATCATTTATATGCAAGTTTAATGTCCATGAACATTTGAGAAAACAAATATGGACAAGTAGCTCAATCCTGCTTTTCTCCAATATTCCTACTTGTCAATTTTCAGAGAAGAGACATCTGAAGAGAGTGTGTAATCTATATTACATAAATGGACTGCCACTCAGTAAATGTAGATTAGGTTTCATCCTAGATGTGACTTGCTAAAATGCAATAATTCCTGGTATTAGTTTCTGCAGGCCCTGTAAAGAGCCTGCCTCTCGGGCAACATTATCTTAATGGCCGTGCTGTTTCCACGGTGGCCTGCCAGCAGGCCTGCCCTGTTCTCCATCATTATGCTAAGGGCCGTAATTGCCACCCCCATTAGCAGAACAATCCACACCTTTCCCCTCACCTAGGAAGGTCCCCTACCTGCCTACAATACTCTGCCACTATTTTCAAAACCACAGTCCAGTTCTGGATTGGAAGAGGCATGAAACAGCTGTTAGAGCAGATGGATGATCTTTCCTTGTGGGGTTTATGCATTTGCAGGACAGGACAGCATCTGGGTAGTGGCAATAGAGAAGGGCTCTTGTTTCTCTGTGAGCTGGTGACCAAAATGCATTTGCTTTAGAATTTGGAGGGATTTGTGATAAACCCCTAAAGCCTGGGAATTTTGATGAAACTCAGTTCTGTCAATAATGGCCTACTTGCAACTTGAAAATCTTAAGCTTTACTATGTTATGTTTTCCAAATTAAGACGGAAAATGAAATCAAGCTGGGTACAGTGGTGTGCACCTGTAATCCCAGCAACTCTGGAGGCTGAGGCAGGAGGATCACAAGTTAAAGGCCATCTTGGGCAACTTAGTGAGACCCAAAACAACTTAGGGAGATTCTGCCCACCCCCAAAAAGGAAAGAAAGGAAGGAAGGAAGGAAGGAAGGAAGGAAGAAAGAAAGAAAGAAAGAAAGGGAAGAAAGGAAGAAAGAAAGGGCTGAGAATGTAGATCAGTGGTAAAGCACCTCTGGGTTAAATTGCCAGTACTGCTCCCACCCCAAAATGAAATCAATCTTCATCGTTTGACTAAAAATTCAGGCAGAAGCTAAAGCGCCTTCGGAGAGTCTCTGCTTCTGAGAAAGCGTGACTTGGAAAGGCGCAGTTTCTTTTCCCGTGTGAACGCCTCCTCAGGATGTGGACAGTTTCAGGACCCTGAGGGTTGAAGGCTGTGGGACCTTCTGGCTGCTCTCTTCACAGGCAGGGGCTCGTTGGAGAAGCAGCAGGCCTCAGCCCAACCACACAGCCAGGCCCGCTGCCCTGCACCTGTGTGTCTGGACTTCTTGCACTGAGCCTGGGGCCTTCCAAAGCCAACCCCGAGGACCTGCCCCTACTCTTCCCACAACTGAATCCATCTGATCTCAGGGTCTTAAAGTTGGGAGGAACCTAAAAGGTCACTACCTCAGTGTCCTGTCTAGAAACCCAGTTTTCACTGTGGCAATCTCTCAACTGATCACCGTCCCGCCTTTCCTAGCAAGTTCCTGAGGAAGGGACAGGGGCTTCATAATGCCACACATTTATATTTACAATAAAATGGATAGTTTCTTCCTAAAATGTTGAAATGAGCATTCTTGAGGAATCATTTTCCCTTCACAGTTATATATTCATATTATGTTAATGTCTAATAAATTCCTGGAAAGATAAAAAGGAATATTTAGCACCGTTTCTTTTGAATAATACATTTTCAATGTAAATTTCTTTATAAAATTATTTCAAAAGCAGCGCTGTGTGTGTGCACGCGCGAGCGCTGTGGTGTGGGGGCGGCCAGTAGCATAGATCCTACACACACTTCATATAGTGTCCACACCCGCACTGTAAAAACCCTGGCTTGCCATGGCGCTGTCCACACCCGGAAGTGCTGATTCACGGGACTGCTATATGCTGCCGCCCTTTTCTCTATCTTGGTGTCCAGCGTTTGCTCCCTTTAAATACCCAGGGTCAGTGTGATCACCGCACCAGAGCAGAGGCCATTCTCATTCTCTCCGAGCAGAGGCAGTCCTGCGATTTGTCTACAGGAAGGGAAAAGAAGAAGAGGAGGAGGAGAGGGAGGGAGAGAAGGAGGGAGGGAGAGAAGGAGGGGGAAGGGGAGGAGGAGGAGAAGGGAGAGAAGGGAGAGGAGGAGGGAGAGAGGAGGAGGGGGAAGGGGAGGAGGAGGAGGGGAAGGAGGAGAAGGGGGAGGATGGGGAGGAGGAGGGGAAGGGGAAGAGGAGGGGGGAGGGAGAGGAGGATGGGGAAGGGGAAGAGGAGGAGGGGAGGAGGAGGATGGGGAGGAGGGAGAGGAGGGAGAGGAGGAGGGGGAAGGGGAAGAGGAGGGAGAAGGAGGAGGAGTAGAAGGAGGAGGGAGGGAGAGAAGGAGGGGGAAGGGGAGGAGGGGGAAGGGAAAGAGGGGGAAGGGGAAGAGGAGGGAGGAGGAGGAGGAGGAGGAGGGGCAAAGGAGGAGGACCAGGGGGAGGAGGAGAGGGGAGGAGGAGCAGGAGGGGGGAGGAGGAGAGGGGAGAAAGTGGGGAAGGAGGGAAGGAAGGGAGGGAGGGATGGAGGGAGGGAGGGAGGAAATTGAAGCAACGTGGGCACCCAGGGTGGAGCATGGTGCACAAACCATTGCGCTTCGAAGCACTGAAGAGCAGGAGAATGGAGAACGGGTGCCCTCACACCTAAAGCGTGGGATGCAGCGAGCCCTGGAGATCGCGCTCACGCTCCGGTGCACCCCCTGGAGAGCAGGGCCAAGGTGCTGCCCCGCAGACCCGCCTCTGCAGCCTTGGTCCCCCTCGGTGTGCAGTGGCATGGTGCTGAGCTGGCTGTCCTAGAAGAGGCCCTAGAGTTTCCAAGGGTTGCTCCCAAGATTTGTTGCAGGGTAGAAAGGACGGGGCGAGGGGAGGCGAGGCTTCTTTCTCAGGACTGGCGAAATCTAGGTGCCCAGCGAACAGCACAGCCAGTGAGTTCTGTGCCCCTTAGAAAACGTGGGGCAAGGAAAGAAGCTAGGTGGGGGTATCTTCTGTTGGCTCCAGCTGGTGTCTCCACCTCATTGCTACCGTGCTTTGATTTGGGTAAGTATCTTGGAAGGCGCTCTGTTGTTATTAGTGGCTGCTCACCTGCCCTGTGGCTGCCCATCTGCAACTGTGCCAGGCCTTCATGTGATATTACTTGCTATTGCTTTACCACAGGAACAGCAAGGACTTTTTTTCCAAGGGATGTTGATATCCTGGAAGATGATACATGCTTGTAGGTACCACAGAATATTTATTTCATTATCTAGATATGTCTTGGAGGAAGGAAGTAAGAGATATCTGTTCCATGTAGGACACTTGATGAAAACAAAATAAATGTAACGTTTCAGTCCTTCTTCTATGATAAAGATAGAATTTTGAAATTCCACATACGTGACAAAGATGGGGAACTAAGATACCCAGCTGAGACGCGATCTGGAGGCAGTGGGAGAATTATTCTAAGGGGCTACGGGAAAGGCGGGGAAGATCAAGGCTGTCGCTAGACTGTCACTGCCATGGGCTGGGTGTGTACTCACTGCACAAACCTGGCAAAATGTCTCACACTCTCACACGACACTCCACATCCCTTAGTGGATGTATAGAACACTTTCATTGATTTTGTGAAACACCTTCCAGGTCAACCTAGGGTTGCACTTGATTACCAAACATGCTTCCCACATGACTGTAGATCAGAATTTTCATTTACGTTGATGAGTAAGGTGAAAGTGATATAGCAAAGACACACAAGGAACGCCACTGGTCCATTAAAAATACAGGACCTCTTTTATCAAATGGAGATAGTTGAATCCTAGGACAACATGCACTTCGTTTTTTGAACTATTCATATTATAATGGTCCAGACAAGATACACTTTTAAAAAATGTTTTTTATTCGTGCTTCATAGTCATCCATAATGATGGTGCTCATTTTGACGTATTCATACATGCATGGAATATAATTTGCTCCATTTAGGTCTCCAGTGCTTCCTATTTCCCTCCCTCACCCTCTCCCTGTTTCCTCTTTCTTCTTCTCTATTGTTCTTCTTTCTACTTGCTAATTAATTTTTAACTAATTCTTTATGGATGCACATAAACAGGAATCCACCGTCATATATGCACACAGAATAATTGTGTCTATTTCATTCCTCAGTTCCCCTCTTGTCACATCCTTCCCCGCTTTCCCTCAATCCCTTCCTCTGCCTTCTGATCTCCCCTCTATTTTAGTAGGATCTGCCTCCCACCTTTTCCCCCTTACTTTGCTCTAGCTTCTACGTGCGAGAGAAAACATTCCACTCTTGACTTTTTGAGCCTGACTTATTTCACTCAGCATGATGTGCTCCAGTTTCACCCATTTACCAGAAAATGCGATGATTTAATTGTTCTTTATGACTGAGTGAAACTCCATTGTGTATATATATCCCATTTCTTCTTCCATTCATCTGTTGATGAGTACCTGGGCTGATTCCATAGCTTGGCTGTTGTGAATTGTGCTGCTATGAATATTGATGTGTCTTCATCCCTAGAGTAGGCTGATTTTGATTCTTTTGAATAAATATCAAGGAATGGGATAACTGGGTCATATAGTGTTTCCACTTTTAGTCTTTTGAGGAATCTCCACACAGCTTTCCAAAATGGTTGCTACTAATTTGCAATCCCACCAACAATGGGATTTACTATTATTATTGTGTTATTTATTATTATTTGCATTCTTGATAATTGCAGTTCTAACTGGAAGAGACAAAATCTCAGTGCAGTTTTCATTTGCTTTGCCCTGATTGCTAGAGATGTTAAAATTTTTTTCATGTATTTGTTGTCCATTTGTATTTCTTGTTTTGAGACGTCAGATAAGATGAGCTTTTAAGTTCACTCTCTGTTAGTGACCTATTCCAATATTTTCTTATTTCTGCACAATCAGCAAAACAAGAATGAAACCCTGATTCGTCATTTTCTGATTTCTGTAGTGTGAACATTCCTACCATAGCTGATGTCAAGCTTACACGACTGTCCTGTGTGCAGTTATGAATCAATGTTCAGTGGAACACCATCACACAGAGCTCCCTGCACACCAAGTCAAGAGACGTGGATAATCTCAAAGACATAGACAGCAGTACAATGCAGCAGGATACTTGGGAAATAAAGTTTGCATCGCTATTGCCCTTGCATTTAATATAATTAATTATAAGTTTATAAAATTAAATTACCTATAAGCCTTTGTTAAGCACCAAACTGGCAAAATCCCTGAAAATTTAACAATCAACTCAAGCTCTGTTCATTACCGTGTTACCTTTGTATGTCAAATGCTGTAGGCTTTCCATCCTGGAACCTTATGGAGTGGAGGTCTCATTTCCTTTAGTCTTAACTCAATAATCCATTTTAAATAAATGCTTACCTTTTCTCTGAGATCTGGTGTTAACAATGCACATCCCACCACCCATATCTATGACAATTTAGATACATTTGCTGCAGCTTATATCATAGACGAATGGACAAAATGTATTGGAGCAAAATTTGAGGAAGTGCCTGCTGCTATACCTTGCAAGTTATTTCAATTCCACCAGCCCGAGCAGGGGAAGAACACTGAAAGAGGCCCTATTCCAAAGGACCTTCTCATAAAGGCATCCAAACTGAAAAAGAGGAAGTCAAATCGCAAATTGTTTGCAAATGGCATAATCTTGATATTAAAAAAAAGAAAAACTCCCCAAAGACTCCACGAGAAACCTACTAGAACTAAGAACAGAATTTAGCAGTTACAGGATACAAAATCAACACACAAAAATAAGTAGTGTTCCTATACACCAAGAACAAATTACCTAAAACGGAAATCAAGAAAGTGTTCTCATTTACAATGGATACAAGAATAGATTGAACCAAAAGGGTGAAAGATCTCTAAAAGAAAGTCTATAAAATATTGATGAAAGAAATTGAAGAGAACACATAAATGAAAAGACTACCAGGTTCATGGATTGTAAGAATCAATATTGTTAAAATGTCCATAGAGCCAAATAGATCCACAGATTCAATGTAGTCTCTATGAAAATGCCTATGATATTCTTCAAAGGACTAGAGAAAACAATTCTAAAATTTGTTGTGGAACTATAAAAGACAGTGAGTAGCCAAAGCCTTCCTTAGATAAAAGAACAAAGCTGGAGAGATTGTACTACCAGACTTCAAAATAAACTGCAAAGCTATAGCAATAGGAACAGCACAGCACAACCTAAAAACAGGTCTAAACCAATGGAAAGATCCTGGGACTGAATCCACACATCTATAGCCAACTGATTTTTTTTATACCTTTATTTTATTTATGTGGTGCTGAGGATCGAACCCAGGGCCTCACACATGCGAGACGAGTGCTTTACTGCTGAGTCATCGCCCTAGCCCCATCAACAGATCTTTGATGAGGATGCTAAGAGCACACAGTGGAAAGAGAAAGGCGTTTCCAACAAAAGCTGCTATATCTACATGCAGAAGAAGGAGTTTATACCCCAATGTCTCAAAACAGACTAAAGGTGTACACATAAGATCTGGAGCTATTAGATTACTAGAAGAAATGTAATACAAATGCTTCAGGGTGTTGGAATGAGCAATGATGTTCTTGGACAACACCCTAAAAATGTAGGAAACACACATAAGATAGACAGATGAGATTACATAAAACTAGAACCTTCACAGCAAAGGAAACAATCAACAGCGAACACAGAGCCTTGCAGAATGAGGAAGAAAATGATATTTGCAAATTATACATCTGATAAGGGATCAATATCCAAAATGTATTAAGGACTCAAAAATTCAACACTAAAAACAAATAATCCAGTCCTTGAAACTCTGGCCAGAGCAATTAGACAGAGAAAGAAATTAAAGGGAAAGAATAGGAAAAGAACTCAAACTATCCCTATTTCCCTATGACAGGATTCTATGTTTAGAAGACCCAAAAAACTCCACCAGAAAACTTTTATAACTCATAAACAAACTTGGCAAAGTAGCAGGATATATAATTAACACTCATAAATCAATTGCATTCCTATAATTCAGTGATGAATCAACTGAAAAAGAAGTTAGAAAAACTATCCCATTCACAATAACTTTGAAAAAAAATGAAATATTTGGGAATCAATCTAATAAAAAGAAGTAAAATATTTCTTCAGTAAAAATTACAGAACATTAAAGAAAGAAATTAAAGAAGACCCTAGAAGATGGAAAGATCGCCTATATTCTTGGATAGTCGGGATTAATATTGTCAAAACGGCCATACTACCAAAAGTGCTATACAGATTTAATGCAATTCCTGTGAAAATCCCAATGACATTCTTCATAGAAATAAAAAAACAGTGGTCATAAACTTAATTTGGAAAAATAAGAGGCTCACAATAGCCAAAGTAATCCTTGGCAAGAAAAACAAAGCAAGAGGCATCACAAGACCAGACCTTAAATTAAACTACATAGCTATAGTAACAAAAATAGTATGGTATTGGCACCAAAACAGATGTGAAGACCAGCGATACAGAATAGAAGACTCAGAGACAAACCCACATAAATACAGTTATCTCATACTAGACAAAGATGCCATAAATACACGTTGGAGAAAAGATAGCCTCTTCAACAAAAGGTGCTGGGAAAATTGGAAATCCATATGTATTAAAACGAAATTATTTCCCTATCACTCAACCTGCACAAAACTCAACCCCAAGTGGATCTAGGACTCGGGCATTAGGTTAGAGACACCTGAACCTCAGAACATGAGTTTCTAGGATATATGAAAACTGAAAAAAAACTTAACACAAAATAAACAATTAAACACAATCAATAAATGGGCAAAAGATCTTAACAGACACTTCACAGAAGAATAAATACTATCAGTCAACAAATTTATGAAAAAAATGCTCAATATCCCAAGCAATTAGAGAAATTCAAATTAAGACCACATTAAGATTTCATCTTGCTCTAGTCAGATAGTCAGAATGGCAATTATCAAGAATACAAGTAACAATAAATTTTGGCAAGAATGTGGGGGAAAAGATGCACTCCTACATTGCTGGTGGGACTGCAAATTGGTACAATCACTCTGGAAAGCAGTATGGAGATGCCTCAGAAAACTTGGAATGGAACCATCATTTTACCCAGTTATCCCACTGCTTGGCATATACTCAAAATACATAAAGTCATCATACTACAGTGATGTAGCCATATCAATGTTTATAGCAGCTTGATTCATAGTAGCTAAGCTATGGCACCAACCTAGGTGTCCTTCACAGATGAATGGATAAAGAAATATGATATATGTATACAGAATGGACTATAACTCAGCCATAAAGAAGAAATGAATTATGGCATTTGCTTATAAATGGATGAAACTGAGACTATAATGCTAAGTGAAAACAAAGGCTGAATATTCTCTCTGATATGTGGATGCTCACTCACAATAAGTAGCAGGGTGGGGGGAAGAATAGGAGTTCACTGGATTAGACAAAGGGGAATGAAGGGAAGGGAGGGGTGATGGGAAAAGAAAAACAGTAAAATGAATCAAACAGCACTTTCCCATGTTCATATGTGGATACACAACAGGGAAAACTCACATCAGGTACAACCACAAAAACAGAAAGTTAAGCTCTATGCATGTTTGACACATCAAAATACATTCTACTGTCATATATAACTAAAAAGAACAAATAAAATAATTTAAAAATAACCCAATTTGAAAATAGGCAATAGACTTAAATAATTTTCAAAAGGAGACTTACAAATGACCAACCACTATATGAAAAAAATATTCAAAATCACTAATCATCAGGGAAATGCCAATCAAAATCACATTGAGATATTGTCACACTCTAGTAAGAATGGCTATTATTAAATAAATAAATAAATAAAACAAGTGTTGGAAAGGATGTGAATAAAAGGGACCCTGCACACTGTCTGTGTGAATGTGAACTAGCGCAGCCGTCATGGAAACAGTATGGAGGGCTCTCACAGAGCCACACCAGAGCAGCCATGGAACCCCATAACCCACATACACCTAAAGTGAGATCAGTATGTTGGAGAGATATCTGCACTCACATGCTCAAACATTCTTTAAATAAAGTTTTGTTATTTGTTCTTCTTAGATATACATGGCAGTAGAGTGTGTTTTGACACATTATACATACATGGAGTATGACTTCCCATTCTGTGGCTGAACATGATGTGGAGTTTCACTGGTCCTGTGTTCTTGTATGAATGTAGGAAAGTTATGTCCAACTCATTCTATTGTCGTTCCTATTGCCATCCCCTCTCCTTTCCCTTCATTCCCCTTTGTGTAACCCAATGACGTTCTATTCTTCCCTCGCCCTTCCTTATTATGTGTTAGCATCCTCATATCAGAGAGAACATTCGTCCTTTGCTTTTTGTGGGATTGGCTTATTTCACTTAGCATGATCGTCTCCAGTTCATCCAGCATTCTTCACAAGTGCCAAGGTATGGGAGCAACCTAGGTGCCCATCAACCCATGGCTGGGTAAAGGAAATGTAGCAAATATGCACAAAGGAATCATGTCCATCTGTAAAAGGGAATGAGATCCCGACTCTCGTGACAGCACATTGGAGCTGAATTCATGTGTTAAATGAAATGATCCAGGCTTGGAAGGACAAGTGGCCCGTGAGCTCACCCATGCGAGAATCTGAAGAGTTGATCTCATAGAAGTTGAGAGTCGTGTGGTGGTGACCAGAGGCAGGGAGCACAGGAGTGGGGGAGGAATGGGAGGGTGATCCGAGCGAATTTGGTGATCGCTAGGCAGGGTAAGACGCTCATGGGTGCTGTGATGCAGCCGGGCGACTTAGGTAACAATATATACTGCGTGCTTCAAAAAAACTAGAAGATTTTGAAAGTTTTTGCCGCAGAAAAATGATAAATGTTTGACAAGATAGGTATGTGTTATGTGTAACACTGCACAATGTATACATGCTTTGAAACATTGCAGAGTACCATGATGAATAGGAACAATTTTTATATTTTATGTATTAGTTGAAAATTACATTTTCAAAATGAATGATATTGTTGGTATGTATAATCTACAACCTAACCATTTACTTTTATTTAGAAAAGATAATTGTGAATGTTCATGTTTATGGTAGTTGGGCCTCAATACCTAGAGAAAATGGTTTATTGCAAGAGGCTATGCCAGGATGCCTCTTCTCATAATAAGTAAATGTTATGTAAAAAGAAAAAAATTCAAATATCATAGAAAATATGACAAAATATGGTAAAGAATGAGACCATCAGCTGGAAGATCAGCAGCTGTAGCGGAGAGCCCGTGTTCTTCATTGCACCGTAAGCTTAATGCTATTATTTGGTCTAAATTTCAGCTAGACATCTGAGAGCATTTGCTTATACAACATCCAAAGGTTACCTTTAATGCCAGAACTGACCTTAGAAACCATCTAATCTCATTTTCAAATGCACTTGGACTTTGGAGAGTTAAATTTCCATGAAAATCATTAAAACAGTATCCAAATCCACCTTGGTAGGGGACATCAAGAATATCACATATAGTTTCCAACAAAATACTAATGTGAAAAAAATTCTAGTTTGCCTATGATGCTTACATCTTCCCTCCACTTGACTAGCCACAGCAATTACATCAGATTTCTTTCAGAAAATTTGCATAAAAAGCAAACAAATGGAGAGCAAGAGAGAAAAGAAATTGCAAAGCAAACAGAACCATTTTAGCCTTGCAAAGAGGGGCATCAGCACATTTTCGTGTTTTCACTAAGTCCCAGGATCTAAGGACTGGGAGCGACTTGGAAAGGGTAATGAATTCCATTTCTCAGCTTTTGGTACAACTGTATCTCAGGATTGCCCTAGTCTGCGGACCACATTCTATGCAGACATGGTAAGGGGTTAATAAGTGAATCATATAACTCCAGCAAAAGCCTCGTTATAGGGGAAGAGAATGGGGAAGTAGAGCTAAGAGAAGCCCCAGGTCTCTAACTAGGATCCTGCTTTTAAAAAATGGCATATTGACAGAAAAGCTGAGGTATAGTCAGACTGCAGATTAGGAAATGACTGCCGTTGACAAGATGGTTTACTATTCAGCATTCGCATGAGGACAGGGCTCACCACACCAAACAGGGCCACGTAGGGAAGTACCAGGACAGGTCAAGGGCAGAGGGGAGGGAGCTCTGTGGGCCAGAACCTTCTGTATCATTTCTGGGAAAATAAAGAAAGAGGAAGAACAAGCAGGCTTCACACCTTGTAGTTGGAACACTTGGAGTGGACTCCAGGACACACCGGCTGTCTCCAGTTGCCTTAGCTGGCCCGAGGCTGTCTGGGGCAGGTGGATAGTGGTCCTGAGGGTTGATGTGTGGGCTTTGAATGGATTGGTTAGTATTTGAAATGCACCCCCAGGAGGAGGGGTCCCCCACAGGAAGAAGTGCTTGATAAGGGCACCGGAGGCTCAAGGAAGGAGACTCAGGCGTGTCCTCAGGGTGTCCAGGACAAGGCCTGACCAGCAGGCACACGCAGGACAGATGTTAAGCAAGACATTTGCAAAAGCAAGAAACGGTTAAGGCAGCTATCCACATTCAGAATGTCGCCGGTAGAATACCAAGCTTCTGTTGAATGCCTAGAACTTCCAGTTTGCCCCACCAGTAAATGTGGGTGGGGATTTAACATTTACCTTATGTGAGATAAAAAGAAAATTCACGGGAGTAGCAGTTTATATAACACTTTAAGAGCCTTATGGTAAAAAGTGCAAAACAGATTCAGTGTTTAAAATAGCAACAGCAGGCAAACAGCATAGATGCATGGCAGAGGTTAATTCCATAAGCCAAAAAGCTAATGTTTTGAGTGAAAAGGGGGAAAATTGTACATTTGTACTTGCAGTTGTAAACAAGAAGGCATGCTGGGTAGGTAGCCTGAAGCCAGCGGAATTAAAAAAAAAAATCCTTTCTGAGATTCTCTTCCATTATTTATCAACTAGAGAAGAATCATTGTTGGCAGAACACCAGGGGCAGCTCTTTTCCTGCACCCATTGACACCGGAAAGCCTACCGGTGGAGGTGCCTTTGATGGCCTGTGGGGACTTCTCCCCTCAGAGCTGAACACTTGGAATGTCAAAAAAAAAAAAAAAAAAAAAAAAAAAGAAAAGAAAAAGAAAAAGAAAAATCCAACAACATGATTATTGCATTTGGTGTTAAATCAACATTAAAAAGGACCACTGTCCTGAATAGGGAGGGGGCAAAGTTGGAAAAGGAAAAGGAAGAATGTTTATTAATACAAAGATCTTATTGTGGAAATTTTAGCTGTTTGATAGTAATTTATATGTGTTTTTTCTTTTTTTCTTTTTCTTTCTTTCTTTCTTTCTTTTTCTTTTTTGTTGCTAAGATCATTTCAAATGGACCAAATGATATCAAAATAGCATCCATTGCTATTTTCATGTGGCTGCCTGTTGAGGGTAAACTGGTTTTAGGAGGAGATAAAGGTAGGATTCGCTTCCACGCCGCTGTGGGTCTGGTGTGTCCTTCATTGATGGCCACTCGGTGGTTTCGCAGAGGTCTCGAGTCTCAGGGAAGCGTTGGGCAGGGCGAGGCTGTCCAGGAGGGGTTGGCTGTCTGTGGCGTGCATGTTTCCTTGCAGGGAGATCCTCCACTAACTCTTTTATTTAAAAAGAGTACGTAGGTAGGCTTTATAATATGAGGTTTTGACATCAATACAGTGAAGTGATCACAACACCAAACAAATTAACATGTCCATCCTCTCATAGAGTTAACCTTCCTTCTTTCTTCCTCGTGTTGCTGTAAGAATACCTAAAATCCGCGGAATCTTGGCAGATTCTCGGGATGCAAGATTTCCACCATGCACCTCGTGTGCGTTGGATCTCTGGGGTTGCTCACCACGCATGAGTGAGCTCTGTATTCCTTGGACCTCCGTCCTCCCCGTTTCGTCCCCCAGCCCCACCCCAGGTGACCACCCTCTGTCCTCTGACTCTGCATACTCAGGCTTATTTTTATCTTTTCTGAAGTTCCACTTGGGAGGTCAGGCAGAGCCTGATCTGCCTGGCCCTGTGGCATACGATCTTCTCATCCATTTATGTTTGTGACACATGGCAGGCCCTCCTGTTTCCAAGCAGACTAGTATGTCAAATAATATGACATTCCCATGTATATGAACAGATGTGTTGTGGATATAATGAACATGGGTGTCGCTTCCTGAAGCGATTGCCGCTTGGAGCAGCGACGCTGCGGGAGAAAATTCGGAGGCAGGATGGGAAATGAAAAAGTTCTTTTATTCTTCTCTCTCCGGCTCCAGCAAACACACTCCTACAATCACCACCACACACACACACAGTGGCGTTGACCCCGTCCGCGATGTCCCGCGCCAAGTCTCGCGAGACCATGCAAATGGCGCCTACCCGATCCACAATGTCCCGGGCCAGATCTCACGAGACCGTGGAAGGTGGTGATGCTTATGGCTCACGGCTAGCCGCAATCTTAGCTAACTCCTTAATTAGGGCTGCTGCAGATGGGAGTGCAGATACATTCACGAGGTGGGGATTTTATTTCCTGCTGGTATATTCCTATTTCCTCAATAGACACGTGTGTTTTGGAGGTCCGAGGCTTTGCCATCCGCATTTGGAAGCCCACCTTTCACAGTACCTCTGTTCTGAGTGACTCAACTAACCCTCTCTTCCCGCCTCTCCAGTCCCGCCTTCTTCATGGAGGGTGTCTGTAGAGACACCTGTCCAGGCGGCTTCGCCAGGCAGCAGAACATGGCCCTGACTCCCCGGCAGAGTCCTCAGGAGGCCCTTAGCCACTGATCAACAGAAACCGGGTTGACAGAAAATAAGAAGAAAAATGTCAGTGCCAAAATGCTCATCACAGACACTCGAAATCAGCAGAGGCAGGGTCGCCCGCCCCTTTTGGGAAGGTGTGGATGTTTGTGAACGTGCCTGGATTTGTCGGCTGGGGTGTGTGCCGGGAGCTCTTTCTCCAGTGCTGGAGCTGAATGGGTGCTCGTGGATTCGCACCCTCTCACCACCCTGCCCTCCCCCTGGGGCCTAGGGAGCGCTTTCTCCATGCTGCTGCAGTTGCTGGTGCCCTGGGTGGCTCTAGAACAGAGCAGAGTTAACCGTGAAACAGGAGGAGCAAGCCGGGAGCTCACCTGCTGGTGAGGAGGAAACGGAGGCTGACTACAAAGTCTATCAAAACACTCGCCCTTCCGTGCTCGGAGGAGCAGGGATTTTGTCATAAGTGCTGCCTAATCATTGCTGGAACCTTATAAATATTAAATAGTCGGCACACAGCTTGACAATGTTGCTGTCTGCAACTTATTTTGCATGCATAATTAGAATAGATGACAAATTCACGTCAGTCTCGTCAGATAGGGTGCACACAGACAAAATTAATTGTTTAGTTTAAAATATGAAGTGAAACTTGGGTAGTTTAATAGTAAAATGGCAGTATGAATCATTCCACACATCAATATATATAAATCTGGGTATGAAAAGCAAGTCAAATGGTTTTTTTACCTAATAAAAACACGACAGATTGTCATGATGCTATTAATTATTGTTCTGTAGACTATTTTACTGTGTCTATGAATATTAAATATTTTTCTATTACTCAAGAATTTTGAGTCTTTCATGTTGCCTATTAAAGTGGCATTCAACAAATTGTTTTTCCATAATTTAAATCATTATTGATTCCTTTTGGGAAAATACACAGCAAACTCTGAAGGGAATGAGTGTTTAGAAATGTTAAATGATTTTACTGGGGTAGAGGATAAATATCATGGTGAATTTCCCTCACCATTCAAAACCTGTTCAAAGCCCTTGGTATTTTTTGTGTGTTTGAAGCTGAGGAAATGTAGGGAGAAAGAGAGACACAGACCAGGGATTTTGTCCCATGAGTTACAGGGACGTGACTTTAGTCAAGTCAATCGGCCCCTTTTTGTTTGTTTCCTAATCTTTAAAAATAGGAAAATATCTCCTTTTCCTGCTTCAAGTTCAAGAATTAAGTGAGATAACTTCTGTAAGACTATCCTGTACAACAGGCTCTGGAAAGGTGGGCGATGGCTCTCTGTGGAGGAGCACATTCGAAGAGAAACACGGGGCCGTGTTAATCTGCCCCTGATCAGGGTCTCCTGCGTGTCTGCATTCGACGCCAGCCGCTGTGGGCCTCAACTGTTCCCCACAAGTTCTCGAAAGCTGCATGGAGTGGTGGTCTGCGCGGCCCAGGCACGGGTGTGCTGGGGCAGAGAGCCCTCCCTGTACGTCTAGGGATGACTTATTTCCTAGAAGGATAAAGAATGAATCAGAGTCTTGATTTACAGAGACCACTAAAGCACCTCGTGATCTAACCTTTCTATAGGAGCTGAAGTTCACTGCTAGTTCAGGTGAAAGATTGGGCATCCATTCTGTGTGGTGACCACTGATAACAGGCCCCCCAACGTGTGAGGCGACAAGGTTAGGTGTGGAAACATCCCCACCCTAGATTCACTGCTTAGAGAGCTCCGGGAGTAAGGAGAGGATACATCAGACCAAGAGTGTGATGCTTGTTTAAACAACGCTGCTTTCCTTTCCTGCCTTTCTTTCTGATGGATATCAGTATCATAAAACTTTAGAGCGCCTCATATTGCAGAAAAGACCACGTGTTAGATTTTGTAGTCCTTGTTATTACATGCGACCAGGTGAAGTTCACAGGGGAAAGGTCAGGAAGGCTTAACACCCACGTTGCCCTCTTGAAGGAGGCGGGGGCTGTTGGGCTTCATGCTGAGCTGCTCTCCTCAAGATTCTCCGACACCGCCCCATGGTGGTGGGCAGAATTGCAGTGTGCCCCCGAGATTCCTGCTTGCACACCCACAGGATGGTGAACAGGATGGATGTCACCCTCATGAACAGGTGTGTCACCGGCCAGAGATGAATGGATTTGCAGAGGTAATTAAAACGTCTGCTTAATAGAATTTGGGTTAGTCACAGAAAGAAAATCCTGGGTGGACCTGTCCTGATGAGGTGACCTTTTCATACCGGGTCCAGGCTGTCCCTGAAGGCTCATTCAGAGAAGTAGTGACATTCTCCCTGGGATCTGGAAGTCAAGGAGAATGAATGACTGGCAGCCCAGGGAGTCAGGCCTACAACCACAAGGGTCTGAGTCCTGCCGGACACCAGTGAGCTTGGCAGAGGACCCAAGTCTCTGGTGAGCCTTCCGCCCTGGCTGACGTCCTGACTGTAAGCTAGTGCAACTCGAGTGAAGAACCAGTTAAGGCCTGCCATGCCTGGAGACGGCAGCTCTTGCTCTGGTCTCTTGGAGCCCTGAGACTCGGCAGGGCCTTGATGCCCTTTTAGGAATATTAGACAGCGGGCAGCGGAGCTCAGTCTCTGGCCTTCCCGTGCTGTGTCAGTGATGCTATCTTGCAACCCCCAGAGAAGCCATCTTCCAGCTGAGCATCACCAAATGACCACGGAAGGCAGCACCTGGAACAAAGGCCCACCCAGCAGAGCCCTGCCTCATGCCTCCCTCACAGAGGAGCTTGGGAGCCGCTTCAAGTTGCTGAGCGTTGAGGGGGTGAGCAGCTGGAAGAGGGCACTCCGCTCAAGGACAAGACAGAAGGCAGGCACATGCACACACACACACACACACACACACACACACACACACACGAGACACACGACGAAAACAACATCGCCTTTCATCCAGACTCACGAAACCCCAGAAGACTGCAGGTGAGGAAATGGATTCTGGGTAAATGCAATTGAAATGCTAGCTGCTAGTCCCTAGCAAGATCCTGAAGTAGCCTGCTCTCACCCTGACTCGAGTCTCACCACCGCTTCCTGTTGATACCATGCTGAGGGCTTCGTGCCTGCCCGCACTGTGGCAGTGAATGGCGAGTTGGTACCTGGCTCGCTCCTCCCATTCCACCTGGAGCTCTGAACCGGTCCATTCCCTGCAGCCAAGCCGATCTTGATTGCACGTTATCTGTGGAGTCCAACCAATTCTGGTGCTTCTTAAAAACGTTCAGTGAGTTACTTATTCAAGATTTTAAAAATCACAAATAAAGAATGAAACTATGCACCAGAGGAGTTTTGAATAGTTTATGAAATATCTCATAAATGCACATTAATGATTTTCATAAATTTTAAACTACAAAATAGGATTCTCTCTCACACACACACACACACACACACACACACACGCGGACATAATAGCCTCACACTGAACTGCAAGCCTTTACATGCATGATCGCTACATAGTTCTCATTTCAAGGCAAGTCCTCCCTGAGCCAGGAGGGGGGAGTTCTTCCTTTGACTTGCTGGGAGCTAGTGGCAGGACCATGTCCTTCTCCATTTTATTAACTCCTTCCTCTGACCCACACTAGTCCCTGCCTTATGGAACCTATTGGCTTACACCTGAAGTTTCAGAATCTAGAAATGCTTAAACACTGAAATACAAAGTCTTACCCAGCCATATTTCTACTGCTCCTGATCATGGATTGGCAATATTTTTCTGTGAGGGGCCAGGTAGGAAATACTTCATGCTTTAATTATTCAACCCCTCTTGCCTCAAAGGAGCTATAGATGATATGCCAATGTGTATGAGGGCTGCGTCCCAATAACACTTTAATTGTGGCCCTCTTGACTTCTTTATTTCCATGTTTTTTTGTTTTGTTTTGTTTTTCTCCTCCACGAATGCTCATGCTACACCTGGCTAAAACTTTCTAATTAATTTTTTGCCCCGAGAGCGGTGGTGGTGGTCTAGGGGGGAGTCTGGGCCTTGAGTGGCTCTGCTGGAGTAGACATCATGGTAGTTGTGCTAACTGAATTTCTTTCTCACCTTTAAAATGACAATAATGATCGCAGCATGTCAGTGGCCTATTTTAGGAGTGGAAACCATGAAAGGCATGCATCTTGCCTGCAGGAGCCCTGTTTGGGGAGATGGCTTGAATTGCGGTTGACTATGGGCCACAGAGATTTGGGCATTGTCGCCTTCTGTAGTCTCACGGGACTTGGCCCGGGATCTCGAGTGACTTGGCCGAGATTGCTGATCGGGTCAGCGCCATTTTGGTGGTGTGTGCGGTGCGTGTTAGTCGTTGTTAGAGCCAGAGAGAAAAGTTATCAGAATAAAAAGCTGTTTGTCTCCAGTTTGCCTCTGAACTTCTTCCCGCGGCTTCGTTGCTCCAAGCGGCCATCGCTTCAGGCAGCAACAGGTGGCGGCCCGTACGGGGACTTCGGAGCGGACAGGTAAGAACTGAAAGGTCTCTAAAGATTCGTTCGAATATAACTGAATCCCAAGTGACAGAGGCTATGCAAAGACTCCTTGATATACCTGACTCTGTTCTCAGTGAGGAGGATATAGAAAAAAGTGAAAGTGATCAAAAAAGCGTAGCTTACACTGGGCCAACTAAGACCAGTAAAGAGAGTATTAGAAGAGTCCCCAAAATGACAAAAATCCAAGCTATTAGAGCTATTCGGGAGTTATTGGAGATAGCTGAAGGATACTTGAGCTTAATGGAACCTGGGCCTCAGGATATTGCTGCCAGTGAAATTAGCGGTGGTGAGGAATCTAGTAAAAGTGATCCTGAGAAAATGAGGAAAAAGAAACTAAAAAAGACCAAGAAAAAGGACCGTCCAGTAGAGGAACCACTTGTGTCCTCTACTCCCCCATGGATGGAATCCATTACAGAAAAAATGAAGGGTATTACTAGGCATTGGCATACCCTAGAAACAGAAATAAAAAGTCTTTCTGATCGCTTATGCGCTCTCGAGGGCAACTCACAGATACATTGGGAACCGCCAGCATTTGAAAAGAAAAATGGACAGAGGGTCCATCAGTCAGTAGATTTCAAAACAATAAAAAATCTCAAAGAGGCAGTAATGACTTATGGGCCCCAAGCTCCTTTCACGTTGAGTATGCTGGAGTCCCTTAACACCTATAACTTAACCCCCTCAGACTGGAAAAGTCTATGTAAAGCAGCATTAAGTGGGGGGCAATTCTTGGTTTGGCGATCGCAATTCCAAGAACTTTGTATAGAAACGGCTAAAAGAAATGCGGCTGCAGGGTTTGGAAACTATAATATAGACATGCTCACAGGAGAAGGGCAATTCGCAGACTTACAGGCTCAAAAAGATTATGACCCAGATGTATATGCTCAGATAAATGCAGCTGCCTTAGAGGCATGGAAAACTGTACAAGGACCTGGGGATCTACAAGGTAGCTTGTCAAAAGTGATTCAAGGACCTAATGAACCATATGCTGATTTTGTGGATCGACTTTTGAGAACTGCAGGTAGTGTGTTTGCAGATGTTGATCAAGCTATGCCATTAGTTGTTCAATTAGCATATGAAAATGCTAATAAATGCTGCCAAGCAGCCATCAGGCCATGGAGAACTAAAAAGGATCTTTCCGTATATATACAACTATGTAAAGATATAAATGACGCCTTTGTCACAGGAAATGTGATTACAGCCTCAATGAGAGGTGCTTCCCCTCGAAATTTCACAAAGGCTAAACGTAGACATTATAATCAATCAGGATATTCCAGGCAAAATTATCATAATCAATCAGGCTATTCTAGGCAAAATCCCAAAAGAGAAATAAGACCAAGCTCATACCGTGCCCCAGGCTGCTGCCCCAGGTGTAAAAAGGGAAATCATTGGGCCAATAAATGCCATTCAAAATTTGACATCCATGGAAATCCTTTGTTCAGGAATTCAAAAAACGGGGCACGGGGCCCAATACCCCGGGGCCCACAAATGTACGAGGCATTGCAGGAGGAGTATCATCAAGCATCCACTCAGATGCTTCCCCGACACAATCCTACTACCCATCCACTCCCTCGCCAGAGGAACAAGAGGAAATGCAGGATTAGACCTCTGTTCCACCGCCCGAATAGTGTTAACACCTGAAATGGGGGTTCAACTGATTCCCACAGGAGTCAGGGGACCTCTTCCCTCAGGGACTGTAGGACTTATTATCGGGCGTAGTCCTAAAAGCTTATTAGGTTTGCAAGTGACCCCAGGTGTAATAAACTCAGACTACAAAGGGGAAATAAAAATAATGCTTAGCTCACCCCAAAGTATAAGTTCTGTTAATCAAGGAGATAGAATTGCTCAGTTGCTTCTCCTTCCCAATTTACATAATTCATTTAAAATGGGTATGCCTCAAGAAGGGAACAATAGAGGATTTTGTTCCACTGACTCAAGACCCATGGCTTGCTGGGTTCGAGACTGTTCAAGGAGGCCTATGTGTAAAATAAAAATCCAAGGAATAGAAATGGAGGGATTAATAGATACTGGAGCTGACTCTTCCATTATCAATTTACGCCAATGGCCCAAGCACTGGCCTCTGCAAAAAGCTTCAACCAGTTTAAGAGGCTTGGGATATAATAACGTCCCAGAAAAAAGTGCGGTAATTTTAAAATGGGAGGATGATGAAGGCCATAAAGGAACATTTCAGCCTTATGTTTTACCTAACCTACTGGTTACTTTATGGGGAAGAGATATTTTGCAACAAATGGGAGTACACCTTGCAACCAAGCCTGCAGGTGTTAAATGTGAAAATCTACAGGGTAATCTTAACCATAAAAGAAATCATTATCAAAAAGTACAGAGTAATCTTAACCCTAAAAGTAATCATTATCATAAAGGAAAAAGATATTTTTTTTTCGGGGCCACTGAGAAAATAATTTTGAAAATACCATGGCTTTCTGATAAGCCAGTGTGGGTCCCTCAGTGGCCCCTATCTAAAGAGAAATTACAAGCGGCCCACCTACTAGTTCAGGAACAATTAGAAGCAGGACATATAGAACCTTCCACCTCTCCCTGGAATTCCCCCATATTTGTGATCAAAAAAAAGTCAGGAAAATGGCGATTGTTACATGATCTTAGACAAATCAATAAAACCATGCAAGTTATGGGCCCTACTCAACCTGGACTTCCTAGTCCTGTAGCTGCTCCAAAAAATTTCCATTTTATTACTCTTGTTATAAAGGATTGCTTCTTTTCTATTCCCCTACATCCTCTGGATGCCCCCAGGTTTGCTTTTTCAGTTCCTTCTATTAACAATAATGGCCCTGATCAGAGATATCAATGGAACGTTTTTTACCGCAGGGAATGGCTAATAGCCCCACCATATGCCAAATATATGTGGATAAGGCTATCCAACCCATTAAAAATAAATATCCAAACCTCATGTGTCTACATTACATGGATGATATTTTATTGGCCCACCCTAATCAAAAAATCTTATTTAATATATTCAGTGACGTGGTGGTAGAAAATTTAAAAAAATACGGATTATATATAGCAGAAGAAAAAGTTCAAACCAGATCTCCCATATTATATTTAGGATTTAAAATCATGGATACTTTTGTTAGACCCCCCAAAAAATTTTAATAAATAAAGAACATTTGACCACCCTCAATGATTTCCAAAAACTACTGGGAGACATTAATTGGCTTCGCCCTGCACTAAACCTCACTACTGGCCAACTAAAACCTTTATTTGACATCCTTCATGGAGACCCTGATCCATCTTCACCGCGAACATTGACTCCTGATGCTAGGAAAGCTTTAAATTAGTAGAAAAAGCCATCGAAGGAGCTCACTGTGATAAATTTGATTTAACTCAACCGCTGATGTTGATTATTATTTCTTCACAATATACACCCACAGGAGTATTTTGGCAACAAGGGCCTTTATTATGGATACATTTGCCCGTCTCTCCTAAAAGTATAATTGAATCTTATACCTCCATGGTGGCTAAACTTATTCTTCAAGGACTTAAGACTTCTACTAAAATATTTGGCATTCACCCTGCTACTATTATTACTCCCTATTCATCATCACAGATTGAATATTTATGCTTCAATGATAATGATTGGGCTATAGCTAAATGCTCTACTTCTGCAAATTTTGATAATCATCTTCCTACGTCCCCTATATTATATTTTTGTATTAATCATCCTATTATATTTCCACAGGTAATAAAAAATCAACCTATTCCTAAGGCATTTAATGTATTTACAGATGGGTCCTCAAATGGTACTGCTACAGTAGTCACTAAAAAAGAAAATATGACTTACATAACTGCACACAAATCAGCTCAACTAGTGGAATTGGAAGCTGTGGTAAGAGCTCTGGAAAATTTTAGGGACCAGCCCGTAAACGTTTTTTCAGATAGCCACTATATTGTACAAGCCGTCCCAAAATTAGAGTTAGCAGGACCAATAGCACCTCATACTCCAGCCTTTAAATTTTTTTATCAAATACAAAAACTTTTGTGGGCAAGAAAAGAACCTCTATTCGTAGGCCATATTAGAGCACATACTAATTTGCCTGGTCCCCTCCATGAAGGTAATCAAAAGGCTGATGAACTTACAAAAAACAATATTTATACTTTCAGTGCTACAACAAGCTACTCTATTTCACTCCCAGTTTCATGTCAACAGCACCACCTTGCAACGTAGGTTTAAAATCACAAAGGAGCAAGCCAGAACAATTGTAAAAGATTGTAAATCTTGTATGACACATTTGCCCAATCCTCATTTTGGCGTTAACCCTAGAGGGTTAATGCCCAATCATTTGTGGCAGATGGATGTTACCCATGAGCCAAGTTTTGGAAAATTGCGATTTATTCATGTTACCATAGATACATGCTCAGGCATGATTTTTGCTTCCTTACATTCTGGAGAAAAAGTTAAAGATGTTACATCTCATTGTTTGCAAGCTTTTGCTGCATTGGGCATCCCGAAAATGCTTAAAACAGATAATGGCCCCGCATATATGTCCTCATCTTTCAAACAGTTTTGCGCAAAATTCAATATATCCCATAAAACAGGCATCCCATACAATCCTCAGGGTCAGGGCATTATTGAAAGAGTAAACCGAACACTGAAAATTATGTTATTAAAACAAAAAGAAGGAAATTGGAAAAGTCCTAAGGACAGATTGGCAGTTGCCCTGTTTACCTTAAATTTTTTAACTTTAGACTCTAATGGTTATTCTGCTGGAGATAGACATTGGAATCCACACCAACAACATAAACCTTTGGTTTGCTGGAAAGATGTTCTTTCAGGTACATGGAAGGGTCCAGATCCAGTATTAATTTGGGGAAGAGGATCTGTTTGTGTTTTTCCAAAACACAAATCCTCTCCAATATGGATACCATCTAGATTAATAAAACAGGTACCACATCAAAATGATCAAGATGAAGTTATTGAAGAATCAAGATTAATAAAAAAGGTACAAAATCAAGAGGACCAAGATGAAGGTATAGAATGATTCCCTCAAAAGAGTCCTTCAAAATATTTCACAACTTAAGTGTCATTCCTCCCGGCCAGGACGAGGAGATCTCTCTTTATTGTGCACACAATTGTATTTTTTTTTTCTTTTTATACATGTCTTCATGTCTGTACATTTGTCTACATTTCATGTTAATGTGACGTCACAAATCTGTTTGTATGTTTGTGCATCTGTCCAGTGTGACGTCACAAATAACAAAGCGCTTATGAAAAAAAAAATATATATATATGGATCCAAATAACTTTAA
This sequence comes from Tamias sibiricus, assembly GCA_025594165.1. Taxonomy (NCBI): domain Eukaryota; kingdom Metazoa; phylum Chordata; class Mammalia; order Rodentia; family Sciuridae; genus Tamias; species Tamias sibiricus. The sequence goes on from CM046666.1 coordinate 147,338,720, forward strand.
TTCATTTTAGGTTAAGAGTATTCAATTAAGAGTAAATAATTTTATAAATGAAGGTACTTTCAATTTTGATTTATAGGTGTCCCTGGGACTTCTCTTTAGCAAACGATATGACTAGTGCTATATAACCTGATATTTTGGTGTTTTGACATAAGATTGTTTATTTGTTATTAACTTCATTTGTTTAATAGCTCATTAATTTCAATGATCTCAACAGGTAAAAGATTGCTCTGTATACAGAGACTCAAGGGTTCCAGCTAACAAATTATTTCTCCAAAGTGCCTTTACCTTTTCTTTAATCTATCTTTAATGCAGTAATTACCCTCAGTCTTTCTTTGTTTTGTTCTAAATATGATATTTTTCCAACTTATGTTTGTAGAAGCTCAACCAGCGATGTGTGTGAACAAAAATCAATGTTAATTTTCTAATCTAATTATTCTATTTTGTAGTTTGACAACTCGCCTCTTGACTCAGTGCTGCAATAGCACTGCCTTTCCTTTAATAATTGATGCTTGAGTTTCTAGGTAGCGGGCCCTGAAGATTTGCCGGTGGCATTGTCTAGACATAAAAAAGACGTCTGCTGCTACAGCTGCAGGGATCGCGGCCGCCGCAAACATCCCTGCTGCTCAAGCGTCAAACAACCTCACCAGCAGTGTGGCCTCTGCTCTACATGCATGGGGCCTCCTACATCAACGTGTTATAACAAATGGACATTTTGATCTTTCATTGTTTGGGACTTTACGGGACAATGCCTTGCGGGTATTTGTCTAGAGAATTCAGTGTGTTACTTGATGGAACTTAGGGCAGCTGATTTGTTTAAACAATTTGATATGCTATGCAATTTGGCTCATCACCAAAAGGCTTGTCGCCTTAAAGCCGCAACATCTCCTCACAATTGGACGGCTGTTAGTCATCATACACAGTCGATCCTAAAGGGCTCCATTGGATGGCTGGTTAGCCAATGATGGGTAAGATCCCCAGAGGGGGACAACCTAAGACAGGCACAGTCGCACCGGACAGTCTCATGTGGCCGACATATCAACCTAAGACAGGAGTCAAGGGCACAGCCTTGATTATCTGATGACGGGTAAGAATGTTGGTTGCACATAGACGTCCTAGAGCATCCCCTCTTTTAAAACAAAAGGGGGGAAATGCAGGAGCCTTGTTTGGGGAGATGGCTTGAATTGCGGTTGACTATGGGCCATGGAGATTTGGGCATTGTCGCCTTCCGTAGTCTCTCGGGACTTGGCCCGGTATCTCGAGTGACTTGGCCGTGATTGCTGATCGGGTCAGTGCCATTTTGGTGGTGTGTGCGGCGCGTGTTAGTCGTTGTTAGAGCCAGAGAGAAAAGTTCTCAGAATAAAAAGCTGTTTGTCTCCAGTTTTCCTCTGAACTTCTTCCCGCGGCTTCTTTGCTCCAAGTGGCCATCGCTTCAGGCAGCAACACTTGCTTATGGTAAATATTTAGTGCATGCGACCTATTGTTGTCCTGCAGTGGGTGTTTAGTGCATGTGACCTATTGCTGTCCTGGAGTGGGTGTGCCTCTCACCTCAGCATCAGTGACCGCCCGTCATTGTCCACCATGAGCTGTGACCCTCCTGTGGATTCTGCCCCCACGGGTGGCCGGCACTCGCAGCCTCACTGGAGTGCCCTGTCTACTGCTTCGGCTGGAGCATGCCTCCCTGTCTCTCTGGCTCTCAGACCTCCCTGAGCTCCTCCTGCGATGCAAACACGCCCCGACGTCCGTCCTCTCCCTCTCGCTAGCACACAGAGGGGCCGGCTCTTCTCGCCTCCTCCTCATTAAACGGAGGTGATGCCACAGGCGTGGTATGGGAGCCACCGAGCCAGGCCCTCACACTCCTGCACGCTCCTGCTTGATCCTTTCCCTGCTTCTAGCCAGATGGACAATGCTCAGCTGACAGCAGAGCCTCCGTCAGGTCCCCGGAGGAGAGCCCACGCCAGCTCTCCCCGCCCACGAGGAAGCTCGTTAACTTGCTCATTGTTAAACGAGCAAAAATGGACTGCCTGCGCCATCGCCTGGGTCAGGAAGACGTGCTGGTGCAGAATGTGGCCCTCAGCCAGCAGGACTTCCTGTCAGCACACTGGAGGACCGGGGCTGCACGGAGCCTACGGCACTGTCAATCTAGACCCTCTGCTCAGAGGAGAGCCACGCTCCAGTGCCCAGCTGCCCGAGTGGGCACTGAGCGGGCTGGGGTCCCACCAGGGCTGGGCCTGGTGGGTGCTGATCCGATGATTCCCGCCATCTCCTTGGATCCCACCCACTCCTCCTCCGCCGTGCCTGCTGCCCTTGCTGAAGCCCCGCCTCTGCTTCTGGCTGCCTCGTGCCTGTCCTTCCAGCTGGCCTGGCCTCCTTCCTTGGAGGAAGCCAGGTGCTAGTGTACCTGTGATGCCCAGCGGGGTCCCACAGATCAAGGACGCGCATGTGGGCTCTCGCCTCGGCTACGGAGCGTTGTATCCTACAAGGCAGGAAGATCTGACCACGACGGGGTCTCCTTGTAGGGCGGCGAGGCTGAGGGCTGGCTACAGAGACGCTGTGCCTTGTTTTAGAAAATAGAGGGCGTTCCTAAAAAGAATTAAAAACCCAAGTGTGGTTGTCATATGCCAGAGGGGCTGTTTACCGGGGGAGGCCGGGGAAGTGGCCCTGGGTCCGCAGGCCGAAGATGCAGGCTCTGTGCCCCTGGGCTGCGTGTGTGGCCTGGAGGTGGTATGAGCTGTGAATGGCAGGAACTGATCCGCAGGCTCCCTGTGGCGGGAGCCCTCAGTCCCAGGAGGCTGTCGGGGCTCTGGACACAGGCTCTGGGCTGCACGTGGGAGCAGCTGGGGGCCGTGCCTGTAGGGAGCTGTTAGAGGGCTCGGGTGGGACCCGATTCCTTCCGTGCACCGTCCACCCCACCCCCCAGGCACGGCAGGCTGACGCTTCGCCTGTCCGTCTCACTGACACATGATTCCCCCGGTCCTTCAGATGCCCGGGTCCACTCCTTGTTCCAGGTGTGGTCACCCCTGTGTGGCCCCAAGCCCCTTCTGGAGAGGACTGGGTGTGTGGCAGCCTAGAGTTGCTGCGCAGGTCAGGCCCCTCCACTGCCCGCGGCGTCTTGACTTTCCTGGAGAAACCCCGACCTGGATGATCCACATCGTGTGCTCAGAGCTTGTTAGGGTTAAAAGTCTGTGTCCCCCCTGAAACTCACACATTGAAGCCCTAACCTCCAGTGATGCCATTAGGTAGAGCTGTCGCTCTGTCCTCTGCGAGGGGCAGGTCAGCAAGTAGCTGCCTGCAAGCCAGGGCTGGAGCTCTCCCTAGGGAGCCTCCTGGCCTCACCTGGGTCTTGGTCTTCCAGCCCCCAGGACTGTGGGAAGCAGAAGTGTGTCGTCGAGGCCACCCTCCAAGGCGTGCCGGCACAGCGGCCAGCGCACGAAGCCAGGACTGTCTGGAGTCTGTGAACTTGGTCCGAATGTCTATTAGAAGGGCATGTTGGCTGCTAAAGGTGTGGGACTTGCTTCAACACCCTTGTTTTTTTGCTTTCTTTTTTTTTTAATTATTTTTTTTATTCTAAGATGTTATAAATGACAGCAGAATGCATTACATTTCATATTACACACATAGAGCACTTTTTTACAAATCTCTGATTGCATGCAAAGTATATTCACACCATTCGTGACTTCATACATGCACTAATGGGAACTGCAGAGGCCAGCTTCCGCTCAGTGGCTGCTGCACGTGCGTTTCACACAGCCAGAGACAAAGGGTGAGGACACCAGCCGGAACCCCACCAAGACCCTGGAGCACCGTGTCAGGGACAGAAGTCCAGCAGCTCCTGGGCGCCACCGCCACGCCCAAGCACCCACGCCCCGCCCGTGGCCTCTTCCCTGCTGCACCCACAGAGACCCAAGTCCCACGACACTCAGTGCCTGGCCCTGTGTGAGGAAGCTCTGCTGGCCCCGCCTGCTGGCCTCCAGGTACTCCAATCTGTCACGTGTGTCTCTTCTGGCCGCAGAGTTTGTTAAAATATCAGCTGTTTTCTTCTCTGGATCCCGCCTCCTCCCTCAGCGCCCTCAGAGGAGAAGTAATTTTGCACGTCCCGCTTGTCTTGGAGGGCCTGTGGCTTTGGGGATCTTTGTTCCTTGGGCTGCATTGTGGCCTCAGTTCAGGGATGAACTTCAGAAAATAGGGATTTTATAGATTATCAGTTTTTGTTTTTTTTCATTTTTAGGGTAAATGCAACATTTATCCTGTGGCTTTCTGTATCCCGAGTGCTAGACGTCAGTGTCAACAGCTGTTAGTGACACTGAGCTGTGGCTTCAGTGACGTCCAGCGTGTCCTCTCGTCTTGGTGCTTGTGAATGTGGCAGAGGGCGACATCCCCACACTGTTTGCCCGACTCTAAAGGGGGGGGGCGCCTCTCAGAACCTCTCTCCAGGCCACTCCCCCAGGACCCGCTGTGGAGTGACCCAGGAGCAGGGGCTCACCATCCCACCATGCTTGGAGGCAAACGTTGGCTGAAAGTGCCATTGTTTTTTTCTTTTCTTCTTTCAGTGAGCAAACAGGGAAGCCTTTCTGGCTTGTTTGTTTGTTTATTTAGTGGGGGGCATTACCCTACCCATTTAACATTGTTTTGATTCCCAAGTGTGGTTGAATCTCTTTGCTCTTGGGGTTCCTGGTGCCGAGGGCAGGCGTGGTTCAGAATGCTAGCGGAGAGGAAAACGCCAAAGAGACACTCTGTCCTTGGTCTCGTTCAGACGCCAGGAACGGTCCGAGGAGGACTGGCTCCCTCCTGAGGTGCTCTTCCCATTCAGCGGCCCAGACTGATGGCAGTGACAGCAACATGGCCACACGGGAATAGAGGACTCTCCCAGGAACAAGTGGAGGAGATGGCTGAGCCCTCAGTCGGCACCCAGGCTGTGACCAGGGTGCCACTTCCCTGTCACTTGCGACTTTGGACATGGAGTGCGGCTCTGGGGCTCAGGGAGCCTCTAAGAGAAAGACGAGACAGCCTCGTGTCCCTCCTCGGGCAGGTCGACCAGTAAACTGGGTGCTTTGCAGAATTTGGAGGTTCATGAAGAAGTTCTCCTAACTCTCCACACAGGGACACTGACGAATGCTTCTCTGTTGCCTTTCTTTCTTTCTTTCTTTCTTTCTTTCTTTCTTTCTTTCTTTCTTTCTTTCTTTCTTTCTTTCTTTCTTTCTTTCTTTCTTTTCTTTTCATTTCTTTTTGAGATCCTTTTATGTGAGTCTATCGAAAACTCCAGCAAATCTGCTGTATTGATTATGATTTATTCATGATCACAGGGACACTGGAGCCAGGCTCCTATTCTGTTCCAGAAACCAAGGTTCAGGAAGAAGAGTTTCCCAGACAGTTTCCTAACAGGAGCAAGTGACGGAAGCCCTCTGGGTGTGCGAGGTCTGAGCCCGCGGGCGAGGCGGGTGGGCAGGGCCTACAGATGCCAAGCATCCCCGCAGCAGGCTTCAGAAAAGCAGCTCTTCTCCCTTCGGTAATTTTAAAAAATTGTGAATGTTTAGAAGAATTTTACTTTTTATAAAATAAAGATGTGATGTGTACCGTGTTTTATCTGATGAAATATCTCACATATTCCTCAGAGGATAGAGAATACCACAAGACTCACCTCCGTCGTCTGGATCTCACTCAAGACCTTGGCCTCTACCTTGACTCCAGGTCACTTCAGTTTTAATGGGGTAAAAGCGGCTCCTGTAGCCGCTGCGCTGGGACCCGCGGCACTCTTCCTGCCTTCGTAGCTTTCCGCCTCTGCGCCAGCCCTCGGTCTCCTGCACCTCCGTTCCCATTCAGCTGTTCCCTGAGCCCCTCCTCCGCCTCCTGCTCGGCCCAGGACGACTCTACTCATGTTCAGGGTCTGTGGATATTTCTTCCACGCCTGCCTAACAGCACCCCGGCCACTCCTGTTCTGCCCCTCAGGCAGGGAGCAGGGCCATTCCTCTGTTTGCAAAGTCTGTCTCTGACAAGCTCTTGGAACCTGCTGAACTTGAAGGTTTGCTGGCTCATTCCCCGTGGTGTCTATGCCATGCTCATCACCTCCTCCCAGAATTCCCTACTAAATTCTCATTAGCCCACCCACAAATGTCCATGTTGGAATGTTTTACCTGTGTTTTTTGTTACTGCTGTGTAATATTCCCCTGTGCGAATACCACACGTTTCTGTTGGCAGTGTGACGATTTTTACAGACTGTGCTGTTGTGAATAGTGCATATATCTCCTGTTATTCATGGGCAAGGTTTTAGAGAAATGGAGTGGCAGTGTAGAAGAGACATACATGTTAAACTTCACGGATAAACCCAAAAATCTTCCCCAGAGCAGTTGTGTCCACCAAGTCTCCACTGTGGCAGGGTTTTAAAACACTTCTCTAGTATACAGAACTGTATTGGCCAACCTTGTTATCATTTTGTCAAGTTTCTGTTCAAGTATTTTTCTCATTTTTCATTGAATTGTTTTGTATTTTTTATTGCTTTATAGGATACACTCACATATTCATATTTGTTGTCTCTGTGTGTGTGTCTGTGTGTGTGTGGTGTGTAAGTATTCAAGACTCTAATCCCTGATTGATTATATGCAGCGTAAATAACTTTTCTGAATTTATGGCTTTCTTTTATGGTATCTTTTGATGGACTGAAGCTTTCAACTCTAACCGTCAAATTTACAAATTTTTTCTTTATGGTTTGTGCTGTTCACAACATACTTAAGAAATCGTTCAGTATATGAAAAATTTAAAAAGTCATTTACATTGTCTTCCAAGTTTTGAAATTTTGCCTTTCATTTTAATCTTCAATCCACCTCAGAATTGATTCCTGTATTCGCTCTTACCTAGGAAAATTCTTCTTTTTTCTTTCCCTCCCGTGTGAATGCCCATTTCCTCCCCCGCAGATGCGGGTAGTCCACACGTTCCTTCATCTTCTGCAATGCTGTCTGGACAGGGAGCCAAGTGTCTGTCTGTGGGCATCCCTGGGATTCTCTCTTTTATTCCAGGTGTCTGTTCAGCTTGTAGCTGTGCGTACATTCTTGTTTAAATATTTTTAGTTATAGATGGACACATTTCTTTATTTTATTGGTTTATTTTTTTATGTGGTGCTGAGGATCGAGCCCAGTGCCTCACACGTGCTAGGCAAGCGCTCTGCCGCGCAGCCCCCGCCCCAGCACGGTACCTACCTTCTTCACCACGTTGGTGTTTGCAGTTTTGGTAGTTGGCTGACAATCACCACTTTTTCTTCTACCAGTTGGCTATTTTGGCCCTCCCCTTTTTCATGCAAGTTTCAGAGTCAGCACATCCCATTCAATACCATGAAACTCTTGGGAGAATTTTCACTGGAATCGATTGGCTCGATAGATCAATTTGGGCAGGAGTAATACAATTTCTACCTTTGAACAGCATGTTGCTCCATTTATATAGGACTGCCTCGAATTCTTCCAGTAGAACTTAACATGTTCTTCATTAAGACATCTCTTTTTCTGGGTTGGTCTTCAGTTACCGAAGATGAGGTTTTGGGGAGTCACGGGGGTGAACCGTGGTTTGTGTGTGTGCTTGTGACTGTGGCGTGTTCTCTAGAGGCTGCTGCACCTGGAAGTGACCTGGTCACTAGGTGCACTGCTCCAGCCCGGCACACGCTTCCATATCCTCCTGCTCTTCTGTCCTTCTCGCCGCTGAAGTTGGGGTATGGTCTTCAAATCCTGACCTAGGGTAACGCACATTTTAAATTTACTTTTTGTTCACAATATTCTAACACAAAGTTATCAGGTATATGGACATTTAGGCAAAACGTCAATCAAAACTTCAGCCATTATGTGTAACCTCTTTAAATTTATAGTGTCTCTGCTTTACAAACCATTTTGTCTGATGAAGGAGCCTATAATCAAGGAGATAGCTAAAGATTGCGGTTAGCTGAGAGCCATAAAAGATGTTCTAGTTTCCACGTGATAGTAATACATTATCCAAAGAATCTTTGTATGCCCGTGAACACTGCGTGACGCACCTGTAAGCTCGAGCTGTAAGCACGTGTCCGTGTTAAAGCGATATGTATATAACTGGGTGAGTTTAGTTAGTGAGTGTGGGAAGAAGAAGAAGGTGGTGGTTGGAGTTAGAGCGTTTGGAGTGATTGCTGGAGCCGGAGAGAGAAGAAGAATAAAAGACCTTTTTTCATTTTCATCCTGCCTCCGAATTTTCCTGCAGCGTTCGTTGCTCCAAGCGGTTTCCGCTTCAGGCAGCAACAAGTGGTGGCCCGTATGGGGAATTCAGCGGCAAGGTAAGAAAAAAAAAGAAAATTTAAAAATATGGGAGCGAATATAACAAAAAGTTGGTTTATAAAAGCCACGAATGAAATTTTTGATAGCGAGAACTCAGAGGATAGTGAGAAAAGTGAACAAGAAAAGCATATCCTCTGACTCAGTTGAGACCAGCAAGGAGAGCAGTAATATAAATTCAAAAGTAAGAACTGCAAAAGCCATCAGAAGCTTAATAAAATTAGCTGAGGAGTATGTACTCTCCTTAGAAGCTGAAACTCAGGATACTAGTGAAAGTGATAATAGTAACAAGGAGCCAAACCATGACAGTACGGTCTCCTCCACTGAGCCGGTTAGGAATTATGAAGCTAGTAGTGAGGAGGAATCAAAAAGCGATTCAGGGAGCACAGTCTCCAATAAAAAGAACAAAAAGAAATTAAAAAAGAGAAAAGACCGTCAAATAGAGGGACCACTAGTGCCCTCTGCTCCTTCATGGATAGAATACCTAACAGAAACAATAAGGAGTATTGATCAGAATGTACGTGCCCTTGAGGTAGAAATTGGCGGCCTTTCTGAGCGCTTATACGCTCTCGAACAACATAGACCGCAGGAAAATTCAGAGGCAGGATGAAAATGAAAAAAGGTCTTTTATTCTTCTTCTCTCTCCGGGCTCCAGCAATCACTCCAAACGCTCTAACTCCAACCACCACCTTCTTCTTCTTCCCACACTCACTAACTAAACTCACCCAGTTATATACATATCGCTTTAACAAGGACACGTGCTTACAGCTCGAGCTTACAGGTGCGTCACGCAGTGTTCATGGGCATACAAAGATTCTTTGGATAATGTATTACTATCACGTGGAAACTAGAACATCTTTTATGGCTCTCAGCTAACCGCTATCTTTAGCTATCTCCTTGATTATAGGCTCCTTCAGTCTGATAGTAATGTCACCAGTTTTTTTTTTTTTTTTATTTGTTTGTTATCTTTCTTACAGCTTTTTTCAGTATTTTAACTTATAATATTTTCGTGATTTTTGTATTTAAGTTATATGTTTTGCAAATAGAATATGGCTTGATTTTGTGTTTTTACCAAATATATCTGTTTCTTTTAAATTGTAGTCACCATTTTAAAAAAATGTATCTAACGATATGTGAAGGTGAGCTTGTTCCTACCACATTTCTTTCTGCTTTCCACTTGTTCTAGTCCCCATTTCTCATCATTCTTTTATTTATTTATTCTTTTAATCAAGTTTGTTTTCTCATTCAATTTTCCTCTGCCTGGATTTTGTCAACCTCTCTTCTATGCTTCCATTATCTAAATTAATCAGTATTTTTACTACACTTCTCAGTACTTCATGCAGCCTCTCATTTTCTTTAACAGTATCTTTACCAAACATTTTCTCAAAGAAATATCTTGTGTGTTTTTATTCCCCTAAAATCAGACACAGCCTTCTTGTGTTAGGAAGCTGGCACCGGCGTGGATTTACATCAGGACACATTTCACTGTCTCCTCCTTCTATCGAGAGCAGTTTATATTTCTGCCTGAAGAGCACAGGTTGGGATTTTGTTTAGTGGGTTCTCTTGGTGGCAAACAGTGAAGTACTTGTAGAAATAATTTGTTTTCCTCGTCTTTGAAAAGCCGTTTTCTTGAAGGGTGATGGCACGGCATGACCTCCAGATCCGCTGTTTTCTGGATTCCTTGCAGATTCTGCCGAGGGTTCAGGCTCCCCACAGCCACCGAGTTTCCCTCTGGCTGCTTTTAGTGCCTGCCCTTGGCCTTTGGTGTGCCTTGTTGTCCTAAAATGTACTTGTTGGATTCCTAGATTTAGCCAATAAAAAATATAGGACATGCATATTAATTTCACACATTTTAATGTCACATTAGCAAAATAAAGATGCAGTCAGTGTTCTACAAAATCCAGATTTCCCTGTGAGTCCTGTTTCCTCTGACCTCCTTGTTCACCTACGGCTCTTAAAGAGGCGGGGCCCTGAGGACGCCTCCAGCCTCCCCTTCCACGGGCCTCCCCTTCTCAACCTCCATCTCTTGGGATCTTGCCATCCTCCACGTCCCGTCTTCCTTTCTTTCCTCCTCTTATTTCTGAGTGGAATTGTGTTCATTCTTTCCTTACATCTTTTAACTTTTTCTTTCTATGTTCATCTCTCCCTGTTTTTATTTCCAGGAATCTTTTCTTCTCTTCTTTTATTCCGCTAATCCCTCTCAGCAGTCTTCATTACCTTTACCTGATCACTTTATTTCTCAGTTTTATTACGTTTTCATTTCCAGTCATTCGGCTTGGTGTGCTATCCTGAACACCTCATCATTTTTAATCTTTTTCTCTTTTTCAAAATTCAATCCTCTTTTTTAGTTAAGTATTATAAGCATACCTCTTATATTTTTGCATCTTGTATCTGATTATATGTTATAATAATAGCATATGTTATAATTTTGATACTGCTATCTTCTTTTCTCATGATTATCCAACTTTTTTTGTGTTTTATGACTGTGGACAGTTTTATGATTCTGGGAGATTTAGGCTTATTGCACAGAGAATTTACACTGTCTTCTGTCCCTCAATCATGCATTCCCAAATCCCAGGGCTATAACTTTTGAGGGTGGGTATTGGGATTAAACTCATTGGGGGCTTCCCCCTGAGCTACATCCCCCATCCTGTTTTTATTCTTGAGACATGGTCTCACTAAGTTGCTGAGGCTGGTCTCAAATTTGTAATCCTCCTATCTCAGCTGCCTGAGTAGCTGGAATGACAGGCATATGCCACCTTGTCCAGCTACATTTTTTAAAAATTTTCAACTCTAAAATTTTATTTTTTGGATTCTCCTGCCTTGATTCTTTTTTTTCCCCCTAATTTTCTTCTTTTAAGAGCTTTCCTAGAGAATATTGTCAACTTCCATGGTGCTCCTCAAAGCCCAATTGTGGTCTTAGATGTTTTACAATATCTCAAGACAACATGTTTTGTAGGAGCCCTGTTTGGGGAGATGGCTAAGATTGCGGTTGACTACGGGCCAAGGAGATGTTTGGCTGTTGCCACCTTCCGTAGTCTCACGGGACTTGGCCCGAGATCTCGCAGGACTTGAGCCGAGATTGCTGATCGGGTCTGCGCCATTTTTTTGGTGGTGTGTGTGGTGCGTGTTAAAGTCGTTGTTAGAGCCAGAGAGAAAAGTTATCAGAATAAAAAGCTGTTTGTTTCCAGTTTGCCTCTGAACTTCTTCCCGTGGCTTCGTTGCTCCAAGCAGCCATCGCTTCAGGTGACAACAATGTTTACAGTGGCCCACTTTCCCCCTCAAGGCTCTGATCAGCTTCTTCCCTTCCGCAGCTGCGTCCCACCTGGTGTTCCAATCCTCTTGACTTACATCTGCTACTACACCCAGGGCTGGCAAGTTCCAGAAGAGCCACACCGACTAGTTCCCACAGAGTCTACCCACAGCACTCGGTCAGTCACCGTGGCTGGCCCGTGGGGTTAGCAGAACTGCCGCTGTCTCAGCAGGGGACTGAGAAGAGAACACAGTTAATATGGCACAGAGCCACACATCTGCTTCCGTTTTTAAAAGTCCACTAAATGTTTTCTAAACCCGTGTTGTCACATGCAATGGTCATCTCCAGTATTCATCTGATTTGATTGGAGCTATTGGCAATATCTGAAGCTCCGGCTCCGGCGGTGGGCCTGGAGGGGGGATTTGGTCATTGGGATGCCTTGTCCCAACACCCCACCCCACCTTCCCAGTTGCCACGAGGGAGCAGTGTCTTCCACCGAGTCTCCTGATGTGCTCTGCCTCAGTGCAGGCCCAGAAGCCCCGGGCCAGGACGACGGAAGCTGCCGAAACTGTGAGCCCCAAATTCCTTCCTCCTTTGAAGCTGTTCCTCTCAGGGACTTCAGCACAGTGCCAGGAAGCTGGCCAGCACCCCAGGTCGGCTACCTTCCCTCTGCTCCCTTTGATTGTTCCTTCCCCGTCTCCTGTCCATGTCCCTTAGCTCCTGCTCTCTCACAGGCCCAGTTCTTAGACATCATCTCTAATCTAATGGGGTTTCAGATGACACCCATCGGAGATGACATGCAAACTTTTGCCTTGGGATCTCATCTGCTCCTCCAAGTACAGCCACCTGGGGGTCCGATGGTCGCCGTGAACTTCACAGTCCGACACTGACTCAGGCACCTCAGCCTAACCCGCGCTTCTCACGGTATTCACCATTTCAATGGTCGGCAAATTGTGTTTTCCAGTTTCTCCATTCAAGAAGCCGTTCTTTATTTCTCACTTTCAAACACTCACATGTGATGCCCGCAAATCCTGTTTGCTGCACCTTCAGAGAGATGCAGACTCGAGGAGGCCACGCCCTCCCGGTGCCTGCCTCCCTGGCTGCATCCTCCTTCCCCACTATTGCGAGGGCCCCTTCCATTCTTGCTCCTCTTTGGAGTCTTAATGCATGACAGGCCCACGACAGGTGAAGCACCCCTCCTCCACTGAAAACCCTCCCGTGGCTCCTAGCAAGAAAACAACAGCAACAACATCGCTCCCCCCAGCGATGGGCCGAGCTCTGCGTGACTGGTGCCCATCACCGTCGGCCCTCCTTGACCGCAGTCACTCTTCCTCACTCCTCTGAGAGGCACCAGCTTCCTTGCATTTCCCTGAACTCAGGGAAAGAGCTGCACGTCATGACCATGAACTTCCTGCCTCTTCCTGCCACTCTCCTTCCCCAGGCTCCTCCTGGCCCACGCTCACCTCCTGCGTGATTTTACCCATTTCGCGCCCTCAGCGAGGGGTTCCCGAACCCTCCGCCTGCAGATCCACGCCACTGAGGGTTTCCTGTCCTTGGATTCCTGCCTCATTTCAGCCCTTAGCAGCGTGTGCCGCTTAGTGTTGTACCATTTACTACACTGTTCCATTTGGTGCTTTTATTGTACCATTTAGGTTTTTTTTTTTTTTTTTTTTTTTTTTTTTTTTTTTTTTTTTTTTTACTATTCATCTTTCCCCCCAGAATAAAAGCTATTTGCAGGAGAGGAATTTTGTCTCTTATGAACTATTGTCTTTCACTTCTAAGAGCAGAACATAATACGTGGGCAATGCTTGATAAATATTTGTTCAATTATCAAAATAAATGAGTAGTAGATCACAGTGATTCCCATGACAGTACTGTGAATACCGTGCTCAGGTCCTGGGTGCGGGTATGGTGGTGGTGGTGTCCTTACTGCTTTACTTGGAGCAGATCTGGAAGCCAGGCTCAGGCTCGGACTGTCAGGACTTGGATTCTCAGCCTCTCTCTCGTCACTTCTCCTGGTAGATACTTTAAACTTAGTAGGTTCTCAGTAAATTCTTGTCAGTGGTAACAGGTTAGCAGTCTGTACTTGTAGTTATTTTTCATGGTTTTTAAGCTTTATTTATATCCTGTTTACTTCACTTAAACGTCTTTGTTTTCCTTGAGGAGATATTGCAATTGCTGTTTGGCTTCTGTTCCAAGTTAGCTGTGTTCTTTTCCACACGAGAAAGGAAGATACTTACATCTTTCTCCTGACTAAGTGTCTGAATTTAGCATCAAGAATTCAGTCAAAGGTTTATTTGAAGGGCTCTGACCCTGGTCTAGCCATCATAAACGGAGTTTGCATTTCTAATGTTTTCCACTCTTGCGTCTCCCGTCTCTCCACACAGTGCCAGGTCTCCATGCCTTCTCCGGGCATGAGTTAGACCACTGACCAAGCACCCGCATTCCTGAGGAAGCCTTCCTCCCTCCCCGTTGCTCAGGGTCATGGTTTCCACCTTCCTCGCTCTCCGTGCAGGGCGCTCAAGCGACTCTCCAGCTCCGGGAAGCCAAGGAGCCGAGACCCGTGATTGATTGGGACTGCCACCGTACATAAACCTGGAGATTGTTCTGTGACAAGATAAGCACGGACAAGGGGCTTCATCATCGTCAGCCGCGGCTAGATGTTGAGCACGCATGGGGCAGCGATTCGAAGGCAAGCTAACCATTTGTCCTCCCGGACCGGCCACGTGGTGCACCCGTGGTGGACGAATGAGCAGGACGTTTTAGATGAGGGATATGTCTGAGGGCTATTAAAACACTGCCCTTGGTAATGGCGGCAGAGGACTCTTTCATCAAAATGAGATGTTGCTGCTCACCGTCTGCACAGCCAGGAGCAGCCAGACGTCTGTGGGTGAGGCTGCTGCGGCTGGTGGGGCTGCGGACCCAGGACAGCTTGCCCAGAGGGACAGGCAGCACTGTCCTTTCCTGCTGCAGGAATAGTGGCCACGGAAAGTCCTTCTGAGGTTTCTTTCATGCGTCTCAGGGATAAAAACGCTGTAGCTGTACGGTCATATTGTCTTGCCATGATTCAAAGTTAAATTGTTTGAAGACTCTGAGACTTATTGAATGGTCAGTGTTTCCAGTACTAGGAGGAGCTTATTATGGATATCAGCCCATTATGGTCCCATGAATAAAGATTCCCGTCCAATGCTAAAAACTAGAAGGAAAAAAAAGATTTTATTTTTTAAAGAAACATTTCTGTAGCTAACAGATCTATTAATTCATCACGGCCCAAATCAGAAAAAAAAAAAAAAAAATCGCTCATTTTCTTACCCTTCATCTACCTTCCTCTTCCCTCCATAGAGGAAGAAGACTGAACACACCCAGGAAGTCATTCAAAGGTGAACCTGATCTTCCTTCATGAAGAAATGCCTCCTTCGGAAACATTTTTGTCCTCAGGTACCATGAAGTTCTTTCAGAGCACAAATCGTTCTCCTTCATCACTTGAGTGGAGAGAGAGACAGAGAGAGCTGGCCTATGTGCCTCAGTCTTCTCTGGAAGGACTGGGTGTACTTGTCCACTGGGCACTATGCCCAGCTCATTGTAAGTATTTATTTTTTTTTCTAAATTGCAGCTTTTATTCCAGCCCCTTCAGAGATAATGGGACCGCACATCCCATTATTGGGATGATTCTGTTCTTTGGGCAACTTAGCAAGGGCTTTTGTAGGACACATGGCCTTGGTTCCCACTCTCTGGTATGAAAATGGACCCTTTCTAGGCCCCCACATTCCAGGTTCTTCTGTCTTTTATAAACACCTGAACTCTGCTTTGAAATGTCAACGCCAGTGCCATAACATAATGGAAGAAACTTCAGATTCACTTTTTCTGTGCTTTCTAAGAATGCAGTGGACATGATTTTCTTTCTTTGGTAAGGGATCTTTAGAAATGGGCAGAAAAATATCAAGTGACATGAGTTGACAAATCAGTGCCCTGAAAAGAATAGAGAATTTTTAACATGAACTTTAAGATTTGTCCTCTAAATATTTCGGGTTTGCCACCAGCTGTGAGCCATTGTGTGCATTACTTAACTTCATTGAGTCTCAGTTTTGCACTCTGCGAACTCAGATGCATAATATTTTCCCTGTCTACCTTGCACAGTTATTAATAATGATGCTTACCATTTCTTTGCTGTTGGAAAATCGAGAATAATGAAAATTCAGTGACCAAAATGACCAGACAGGAAATCGATTCCTGGGCTGGACGATTAATATGAAGCTTCTTCTTATCATTTTGCTTTTTCAATGCACAGTTGGGGGAGCTTTCTTCTCTACGGGCTTTTAAAATTCAAAAATGACGCAGAAGGGGCTGGGTGGTGAGGTCACGTTCTGTCCCTGAGCCCTGGCTGCTCTTTGTTTTGCCTCCTTTGGAAAACCCATGATGAACTGGCCCGTGGCTTGGTGGTGACTCAGGAGGGGCAGGTGCATCACCTGGTGAACCGCTGCACGCCACACACTTACCTACAGGAACGGAGCTCCAGGAGCGGCGCGACCACGCCCAGACGCAGCTCCCACAGGAGCGTCCCCGGCATTGAGACACCGGTTAAAACAGGAGCAGAGCGCAGTGCCCCGGGGAAGCTGGGTCTGAGTTGTCCCCGGACCTTGCTGACCCCCGTGAGTGCAGACCAGACTGGGAAGGGGAAAGCCAGAGTGAGGGCCGGGGCTGGGCAGGTGGGCAGTTCTGGCTGGTGGAAGTCTCTGGATCCTTCCCCAGAGAGAGAGCCTTATGTTAGGTACTTTGGGGCTGCTTAAAGTTGGGGGGCCCTGGTGATGTTTAATCAACGAGAAGGCCCGGACTTCCTTCCCAGCTACTAGCGTGTCCCTGTGGGTTCTGCACGCAGGCAGTGCGCCCTGCAGAAGAGCAAGCAAACCCACAGTGTGGAGGGGCCTCCGCTGCTTCTTCACCCTGCACAGGCTGCTTCTCCCCCCTCTGGATCCCCTTCCCATGTGTCCCTTACGAATCCCACGACCCAGGTCTCACACGCCCCGATATCCACAGGCCCGGCCTCTCAGTCCCCATGCTCTCTTTTCTAGATCGATTTTCCTGAGCCACACCCTGACTTAGGGCACCAGTCTGTCCCAAAGCTCTCAATCACTCTCCTTTTCACGGGGTACCCACCGACCTCTCCACGTTGGGCTCTGCTGTCGCAGTGAGCAGGCCCCTTCCCCATCTGCACCTCCTTTCCCTTACACCGCCGGGAGCACTAGCCACCACCGGCAGCCCTCGCTCATCTGGGTTACCCGCCCCACAGGCTCTGGGGTGACCGTCTGTCCCTAGACTCACTATGACTCCGTTGCTTTCCCCTTACTTTTGCGCCTGTTCTTCACCTACAATCATTTCGCCCATTCTCTAGGGATTGGCCGGAACTTCCTCCCGGCCTTCCCTGACCCATCACCCTCCTCTGTCAACAGCAAAGCAGCCTCCTTCGTTCCTAATGCTCATAAGCCCTCAGCTTCCCAGTTCAGTGTCCAGCATTTCCTACCATATATTGTATGGCACATGCCACGCCATATTTCCCCTCATGAATGAACCCTGTAGTCAGGTTCCGTCTGTGATCCAGGTTGTGCTCCTCTGCCTCCAAATGTTTGGGGAACCCAGGCATCCCCACGTTGCTTCTCCATGTTCTGCTCTGAAAACGCCAGCCGGCGTGTGCATGCATAGCTCGCTCTCAAAAAACTCCATGCTTTTAAATTCTGACCTGAAACAGAAGCTGAGATGATGACACGATAGAATATTCATATGGTCCCGTTGTCATAGCTCATCCCCAAATCCCTTCCTTAAATGGCTTAGCCGACTTAATGGATTGCCTTCCTTTTAAGGATCATTTAAATATAATCTTCCTCCCCTCCAATTATTTCAATCACTGTGAGCTTTTGCTGACCTACTTTTGAACCAGTGAAGGAAACCTTTCCAGAGCCAACTCTTGTGATTGCAGACTGGATAATAGTGTTATCGTAGCCTTAGGCTCCCGAGGCTATTTTCCTCACCAAATCTAAATTAAGTAAGAGGATTCAGATTATTTCACAATCACCTCTTGAGGTTCAAGAGGGCCCCCAACATAACACACCTCTCCTTTGCCCATATTCTCAACTCACTGAGAAATAAGAACCAAGAAGTCGGAAAGTTGGGAGAACAGAATATTACTTCTATTATGAATGCATTTGATGATGGAGAAAATGGTTACAGCTGGAGACAGTGGTGTTCTGATCCCTGCATCCCCTTGTAGCCAGCGTGACTGCCCTAGCAACTGGAAGGGCACGGCAGGCACTGACCTACAGTGCAGGAGCTTCGACTTGAAACACTCAACGTGGAGGAACCAAGAAGGAGACCAGAGCATGCGGACAGCGGCCACACTAGGAAGGCAGGGGACTGTCGCTGAGCCCCCTCTTCTCCCTCCAAACACAGCAGTCAGCTGAGTAACTTTCTTCCACTGGAGGGTGACTCATGACCACAGGTGTCACACCGCCTAGGTGTGTGCATGACAGAATGGGGGCCTCCCTCCCCGGCACTTGTTCCGTGAATGACTCTGGTAGATCGGAAGGAGAACACGTGTTTTGGCTTTATTTATTTACTTATCCAGGTAAGGCAAACGTTTGAATCACCACAGTTATTCATGGGAACTTTTACAAGTTCAATAAACTTTGAAATAATCAGTTTCATCAAGTTTAAATGAGAATAAAACAGAATAGGAATGAGAAGAGATATTTGTGAATTTCAATGTTTTAAACTGTAAGTTTTCTACAAACGTTAGTCAAGATTAATATAAAATTCATGTCCATTCTTATATCAATGTTTCTTTTTTTTTTTGTGGTACCGGGGATTAAACTCGGGCACTGGACCACTGGGCCACATCCCCAGCCCTTTTTTGTATTTTATTAGAGACAGGGTCTCACTGAGTTGCTAAGTGCCTCGCCATTACTGAGGCTGGCTTTGAACTCGCGATCCTCCTGCCTCAGCCTCCCAAGTGCTGGGATTACAGGCGTGCGCCACCACACCCGGCTCTTATATCAAATTTCTATCATAATTTATATTATAAAAAGGTTAAAAATTTGACATGTGTTGGATTATTATAAGGGGTTGAGGTCTCTAGCCCCCCAGTACCCGGGATGGACCTCTTCTGTCTACCAAAAGAGGCCAGAGGGGCCTACTTCAACGATGAGACTGGATTAGGAAAGTAAAGACTGCTGATGCCTCCTCCTCCGCCTTCAAAAGACTCAGAGCCATGTCGGGGAGTCCAGTCAGTCAGTGCTGGAACTCGTTTATTGAAGGGGTGCACAATGCTTTATAGTGGACATTAGCCAATCAGCAGAAAGATCATAGGGACACATAGGGAGCATGGGCGGATGCTATTGGCGGAGCCATTGGCCTATCCTTGGGGTGGTTTCAGTTCTCACAGCCATGCCCCCTGCTTAGCCTAGGTCCTGTAACAGGGCGTGGTAATGTGGCAAGCAGCCAGAAAGCCAGAGCTTTT
Organism: Tamias sibiricus; assembly: GCA_025594165.1. NCBI lineage: Eukaryota > Metazoa > Chordata > Mammalia > Rodentia > Sciuridae > Tamias > Tamias sibiricus. The sequence goes on from CM046666.1 coordinate 147,357,756, forward strand.
CCATCCCCTTGGCAGAAGGTGTAAGGTCCCGACAGACATGTACATTTGAGATTCTTTGAAATAGAGGTATTTCTTAATTAATTTTAACAAGAAAGGAAAAATAAAATCAAATATATTAATCAGAACAATCAATGCAATGAATGAATTTCTCCATGAAAAAAATAAAGACTGTCAGGTTATAAGAAGACAAAGTGTGCAAATATACTTTTTGAAGGAGACAAATCTAAAGGATTAGGAAAAGATAGGCCAGGGATATGCAATTAAAAATAGCAAAGAATATATTTATAATAACACATCTGTAGGTTACCAATAACACATAACATCTGAAAGTTTGCATCTATATAAACTCAGGACATTCTCAGGATTTTATGAAGGAAAAAGGGGGGAAATGAGCTTAAAAGCTATTTTAAAAACAAAAATAACAATCTAAAATTCATGTCCACATGTCCACACAGTTGTCATGTACCACAGATTTCTATGATATATAATCCAAGCAAACAGAAAATACATGCTCTTTCCAAATGTCTGCTCAACAATGTTTGTAGCCTGAGCCTATCTGTCTGTCTGCCTGTCTATCACTTTACATGAGCAACTTCTGCTAACTGTTTGGCGGTCACACCACTTTTGCTATTTGCTCTTACAACTGCCAGAGTATTTCCTTCATAGAACTCCAGATGCTCAGCTGCTCATTCACCCGAGCTTCGTGGCTGGAAGCAATGAATTTATTCTGTGATCTGTGACGTGGGGAGGGCTCAGTAGGAATGGGCACCCTCTGCTCCATGCGTGGAGACCACCTTCAGGACAGCCTCCTCGTGGCTGGCAAGTCCGTGCTGGATTCTGGCTGCAGTCTCACCTGGGGCTGTTGGCAGTGGCCCTGTTTGTTCTGCCCAGGTGTCTCTCCAGGGAGTGGCTCATGTCTTCTTATGGTGTGGCACCTGGAGTCCAATAACACATGTCCTGTGGGAGCAGTGAGGGCCCTGCTCTGACGTCCCCAGACACAGCCCACCTTTGTTCTCCACAAGGCAGCCAGGCTCACCTGCCTCAGCGCCGAGGGAGCCCAGTTACACCTGCACCTATGAAGGGGTCAACAACCTTGCTGCTCCCGTCACCCCTCCCGGCAGGGTTCACTGGTCTCTCTGGTCCCCACTAGTCCGCAAGCTCACAGGGGGCAACGCTGCTGAGCGGTCACTTGAGACATGGTAAGACCCCTACCTGTGAGTGGGTCAGCAGGGAGGCAGCACCGGCCCCCTCGGCCAGCTCAGGGCAGACTGGTACGTGGTATCCAGGACAGACGGGCTCAGGAAGCACCAGCCTGCAAGGCCAGCCAGTGCCTCCTGCAGACAGCACCTGCTGAAGGGCTGAGGAAAGAGAACCAAGAGGGAAACTGGCGTCGGATCACTGTGCAACCCTCCCAAGAGTCCTCCAGCATAGGATGCGGAAGGGAGATCTTTACACCAGAAAAGCAAGCATGTATAGCAAATTAGAATAAAAATAAATAAATTTTAGAAAACCCACAAATTTAAGCAGTTAAATAATACTAACCTTTAAAATAATACTGAAACTTAAAATTGCAAAAATTTAAAAAGAAGGATAGATTTCTTTTAAATATACATCTTTTTAGAAAAGAATGTGATACTGTGTTCTTCTCCACCAAAACTACGCATGTATTTGCAGGGCTTATGGTCTTTATGTCTAATGTAGAAAATAAAATTCCTTCCTCCTTCTTAGGAAAGTGCGCATGTCGTGGTTCACGGGAGGTTGAAGGTAAAGCCACTGAAACTGGCTGACCACGCAGTGTTAGGCCACGTTTGCCCTCTTCTGAGCTGGGTTGTGCCCCCGCCCCCTCTCCCCCCCCCCCCAATTCTTAAGTCAAAGTTCAGCATGTTGATGGGCTGACTGCTCCCGCATCCTCTGTGCGGGTTTAGGAAGTGGGGCCTTTGATTAGGTCCTGAGGGTGGGAGATGACGCAGGGAGAGAGGGAAAGAGGGCCTTCCCCTGGCTGTAGGAGGATATAAGCAGAAGACGGCTGTCAGCAGGCCAGGAATCAGGCCCTCACCAGCAGGGATCGGCCGGGCACCTGGATCTTGGACTTGCAGCCTCGAGAGCTGTGGGAGCCCGTGGGGTTCTGCCGTGGCAGCTGACCTGCGCGTGGCAGCGGGGGCCTGTGTTTGGCAATGGGTTCTCTGAAGAGATACCTAAGGTAAAATGAGGTCACGCGGGTGGGCCCTAACCCGCTCTGACCCGTGTCTTCACAAGAGGAGGGAATTAGTTCACAGATCTGTGCAGAGAGAAGACGCAGCGAAGACACACGGAGAAGACAGAGAAGACCTTGTCCCCAAGCCCGGGACAGGGCCCCGAGCCAGTCCCGCCCCCCCCCCCCCCCCCCCCCCCCCCCCCCCCCCCCGTCTCGGCAGGAGCCACCCTGCCAACATCTTCATGATGGACCCGGAGCTCCAGAATCTCAGAAAACACAGTTCTACTGTTTGAGCCTCACAGTCTTCACACGTCGTCCTGGAAGCCCTTGCACACTCACGCACACCCCATCCTGAGATGTGAATGGATTAAAAGAAGAACCTCATGGGCTGGGGTTGTGGCTCAGCGGTAGAGCGCTAGCCTAGTGCGTGTGCGGCCCGGGTTTGATCCTCAGCACCACGTACAAATAAACGCATCGTGTACAACTAAAGCAAATAAATAAATATTAAAAAAAAAGAAGAACCTCTTCCATTACATTAGCAGAACGTTATGGTGTTTTCCTATTAGCTACTTACTTCAGCTTGTTCCTCAAATGCATTGGAAGGAGAAAGAATGAACACTAAGAAATATATACTATATACATACACATTTATATATATAAATGTATTTCCAATTTTACAAATCAATGAACCTGGGTTTATCTTTAGTTGCTCTTTTCAGTGTCACTGTTCATGTCAAATTATGACAGTATTTTGAAGCATGATTCTATGAATATTCAGGTCATTTGCATAAAGAAATGTGCAACCTCTCTATTCAACGTTGTCAGAACTTTTGTTTCTAGTCTGGTAGTTGATCTACCTGAATCAATAACAGCACAACATTTGGTGTCCCTTCCTTTTACAGAGAAGAGGCAGGTCTTGGTCAGCTGTTATCTAGCAATGTTAATCTGTCCCCGATAATGCAAAATGATGATTGACACTTCAGTAGACCCCGCCACACCAGGGGAGTGCGAGCCCAGTTTCACTACCTTGTCTGGTCTGGGATGTAGCCAGTAGCTTTTGTTGAAAGGCAAACCATTCGTGTTAGTCACCTTTTTGTCTCTGTGACCAAAGTGTCTGACGTGAACCACTCAAAGGAAGAAAGATCCACTCTGGCTCATAGTTGCAGAAGCTCAGTTCCTGGGTGGGTAGTGCCATTGCTTTGAGCCTGAGCCTGCATATCAAGGAAGGAATCACGTGGCAGAGTAAACCTGCTTGCCTCATGTGGCCAGTAGCAGAGAGAAAGGGAAGGGGGACAAAATATCACCCCAAAGGGCACATGCCAAGGCCCCATGCCCTCTAGCTGCACTGGCCCTCTCAGTCTTCCACTCAGCCATGGCTCCCACAGAGGAGTAGACCTGAGGAGGTCAGAGCCCTCACGACACAGCCACTTCTCAAAGTCCCACCTCTGAACATGGCGGTGTTGGGGACCACGCCTTCACACGTGAGCCTCTGGGGGCCGTTTGGGATCTATACCATGACACCACTCCAACACCTAGCGGCTTAACCAAACAAGCATGGACTGAGTTCACAATTCTGAGTCAGACTCGGTTGACCGGTTCTTCTGACCTGGGCTGAAATCCTTTGTGCACCTAGGGCCAGAGGCCAGGTCAGCCGTGGGCTGCTGGTGGAGGTCACCCTCCGTGGGGACAAAGGGTGTCTCATCAACAAGCCAGTGCAGGTGGTCCACAGGGGGAGGGGGGTCCCAAGGCAGGAAGTAAGCGTGCAAGTCTCTTGGGAACTCGGCTCAGGACCAGCACGGCACGCTGGACAAAGCCGGACAGACTGACCAGGTGGAGGAGGCGAGGAGGCTGCCAAGTGACAGCACAAGGAGGGTGGGCGCAGTGAGGCCAAGCCTGTGGCCACTGCTGCAACCCACCACAGAGCGTGTACAGTATTTCTCATCTGAACGACAGGGATGGTGTTTTGTCATTCTTGTGATTTAAAAAAATGTGAAAATAAACGTTCACGTTCTACAAAGAGTGACGATAACTGCTTTGGACAACCACTTAGCCCGGAACTTAGCATGACTGAATGTGGTTTCCCATTCACGAGTGGCGGGGTCTATGTCCCTAGCTTCTTGAGTTAGGAAGAGCACAGCACACACTGCCCAAGGGCTGGGGCCAGGCCCTGAGCTAAGTGTTTTCAACACGAGCTCATCTAGATGGACCCCTCTGGGAAGCCTCTGGAATGGTCCCAGAGTCTGACTGTGACACCCGCTTGCTGCCACTTGCTCTGGCACCCAGGGGGGACCACAGATGATAGAGACCCGAAGACCCAGCCAGACACTGCCCTCATCCGCCCTCCTTCCTGACAACTGGCCCTCTTCAAGCAGTCAGCTTCCTGGATCGGGCTTCAGAATCTCACTTAAAATGGCTTCCCTCCTTCCCTGGGGTTTTTCTCTCGGGTAGGGATGCAGCTACTTTCAGCACATAGGTAGAGCTGAGATCCGGTTGTTTAGTTTTTTCTTTCCCTCCTTAGTTCATGACAGAATATTGCACTCAGAAAGCAGCAAGAATAATGACACCTTAGCTACTCTGTATTGATTAGTCATTCAGTTTTCTATTTGAGGCAAATCACCCTAGTTAGGTGTACCTTCTTTCATCTGTAGTGGAGCAGGAATAATTACCAGCAGGCGTATGGATCGTCAGCTTTTAAAAGATGATTCTGATTTATAAACCAGGGTGTTACATTCAAGCTCCTGGGTTATGAACTGTAGACAACATCCTAGAACCTTTTTTGTCACTGATAACTCAAATAGTAGGTGGTGGCCAGGTGATGGAGACTCACTAAGCACCAAAAAAAAAAAAAAAAAAAAAAAAAAATTGTTCAGACACAATACCGCCTGCAGTTAACTTCCTTCCTTCCTTCCTTCCTTCCTTCTTCCTTCCTTCTTTCCTTCCTTTCTTCCTTCCTCTCTTTCTTCTTTCTCTTTTCTCTCTCTCTCTCTCTCTCTCTTTTTTTCTTTCCAGTAATAGGGGTTGACCCCAGGACTGCTGTACCACTGAGCTACATTACCAGCACCTCTTCAAAAAAAAAAAAAAAAAAAATGGGGGGATGGGATCTCACTAAGTTGCCCAGGCTGGTCTCAAATTTGTGATCCTTTTTGCTTCAGCCTCCCAAGCTTTGGGGTGACATGCCCAGGTGGCTGTACATGTTTATGCACCCCTGTAACTGCACAATTGCTTATATAAATTTCCCTGCACCTGCAGCCCCTATTTAAACCACCTGTAGTCTGAGGGGGGCAGTAGTGAGAAGATAACATGAGCTTTGGCCCCCCCATAGTCAAGGGCTCCCCTCATGCTTCCTGCCACACTTTGGCTACAGAATTACCAAGATGGCACTCGGTATTCTGAGAACAGGGGGACACAGGCTGAGGCCTCGGCAATGCTACGTGCTCGACACCAGAGTTTTATCGCAGCCCGTGCTTGAACAACACTTGGCGGCACACAAAGAACTCCGTGCGTGTGATCTACTTCTGCCCTCCCTGCAGCTGCGCGGTGGAGAGCTGATGACCAGTACCCTCAGCACGGGCACTGGGGTCACTCTGGTGGCCTTGAACTAGGAGACTTGCCACTTGCATGCTTCCTGAAGCTGGGTGAGTTAGTGAATCTGCCTGAGCCCTCGTTCCTTCTTCAGTAAAACGGAAATGTAGGCATTCCTCACTCACTAGACAGGCCTCTTACGTGAAGAATTAAAGGAGTTTTTCCATACAGCACTGAGAACATCACATGGCTCACAGTTATACGATGCAAGTGTTAGAGCTCATACTTCTCCCTAAATGATTGTCTTCCCCTGAATCTGCCCTATGTGGTTTTTATAAACACTTTTTTTTTCCCAAAATATTAGCTAATGGTGACTAATCATTAAGCAAGTCAATGAACTCCCACAAGAAAAAATTACTGAGAACATGAGAGAGTAAATTGGCGACTCAAGGATATCTTTTGTTTATTCCACATGTATTATAATTTAATTAATTGTCAACATTTAAATACTCATAAATTCAACATAAAATGTACACAAGAGATGCTTTGCATGAAGACTCTTAAGTATTAGTAACAGGAGGCCACCACGCTCTGCTTGAACTGAGCTATAGAGCTTTCCATTCCTCTCATCGTCTGCAAAGGCAGGGGTCCACTCTGAACCCCCACTTTATTTTATATGTCTGGTCCACTTTATCTACAAGGATGTTATCTTCTTGGCTCCTGAAGCAATTCAAATTTGTAAATTTTTCTCCAGAGACATATAATATTCAAGAACAATATTTAGTGGTTTAAAATCTAGAGAAAGGAACAAACAATTGTGAAACATAGACCCCTGTCTTGAATAACAAGCAAGCCAACGAACACATGAAAAAATTAATAAGGGGCTGGGGATATAGCTCAGTTGCTAAAGTGCTTGCCTTGCATGTACAAGGCACTGGGTTCAATCCCCAGCACCATATACACAATAATAAATAATAATAATAATAATAATAATAACAAATAAATAAATAAGAACTTTGTGGAAACTGCAAGCACTAGTTCCTAATTCTATCACTGTTTTTTTTTTTGTCTTTTTTTTTTTTTTTGGTACCAGGGATTGAACTCAGAGGCACTCGACCACTGGGCCACATCCCCAGCCCTTTTTTTTTTTTTTTTTTTTTTGGTTTTTATTAGAGACAGGGTCTCACTGAGTTGCTAAGTGCCTCGTCATTGCTGAGGCTGGCTTTGAACTCGCAATCCTCCTGCCTCAGCCTCCCAAGCGCTGGGATTACAGGCGTGCGCCACCACGCCCGGCTGTCTTTTTTTTTTTTTTTTTTTTTTTTAAAAAAAAAAAGGCTTTTAAGATAAATTAGACCTCTGACAGATAACTGGGTGTGGTGACACACAATGTATGTAAGATAGAAATGACTTCCATAGAGGTCCCTGGCTGTCATGTGATATTTTCCTTTCTTTACCTCAATGGAAATTTGGGAATGCTATGCAATGGACCTACTATGTGCAGAGGAACACACTTAGTGATAAGGCACATGATGGAGTCTGTCATGCTTGAGAATTCCTCCAGAGAAGAGCTTTTAAAACCCTACCCGACCACCTTCCAGATGTGGCACTTACACCCAGTGTGTCCCCTCTGCCTATGCCTGACCTCGTCCACGCAGCCCTGCACCAGCGTGGTGTCCATGCACTGCACTGCCAAATGGCCCAGCGAGGGCCTGGCACAGAGCCTTCTTAGCACGCGGCTGAGTCCTGCAAGTTCGGCTCTGACCGCTGCCGTATTTCCCCCGGCGCCTGGTCCCAGGGCAGGTCTCTTTTTCACATAGACGTGAAGCGCCACGCCCTGCTCTTGCCTCACCTGTCCTTGCTCTGCCATCCATCAAGCCCCGCTGCTGGCGAGGCTGTCCTGAAGCCCCGACAGTAGTCACCAGGTAGACAACCTTCAGTGGTTTCTTGCTACCTGTGCAATAAAGCCAAATATTAGGCAGGGTGACAGCCTTGGGTTCTTTGCTCTGGTCCTATTTCATCTCTCCAGCTCCCAGTTCTATTTTTCTCATCTATTCATCATTTGACAGATGCTCACGGAGCATGTGCTGTGTTTCAAGTACTGTGCTGGGTGTTTGGGATAAATGTGTGACCACAACAGAGACACCTGTCCTCATGGAGGTCACGGGTTAGCGAACTGTGGCTTTGTGTCACGTATTTTTAAAATAAAGTCTGGACTCTGCCCAGGCCTGCCTTTTTCTTATTTTCTAGGGGTCCTTCTCACTAACTGCAGGCTGAGTGGCTGCACGGGAGACCACCTGCCTTGTGCAGCCGGCAGCTCTCACCACATGGCTCTGTCCCAAACCTTGCGGGCCCGCCCACAGCACAGGCAGGGACGCTGAGCCGGTCCTGGGCCTCAGCTGTGTGGCGCAGTCTTGTCAGGTTGTGTGTGTCTAGGAACTTACCCATTTCTTCTAGATCATCCAATTTTTTGGCATATGATTTTTAATACTAGTTTCTTGTTTGTGATTCTTTGTATTTTTCTATCAATTGCAATGTCTCCTCTTTTGTTTCTAATTCATTTCTGATTTCTTCTCTTCCTTCTCCTAACTGATCTAACTAAGGGCACGTCAATTTCACTTGTCTTTTCCAAAACACCAATTCTTACTTTCATTGATTTGTTGTGATTTTTTTTTTTTCTGGTTTCTCTTTCATTTACTTTTGCTCTGATCTTTGTTGTTTCCTTCTTTCTACTATATTTGGGCTTAGTTTGTTCTTTTTCTTGTTTCTTAGGGTATATCAATAGATTATTTATTTGATTTTTTTTTCTTTTTTTTGTGTGTAGGTATTTGTTGCAAAACAAAATGTCTCGTTTAAGACTGCTTTTGCTGTACCCTATAAGTTTTGGGCCATTATGTGTCTCAAGGTATCTTTTTATTTCCCTTTGTATTTCTTTTGTGACCCACTGGTTGCTTAGGAGTATGTTGTTTAATTTCCACATACTTATGAATCTTTGAAGGAGCCCTAATTAGGAAGGGCTGTTGTAGCTAGCTGGAAGCCATGGGTTCCACCTGATATGTATGTGACGCACCTGTAGGCACCCGCAAACCTGAAGGTATATAACCGGGTGAAAGCGGTCCGAGTTAGGAGAACGGAGAATTCAGTCAGCCGGGCAGTCACTCGGTCGGTCAGAAGAATCAGAGCGGCCAGAACGTAGGCAGAGCGGTTACAGAAGAGAAACCAGATAGAAGAAGTAATGACTGGCCAGAGTTAGGCCGAGGCTCCAGAGGACTGGTCAGAGTAAGGCCGAGGCTCCCGAGGAAGACAGAAGACAGAAGACAGAAGAAGGAAGAAAGAAGAGAGAAGAAAGAAGCTCTAATCTTTCTCTAAGCTAAGCTCTATCTTTCTTTAACTCTAAGCTAAGAAGCTCTAAGCTAAGCTCTATCTTTCTTTAACTCTAAGCTAAGAAGAAAAATCTTTCTTTCCCTCTCTAAGAAAAATCTTTCTTTCCCTCTCTAAGCTCTAAGAAAGTAGAAGTAAAAGTAGTAAAAGCTTAACTCTGCCTCCGAGAATTTTCCCGCGGCACCGTGGCTGGCCACAATAGGCAGCTTACAAAATGGTGGTCCGTCCGGGGCTCGGTAGGCAGAGAAGAAAAGCTAAGAAATAAGAGCAATGAAAAAGCATAGCCTCAGACTCAGTTGAGACCAGCAAAAAGAGTAGAAACAAGAGAGCAGAGCCTCTGACTCAGTTGAAGCCAGTTAAGAATTAAGCCGAAGCAGAGTAGCTGGCCAAAAGCTGAAGCAGAGTAGACAGCGAAAAGCCGAAGCAGAGTAGCCAGCGAAAAGCCGAAGCAGAGTAGCCGGCCAAAAGCCGCAGAGTAGCCGGCCAAAAGCCGACTTAGTTGAGGCCAGTTAAGAATTAAGCTGAAGCAGAGTAACCGGCGAAAAGCCGAGCCGGCCAAAAGCCATAAAAAAATGAAGAAGCCAGACTCAGTTGAGACCAGCAAAAAGAGTAGAAACAAGAGAGCATAGCCTCTGACTCAGTTGAAGCCAGTTAAGAATTAAGCTGAAGCAGAGTAGCCGGCCAAAAGCCGAAGCCGAGTAGCCAGCCAAAAGCCATAAAAAATATAGAGAAAAAGCCTTGAGCTTTAGTATAAAGAAAAAAGCCATGAGCTTAAAAGAAAATAGAGAATTAAATAGCATGGTAAAAACCATGCAGGAAAAAAAAAAAAGCCATTGAGCTTTGGCAAGAAAGCCATAAAGAAAAATAAAGAAGAGGAAAAAAAAAAAAAAAGTCAAAGCCGCTTATGCAATTGTGCTTAACTAGGTGCGTTAGCTGCTCCTCAGCATTAGGCTTCCTTAAAGCCACAGCACCTTCTCAAAAAGGGCTCAAATATCCACCCTTTCAAAAATAAAAGGTGAAAAGCTAGGTAGGGACAAGAAAATAAAAGAAAATAGAGAAAATAAAATAGAGAAAATAGAACAAAAGCACCTTTTTAAACTAAAGGGAAGGAATATGAAGGAGCCCTAATTAGGAAGGGCTGTTGTAGCTAGCTGGAAGCCATGGGTTCCACCTGATATGTATGTGACGCACCTGTAGGCACCCGCAAACCTGAAGGTATATAACCGGGTGAAAGCGGTCCGAGTTAGGAGAACGGAGAATTCAGTCAGCCGGGCAGTCACTCGGTCGGTCAGAAGAATCAGAGCGGCCAGAACGTAGGCAGAGCGGTTACAGAAGAGAAACCAGATAGAAGAAGTAATGACTGGCCAGAGTTAGGCCGAGGCTCCAGAGGACTGGTCAGAGTAAGGCCGAGGCTCCCGAGGAAGACAGAAGACAGAAGACAGAAGAAGGAAGAAAGAAGAGAGAAGAAAGAAGCTCTAATCTTTCTCTAAGCTAAGCTCTATCTTTCTTTAACTCTAAGCTAAGAAGAAAAATCTTTCTTTCCCTCTCTAAGAAAAATCTTTCTTTCCCTCTCTAAGCTCTAAGAAAGTAGAAGTAAAAGTAGTAAAAGCTTAACTCTGCCTCCGAGAATTTTCCCGCGGCACCGTGGCTGGCCACAATAGGCAGCTTACAAATCTTCCATAATTTCTCCTATTACTGATTTCTAGTTTCACATTATTATGGTCAGAAAAGATATTTGTTATTATTTCAGCTGGGCACAGTGGTGCACACCTATAATCCCAGCTATTACAGAGGCTGAGGCAGTTCCAACAACAAGAAGCTGATTCATTCTTTCAAGCCTCAATCCATTCCTGTCCTTAGTTTACAGTCTAATTCTTCTTTCAGGGACAATTCTAACATTCATCTGCATTTTAAAGTCATTCCTGGTTTCCCCAACTGAATTTTTCTTCTTTCTCTGTAGCCACAATACCGTATTTTTCCATCTTTTTGGAATTTTATTTTAGTCTGTGATATCAGAAATTATTTGTCTGCATCCCTTCTAAATGTGGGTTTCTGGAACCAAAAACTATGTCTGACTCTTTTTACAAGTATCCTCTAAGGCAGCAGGGTACAATCTGTACAGAAATCAGTCACCAGAATTTCCCAGGGAGAACCAAGAGCCTTTCTGTCATCACCCAGCAGTGGTGTAGCTGTTGTTATTGTCATTCTGAATACGGTTTCTCTGGAGTGTAGAGGACACCTACCAGTGACCACGTGAGGCCCTCCAGCAAGGAGTGGCATGTCCTCCTACCCCACGGAGCAGTCCTCAGACCCTGCACTTCTCCTGACACGTGCAAATACACTTCCGTCATTTTATCAACTGTTACCCTCTGGTTATTCTTATTATTTTAGCCAGTTCCCACAACAACGAGCAGATCATTCTTTCAGGCCTCATGTGGTTGGTAGATGAAGCAAAGCTAGATGTGGAAACCTGAGGGGGAAACGCTGGTCAAGTCAGTGCAGCTGACCTGCTTCATCAGGCGCCTCCCGGGCTCCAGGAACTCAAGTTTTTTCTCTTGCAATAGATAAGGCTTGAACCTGCTTGAACGATGCTCCAAAGGTTTCCTTCAAAGTACAACTTGTAGGATTTACAGAAGGCAAAGCAAATCCCAAAGATGTCCTTTAATTATTTTTCCTTTTTTTTACAAAAATAAAGAAAATTGGAGGGCAATTAACATTTGGTTCACAAGGCCCTGGGACCCATCGGGACGTGGGTGGACCTTGTGAAGGTCAGGGCTCTGCTCCTCCCCGCTCAAGGACGCCCCCTTCTCTCCCGTGCTGCTCTTTGCCGAGGCCCTGAAAGCACAGAGCCTGTCTTCAGGAGGATCAGAGTCCCGCGGAGGTGGTGGTCCTTGGCAACCCTCAGATACCTTGCAGCAGGATTCCTCTGTGTCTTCAGGAATGCTTGCACATTTCTTACGAGCAATTATGCCGACTCTGGAGTGATCCAAATCGCCTCTTGAAACAGCTGTGACAACCAAACCAAAAGCCATCACCTGAGAGTTTTGGCTACAGAGATAGTCACGGATTGCTACACAACTAAATGAAGTAAGTAACATAACTGAGAAGCTGTTTCTCAGTGGTTGTGTTTGGTAGAGTTTGCAAACCAGTCTCTTCTCTGAGTTCAGTGCTGTGATGTGGTAGGGTCTCATATGTGACAATGACTTGTTTAAAATATTTTCTAAGCTAGAGAGCAAATTTGTGTATGGATATATCAAGCTAATATTAAAAAGGCTAATAATGTTCTCTGATTTTTTTTTGTTTCTTTTATAATTCGAGAACTTTTGTCACAAATATGACAGAAAACAAATAGACATTAGTATTTGATGTGTCACCGAGAAGGCCATATGAGTCTCAACAACAGGTTTGTGTTAAACTGGGTGACATTAAATTGTAGTTAGAATACACCTTAATGCCTCCTCTAGAGTACAAACATCCCTGACTGCAGATGAGGCCAGGGTTTTATTACCTGATTTTCTTTCCTATGAGCTTGCTTCAGTGAGCTGTGACTGTTGACCAGGAACCTCGAACACAAACAGGGACCTGAGAGCCTGTTTTCCAATTCTCCCTGTTGGAATCACCGGACTGTCTCCTGACATTGTTTATTTCTTCTTTATTTCCTAACTTCACTCTTAGACCGTGCATTTTGTATCCTAATCCAACGGAATCTCTGCATGGTACACTTTCTCTCCCCTGCAGGACCTGGTGTGTACTGAATTTGTATATCCTCTCTCAAATAATATGCTGGAAAGCTGACCCATAGTATCCTGAAGCGTAGACCCCTACTCCAGTGCCAAGGAGGCCCTGTGACGGGGCGGACACAGGGAGAAGCCAGGTGAGGGGTGTGCTGTGAGGCCCGTGAGCTGGGCAATGCTGCAGGTGAAGGTGGCCAGCACACCACTAACGCCAGGCAAAGGCAGGCCCAGCTCTCCTACAGGCCCAGGGCCTAACCCTGCCACACCTTGATTTCTGATTTGTGGCCTTCAAAACTGTAAGATGTAAATTTCTGTCGTTTACGTCACCCAGTTTGTGGCGTTTTGTCATGGCTGCCTGGGCAGCCAACCCAGGCCCCTGTGGGGACTCACTCTTCCATTCAGACCTGTCCTCCTTGGTACCTAGCTTCAGCGTGCTCCGCCAGGGACACTGACCAGGACAACTGCAGTCGGAGCCCTCAGCTGACTTGCACCTGAGCCAGGCCTTGGGGAGCTCAGCAGGAGGGCGGAGGGAGAGGGCAGATGAGGCCGGAGGGTTATCACCCTTCTTTCCTCCCTGTGAACTTGCTTCAGTGAGCTGTGACAATGGACTGGAACCGCACACACAGACAGGGACCTGAGAGCCTGTTTTCCAGTTCTCCCAGGATGGCACATCTCTAGTGCTTTTCTGGGGCATCGGAGGGACATTACCTTGTCACTTACGAGGAACACCAGGGAATTCAGGCCTTGCTTCTCCCAGGGTCCATCTCTCCCGACACTGGCCCCTTCTCCCGTTTTCCCACAGCCTCCGACAACTGCCCTCTCCTTGGCTCAGGCAGCTGCTGCTCTCCTGGGACCAGCACCTCCTACTGCCCCGGCCATGGTGAGTCCCCCTCTCCGCCCCTATCTTTGCAGTCAGACCCTTCAGTTAATATTTCTTAATCCGTACTAAATTGAGGCAGGCTAGATCTGCTTCCTTTGGAGAGCCTTCCTCTCACGACGCCTCTGCATGGGAAACATGATTAAAGCATGCTCACCATTTGGCCTCTCTTCAGTTTTCTCTCCTGGAATCATCTCCCTTCTAGAGCCATCTGTCGAACTTGGCAACTCCTGCTTAAAAAGGAGGTTCCAGGCGCGCGTCCAGTGAGGGCCGTTCTGGGAGGGGGTCTGAATGAATTTAGAGGTGAAGAAGGCTCCCAGGAGCCCTGGAGAGGAGGTGCTGCCCAGCAGCTAAGGCCACAGACGCAGTGGGAACGGCGGCCACACCTCTGACTGTCAGGTGGGCAATCCCTCCGAGGAAGCAGAGACTACAGGAGCAGAGGTGGTGTCCGGTGTGGACCAATTAACCGGGGACAAGAGGAAGTGGGCCACTGACTCCTGCCGGGCAGGGGGAGCTAGGTCCTTGGTTTGTGTCTCTGTCCCGTGCAATGAGCCGTCCTTCTGCCCTAAGTCCTAAGGGAAAACGGAAGCCACCATCGCACTCTGTGTCTTTCCCTTTAGGAAACTCCCTTTATACCCCTCCTTCATATGCAGAATCAACCTCTTCTCTCATTCTTCCAAAACACGAGGCATGTCACTTTTGTCACTTAACAGCACTGTCATCATCCCACGTGTGAGAGTTGGCACAAGTCCATTCCAAGACTGGTGCCTCGAGCAGCCGTTGGGACAGAGCGGAAGCGGGGTCCACCGAGGCCCGCGCGTGCCCCTCCCAGCCGAGCCCGGGCCTCGCCCACTCACGTTTCTCCAGAACGCTCTGGGAGTCATCCTATTCATCTCTCTTTCTCCAGTCTCGTGCTATCTGCTTCTTGCCAGAAGGCTCTCCCTTCTGCATGTCCCCCTGGTCCTCTCCTTCCCCTCTTCCAAGACGTTTGTCCCCCCAGGTTCGAGTGTTGGGGACTTAATTCCTCACGCAGCACTTTTGTGAGGCGCGCCCTTCAGGAGCTGGCGGGGTCACGGCGTGGGTGAGTGACTCGGAGCCTGGAGCTGCTGTGGGTGTGGGCCGGGCCTGCAGGTGCCCCGACTGGCTTGCCCTTCCACCTCCTGCCATGGGATGAGGCAGCGAGAGGCCCCAGCAGGCGTCGGTGCTTGCTCTCGGGTTTCCCAGCCTCCAAACCCCGAGCTGAACACACCTCTGTGTGTACAAAGGCCTGGTCTGTGACACGCTGCCATCGCAGCAGCAAAGCAACTAAGACGACATTACTGAAGTGTTTTTTTCTCAATAAGGCCCGTCCAGTGCTCAGGAGTGGGTGAGGAGGTGCGAGGAGCCTGCTGGTCTTGCAGCCACAGCCCCTCGCCTGCAGGTCCCGTGTAGAGCCCGTCGCCCCTCCAGGGCTGCAAGGCTGCGTTTTCATCTCGGTGACCAACATGCTTGACAAGAACCGCGTGGAGGAGGAAAAGCTTATCTGGGCTCATGGTTCTCTAGCTCAGTCCTCGGCTGGCTGACTCCAGTCCTGGGCCCCAGGTGGGGCAGAACGTCACGGAGGGACAGAGGAAAGCTCATGGCCGCCAGGAAGCGGAGAGAGTGAGGAGAGGGGACGAGACACAGTGCCCAAAGGCATGTCCCCAAGTGTCCCCATCCTTCAGCAATGCCCCATGCTGTGGTTTAGATACTAGGTGTCCCTCAAAGGCTCACGTGTGATGGAGTGTTGTCGCCGCCTGAAGCGATGGCCGCTTGGAGCAGCAAAGCCGCGGGAATAAGTTCGGAGGCAGACTGGAAACAAACAGGATCTTTATTCTGTCGGCTTCTCTCTCTGGCTCTAACAACTCTCACACGTACCACACACCAGCAAACACCCAACAACCAAAATGGCCCCGACCCCCCCCTCGCGCTCCGCCCAAGTCTCTCGAGATCCCGGGCCAAGTCTCGTGAGACTACGGAAGGCGGCAATGTCCAAAACTCCATGGCCCGAAGTCAACCGCAATCATAGCCATCTCCCCAAACAGGGCTCCTGCAGAGTGCAAGAAGTTTAGAGAAGAAATGACCAGGTTATGGGAGCCTTAGCCCAACCAGGGACTCAATCGCCCGATGGGATTGTGGTGTGGCTGGAGGAGGTGCCCACTGGGGCACGCCTTGGGGGCTATGCTCAGTGTCTGGCGAGTGGAGTCTTCCTCTGCTGCCTAATCATCACGGAGCTGCTGCCCTGCGCCACACTCTTCCACCATGACATTCTGCCTCACCCGAGCCCCAAGGAATGGAGCCCGCTGCCTCTGCATTGTGACCTCTGAAACTGAGAGCCCCCAGATAAACCTTTGTCCTCTAAAATTGTTCCTTTCAGGTCTTTTAGTCACAGCAGCGAAAAAGCTGTCTAAACCAGCCCATCTGCCTGTAGTTAGTATCAAGTTAACATATCCCTCAAATGGATTCATTCACTGATCAGGTTGCAACTCTCATAGTCTAATTATTCTACCTTCTGCATTAACACACGAATGTGTGTGTGTGTGTGGGGGGGGGGCTTATAGTCAAACCACAGCGGGGAAGCAGCCCTGTGGCTAGGCAGGGATGGACCTCTGAAGGAAGCCAGGGCTGGCCTGTCCTCTGACAGTGGTCACATCTCTGAACCGTAGTGAAGTTTTCCTTTTTCTCTTATTGCCATTCCCTTAAGTTATCAATAACATTTTAGTAAGGTCTAATCAGTGGTGCAAAGTGGTCTTGGATGGATTGGGACAAAATAAGAGAAAGGCAGCTCCGTGAGAGGGACGGACTGACAGGTGTGGGGCCTCGTGGTGCCTTCCTGGCTGGCCCTCATGGTAAGCAGCAGCTCTGCCAAGGGAGGGAGCGGTGGTCCCAGAGGGACTTCAGACGCCAAAGCAGTGCCTGGGCATGTGTGCTGGGGCAGGCGGAGCGTGGTGAGGAGGTGGGTGACCAGAACCAGGTGGGGCTCTGGCTCTGCTGATTTTGCAGATCCGGTTCACAGACATCTACCTGGGTCCTCAGGTCACGTGATTTCACCTGTTCTCACGACTGGTGAACCCAGGCTGGTGACAGATGTAATATAATTATATACCATACATTACGTATCTATCATCTCTCATCTGTCATCTATCATGTACCATGCATTTAACATCTATCTATCTACCTACCTACCTACATATCTACAAATCAGTGGAACAAAATCTTGTATTGTTCCCTTTTTGAGGCATACTCATTTTAAATGAATTATGTAATTTGGAAGGAGAAGCAGCTGAGCAATTTTATCTCCTTGATTACAGAACTTATACTTTGGGGTGAGCTAAGCATTATTTTTATTTCCCCTATTTATTTACTTCGCCCTTCCTAGACTGTGACACTTTAGAATTCGAAAACCGTATCTTAATCCTGGATTTAAACTGACACTGAGTACGGTATTTTATCATGGTAGACCTTCAGCATTTGAATTCAACTGAAATTAGTAGACACTCTAAAAACATTGTGAAGGCAAAAAGTTTTCTGAGTTCAGTTGAAGAGCCAGTTAAGTGCATGTACCAATTATCATCTTACAAAATTAATTCAAACAATAATGGGTGGGTATTTAACATTTATGAGGGAAAGACTTAACCTGCTTTCAAAGTATGATTGTGAGCAAATTATTCATAGGATAAATGGGAGAAAAAATAATTCTGTTTTAACAAGTAATATTATCGTGTGTTACGATGTGACTTCCCTATAAATTGAAAATAAAATATTCACCAATCCTGAATATAGAAGTGATTTCTTGATAATGGTTCAAAGTGAGTTGCACTAAGACTCTCTAATTAAAATAAAGTATTACTAAAAGCACGATGAACAATAGACTGCGTCTTTGGAGGAGCAGCTGAGTGGAGGAAACCTGTCCGTGAGACCTGATCAGTCTCTGTGTGAAGATGTTGGATGTTGTGAAAAGGACGTTGAAAGCCAAGGAACTCTTGCCATGCAGGGCATCTAGAGAAAAAGGAGGAGACAGAACAGAGAATTCAAAAGTCAAAGCATACCAGCCCTTCAGAAATACGAGCGGAAGCGTGGCCGGTGCTACTGGGGGAAGAGAAGGCGGGGGAGGGAAGAGCTGGCTCTCCCAGTGCTGGCTGAGACTGTAGACGTGACAGTTCTCACACTGTCCCTCCCTGAGCCAGTTGAGGCCTTTATGCTACCAAGGAGGGAGGGAGAGGAAAAAATGTAACTGTGTGCATGAGTAAGTATGTGTGTGTGTGTGTGTGTGTGTGTGTACGAGAGAGAGAGAGAGAGAGAGAGAGAGAGAGAGAGAGAGAGAGGCTCTTTATTTGAGAATTAGAAAAGAAACGTGGCCCACATTTGCTTCTTGGGCATGCAGCCTGCACAGGGACCCAGGACGCTGGTCTCTCCAGGGACAGCAACACCTGGGTCTGTGCCCTCCAGCACTGCACTGAACTCCCTAGCAGGTTTGTGTTTGAACTTGCATTTTGTGGAGAAGCTCTGCAGGACCTCAGCAAGAGTCAGTGGAGGAGAAGTGCGGGCGGCAGGGTATGGGCTGGGCCGTGGCCTCCACTTCTCCTGTGCACCCCAGGGCCAGGCCCCTGCAGTTCCTGGAGCTGGGCAGGGGGTCAGGGTGGGCCTGGGCCTGACAGCAGGAGCAGCAGCAGTGTCCTAGCTGTCAGCTCAGGAGCGAGAGGAGGGGCTCCCCAGGGGAGCACAGGACCCCCCCCCACCATAGGACCCCGTCTTGCAATCAACCCCTGTGGTATCTGCACCATGCTAACTGTGGCCCAAGGACCAGGACGGGACCAGCCAGAGCTCAGGGTGAACTGTGCACATTGAGAGGTGCCCGTGAATGCAGGGGAGTCCTGCCCACCAGATTCTCCATAAAAGCCACAGCAAAATTTGAAAAAAAAAAAAATCTTTTTTCAGAATTCTAGAGACCAACTGAAGGCTTGCAGAAATTGGGGGATTTGTGCAATAGAATGGCTGAATTTTGATAGTAATAGTTAGCTTTGAGGCGCTGTAACCTTCCATATTCTTCCCACTTCCCCACCCCCATTTCCTGGGTAGCCATAAAAAAAAGTAGCCCCATTTTTAATGAAAACCAGTGATCTGGCAGCCACCAGAGGGACAGAGTGGCCTCAATGCCAGAAAGTGCTCATTATTTCTATCTATTTCTAACTGGTGTTTCCTTAGAGAAGGATTCACTTATAGGACTGTCTGCATTTGACCTGACCTGGAGCCCTTGTATACGTGTGTGTGTGTGTGTGTGTGTGTGTGTGTGTGTGTGTGTGTGTATGTTTGTGTGTGTGAATATATGTGTGTGTATGTGTGAGGGTGTGAGTATATATGTGTGTGTGACTGTATGTGAGTGCGTTTGGGAGTGTGAATGTGTGTGTGTGTGAGTGTTTCTGTGAGTGAGTGTATGTGGTGGTGACAGAAGGGTTCTCTAGAGGCAAATGTCAGAAAAACAAAACAAACTAGCAAAGGCATTTGATAATTTCAGGCAATTTTATAAAACAATAGATGAACCAAAAGGATTAATAGCAGAAGTTGAGAAGTGAGTTGTCTGTGGGTTTTGATGTGATGTGAGATGTTCTGGGAATTTAGAGGGCCATGTGCACACACAGGACTGTGCTCCTGGATCGGACCAAGTGCAGGCAGTCCTGAGACGCTCCCAACCTCCCAGGGTGACAGGTCCTGACATTCTGAACAAGCAGGAAGCAAAGGCATGCGCTCCCAGGCAAAGCACTGCTGACTCGCCCAGGCCCACCGGGGCCCCTGAAAACACTAGGCGACTTCCTGGCTGCAAGCACTTCAGGACATCTCTGTCCAATCCATCAACTGACCCTAACCTGAGCAGAGACTTGTGATGACAAAGAGTGCAAATTATGAAATTATTTTAGAGAATTCACAGAACTAGAAAAAACTAACTCCAAAAAACATCAAAAACAAATGTGCTGGAGTGGTGGGAGAATTTGGTATTTGTATTCACTACATTGTTATTTAAAAAGTCCAGCTGTCAGCAAACAGAAATTATGTAGAGGACATGATTTTGTATACAAGAAATCTTAAGGAATCCATAAAATATTACTTGAGCCAATAAATGAATTCAAGAAATGGTCATTATACACAAATCTGGTGTGTTTGTATATACTAGCCATATAGAATACACAAATGAAGTTAAGAAAATGTTTCCATTTGCAATAGAATAAAAAGTAATTAGCCAGGTGCAGTTGTGCATGCTTGTAATCCCAGTGGCTCCGAGGCTGAAGCAGGAGGATTGTGAGTTCAAAGCCAATCTCAGCAAGTGAAGCACTAAGCAAGTAGGTAAGATTTAGTCTCTAAATAAAATACAAAATAGGGCTACAGATGTGGCTCAGTGGTTGAGTGTCCCTGAGTTCAATGCCTGGTACCCACCCTAACCCCCCCCAAAACAAAACAAAACAAAACTCTGGGTATAAACTCAAAAAATGTGCAAAATTTTTCACTGAAAGGTAAAAAATGTCAGTGAGGGCTGGCGTTGTGGTTCAGTGGCAGAGAGCTTGCCTCACATGTATGAAGCAGTGGGTTTGATCGTCAGCACCACATAAAAATAAATAAAATAAAGGTTATTGTGTCCATCTACAACTAACAAAAAAGTTTAAAAAAAAAGTATGCCATTGGAAGAAATCAAGAAGACATAAGACAATGGTAGCTGGCGTTCATGGATTCAAAGATCTGATATGGTTAGATAACGGCATACTACAAATAGACACACGGATTCTACACACACACTGTCAAAATCCCAGCTTCCTTCTTTAAAAAAATAAATTGGAAAGCTATTCCTAAAAGTCATACAAAAGCTCATAGGATTAAGAATAGCTTAAACAGACTTGAAAATTAAAAAACAAAGCTGCAAAATTCACACGTTGGGTTTTGGAACCCACTACACAGATGTCAACCCCACACTGTGTGGTTCTGCATGACAACAGACATACTGACTATGGGACAGAACCAAGAGTCCAAAAATCCACCAATATATTTTTGTTACCTGCTGTTTGATGTAAGTTTGAAGACCAATGAGTGGGGAGAAGAACTGTCTCTTCAAACAGTGGCACTGGGGCAACTGGATATTCAACTGAAAAAGAACAAGGTTTGACCCTCGCCTCTTCCCTTACACAAGAGTTGACTCAGCACACAATACCTAAGCTTCAAAATGCTTAGAACCAGGAGTACGTTTTCATGAACTTGATGAGGCTATCGCTCTCTCTTCTTAGACATGACTCTGAAGCATGAGCAATTAAAGAAAACTAGATAAATTATATTTTACCAAAATTAAAAATATTTGTGCTTTAAAGACACTTCCAAGAAATTAAAAAGACAATACCGAGAATGCAGAGATAGGAGAAAATATTTCGAAATCATAGTTTATAATTGGCCTAATATCCAGGATATATATATATATATATATATATATATATATATGTATAAAACCATATATATGTATAAAAAATATATATATATGTATAAAACCTCTAACAACTTAGTGAGAAAAATACCTATAACCTATTTTTAAAATGGGCAAAGAAACAGAAAAGACATTTCACCCAAAGATGCATGAATGGCCAATATACTTGTGAAGATATTGACAATCATTAGTCATTAGGGAAATGAAATCAAAACCACAGCATGGTATCACTTTCCATCTGTAAGGATAGCTATCATAATCATCATCTGTAAAAGGTAGAAATTAGTAAGTGTTACATGTGGGTGAATTGATCCCTCCTGTGTGGCCCAGGGAATGACAAAAGTCACGGCCTTTTTGGAAAACAGTCTGGCAGCTTCTCAAAAGCTAAACCTGGGTTTACTGTAGGACCTGGTAATGCTGCTCCTAGGCACGAACCCAAAATAAATGGAAAAGCATGATACTCAGGCCAGTGTCGTTCACGGCAACCAACAATGGAAGGCATTCAGGTAGCCCTCACCTGATCAAGGGACAAAGCATATGGTTTGTCCAAACAATGACGTGCTTTTTGGCCATAAAAGAAATAAAAAAACGGATACATATCAGACGTGGATGAGCCTTGGAAACACTACACTACGTGAATGTAGCCAGAAAAAACACAGCTTCGCATTTTATGATCCCACTCAAATGCAGGGTCGAGAAAAGGCAAGTCCAGAGACACAAAGTACACTAGTGGTCACCAGGGACTAGAGGACAACGGCCAGAATCGGGGAGAGCTGAAAGGCATGGTGGAAACACTCAGGAATGAAGTCACGGGACAGTCACTAAACCTTATAAATACACTAAAAACCTCTGAATGAGCCCGGCGGGATGGCGCACACCTGTAATCCCAGCACTTGGGAGGCTGAGGCAGGAGGATTGCAAGTTCAAACTCAGCCTCAGCAATGGCGAGGCACTTAGCAACTCAGTGAGACCCTGTCTCTAATAAAATACAAAAAAGGGCTGGGGATGTGGCTCAGTGGTTGAGTGCTCCTGAGTTCAATCCCCAGTACCAAAAGCAAAAACAAAAACAAACCCGCTGAATGATGTGCTTTAAGAGGTAAACTCTGTGATTTATGAATTTCAGCTCAATTAAAAAGTGTGTGCACAGACATTTAAGTAAAGCATATCAGCAAGTTATTAAAGAGTGTCAAGTCTCAGCTTCATCATGGGCTGCAGTACTGAAGGCTGCCCCAGAAGCCTTGGAAATAGAAGTTCACTTTAAAGATCGTGCACATGAGGAGTGAGAACACTTTTCATCCGAGGATTCAAATGGACCAATTATTAACGAGGGACACGATTACTAAAGTTAATTTTTCTTCAAAATTGAAGGCACAGCAGTAGAATGCACAAAAATATTTTAAATTACAGGGGATTCATGAACACATAAGCTGCAATGACATGAAGTCACCAGTTGCTGGTGAACATTGAGGAAATATTAAAATACCATTGCATAAAGTGACATTCAAAATTAAACTCAGACTTATTGGTAACAGATCTCGGTGAGGAGTCACCATTTAAGAAGACTGTGCTGTGTGGGGCTTCAGCTCTAGCTGTCCTAAAATTTATATTTTCAAAAAATTTGTTGGAGCTTCATCCCAATGTCATGGCCTAAGAAATATTCCTGACGGCCCCAGCAACAGCTGCATCTGCAGAAAGATCCGCCTCAAAATTTGAAGTTTTAGTGACTATTTGTAATTTTGTGTTTGCTGAAAGCTACAGCTGCTGCTTCCCCTCCACACACTCTCAGCAGGTGACCCCGCTGCGCTGTGTAGGAGGTTCCCTAATTTCTGCTTGGGTGACTTAATTAAAAAAAAAAAATCAATGAAACCAGAGCTAGGGATCCAGGGATCTTTATGGAAAGCAGTTCTATATGGCACATGGCACATTTCATCCGTTTCAACTACCTGTTAGATAACCAATGACAGCAACACAAGCAGCGATTGGCCAGAGTTTCCATGACATCATCAAAAGTATCAATGTTGATGATCTAAGAAAAATGCTTACAGGAAAGTGAGCCAGAAAAGCCTTGCGATCAATTAAGGCATACATTAATGAAGTCTTTCTCTGTTACCTAAAACCATGACATCAAAAATATTATCCTTTTGCAATTGGTTTTCTTATATCACTACTAGTGTACTACATTTTATAAGTGATAAGAATTTTTAAAAGAAAGATCTTTTTATTTTAGCTTGTTTAATTGCATTTTTTTTTTCCTGCTTTTAAGAAATGGTGCCCCTGATTATCATTTGACACGGTGTTCTGCAAAGTACAGAGCTGACCGTGGGCATAAAGTCTATTCTTGAGAATTTAGCCTTAAAATGGTCAGGTACCCATTTGATATTTTTAAAAATCATATTTTTAAAGAAATAAAACACCATTAATGTACAGACAGGTGCCACCTTTGTAGATGGGCCCAATGTGGCATTAGGAGAACAGACATTCTTCGCCAGGCTCTGGGCCCTGCACGTGCCGTGAGCAGGAGTGGGCATGGGTGCTGGGCAGCAGGAGCAGCTGGGGCCCTGTGTTTTGCAACCAGTGCGGTACCACCATGCTGCGTGAAGGACAGGCTTGGAAACACGTGGGCACTGCTGGCAGGTAGCAGGCAGTGGGGAGTCACCAAGGCCACCGTCACTGGAGTGTGCCGAGCAGTCCTTCACCGGGGACATTTAATCATGCTGAAAGGACCGCTCAAGTTCCAGCTGGGAAAACCTGTTTCTCTCCCTGCCAGTGTGAAGCAGGTGCGCTGGGCGCTGGTCACCAGCCCGTCTGACCCAGCGGGGGCAGCCCTCGCTCGCGCGTCCCGTGCAGCACGATTTACATGCAGGTAAAAAGGGACAGCAGAAACCTACCCTGCGCTGGTCTCCCCGACTCAGGAAAGCGGCCCTCACCTCCACGTTCTCTCTGTGCCCACAGCCGAGTGAGCCCAGAGGGCAGACCCCCTGGGTTTGACACCCCATGGTGACGCGACCCTCTGGACTAATGCATCGAGTGGCATCTTGGTTCTGGAGTGCACAGGACATGGCGCCCGGGTGCCGTGCTCAGGTCCTCCTGAGCTCAGGGAGCCACAGCACTCCCAGCACACTCTGCTTTATTCTTGGGAACAAAAGGTGAGAGCTGGGTGGGTCCAAGGCCCCTCGCAGAGCTGTCCTGCAGCCAGCACTCCCCTGTTCCCTCGGCCACCCCACGGCCCCGCCTGGGAGGATCCGTACCCTGAAAAATCCTGACACTGACTCCCTCTACTTCATGTGCTGTGAGGAGTCGACTGAGCCAACTTTGATAGCACCAATCACAGCACTTGGGAATTTGGGGGTAAATCAGTTTTAAAAAATCATATTTTCCTCATAGCCAATAGGATCGTCGCTGTTTCTGAAGCCTGTGTAAGATGTGAGTACAGAGCAAGGCCTTGAGATGTCATTCCACGTAATATATTATGTCTGCAGAGCACAAAAATACTTTCCATTAACCTGTGACCTAAGGCCAGGAGGCACACGTTAGTGTCGTCTGGTGCACTAACTATTTGTGCAGTCAGCTACGCCATCTCTCTCTTCAAAGACGTTATTTATCACCCTGCTTTTGCTATCTCAATTGACAAAGCCAACATACCTTCACACCATTATCCATAAAACTAAAATGAGCTGGAACAGCAGCAAGGACCTACAAAACTCTCTGGTGCTACCAGGGTGGCTCAGATCTACAATATGGCATTTCCTTCTTGTAAATGTTTCCTGCCTAATTATACCTATTGTTCCAATGTTTAAACAGATAAGAAAAAAAAATTAGAAAGGCAAGCATGAAAAATCAAAAATTCTTTTCCCTCAAAGTGGGAAATTACTCTGGGTTGTTAAATTTGCTATGAATTTGCAATTTATTTTCATTTTGAAGGCATCTTCCTCTCCTCTTCTCTCCAATAAGATATATCTTCTGTAGGGTGTTTTGTTTTTTTTTTTCCCAATAAATTCAATGCACTTGAAAAAAAAATACCCAGATGGTTCAGTTTCTTTGGAGAAGTATATATATCCAAGATAACATGCACAGCTGCCGGAAAATGTATTTCTCCATTGTGGCTACCACCTGATGCTCATCACATAAAATTGGAACAAAAAATAGAGAGGCAAAGACTAAAACATGAAGTAGTTTACATAAAAACCAAGATTCTCACTGTGTTCTCCTAACAAGAAGTAGATTCATCCAGCTCTTAGATTGAAGCCCGTCATTAGTGACAAATCTATGTGACAGATAAGGTGTCACTTACCCTCGAGTCCAGTGCACCAAAGAGAGCAGATGTGGGTCACATCCAAAGAGGGGCTGTTTGGAGCTCGACTCACTGGCCTTGAATGGCACTGAGTGCCGCCCCAACAGTGCTAGTAGAAGATCCCAGAAAAATCAATGCTTGTCAAAATCATCTGCATTAAGCTTCTGGCTCAGAATCACCAGGCTTCATAATTTAAAGGTCTTAATTTTTTGTCAGCCAACAATGTTAGTGAGAATCTACTGTGTACTTTAGATTGAATTTAAAAATGAAAGGAGGGAAAAATACAGTATTTGTAACCTGGAATTTCCCATATCTGCTCTGACATTTTCTGTGTCTCACTAGGGAATTTCCTTTCACTATCTCTGAATTCTCCTCTCCTCACTCATGTCTGAACTTTGTGCTTATTGGAATAACGCATCAAGCCTTCTAAAGAAGCATCTGAGGCCAGAAGTGATCTTTATTTTCTGAACCAATATTTTCTGACTGCCTATGTATCTATCTACCTGTTTCTCCATCCATCCACCTATCCATTTATCTCTTTCTCTTTTTTGGTCTATCTTTAACCTATGGTTTATTGCAACCAGCCAGGTAGAGATTTCTTGGCTGATTCTTTGTAGCAGGCATCGACAGAACCCACCTGTATGCTGAGCAGCATCCTCAGAACATTTAATGCTCAGCACACCACCAGGTCAGGAGTGTCCTCACCAGTCCACACTTAACCTATGAGAAACTTCATGCACAGAGACATACAGTAACTCTCTCAGTCACTTAGTTGGTATGTGGTAGAAGGGGAAGTTACACCTTCACCATTGTTAAGAATCCAAGCTCTTAGTCATTTTTCTGTGTTTTATAACATTTTGTTTTGTTTTGTTTTGTTTTGTTTCTTACAACAACCATATAAAGAAAGAAACACAACCTTTATTTAACAGGTGGGAAAAGGGCTGTACCTGCTGTCAAATGACCCTGCCCAAGTTCCATAAGTGTTGAGGGGAGATGTGAGACTCATAGTTCAGAGACAAATGACTCGGTTACTCATAGCAATGGCAACAGCCGGAATATCAGCTGTCCTGTGCCAGTTCCTCAAGACATAATATTAAGAGGGCGAGACAGGGGCCTAGCCCTGCAGCAGGGGACTGGAAGCTCAGGGAACCCTAGGCTTCTGCAATGAGAGGTGAGCATGCCTGCCCTTTGCTCTGGGGGGAAGACACTGTCTTTTCTTCTATATTGAACTTATGTCTTGATTGACAGGAAAAAATTCCACGCTTGCACACACATACACACACATATATATGGTGCACAACCTGATATTTTGATGTATGGGTATATTTTGGAATGACCAAATAAAACTATATAACACTCATATTACTTCACATTCTTAGCAATTTTAAAGTGTACAATGTATTTTTATTAATTATAATAACCAAGCTATACGATAGATCTCTTGAAATCACTCATCCTGCCCGACTGGCATTTAGGGTTCTTTGACCAGGTCCCTCAAGTGCTGGCATCTAGTAACCAGCACTTTAGTCTCTGTTTCTATTAGTTATGGGTTCAACTTCTTTAGATTCCACATGGAAGTGAGATCATGCAGATTCTGTCCTTCTGTGGCTGGTTTATTTTGCTTAAATTAATGTCCTCATACAGCCCAGTTGTTAGAAATGATAGGATTTCTTTAATTTTTCTTCTTCTTCTTAAGGTTGAATAGTATTCCATCGTGTGTGTGAATAACACACATTTATTTTTAGTCTTCATTTTGTTAATGTGGTATATAACATTTAAAGATTTACACATATTAAATAATACTTGTATTTCTGAGATAAATCTCACTTGAACCTGGCGAATCATTCTTTGGATGTGCTGTTTAATTAAGGTTTGTTATTATTTGGTTGACTTTTCTGCAGCTATGTTCATCAGGCATATTAGCAATATGTGTGTGTGTGTGTGTGTGTGTGTGTGTGTGTGTGTGTGTGTGTTTAGTGTCCTGATCTGGCTTTAGTATAAAGCTAAATCTGCTCTTGTAAAATGCGTTTGGAAGTAAACCCTCTTCTTCAGTTTTTTGGAAGAGTTTGAGAAGGATTGGTATTAATTCTTTAAATGTCTGGTAGAATTCAACAGTGAAGCCATCTGCTCCTGGGCATTTTTTGATGGGAGAATTTTTATTACTGATTCAGTTTTCTAGTGCATTATTGGTAGGCTCACATTTTTTATATCTTCATGATTCAGTCTGGATAGATTGTACATTTCTAGGAGTTCACCCACTTGTTCTAGGTTATCTAATTTGCTGAGAATAATTGCTCACAGCAGTCTCCTGTGAATCTCTGTATTTCCATGCTATCGCTTGGAGTATCTGTCTTTCACAGCTGTTTAGTCTACAAACCTCCTTGAGAATCATGCCCAGACCACAGAAGACAGTGTCTTTGCTCAAGACACAGACATGTGAGAGAACTATTGAGAATTTATGATGAAAATCATGCTTCTAGTAAGAAAATACACTCAAATTTGAACCAGTGGTATCTAATTCCTATATTTTTCCTTGGCCACAGATTTTCTCTAGTGGTTTAGGCCACTGGTCCCTCTTTTCCAGGGTTTAGCTCTCTATATAAGAACATAGAATTCAATACATATTATAACTGATCTAATTATGTATAGTCATAAATATTGAATGAGTAAATCAAATTTATTTGTGTATAAATGATGTTGTTACAGTTCATGTGCCTTCACTTATCTCTAATACTCGAAAAATTATAACACAACAACTTTTTCACTTTTAAAATTGGGCTATTTTCAGTCAAATGCAGAATTCTTCTCTTCACACACTTCTCTCCTTCCTTGAAGTTCTAAGTTTCCAGGGGGCTTAAGAAAGAAAGATATCTTCCTTACTTCTGGGAGGGATGCTCTGGTCCTCCTTGATTTTCTCTATGGGTGGCTCATCTCAACTGTCCTCACAGACATGCTGAGCTGACGGCCCTGGTGTCTTGCCACCCCTCCCTGGCTCTATGTCTCATACTCTGGAATCTACTGGTGCCCTGGCTTTCCCTGATGTGCAGCCTATTTGGGCTCATGAAATCTGCCAGTCCCCAGCCCCTTCTCGTAGCTCAGGGGCCAGGTTAGACCTAAGACTCTTCTACAGGAGTCATGGCCTTCCTTCATGCGTGCTGGCCACCGTAGGAATCCCTGCTGTGCCCATATTTATCATCGGTATCCTTGGACTTTCATCAGTGCATTCACAACACTTTCTCTGCAATCTGCCTTGTGGTTAGGCACTGGGAAGGTGAGGAACTGCACCTCAGGCAGTGGTGAGACTTGAGGCTCGTTTCCCCTCTTCCTTTCCTGTTGAATCTCTTGCATCTTTTGATGGGAAGGAAGATGGCTATTACTGCACCATGTATTTGATCCTTACTCTGCAACTCCTAATATCAATGCTCTGCAGTTTTTCAAGAATTTTCTTCTTGAAACCCCCACATTCTTTTTCAATATCAACAAAATTTGATTCTTCCAACTACAAACTTTGTTTTGAAGATTATGCATATCTCCTTCACGTATCTAATTATTTGCTCTAGATTTATTAAAACTGTTTTTAGCATTTTGACTAGATTGTCTTTGTTTGACATCAAAGCTGCTCCTCTTCTGAGTCAGCACTTTCACAAAATGGTCAGTGATGCTGTAGGAATAGGGCACCGAGCATGGGTAAGGAGAACAAAGGGTGAGAATCAGGACTGACCACTAACATGAGGCAGTATTCCAAGATGTAAATCAAAGATGGTAGGGTAAATACAGACTTTCGAAGGAGGCATAAAGTAACAAAATTGTCAACTGTTCTCCAATCCAGAAAATTACTCCTCTGAAAAAATAAAAATAGAGCTTTGCTTTTCATCCACTCTGAAATTTTTTGCTCCAGAGGATTTCTACTTAAATCAATAGGCAGATGCAACGCATTACAGTTGAAGGGCAGAAACTATACGGTCACCTCAATAGATGCAGGAAAAGAATCCGGTATAATTCAAACTCCTCATGACAAAAACAGAACCAGTTAGATATAGTGGGAAACACCTCAACATAATAAAGGCCACATGTGATAATCCACAGCTAGCAAGATGCTGGATGAGGAAAAGGCAAAAGCTTTCTCTCCAAGATCTGAAATGAGACAAGCATTCCCAAGGTTACCATCTTTATTTAGCACAGTACTGGAATTCCTAGCCAGAGCAATCAGAAAATAGAAGAAAATAAAGGGAATTGGAATTGGAAAAGAGGAAGTCAATTTGTCACTGTTCGCAGGTAACATGACCTTCAATTTAGAAAACTGAAACAAACTCCATTAACAAAACCCTTGAAACTAATAAAAAAAAAAATTGGCAAATTTCTGGGATTTGAAGTCAACATTAAAAATCGCTTTGTTTTGTACCAATCGAAAATTATCTGAAGAAGAAATCAAGAAAACAATTTCATACACAATAGCTATTAAAACAAGATATCTAGAAATAAATTTATCCTGATGGTAAGAATTCTATAGTGAAAACTGTGAAACATGGTAAAATAAATGGAAGAAAACACACAAAAATAAAAAGATGTCCTCTGTTCATGTAGTGTCCATAGAGTTAGTGATCTACAGATTCCATGCAATCCCTATCAAATTGCCAAAGACATTCTTTATAGAACAAGAAAAAAAGAAACCATTAAAATTTGTACAGAATTGCAAATTAGAAAACAAGAACCCAAAAAGCAAAACACAAAACTCTGAATAGCCACAGTCCTATGACTTCAAAACACACTACAAAGCTGTAGTAATCAAAGCAGCATGGTATGACATGGAAACAGACACTAGACTGGCATTTCAGAATAGAGGGCCTACCAGTCAACCCACACATCTGTAGATAACTGTCTTCCAACAAAAGTGCTAAGAACTTTCTTTGGAGAAAGGAGTCTTCTCAATAAACGGTGCTGAGAAAATCAGATGTCCACCTTCAGAAGAAAGAAACCAGACTTCTTTCTCTCTGCCAGTTACAAAAATCAACTTGAAATGGATTGAAAACTAATGTCTTACATGTAAGACTCAAAAAAGTGAAGCTATTAGAAAAAAAAGCATGTGAGAAATGCTGCAAGAATATTTTTGGAGAAGACCCTAAAAACACAGGAAACAAAGCAACTATAAGCAAATGGCATTATATCAAACTAAAATATTTCTGATCAACAAGAAAATGACCAACAGAGTGAAGAGACAACATATCGAACAGGACAGCTATGTTTCAGACAGGGAAGAACAGCCAGAATAAACAAGTTACTCAAAAATCTCAGTGGCAAAAAATCACTACCAGCAAGAAAAACCAAATAGCCCAATTAAAATCTGGCAATATACTTAAACTTTTCTCATAAAAGGATATACAAATGGTCAACAGGTATATAAAAAAAAATGCTCATCATCACTAATCGGGGAAATACAAATTGAAACCACAACAAAATATCACATCACTTCAGTGAGAATGGCTATTAACAAAAGGGTAAAAGATAAGAAATGCCGGCAAGAATGTGGGGGAAGCGGGACCCCTTGCATACTATTCGTGGGAGTGTAAATTAGTATGACTGTTGTAAAAACAGTGTGGGGTTACTCACAAAATTTAAAATAGAACAGCCCTGCTACTGGGCAATTATCCCACTGAAATGAAATTGATATGTCAAAGAGGCACCTGAACTTCCATGTTCGTTGCACACTGCCAAGGAAAAGAACAGACAGCGTGCCAATGAATTGATCACCGACAACGAAAATGTGGTCCGTGTCCACAGTGGGATACTATTCATCCATGAAAATAATGAAACCCTCTCATTTGCAGTGGCACTGATAGAACTAAAGATAAAGTGAAGTGAAGTAAGGCAGATGCAGAAGCAGAGGCTCCACATGTTCTCACGCATCTGTAGACCGCAGAGGAGCTGACCTTATCCATGGCGATGGTAGGCGTAGTTTCCAGAGATCAGGAGAGTTTGTAGGAAGGAGGAGTGGGAGATGCTGACCAATGGCTACTAATCCACAGTTAGCCAGGTGCAAGAGGTTATGGTGTGCTCTGCAGTAGGTGACAATTACATAGTGTATTATTTCAAAAATCTACAAGACTTTTGAATGTTTTCACCATAAAAAAATGATGCATATTTGAGAAGATAGATGTTTTACCTGACTTAAAAATTATATAATGTATGCGTTATTTCAAAATAGTGCATGAGACCCCATAAATTTGTTTCATTTTTATGTTTTCTGCATTAATTAAAAATTAATTTAAATAACCATAAACAAATAAATAAATGTGAAGACAATATTTCACAAAAACAGAAAATACTTCAATGGCATTCAAATTTCTTCCCACGGCTCCCCGAGGTCAAAGAGATCTGCACTCGTAGAGTAGATTTGTTGGGCATCTCTAATTACTGGAGATAATGAACATTTTTTTTCATATATTTGTTGATCAATTGTATTTCTTCTTCTGTGAAGTATCTGTTTAGTTTCTTAGCTTATTTATTCATTGGCTTATTTAGTTTTTTGGTGTTACGTTTTTTGAGTTCTTTATATATCCTAGAGATTAGTGCTCTATCTGAGGTCTGTGTGGTAAAGATTTTTTCTCATTATGTAGGCTCTTTCTTCACGTTGTTGATTGTTTCCTTCACTTTTTAGTTTGACTCCGACCCTGTTTATTGATTCTTGATTTTATATCTTGCGCTTTAAGAGTCTGGTTAAGAAAGTCAATTCCTAAGCCATCGTGGTGGAGATTTGGTCCTTCTTCTCCTTCTATTGGGCACAGGGTCTCTGTTCTAGTGCCTAAGTCTCCAATTCCCTTTAAGTTGATTTTTGTGCAGGGTGAGAGATAGAGGTTTAATTTTATTTTGCTACATATGGATTTCATCTCACTCCATTCAGAATAGCAATCGTCAAGAATATAAGAAACAATAAATGTTGGTGAGGATGTGGGGAAAAAGGCACACTCATACGTTGCTGGTGGGATTGCAAATTGGTGCAACCACTATGGAAAGCAGTATGGAGATTCCTCAAAAAATTTGGAATGGAACCACCATTTAACCCAGTTATCCCACTCCTCGGTTTATACCCAAAGGACTTAAAATCAGCATACTGCAGTGACAAACCCACATCAATGTTAATAGCAGCTCAATTCACAATAGCTAAACTATGGAACCTACCAAGATGCCCTTCAACAGATGAATGGATAAAGAAAATGTAGTCGATATACACAATGGAATACTAAGCCTTAAAGGAGAATGAAATTATGGCATTTGCAGGTGAATGGATGGAGCTGGAGAATATCATGCAAAGCGAAATAAGCCAAACCCAATAAACCAAACTCCAAATGTTTTCTTTGATAAGTGGATGCCAGTTCATAATGGGGATGGGGCAGGTGGGGAAGAATGAAGGAACTTTGGATTGTGCAGAGGGGAGTGAGAGGAGAGGAGGAGGTGTGGGGATGGGAAGGGCAGTGGAATGAGGCAGACATTATTACCCTGCATACGTGTATGATTACACTACTGGTGTGACGCTGCACCATGTTCAGCCCGAGAAATGAGACATTGTGCTTCATTTATGTACAATGTGTCAAAATGCACTCTAGTGTCATGTATAACTAATTAGAATGAGAGAGGGAGGGAGGGAGAGAGAGAGAGGAGAGAGAGATCAGTTCTAGAGAGGTTTCCTGCTCCAAAGCTTTCCAGTCGGTGAGGGGTGTTATGCAGGTGCTGGGACTGACAGCAGGGGTTCTAGACGGGTTGATCTCTTCAGCCCAGATGCTTGATGATTTTCTGGAGCCCCAGGCTGATACATCTGCTCATCCGCAGACTTCTGCCAAAGTGCCTTCTAAATACAATTGCTTTCTACATGTACTGCGGGGTCAGAAGTTTGAGGACTCCCCTCTACCAGGTTTTACTAATAATGAATGCATGGTATGACGGTGTGGCTTTTTTTTTTTTTTTTCTAAGAATATCCACTGGCACCCCAACCTCAATGTGTATAGCAAAGTTTCTGTCTCTGTTTTTTTTCTGTCCCTCAAAGCAAAGAAATCTTTTGCATAATAAATTCTCTGCAATACTGTTATGAATAAATTCTATATAGAGACAATAATGAGCCACAAATTTGTTATCCAGAGAGTTAAAGATGTTAGATAGTGGAGAGGAAGAGATACTGTCTTCTAGATGAGTATTTTGAAATTAATAAGTCATCTCCCAGTTAGGGACGGTGGGGAGGTCCTTCCACACTGTTGTTCCAAAGTCTTGGCTGAAATACAGAATCTCTTGAGAAAACAAGTTCCTAAATGTGGAGTCGTTTGTTAATGAAAGACAAAATCAATACTAGACTAGAGAACTTAATTTCATGTTAAGGAACTCTAACTAACCACTGATAGTTTTTCTTATATTTGCAGAACGGTCCTAACAGATGATGGGAAGGGACCTTGGAAGGAGAAGAGAGTGACAGAGACTGACATCTGGAGACTTAGGGTGCATACGATGAGGGGTTTGATGGAAGGAAACCACATCATATTCATTACCTTTGCCTATAAATGAAGTAATATTGTTAGTGGTTATGGAAATGGAAAATAATAAATACCAAAGATACAATGGAGGGGTAGTTGAGAACAGTCCACAATGAATAGATGAAACACAGACGTGAGAAGGGGTTGACACACTTCAAGTCTGAGCCACTCGGAAAGTGCTGACTACAGAGAATCAGGAAGCCAGGCCCCCCTGGCCGCCCCCTTGGTTGGTGAGAAGGAGGCAGCAGCAGGGAGGCCAAAGAAGGATGGTGGGCAGAGAGCACTGAAGCCATCCAGCGGTGGGTGACGGAAACTGGCGTGGACGGAGCTGGCCAAAGCTCCTTGTGGGTCACCAGCCCTACTGGGGAGGCATCCAGGGCAAGACGCTTAGGAATACACCAATCTACGTCCTCCTAGGTCTGCGAGGTAGTGGAGAGAGGGAAAGGAATGACTTCTCTTGGGCGTTTGCAGAGATGGAGGTATTAGCGGGTGAGGTTGAAGATGCAGCCAGACCAAGTACAAGTTTTCTCAAAGCGCGTGACCTGAGCTAGCAAAATGCTGCAAGGAAATCGTGTTTCAATTGTGAAACAAGGAAAAATGACAAAAAAAAATCAGAGTCCACCGAGTAGGAAGTTTATTGAAATTAACATGTTTCAGTCAATTAGATTAATATGGAGTATGACCAATACCTGTGACTGGCTGGCTTTCAATCAGTGGTTAACTTTGTGCGTTCTTCCTGTCTGACATGGTGGGTGGGAAAATAGCACGCCAAGGTCATTTTCCCTGTGTCTGGATTATCCCAGCTCGGGTTCAGAGACACTGTTGAAACACAGTGACCTTTCCACAGACACCAGAAAGATAAAGCAAGTTTACAGCTACGTTGTTGGAGAGGACACATTTACACCATGAACTTCAAGTGGGTAAATATTATGGCATTTCACCATGAGAATACCTACACGATGCCTTTGGGAACTGTATACAGAAAGCTAATCAATTTCCCCCAGAAGCTAAAGAACAAATTTGCTCAGCGACTCCCGCTGAATGCCTCCTATTTACATTCTTCCCAGTTCTGAGCCACACTGGTTATGAATTCGCGGTTGCCTGTGGATTTCTTTGGTATCCCAGTGTCAACACGCACTCTGTGGCGCTCATTCAGCTGCGGCAGTACTCGAGCCATTCACAGGAACAAAGCTGTGAGCAAAGAACTCCCGGCTTTTTTGACACAAATTAAATATTCTTGGTTTGAAACTGAATATGAGGCTAGAGGCTAAAAGCTATCCCCAGATCACAATGCAATAGAGACGAGGAGTTCCTGAAAAGATAGGGCAGCCGCTGTGCAGCTGGGGTCAGCGATGACTCATCTCTTATTCTAGTTAATCATGGTACAAAGCTATTCAAAAGAATTCCGGATCCACATGAATAGTGTTATAAATCCAGGCAGGAGTTCAGAAGTTTGTACAAGAGATATCTATAATTATTGCTTAGACTGCCAAAAGCACAATAAAAGAAACTACAACCCTGAACAGCAGGCATAAAATTCATATTAGCCTTCTGGAATATGCACAGATTAAATTCTGAAATTCAATTAATTCAAGGTTAAAGCAACATCCACATTTGAGGAGATAGCAAAGTGAGGGTTTTCA
The DNA here is from genome assembly GCA_025594165.1 of Tamias sibiricus. Classification (NCBI taxonomy): domain Eukaryota; kingdom Metazoa; phylum Chordata; class Mammalia; order Rodentia; family Sciuridae; genus Tamias; species Tamias sibiricus. The sequence goes on from CM046666.1 coordinate 147,393,388, forward strand.
TTATTTTTTTACTTCATTGAGCAATATATTGGACAGTTAAATACTAAGTATTATATGAGGTAGTCTTTGAAGGGCTGCTAAATTGTGGTTTTTGTTAAAGCTTGCATTATTTTTGAAAAAATGGAAGTGTTCCATATAAACTATTCAATGATTTTGGAATAGTCAGAGTAGAAAGTGAAGTTCAAATTCCACCTCCAGAAATAGCTGACGTTAATTCCGCATCTGGTTTCCGCAACGGCATACTGTTCCACCATGTGAGACTGTGCTTCCCTGGTGCTGTGTCCTACTGAGGGGATGTCCTGATGGACTTTGTCACCATTAGGAAAGCAGTCCCTGGTATCCTGTCTGTACAAATTCCCACTTGGGATACTTTTTGCCATAAGATGTCCCAGAATTGTGATTGTTGAATATTTTATATCTTAATGCATTTTTCAAATTTTATCACCAGGAAAAAGTTCAGCTCCTTTCAGTCCCTACACCGTAAAATGAGCATACCCGCTGTTAAACTTGGCAATACCAGTTAGTGATTTTTTAATCTTTTCCAGCACACTAAAGAAAAAAACGGTCATTTTAGTTTTCATATTTTTTTATTTTTAAGTTTGATTGTATTTTCAAATACTTTCTAGGAGTTGTGTTCTGCTTTGTGAAGATTTTTTTCCCCCAGTTTCTTCTTAATTTTTATTTCAGGTACAACACACAGGATAGGTGCATGTAGGCAAATTAACATAACCTTCTCCTCACTCACCATTACCTGCTTTTGTGATGACAGAAGTAAAATCAACCCTCTTCTCAGATTGTCAGCTTACAGTAGCACATTAGCAACTGCAGCCCTCCTGCCAGGCCACTGCAATTCCTGCTCGGTACCTCTTGTTTGTAACCTTGGGTCTACATCATTTCCCATCTCCCCGCAACCCCAAAGCCTCAAATATCTTTCAATATATTTGACATTTGTAAGATTCTGCATGTAAGGGAGCTCATAGTCAGGATATGAAAACAGCCAATTTATGGATGGATGAATGGAGAAACGGTAGTACAAATAAAGAAATTTTGTTTGATCTTAAACAAGGAGAGGCTGCCATTTATGAAAACACAGGTAAACCTGGAGTGTTAAATGACCTTAGCCGGACAGGAAGAAGGGCACTGCGCGATCTGTGGGGAAGGAGCTTCTTAACTGGAGATTTTTGGCTTCTGCACTTGACTGAACTCAGGCTCTGCTAGGGTTATTAGTAAAATCAGAGAATTTATCTGTACCAATGTCACTGGAGCCTTCATTCATCAATTTGACAAACATTTATTAAGCAACGAGCATATGTCAATCACTGTGGAAGAAGGAGGATTTGTCCTAAAGCAGAGGGAACACAGCCTTCTCCTCAGTGGGGCGTGAAAGGGAAGAAAAACAATAAAAGCAGTAACAAGCAATGAAGAAGCTGATGACACACATTAGGGGCTGCTGTGGCCGGAAGGAAACGGAGGAGATTATGAAGAAAGGGAAAGGAGGACAGGCAGCCGAGAGGCGGCCACAGCCTTCTTGAGGACCTGACATTTGAGCTGCAACGTGAATCAGGCGAAGAGTTCAGGTACAGACATTCCGGGGAAGAGCAGGCTCTTCAGAGGGAGGGTCCGCAGACAGAACAGATCGCATGTGTGTGTGTAGTACTTTTGAGGGAGGGATCTAGTGCATCCCATGCTGTCCCTGGACCAAGCTGTCACCGCCCACTGGGAACCACGTGGGGGCTCTGTCCCCCAGCTGTGCCCAGTGGTGCTGCTTCCTTGAGCAACAGGCAAGGGGAAGGGGACGCCTCTTGGGACTTGTTGCTGGCTCTGAGTGACCCACACCTGGAGCACTGGTCACCCCTGTGGGTCAGTACAAGGCGGTGCACGTAAGATGTTCACCAGCCGAAGGTGCTGGTTGTTTAGGGAAGCCCTGGCAGAACAGAGAGCCCAAGTCACACTCCTGTTTTTAAACCCTGGGCTCTAACTTACCACAAATGGATGCTACTTACTGAAGAAATCCAGAAAGAAGATTCTTCTTGGGCAAAATGTATCTCCTTGCTCCCTTTTTTCATAATATTTTGCTATAACAGAAACTGTTAAAAAACATAGTTAAAACTAGAAAAGAAAGACAAGAAAAATGGGAAAACAAAATACATTTCTTTTTTTAAAATTTTTTTAATATTTATTTATTTACTTTAGCTGTACACAATGCAATGCATTTTATGTTTACGTGGTGGTGCTGAGGATCGAACCCTGCCGCCCGCGCACGTGCGAGGCGAGCGCTCTGCCGCTGAGCCACAACCCCAGCCCCACAAAATACATTTCTACCACAGAGATCACCACTGTTAATACATTAAACTGTATCAAAAACAGACACCTGTCTATTCTCTCTGTCTTCTGTTTTCTGTTGTAGTAACTAAATGTTATAGACTAAGTAACTCATAAGAAGAAAAGATTATTCTGTTTATGATCCTGGAGACTGGTCCAAGGTCAGGGGGCTGCACCTGGTGAGGCCCTGATGCTGGTGGGGGCTTCCTGAAGGTGTTGGGTGGGCACAGTGAATCCCATGGCAGAGACGGAGCCCGGCTGAGCTTTGTAACAGAGCACTCTCCAGATAACCTGCTAGCCATCCTCCACTGATTTATTAACCCACCAGTGGATAATCCAGTCACTTCTTAACGATCTTGCCCGTTCTCTTACTACCTCACAGTGGGCAGTGGACCGCAGCACGGGTCACAGGGCATTCTGGATAGCCCATACGTAGGCACTGCTAATGCAGGTGAGTTAATACTGCCTATTTTACTTTGTATCTCTTCCCATTCACTTTCTAATTTTCCATTTCAATGAATTTTCATCTTATTTACAACATACACTATTTTCAAATGTCTTCAATGATCTAAAGCTTGCCTTTTATATCTGGATTATTCAGACATTGTCCAAGTAGGTCTTGTACCTCATCTAGGTATGACTTTTATGTGGATGGCTCCATCTCTTTTTAATTTCACTCTATTTATTTATTCACACATTTGTTTATTTATTAGTACTAGGGATTGAACCCAGGGGTGCTTTGCCACTGAGTTACATCCCCAGTCATTTTTATTTATTTATTTGGAGACAGGGTCTTGCTAAGTTGCTAAGGGCCTTACTAAGTATATGAGGCTGGCTTTGAACTTGTGATCCTCCTGCCTCAGCTTCCCCAGTTGCTGAGATTACAGGTGTGTACTATGGTGTCCAAATCTTTTTTTTTTTTTTTTTTTTTTTTTTTATAGTGACTTATTGAAGAAACCAGAAACCAGGTCTTCTGTGCAATCTGGTAAAATAACTTCCACTGACGGAGCCATGGGCATGCTGTGGTGTGATCACTCGTCTCCTAGGGATGAAGGAGTAGGGAGGGGATGTTGGAGAGAGGTATCCGGGGTCTGGAGAGCTATTTACTAGAATCTGTGCACAATTGGACTAATAGCTGAATCATGGCGATGCCCCGTGATTGCAGCAGAAAGATAGCGGAAACAGGCCTGGTCTGCACTTCCACCAATGGCAGGTGTGGAGGGCAGACTTTCTCCATACGGGCTGTGGCCTCTGAGAAGAGAAGAGGAGACGTCAAGGGACCAAGGTGTGGACCAGAGGAGGTGGGTGTTTGTTCCACGGGAAGTAGTCACTCACTTCCAGTGAGGAAGTTTCTAAGGAGCCAGCTCTGAATATCCACGGACGTATGTCACAACATTACAGTGAATGATACTCTCCCGCGCCTTACCTCTTCTTCAGTCCTGGTGGATCCAAGGATGACTTCTTGGGAAGGTGGGAACAGCCAGGGTGTGGAAGAAAGGATGTGGTACCTCTCCACTGCAGGACGCCCACCTCTCGGCCAGCAGGCAGGAAAGAAGCTTTGGTGAGGGGTGAAATTTGGAGCTTTCATTATTCTAGCTTGGCCAGAGATACAATAGACTTTTGTGACTTCAATTTACAAAACTATTTATCTAAGGGGGATCAGAAATGCAAGAAATCTCCCTGGAGTTATTTGATCAAGGCTAGTGGGAGGAATTTTAAAAATTCTTAGTGATTGTGCCCTATCATACTTCCCTTGTTGAAAGCACTAATTATAGAGAAATAGCTGCTTTCATCTCCTTGAAAAATAATGAGAAAATGGAAAGTGTTCCTTTAAAATGCTTCACTTTGTATGCAAGTGTCCCCTGGTGGTAAATGTCTCCTCTGGGAGTGAGCCTACTAACTGGAGCTATTAATTTTTATTGTCATCATGCAAGCTGATATTTGTGTAGCATGGGATAGTTTACAGGGAACTTTCATATTCATGTTATTTATTGCCGCACTTTTACTGACTGTTTCTTCTCCACGTGCAGGGTGGCATCTGCATTATCTCAGGAATTCTCTGTGTTCTTGACACTTCTATTGAGTTGCCTTTCAGGGCCATTTCCAAATCTAGGTCTGGATCATTATTTTTAGAAACACAAAAGAGCCCATTAGGTATAGCATATTGTATATACTTATTTAGAAAAAAGCTCATTTCACGGGTTGGGTATCATTTGGTCATTAGTCTAAGGAAAAATGTCACTAACACTAATGTACAAATAAAAAATATGGAAGAGCCACATGTCAAGGGGCCACATAGACCATGAGGCATGCAATCAGGGAAATAATTGGCTTCTGTAATTCAGCATATTTCATGACCTGCACTCTGAAAATGAAGAGATATGAAGTGCCAGAAATAGGGTAATTGACAGCTGCCAGATTTTAATGGGCAACATATAATATTCATGGAACAGCAGCTTTAAGTGGGCATGAAAAAAGTAAAGCAAGGTAAGAGTTCTGTGAGAGTAAAGCAGCTTTTGATAATTATCTCTCTCTTCCTCACAGAAATAAATGGCAGGGAGTTCACTGTCAGCATTAGAAGCAGTTTAAGAAGAGTGACTGGCGTCTCTCTCCTGAAAGAAGACGCTGAGCGGAGTGTGGAGTGATAGGCTGGGGTCAGCCTGTTAAACAGTTGAGAAGAGGGAGTCCAGTGCTCTTCATTGTGAAGAAGTTCACTTCAGACAAGCGCCTTCCTCTAGTGACTCAACTGGGAGGAGCCCAAGGCAAGAGCTACGGAGGCGGAGCACTCTGTGAGGACAGACTGGAAGCTGGAGGGTGCCACCACTTACCTCTGCAGCAGCTTCTGCAGAGCCCCGTTCTTGCACGCCTGCTAGGAGACCCGCAGGTACCTCTGCAGCAGTGGCTTGTGTGAAGGAGTCGGGAGTGAAAGGCACGTCCAAGGCTTGATGCCCATTAACAGTGAGACGTGGCCCGACGTCCTCCTTAGCATAAGCACACCTTATTTGGGGTTGTTTGGGGCCAGAAGGCTTAGCACTCAGTTAGCAACCATTTTGCACCCAGAGTCTAAAGCGGATTCCCTTATGACACTCCCAGACTTCAGTGTTCTTTTCCATGTAGGTGATTACCAGTTCCACACTCGCGGCCACAGCATTATCACTCACATAACAAAACACTTGATCAATAATCAAACCAATTCAGAAACCACGGGTAGTTCTGCAATCACGCTACTTTCCCAACAAGAGGGAGATCCATTTTCTTCCCCACGAGGTTTGTCTTGGTGCCTGTCTTGACCAGGAGAGGATGTCAGAATCGATGAGAGGTGACTTCTGTGGTAGGTCAGGACAAGGTCAGGCACCGTCCACTCTGAGGGCGCTCACTCTAGGAATCAAGCAACCTTGCCATGGTGGGGCCTACGCAGTCCTCAGGAGATGCCCTTAAGTGTATGGAAGAAGGCGCAGCCCCCACGTGCGGATCAGCGTGCTCCGTGGATTTTTAAATGAATTTCTATATAGTGATTTAGAATGATAAGGAAGTTATGAATTTATTTCCATGAAAACAGTGATGGTGCATTACATATTTTAAGTAAAATAATAAAGCTCTAAACCTTTTTTTGTGACAGAGATATAATATCTAGATAAATACAAAAGTTTGAAGAAATATCAGAATATCAAGAGTGGCTGTACCTGTCATAAGATAGCAAATGGTTTTGATATTTTCATGTCTCACTTAGCTTCATTTTCTAAATCCTCTTCCAAACAGCATGCATTATTTAAACATAAAAGCTACAAATCATATAAGCGCAGCTTCACGTCCGTCGTTGCAGGCATGTTCCTGGCTCATCCTAGTCTCAATTGTTTTACATGATGCAAAAGCTGACATGCGCTCTCTCCAAGCGGCTGGGTTCTGGTCACGCCTGTCAGTCGTGTGTTCTCTCAGGTACTGATAAGTGCTTTTGGCACGTGGCTGGGTGAGGGATGTCGAAATCTCTGTTTGCTAAACCGAAGAAGAACTAGAGATGTCCTGCTGCCTTGAGAAACGCTCCCTCTTGCGCTCACTCACTCAGCAGTCCCTGGCTTCCGCTTCCCGTGCACGCTGGGCCCTGGCCTCCCAGCAGCAGCTCCGTGGTGCAAATCTGTGACCACCCTGACTCCCTGAGATCTTGACCAGCACATCCTGGTATTTACTGCCATTTGCTGCCCAGCCACCATGTCCATTGATCTAATGCACAAATGTACATGGTGTATGTAGTGCTCAGAGTTAATTTTTAATATTTTATTTTATAAAAAAGACTTTAGAAGGAGTTAAAAATAAACTGTGCAGAACCTTCCTCTTCTTTTGTTAAGACCATCTTCCAATAGCCAACCACTTTCTATTGAATATTTCCCACCTGAAAGGGGGTCGCTGGTGGGCAGGAGCCTGTTGTCCCAGGGAACATCTGTTGCTGCCTGAAGCGCTTGGAGCAACGGAGCCGCGGGAAAAACTTCAGAAGCAAACTGGAGACAAACAGCTTTTTATTCTGATAACTTTTCTCTCTGGTTCTAACAACAACTAACACACGCCAAAACACACCCTAAAAATGGCGCTGACCCGATCAGCAATTTCGGCCAAGTCACTCGAGATCCCGCAACAAATCCCGTGAGACTACGGGTGGCGACAATGGCCAAATCTCCACGGCTCATAGTCAACTGCAATTCAGGTCAATCCCCAAACAGGGCTCCTGCACACATCCATCTTCCTTTTTCTTCTTGACCTCTCTTTCCCCTCCTCTTCTCCTGCCCACATTTGGGACACACACCTCCACGGTTGATGTCATTTTAGGGACTATGTTTCTAAAAGACATGAATTTAATTAAATATATTCTGGAACAAAATGGCACACCTCTTCTTTTTCATTGCACTAATGGAGACTAAGAAATGTCAGGGAGTTGCTATTTGGAGAAGCCAAGGAGTCAGTCAGAAGGGTCCTGTGCTCTTGCCGTCACAATTCCTGTGACTTACCAAAAACCCTTTATTGATTAGACAGCAATGACTCAGTAGCTTCTAGAATACATTTGTTATGTCAGCATGACCAAGAAACAGTGAAACTGACCCAAAATGAAGCATTTAAACATAGAAACCATAGTTCTAAAATGTGCTTTTGCATAGAAAGATCTATGTGCCTGAACTCGTAATGAAAGTCACCTTTACTGAGCAGTCTCCATTCTATTTGGATGGACAGCAAGATTGCAACAGGCTTATTTCATCTAAAGTGTACACATGATTTTTTTATGATTAGTAAAAAAAAAAACCAATAGAACTTATGATATTTAAAAATCGTGTAGTGATGCACACTTAAACATGAAATAGCCAGAGGACCAACAAATACAAAAATGAGGATCTCAAAATAGTGAGAGAAAAGACAGATCTACCAGACTTGATGTAAGACCCACAGTTGATATATCAAGAGAAGCAAAGGAAAACAAAGAGAGTGGGCTTGCGTGGCTTCAGCTTGATGATGGTGAGTCAATCATAACCTAGCATCACAATTTTGAAAGATATTCTCAAACAAAAATCTAAAATAAAATTACACTAGTCCCACATTGGTAGAATTATAAAGGATATACTTTCAATATAGGAAAATAATCTCAGAAGGAAGATCAAAGATAAAATAAAAATCATGAATAAACAAAAATAAAGGTAAGTAAGAAAATAAGAATAAACAAAGAACTATTCTATAAAATATAGGAATGAAGCTTGTGTGAGTGTGTGTGTGTGTGTGTGTGTGTGTGTGTGTGTGTTTGTGAGAGTGTGTGTGAGTTCATCCTGAGAAAAATACCATTTAAAATATCAGGCTAAAGTCACTCACTAAGCAGTATGAATACCGAAATTACTATTTTAGCAAATAAATCCCAAAAATGTATTAACAAGATAGTACATGTTGACCAAGTTTGAAGTATTTCAGCAATGATAGGTTGATTTGACACTAGAAAAATAATTAACAAACTAATTATATTTATGCAGAAAAATTATTAGAAATATTTCAACATTCATTCATTATTTAAAACAAACTAACCAAACAAAAACCTGTACTAATTTAGGAAGAGAGGAGAAATGTATGCCTTGTTAAATGTGTTTTAGCTAGTTTTTGCATCACTATAACCAAAATACACAACAAGAACAACATAGAGGAGGGGATGTTTCTTTGGGACTCATCATTTTTAGAGGTCTCAGTTCGTAGATGGCCAGCTTCATTGCTCTGTGCCCAAGGTGAGGAAGCACGTCATGAGGGAAGGACCCAGCAGAGAAAAACTGATCCGCTCACGGCAAGACTAGAGAGAGAGAGAGAGAAGGGGAGAGGGAGGGAGGAAGAACAACTCCTCCAGGGCATACTCCAGTGACCCACCTCCCAGCCACGCCCCACCTGTCCACAGTCACTGCCCAGTCAGTCCCCTCACACTAGAATGGACTGATTAGGTTACGCCCCTCATGATCCAAACATTGTACCTCTGAACACTTCTGCACTAGCAGGAGCTTTGGGGGACATCCAAAACATAACAAAATGTACACAAAATATGCTGTGTGACCATCACAATATGGTCACGCCCACCTACTCCTAGCTACTTGGGAAGCTGAGGCAGGAGGACTGCAAATTTGAAGCCAGTCTGGGTAACATAGATTGACACTGTCTTAAAGAAAATAAATAAATAAAAAGTCTTGTGGAACGCAGCTCAGTGGTAGAGTGCCCCAGGGTTCAACAGCTGGTATTGCCAATAGAAAACAAAACAAAACAAAAAAAAAAAAACCCACATCATTTCATCTTATCCCATGGTGAAAAACTATCCATGCTTCCACAGGTCAAGAACACAACTGATTTTTTGCTATTACTACATTTATTTAACATTGACCTTAAATCCTAGTCAGGGTAATATAAAAGGAAAACAAATAATCAGCACATGGTTTAGAAAGTACAGGTCATTAGTATGGCTAGCTACATCAGCAGTATAAAACAGAAATATAATGTGAGCCACACAGGTAGTTTTAAATTTTCTAGCAGTGACATTTGTAAAAAATTGGACAAATTAACACATTGTGAGATTCATGCAAGGATGGAGACATGAAGTAGAAACACATTGAAAATGGTGTAGAAACAAGCCCTACTGGGCTTCCGTACAGATAGGGGAGTTATGCAGTAAATAACTTTGGGTAAACCCAACTATCTATCTATTCTTATTTTATACCATAAGTAAGAATCAATTCTATATGTGACAACAAGTTCCAATGCAAAAGGCAAACTTTCTAAGATGTAAAATCTAACACAGAATTGATATGAATTCAATATTTGTGTCCCCAGCCAAATTCGTATATTGCCATCCTAACCCCCACTATTATGAGGTGGCTTTTCTAGGACATGTCTAGTCTAAGAGGGCTCTGCCCTTATAACAGAAGTCTTACAAAGACCACCATGTGAGGTCACAGATGGAAGTCACCACCTATGAGCCAGAAAATGGTGATCTGTCAGACACCAAATCAGTCTCAATCTTGGCGTCCCAGCTTCCAGACTGTGAAATAATTTTTTGTTTGTTAATAAGATGCCCAATTTATGGTTTTATTATAACAGCCTGAAGAGACTAAAACAAGAAGTTGTTATGATCATGGGCTAGGAAAACAAATCTTAGAACAACATACCATAAGCATCAACCGTGAGGGAAAAAGAAATTCTGTGACATCTACAGATACCTTTGCATCAAATGATAACATAGAGTTGGAAGCCACAGGTCTAGTGGAAAATGTTTACAATAATTGAAACAATTAACATCCAAAATGTTAAAAGGGGTTTCTATGAATCACAAATGAAGATGAATCACCCAGGTGAGAAAAGGGCAGATACCTTGCAGTAGCCTCACAGGAGCAAGGCAGATTAAAAAGGCAGACGGTTGCCACACATGGTGGTACACACTGGTAATCCCAGCAGCTCAGGAGGCTAAATCGGGAGGACTGCAAGTTCAAAGCCAGCCTCAGCAATTTAGCAAGTTCCTAAGCAATTTAAGAAGACCCTGCCTCAAATTAAAACCAAACCAAACAAAAGGCTGGGAGGTGGTACAGTGGTAAGGTGCCCTTGGATTAAATCTCCAGTAACAAAACAAATAAATCAATAAAAGTAAAAAGTTGTTCAACCTCTGTAGTCACAGGAAGGCAGATTAAAACCTCGACAAGACAACTTTTTTCACTGGGCACACTGACAGCTCTCCTGCACTCCTCCTCTTCCCCTCAGGCATGACTTGCTCTTGTGGTCCCTTTATTCAGCTCAGGAAACTTCGCAAAACTCCTTGAAGAAGTCATTATTGGTGTGATGGACCGAATTGGATAGAACTTTTATGACAGGCTTTCTACTCAGTAACACAGTATGACTCTGGGTATTTTCAAATTAATGTCAATGAAATTTTAAAATCTCTTTTTTAAAAAAGGACTTAGATTTTACAAGATTTTTTCAGGTTACCTGAACATCTTTATATTTAATGCAAACAGCATCTTTCTAATTATTAATTTTTCTTCTCACTTTTGGTCTGTAGGAAGGTTATTTATATGTGTATGACTTACAGTTGGTTAATACTACTCAATACATTTACTAATTACTAAAATTTGCATGAGGTTTTGTTTTTGACTTTTTTTTTTTTCTATAGCCACCACTCGCATGAGTGTGGTCCCAAATTAAGATACTATGTGTGAATTTGGCAATGAACTTCAAAGACATGGTATGAAAAGGAAAGGAAATAACTGCTGTTTTGATAAATTTCGTACCTAGTACATGTTGAAGTGATAGGTGGTTCAGAGCCAGAGGAACAGGGCAGAACCAGCCCGGAGCCTGCACGGGGCCCAGCAAGGATGACCAAGGCCTGGGCACTATGGCTCTGGGCTGTCCCCACCCCTACCGGTATTTCAGCTTTCAGGAGTGGTAGGGTACACTCAGGTGGCTTAGGTAGGGGGAAGACAGGGCTGGGATTTAGGCAGGGCCTAGCAATAGGATCTAAACAACCCTGGATTCATTAAACAACTTTTGTTTGTTTTGTAATTAACATTTGGAACATCAGAGTTTCAATGTATGGAGGATTTTTTGCAGAATAGGAAATGCTCCATTCTTGGAAGCTTTATTATTAGTATTGCCGAGTCACTTATTATCCATTATTGGGGCAAGGAAGGGTTGACGTGTATCAGAGCTGATTCAGCCCCGTACTTTCCCGTGCGCTGTCATCTTTCAGGGTGAGGCAAGAGGGGAATCCAGAGGCAAGTTGAAGTAACAAGTGGTTCCGTCACCAAGTTCTCACGCTTTATTTTCTCCTGTGTAGCTGCCTGATGCTGTTGCTTGCAGCTACGACGCCGCAGAGAAAATTCGGAGGCAGGAATGAAAATGAAAGAAGTCTTTTATTCTCTTTTTCTCTCTGTCACTCTCATTCTCTCTCTGGCTTAACCGCTCTGACTCTTTTCTTCTTCTTCTCTCTCTGGCTTCTCATTCTTTCTCTAGCTTTAGCAACCTCTCGAACTCTTAACTGCTCTAACTCCAACCACCAACAACCTTCTTCTTCTTTCCCCACACCTCTAACCAACCTCATCCGGTTATATACATTTACCTTAAACAAGGACACGTGCTTACAGCTCGAGCTTACAGGTGCGTCACGCACAGTGTTCACGGGCATACAAAGATTCTTTGAATAATGTATTAATATCAGGTGGAAACTAGAACATCTTTTATGGCTCTCAGCTAACCGCAATCTTTAGCTATCTCCTTGATTAGGGCTCCTTCACTCCTGTGCTTAGATCCTGCTAAAATCCTTTGGTAATTAAAGGACCTTCCTATTTAATACAGGGGACTGTTTACAAAGACTGATAAGAAACGGGAGCATGGCATGCAGGGCCGTGGGGACAGTCCCTGTCTTCAGGCTCCAGGCTCGCCCTGGGGACCCCCACAGACCCCCCACAGCCGCACCTGACCGTGGACGGTTTCTGCTGGTCTCCTCCTCATTCAAGGGCTCCCAGGGACCTCTCCTCGGTGCCCGCGACTCCAGCCTCCAGGGATGGACGATGCGACGCTTTCCTCCTCCGCATCCCCGCGACTCCAGCTCCGGGGATGGACGATGCCGGGCGCACGCTTTCCTCCTCCGCATCCTAGAGAGCACGAGGCTGGTCTTTCCAAGAGGCTGGAATCCCAGCGCCCCTCTCCAGGGCTTGCGAACGCGCAGCGGCTCCGTGACAACAGTTCACCAATCTCGGGGACTTTATCTGCTTGTGCCAGAAGGCCAGGCCTCTCTAAACATCCTCGGGCCGCTTGAATCTTTGCGTTGGCATTTGGGAGGTCCCAGTCAAGGCGGCATCTCTTGGGATGGGTGTTGGATTCCTGCAGGGAGGTAGAAGGCCACACCTCCCCAGGTAAAAGACTACATTTCCCAGGAGACCTCAGCCTGGCCAGCAGGTGCCCTCGCGGCTGCCTCCTGACCTCCGGCAGCCTATGGAGACACTTGCCCCCAGGGTCTCCCTGACCACTACCCTGCTATTTAAGCCTCCCCCAGACTGAAACTGCTCTCTGTTCGCGCCTGCCCCTGATCCCGTCCATCCCTTTTTCCCTCTTCCCTACCCCCCTTTCCTTCCCTTCCTTTCCCTACCCTTCCCCACGTGGCACCCCAATAAACCCTTTTATTTCACTAACACGGTGTTCCCGGCTAAGTTAACTTGGTTCAGCATTTTCTAACAATGGGTGTCTGGGGACGGTGTGTCAGCCCTGCCCGACTCTCCCCGGCTGTCTTCTCTGCTGGTCAGTGTGCTCACCAGGGCCACGAGCCACAGGCTTCCCAGTTCTTGTGAGCAGTTTTCCACGCGCCCCTGTCCACCAGGCAGCCGACCTGCTCGTCCAGGAGAGCTGGCTCTGCTGCCCATCTCCACACAGCTGCCTCCCCACTGCCCAAGCCTCTTCCTTCCCTGGACTCTTAGAAACTGTCTCCAGGTGAAGGTTTAGATGGTGAAGCTCGGAGACTCGGCTCCTCCTCCCTCCAGGCAGTCCACAGCTGAGAGGGGCGGAGCTCCTGAAGGCTGGGGGAGGCTTAGCCAGGAGCCCCAGTGACCACAGTCTCCTCTGCAGTCCACCCTCTCTTCCAGACTTCCCTCACTGGCCCTTGACCCTCCGTGCCTTGTCACACTGGGTACAGGATCTTCCCACAGGACTTCTCGGTCCCTTGCAGATTGGGTTCCTAGTCTAAAGGGCCCTAACGTTGTCTGACAATGAAATGGTTTTGGAACAATCTGTGTGGCCTTGGAGGTTTCCTGACCCTGGCAAGGGTCACACCAGTCGGCACACGGCCATTCTGTCTTCCAATCTGGCCTGTTCCGAGGTCAGCTTTGAGGGGTTTCATTGCCAGACAGGGTGGGCTCCTTCCGGGGCTCCTTTCTTGGCATGCATTGAAATGTAAATGGCACTGCACTAATGTTTCCCAAATTGAGTGGGACAGAACACAAATGTCCAAGGAGATGCTAATGGGATTCTAAAAAGAAAAAAAAAAAAAATTCTGAAGTTAAATGAGTTTGGGAAACACCATGTAGCCTTGGAGAATTATCATGCATATTAGCACATTAAAGAATCTGTGAAGTCCTTCAGTGAAGAATTCCATTATTTTGTGTAGCTGAGACTTGCCAAATTTATTTGGTCACAGACCCTTCTTTTCTGATAGGTTCTTATTAGCATCTCTCTGGACACTGTTCCTCTGTGCAGCTCAGTTTGGGAGACACAGAGATATTGCTTTCTCATGGTCACTCCCTAATCCCTTGCTTAGACAGTCAAGACTAGACTTATTCTTGTTCCTTTGCGATTGTCTTGTTATTCAGCACCATTCCATACTATAGAGACCAGTTTTGCCAGTGAGACTTCAACTGTGAGCATTCTGTCGAACCTCTGCAACTTTCTTGAAAGTTCCATTCACTTTGAGCAACTATGTTCTGACCCTGTCTTTCATGGCATGCCTTCTAAGACTGGCCTGGGAAGATTCCCCTTAGAATTGAGGTCAGTTTTTTCATTCATCTCATACTTGTGTTCTTGGCCCCTGGGACCTCTCGTGTCTCCAGGCTTTGGCACGCCGGTCTTGCTGGTCCATTTTCATCTGTCTGGACTGGTATTGCCTCGCTTGTCTCCAGGGAAGCAGGTTTGACTTCAGTGAAGAAACACCAAAGCAGGGAGCCAAGTGCCTTTGGCGTTTCTTATCTGGATATTGAAGATACCGTCCAGGGAATCTGTGGCCCTGGCTCGGATAAGTTCTACTTTAAACCTTTCATTGCCTCCAAATGAAGCCCAATGAGATTAGGATGTTGCTCAAGCGTGTGCAGAAAGTCTGCAGCAGTATTTACTGGTATGCTGAAATTTATGTCATTCATCTGATCTTAAGAACATCTGGGCAGATGCAGTGAGAGAGCACATCAAGGATTAGGGAGGAACACCACCATTGTCCACTCCTGCTCCCGTCTGAACCCATTCCCTGCAAAGCAGGCACATCCCCACCTTGCTGCACCGACTGACTGTGTCTCCTGACATGGTTTCTGAAGCTGCCGGGCATAAATGCAGGGAAGACACAGATGTGGATATTGCAGGTTGGGAATGAGGACTCTGTTCATCCCGGGCTCTAAGAATTTGCAGATCATAGATAAAAGGGGTCACAGCAGTTGCTTCACCAATGCCCGAAGCAAATGCACAATTACAGAAAATCGTCAGCCTTCTGGTAACTTGAAAAAGAATTAAAGCTGAAGTCTACCCAGGTCTCCTGTCATTTGTCTATGGGACATGCCTGTCTGCAGTGCAGCACCACAGTCCACTCACTGGCCAGCTGGGAGATGTGCAGGAAAGGCTCCCTACACAGGAAAGATGGAGGACTGTTAAAGGGGAGAGTAGGGATCCATGAATGCACTGCCTGCAAAGGACCCAGAAGCAATAGAGGAGCCACAGCTCCGAGTCACAGAGTGTGCACCAAGAAGTCAAACGTTGAACCCTCCGATCACAGCACTGCCATAGCTATTATTGTCATGATACTCAAAACTCCACTGGGGTTTATTAACATCCTTTCCCGAGATTTGTTCATCATCCAGAAATGAAAGGGTTAATGCCAGCAAGGCAGGAGTTCCAAGATTTGACAGTCTCCAAAGCCACCAAAGGTCTGGACTTCTGTTCATTTCTGACTGCAGAGGGTCACAGGAGGCCTGCTCTTTCCCTATTCCAGCCTCAGCCTGCTGAGGAAGGGCCTCCCGCCCACCTGCTGGTGGAGGGTCCTTGGACAATCCCAGGAGGCGTTCTCTGCCTCCTCCTCTCTGCCCTGGGTCTTCCTGGAGCCCTGCAGTCATTCCCATTGTGGAGCACCAGCCGTGCCACAGCCTGCAGCAGCCCCAATCAAGGAGGTGGCTAAGATTGCGGCTAGCCGTGAGCCAGGAGCATCACCACCTTCCCTGGTCTCGCGAGACTTGGCCCAGGACATTGTGGATCTGGTCGGCGTCATTTGCATGACCTCGCGAGACTTGGCCTGGGGGATTGTGGATCGGGTAGGTGCCATTTTGTGGGGGTTGGAGGAGTGTGGATTGCATGTTGGGGTGTTGTTGGAGCCGGAGAGAGACGCTGGCAGAATAAAGAGCCTGTTCGTTTCCAGTCTGCCTCTGAACTTATTCCCACGGCATCGTTGCTCCAAGCGGCCATCGCTTCAGGCAGCAACAACAGCCCTCGTCTTTGCTGGGTCCAGTTCACCACAGAGAACAGCCAGATACTCTCCACCTCAGGGCCTTCTCCTTCCTCCCTCTCTCCTGAGGCCACAGGTCCTGCAGGTGCCTGGGGGGTCACTGCTCCCTGGCCCTGCAGCCCGTTTGCATCCTCGCCTAGTGGGAGAACAGGCAGGGGACACTGCTCCCAGCCACAGGCAAGTGCCTGGGTTTCACATGCCCCAAGAGGTTGGAACGTCCACCGGTGGACCTGCCTTGCTCAACCATCTATGGAAACAGCGGCCCCTGCCGGGCGTTGGCTTAGGGAACTACAGAAAACCTGGGCCACTCTTACTGTTTGGATGTGGGGTGTCCCCAAATCCCCCGTGTGAGACAATGCAAGAAGGTTCAGAGGAGAGATGATGGGGTTGTGAGAGTCTTCACCCGATCAGTGAACTGATACCCTGACAGGGATTCACTGGGTGGTAACTGAGTGGTGGGCGTGGCTGGAGGAGGTGGGAATTGGGGCGTGGCTGGGGGGTATATATTTGTATCTGGCCAATGGAGTCTCTCTCCGCTTCCTGATCAACATGTGAGCTGCTTTCCTCTGCCACCCTCTTCTGCGACGATGTCCTGCCTTACCGTGGGCCCCGAGGAATGGAGCCAGCTGTCTATGAATTGAGACCTCTGAAACCATGAGCCCCCAAATACACTTTTCCTGCTCTACAATTGTTCTGGTGGGTCTTCAAGTCACAACAGTGAAAAAGCTGACTAGAACAGCCACGTAGACTGTTGTCGCTTGACTCTTAATCTCGCCCCAGGTCGGGCAACGCTTCCCTGCATGCAGAGGCGGTCTCCCTTCTTTCTCAAGTCATGGGCACGCGGTGTGTTGGCACCAAGAACAACACCACAGAACGCTTAGAGGAGTGCAATTAGTAACTCAGTGCCGGATTGCGGACAGTACCTGGAGGAGTGGAAAACAGAAGTCAGCGGTGGGGGCGACCAAGTCCTCGTGGGGAGGGCCTTGCCCCCCCGTGGGCAGTTTCACTGCTACTGTGGTTTGGGAGACTGCAGCTGGGGGAGGACCGGTGCCGAGCATCGACAGGATGGGAGACACACTTTGGCAAAATGTCACCTTGTTGCAGAAGCCAAAGGGAGAACACCAGTAGGAGTTCTCATAGTGACTTACACACAGGCATGCACACACACACACACACACCACATTTCGAAGGCGACCTAGTTCACAGAATCAACACGAGTGAACGCTGACTGAAGGGACAGGAGGTAGAAAGATAAATCTTCAGGGTCCCTGGCTTAAGCACCCCAGTCACGTTCTTTTCAAAGCAATAACAACTGTCACAAGATGTCTGTGGGTCGCGGTGTGGACTGTGTTGCGCACAGCAGGCTCCTGAGGGGATAAGTCTGGCACTGGGAACCTCCCGTGGCACCCCTAAGGGATTGATCACCTGATGCAGGTGCACCTCTCCCTCAAGCTCTGCCAGAGACCCACACAGCACCTGAGATGGGTGTGACCTGCCAAGATGTCAATCAACCCGCTGACTGCAAGACATCAGGAAGCAAGACTCTGCCCTTGAAACCCTGGCTTGGATGTCCCGGGATATAAATAGAGCAGCTGAGGGCTCCAATTTGCCAGCATACAGAAGCTCAATCAGCCCCGACTTTTGAAACTACTTTCTGTGACCTGTGGTTTTTCCCTTGTTCTTTTTTCTTAGCTTTTATTTCTCAGCCAGCCCATTCCACTGAGAGGAACCCCATTACCATCATCGGCGGGGGACGCGGGCGGTAAACAGCTAGATGAGATTGGACAGGGTGATGACTGACCGTTTGCTCCAAAGCAATTGCGTATGAAGTGCGGGGGGCCTGCAAGCCCCCTCCCCCTTTCACCCGCATGGAGCTGGAGGTCAAGGTGGGTTTGTGCCGCAGGTGGCTCGGAGAATACCGCAGCTGAGAGTCCTGTGGGCTTGGGAGCCCGGCCAGGGGCAGGGCCCTGCTGATGCAGCTGAGGGTCTCCTGCTACCCAGGGAGGCGGGGCACACCGGCCTGGGGTCTCCCTGCCCTGTGCACGCAGGCTCCTCCGGCCCACGCCGAGGCGGCAGCAGTGAGGAAGGACAGGAGCAGTAGCCACGCGTTCATCCGCCCTCGGTTCCTCGGCAGCTGCCGGCCACAGGCTCCTTGCATTTGCTGGCCCCCTCCCTGGAGAGTTTCAGCCGCCCTGCCATAGGCTGGACCTCCCCGGCCAGCGCTTTCTCACCGTGAGGAGCTCAGCCCAAACCCCTGCCGCCCAGCTCCCGGCCTAGGCCTGGCTCTCCTCCCCTTCCAGCAGCCTTCCTAAATTGCACTGATTTTGTACTTACGGTTGCAGGAAATCTCATACATAAGAAAGCAGAGAAAATGCTGTGCTAAACTCTCATCGACCCAACTGGAAGCAATAGCAACGGTCAATTCTGAGGTGATTTTGAGGTAATTCTGTTCTATCGCCCTTCTTGGTTTTTTTTGTTTTGAGTATTTTAAAATGAATTATGTCAAACCCTGCCCTTTCTCCTCCAAAATTTCATTGCACGGTCTCCCTCCCTCTCCCTCCCTCCCCTCCCTCTCCCTCTCTCTCTCTCTTTTTCACACACACACACACACACACACACACACATACACACTGTGACATTATTGCCTAGCAAACTGAACAAAATGTTGACTGCCCAGTTCATGTTTAATGCCTCTGAGAAACTAGTTGTTAAAATCACCTACTTTTTTTGTTTTCCATTTTTTTTTTTTAATTGTGTTGGAGAAACCAAATCATTTGTCCTGTGGACGGGATCAGCTGCTGTCTCATGGTGGTTGTAACTGATTCCAAGTACACCGGCTGAAAGATCCCTGAGCCTTCTTCCATCTCGTCATCAAGCCGTAATATCTAGTTGATCCACATTTTGAGGTTACTGGGTTCTAGTGGAGTCAATTGGATCTATCCATTCTGAAGCTTCTCATCACACTTTAGCTAATTATTTTCACTTTCAATGAAATTGCTGCCAGGGGCCTTATGTCATTAGGATTACAAAAGTGGTGATTTTCTAATCCTATCACTCAATCTATCTTCATCAGCTATGATTTTTTTTTTTCCATGAAGAAAAATGTTTCCTTATAGAAAATAAGATTATCCTGAGAGGAGAGAGAACACAGAGAGGAGAGTCCATGCTTGATTCCCGCCCGTTTGTCCTTCCTGAGCCATGGTGGCCGCCATCCACCTGACTGTGGGCGCCACTGACACAGATTGTCCTGCTCCACGCCTGGGCTCCAAATCTCTGCAGGGTCCCTTTGTCCTTTGACACCCTCCTGGTGCCTCCTTGCTCTTGAAAGACTGTAGGGTTCAGGCTCTTCTCCTGTTCGCCTCAGATAAGGTCAGACCTGTCTCCCAGCACTCTGGCTCCTTCAGATGGGGAGTGTTATTTTGAGACTACGGCCCTGAAACGAGGGGTGCTCCTCAGGCTGTCACCTCCTCTGTGCCACGTGTGAACAGCAAGAAAAAATGGATGGGTTCATGCTACCTCTTCCAATCCATTTTAAAGTTCTTCTTCTCTTTGATTTTATATTTCATTCCATTTCTTATGACCTGGCAAATATCTGTTTGTACCAATTAGAGCGAAGTACAAATTTGTTTTGTCATGAAATGATCATTTCAAAATGACAATACTAATATTGCTACAAAAATTAAGACAACTGTATGTCACTTAAAATTTATCAATATCATGCCCTTGTGCCCCCAATCACCTCAATGTGCATTTTATAAGAAAATGGGTGTTTTCATATGACCATACTTAAATTTTCAAAATTTAAAACATATATCTACTTTTGAGCTCACATTAAAATTTCAATATTCTTTTTTTTTTAAATTTTTTTATTATTTATTTACTTATTCATCATGCACAAGTATAGTATCTTTTTACATACAACTGCTTGTATACAAAGTATATAAGTACCATTCAGATCTTCAATCATGCATTTAGGGTAATGATATCCATCTCATTCAACCACCAATTTTTTTTTCCAACCCCCCCTTACTCCCTCCCTCCCCTCCCTTTCCGTTGACCATTCTAGTGTTCCTCTGATCCTATGTACCCCCTTCCAACATATGCATAAAACAGCACTTGAGAGAATTCAGTACTTATATTTGTAAAAACTTGCCAAAATTAGGAAATTCTCCATTTAATAAATGACTTACATGAAAAAACTTATAGATGATATTATACTTAGTGGTGAGTCACTAAATAATTTCTCTCCAAAATTTTCTGACAACAAAAATTACTACTCGTTGCAAACTTTCTGTTGCTCATATAGCAGAACACACACACACACACACACACACACACACACACACACACACTATTGCTTATTAAGGAAGATTGTGGAATAAAAGATGGTAAACACAGTGGTAGGATTTGGAAACTACACGTTGGACATCCCTCATTACAAAATCTAAAATCTGAAATGCTGCAGATCTGGAATTTCTTTTAATTGCTCCCATGATGCTACATGGAAAATTCCACTCTTTACTTTACAGTCCCTGTGCAAGACCCTCGGAAAAGGTGTGGCATTACTTCAGGCAAAGTGTACAAGGTGAATATGGATCATATGTAAATTTCAAGTTTAGACTGGACTCCATCATCCCTGAGACAGCTCATGTGTATATTCAAATATCCCAATAGCCAAAAAAATCCTAAGCATTTTCGAGAAGGGATATTCAGCCTGTTCAAAAAATAATAAGAAAGAATGCCATGTATAACAAAAAAGAATAAAACAAAGAAAAAGTAAACCAAGTTGCCTTGGAACTATAAAAATAAATAAATAATTTCAATTTTTTGTTAAAAAAGGAAAGAGAGAATCTAATATGATGTCCAACATCTGGCTGCTTCAGTCTATTCTCCAGTGCTTTCAGGTGTCTTTTGTTTGTTTGGTGGGTTTGGTTTGATTTGGTTTGATTTTTAAACAAATTTTTACCCAGGCTTTATGCTTCTTTTCTCAAGTATTAGTCCCACTAGGTGGAAATTCTGATTATTACCCATCTGACTTTGGGACAGTTTCCTGAGACTGTTTATCCCAGGGTAAGTGCATATGTAATCTGGCTAGGCTTAGGTTCACTTTTAGATACTGTACTTCCCTGATTATTTTATTAATAGCTGTCTCTTCCCTTAAACCCTCAGTCCCATATTAATAAGGGCCTCGTTTATTTTCCTTCAAGGTGTTCTTCCCAGTACCTGGTAACAAGTCAGATGACAACCAGTAAGTAGTTTCTATAAAATTGATATGAAGAGAATGGAGAGAATGGAGAGGGTTTTTTTTTTTTTGTTAGAATATTTTATATATATATATATATGTACATATACATACATATATATATATAGAATAATAAATAAATAATTCTGATATTATGATAAATAAGCCATTTTTTTAATTTTACATTTCAGTCTACAGTCCATTTTGATTTAAATTCTGTAAATGTTGTGTGGGGAAAGACACAGTTTTTTTTTTTTTTTTTCCTCAGATTCCATTTATTGCAGCCTGGTTCATTGAATGATTTTCTTTTTCTCTCTTAATTACCTTGGCACGTTGGCACTTCTAGAAGAAAAATTTAATAATCTTGGGTAAGACAAATAGTGTTTAAGTGGGACACAGAAAGCACAAGCTATAAAATAATAATCTGACCAAATAAAGGAATCAAGATCGGCTTTTCCACAAACATTTTTACTGAAATGATGTAAACCTGTGATAAGAAAAATACTTGTAAAACGTGTA
Organism: Tamias sibiricus; assembly: GCA_025594165.1. Classification (NCBI taxonomy): domain Eukaryota; kingdom Metazoa; phylum Chordata; class Mammalia; order Rodentia; family Sciuridae; genus Tamias; species Tamias sibiricus. Next base: position 147,415,203 of record CM046666.1, read on the forward strand.
TCTGAGAGATTACTTGTATCTCAAGGTCATAACAAACCCTTAACGCTCAGTCATAAGACACCTGTGAGAGGAAGAATTGTAAGAGGTCCCGGCACCTTCCCTGCTCTGGGGTGCAGGGGCCCTGCATAACCTTCCTGTGGGTAGCAGCAGGACCCCTGTGTGGGATGGAGTGAACCCACTGTCATGGTTGAGTCTCTAGGCTACTGACTCCAAGTTCATACCAAAAGGGTTTTCCTGACTGAACACCATGCAGGAGCAGGAAGCTGTTGGGCCCGGAAGGAAGCAGGACAGTCACACTGTGGCCAAGACGTGGGGAGAATCCCTAGGATCTCAGAGCAGCCCTCTAACAGCCAGGCAGGAGACGGGGTCCTTGGCCCTTTGACCACAGTGACCTAGCCCTGCAACAACTTGAGTGACCCTGGACAGGACCCTGAGCTCCAGATTAGGTCACAGCATTGCAAGCTTCAGGATTTAGTTTAGAGACACCCTGGACAGCGGCTCAGCTCAGTCCGCTCAGACTTCCTAGCCCCTAAGTCTGTGGGATGATAAACAGGTGTTGTTTAAAGCACTACATTCATGGTAATGTGTTTTCTATTTAAAAAAATGTTGTCATACAATCAGGTTTTAAAATGTGCAAAATCCTCTTTTGATTATGGGTTGGATGTAGTGATTCACTTCCAAGGAGCAGAGTAAGGCCAAAGGACAAATATTCTCTTTATAGACAAAGAAACAGATTTTCCATGACCTTCAAGGTCCCAGGCTGGCACCACCAGTGCCGGCTGTCGTTGTGTCCCGTGGCTGTGACAGATGTATGGGAAGGTGCACTGTGGCCTTTCCCTGAAATCCCATCGCCTTTGTCTCCTCGAGGAGAACGCCGAACACGTCCCAGCTGGTGGAGCTTGAGAAGACACCTGGCAAGGGGCCTCAGAGACGATCCAGGTCCTGGAAGATAAAAAAGGACTGTGAAACTGCCACCTGGTGGGGACCCATGGACACTGGCATCCACGTGCAGTGGGCGTCCTGGACTCAGCACTGTGACTAAGGGAACGTCAGTGGGAACTGTGTCAGCCCAAGCCAAGGACTCAGCTCCTTCGTCAGTGACAGCGTGCCACGGTGGGCTTTCAGTTTTAACAAGTGACATAAGGAGGCCGGGGCTGGGGCACAGTGGTGGAGCCTGGCATGAGTGAGGCACTGGGTTCGGTCCTCAGCACCACATAAAAATAAATGAATAAGATAAAGGTGTTGTGTCCATCTACAACTAAAAACATTTTTAAAAAAAGTAACAGAAGTAGACAACCTTAGGGGAAGCTGGGTGAGGGGTATGTGAGACGTCTCTGCGTTACTTTTCAAATTATCTGGAATCTTAAAATTATTTAAGAAAGGTAAACTAAAAACACATGAACATGGTAGAATCTGTGAGTACGGAAAGAGGACCATGGCCCTGGTGCTGAAGAAGTCAAGGAAGGAGATTGGAGGTGGTCCAGAAGGAACCAAAAGTTTCAAGTTAAAACAGTCAAATATCAAAACTTGAGTCCATTGTATTCCAAAATAACCTCATGGATTTTCTCTGTATTGTGAAATTTTAACCATTTCAAAGATTATTCGATTCACAGACGTTTTCAGCCATCTGTTGGCTTTTATTTTTATTTTATTTTACTTTTTCACTCATTGGCTTTCAGTGTGGATGTGCGTTCCTGCTCTGACTTCTGACTCAGGGGGTCATTATCTGCCATTTGCAGACATGTTTGTACCTGCCAGGCTGCTTTGGATGGAATTGCATTTATTGGGAAAAATTTATGAAGAGGACACTTCACAAAATAAGTGGTATATTGGCATGTGAAAAATTCCAGACATCACTAATATTTAGGGAAATGCAAATTAAAATAATGTGAGGCTATTCCATACTCACTAAAATGGCTCAAAAAGCTTCTCACTTCAAGGGTTGGCCAAGATGTGATGCAGCTAGTATTCTCATATATAGCTGTTAATAATGATGTTGCTACACCCCCTCTGAGAACAGAAGCCCAGCAAAGAACTGACAGAATATATCTATACAAAGACTTGTGTAAGAAAATTTGTAATACTTCACTATAATAGCAAAAAGCAAGAACTAACTGAAATTTCTATGAACAATAAATAGATAAACCAGTTTTAGTATGCACACACAGTGGAATAGATACTCTGCAACAAAAATAAGTTTGTTGATATTTCAAAGTGCATAGATGAAATTCAAATAATTACATTGAGGAAAGAATACAGACCCAATATTCCATTTGTCAGTATGTCACTTATAAAAGCCTTTAGAAAATGCAAATCAGAGCATCAATATTTACAGCAGCACAATTCACAATAGCTAAACTGTGAAACTAACCTAGATGCCCTTCAGTAGATGAATGGATAAAGAAACTGTGTTGTATATACACAATGGAATATTACTCAGCATTAAAAAAGAGTAAAATCATGGCATTTGCCAATAAATGGATAGAGTTGGGGAATATCATCCTAAGTGAAGTAAGCCAATCCCAAAAAACCAAAGGCCAAATGTTTTATCTGATAAGTGGATGCTAATCCATGATGGGGGTGGGGAAGAGCATGGGAGGAATGGAGGGAATTTGGATAGGGCAAAGGGGAGGGAGGAGGAGGGATGGAGAATGGGGACAGGAAAATTGGTGGAATGAGATGGCCATCATTACCCTAGGTACATGTGTGAAGACATGAATGGTGTGTCTCTAATTGTATACAACCAGAGAAATAAAAAATTGTGTCACATTTGTGCACCATGAATCAAAATGCATTCTGCTGTCATGTGTAACCAATTAGAACAAATAAATACATAAATTTAAAAACACGCAAACCAGTCTGTAGTGACAAAGTGGAACAGTGGTCACGAGTGTGGGGCAGGGAGGGCTAGTGCGAGAGATTATGAAGGAACTAGAGGGAACCTCAGGGAGGGGTGTGCACGTGCCTCATCTCGATTTGAGGGTTTTGGAAGTGCACATCTGTGTCAAAGCTCACCAAATCGCCCATTTAAACATGTGCTGTTCGTTATATATCAATCACACTTGAAAAAGACATAGAAAGAAAAAAGTCATAAAAGAAGGTTAGGACCTAGCACCAGGGTGTCTTCCCCAAACACGATGGCTTGATAATCTTGATTGGGGGACCTGTGGAGAAATACGTGAACAACTAAATAGCAATTCTGCCACATCCCTGTAGGTTTTTACTGTTTTGTATTCAGGGTCAAACTATTTTAAAGATCAATAAACATTTTTTGTGTATATGTATATGTTTTTTTTTTTTGAAGCCATTCTTCAAAAAATGTTTTCAGCCTGGGGTTTTGTGGCAAGCTGTCTACCCATCTTTACAGTCCGTTTCCCTGCTCACAGTGAGACTCCCCCACAGCGCTGTTAAACTGCCGAGAGGTTTCTCCAGACACTGCTGTTATTATCGAATTAACGCGAGCAGCACCAGGAGGAGGGGTGGGGGCGGTGGTGGGTGGCCTGGGGCCTCTTTGCTCAGACGTCTTTTAGGATGCGCAGTTTGAAGAACAGAATGGATTTCAGTCTTAGGAACTGCTAATCTAACATCCTCTCCTCCCACTCACCAACGTCAAAGTTATCATTAAAACGTTCAAGAGTAAGGAAGAACGTGCTGCAGTGGGAATTCACTGCTGAACTGAACAGAAGAAAGGGCCTCGCACGGCAGAAAGAGCAGGGGCTGAGGGGCGAGGCCCACCCCTCCAGGAAGAGGCATCCCTGGCAAGCCAGCAGGGGAGATGCTCAGTGCTCAGACGTCACCCCAAACCACGGTTTCTATCAAATGCAAGCAAAAGGGAAGGGACGGATTTGGTCTAATTACTGAAATGAGAGGGGTTGCTGGGTGCTGGGAGGGGACTGAGGGTAGAGCCCACCACAGTCCAGGGGTCTCTGCTGCTGTGGTTTCTTTATAAACCCCAGCAACCCAGCCAGACAGAGAAGGGGTCTATTTTAAAGGCACACAATTGATACTTAGAGAATTTCAATTAATTGAACAAATTCAAAGGATTGTCAAATATCAAAACCAAGACTCAAACTTAACATTTCATTCTAACTTTTTTAATGTAACTTCTCTGCTCTATGGGCACTTGTTATTCCCACAGTTTTGTTCTTATGACTTGTGTTGCTACAAACATAGTGAACGTGTGTGTGTGTGTGTGTGTGTGTACACATGTATATTCATTTTTGCAGCATATAGTACAGAAGGAATTGATGAGCAGTAAGACAAGGGAGCATTCCCTTTACTCGACATTGCCAGGCAGCCATTAAAAGCGGTCAAGAGCATTAACATCCCCCTACTGTAGTGCAGGGTGCCAGGTTTTCAACATCCTAAAGAATATACATGTTTTCTGGCATGTTTTTTTATATTAAACAGTTATGTTCTTTAGTTAATTCCTCTCATATGATTTTAATTTTGTTTACTCTAGTGACTGGTAAGACCAATGCTTATTTGGCCACCTGATATTCTCTTTTAGGAAGTGTATACACACTTTCTAAACATACATTTAAGGATTTTGTACATTTTTTTTTCTATTGTGTTGGTTAAGTTTTCCTACAGATGGTTAGGAGTCTGTATATTCTGGGTATATGTTCTTTCTGAATGAAGGAATCGTGAACATCTTTCAGTTTGTCTTACCGTTCTCCTTAGGGTGTCTATTGATGAACAAACATTTTCAATTTTAATGTAGTCCACATTGCTCATTTTCCTTTTGTGCTACAGATATTTGCATCATGTTCAACAATGTTTTTTTTACCTGTTCCACACTCCTATTAATATATTACCATTCTAGAAAACCATTTCAAGATATCTAATGCTCTACCTTTTGTGTTTAGATGTACAATCAACCTGAAATTAATTTCACCATTTGGTGTGAGGAAGGGATCAAGATTCATTTCAACTTTATGCCTGTGCAAGGCTTCCAGAAGACCTTATTTGGAAACCCTACCTTTTATCCTTCACTTTAGTTCTATCTTTGTCAAAACCCAGGGTATAAGCTATGTTTGGATTTCATGTTACATTGTCCAGGTTTATTTATCTGTCATTGCATCAATAAAACCCTGTTTTAGTTCTTTTCTTGATACTTTGTACAGGGTTTCATATTTTGTACCAATGCACCAGCTTTGTTTTTTCCATTTTATCTTTGAAGTTGCTGAAGGTCTGCGTGGTATGTAAACTTGAACAACAGTGACTCAACTTGAGAACTCATGATTGCTAAACTTGTGTGAGCACCAACGGTTGTTATTCTTAGAGCTTCCTGGGGATTTCCCCACACCCCCAGAAATCACTTTTGACCAGCAGTGGGGCTCTTCTCCCTCTATCTATACAGTTCGGTTTTCAACCAACAATTCAACTGGGCCAATATGCAGATATTTGGAGATTCTCTGCTCTGTAACCTCTTTCTGTCTTTCCTGTCTGAAATTTGCTTTGCAAGTTCTAGACTCCTCGGCCTCCTCAAGCTCCTGTTTCCTTACCTCAATAAGATTTCCAAGCTCTGTTCTAGGTCCCTCTGCTGCTTTTGGGAAACAACTTCTTGTTGAAAACCTAAGGAATGGCAAGACTTACTCCATTTGTTTTCTTTCTCCCCCAAATCAGTCAGAACTGCCTGTTCTTCAATGTCTGAAAGCAGTTGTTTCTAGTTGCTGGTTTCTAGATATTCACAATGAGAGGCTACTTCTAGACAATCTACCTCTGGGCCAAAAATACAATTCAATCTACATTCATTTTGAGTTTGCATAAATTACATATATTCATCATCCACTGTCTAATCTGATTTCTCGTGTCCATTCGCGTTCTTAGAAACTTACTAACAGCCAACAGAAAATAATTTGCTTTGCTGCACAATTCACAATAGCTAGGTTGTGGAACCAACCTATATGTCCCTCAGTAGATGAGTGGATTAAGAAAATGTGGTATATACGTACAATGGAATTTTATTTAGCAATAAAAGAAAATAAAATAATGGCATTCGCAGGTAAATGGATGAAGTTGTAGGACATAATGCTAAGTGAAGTTAGTCAGTCTCAAAAATCCAAGTACCAAATGTTTTCTCTGATATAAGGAGTCAGAGTCACAGCGGTGTTGGGTGTCGGGGTACTTAGGAAGATTAGAGGAGTACTAGAATGGTCAAAGGGGAGGGAGGAGAAGGGAGGGAGATAGGGGGACATGGGGTGGTGAAAAAAAAGGGGGGGAGGTATAATAAGATGGATATCATTATCCCAAATGCATGATTGAAGATTGGAATAGTATGAATATACTTTGTATATAAACAGTGTTATGTGAAAAGAGGCTCTATATGTGTATTATGAACCGTGATCCATTCTACTAGAATGGCCAATGGGGAGGGAGGGGAAGGAAGGGGCAAAAGGGGGAAGGGAAAAAAAAGATGGTAGAATGAGATGGATATCATTACCCTAAGTGCATGTATGAAGTCACAAATGGTGTGAATATACTTTGCATACAGAGATTTGTAAAAAAAAGTGCTCTGTATGTGTAATATGAAATGTAATGCATTCTTCTGTCATTTATAACATCTTAGAATAAAAAAAATGTAAAAAAAAACACACAAAAAGCATGAGCTAAAAGAGCTAAAATTAAAAAAAAAAAAAGAAAATAACTTGCTTTGATAATGTTAGTCACTTTGATCCAAAGCATAGTAGCATGGATAGATAAATGTCAGAAATGCAATGGTCACATGTTCCAAGCACCAGTGTGAATGACATCCCTCTTAGTGACTGTACTCTCAACAGCTTATGATATCAATTTTTAGTTTCCTTTTAGATGAAAAAAAAATTTTCCATATTCTAAAAATTTTCCAAATAAAACTGCATCCTTCAATCCATAATTGTAAATCAGATAGTTGTGATATAACCACGAAGCTTAAATAATATTAGAATTAAAACCCAACCATCTAATAAAAACATAACATAATCCTATAATGTATACCCTATTAAATAATAAATTCATGTAAATTTGGAATTTTACTAGGATATTGAATTTAGTTCTGTTTCCATGAATGTAGCCAATGAACATTGCTTTGAAAGCAAATTTAAAGTCAAGTAACCTTTGAAATATTGGCTGATTGTCACTGCAATACATCACCCTTTCTCCATATATTCATAAATTAAAAGACCCAGTGTTCTTTAGGTAATAATACTATTTTTTTTCAATGACTGTAATACTAAATGCAGAAAGATTCATAATATGAATGTGTTAGAACAATTTCTAAAAGAATTTACCTTGTTACAAAGATTTCTTTAATTGTACAATGTCTGGAAAGTGTCATGGGTTGTGGCTCAGTGGTTAAATGCCCCTGAATTTAATCCCTGGCACCAAAAAAAAAACAACAACAACAACAACAACAAAAATGATGTGTCTGGTAAGAGGAGGATACATTAAGAAAACTAAGGGATTTGCATGTTGATTTTTTTCCCCTGCAAGTTGAATGAACATTTAAAGAATTACCATCCTCGTTTACAAAAATCTAGTTTAAATAATGTTTTTAAAAAGCTAAACTACAAAGAATTACAGGTCTTCAATTATATGTATTGTGTGTATATTGTACTTTTATTTATTTTTAAAATATTATTTTAGTTGTTGATGGACATGTATTTTATATGTGGTGCCAAGAATCGAACCCAGGGCTTCACACATGCTAGGCAAGTGCTCTACCACTGAGCCACAACCCCAGCCTCTATATTGTGTTTTTACATGGCAAGAATATTGCACTATTGAAGACATTAAAAATAGGATATATACTTATTATTATGTTATTTCTGCAGATCTTTGAGCCATTGTTATTTTACTCAAATATACACACATATTTGAGTAAAAAATATATACATATATATATATATACACTTGTTATATGTGTATATATACTTGCTTTACATATATACACACACATACACATATACATACTTGTTCTCTAATCTGCAATATGTCTAAACACAATATTAGAGCGATTATAATAAGCACTTAACTAGATCACTATCAAAGTATCAAATAATTTGAACAATGTGAAGAGGTGATTTTAGCATTTTTAAGATTTGTATGATCATTTAAGAAATTTTGCTTGTCGTTACTAAATAATTTGACTAAATTATGTGAATATCGTGAAGAGACAGCTCCTGTTTCACCTACTTTTAGTAGTCTATATTCTCCATATACGTCTGAATCGTATGGAGCAATAAAAATTAAATTGGATTCTTAATACATGTGCTTTGACAGGGCCAGCAGCACTTGGAGATACCTCGTGCAGCACAGGCATTTAGCACACAGGCTTATAGCTCAAAACCGGCTCTGTGCAAACATTCATACAGCCTGCCATTTGCCAAGGGAAATACTTTTGTGAGGCTCATTAATTTAATTGGTCCCTGTCATCTAGTTAAAAAGGAGAAGAGAAGAACATTTTCTGACAAAGCCAAAGATGGTTCAAAGTCCTATTAGTGTGTGCAGCACTCCAAGAAGGTTCAAGTTAGGAAGAAAACTGAGTTCAGCATTTTGTACCACCTGCTTCTCCCCCCCACCCTCCCAATCCCTCCAATGGTGAGTCATAAAATTGCTAACTGAAAAGGAGTCAACCCTTAAATAGCAAAAGCTTGCACTAATGAATCTCCTCCCTTTAAGTGCATGTAAATATATTTTATCTCTGGACAAATAAATGCAGTTTGTATCAATTCTACTGTGACCGTCCCCCTAACATCTCTCCAAGCTCCTCTCCGGAGAATTAATGAGATCATCTCTCTCTTTCTCTTTCCCCCCAGCCCTGCCTCCAACCACTGAAATCCTCTACACATTTGAATGTTTCCTTCCCTACTCCCTCTCCATTCCCTTAGGTGTTACTTCCATGCACGTGGCCCCTCCTCCTGACCTTGACAGGAGGAGGCAAGGGAGCCCTACTCGACCAGCTCCTACCTTCTGCTGGCCCACTTGTTAATGGCACACGCCTTTTGGAAATGGCTTCTTGGATGCTTCCAAGATGGCGGTCCTGACATTGGCCTCTAGGCAGGGAGAGCTCCAGTTCATGTTCTGTGCTGTGTTAACCACTCCACTCATAGATATGAAAACCCTTCCCACAAGGTCTGAGACTTCTTTTACCCAGATAGTCTGGCTTCAAGACCAAGTTTCCTGACAGGGACTCACGGCCACCTTCAATGTAGGAAGGCCCTTTCCTGTTCTGTTATGAATCATGATCCTTCTTGTTTTGTTTTTTGTTTGTTTTCTTTTGTCCAACACAATAGTCATGTCTCCTGGAACAGGGTCAGGAAACTATAGCTCATGGTTCACATCCTGACTTGTATTTATGTTTGTACTGTCCACAAGTTAACAATGCTTTTTACATAGTTAAACAGTTGGAAAAAAAAAAAAAGAATAATTTGCATTCATATAGTATAAAACTTAAACTTCAGTGTCGACGAAATTCTATTGAAACACAACCATGATCATTGATTTAGATATTTCTTGTGGCTCCTTCCATGTTGTAATAGCAGAAGGAAGTAGTTATGACAGAGAATGTATGGCCCACTCACCCTAAATCATTCCCATCAGGCCCTTTGCACCAAAGCTTGCTGAACCCTGACCTAGAGAATTTCCAGATCCTAGAAATGGAGGAGATTTCTGGCAAGTTCTTTGTGGCAGTGACTTGTGGTATGGAGGACCAAGAGATACCCATGGGCCAAATGGGATTAAAAAGGTGGGAAAATGGCTTGTACCAAGAGGTAGAATTCCACAGTACCCGCACTGCAATGCACTTACCCACCACATGTCACTCCCCTCCTGGAGATGGGTGTGGTTCACCACATAATACATGTGTCTTATTTTGATAGGTTGATTAACTTGCAGTGCTTTAGTTCATCCATCCATATAATGAAGTCTTTGAAATATGTAAATTCCCCTGTTCCAAGATTCCAATTTTATGATTCTTCTGACAATGAGAAACAACTTCCAAAATTGAAGGTTCCAACCAGTTGTTGAATTCAAGTTGCAAGCATATGAGGAAAAAACATAGTTTTGTCTCAATTAAACATCTCACACCATGATAGTTTTATCTCTACAGTGTCCCTTTCACCCCAAATCTCCTGGAGCATGTCAGCATCCAACCTCAGTCTTTGGACAGCCCCTGAAGCCAGTGTGGCTTAGCTAGGAACTGGATAGGATGGCTCTTCCGTGACTTCCTGTCTTTCAGTGGTAATTCCTGTTGTAGAGAGGGGTACCATATACGTGGTTCACTCTCTGATTCTATGACACCAAAAGTTTGCGTCGGATCTTTTAAATCAGTGAAAGCCTGCACCAAATCAGCAACACTGTTTCGGTTAACTCTTGCAGGTCATGAGAGAAGTTCTCTTTGCATTTTCAACGTCTCTTCCCCAAGTGAAAATGTGCTGTGTTTCACTGGACATTTGGTTTGTGCCCTATTACCAGCCACCTGCAGATGTCTTAAATTGGTCAACAAGTGCTGCCTTTGAAAGGCATTGTTGAGTCATCCCTTAACAAACTGTCATCCGCAAATTGTTCTTTGCCTTGCTGAAGGGGCTCTTGACAATACACCTGCATGGGCAGTTACCAGGGATGTTAGGTTCAGCAGTCATTCTACTGCGAACGTCCCAGAGACTTGCTGTGCCCCATTTTCTCTCTTATTTGTAATCAAATGTTGGCTTAGTCATTCAGCTCTTTCTTTGTTGATTAGTTGTGGACTTACAGGCTCCTTTTGAATTATTCAGATTGATTTTCTTTTTTCTTATACAACTCAGCAGTGATCGGAAAATTTTAATCCAACATCACAGGCCGACTGCTGCCCATTTGTGGACACCGCCTCTGCACTCCCATGCTCGCTTTCTCTGCAGGTTGGCCACACCTGCCTCTCAGCTGTTCACAATCTTTGGGTGACTGGTCTCTTCTGAAAGTTCTCTCTAGAGAAGCAATCACACCACCAGCCTGGATAAGGTCTCCCATGTTTTAAAATCTTACAGCCAGGGAAAACTTAGCTTTTTCTGCCAATTAAGTTAAAGGCACACTTCTCCCTCCCTTCTAGGAAACTGGGCAGCATGATGGTTTCTCTCATGGGACTTGAACTGTTCCAAGTAGAAATTCTTTACCCTGTTTCTGGACTGTGTGCTGCTTTCTTCTATGCATTTCCGCCAGGCATTATTTGAGGAGCGCTTGTGCTAGATAGCCATTATAAGGAATTCTAAATACACAGGCAACCTTTCCCTCTCTGCCAGCGATTCAGGCAGGATGGCTTTGAAGGGCCAGACATCTGCTTCATGCTGTTCTCACTTTACTTTCATTTCCTGGGAATTCACTCAGAACGTCTCTGTTAAATCCCTAAGAAATGCTATGCTAGTCATAAATATAGTTTCTTTGTAAACAAAATGCAGGTGGAACTGGTGAAGAGTTCTTGTTTTCCCATCTGTGGTATAAATTTAGGATTTCAAAGTTTTGATATGAAGAGCTGAGAATTCTCTATGGGCCACTTGGACTTAAAGTGTGGAAGTAACTCTGCTGAATCTGCATGGCCACCCTCACTGGTTTGTCCTCAAATTTATCCGTGTGGGAGGGTGGTTACAGACTTGGGGTGAAATTAATGTGAAAACAGTGGAAGAAATCTACTTGTGACTCTTCCTGAAGCCCTACTTTCCAATCAGACTTGAAACAGGGACACTATGTAGCCAATATTATCATTTAAATGTCCACTGAAGAAAGCTCTATGAGGATCTCAGATCACAGGCAGTTTCTACAGCACTGTACAAAGAGGGGCCCCAGACAGCAGCCAGTGGGAATCCTACATTGAGGAGACAGATCCAAGACCCAGAAAGACCAAGAAGGCTGGGACATTCAGAAGACTATAGGAGAGAAAGCTTGTATACAGAGAGAGTCCCAAAGATCAGAAGACTATAGGAGAGAAAGCTTGTATACAGAGAGAGTCCCAAAGATCCTCAGAGGACCCGCCTTGGGCATTCAGCCAAGCAGCATTGCAACACGTGCATTTGAGAAAATGGCTCACAGCCCGAGACAAGACTATCCCCAAGGATTAGAAAGGACAGGATCCAGCACTCACACAGGGCTGTTTCAAACACAGCCTGTTCCCAACAGCTATGGAAAACTCATCCTTTATGGGCTTGAGAAGATTGTTCAGGCTTTGTGTTGGCAGAGGGGTCTGATAAGAGGAGGAGACTGACGTGTGTGCTCTGATCTCACCAAGGAAATCTTAGAAACAAGATCCAAAACCATAAAACAGAATAGTATTTTATATGCTCAAAAAGTTAAGTGGGTACCTGGTAGATACAACCAAGGTTAAAATTAAAGTTCAGAGATAAAATCTGTAACATGCAAGGTGAACAGTGCATAGGACAGGATTAACAGATTAGAAGAAAGAGAAGGATTTTTAATGTACAAAGCATCAATGAGAATAGGTCTAACTTGACCCTTCAGCTTCAGAGGGAAAGATGGAGACGAAAAAAACGTTTGAAGAATTAGTAGTGAAAAAGTTCAAGCCCATGGTTCCAAAAAGGGAAGTCAAACTCAAGAACAAACCTATGTGAAGACTGCACTGAGTCACACAGGCTGGCTGCTTGGTATCACTGATTAAAAGGCAGCCTCATAAAACAGCTGGAGCCAAAAGACCTACTGCACATAAAGAAGGCAGCATCTAAGAGGAGGGTAACGGAAGTTTTCTTGTCAAAAACAGAAAAAGTGAGAAAACAGGGAACAACTTCCTAACAGAAAAATGTTGTCCTTCTAGATCCCACTATCTCCAAAAACAAAACAAGACAAAACAAAACAAAAAGAGCTACTTCCACATATAAAAGAAGAAAATTAATCACAACCAGAATCACAAGAGACACTACAAAATAATTTAGGCATAATTAAATAGTACCAAACAGAAATAAGATTTTTACAAAATAACCAGTGACACCAGAAATGGAAACTACATAGATGGCTACATAAATACCATAACTTTTAAATAATTTAAGAATGTGATTGACAGTTTAAATAGAAATGATAACAACGTATGGGCAGGTTAATACCAAATATATAAGTAAAATATTACTAAGGCAGAGAGATGAAAAATGAATTCTACTTTAAGGTCTTTATAAGGGATGTGGTAGGAAACAATTTTAAGTTCAATATAAGCTAATGCTGTGTGTTAGCATTTAAAGCAAATATTAAATTAAGAAATGAAGATATAGAAGTTAACTTATCATAGTGAATATGCTAGGATCATAAAAACAGTCACTTAGGAAACAGGAAAAGACTAAGAAAAGGAACAAATGTTACAAGCAGAATACAAACATGATGATATGTATAAACCTGCCACATGGACAATCACACTAAATATAAATGGACTAAACTCCCCACAAAGACAGAGATAAGATCAGATATGAAAAGCAAAGCCCACCTACAATTTGCTTTCAAGAAACATCTTTAACTGTAAGAACCAAACAAGTTAAAAGTAAAAAATGGACTATATTTACTCCATATATGAACAATCACTAGTTAAGAGAAAATTAAAATAAAAACTTAGATTTCAGAGAGAATATTACCAATGCCCTCTCCCCCAAAACCTATTCATAACAAGAAAGGTGTCAGTTCACTAAGGAGGGTCTAATCATCCACAATTCTTATATCTAATGCATCTAATATGTTTTCATCTTTAAAATACATGAACAAATTGTGATAAAGCTGCAAGAAAAATTTCCAAATTGACAATTGTATTCAAAAGTTTCTCTACTCCTCTCAATAATTGAAAGAACATGTAGATAAAAAATTCATAAATAATTTAGAAGAACCAAAAAAATTCTTTAACCTTAATAGTTGATCATTGATTTTTATGAAATTCTACCTCAAAATGTAGGATAAACATATTTTTTTTCTTTCAACTTCTTGTTTACCAAGTTAGACAACACTCTAGGCCATTAAACAAGTCTCAATAAACTTTAAAAATTTAAATAATGCAAAATATGTTCTTTAAGTGCAATAGAATTAAATTAAACATCAATAAGAGAGATCTCTGGAAAATCATTAAACATTTGGAAACAAATAAGCATACTTCCAATTGACCTTTGGTTGAAGAGGAAATAAAGATTATTGTAACGTATTTTGACTTGAATAAAAATAAAAACAGTACATAAAATATTTTGGAATTCCATTAAAGAAGAGAATACACTAAAACTAGTGCCAAATAAATATCAAAATTAGTGAAGAAGAATTAAATGTTTTCATCTTCAAGCTTCTCTCTTCACAAACTAGTACAAAGAATGTATTAAACGCTGTGTAAACAGAGGGAAGGATATAATAAAGACAAGACCAATGATAAATGAAATATAGAACAGCAGAGAAGATCAAGGAAGGCCTGGTGTTGGGTGCACACCTGTAATCCCTGCAATCCAGAGGCTGGGGCAGGAGGTTGAAAGTTGGAAGGCCATCCCCAGAAACTTACTGAGACCCTGTCTCAAAATAGAAGATAAAAAGTGCTGGGGATGTAGCTCAGCATTAAAGTGCTTCTGGGTTCAATCCCAGTACCAAAAGAAAAAGAAAAAAAAAGAAAAGAAAAAAAAGAAAATCAATGAAACATAAAGCTGGTTCTTTGAGAATATCAATAGAATTGATAAACCTCTAGTCAGAGTGGTCAGGAGAAACAAGGAAGAATGAATTGCAAATGTGGGGAATGAAAGAGATATTACCAACACAGATTCTGAAAAAATGTGAAAGGATAATAAATGCTGTAAACACCTTTATGCTAAGAAATTTCAACATCTCAATGGGAAGGATAAAATCCCTTGAGGTACATACATTATCAAATCGCACTGCAAAAAAAGCAGATTACTTGAATAGCTGTATATCTCTTAATGAAATTCAATTTGTAGTTAAACCCTTCTCATGAGGAAATCTATAGGCATGAATGACTTCATTGGTGAATTCTATCAAATATTTAAGGAAGAAATTATAGTAAGTCTGCATAAAATATTCAAGAAAAATTGATGAGAAAAAATATTTTAAATTCTTTCTGTACTACAAACATTTTTCCAACATGAAACTAGGGTAAAATTATTACAAGAAAAGTTTAGAACCACCTGATGTAATGGCACATGCCAGTAATACCAGCTACCAGGGAGCCTGAGGCATGAGGATAGTAAGCCCAAGGTCAGCCTCAGAAACTTATCAAGGCCCTAATCAATGTAGTGAAACCCTGTCTCAATATAGAAGGGGGGGCTGGGCAGGTATATCAGTGGATCATTTGGTTCAATCCCAGGACTGAGTGGTGGGGAGGGAGGGAGGGGAGGAAGAAAAGACCAATACCTACAATGGGTATGAATGAAAATGTTAAAACCAAATTTTATCACATTGATCTGCATAATATTTAGAAAAACTATCATATTCAAGTGGGACTTATCTAAGAATAATATGTTGATTTAATATTCCAAAATGTTAAATCTCCAATCACCCAACTGAACTCACCATTATATATATAAGTGGAGTATCCTTTATCTATAATACTCAGGACCAGACATATTTCAGATTTCATCGTTATTTGGATTTGAGAATATTCACATAGACTCTATTGGTGAGCATCCCTAATCCAGAAATCCAAATGCTCTGAAATCCTGTGCTTAACCTGAATTAGTTTTCTAATGCTGTATAACATGGAAATCCCCAGAGGTGGGAGGTGCAGCCTGCTTGCCAGTGTGTGTGGGTGTCCTCAGCACACTGATGCTTTAGGGTGTCTGGGCATTACATCTGGCTGGCTGGCCAGGTCATGATTCCTAATCCTCCCAGAGACTCTGAACTGCCCAATCACATCCTCACTGTTTTATTCATCTTAAATGCATCAGGGTTACCTCTAACAGTGGCTTCTCTTCATCTTATTGAAAGGTGCTCCCCACTGCCGGGCATGGTGGCACACTCCTCTAATCCCAGCACTTGGGAGGCTGAGGCTGGAGGATTACGAGTTCAAAGCCAGCCTCAGCAATGGCGAGCCACTTAGCAATTCAGTGAGACCCTGTCTCAAATAAAATACAAAAAAAGGGCTGGGGATGTGGCCCAGTGGTCAAGTGCCCCTGAGATCAATCCCCAGTACCAAAAGAAAAAAAAAAAAGAAAAGAAAAGAAAGGTGCACCCCAAACACAATTTAGCAGGTCCGAAAACAAGTAATTTCCCTTGCCTACTATTTCCTCTCCCTGCATATCTAATTAAACAGTGTCTTAGACTGCATCATTCAGAAACTGGACCTGAGACAGGGTGCAGGTGCACATGCTTGATTGAAGGAATGTTCTTGAGCAAAACAAAATTTGGAGGATAGGAGTGAAGGGGGGTGGGAGGGAAAGAGCCTAGTAAGGACGTGTGCTCAGATCAAGTCTCACTCCAGAGCTGTTCCTGTTTGCCTCGAAGGTGGGATGACTGGTCACCCCAATTTCCCTGGCCCTTTCTCAGTATTAGCATTAGGGTCCCCTGCTGTAGCAAACTCCCAGTCCCAGCAAACAGAAGCTTGATCTCCTCAGCAAGCCTTTGTGTCAGATCCAGGCTATGAGCAGCCCTGGTAGAGGGTGGCCATATAAGTTCCTGGGAGAAGATGGTCCCCGTCAGCTAAGGACAGTCATCAGGATAGGAGCCACAGCCAATCCTCTCAGAAGCTGGAACACAGGTGCCCATGAGTGAGACGTGGACAGGGCACGAACACAGCTCCTTGACAATCCCTAGCCATATTAATTTACCCAGAAAAGGTCCATTTCTCTCCACCTCTGCAGTCACTGCCTCATCTAAAGCACCGCCATTTCTCAGTGGAAATATGGACTGCTTTTAATGGCCTCCTGGGGGACACTGGGTCGTCAGCCTCATGGAAAACCAAAGCTGGGCACTGGAGCAGGTGATGACCTCTTAGCCACATCTCACCTGTCTCATCTGAAAAATGAAGAAAATAACAAC
Source organism: Tamias sibiricus (assembly GCA_025594165.1). Lineage (NCBI taxonomy): Eukaryota > Metazoa > Chordata > Mammalia > Rodentia > Sciuridae > Tamias > Tamias sibiricus. The sequence goes on from CM046666.1 coordinate 147,432,159, forward strand.
GCTACGATCATGCTCATTCATACATACTTAGACAACTGTTTCATGTCCATGACACGTAGACATCAAACTGATAACCTAACAGACATTGATTTATGAAGATCAAATGGCTTTATTAAAAGAAAACTGAGAGCAGTTTGATCCAGCAGTGTTTACCTGAGGAAGGAAAAAATGGTTCTAGAACCAGGCAGCTACTCAGACAGAAGACTGTCCAGAAGCCCCTGCATCCCATGTGCAGGGGACATTTGTATCCAGAGCACAAGAGTGACAGAAACAGCATGGTGGCTGCTTTCAGCACCTGCCTTACTTGGTCCTGTTTGGGGAGCTTTCAGCCTCTGAGTGACTGGAGGTTCAGCTCCTGTGATTGGTGGAGACTCAGTTGCTTGGTTACCAGGGTGGGTCCATACTTAGGTCACTGTTTGTTTGTATGGAGTTCACTATGTACAGAAGCTGCTTTGGTCCAAACTTTAGTGCTGAAGTATGGTAACTTTTGACTTTGGTCAAATTTAATTCAGTTCAATAGTCTAATATACGAGACAGATGGTATTTCAAAGACGAAAGCAGAATGTAAGCTCATCAGAGGAGTCATTTTTCCTTATTTGTCACTTTTTCCCTAGATTCTAAGATCACTCCAGGGAAAAGTAGTTGATCAATGAATCTTTGCTAACACCTGATTGAGCTGATGAAAAAGGAAGGTATTTGTTGTCTTCAGTGTCATGAAGGACGGCGACACAGATAAGAATGTGCCCTTCTCCATCTTTCTCACATAGCAAAGAGGTGCTGACTCATGAGGTGGCTACAGATGGGTAGCTTCCAGAAGTCCCCACTGTACCCATAAGAATGTAACAGGAGTATGGGTGGAGAGAGGAAATAGTGGTCTTGGCAGTGCCAGCACCTTTTCAGCCCAGCGCATGGATATGATGCTCAGTGTAATTAAGTTCCCAGGTATAAAGCCACCTGAGATCAGGATGGGTAGTTCATCATGAAACAAGAAGTTCCTACACAACTCGAAAGCACTCACACACGATATTGCAGAATAACAAAGGGGTTGCCTCTTGGCTTCTATCATTGGTCTTGATTCAGATCCCTGATTGCCCTATTTATTAAAGCTATGTGATGTCCCCTATATTGTTGTTCTGAAGCTGTGGGACAGAAGGCAGTCAGTGTAGATAATAAGTGATTGGGTCTGACTGGGAAGATGGGGGCTGGTTGGATAGAAAAGGAGATCAAATGCTGGCATCTCCAAAACCTCGCCCCTCCTCCAAACTGTTGCTAAGGAAACCTGCCCCGGAATTGTTCTTCCCTGCAGGGAGTTGTAGGGGTTGTTAATTAATGCCTCCTGGACTGTCCCATATCCCCAGGTGGCTTCCTTCTGGCCCCTGAATCATTTCACCTTCACCTTTTGGCCCACCTTTTGGTCGCATAAGAAGATGGGGAGAGGAGAGAGGCAGGGTAAGGGGAGAAGGTGGGCATGAGAACAAAGGAAGTCTAAAGTGTATAAAAGGGGCAGGTCACCCCCACTTCCTCAGATACCCATCTCCGGGGCCCCTTTTCTGTGGCAAAGTCTATCTGTTCTATCCTTTAAATAAAATTTGCTTTCTACGCTCATCTCAGCATTTCTGGGGGGGGGTTCCCCATTCACATCTGGGGAGATGGAATTGGGCCCTCATTGGTTTTCGTCACCAGTGGTATCAGTTCCACCTGTGTGGCTAATATTAGTCTGTCTTAATTTCCTCTCATACATTGTACCTGTCCCAAATGGGTTTTGTGAGGTGCAAATGTGTCTCTCTGTATAAAACTTTAAGAGCAGTATCTATCATATAATAAGTCACATCATATGACATGCAGAATATTATAAACATTGAGGGACATTAGCTGTTATCAAGGCCAAAGGCAAAGATGCCCAAAGGCAGGAATCCTTCTTGGTGATTCCATCTTCACTGAGAAATGAGACCAGCTTGCCGCTGTGGAATGTGCTACAATTCAGTGAAAGAATCTTCTGAACATGAGATGATGGCTATGTGAAATGCTACCCTGAAACACCCCTTCGTGGCTTGCAGGAAATTTTAAGCTGGACAAAATTGGAAGATTACCCAAGCAGGAAGCTCACTCTGATCATCTCGGGCCTTTCTCCCAAAAGCTGGCCATACAAGACATCCCTGGCCTATCTTGCCTGGGGGTGGATTTTCCTGTGCCTACACCCAAAGGAAAGGAAAGAAGACAGGATGGCCGAGAGGGTTCTTCGGGTCCCACTCTGTGTAACTGTGCACAGGCGGCCTTTGGGTTTCTGTTTCTGAAATCTCTCTTGAAACATAAAACATGCATTAGATAAATTCACTGTGCTTTCTGCTGTCAATTTGTGTGTTGTTGTAGAGGGCCCAGCTAGGTGTCCTCCACAGAGCCATGCCAGACAGCCAGGAAGCTCATGGAAGCTTCCTTCCAGCAAACGTGCTTCTCTTTGAAAAATATGTTTCTTTTTGAAAAAAGCATTAAGTTTCTAATGATGCAATTATGAAAATAACTACCAAACAGAAAAGTTAAATAAAAAGGAGAAAGGGAAGAAAATTAAATATGATTCATTTCATTTTCATATCTAGCAAAATTAACTCTGAATATGTTTCCAAGCTTATATGCATTTGAAAGCCTTGACAGATGAGATAATTTTACAAAATTATTTCAAAATATACACTTTTTTTCTTTTGGTATCAGGGATTGAACCCAGGGATGCTTTACAACAATGAGCTACTCCCCAGCCCTTTATATTTTTATTTTTAGACAGACTCTCACTAAGTTACTCAAGGTCTCATTAAGTTGCTGAATCTGGCCTCAAACTTATAGTCCTCCTGCCTCGGTCTCCCAAATGGTTGGGATTACAGGTATGCACCACCACATACATGATTCTTAAAATAAAAATTTTAAATCTAACTCCATTTGAATTTAATGTGGATAATAACCACATTATTGAATAAATACCAACTTTAAGAGTTCATATATTGCTTAAATAAAAGAGGTTAGTAGCCTTTGAAAGAGTCCTCAGAAGCTAAGATGATAAATTAAAAGCTTAAATTTTTTATGTTTCCATAACATTATGAATCCAGTTTGCTCAAAAAGCCTTGACCCGAAGCTGTGAGGATAGGAACGCGTACCACACACTCCCCTCTGCTCACAGATCCTGCGTCCTTCCCCGTCTTGCTCATGTTGTTTTTTAATACACTTGATTTTCAATACTAGTCACTTTTACCACACATTCTAAAATTTTTTAATAGTTTTATGTTTATCTTTGGTAGAATATCACTTTCAATAATTTTTTTCTCCAAATATGTCCAGTATTCCCTGAATTCCTAAACGTTCTCTTTTATTTTTAGGATGATAACTGGACTGGCATAAGTGCCCCACATCACTTTTTCAGACACGTTTGAATAGCTCTCCATACACTTCTTTAGTAATGGAGTTCAGAATTTCCCCAGAGTGCACTCTTGTGTTCTGCAGTACCCCACGCTCGGTACCAGCCATCCCCAGGTACCAGCCACATCCCTCCATCCCTGTATCATTCATGTCCCTTTCATGCACAGCTTTGTCTCTTCATATCTCAGAAGAGTTTCCCCTCCTGTTTTTTTTCTTTGTTTTTTTCTTATGATACTTTAACGTACCACTTGGAAACACTTCTTAATATTAAATCATATTATTGGGAATTATTAGATACATACATACATAAATATAAACACAGTTGGGATATAGATATAGATGAGCATTACCAATATCTGGCAAAGTTTACTCCTGATATATCTCCAAGTTTACATGCATTTGAAAGCCTTGATAGATTATTTTACAAAATTGTTTCATAATATACACATTTTTTTTTACTTAATAGGAGTTTTTTCTCACTATTTCTGCTTTCTTGATTTTTTCTTTTATTCAATTTTTAAATTCAAAGTTGTTGTATTTATAACAGTAGCATGTATTACAATTCACAATACACATATAGAGCATCCTTTTACATAACACTGTTTGTATACAAAGTATATTCATACTATTCAAGTTTTCAATCATGCATTTAGGATAATGATATCCATCTTATTCTACCACCTTCTTATTTATTTTCCCCCTCCACCCCCCTTGCTCCCTCCCTTCCCATCCCTCCCTCTTGACCTTTCTAGTGTTCCTCTAATCCTCCTGTGTACCCCGACCCAACACCACTGTGTATCATCCTCCTTCTATCAGAGAAAACATTTGGTATTTGGATTTTTGAGATTGACTAACTTCACTTAGCATTATATTCTCCAACTTCATCCATTTACCTGCGAATGCCATTATTTTATTCTCTTTTATTGCTGAGTAAAATCCCATTGTGTATATATGCCACATTTTCTTTATCCACTCATCTACTGAGGGACATCTAGGTTGGTTCCACAACCTAGCTATTGTGAATTGTGCTGCTATAAACATTGAAGTGGCTGTGTCCCTGTAGTATGCTGATTTTAAGTCCTTTGGGAATAGACCCAGGAGTGGGATGGCTGGGTCATAAGGTGGTTCCATTCTCAGTTTTCCAAGGAATCTCCATACTGCTTTCCATAATGGTTGCACCATTTTGCAGTCCCACCAGCAATGCATGAGCGTGCCTTTTTCCCCACATCCTCTCCAACATTTATTGTTTACATATCTGATATCTATTAATTATTTCCTCATTTCTGCTCATTTACTTTTTATTCTCATAACAGTTTATTTTCTAGATATCATGTTCTTGGGGTGAATTTCACATTTTATAATTTGTTGAAGATTGAAGAGATATATTTTCTTGGTTCTCAGTGCTGCCTTGGTTAATTCTTTCCATGCTACATGTTATTCTTTTGCCTTTGGCTAAGTCACCTCACATCAATATTTTTTATGTTCTGCTACATTGAAATACATTGATCTCAGTTATATTTTTTAACAGATGCTTTACCCATGTGTATTTTGTGACATCATGCAATGGTCATTTGGAAATTATTGGTTTATTGAGTTATACAGATCTTCTAAAAATTGCCACATTTCGCAATATGGTATCAAAGAGGCCACATTCACCAATACAGCTGCTGATCTCAGTAAGAAAGCCTTCAAATACTAAGAAGTTGTTGACTTCCTTGTGGTACCTATGATTGCTCCAAAATCTGGATTTTCACAGTGAAAACTTGAATTTTATCATTAGCCACAAACGCTCACCATTGTCTTTCCGTGCAACAGGTTCACTTTTTGTTTTTAGGACAACAGGTCAAATGGATCATTTTGTCAGTCAGCCCTTCAAACAAAAATGATGCTCAATGAAAACAGTGGCTGGTTTAGTTTGCAACAACACCATGACACCTGGCTTTTCTGGAGTCCACCACCCCACCCTGGTGTGGACTGGGAGGGTGTTAGGCATCCTTCACGTTTCATTAAACCACTCTAAGGAAGACGGGCACCCAGGGGTTGAGGTTTCGTCACGTTGACAGCTTCCACTGCTGGAGCAAGGATATTCTCAGGGCAACGGAGATGTCTGGCCCCGTGAAGGCTGAGTAGGATACAGGACCACCGGGTGAGGACGACGCCCTGCGTTGATTTGTGCCAAGCCACCAGCTGTTGTAGTCACCATTGCTTTCACCTGCTCATTGCAGATGTCAGCACAGCCGAGAGGCAGCCCACACCTCAGTATTGCTCTAAAAACAGCTGGGCTGGGGTCCACGGAGATGGTCTCAGGACTCCGGGAATCCATGAACATTGTTGAGAATTCGTGGCCTGAATAAAACTGTGTAAGAAATAAATCAAACTGTTATAAATAGTGGTTGCTCCATTGGTTGGAATTAGTGATAAGAAGGAGCTAATCTATCGATCTCTGTATCCTTAATTGCTTAAACTCATGCGTTACTTTTATAAGTTAGTTAGTTGATAAAGAGTAATAATAAGGAATAAAATGGTTATTATCGTAATTGTCAGCAGCGATTCAGTCCATGTCAAAACATACTTATATCCCTAAAATTCTGAGGTCTATCTTTAATGTGATCCCTCCTTCTAAAATAATTATCTAATAGTCATTCAAGTGATGTTTACAAAAATGCTGAGAAATTTATGATTAATGCTTTCAAATTGTGCATTTTCTACTTTGGGTAACTATTTCATTGATTTATAGAATAAGTAATAAAATGAAATTATACAATGTAAAATTAAACTTGTCAAAGTCAACAAAACAAATTGACTATGATCATCAAAACGTAAATAAATACACAGATCAGATCCTAAGTTAACCTTTTAGAAAAAAATATATTTACAATTGCTTTACTAATAGCTAGGTTACTGCATTTTCCCAAAGCATGCAGTAAGAGAGAAAGGTAAATCCCCTTAACGTGCCAAATCTGTGATATAATTCAGCAACTGGCTCCATTTGTAATGACTTTCCGGAGCTATGTAGGCTCCACCAATTGAATGATTCCATTGGTACACTATTTCTTATTTTCTCGTTTACTGTACATCAAATTGAGGCCATAATCACCCACATTATATAGAAATCCTTTTATGTCCTGAGTAGGTCAAGAGTATTGTTTTCAGTTTATTTGACTTAAAGAAGACTGGGCTTTTTCTATTCTACATAAACTGATTAAATCTTAATTGCATTTGCCATATTGCTTATAGATTTTTTGGCATAATTAAACCAATTAAACTTAAACATTTTATTCACAGAAGTGTCAAGAAAACAGAATTAAGGAAAACTATATTGTCACTCACTTTTTAGTGTCTTGAGCTTTCGTAAGGCTAGATCAGACATCACTGCAATTAATTGAGTGTAATTGAAAAGAAACGTTGCTACTGTGGTCACTCACTTTGCAGAGAGAAGGTGCTGTAGCACCGCACACTGAGAAGCCATTAATGGATGTTTTCATGTCACTATCTCAACAATTACTCAAGGCTTAGGGATCCAAGGACAATGCTATAGATTGTGTTCGGAAGATTCTAATACTATGAAGGTGGGAATGTTTAAGCTTGTCTCAGTTGTCCATGGGCCGGTGAAGTTGTCCTTAAGGGGTCAGGCAGTCTGTGCTCCACCTGTGCTCCCCTGCCACTGTCCGGGGACAGCAGTCACAGATGGCCCATAAGCAGTAGCACTGCAGTGAAGCTTCTGCAGCTGCAGACAGCCACAGCCAGGGCCCGCCCCGCCCCAGTGTCGCATCTAACCTCTCACCTAGTGATCAGGAGGCAGCATTCTTAGAAGGAAGCAATCAGAAGTACAAAGTACCAGGAAGCAAGGGAATGCCAGTCCCTCCACCCATCCCAGGTCCTCCGGCTGGTGCCATGCAGGTTAAACAGACAGAAGACAGAGCGACAAGAGAAAAACAAATAGAAACGTACCAACCAACACTGGATGAGTAACACCAAAGTCTGGTTCAAATTTGGGTTTATTTAATATCTTGGCCAAGCAACAGAACATTTGTACAAAAGTGAGAAAGAGAAAGAACTTCGAGTCTCGAGGAGCCCCCTGTTGCGGGAAGGCCCATGCATGGGCAGCCAAGCACACATGAGGGCCAGTGAGTCAGGTCCCTTATGTAGACTCTTCTGGTGTTTTTCCAGAGTATCTGGTGACTAACCCCATTCTTCCTGGTAGAGTCAGGAGGAGGCATGGCTTCGTAAATTTATGTCTTGCTTTTAGGGAACTAGGAGCATGGAGAGAGCTTTTATCAGAGGCTGATGTTTCCTAATTGCATTTAGCTATGAGTCATTCTTATGCCAAGGGGCACATTTGTGGTGACATATTCTGGCTCTCTCCAAGGGCCTGCTCTTTACAGTAACAGATGTACGGAAACCATCACGGAGAGTCTGTGACACACTGCACTGTGCAGTGAGCAAGCCAGGGCTGGATTTAGCTTGGGAACACAGAATAAAAGGCACTATGATATGGAATTGGGTCTGTTTTTTTAATTTGTCAGTGTGGATAGACTCATACAAAAATTGAGAGAAATTGAACAGGAGTCAATGAATAATGCTTCATTTTTCCTCCTCTTAGAAATCAGTAGAAAGCAAAGACGAAGTTGGTTGGTCTTTATTTTGAAGGATGGGTGTGGGAAACTCCTGAGATGTCATTAGAAACTCCAACATGACACTATTTTATGACTGTGGTTTAGTATAGGAACCAGGAGCTAAGGCTGTGGGGATGGCATCTGTCTGCTGAAATACCTGACAGTTGAAATCCCTCCCAGATCTGTTTTGGTACCAGAATGATTGTCCAAGCAGGGACCTCGGCTCCAGGAGCCTCTCAGCCATCTGAAAGCGCCACTGATTCAGATTCTCAGAGTTGGCCTTCTCCTGAAGGTCCCGTGCAGGTCTGTGTGGGAACATCTCCTGGACTGGAGGACTCACTGCCCTGGGCTAGTTCAAATTGCTCTTTCACTCCCCAAAATCCAGAAACCAGGAAACCACTTTCTTTCTATCAATAAAGTGTTTTTGGTTTCTAAGGCAACAGAATTTCTCCACTCTGAAAAGACCAACATGAGCCTTCGATACTGAAATCTTCTGAGTTGTTTTGTCTTCTGGTACTGGTGATTGAAGCCAGGGGCACTCTACCACTAAGCCACATCCCCAGCCCCATTTTGTATTTTATTTAGAGACAGGGTCTCACTGTGATGCTTAGGGCTTCGCCAACTTGCTGAGGCTGGCTTTGAACTCGCAATCCTCATGCCTCAGCCTCCCAAGCTGCTGGGATTACAGTTTTATTGGTGTAGAAAATTGTGCTTTCTATGCTGACAGCCACTGTGACAATCTTTCTGTACTTGATGTGTTTTAATCAAATTTTTTTAAAAAGTCCAAACATTATTTGCACATTGAATGAAAAAAAACACTCCCAACTTTGCACGCCATCCCAAGCCTGTGAGCACACACCATGCTGACAAAGCACTACGTTTCAGGCCGTAAGTCACCGGGAAGGTGATCACCACCCTCCAGGACTGCTGTCCCAGGTCAGAGGCATGCCAAGGGCGGAGTACATTCAGCCTAGCTCACACAGCCCCTGAAATTCACATGACATTTCACCCCAAAACATTTCATGGGTTTTGGCATGAAAACAGTTTCAGTTGTTAACATAATTATGGGCAATGTGACTGTGAACAATTTTTCAAACCATAATCAACAGGGCATGACAACAGAGAAATAAAAGCTGCTGTTTTCCTAAATTGGTAGCGTCGTTCTCATCAGGTAAGGTGTGTGGGAGCATTTGTGGTGCACCTGGCCCTAGGAGGAACATCGTCTATCACTTAGTCCTTGATGGCCCCAAAGTACCAGTCAGTAACCAAAGCTCACAGAGGTGGAGCCCTTTGTTCACAGGAGCAGTCACTGACGAACTCAAGACGGGGACTTGGGCCTGTCTTATCTCACTGCGCCCCAGCACACACTACTGGGTTAAACCTTTGAATACACAACAGAGAGTCCTAGGCTGTCCTTTTGGGAATATCTGTTTAGATGCTGCTCTTGGGGTAAAATGTGAGAAGAAAGGAGGCTTCAATAGGAGATTCTGGCCTTCCTGTCCATGCTTCTTCCGCCATTTTCCTGCCTCCTTACTGCCTTTTCTCTCCTCCCAACAGGCAATGGCCAGTCCTACTCACTGTGTTGCAGAGCACAGTAGGTCAAATGCTAGAGTCACGTCACTGTCTGTCCACCAACCTTGCTGACCTTGCTGGTGGACAGGCTCCCCCTCAGCTCTCCCTCTCCCTTGCTGGTGGCCACTGAGTTAACGGTTCTCTCCATTTGGCCATGTGTAAATGTGCCTCAAGGAGTCTTTTCATGGGCCCAAGTTGTCACGGATAGACCTCAGGACCACAAATGGCCAGAAGAGATTGGAGTAAAACTGAGAGATGAAGAAAGAATTCCCGAGTCCATCCACTCTCCAGGTCTTTCTGAACCCCCACTGCATTATTGCTTCTTAAATAATAATAACCTTAAATAATAATTCCATGTGAGTGTAAGCAAACTTTAATCAGTTTCTTTCTTTTATTCTTTTTTTTTTTTTCAACACGGAGTTCTACTAATATGCTAACACTTTTATAAGATTTGCCCATTGAATCTTGC